>CM057453.1:1055495000-1056966666 GCA_016271365.2 Neoceratodus forsteri | reverse complement strand
CTGGGCCCAACGTCCTGTGGTGCCTCCAGCCTCTGCTAGAGGCCAGCAGGTGCCGGGGCACATCCCTGCCTTCCCCCCAGAGAAGGAGAGCTATCTCTGGATGCTCTATCCTCCTCCCCCCGGCTTGCCCTCCAGTGACCTGGGCTCATTCCCAAACCCGGGTTGCTGGCATCGCAGATGGAAATCCAACCACTGCACTGATGGGCTGGCCTATCCCACACTCTAACTTGAATATGGAGATTAGTAAACTGCGAAAGAGCCAAATGTGCTTGGGCTGGTGTGCAGAATTTAAACTCCGGAGTTTGAGGACCTATCGTTTGTAAATATCTGCATATAATTGTTTCCTAGACTTCTGAAGCAACATTGATTTAGTCACCTGCCATATATACAGTTTTTTCAATGTAGACTTCAGGTATTTTCATTTTTGGTAAGACTTTCACCGGTGCCTCCTGCCTACTAGTCAAAAAAACATGTGGCAAGGTCCTAGTCCACATTACCTCTCCTTCTCTAGGCCCTGGTGGTTTTAATAATGCTTTTAGATGACCTACCCAAAAAATAATGTGAAAAAAGATCAATGGGTGTATCATCACTCCGCCTTTGTTAATCGGTAAATAAGTAAACTCCCTTTTTAAAGGGTTGAGTCTACTCCCCAATAGCATGCGAAAGAAAATACTGTAAACTTTAATCTCCAAATTATACGGTATAGGATATATCCAACTAACATATAATAGTAAAGGAACTAAAAACTGTTTCAATGTAAAAATTCTCTTCTTTTTAGACATAATCCAGTTCTTCCACTTCTCCACTTGCCAGTCACAACTTCGAATAGCCTTGGACCAATTTCTTTGTGCCATATCTCCATCCCCTATATATAGGCCCAAAATGCTGATAGGGTCAGTAGAAATCCTAACCCCAAAAGCTCCCTGTCAGCTATTGGTGAACCAATACTGATTCCCACGCTTTTGTCAGGATTTAAAAGTGCACCCGAAACCTCACCATTCTTCTATACTTCATGTATGACATGAGTTACACTTTCTTTAGTCCTTAAAAATAAACCAAGGTCATCTGCATATGCAGATACCTTTAATTCAGATGTCTGAATTGGCAACCAAATGCCTTTACTCCTATTGTTGCCAACTATATGCCTTATACAAGTGTCAAAAACCATGGTATATAACAAATGACTCACTGGACAGCCTTGAAGCACTCCTACTGTAAAGGGCAAAGGGGGCCCCATAATGTCTCTAATCAAAGGCATTACTGAGGCCGTCTTATAAAGTGTTTGTATACCCCATATTATCCCCCGAGGAACTCCATATTGTTTCAAGACGTGTACTAATAAATTGTGAGAGACTCTGTCAAATGCTTTACTCTGAGCCAGCGAGGTTAGCAACCCAAATATATTCTGTTGTGTACAATAAGTATAACAATCTTGTATAAGAATAAGGTTATTTTGCAGTCTCCGACCTGGCACAAGTTTGTGCTGGATGTAGCCACTCCTGTAAATTACCTTGCAACCTCTTATGTATCATTTTTCCTAACATTTTCCAATTTGCATTCAAGAGGCAAATTGGCCTCCAATTTTGCAACAGAGTTTTATCTCCCGATTTATATAAAAATGTCACCAAACCTTGAGCAAATTCCTCTCTGACTATTTTATTTATTTAGTTTTTATTGACTGGGTAAGGGCAATAGGCAAATCCTGCCTATTTTCAGGCACGACCAAGGGGAGGGGATACAGATGAATGGCAACTGACCTTGAACCAGATTTAAGCTGTTGGTGGTATTTTTTTAGTGAATGAGGGAAATTTGGCCAGGACACCAGGGAAATTCCCCTACTCTTTTCGATAAGTGCCATGGGATCTTTAACATCCACCTGAACTACCACCAATCCAGACAGATGGGACCTCGGTTTAATCTCTCATCTAAAAGACAGCACCTCAGAAGTGCAGCACCCCTCTCGTGCTGCACTACAGTGTCAGTACTGAGATATTAACCCAAGTGCCAGATGTGAGAACTGAACCCACATCCCTCTGATCTCCCGGCCTCAGAGGCGAGTGTGCTACCTACTGAGCCACTGACACTATATGAGTCATAATCTCATGAAACACTGGGAGAAGCATTTCTGCCAGAATATCCTGAAAGGCTACATAAAACTTCAGGAGTCAACTATAGAGCTATCAGGTTCATTACTGGCCTTCCACTTTCCACACACCACTGCTCCCTGTACTCATCGTTAGGTTGGACTTCCCTTCACTATAGAAGGAATAGAAATGCCGCCCTATGGGCCTTCAGAGCGGTGACCAACAAGCTCCCCTCATATGTCTCAGATTGTATTCCCTGGAGTGTGTTAGGCACCTACGCTCTAAGGAGCTATTCCCTAATTGCCCTCCAAGTTCCAAGGGTCAACACTTGTTTCGGCAAAGCTGCTCTAAGCTTCTCTTTACCCACATTGTGAAATGGTTTACAAAGGAAATTGAAGCTGAGCTGCCCTGTTAGCCTGAATATCTTCAAGGTGCTCTACGATCGCTACATGAAAGCACCTTGCAAATGTTTTCCTACCACTAGCCCACTAATTCCACAACTCCCCCTTTCCATCCTGACTCTTGCCATGTTTCTACCCCTGGCTCTCACTCTTTCCCTATTAACTCTTCCTGCTGCACCCACCCTTCCCTGTCCACTCCAGCCTGGCTAAAGTCCCACCCCATCCATAGTAGTGTCCCAATAACCTACCCCTCCTCCGTCATTATCATAATAAACAAGTACACGACAGCCATCATCACTTTCTGTGGTTTCAGCCCAATTTTTCCCTCAGTTGTCGGTAATATATCCCTCCTCTTCTTTACCTCTCTAACCTGCCACCCCATACACGGCCTCTTTCCCCTATATGTGTAGTTGCCGGCTGCCTCACTCAAAAAATCTCTGCTTATGACCCCTGTATGCCTATGGTTGATTGTATATCTGCTGACTTCTTCAATTGTAAAATAATGCTGTTTTTTTTTTTTTATTTCAACCTTGTACTGTATACACTGTATATACGTTTTCTTCCTTGTATATTATTGCTTTTTGTATACCTGCTTCTGTACTGTACTTTGATGTATTCATGACCAGGTCCACCTTGCAAATAAGCCTTGCTCAATGGTGCCCCCCTGGATAAATAAAGATTTTGATTGATTGATTGATTGATTGGTAGACCATCGTGTGCCGGGGACACATTTTTTCTCATCCCTTTCAAAACTTCTAATACCTCTTCTTTTGTTAAGGGAACATCTGGTTCCTGCTGAAGTAAATCAGACGGACTAGGCCCATATACAAAAATGTGTTCATCTCTACATGTCCCACATCCTCCTGTGTGTTAAGGGAATATAAATAATTTTGTACAATCTGTCTAAGATCTTGTGGTGCAGTCTACCCATCCTCATCCCGTAATGCTGTCACACCAGAATTTTCAAGTCTGGTTTTACAAGCCTGACAAGGATCACCTAAGGGTGTCTTTACAGTCCCAAACTGCATTGCAGCCATTAATGTGGCTGCCCTATCATACTGATAAGTTTTCGTGTGTTGTTTAACCTGCTTAATCTGGGCACTATAATCATGTGATGTAGTGTTAGCCAAAGAATAAAGATATTGTAAGTGCTGGCGTAAAGATAAATATTTTAAGAAGTCCTTATTGTTCCCATACTTCTTAAACCAGCCCTGAACTTCTCTCCTGGTGTCCTCCCACCATTCCCCTGCTGTATCATATAGGCAGTGAACTGTACATCTTGCTTGTAATATTTCTTGTATCTTAATTTGTACTCTATACTCTCGTAATACAGCCGTATTTAATCCCCACCCCCTCTCAACCTGTAATGCCCCTTCCTAAACCACTACCTTCAGTTTCAACATAGAATGGTCAGAAAATTCCATAGGAAGTACCTGCAAATCCACAAATTGTGTATTTGGAGACAA
Organism: Neoceratodus forsteri; assembly: GCA_016271365.2. NCBI lineage: Eukaryota > Metazoa > Chordata > Ceratodontiformes > Ceratodontidae > Neoceratodus > Neoceratodus forsteri. The sequence continues at coordinate 1,056,962,715 of CM057453.1, read as the reverse complement.
AAACCAAAAGTCAATTCATGTTGCTAGGTGTCCTCTCACATATGTTTAATCTGTCCTGGAGGGAGAGGACAAAATGGCTGCATCTTGCATACCAGCAGTTTTCAAACAATTTAACAGGACATACGTGTCGCAATAAACTTTTTTTCTCACCGGTGTTATACTAGGCAGGTCAAGGGGGCAATTAAAGTCCCCACCTAAAAATACCCACCTAGTAGTGGCTAAAATGGTTGTATCAATTTAAACAGTTCTACATGCTCAGCCTTGCTTTGGGGTGCATAAACTGACAAAAGCCGACATGCCTTATCTATTAGACCATCCAGAATTAATAAGCGGCCTGGTACTAAATCAATCAGTTTCTGTAGTTGGAACCGAACCCCTTGAAATAAAATCCCAACCCCATCAGCCCTATCCAGCCCAAAAGACCAGAAGGATGAACCCCACATCTATACCTTCTTACACTGGGTCACAGAAATCACCATATTTATTTTATTTCGTTTTTGTTGACCAGGTAAGTGCACTAGACGAATCCTGCCTATTTTCAGGCACAACCCAGGGGAGGGGGATACAGATGAATGCCAACTGACCTTAAACCAGATTAAGCTGTTGGTGGTATTTTTAGTGAATTCAGCCTGGTTTCCTGTAAGAAAATTACATTTAATGCCTGCTGCTGTAATAATGAGAAAACTGCTTTCCTTTTACCCCCATTCAAAATACTGCATACATTCAAAGAAGCAAAAGTGAAGGGCACCATAAGAATAAGAGATTAACAGTCTTGTAAGTCCCCAATGTGCTTTTTCTTCTTCTTTTTCTTTCTGCCCTCTCATCTCTCAATAGGGGGAAGGGATTTTGAAGAAACATCCGTATCAGAGCCATCAGTATCCATTGCACCCCATTCATTCTGCTTCCCAAGTACCTCAAATTTATTGCTCACACCTATGTCGGAAGAAATGTAATTTCTCTATCTGGCACTTCTCCTAGGAACTGGGGTAGTCCAGGAGGTATTCATAGAAGGGGGATGGTGGAGGTGGCATTTCATGAGATCCTGAGTTGTGATCTCTTATGTGTTCATCCAAAGATGGTGCGCTAGATGTATAAAAGGGGTGAGGGATAGGTTGGAGTTTTAACGTCTGAAGAAGCTCCGTCCAGATGGAGTGAAATGTAAAATGTTGTAGCCAGAGGTTGTTTCCTCTTGCTATGCTGTGCTGAACGTTATTTTAATGGTCTCATTTGTATACTGACCTGCTTGCCTACTTGCTGCTCATATTGTGAATAACGTTTTGGAAATTTTCATGAATGGAAACATGGTGTAAGATATTCAAGTTTTTTATATTGGGAGAAAAACTTTCTCCAGGATCCATTCTTAAAATGCGGCATATGTCTAGAATAAAAAAGACATTGTGCATTTAAACATTTTTTAGAGTCTATAAGCTGGTGCACCTGGTATTGTGGGATGGAGTTTATGTTCTATAACTGGTATCACATCTTGCTGTAATTTAGACTCGCAGTGGAGCACCCTAACTTTTGTCTTTGATTAAATTTTAAGTGTGCATTTTTGCTTTATTCTTTTGAATTCATGGTTTGGCGACGTTCCATTATTAGGCACATGCTGTCCATTTAAAAACCGCATTGCCCAGTGCCTGTTATGTGAAGCCATTCGAATGAATGGCTTTTTTTCTAGAGCTGGGATCAAAGAAAAGGAATCTTTTTTTTTTTCACTTTTTTAAACTTGAGATTAAGTGCTCTGTGATTGTGCATAGTAACGAGCAGGGCTGATGTCGCATCTCTTGGTTACCAACAAGAAAAAAATGGCGACAGAGGGATTTTGAAAATTTTGGGTGACAATGATATACCAAGTAATGAGACACCCTGAATTGGAACTTGTTTTCTACCAGGCTCTATTCCAAAATACCCGCCCGCTAATCTTAGTGTTCCAGCCAATCAGAATGCTAGGATGTACTTTGCTATTTTCTAAGGTGACTATAACTCAAAGGTTTTGAGTCTAATAACCACCAGCTGAAGGCTGCAATGGTTTCCTCCAATCAGCATGGACTGCTGCTGTATGGATTTGCGTCAGGAGGCATTTCTGACTGAGAATTGCTGGATTCACTTCTGATATCTTGCAGACAATCAACATTACCTTTAGGGATGTATCTCTTTGGACAACATGTTCAGGAAGCACCTAAGGAGTTGGATGAAAAAACTGACCACTAAGGGCATGAAGTCTAATCCTCAGGGAAATAAGGGATGTGGTTACTATTGCAAACAAAAACCACTGTGTGGTAAATCCAACTACCAAAATTATCAGCAGCAGTACAAACTGGAGCTCTTGCAGCAGCAGCAACAGCAGCAGCAAAAGAAGCTGCAGCAGGAAGCACATGCAATGAAAGCTCTCAGCACTACCCTATGATGGCACTGGCCCAGTGTCTGCCTCAGCTGCCCATGGAAGATCACCCACCTCCACTGGTAGGGGTGCATCTGCCACTGTTCTATTAGCAATGGGAATCCATAAGCACAGACAACTGGGTCTTGAAAATATTCAGGAAGAGGATTCCCTGGAGCTGATAGAGCACCCCTCCAGATCACTCAACAGGGAAGCAGTATCCACTGTGCAAAATGTTGGTGAGGCCCCATCTGGAGTATGGTGTACAGTTCTTGAGGCTGCACCATCAAAAGGACATAGACAGGGTAGAGGCGGTCCAGAGAAGGGCAACAAAGATGGTGCGGGAATTGCACCAGAAGACATATGAGGAGAGATTGAAAGACCTCAATATGTATATACTGGAGGAGAGGTGGGAATGGGGAGACATAATTAAAATCTTTAAGTACCTTAAGGGCTTGAACAAAGTGTAGGTGGATGACATCTTTCGTCATAGAATTTGTACAAGATGAGGGGGCACTATATGAGATTAGAGGAGGGCAGGATAAAGGGGAATGTGAGGAGTTTTTCTTCACAGAAAGAGTGGTGGATACATGGAATAACACACCCCAGGAAGTGGTAGGAGCTAGCACAGTGAGGGGTATAAAGCATGCATGGGATAGGCATAAGGGAACATTAGAGGTAAGAAAAAGAGGAAAAACCCAATGATCAAGTAGGGTCAGCGGCCGCTGATGCAGACAGGGATTTTGGGCAGACTAGATGGGCCTAGTGGTCTTTATCTCCCATCAGTTAGTATGTATGTATGTTAAATAGTAGAAATAAAGTTCCTGAAAGTTACAGGCCTACAGCACAACAGGACAGTGGAGGAAGTGCCAGAGTCGGAAAGGTAAACAGGTGTCTTTACCATTACTGTCTTGTTCCTAAAAAGATTGATGGCACATATCTAATTCTTGACCTCAGACAGCTGAACCTGCATATGAGGGACAAGGAATTCAGAATGGTATCCCTGGGATCTCTGCTTCCATGTCTGAAGTTCCAGGATTGGTTGGCATCGCTCAATAAGCAGGATGCCTATCAGTATATTTCTGTCAATCCGAGGCACCGAAGTTGCCTTCACTTCTGTGTGGGACTCTATCATTATCAGTTCAGGGTCCTGCCATTTAGGTTTGCTTCGGTGTCTTGTGCCTTTACGAAGTGCTTCACAGTTCTAGTAGTGCACCTCAGAAAACAAGGACTGCAAGTGGGTGACTGGCTTATAAAAAGCCCATCCAGTGCAAAAAACGTTTCAAATAAAGAGTTACAGAAAAATAGCCCATCCAGGCAGAAAACAGACACAGCAGCAGTAGCTGCTTCATGATTTCTGATACCCATGGGAGTCCAGCTGATCCTGCAGGTATCCCAGTTGAGTCCCTCACAAAAACTGAAGTCCATAAGAACTGCCTTTGATATGACTTAAGTCTGGTCCTTCCTCCTGGAGGACAGAGCAAACTAAGTCATCCACACGGCTTTCTACATCATAGAATGTTCCAAAGAGACAACATATTCCATGTAGAGAATTCAGGGCCTCATGGCAGCTGCAGTGTTTACAGTGTCTCTGGCTAGGCTTCACACGAGAATGCCTAAATGGAAGCTCAGCAAACAGTAGTTGCAGGCATCCCACCCTCCAAACCACCCAATTCGAATGACAAAGCCCCTAGCCCACTCACTACTGTGGTGGTCAGTGAAGGAGAAACTCCCTTAAGGCTTTCCCTTCACCCCTCTAGAATCACAGGTGAAACTTACTATGGATGCCTCCTCCATGAGATAGGGTGCTCAATGTGAGAACTTCCAGACCTAAGGAGTCTGGGCGGATTCAGTGGCACTTCATCACATTAATGTGTTGGAGATGAATGCTGTCCTTTATGACCTTCAACCCCTATCAGACCTGATAAACCACGCGGTAGTATGTCTACAGATGGACAACACCTGTGCTATATACTACATCAACAAGTAAGGAGGGACCCACTCCTGCCCACTCTGCAGGTGGGTGATGTGATGAGTATGGAGTGGCGCCTAGAGAACAATACCTTGCTTCTCGCAACGCACCTCCCAGGGATTCAAAATACTCTGGCAGATTACCTCAACCAAACAGTAATAGATCCTCATGAGTGGTCTCTAGCAGATTATGTAGTTCAGTCCCTGTCCAATGAGTTAAACCTTTTCTCATCTCTCATCAGTGCCAAACTGACATGCATCTGCTCCAGAAATTCAGAGCATGGTGCTTTCTGTCAGGATGTGTTCAGGTTGCAGTGGACCGATTGCTTTCTTCACACCTTCCTGCCATTGCCGCTCATTCAGAGAGAGCACTACTCAAGCTGGAGGCACACAGGGGCAAGATCATTCTGATAACCCCATGCTGGCCCAGGCAGATATGTATCTGTTCTTGTCACAGCTAGCAGTTCAGCAACCTTGGAACCTACTCCTGAGGATGAACCTTCTGACTCAGTTCCAGGGTTAGCTGGACCATCCCAGCCTTCAGTCTCTTCATCTCCAGGCCTGGCTCCTGGGGAGATAGAGGCCAACAGACTTAAAGTCACTCAGAGAGTCTCGAGAGTTCTGCTGGTAGCTCATAGGTCATCTAACAGGAAGGTATATGGTGCCAAGTGGAAATGTTTCTCCATTTGGTGCTCCCAGTACAAATACTTTGTGGATTCTTTTAAGAACCCACCACAGAGGGTCTTGGAACATGTGTTGAACCTTTCAGATTCTGGTTTGCAATATTCCTCTATCAAGACCCACCTATCATTTTTTTCATCCTATCATAATTTAGTGGGAATTCTAATATTGGTTCAACTCCCATTTTTCAAAAGATTCCCAAGAGGAATCTTGCATACAAAACCCCCCAGTGAACAAGCCTGTTACTTCTTGGGATCTCAGTCTAGTACTAGCACTTGACATGCTTACTCACAAGCCCTTTGAGCATGCAGCCAAGTGTGACATGACAAATCTAACCAGAAAAACATTTTTTCTAGTGGCCAGCCCCTTTGCATGCAGAGTTTCTGAGATACAGGCCCTAGTAAGCGATCCTCCATACATAGTTTTCCACAAGGACAGGGTGATTCTCTGTACTCACCCTGAATTCCTGCCTAAATTGGTGTCAGAATTCCATCTTAATCAGTCACTGGTTATTCTAACCTGAGAACACAGGGGAAGTGATTACATTCCTTAAATGTCAGGAGAATCCTCAGTTTCAGCCTTGACAGCACTAAGGATTACAAACAGGTGTCCTGCTTGTTTGTATCCTAAAAAACCTAAAAAAGGTCTACTGTTTGCACATATGAACATTAGAAGTCTCCTGGGCCATATGGCCGAGCTTGAGGCGTGGACCAAAGTAGCTGGACCTGACATCCTTTGCCTCACGGAAACATGGCTCATACCTCACATACAGGATGCCCAATGCCACCTACCTGGATAATCTGTCCTGTGACAGGACAGGCCAGGCTCGAAAAGGGGTGGGGGTGTTGCCATATACTATAAAAACCACCTCACCATTAAGCCTGTTCCTGTCCATAACCCTCAATGGATCTGTGAATCATTACATGCTATCCTGTACCTAGGTGCAAAAAACCTGCACATTATCTGTCTCTATAATCCACCCACTGGAGGGGTGGATGGCCTCCACGAACTGCTCCAGCTAACCTCACAAACCATAAACTTGAATGAAGCCATCTTCCTGGGGGATGTCAACCTAAACTGGCTGGGCCCTACCCACAGCTCCCTTGTAGCCCTAATCCAAGGTTTCCACCTCCACCAGCTCATCACTGAAAATACCAGGATGATAAACTCCCAATCAGGCACGCTTATTGACTGAATCCTCACAAACAGACCTGACCGCATTACTAAGGCATGCACCCTGGCTGATGCTATAACTGACCACTCACCCACTATCTGTCAGTGGCACGCGAGTCCCTCTCCATCCCCCCCAGTCCTGACTGGTCACTTTCACCAACTTCGCACACCTGGATCTAAGTGCCTTTCTCCTGGACATATCCTGCATTGACTGGACGGATATCTACAAAAGTTGAGGATGCCCTTAATGTGTTCCTCACCAAGTTTACAGAAGCACAGACTAAACATGTCCTGAAAGTACAAAGAAGGGTCAGGGGACAACAGACGAGGTGGCTCCACAAAGACCTACTCAGCCAACTCAGAACCAGGGACAAACTATGGAGGAAGTATAAAAGCACTGGCCAACCCAGGGATCACACCATCTATAAGCAGCATAGAAACTATTGCAAAAAGCAAATAAGGCTAGCAAAAAGCAAATACTGCCAGAACCTACTTGCCAGCTCAGCCAGAGATCCACGCAAGTTCTGGGGCCACATAAAAACCTTTCTGGGTACACCTCAATCCATAACCCCCTCGGAAATGATTCTAGATGGTGTCCACTGTAATGACTCCCTTACCATTGCAAATGCTTTTAATAAGATGTTCTCTGATCTGTCCCAGTATACTTCCACACTTCAACCTCCAACTGTGGTTTCCCAGCCCTCATCAACCAGTGCACTAGCAGATACCTCTCTTAAGAAACATGTGCTGGATATTTACAAGCCCTTCTATTTCAAAGCTGTGTCTGCATTGCAAGTCTTCAAACTGTTAAACTCAATATCGGACACCACCAGCCCTGGGTCCGACTCACTGGAACCTCGCCTACTAAAGGCAGCCGCCCATCTCATCTTCTATCCTCTAGCCAAGGTATTCACCCTCTCCCTCTCCAACAGTACCTTCTCTGACATCTGGAAATCCAAGAATCACCCACATCTTCAAAAAGGGCAACAAAAGTGAGATCTCAAACTACAGACCCATAGCTATTCTGTCAGTCCTCAGCAAAACACTTGAAAAATTAGTAGCCACTCAGACCATTGATTTCCTTGAAACATCAAATCTGCTATGTGCAGCACAACATGGTTTCCGGAAAAACCACAGCACCACAACGGCTCTAGCCAAAGTCACCACTGATACTCTAACAAGCATGGACAAAAGTCAGCTTACTGATGCTATCTTTATCGACCTCACCAAGGCTATCGACCTTGTGGACCACCCCCTACTCCTATCCACCCTTCATAAATTTGGCTTTTCACCCCCTGTCATAAGCTGGTTCAGGAGTTACTTAACCAACAGGACCCAAGCAGTCAAACTTAACTCATCAATCTCCGACTGTACTACCATCAACATTGGAGTGCCACAAGGATCAATACTGGGTCCCCTCCTATTTTCATTATTCATAAATAACCTGCCATACAGCATTGCGTCCTGTGACTCTCTACTCTACGCAGATGACCTGGTTATCTACGCTAGCTCTAATAATGTAGACCAACTTAACGTGGCACTGACATCAGCTTTCCACGCTGTCCAACTCTGGCTAAACACCCACCGCCTTATACTGAACTCCAGCAAAACCAAACTGATGCTTCTGGGCACTGCCCACAAAATAAGGTCCTGCCACTCTCCTTTAAAAGTCCTTGACCTGGATGGGACCCCCTTGAGGTGGTTACCTCCCTCCATTATCTGGGCATCCTGCTAGACCAATCTCTGGACCTAAACCTGCACATCCAAGAAACATGTAAATCTGTGAACTGCAAACTGGGTGCTGCCTACAGATCCAGCTACATGCTCACACCTGCAGCCAAACTAGCCATCACCAAGGGTCTCCTCCTACCCGCTCTGACCTACTGTGCTCCCATCCTACCCATGGCACATAAATCCACACTACAAAAATGGGATGTCACTTTCAACAATATATGCAGGTATGCCTCAAAAGCCCCCAGACTTAAACATCACTGCCAACTGTATAATGACCTCGGCTGGCTCTCCCCCTCTGCCACCAGACTATACTACCTGGGCTGCCTTTGCGACTCCATCATTAGACTCAACAGACCAGCATCCCTAACTGAACCGCTTCAGCCAGCCCTCTCTCCACGTGAGCTGAGATCCTCAGACAAATCCCTACTAAAAATCCCCCACTGCCGCTCCTTCAAAGGGTCTGGAGCATTCGGGTACACAGCCTCTCAAGTGTGGAACCTCCTGCCACTCGACCTTAGACTGACATCTTCCCACGATCTCTTTAAGCGCAAGCTACATGAACACCTGCTTTCCATGGACCAGTGTGCCTGTTATGACCCTACCTGAGCTTGTCCTGCCAACCTCTCTCTTTTGCCCCACCACTCCCTCCTTCCTACTCCTTACCCTATTTTACTTACAACATTAATACTGTGATATATGTCTCTGCCCATATGCACTTCATTTCGAGTTCAAAACTCCGACCTCGAAGCCTACTTGCACTTGTCTAAAGTATGTAACCTTGTTGTAAGTTACTGCACCTTGACTACTGCATTGTTTACCTGTTATTGCTGTTTGCACTATTGTACCTGTTACTGCTGCTTACTGAAATGTTTGTACTGACGATCTATGGGTACCAGGTACTGGTGTAGCCAATGCCTAAGCGCCCCCCAACTGACCCGTTTCAGGGTACTTCTCTCTACTTGCACTTGTCTAGAGTGTGTAATTTTGTTGTAAGTTACTGCACCTTGACTACTGCATTGTTAACCTGTTATTGCTGTCTGCACTGCTCTACGTGTTACTGCTGCTTACTGGAATGTTTGTACTGATGATCTAGGGGTACCAGGTACTGGCACAGCCAGTGCCTAAGCGCCTCCAAATGGACCCGTTCCTCTACTCCTATTGTCCCTGGACCTCCACAGCCCCTCCCCACCCTGCCTGAACACCGTTTCCCCTGCCCGGATACAGTTCCACAACCCCGGACATTAGCCGCACCATCAGCTGCTGAAACCGCTCACTCGCCATACCTTACCCCGAACCCCCGCTATCTTTAGCCTCCCCCGCCGGCCTACGGCTCCACGATCCTAGGCTCCTCTAGTAGGCTCCTGCTGCTAAAACCGCTCACCCGCCGCTTTCACTCCCATATTCTCACACTCATCGATCTGTCCAGCCTGTGTACGGTTTCCATGGACACGGTCTCATCCCTCAGCCCCCTGCCGCCATTCCCGCCATATCCCCCTAACTCTGACTTTTCGCTTCTACACCCCCTCAGTTAGACCTCTTTGCTCTTAACCTCTGGCCCCCCCGACTACCCTGACTGAGCACCGGTCCCCTGCCTGGGAACAGTACCACAACCCGGGTGCTTGCCGCACTTCCAGCTGCTGATGCCGCTCCCCACCGTGCGAACCCCAGACCCCGCCATCCTAACTCTCCCTGCCAACCGGTTCCATGAACCTGGGCTCCTCTTGAGTGGTTCTGCCGCTAAAGCCACCCCGTGGCCGTCTTCACCTCCGATCCCCTCCCCTGCAGCTCTCTCTAGCCGCGGCACGGTTCCATGGACTCGGTCTCTTCCCGTAGCCTTCTACCGCTTATGCCACTATATCCCCCCTCACCCAGATGTATACTGTAAGCCCCCTGCCCCGTCCAAATGTTCCCCTGCTTCACTCCTCCTCTGGCCGCTGATGCCTATCATGTCCTTTCCTGCCCTGTTGTAAGTGGGGTGTAAATGGGCGGGGTGGAAAGGATAAGAAGGGACTTGGCAAGGTTAGAGGAATGGTCAAATGTATGGCAGCTTAGATTCAATGCTAAGAAGTGCAAGGTAATGCACCTGGGAAACAAAAACCCAGGGGAAGAGTACACAATGGGGGGTGAGATACTAACAACAACAAAAATGGAAAGGGACCTGGGGGTAGTCATATCAGATGACCTAAAGATGGGCAAGCAATGTGAGAGGGCAGCAAGGCGGTTGGGGATACTGGGATGCATAGGAGAGGCATCACCAGTAGAAAAGAGAAGTTATTATCCTCTGTACAGACAGCTGGTGAGACCCCATCTAGAGTACTGTGTGCAGTTCTGGAGACCCAATCTCGCAAAAGACATAGACAGGATGGAAGCTGTCCAGAGGAGGAACTAAAATGGTGCAGGGTCTGCACCGGAAGACATATGAAGAGAGACTTAAGGAGCTTAATATGTATAGCCTTGAGGAAAGGAGGAGAGGGGGACATGATAGAAACTTTCAAGTACCTCAAGGAATCAACAAAGTCCAAGAGGGTAGTATCTTTCAAAAAAGAGGTGTGCAAGAACAAGAGGCACAATTTGAAGATAGAGGCTGGCTCAGAGGTAATTTAGGAAGTATTTTTCGCAGAGAGGGTTGTGGATGCATGGAGCGGCCTTCGAGGAAGGTTGTGGAGTCAAAATCAGTGGTGGAATTCAAGCATGCATGGGATAGTCATAAAGGCAATTCTGGGGTGGGGGTAGGAAGAAGTAGGCTGCTGGTTAACTAGGATCTGCAGCTTATCCAGTAGGTAGGAAATGGGCAGACTGGGTGGGCCAGCGGTCCTTATCTGCTGTCCAATTCTATGTTTCTATGTTTTAGCGCCTTTTACCCTCTATAGCCCCACTGCAGGTGGTGTCTCCTGCCTCCAGCTCTGCCTGACCTACTCTCTCCCCCCCACCTCGACCATGTACATCACCATCCATTCACCGCCCCACCCAGACCCCTGTCCTGCCTCCTTCATCCTGCTGCCACCTAACACTTAGCCGCACCTTCCATGTCCATGGAAGGTTGCCTTCCTGCATCCCCTTTACCTGCTCACCCAGTTCCCCTCCCCGTTCTCTCCCCTCCCGACCCATCTGTCCTTTGGATCTGCCCTGTATACCTTTACCCGCTCACTAAATGCTACCTGTACACTGTAAATCTACTGTTTTTCTCTTGACCTGTTGATTGTCTCTGAAGCTGTGCTCCTTTATTGCCTTTTACTTAAAACTGTTCTCTGTATTGTTACTGCTTCCCTGTATTATGTAAATGAACTCTGTATTGTTACTGTACCTCCCAGGTCGTGCCTAAAAATAGTCACCTGTTTGGCTAGCGCACCTACCCGGTAAATAAAAACTAACTAAATAAAAAAGAATCCTTGAATCCCAGTTGAAAGGGACTACCTATATCTATTCAGTGTCTGTCCAATTGGACTGCAATCTGCATCCAGCACTGCTATACCATGACAAGAGCGCAGCTGGAAGGCTCTGTCAGGGCACACTTTACCACGGTCATGACCACGTCAGTTGCATCTCTTTGCTCATGCCCATTTCCAAAAGCTGTAGGGCTGCTACTTGAAATACTGTTTACACCTTCACAAGACATTATGCCCTGGACATTCATTTCAGATGGCATGCAGGCTTTGGGTTGGTTGTGCTGCAGGGATTACTCAACACGTGAGTCTTAGTCTCCAATTTACCTAGTCCAGGGGACTTGGTTTTGAAGCTTGCTAATCCAGACCAAAATGTTGGACTCTATGGAGAAGATAAAGAGGATAGAGAAATTACAGTAAGAGAAGGCACATTTATTTGCTAGGTGTCCATCCAGGGCCCTGAGCACCATACAAACAGAATAAAAAAATGTTAAACAACCAATAACTATGATAAAACAGGTCAGAAAATAAGAGGGAAAAAAATCAAAATAAACCTCCTTAAAATTTTTGCAGAAGACTAAGTGGTCCCAAAAACCATGTTAAATAAGTGGGTTTTTAAAAAAACATTAAACAGTTCCAGTGAGGGAGCCCCTCTGATTTCCACAGGGAATGAGTTCCACAAAATGGGCACAGCCACGCAAAAAGACCCTGCCGATTTTAAGTGAGACTGTGGAATCACTAGGAGCCCTGCCTCTGAGGAATGAAGGGGATGGACGGGTGTGTAAAAAGTCAGGAGGTCTTTCAGCTAACCAGGATCCAAATCATGAAAGGCTTCGTATGACAACAAATCTCTTGAAGCTGATGCATCACCTTACTGGAAGCCAATGCAGGTCCGATAGAACCAGTGGGATATGCATGGAATGGGAGGTCCCAGCAATCAGCCGGTCTGCCAAGTTCTGTATGAGCTGCAAGCAATGCATCAGCCCTGTAGAAAGCTCTATGTAAAAGGTGTTACAGTAATCCAAATGGGAGATAATGAAAGCATACAGCAAAGCTTTCAGGTTGGTGGCTGCAAGATGGATTCAGATCTGGGTGATATTTCTCAGATGGTAAAAGCCACTGCAGACAACAGATGACACCTGATGTTCTAAGGTCAATCTGCTGTCCACAGTGAAGTCCAGATTCCTTACCTTATCAACAGCTCATAGGATAGTGCCATTTAATGATCATGACAAGGCACTATCCCCATTTACTACTGCCCTCGCACAACCTGGTCCCACTAGTAACACCTTGATCTTAGATGAGTTCACCCTGAGCCAGTTAAATACCATCCAGTCCTGGATTGCCACAAGACACTCATCCATTGCAGCCACTTTGTTTACCCTGTCAGGTGCATGTGTCAGGTAGAACTGGGTATCATCTGCATAGCAGTGAAAACCCAGACCATACCACCTAATGATCTCTCCTAATGGCGACATGTACATGGTGAATAACAAGGGCTAAAATTGACCCCTGAGGCACTCTATAGCAGATAGCAGCAGCCTGTGAGATGTTATTACCCAGTGCCACCTGCTGCATCCTGCCAGACAAGTAGGACTTGAACCAGTGCAATACTGTGCCAGTGAGTCCCACATAGTGCCTTGTATGGGCCAACAGCATCCCATACTTACCATAACTGTAGATCTTCAAGACTATCGTCTCCACTGAGTACCACTCCCCCCCCCCATCTGCCAGTGCCAGACTCACTGCGGTGTGTTATAAAGGTATTCTTTCTGACTGGCTCATCAGCACAGCGGTAGCACTACCGCTCGTTACGCCAGTGACCCAGGATTGGGAGTGATCGTGGGTCATCGGGGGGGGATTGAGCATTCTAGAGGATGCCCTCCTCCTTGGGGGAGGGTGGGTTGTCTCCTCTGCCACAACACTGCCACCTGGGTGACCACAGGTGGTAGTAAATCTAGGGGAACAGATCTGGGAGGAGGCAGATGCCGACATGCTGCAGTGTTTAGCATGTGCACATGATAGCATCACTGCCATGAGTCGCTTCTGGACCAGGGGGACAGAAAACAAAAAAGTAGGTCCTGGCATTGGGGGTGAGCATCCCTGGTACGTTGCTGAAGGACCACAAAGAATTCTGTCAAGGGGTGCCCCTACCCTCCACCCTGCCTGGGGGGCTATCCACAACAACATGTCAGTCTGAGTGGTGAAAGCCAAGGTAAGTGGCAATGTGAGTAGCCTGGGTGCCAGAGGCAGAAGGGGGCATAAACAGAATGAAAAAATATAAAGGTCTCCCTTCCTCCTCGGACTCATATGTGCTGTGACGACATTGTTAAGCTTTTGAGTATTTATCCCTTCTTACAGGGACCGCGGGACTATCTTATGTCCTTAGTTATTGTTAGGCTTATCCAAATATTTGTTTAGATTACTACTTCTCCTCAGTAAAAAAGGTACTGAGGGATGCGCATTTGCGGGCTGACAGAGTAGATGTTTCTCACCCGGCTCCATCTTCCACTCTCATAAAAATTGTTCTATTTTTCATGGCAAATCTGCAAAAATGGGTAACAAACAATGGACACTGAAGAATAATAGCAGCATGGATGGATACTTGTCAGCAGCGGCATCTAAGTCACAAAAAGGAGTGAAGTCCAGCCAAAACAAGCCACCGGGGAGCTGAGTTGCGCACTAAGCTTGGAGAGGGAATGGCCCAAGGAGGCTACTGTGGTGCTGGGGTGTGCAGTGTCTGACTGAGTGTTGGAAGCTCTGACCCCTAACCTGGAGGCAGTAGCCACAAAGTTGGACAAATTGACAGCCAGTCTTGAAAAATAGGGAGCCTGAATTATGGAGCTGGAGAAATGAGTCTCCTCCATGGAAGATGCCACCTGAGAGTTCCTGCACAAAATAGCCACCTTAGAGAAAGAGGTAGCGGTGCTTCAAGAGACAGTGGATATGTTGGAAAATTTTCAGTGCCACAATAATTTACGAATACATGGGATTCCTGAGGGGGCAGAGGGGAAAGATCCTGTACAATTTACGGAACAGTGGCTCCCTCAAGTTCTGAAACTCTGCCTAGCAGAAAATCATTTGAAGGTGGATAGAGCCCATAGAGTGTTGACCACTCTCCCCCGGATAATACACCACCGAGGCAGTTAATCCTAAAACTTCATAATTACCCTGACAAGCAGAGGATCCTAACCACCTATAAGAAGACTGGGGACTTGCGCTATGGAGACCATAAAGTGTATATTTGTTAGGCCTTTTCTTGACTGGTGTGAAACAAGTGTAGGGTATTTGGCCCTTTGCTGGATGACCTTCACTGGAGCAAAACTGATTTGCGCTTCCAATACCCTATGGTTCTGAAAATTACACATGCGGTGGCCACTTACTTGTTCTGGAAGGTGGGTAAAGCTAGAGTGTTGTGTATACAAATGGGGTTACTGGGGGGTGCTAGAGAGCCATCTTCCAGGTCAGACACACTCCTGCGGGCTCTCTCTCACAAGGTGGCAAAAGTGTTTAAAATTGCAATTTTAAAGTTGCTTTACCCAAAAACTACAAGCAACACTGAATACAGTGAGCTGTTAGGGGAGAACAAAAGGCCAACAGCAGGGACCGCAGAAAGTTCCAGCCATGCAGTCTGACAAGGCTGCATGTTCCTTGTGTGGTAATGGGGCTGGTAATCAAGTGGCTCCGATGGAACCACCTTGGCAGGCTATGCTGGAGTCCATGCAGGCAATGGACTCAAAGATCGAAAAAACCCTACAAAAGAGTGAAGAGGCCCTATAGCCTAGTGGTTAGAGCACTGGTCTTGTAAACCAGGGGTCATGAGTTCAAGTCTCCCTTGGGCCTGCGTGTACTACTACAGCAGCTTAAGGTACACAGTCAGATGCATTTGACTAGAGGGCATGGGATGAAGTTGGAGGGAGGACGATTTAGAGGAAATGTGAGGAAGAATTTCTTCACAGAACGGGTGGTGCACAAGTGGAACACCCTGCCAGAGGAAGTGGTGGGGGCTGAAACAATCACGGGATTTAAGAATGCATGGGATAGACATAAAGGAATTCTGGAGGTCAGGGGTAAGGGGCAACAGACTACTAGGAAAACAAACTGAACTTACAAGCTCAAATGGGCAGACTGGGTGGGCCATAGGCCCTTATCTGCCGACACTGTCTATGTATCTATGTATCTATGTAGCTTGAGAATCATGATGCCGCCATTCTACAATTAATGTGTTTCATAGCAGAATCGGACAAATGGGTGGTGTCAACACTTACATTGTAGCCTCCCTGACTAAAGAGAACAGTCAACTACGAGGATGCCTGGAGGCCCTTGAAAATAAGATAAGGGCTGTGAACATTCATATGGTAGGGGTCCCTGAAGGGGTTGAGGGGATGTATCTGCTATCCCTTCTATGGGACTGGCTACAGAATAAGCTACAGTTGGGTGCAGATTTTCAATGGAATGCACTCACCAAAGCGTATTGAGTCAATCCGAGGGTCTGTCCGACAGACACCAACCAGCCACGCACCATTTTGATCAAAACCAGGGGATCTGAGGTACGCGATGCGGTGATAGCAACAGCAGCTAGAGCGGCCTATCCCCTGGAAGTTAATGGAGCAGACGTCAAATTATACCTTGATCTTTTCTATCAGACCAGAGCTAAAAGGAAAAGCTTTGATGCGGTACGCCATCGACTCTGTGGACTGGGGATTATTCATGCCTTCTTACTGCTTGCACGGCTCTGCATTGTCTATGGAGGGAAATCCTGGCAATTTACTAATCCACAGGATGCAGGCCGCTGGATGGAAAAGATTGAACACAAGTTTGCAGTGGGTCGTGCTCCAACCTAACCCCTGAGGTCTGATTTAGAGGAAACCTGAACAGTGAGTCGATTAGAAAAGTGGGCTCAGGTTGGGACCATGCATTAATGTTCCCTATAAAGAGACATATTTGTTCTGGTTTTGTTTTTTTTATTTTGAGGAAATGAAATGTTTTCTTTACCTCCCACTCTTGTGGGATATTATGGAGGTATGATCGAAGGGAGCTTATACTTAAAGCTGAACTT
Organism: Neoceratodus forsteri; assembly: GCA_016271365.2. NCBI lineage: Eukaryota > Metazoa > Chordata > Ceratodontiformes > Ceratodontidae > Neoceratodus > Neoceratodus forsteri. The sequence continues at coordinate 1,056,946,334 of CM057453.1, read as the reverse complement.
ACGGTTTGTGTGGCAGTAACGCCACGTGGTTGTTGTAGGATTCCTGCCAGTATTTTGAATCCCTTCATAATGTACCCAGTTTCAGAAAGTATTGTGCTGGCTCAGTGTTATATGCTTTAGAACTAGTGCTGTATAATTCAACAATGCAATTTTAATGTAATACTGTTGAAGTAAAGCCATCTTATTGTAGTTTTTTTCTACTTCTATTTTTTTTTTGCCATGCTTGTGGGGGGAGGCCTCCTGCACTAGGGGTCACAGGTAATCTATGTTTTCTCCCTAGTCATGCAACAGGTTAAAATAGCAATCTTTGGATTGTGTTTATATCTTTGAGTGAATTTTCCCTTCTGGACACACCTTATACCATTGAAGAGGCTGGCAATTACTGAGAGAATTTTGGGACTTGATAATGTAGAACTGTTTGTCCAGGATTACCCCACAGTACAAGATTACAAGAGTCATTAAATGTGTATATTAATCATTTGGTGATGTCATAACCTGATTTCCTATGTCCTGTATGAGATTTTGTGGATGTTAATTGCCTACGTATACAGAAAATTAATAAATACAAAGTTAAAAAAACAAATGGGGTTGCTACTGAAGTGAAGGGACAGAGCCCAGATTGGTTGTGTAGTTTAAACTGTGCAGTTTAACTCGGGTATTGGTGCCTTTTACTGTTTTGAGACCCTAAGCCTGTCTTTTCTGCCTTAAACAGTCATCAAGTTATACCTCGGATTTATACAAGCTGTCTGGTGGATGCCAAGAGAAGGAGCGCAGTAACAGCCGAGAAGCACTTGCAGGACGTGGCCATTTTATCCCTTTTGAATGTGCAAACTGTGTCTGACAGCTGTAGCAGATGAAGAAAACGGAGGTTCCGATGGAGAGAAGACTTGGACTGCCATGGCTAGTTACTTGTGCAGGGGCATACTCTGGTGATCGCTCTGTGTGGATGAAGATTCTGTGAGTAATAAAGACTGCTACACAGTGCTGTTAGGAGTCTTAGCAGGACTGTATTGTTATAGACTGGTGGGCTAGACATCATGTTTTTACTGTTGTATGGTTGGGGTTTAAAGGGCTGTCAGAGCTGTTGGGGGGAGTTGGCGCTGGAAAGTGTCATTGGGGGGAGCAGAGAACCACCATCCTGGGCCTGGTGTAGTGGTAAGTACTGATGGTCTTTAGATGTCTAGCTAAACACTCTCTAATATGGAGCACATCCATGTCTGCAGCTTGTGGCGGGAGGATACGGGACAAGACATGGGTTACCACTAATGGGATGGTGCTGAGGACCTCCCTAGGTGGGGTGGGTAGGCAGGGGAGTGGGTTGGGGGTTCGAAGGGCACTGGTGGTGGAGGCTGCATGGCTTATGAATGTTGGTTATACATGACTTAAGGTCGACTTGACCACCTGCATTTGGTTACAGGGAGTGGGGATTTTGAAGTTTACAAAGAAGGTAGATCTTGGTGGTCTTCTAGGTGAGACTAGTCTCTCCTCCTGACTGGAAGTGTTGGGATGTGTGGGGGCTTTCCCTGTGGCACTGCACACTTCTCGGCTGTACCCAGTGGGGGAGTTTGGAGGAGAACAAGGTTATCTGTCTCATGTTTGAAGTGAGTTTTTTTACTGACATGTTGCTTTATTGTTATATGTTACTGTTGTTGTTTTGGTTTGTCTTGTTTTTGTTAGGTATTTTACCAGCTATAACACACTGTAGTAAACTTCACAGTTCAATTTTAATTGTCAAAAGTGCAGTTTCATTCCAACAGTGTAAAAACAAGTGCAGTTTTTCAATAACAGTGCAAGGCTACTACAAATAACTTTCTAAGCAGGTAACAGTTCAGTTTAACAACCATGACTCACAGTTTAGGATTTTCAGGAAGCTATGAAGCAAAATAACAAACCAAGCTGAAAAAAACTGCAAGTAAATGCAGAGGCAGTGGAAAAACGTTCACCCAGCGCTTTGTGATTAAACCATCACGTCGTCACCTGGGTGAACTTTTTTTCCACTGCCTCTGCATTTACTTGCAGGTGTTTTCAACTTGGTTTGTTTTTTTGCTATGTAGCTCTTGAAAATCCTGAACTGTGAGTCATGGTTATTATGCTGAAATGTTACTTGCTTAAAAACGTATTTGCTAGTTATTAAATTGAACTGTGAATTTTACCTGTGGAGTCTGTGCTGCGTTTATTTGAGAAGAAACTAAATAGTGGATAAGAACGTTGGCACCCCCCTCGACTTGAGTGCTGGTGAGTGATTTTTCTTCTATGGGAGAGAGTGGTGAGTTTGGACATATTGTACTACCATGAGTGTAGCACCAGAGAGCTGTACTTTCCCTGATAGGAGATGCTGCTGGAGAGGGATGTTACTAAGGGTGTGGCAGGATCTGTGTCTGGTAGGACATGGCCCTCCTCCTGACCCCCCCCCCCATAGGCTGGCTCAACAGCTAAGAAAATCACAGTTTGCTCGTGGAATGTCCAGGGTGTCTTCTCTCCAGTGAAAGCAAGAAAATTCTTGCCACCCTAAAGAAGAGCAGGGTGCAGATTGCCAAGTTGCAGGAAATGCACCTGACCACCCCTGAGCATGACAAACGTGTACGGGACTGGGTGGACCGCTGCTATTCAGCGTCCTTTAATGGGCATAAGCAAGGGATGGTGGTCCTCATCCACAAATCCCTTAGCTTTGTGGAGGAAGGGGTCTTGAGGGATCTAAAAGGTGGGAGGTACGTTTTTGTCCGAGGTATGTTAGGTGGCACTATTATTACACTGGGCAACGTGTATGCACCAGTGTTATATGGCCCCACCTTTTTCTATAATCACCTGACCATCATCCAGGCCTAGAATTTCCTGAATATAATCCTTGCAGGAGACTTCAACTGTGTGTTGGATCCTGGGCTGGACTGGTTGGTGGGGAGGGGGAGGCAAGAGTGGAGTTGGCTGTGGTTGGATTGGGGTGGGTTAAGTGAACTGGAGCTCCTGGATGTATGGAGGGAGTGGAACCCAGGGGCTAGAGAGTATACATTCTTCTCAAACCCCCATAGGACACGGTCATGCAATAATTATATTGTGATTATGAGGGCGAGGTACACTCGGGTGCAGGATGTGCAGATCAGTCCTATTCTACTCTCAAATCACGTGACAGTTTTGGTAACAGTGCACACCTCCATTCCCAGGGTAGGGGCTAGGAATGAGAAGTTTCCTACCAATATGCTCCAAAATGATAAATTTGAGGAGTACTTGGAGGAGCAGTGGCCACTATACAGGGAAGCCAACTGGAATATGACCCCAGTAAGGCATGCTTTTGGGATGCAAGGAAGGCCTACATGAGAGGTGCTATAATAGCCTACATGGCAGCAAAACAGAAGCAGAGAGAGGAGAGGTTCCAGGAAGTGGAGTAGAAGATTAAGGACTTGGAGGTCTAGAGCTTTCAGAATCCCTTGGAGGAAGCCATTCATGCCCTCAAAGAGGCAAGAGAGGCGATCAGTTGGGAACTCAGGAAGGGGGTGGAGGTGGCATTCTTTTATTCCCAGCAAAAATTTTATGACTGGGGCAATAAATCCAGCCCCCTGCTGGCCCAGCTTCCAAAAGGACAGAAAAGATCTAATGTAATTACTTCAATTAGGAGACAGACAGGGGAAATCACAGTCAAAAATTAGGAGATTAGGGAGGTGTTTGTGCAGTTTTACCATGAATTGTATACAAGTGAATGCCCCAAACGGAAAGCAGAGATGGTGGATTTCCTGGGGACCCTGAATCTCCCAGCTCCCACCCAGGAACAGAACACTTAGCTGAATAGACCTCTTACCCTGGGGGATTTGTGTGGGGCGGCTATTGGGATGGCTGCAGGTAAAGCAGCAGGACCAGATGAACTCACTCCCTGTAGAATACTATAGGGCATTGGGTGACCCCCTTTGGCAGGACATGCTAGACATGTTCCAGGAAGTAACAGAGGAGGGAGAACTTCCTCGATCATGTGGACTTGTGACAGTTACAGTCATTCATAAAGAAGGGAAGGGAAGGACCCCTCCGACTGTGCAACCTATAGACCTATCTCACTTTTGAATTGTGACACTCAAGTTTTAGCCAAGGCCCTGGCCAACAGATTGGAAGAGGCCCTTCCTGACCTGATCAAGACCGACCAGACTGGTTTTGTTGGGGGGCGCCATTCCTACCATTATGTCAGGAGGCTCCTGGGTGTCATTCAGTGGGGGGGGGGTTGACATCCAGAGGGGGCTTGTGTGCTCTCCCTGGATGCTGAAAAAGCCTTTGATTGGATGGAATGGGGATACATTTTCAAGATCCTAGAGGTCTTTGGGCTGGGGAGAAGTTTGTTAACATAGTATGACTCTTATACTCGGCACCATGAGCAATCGTGCTGGTCAATGGGGGGCTCTCACGAGTGTTTAAGTTGGGTAGGGGGACCCATCAGAGGTTACCTCTAGCCCCGTTGCTGTTTGTGTGGCCATAAAGTCCTGGTGGAAGCGATTCGGAACAGAGTGGCAGTGCAGGGTATAGAGGGTGCTTGGAGAATACATGAGGTGACCCTTTATGCCAATGACATGTTATTATTTTTAATGGAGGTAGCCACCTCCATTCCAGAGGTCACGGGCATCATAGAGAACTTTGCATTTTTGGGGGGTTATAAAGTTAGCTTTGGGCCGGCCCGCCAGCACAGTGGTTGTATTTCCACTTGCGATGACCAGAACCCGGGTTTGGGAATGGGCCCGGGTCACTGGAGGGCCGGTCGGAGGGAGAAGGATCGAGCATCCCAGGGACAGCTCTCCTTCTCTGGGGGAAGGGGAGGGGAATGGTCTGGCACCTGCTGGCTCCTAGCAGAGGCTGGGAGCATCACAGGATGCACGACCCAACACTAACTGGGGGAGGAGCGGACATCGGCGTATGCCATGACGTCACTACGCTGCCCCCAATAGAAAGCCAGAAAAGGTCGCTTGCTGGCCCTCCAGATGATGGCTCTCCATTCCTGGGGACCTTCAGTGCCTTCCCGGTGCCTCCTGTTCCCAGCAGCATCCCTGGGCCCTAGAAGGATGTGCTGGGGCTGTCCTCCCCCCGGTGCTCTCCCCCTCGGAGGAGAGGGACCCGCCCAGTGAAGGGATACTCCGGGATATCCCGGGGGTCGGCTGCGAACTGGGAACAAGAGAGGAGGACTGGGCAAGGACAGAAAGAGGTTGGGAGGAACCTTGTAGAGCCTGAAGGAAGGAGGGCCAGCGAGCATGGGGCGGAAAAACAAATAGTGCAAAAAAAAAAAAAGTTAGCTTTGGAAAGTGTTAGGTGATGGATATAAATGATACCTGAGGGGGAGTTGCAGGGTCATGGGTACAATCAGGTGATGACCCATCAGAAATACCTAGGTATACAGGTAGATCCATCCCTCTCATCCCTGTAAAATCTAAGTTATAAACCAGTTTTGTTGACTATCAAGAATGACCTGAGATGGTGGCAGGGCCTTCCGATATCCTGGATGGGAAGGATAAACCTGATTGAGATGAACATCCTCCCCAGGAGTTTATACCATTTACAGATGTTACCATTTGGATTGAGTAAAAAAGACTTAAAAAGCTTAGATAAGCGGTGTTCAGAGTTTATTCAGGGGGGCACGCGACCTCAGGTGAGGCTAGCATATTTGCAGTGCTCAACAACTATGGGGAGACTAAGATTCCCGGAATTTGCACTTTACTCTTGGGCTGCCCAGCTGTGGTTACTGTCAGAGTGGGTTAAATGGTGGAAGGGGCAGCATGGGTTACACTAGACCGTATGGCTGCGGCCTCCCCATTGACAACCAAGAGGGCATGAGGGCTCTTAAGAGCATAGCAAATAGGGCACCAGTGCTGGGCTATATGGCGATGGCATGGGACAGGGGGAAAAAATGTGTAACGGCATGGGAGGAAAACAGGACCCTAGCCCTGATAGCACAAAATGCTGAATTCCTGCCAGGGTTGGAAGACTCAGGCTTCTTGCAATGGGAGGAAGGAGAGAGGAGTTACTTGTCTAGGAGATCTAGGGGTGTTTAAGGACTTTGTTATGATAGGGATCCAACTGGGAGCCCCGCACAATCAGAGGTTCAGATGTTTGCAGGTCAGGGACTTGGCATGTAATATGTACAGATTGCCTCCTGAGTCCTCCCCATTCCATGACATAGAACTGTGCATACTTCAAAATAGAGCTAACCCTAAAGGGGCTCTCCCAAGAGCCTACAGAGTGCTGTGTGCCACACCTGGATCTCTCGGATAAGGTTAGGCAACAGTGGGAGGGGGACCTGGACCTCCACATTCCAGAAAATACCTGGACTACTATATGCGACTCGCATATGGGTCTCCTAGTGTGTAATATATTTAAAGAGGCCCAGTACAAATTCCTCCATAGGCTTTACATGCTGCCCCAAATGGTTAAGGTTCACAAGGGGGTCTTTGCAATGTGTGGATGCTGTGCAGGGGCCCTGGGCAGCTATTTCCACTGCTTTTGGACATGTCCATAGCTGTGGGGTTTCTGGATGAAGACTGCACAGGAAATCACAAACATACAGGGGATCAGTAGTGATCACCCCCTGTTCATGTTGATGGGAGTGGAGGCTCAGGAAAGAGAGGATCGGGACTTATATGCTGGTGGTGCACATTATGCCTCTCTTGGCATGCAAATGTATATTAAATACATAAGTTTCTCATGCTCCGCCCACTAAGGACATATGGCAGGAACTGCTGAGGAGGGTTCTCCCTCTGGAGCACCTCACATATGAACTAAAATGGTGGGGTGACAGATTTGAGGGACAATGGGGCCTGTACTTTAACATGCTCTCCCTGGTGGAAGCTACTATGATCAGGCTAACAGGTTAAGCAGCAGGGGCTCTTAGAGTGAGCTCGTAGTGAATTGTGGGTTGCCTTTTTGGGTTTGGCAGGGTGAACTTTTAGCTTTTGGTGCTAGTGACGCTATTCTAAATGAAATGTTGGCTAAGGGATAGATAAGTTTCTCATTTCTTCTGAGTATAAACTTCTGGTAAGTGGATTTTAATGCACTTGTGTGGCTAGCGTATGGTTCACAGTTTCATGTTTCTTCTATATGTTTCTAGTTAAAATATTATGACTCGTCAACACTGTCTGACTTTATAGATACTACTGGAGATAAAATTATGTTATGGACAGTATAATCAGGATCATAAGATTCCTTTGTTAGGATGTTTTTTGTGTATTCATGTTATATTGTTGTAAATCTGAAAATTTCTAAAAAACAGATGTTTAAAAAAAAAAAAAAGTACTGAGGTGGTTAGGACTGTGCCAGCCCAAACGTTCTGACTCCCAAAGGGTCCCAGTGCCTATGACTCCAAGAGCAAATGGTGTGACTAGATGGAGAGATATTCTTGAAGATCTAGAGTTACAGTGAGTGTTGTAATCTCTCTCTATTTCTTTGTATTATTCTCATTTTTAATATGTACCTTGCAATATTATGTTTCTGGTTATGTACCTGAAACCCCTCCTTGCCCCCTCTGTCTAGGGGCATAATTTATCATCGTAGATGTTCCAGAGGGCAACAGAAAAATTACCACACTGCGTAACACTCTGAGCTAGTGCACCACAAAAATAAATATAGGAAATTAGCTGTCCTACTTCTCGATGGCTTCATCACACCGTGCACTCTCAATCTCTACCTCCATGGTCTGGATTCACCCGAAACCTCTGGCCGCCAGATGCAGGACCTCCAACCTGCAGCCTCCTGTCTCTTCTGAGTTCCCGAGCCCCTAGATCCTGGTGCAGCATGATGGACACCTTCTGGAATTACAGTTTATGACACAAGATAAATACAAGGGGTTCCCATTTCATTTTCCCCTTCCAACTTAAATAAAGGAAAAATCACCACCAAGCTTCTTCCCAAACAGCTTCTTTATTGAAGCACCTCCATTCTAAATGATTTCAGGAGTACAGGAGTCCCATCCTTCACCAAATAAATAAAGCAGCTCCATGGGGCTATCCAACATTTTACAGTTCACCTATTTTCTGGACCTATTGAGCAGACTAAAGGTTCTGTAGACAGTACAGGTAGAAGTGTGCTACTTTCCCCACCTGGCCCCTGGACCTTGGCCCAAATCTTGAGGTGTACCAGGATCTTGTTCTCTCTGACCCAGGCCCTGTAACCTGTACATTCTCCTCCCACATGGACCCTGAAACTGCCAGTGCTCCAAGCACTTCCTGCACCAGTCCCCACAGCCATGAACATCCTCTCTCTCTACCCACTGGTACAGCAGCCCTCAAGCCCAGCCCTGCTCCAGTGCCTGACCTACATCTCCTGGGCTGCCCTGCCACTAAAGGGTCCTGAGAACTGTCACCACTCAGGTCCTCTGAGCAGCCTACTCCTCCACAAATGGCACCCTCTCTTTTAACCAAGCTCTCAGATGACCATTTAGGAATGGTCCCAGCCTCCTGCCCACATCTCTGCCAAACACATCCTGGGCCTGAAATAAGCACCAGCCACGATCTACCGCATCAAGGCCTGTCCTAAGACCTGTGACCCACCCAGCCCTTAGATCCTGGTGCCCCAGGACCTGCCCCTCCACGCAGGTCCCTCTATATGGGTGAAGGGCCCCCCCAGCTCCCTCTGCACCTGAGCTGCTCTGCCACATCAGGTACAGGAGAGGACCACTGCCACTGGCCCCTTCCATGTGGGAACCCTGCCACTGTCCCTAAAACCCTGGCAGTCCAAACCACTCCTAACATGGGATCTCATGGAATCCTGCCTATCCTGGCCTTCTCCTAATCTAAGCCTTCCTCATCCTGATGACGCAGGTACCTGGCTGGCCATCCTCCCCTTTGGAGCTCCTCTCCAAGCTCCTCAACACAATGTAATTGCAGAGGCCATCCCTATCTACACACTTTGGGGTGGGGGTCCCCAACAGGCCCAACCCGGATTATCGAGCTCCCTCTTTGCCTGCCTCCTCTGCTCCTCCAGCCATCCCCCCCCCCTGCAGCCTCAGGTCTAGTGCCTAGACTGGAAAAGGCCCTAACTTCCTTGTCTCCACTCTTTATATACCTTTCCTAACCTGCCCTCTGCTGCCAACTTGAGGTATACAGCAGGGATTAACCCCACAGAGCACTAATAAATTCCCCAGCTCTGAAGCGGGGGGAGGAGGGGGAAGGGGTCCCTAATGGGAGCATAAGCCCCTCCTAGGAGGGGGGGCTTACATACCTCCTTTTGTTTTTCTCTCCTAATGGACTCGGCTAGAAATGAGCCTTGGTTTAGACTGCCTTTTCTGGTCACCAATTTTCAACTCACTCACTCACTCACTCACACACTCACTAAATCCAACTATAGGAAATGCTAAAATGGCAGTGTGAGGTGGATCCCCCTCTCCTTCTCCCCTGGAGTCTGAAATAGTATACTGTAGACTCCATCAGACATATTGACGAAGTCAGGTTTGTGGCACAAATATGGGTCCCCAGCAAGATAGCACAAATAACTACCCCCAGCACCACCAGGCAATATCATTGACCCATTTGAGGTCAAAAAGCCCTGTTAAAAGGAGAGCTGCATTGAACCTGTTAGTCCTTTTTATTTTCACCGTGCGCGTGTGTGTGCAGTGAATATTTTGGTATGATAGTGCCTTTTGAGGGGTGTGACACTGTCCAATGCAGAAAAGTCTTGAAGGGGGGCATCAGTGCCGCACCAGTAATCAGCAAGGCTGACAATGACAGAAGTTTGACTTGCTGGGCAGAGATGTCTTGTACTTGGATAGAAAAAGCTGACCCAATCATGGGTCAGCTCTTTCCTTTGATGTACACAGCCCAGCAAGCTGATCTATCATGATCAGCCTACTGAGTAATGTAAAACATCCCGGAAGAGCCCCATGCTGTTGCAGATGCCAGCTGTAACACAGAAAACTGTCCATCAATGTCTGTTGCTGGCATTTCTGTAACTGTCCCAGCCACCTGACCCTCCCTCTCAGTACTCACCACCCCACGCCCAACCACAAACATAACACTGACACTGGGGGTGCCAAATTCCCCAGTGTCACTGCCTGGTAAGTGGTCCCCTTGGGTGTAAGCGCTGCTCCCAATGTGCGGTCACATGTCTGTTATTGCTGCTGCCCCTGTAACTGTCCTGCCAGCCTGACCCTCCCTCTCAGCCACCACCACCATAACACTGATACTGGGGGTGCCTAATCCCCCAGTGTCGCTGTTGCCATATAAAAAAAAATAAAAGCTCCCTTGTCATTTTTTTTCTTTTCTTTAATCTTGTAAAAAAGAAAACAGTCCATTGATGTCAGTTGTTGCTGCTGCCCCTGTAACTGTCTTGCCTACCTGACACTCCCTCTCAGCACACTCCACCACACTACCCCTCCCAGAAACATAACACTGACACTAGGGGTGCCCAATCGCCCAGTGTCGCCACCTAGTAAGCAAAACCCCCACATCCACGTGGGTGTACTGTGCTGCTCCCGATGCACTGTCACATGTATATTGCTGACACCCCTGTAACTGTCCTGCCCACCTGACCCTCCCTCTCAGCACCTACTACCCCCTCACAAGCATAATTCTGAAACTGGGGGTGCCCAATCCCTCAGCGTCACTGTCACCATGTAAAATAAATGTTCCCACATAGTTTGCTTTCTTTTTTTAACCCTGTAAAAATGAAAAAGGTCCATCGATGTCTGCTGCGCCATTAGTCCCCCCACACCCAAGCCTCCCACTCAGCCCCCTACCACCTCACACCACCCTCAAGCACTTGCTTACCCACCTGGGGTCCAACGGCCATAATCCTCTGTGGATTGCAGACACATCTTCACTCTTCAAAGCCAGACCGCAAACTGAGGAAGTCAGGTATATGGTTCAATGTAGTTCAATGGGGCTTTGAACCTAGTGGCATAACTTGGTCATTTTTGCATATTTGTACCCAATATTTTCAACATGCCTCTTTTTGGGACACCACCTCTTGAACAATTGCATTGAAATTAAGCAAATCTGTCCTGAAAGGTGATTTTGCGGTCACTGCGTGAAATCACTTTTCGGACAGGAGTTGAACATTTTCTCTGCCCTTGTTCATGACACGGGGTCATAAGAAGGCTATGTTGAAAATTTTGTGTAAAAATATTAAAACAACAAAGTTATGAGCCTATGCTGAATTTTGTGAATGCAGGCTCGTATCTTTGGTAATATTCAATATTTGTACCCAAAATTTTCAACATAGCCATTTCTGTACAGCACCTCATGAATGTGACTGCTGTCATTTTTCAAATCCTGACCAGAATGTGTTTTTGCATCCCAAAAGGTGATTTCACAGTCCCTGCGTGAAATCACCTTTCAGGCAGGAGTTGAAAATTTTCTCTTCACTTGTTCATGAGGTGGGGTCATAAGAAGCTTGTTGACAATTTGGGGTGAAAATATTAGAACACAGCAAAGTCACAAGCCTGTGTAGAAATTTATGAATGCAGGCTCCTAACTTTTGTCATACATAACCCACAAAGTGCACCACAGTGCATCTAGTACCCCAGGACTTCTGTACCGGTGGCGAATATCTGGCATTGACAAAAGCTTGTTATACTTGATTGCGCATGCATGCCTTGAAGCAAACATATTGTGAGAGTAAATTACTGGGCTTCAGAGGCATGTCACTGTTGCATCCATCTGGCTGCAGGAGCTCAGTGGTGACAGGTCAATCATCAGTGAGGTTGATCATGACTTTGTTCTGATGGGTGATGGGCAGGGCCACTGGAAAATTGCAGAAAATTTTATCCAAAAATGTAGTAGTAGTAGTAAAAAACTTTATTTTTATACAGGAAAAGTACATGTCGTTTGGATAATACTATCCAGTTTTCAAGACAGTCCTGTGCAAAATTTCCAAGTTTCACATAATCACACCAATTATAGACAAACAGTCAAATACATACTTTAAATAAAAACTCACACACACTACACACAACGACAAGGTTATAGGACAACAACAATATCACATACATGTACATAAAAGAACCTGATACATCTTTAACCCCTTAAGAAATTTTTTAACAGTTTTCACAGATCGCAGTGAAGGATGGAGTGTATTCCAACATGCTGATGCTTGTGATACTAGTGTGCGGGGACTTTTTTGCAGAAATTGCGGGAAAATTGCGGGGATTCACTGTTCATCCCCACTGCCCCCTAGTAAATCTTTTATTGTTTGCTGCAGCTTGTATTGATCACATGAATTGTTAGATAAATGTATTGCCACTTGTAAATGCTTTTAATATGAAGAAATGTGTGTGTTTTTGAAATGCACTGCAAATTGATCATTATGTAGCATATATTCTAAAAATCAAGACATCTAAATCATACAGTGCTAACTAGATTTTATTCAGTAATTTACAGTTAGTTTGTACTGAATACATCCTGAAACAACATATTTTGCCAGTTTCTAGGTGTTAAATAATGAAGTCTGTTTAAACTACTTGCTTTGGTGCAATAAAAAAATGACAGATAACCGGGGTGCCTAATAAAGGTCTAGTAAGAAAAATGTTTTTTTTTGTTAAAATAATTACTGTTCTTAATTGGCACTGTAAGTACATTTTAAAATCACATGCTAAAAGTATCAAATCATACCAGTAGCTTTTCATTACATCATACAATAGTTTTCAATACATTGTACTTTTGTTCTACTCAGTTTGCAGTGATTTTACTTGGGTTGCAATTATTTTGTCTATTTGGAGGTAACTGTTTTAACTATTCTTAACCTGTTCAGCATGTTTTCAGAAATGTCTGCTTTTTGTAGGGTTTGTATGTGAGTATGCAGTTGTGGCAGATTGACATGTAAGGAATCACTGTCACCAACCCCCTCAGAAGCACATTCAAGTTTATAATCAGCAGGGCCACCCAAACTCTTGACACATTTGAATCAAAATCCTTTCAGATTGAAAGCATTTATACAAGGAAAATCTACCCTACCATTCAAAAAGGAGAACTGTGGTCAATGCTTCATTTAGGTGAATGGGGCACTTTGCACCTCTTCTCACACCTATTGTTTCAGTCCTTGTGTCACAAAAAGTTCTCTGATAGTCTGCTTTAACACAGATTTCAAGTGTTCAAGTCTACATATGTATGACCAGAGGATTTTGAAACCAAAGCAAGGAAGTGAAGCACATGAAAGCAGAGTCACATTTGACCCTTTCTCACCTCACACTGTACTGATTTGGTCAAATCCAAGTCTGTGTACTAAATTGTTAGCATATCTGAGTAGATTTCCTTGATAATTTAAATATTTTATACAATTTCAGTCAAAAATTCCATAAATGTAAGAAATTGCAAGAAATTGCGGATTTTGTGCGGAGAAGGGTGAAAATTGCAGAAATTGCGGAAAAACTGCCCCCACAATTTTTCAGTGGCCCTGGTGATGGGTGGAAACTTTGTGTGGTTGAAAGGAGGCTGCCACACCTGTCAGGGAGTGGCTGCATCGTTTCAGCTACATGGCCCCACTTTGCAGCCAGCTCAGCTGCATCATGCTCAGCCTGCTCCTCATCCTCCCTCAAGCGCACACTGACTCTGACTTCTTTAGTTTAACTTGACTGACTGTGTCAGTCCAGCACTGACAATGTGACTAGTGACACTGTGTTGACCCTCCCATCATCCACGGGCCAGAAAAAATACCAATCTGCCACCCAGGCAGTAAAATAATTTGACTTTTGCAGTGAGTCATGACAAATACAGTCCCCTCCTGTGGTGATCAGAGTCATCTGCTTGCCGCCCCCCAACCTGGCGCTCAGCTAGCTGCCCATCCCCCAAACAGAGGTCTGTTCAGAGTCAGCTGCTTACTGCTCTCCCTGCTTAGCTCACCGACACCCCACCATGGTCCTGAAGTGCAACTGAGGTCTGGTTGCTGCTCGGACATAATAAGTGGGACTCAGCCTCAGGGACAGCAGCCAGCAGAGAACTTTCCTTCTAGTTCTGTGGCAGGCAGGACTCCATATGTGGCCTAGTAGGAGGCTGAGGCTAGAAACTACAAGAAGGGAGACTCTAGTCATCCTGACTGAGCAGCAGTGGTTGTTGTGTTGGATGGTTATGGACAGTTGGATTGTCAGACGTCATAGCGGAGCTGGTCAGGTGAGTCATCACCAGTTAGGTCAGAAGGTCAGCAGTAGCATCACTGAAGTAGAATACTAACATGGGCATGACTGATATGGAGTGGCAGTGCTTCACTGCAGTGCATAGTGGCAGGTTGTTGCTACTGCTGGTGCTGACAGTGACACTGGGACAAGGGGGAATGGTATTGGTAGACTAAACTTGCACACTATTGTGAAAGTCCACATGCGGGATTGACATGCAGGGGTAGAAGTTAGTAGTTTTGTACTGGAGGGTCACTCTGCACCTACACTCACTGCAGCTCAGTTTAGCCTGATCATCAGCATGTAGTTTTAGCTTGGTGCTATGAATTGGTCCTCTCCTTTGCATCCTCACTTTCTGATGTCATTTGTTGAAGTTCAGTTGTGCTGCAGGTTGAGCATGTGTTTCGTGGGATTCCATGGGGGCAGGGCGGGTAAAGGTCCAAGCTATTAATTGGCAGTTGGCACTATAGTTATAAAAACCTCAGTGGCAATACCTGATAACTAACCTAAAAAAAATTATTATAGCTGGCCCAATGGCACTGAGAGTCGAGTCGCTGGACACCACACTTTGCGTCACGCCGGTGACCCAGGTTTGGGAATGGACTCGGGCCACAGTGGGCTGGCAGGGGAAGGAAGGATGGAGCATCCCATGACTGATCTTCTTGCTTTGGGGTGTTGAGGAACATGTACCATGCTGCAGTGACACCTAGCGGAGGCTGAGTGCTCCGCAGACATGGGCATACACAGGGGGAGGAGTGTGGTGGGTGTCTGCATGTCTGTGTGTTGACGCCACTGCATGTCTGGCTCCTCGGTGGGTTGAAACTTGGAGGAAAAAGGTGGATGACCTTGGCGGCTGATGGCCAGCCCTGCACACCTGGAGTCGAGAGGCATCTTTGCCTGGTCCGTGCCGCAAGTCCCTATGGGGGGGGATGGTGCTGCCATTGGCCAGCCAGTGTGATGGGGTCTATGAATTCACATGCCAGACTGACTCCAGGGGTGCGGGTGCTGGTGGCTAGGGGTCGATGGGGACCACTCCAACCAGGAGGAAAAAATGCTGACATGATAAAAAAAAAATTACTAAAAAACCAGATGCCAGTTGGATTTCCTGGAACCAATGTTGTCTTTGCTGGTTGCTTTCTGTCTCACTGATTTGGTCTTCTGACAGCATCTCAGTCAAGCTCTCTAGGGCTGAGTCCCCCTGCTGGTGGGAATATTAAATATAACCATACCCATTGGCAGATTCATACCTGGGCATGACAGTGTGCACCTCCCCATTTGATGTGCCACAGCAAGCCAGTGGGTCAGCCTCTCATGAGCCACACTCTCGCCCCACCCCATAGAGTCAGCAGTCACACCACACCCTCCACTCAGAGTCAACACTCACTCACCCACCCCCACAGAGTTGTAGTCAGTCCTCAATGCTCACACAGTTGATGTGCACCCCTCCGCAGCTTGAATGAGCTGAATGGAAATCTGGAGCCAGAAATTTAGTTAAAGTTAAAAGATGCTGAGTCGCTGTTCTTGGTTTGGAGCCACAGTTGTTGGCAAGTGTGTGTTACTGAATAGGCTCCAAACCGAGAATAGGAGCAGAGCAGTGTTGAACTTTACCTTAAGAGGAGTGGCTCAGCAAGGATTTTGCAAAGGATGACTTCAGCCATGTAGAACAGGAAGCATATTGCAAGAGCACTGGCAGGTGTAGACAGTGTACACTACTGTGTATGTTTGTTTTTTTTATCAGGGCTAGTCTTTTCAATTATACTTCTGGGACCACAGCTTCTGAGCAAAGTTTCCAACAGGCAGTGTTGTTCCCAACATAATGTGCATCCACTCTGTCCGGCCCTTCGTTAGGATCTTCCGGCCAGGCTGCATACAAGGGGGGGGGGAGGGGGCATGACATCACTGAGTTCCAGCATTTGTATAGGCTTGTGCATATCACTTCACTAATTAAAAATACCACAGTGCTGTATTAATCATTGTTTTATAACATTAAAGTGTGTAATTAAAACAGTTGTTACTAAGGGTGTTTAAAATTTGCAAGAGATGGGTCTCCATGAGAGATTTTTCACTGTATGTCCTGAGGAGCAGTGGTGAAAACACAGTGCCACAACATCAAAGCCCTCACCAGTGTGCACTATATAAAATAAAACTTGAGTGTAATGATGAAGTGATGGCCATCTGTGGGCAGCTAGGTAAGAACCCATGTCTGCAAAATCAGGGAAATGGGCTGTGTTATACCATGCAACTCTTGGATGCGTGCCTCTATGTTTCTTCAATTAGGGCTGATTTTCAGCTGGATTCTGATCATCAATCCTACAGAGAGGGGCTTTGTACCATTTGGTTTGATAAAACCTCTTGCTGGTCCCAGCTCCTGCCAGCAAAGAGTGGGCAGACCTGAGGGACTGACTTTGGACTCTGTACACTTTCAGTTTTAATAATGGTAATAATAATAATAATAATAATAATAAAAATCTCCGTTTATTCTTGCCTGTCCTGGATACTGCCAGCAAAGAAGAACTGACCCAAAGAATGACTTCTGCTCTCTGCCTTTTCTTTTAAATGATAAAAAAATACCTTCCCCATTTACCTTTGCTGGTCTTGGCCGCTGTGGGTAAGGGGACAAGTGACCTGGGCTCCCTGTCCTTTCTTTTTAAAGTAGCAAAATTTGTTAGTTACCATGTAGTTGTTTCAGCAACAATGCATTACTCTCAAAAACATCAATATATCCATTTTCTTTCATTCCTGATCTGAGATACATTGACTCAGACTTTTGAAGTTTTGAAGTATACATTGAATGCATTTGTATACATTCTGCAGTTTTTGAAAGCTCCTGCTGTCATGCCATGCCCATCGTTCATTTTCTTTCATTCCTGATCTGAGATACAACATTTTGAAGTTTTTAAAAGCTCCCACTTCCATGTCATGCCCATCTTGAAAAAAATAATTTCATTTATTGATTTATCTGGTAAACACAGTGAGCAAAAATGCCAGTTTTCACAGGTGACCAGAACATGAAAAACAATAATATATAGGTAAATATAAACAAACAATTTAGACAGAACAGTCACAATCAAACAAAGATTTAAGATAAGCAAACATTCTGGATTTAAACATAAAAACAGATGTACTAGAGGTAACACAGTGGGGCAAATTATTATAAAAATGAGTTGCTCTTAAAGGATCTTTGTCCAGCATTAGTATGCTTAAAAGGAGAATAAAAACATATAACAGTTGAGGACCCAGTAGTCGTATTTGAAGATGCAAATGGGAAGAGTTCTGATATATTATATGGACACAAATCTGCTATAGTTCTGTGCATAAGGATAGCATATTTGTATTTTAAGTAACCATTGAAAGGTGGAATACTCATCGGCCGGTACAGTACACAATGATGGGTCCTGTTCTGAAACCTGGTAGCAAAGTGGCAGACAGAATTACAAAGAATCCTGACCCTAGATAGAAGTGTATCACCCACAGCAGAATAGCAGTTCAGGCCATAGTCAATTAAGGATAATAAAAGTCCGTTTGCCAGCAATCTCCTAGAGTCAAAAGTGAATGACTTTTTTTATTTTAAATAACACCCTCACCCTCTGATGAACAGATATAGTCAGAGCTGAAATGTGACCCTCATAGATCAAGGAACAGTCAAGAGTTAATCCCAAATATTTAAGCTCATCTACCATCTGTACCAGCTCACCATTCTTGGCAAAAATTCATAACTCCAGATTCTTTCTCTTTCTGGGTGCAGAAAAGAAAATGTCCATAGTCTTTTTTTATATTAATGACCATTTTGTACTGAAACACCAATCTTGTAAAAGATTACAATTCCTTTGAACTAAATTATTAAGATCACTTAAATTCTCCCTCACCTTGAACAGGACCGCATAGTCTGCGAAGAATATCATGTCTGTTAACAGACATGTATTAGGTAACTCATTTAATAATAATAAAAAAAGCATGGGACCCAGTATTGACGCCTGGGTGAAACCACAATGAATCCCCGAATAACTTTCTTGGTCCTTACTGTGGTACCATACTGCTAACTATCCAAAACATGTGATAGTACTGTCACGAACCCACTCCTGGGGTCAGGTCCACTGAGCTCACAGTGCCCATCCCTAAGTGCAATCCATGATGGGGGCAGGGCTACCCTCCTTGTGTCTTTTTAGACTGCTTACTGAGGTCATGACTGCACCTCTGCCACGAGGACCCAGGGCATCCCTCTAAACTCTGGATAAGGGCACAATACCAGTCTCGAGTCATGTAGCCAAATTTGAACTCCTCCTTGGCTATTACACAAAGGGGGATGACCCAGGCATCACACTCTTTTCAGGGGGTAGCAATGTAAAACCTGATTTGGTCTTCTTCCTACAGGACATGCAACAGCCTGGTTCAAAATTGCTGCAGACTCTGGTATTCTCCCTATCCTTCCAGATCCCTTCCAGGCCCCTTTCTCAATTTGGTTGCTGATGGTGACAACACCTTAGCGATAACAGTTTGTCACAGATTATTAATACTGTCCTCCAGTTCACACACAATTACAGAAATCTCACTTGGGCAGATTTTCTTTAGAAAAACAAAAGTTTTTACTAAAATACTTAAATAATCATACAGTTACAACTAAAAAAAAAACTAATTTGGTCACAGAATAAAGAACAAAATGGGAAAATAAACATAAAAAAATCACTATGATAGCTGAAGTCTACCTGAAATTCATAAAAACCTGAAATCCAGAACAATAAATGAAAGTTCAGTTTCATTGATCTTGGCAGCAATTTTGTTCCTTGTGTGTCAGGTGAAGTCCAAATGAAAAGTGTGTACAAATGCCCTGAGCTGGGGCTTTACATACCTTCTGTAATTTGCAGTGTCATAAATTATCCTAATTCTAAAAAAAACTGGTCTATTTCCCCCAAGCAACTACTCCATTTGGCCAGGAGATGTTACTGTTCTGCTGTTTCTAAAATCCAACACAATTTTCTAGCTGCCTGGTGATGTCACCCAGCCTTACATTTATAGCACCCATAATTAGGATCTCACACAAGTCTGCTAGGAAGGATGTTCCTGTTTTTTCTTTCATCTCATCAAAGGCAATACCATGACAGTGTTCTTGGATCACAGCATCCTGCTTTTTAAGTGAAAGAGGGCTATTTCCTGATCATTTTATTTACCTCTGTTTCCCTTGGTTAGTTAACTATGGGAAACACCATTTGATCAGCTATCCACAAGCTTTTTGACAAGTGTTTGCCAGTTTCCTGGGGCCTTTACATCAAAGGAAGGTCGCACATTTTTAAAAATCCAGTCTCTCTATGTCCCCTTGAATTAACACTGGCCTTCTTGTGCCATGTAAATATACACATAATTACACACACATATACATGTATATATATACTGTACACACATATACAATAGGGGTGAGACAAATGAGTAGTGGATAAATCCATGTATCTTACACACAGGGATGTAAATCCTGGTAGAAAATCACATTGTGATTTTTTTTACCAGGAATATTATCACAGTGTGATAATATTTTACATTTATACATATTGGGCTGGATATTCAAAAGGGTTGCACCATGCACAATAGGGTTGCACCTGCACAAGTCCGAAATTGTGCCATTCTGCCATATTCAGCAGGAGGCAGTTGCACCCCCAAGTCAAGCTGAGCAACAGCGCAATGCTAATGAAGGCATGCTCAACCAGAGGGGGAGGAACCATGCATAAACTGCACAGCCTGATATTCAGCAGGCTGTGCAGGAGTTAATACATCATAACCCCCAATCTGCGCCTGCACAACTTTGAGCAAAAAAAAGGAGTAAGTCGGGGCCACCCACAGGTGAGCTGCTGCATTGCAGGGCACAACACAGCAGCTGCCACCTGTGGTGGCCCTGTTTCTCCTAATACCCTGCAGCCCAATCGTGGGCATAATGTAACCCCTCTCCCCCGACTGGCTCGATCACGGACATGTAGTAACCCCCCTCCCCTACTGGCCCGATCGCGGGCATAAGTGAAGTAACCCCTCCCCGACTGGCCTGATCGCGGGCAAACCCATAGTAATCCCGCCACCCTCACTAGCCTATCATGGGCAGAACAGAGTTCAACCCCAAGAACATATCCCTGGTGGTCCAGTGGACCATGAAGCTGTCACGGGCATTAGAGTCCACCCAAAGGTCCACATACCCTGGTGATCTAGTGGCCCCCCACCCAACCCACCCACAGAGCCCCACCACCCGCTCCCCGTCAGCCGGCGGGCGGCAGCATCCCACCACCTGCCGCCCCGCCGCTCACCGACTGATTGGCCAGGGGCTGCACACCCATTGGTTCAGAGCAAGAGCCAATGGGCGTGCAGCCCATACCGTACAAGGCAGTCCAGATATGTGAATGAATTCGGTGCTGATGGTTTCTCAAATGCTGTGTACAGTTCTGGAGACCCCATTTCCGCAAAGACATAGACAGGGTGCAGGCTGTCCAGAGGAGGGCAGCCAAAATGGTGCAGGGTCTGCACCTGAAGACATATGAAGAAAGATTAAAGGAGCTTAAGATGTATAGCCTCGAGGAAAAGAGGGGGGGGGACATGATAGAAACTTTCAAATACCTCAAGGGAATCAACAAAGTCCAAGGAGGTAGCATCTTTCAGAAAAAGAGATGTGCAAGAAGAAGGGGGCACAATCTGAAGATAGGGGGGGCAGCTCAGAGGTAATGTGAGGAAGTATTTCTTCACAGAGAGGGTTGCAGATGCATGGAACAGCCGTCGTAGGAGGACAGAGAGTCAAAAACAGTCGGGGAATTCAAGAATGCATGGGACAGACATAAGGCAATTCTAGCGGTTGGTAGGAGGAAGTAGGCTGTTGGTTAACTATGATCTGCAGCTTATCCGTTAGGTAGGGAAATGGGCAGACTAGGTGGGACAAGCAGTCCTTATCTGCCGTAAAATTCTATGTTTCTATGTTTCTGTGTTTCTATGTTTCTATGTTTGTTCTCTCAAGAGTTCCTCAAGGCTCCATTCTTGGGCCACTTCTTTTTAGCCTCTTTCTGAATGATCTTCCACAATCGTGTCCAGCAAAAATCCTCCTCTGTGCTGACGCCGCCGCCATCCTCTCCACTCAGAAGGATCCAGGCTACCTTCAAAAGAATCTACAGCTTGCCTTCACCTCGATTGAAACTTGGTTTAGTACACATAAATTGGTTCTCAACTAGAAAAAAACCAAGTCCATGCTCTTCTGCAGTCCGCACAACAAACACAGACTCAATCCCATCATGATAAAAAACTGCTTTGGTGCAACCCTCGAACAGATTCAATCCTTTAAATATCTAGGTATTACCATCAATTGTAACCTATCATATGCTGTGCACATTGACAACATTGCCAAGGCTGCCAACACTCGCATTGCCTACTCTTCAGGCACAGCAATACCTTACCTCAGATGCCTTAAGGATTGCACTGCAGAGCTCAGTAATCTCAATAATTGACTATGGCCTGATCATCTATGGTTCTGCCTCTGCCACCACCCTCAGGTGCATATCCACTGCACTAAACAAAGCTTGCCATCTCATAACCGGTGACCATCGCCCATGTGTGATCTCTACGCACAAACCGGGTGGCTTCAACTTTCAAACCGGATCAAGTACCAAACCAGCCTTATGACAAAGAAAATAACACTAGGTCTTGCTCCCCCAGGTGTCCAAGCTCTCCTCTGCCCAGTGCAGACTACTCGCGTCACCAGGGGCTCTGAATCACAGCTCCTGCATATCCTGCATTTTCGCACCACACAAGGGCAAAGATCATTTGCGCACAGAGCTCCCAGCTGGTTCAATGGTCTCAACATTGACCTCACCTCAATGCCAAAGCTTGGTCCATTCAAATCCAGTCTCCATCACATCCTGTCTGCATCTAGCTCCTGTGACTGTCCTTCCTAATTGTTCTCCCCTCTACTCTTTGATCTTTCCACCTATCACTTAACCCTCTCCCCCCCAACTCCCTCTCCCATATACCCATTCATTCTCCCCTCCTCCCACCCTCCTTCACTACCTCCCATAGCACTTTGATATTTGACAAGTGCCTATAGCCGCACCCCACTAGTGTGTCTCTCCTCCATACCATGTCAGCCCTGTTACCAGACCTCCTTCTGGCATTTTTGCCACTGTGATGAATGTATAAAACTCTATGTAACTGCCCGTAACCCACTGTTATACTGTTATTCAATGTCTTGTTTGAATTGTACCTCAACTGATGTGAAACCTTTGTAAAAGAGCCTTGGCTCAAAGGTACTTGTAATCCTAGATTCAAATAAATAAAGAAAATCCAGCATTTCCTCCACCTCCCTCCTAATGTCCTTTAGGATGGCCTCAGACACCCAGTAGGCTGTCCATTGGATGGGTGCTTGCGTTCCTGTGTCTACGTCATGTGTTGCTAAGAGGGTATGTCCCAGCTTGGCTGTAAACAAAGGGGCAAAGTCCTCTAAAACCTTCCTCACTTCCTGGGACTGTTCCAGGGTCAACTGGGGTGACAGTTTGATGGCCTCCACAGAAGACTCCTGCTCACTTTCTGCCAGAAAATCTAGTAAGGGGTCTTTTTCATTCGTCCCTTCCCCAGGACTACACACTGCCAGTACCATGTCAGCCCTATTTGATATGGCTTCATCATGTTGACATGGTACATTCTATGGGTATGTCTCCTGTCAGGCAGTTCTACAAAGTAGTTTACATCATTCACTTGTCTGACTACCTTGTATGGTCCTGTCCACTCGGCCTACAGCTTATCCTTCTTGACCAGGATTAGGACCATGACTTCCTGACCTACACTGTATGAGCGAGCTCTGGCTCTGTAGTTGTACTAGACCTTTTGCTTCTGCTGAGCGGCTGAGAGGTTGCTCTGGGCTGCTCCCATAAGCTTCTTCAGCTTTTCCCTAAACTTTAGGACATATTCCACTATGGGAGTTCCCTGGGCAGTGTGCTTGCCTTCTCAATCTTCCCAGACCAAGTCTAGGGGCCTACGCACCCTGTGTCCATATAAGAGTTTGAAGGGGGAAAAGCCTGTCAATTCTTGGGGCACCTCCCTGTATGCGAACAACAGGTGGGGAAGGTATTTCTCCCAGTCCCTCCCATGCTGTTCAGCAAACGCTTGGAGCATCGATTTTAGGGTACCATTAAACCTTTCCACAAGCCCATTGGCTTGTGGGTGATAAGGCATCATGCATCTCTGCACTATTTTTATTTTTATTTATTTTATTTATTAAAGTCTCAGAATTGCAAAACCTTTCAGCCAGAGGCTCATTTACAAAGGCTCCACGTCATAAATGTAACAAACACTGGGACAAGTTAACATATAACATAGTACAAGGTTGGCTGTGTATACAGAAAATACATAGTATGCACAGTATGCACAGTACAAAGGTTGAGTGAGTATAAAGAGAATACACAATGTACACGCAGTACTGTAAGTGCTAGATTGAGGACATGAGCATTGTGCATGCAGTACTTTAAGTGCTAGATTGGGGACATGAGTTACAAGATGACTGATGTTGTCACACTTGGGCTGAGGCGGTCAGAAGGATCACCTTGTCATAAGCTGCTTCATGGTAAGAGAATGAGAGAAAAGTGGGTTATAAAAGGGTGGGGGTAAATTGCTACAGACTTAAGTTAAGTGGGAGAGTCGTAGGTGCTGAGTTCTAATAAATGTTGCCAAAGATTGGTTTTGAAAGGACCAATTTTCGAGCCAGTTAGGAAGTTAGGCAGAAGGTTATTTAGCATGGGTGCCCTGTACATAAAAGCCCATTGGGCATGTGCAGTGCGGCAAAAGGGGACCTGGAAGGTGTGGATAGATGTGCTTCTTATATAGTGTTGGCTATGTGCCCTAGGTAGGAGTTGGAGAAGTGAGGGGGGCAGTCCAAGACTAATCTTCTTTGCAAACAGACAGATTTGATTAAATCAAGGCCTGGAGGTTCAACCAGTTTGCAGAGGCATATAGATCACAAGTGTGGGTGCGTTGGTGGGCCCCAGTGACAAGTCGGCAGGCTTTGTTAAGAGCAACACTTAGCCTACGGAGTGTGGTGTTGGTGACGGAACCATAAATAATAAGCCCAAAGTTGATTATTGAGAGGATGGAGCTATCGACGGCTATGCGGAGGGCTTCCTGAGACATGCTGCTTGTGTCTGTATAGCAACCCTAGCCTGATGCAGACAGCTCTAGATATGAGGTTCACGTGTTCACTGAAAGACAGGTAGCTGTTGAGCGTTGTACCCAGATATTTAAAACTAAAGGCTTGATCTTATCTGTGTCAATCTTCACCATTCATCACAGATGGGTACTGGCTGGAGGTCAGGACCCCGCGGGAGCCTTTTTTTTTTTTTTAAAAGGATAGGTGGAACTGACGCAGCATCGGCGCTGCCCTCGAGGCCAACGACTACATGGCGCCGAGGATTAGCCAAGCTGTGTTGACTCCGGGCTTGACTACCAGTTCTTCGTCTCCCGCCGTCGAGGTCACCTCGTGGGAAGCCTGAAGAAGTTTTTCTCAGTTTTTTGGCCTTAAGCCTGCAATATTTCCGTCGCCAGTCCGCGGTCTACTAGTTCTGGGTCCAACCAGCATATCCGGTGTCTCGCGTGTCTTGGCCCACTTCACGACATGGATTCGTGCGATGCCTGCTTCTCCATGGACCGCCGCGTCCTCGAACAGCGCGCGTGGAAAGTTGGACGAGCTCCGCCGACTTTCGGGGGATGGATTCGCACTCGTCGGGCCAAGCCGCGCTCTCTCTGCCTTTCCTCCGGGTCCCCTCCTGGTTCTATACGGACCGTGGAGGAGGGAGCCTCGACCTCCCATAGCCTAACCTTGGTCGAGGCTCCTTCCGCGGTGCAGAAGGCCCGTTCCGCTTCCCCCTGGGAGCGGGCGGGAGGCGCCGCCATGGCAATCACCCCTTCGGGGGTGAAGGTCCCCCCGGTGTCACTCCCACGGTCCAGAAGGCCTGGGTCGGTGCCGTCCTCAACGCCATCGGTCGGTGTCGTCGAGGCCTTCGGCGCCATTCACGGTGCCGAGGGCCTTGGCGGCACCGACTCGTCTCTCGGCGCTGTGTGCCCTGTCAGCGCCGCTTGCAGCGTTGGCTCTGCTCGCGGTGCCGCGACCCTGGATCCGGCGTCACCTTTTGCTATGTCTCACCTTGGCGCCGCTCTCAGCACCGAGGTTGAGCACAGCGCTGCGGGTCCCTCAGAGTCGCTAGTTGGCATCTCCTTCGGCGCCGCCTCTGCTCTCAGTGCTGCTAGCGGCGCCGGGGGGCCGGGTGGTGCCGCTGTTGGCACTGGGTCCATTTTTGGGACCGTTGATGCCGCCTTGGTTCTCGGTGCCGCTCGCTGCGCCGTGCGGCCTAGCGGCATCGTCGGCGCCAAGCCTGCTCTCGGGACGCTCGGCGCCGCTTCGACTCTCGGTGCCACTCGCGGCGCTGGGGGGCCTGGCGGTGTTTGCATCTCCGGGGCCGCTGTTGGGGTTGCCTCCAGTGCTGTCTCTGTTCCCGGTACCACTCCTGGTGCCGGTGGGCTTGACAGCGCCGCAGCTGGCCCTATCTGTGGACCTTTGGTTTCGCCTGCCCTGCCGCCTTCTACCAGCTCCGTCCGCGGGGCTGTGGAGGGCGCGGGGGTGGCTTTGACTACTGCCACGATTTCTGGGCCCTCCGCGAAGGTTGCGTTTCCTCGCCCTCCTACTGTCTGGCTTAGGGCCTCGGATTCCACCTCTTCGGAGTCGGAATCCAGCTCAGAGTTGGACAGGCAGTCACACCCTTCGTGGTTACCTGCACAGGAGAGTGAGCCAGTGGTCTCTTCGATGAGTCGGAGTCAGCCCCTGCTGAGGAGTGTCGGGTTCCCCTCCAGATCGGGGTCAGTGGCACTGACCAGCAGGCTGTGGTGCGTGCCACCATAGCCATGCAACCTGGTGTGGGGGGGTTCCATGACCCTTCAGCTGAGGTACCCTCTCTCGTGGTGTGTCTCGATCGCCCAACTTTGGGGCCCATCGGGAAGCCTACGGCTGGGGAGGGTGCTGCACCCTGGATTTCCCCCCTCGGGAGCATCCCAGAGCTGTCAGCTACCTAGGCTGACCCTTCCGAGGACCAGGACCTTCTCGGACTCTGAGGGGTCGAGGGGTGTGGGGTCGGTGCGTCGGCCTTTCTCTGGGGTCCACCCGGGCCCTGGACGGAGCCGAAGTGTGGACTTCTGCCCTTCCCCTTCTGGTTCCTTGAGAGGGTCCTATTCTTTGGAAGCAGGGGACCATCCTTCTGGACCTATACGGCCCCGGTCGCCTCACTGGAGGGATTCTTCTGGGCGCAGCCTAGGCAGTACCAACATGGTTGTACAGCTGTCAGCTGCAGAGTCTTCCGGGACACCTTCCCTGGGTGTCCATGGTCCGCTCCCTAGCCCTGGCAGAGGCCAGCCGATTTCTTCCCTCGGCTCTGCCCCTACCCCTCTGCTGCATTCTCCAGCGCTCCCGGGCATTCTTGGTCCTACCGGGCCTCTCACCTGGGAGCAGTTCAGAGAGGTGGCTTCTTGGTTCCCTGCTTACGTTAGGGCCTTGGACAGTCAGGTTTTTCAACCTCCCCCCGAGCAGCCACCCTCGGAGCTTATGGTGACCTCCAGCTCCTCATCCCCCTCTTCTGGGGGTGAGGAACCATCTGTCCACATCTCTCCTGCCGCTGATCTCACGGAGTATCAGCATTTCCTCATGAGGATGTTGGAGGACCGTCACCTATCCCCCCTATCTGTGAGCAATCCAGAGCATGCAGCGCACGCCTTTCTAGGCGATTTCAGGGCTGACCACGCGGTGCCCCCCTAGCCTGCTCCTTTGGGGCGCATCCATGCATTTCTGGCAGAGGCCCTTCTCCCAGAGTTCCTGCCCTAGGGACCTCAGCCAGAGGTATTCGCACCTCTGGTCTCCAGGCTCCATGCCTCATCCGCAGTGCAGATTGACGCACCTGGACACTCCCGAAGGGCTCGTGCCCTCCACCATGACCGGCCCCCAGATCAGGACTCTTTGGATTTTGATTTCTGGGGGAGGAGGACTTTCTACTTGGCACGGTTGCTTCTCTCCATCTCCGCTCATCAGGCCCACTATGCAGCCTACAACAGGTTCTTGTGGTCAGCGCTGGGTCAATTCCTAGCTGCTTTGCCTGACTCGGAGCAGACCAGACAAGCCATCGCTCTCTCTGCACATGTCCTGGAGCTAGCAAGGCACCAAGCAAGGGCGTCTTATGACGCCAACGAGGTAGCTACCAGAGTGGTAGGGACAGCGATCTGCACCAGAAGATCGGCGTGGCTTCGCCTTTCCCAGTTGTCACCCTTGGCCCGGCGTAGGGTGATTTGCTCCGCTCACCAGGAACCTATCTGTTTTCCCGTAGGGGTGAGATGCCATTTGTCAGAACAACTTCCTTCCCCTCGGGAGGATCCCGTCTCACTCTCCCACTCTCGGGCCTCCCAGGCCCAGAAGGTTCCCCTAGTGTGTCACCCACTGGGGGCTAAGGGACACTGTCCCTTAGGGTGCAATAGTCAGCCCCTTGGGAGCTTGGTACTCACCATCTGTGATGAATGGTGAAGATTGACACAGATAAGATATAGAAATTACGTGCCACCATAATGCCAGTCTTTCTGTGTATCTTCACCATTCATCACAATCCTACCAACCGTCCCCCTGGGGCCTCAGTCTCTGGGTCCCCTCCTCTATGCCTCTCCCTCTCTTTGGAGCAGGGTAAAGTAGGGACACACGGGGGGGGTGTAATTTCTTCCCCTTTAAAAGGGTACAGATCGAGTGGCATTCCTTCTCTACTACATATCTCCACCCTTTCAGGGTGGGAGTTGTTGGTTGCCATTGGTTGCCCTCCTCCTGTCCTCCAACTGTTTCAAAAAAAAAAAAAAAAAAAGGAACTCCTTTTTTTCACCAGATCTCGTTACAGAGAGAGTACTAATCCCTGTACCCTGTCCTTCTCCAGTATAGTCGACTCTGCTTTTGGGGTATTGCCACTTATTCTGTGCCTTGAATTCTGGCAAGAAAGCTTTGCTACTCCTGGCAGTTCCTATACAGTCTGGTGACGGACAAGGGTCCTGGATCCTTGTTACCTCTCACTCTCTCCTAAATTTTCTCCCTCCTTCCTCCCTTCTTCCGCTTCCAGAGATTGGGGCCCCTACCCAATCCCCATAGTCTCATCTCTCCTCTGCTGTCCTCTCAGTTGTTATTTCTCCTTTTGGTTCAGTTCTTCCCTCCTTTTTCTGTCCCTTGGACTCTCTTGTCCACCCTCCATCCCTTCCTCTTGCCTCTCCGGCGACTCAGAAATGGTAGTCAGGCAGAGTCGACACAGCTTAACGGCTAATCCTCGAGCGCCACGTAGTACATCGGCCTCGAGGGCAGCGCCGATGCTGCATTAGCTCCGCCTATCCTTTTTAAAAGAAAAGGCTCCCGCGGGGTCCTGACCTTCGGCCAGTACCCATCTGTGTTGAATGGTGAAGATACACAGAAAGATCATAATTACGGTAAGTACGTAATTTCTATTTTGAGAGGTGTGCTGATATTGTTCATGATCAGTAACTGGGCATTTTTGTGCTTATTGTGTGGGCTAGCAAAGAGCATCACCTTTGTGTTTTTGTAGTTTATGATTAATTTATGTTCAGAGAACCAGATCTCAGCTGAAGTGAAGCTGTGTTGCAGGCTGGTGCCAAGGACTGCTGGACAGGGCTGGCTGGTGAAAAGAACCACATTGTCAGCATATAGGAGCAGGTTGGTGGGGAAGGGTGTTAAGGAAGAGGATAAAAAGAGGAGGACCCAGGATTAAACCTTGCGGTACACCTGAGTGTATGTGATGACTGATGGAGAGGGTATCAAGTATTTTCACCCTCTGGGTTCTGTTCTCAAGGCAGATTTTAAACCAAGCTGTAACATTATGTGTGAGCCCTAGGGTGGATAGGGACTTAAGTAGAAGGGTGTGATTGACAGTGTTGAAGGCCTTTGTGAGGTCAATGTATATTGCCTCCACAAGGTGCCCTCAATCCAGGGACTTATGAATGAAGTCAGTGTACTCCAGTAGGGCAGTTGTGGTTCTATGTCCTTTATGAAAACCGTGTTGTTGCACGCTTTGTAAGTTATAG
This sequence comes from Neoceratodus forsteri, assembly GCA_016271365.2. Lineage (NCBI taxonomy): Eukaryota > Metazoa > Chordata > Ceratodontiformes > Ceratodontidae > Neoceratodus > Neoceratodus forsteri. The sequence goes on along the minus strand of CM057453.1, from coordinate 1,056,917,176 downwards.
GTGGCAAGATACTCAGTCATCTGGTCAGCAACAATGCGCTTAAGCGCTTTAGAAAGCAGAGGCAAGATGGAGATGGGATGGAAGTTAGAATGTGTAGCTCTGTCTCCAGACTTGTGAACAGGAGTCACAAGAGCCACTTTCTAGAGAGTGGGGAATTGACCTAGCTGGAGGGATAGGTTGAGTCTGTTGGTGAGAGGTAATAGGACTGCATCAAGGGTGAGGCGGAGGATTTTAAGATCAATGGTATCACTACTAAACTGTGATTTCCCAAGAACTCGCAGTAGGTATTTTTTTGCTGTCACCGTGGTAACTGATCTAAAATAGAAAGGTAGAACGTTAGTGTTTGGGTTAATATCTTTTTTTTTTTTTTCTGTTTTTGTCCTTTCCTCGCTACCGGACTATCTGCCCGGTCACGGACTCCAGCTGCAGCTTTCCATATCAGCCGCACTCCCTGAACCCCCTGGTTTGCCCCCCAGGGCAGGGTCCCGTCACCCCGAGCTGAAGGGTGCCAGGAACACTGGAAAGGTACGAGTCGGCCTGGGAGCTGATCGCAGCTGGAGCAGGTATCATCAAGGTGGCGGGAGGCAGGTATTTTTTGATGTATGCCCCTCTGAGCAGCCGGACGTGCACTGACGTCAGCGAACTGAAGTGCAGGCGGCGGCCCAGGCTCCCCACTTCTGGAATGCTCGCAGCCTGCCAAAACACCCAGCCTCCACTGGGTGTCGCTGCAGCGTGGTGCATGCCCCTCACCCTCCCTGAAGGAAGGACAGCTGTCACAGGACGCTCAATCCTTCCTTCCCCAAGCCAATTCCCTGTGGCCCGAGTCCATTTCCGAACCTGGGTTGCCAGTGCAGTGCGAGGTGTGGTGTCCAGCGCCTCAACCCTCAGCACCACCAGGCGGACGGGTTAATATGTTGGTTGCAACCTTGATTGGGGGAAGGGGGGCATCAAAGAAGCTGGCAGTCCATAATAAATAAATAAGAAATATGCAATACAATATCAATGGCCAGAATATTTAATGATGCCACTGCCGAAGTGGCAGTGTGTTTAAGACAGCAGGGAATGAACAGTTAACAGCAACAAAAAAATTACAGTTTGTAAGTGACATCAGAGGAAGCATTTGAACTACTCAAAAAGATAAAGATATATAAATCTGCAGGACCAGATCTTATTAGCCTAAATTTGAATTAGCAGAAACTATCAAACAGCCATTAACTATGCTAATAAATGCTTCACTGGCCTTTGGGGAAGTACCTGATGATTAGAAGAAGGCTACGGTGATACCGCTGTTTAAACAAACTCTAGTCAGAGCCGATATGGCTGTGAAGAGATTTTGGGATGCTTTTACCCATTATTTCTAATAAATTACGCAAATTCAGATTGTTGGAGATGCAGTTTCAATGTAGTCTTCCCTTTACACATTTTTACAATGGGTTTTCCTAGAATATGCCTGCGGATTGTTATATATTTAGTCTGGATAGTTCACAGAAGAAATGGCATCTTATTTTCAGTGGGGCTCTACATCTACACAATATTATGCTGCATTGTGTAAAATCAGAATGCACTAAAAACAATATTTTACATCTGAGGGATCTATTAAGTGCTGGATCGATGCATAAGCAGAAAGATGTGTTGCACAAAGAGGGTGCACCGTTCGGCACTGATACAATATTTAAAGAGAATGCACCACCTGTACAGGGTGTGCATACAGTGAAGCCCACCAGGATGAAGCGCAGCACTGCAGAATTCTGCAGTAGCGTTACTACAGCAAACAGTGCAGTTTCAAAGGAAGTTAATCCCTTTTGTTATGCAGTAAACATGTGACACTGCACTTCATCCTGGCTGGCTTCATCATTCCTGTTGAAAATGTGACCCGGGACAGGAGTCGCAGTGCAGGCAGCTGCCAAGTCAGGTGCATCCAGGGTGACCCTGACTGAATATCTTCCGGGGGGAATGTGTGGCACATACTGGTATGCACCGCAGTCCCCATGGGCGAAATTCAACTCAGAAAAGCAAATGAACTAATTGAGCATGCAGGGTTGCAAAGGGGCTTTATGCATGCTCATTACCAGCCCATTTGCATGTTGGCATGGGGATGAATTCGCTGGAGCAGCTCTCGCCCCCCTAAGCCCCAACCCTGATCACTCCCATGTGGAACAGGCCCTGAAGTCTCTGGTGGTATAGTGGCACCCCCCCACCCGTTCTACCAGCCCCAATTGTACCGGAATCCAGGCTCTATCAGTTCCATATTGTAGGGACCCCAGTGCTATCCCTAATTGCACCTGAATACACCTACAATCCATGTCCATAATGTAGTGGCCCCAGCTCCCCTCAACAGTGCACAGACAGCCCCCGCCCCCCGCCCATCTCATTGCAGCGACTGGCTCTGTAATGGGATTGTACCACTCTATTGATGGGTAGCAGAGCACTCACAGTAGGATGCTGGAATGTGTTATACATAGGCATGAGCTGTGTGTGGGTGATTACACCCAGTGGCCATACACCTCAGGCAATGGCATGTGGATCCATCATCTCAGTGCCATTGCACTGCTCAGTGTGGGTGACAGCCAATGCTGTTCCCACTCACACAGGTCCCAAAACAAGCATGCTGTAGCTGACCTCCCATTCATTTGCAAAACTGGGGAACTACACATGAACTATCTATAGCCTGAAGCGTACACTGCAAATGGCATTACCGGATACCGCACCCCATGGCACCTGGAATACTTCAGCAGTCCTGAGGGTTGCATGTTACACAGGGAAACAGGGGAGAGTGTGGACTTGCAGTAGTGTATGACAGCAGGAAGATACAGTATTGGCAAGACATGCATTGGAGGTATGTAAATTCCCTCTTCAGTTTGCCAGGGATGTACACACGGCTGCATACACTGGTGGAGCCGCAGCTGGCATGGTGCCCCAATGCACGGTACAGCCAGTTGTGTCATTCCAGAGTGCGGGTCTCCAGCCTGGGTTCAGTGCAGTCAGTGGATGGGCATGGCAGGGTGTGGAGGGCAGTGCCGGTCTTTGCAACAGGTTGGGTATGGGGGAAGTGAGGGTGTCTGCGTACAGGGGCAGTGGATGGGAGTCCTCTAGGCTATGGATATGAACCATGGTTTCCTCTGGTGCAATCAGGTCTGGGAGGGAGACCCTACACTATGGAGCTCTTCAGGGATGGAGTTGACTAGATTGGGGATGGAAAAGGGATACCTCTAGTCCTCCAGGGCTGCCAGGCTGCTGTGCAGCTGGGTGCACATCTGCAGCCTGCCTGTGGGTGGCTGCCCTGGTTAGGCCAGGTATTCCTGGCCTAACTGTGGGCCGCAGTGCTCTGGACAGTGAGGGGCACATTCCCACTGAATATGCTGCAGCACGGCTTATGCTTGGGATTGCTCCCTCGACTTGAATGGCATACCATTTGTGTGTGCCCTGGCCCATTCCCTTGCTGCTGGTGCATCCCACATGTTTGAATATCACGCTGCTGCACATTGTTGGAGTTGGGCGGCAGATCTCCCTTTTCCACTAGGATGCACTGTGTATCTCCTTTGAATATGGGGGCCTGGACTAGGTAGTCTGAATAAATACATTATCAAAATGGGAAAATCATGACCCCACTGAAAACAAGATATTGCATCTAATCTGGGACAGCCTGAGTAAATACAGTGCAAAAATGTGTAAATGAAGGTCCCTGTGACAATGAGATGTAGCATCTCCCCTGCCCTATCCTGGATACAAAATATAGGATAAGAAATATTCAGTGCTCCCAGATCCAAATAACCATTACTTTGTAAGAAGCCCTCATTTTCCCAGTGTTTTCCCCACAGTGGCAGAATCAAATCCCTGTAGATTTTTCCATAAGCCACTAGTTCCTTATTTATGACTTTGTTCTTTGTTTATTATATCAGCAGCCTTTTATTAGGAAAACAGTTCTGATTTGCTGTTCAGTATTAATATTGTAACCCCTAGGTGGTGCTATCCCAAGGGCTACTACCCCCGCCTGTATGGCCAGTAACAGGTTGAGGGGCCTAGGTCCAGTGATGGGTGCCTCCACCCAGATGTCAAGGTTGGTAGTGGTTAAGCTAGCTTGGTCACAGCCCTCTGGGACACTGTGACCCCCCCCTTTGTTCCCACTAGTGGCCCACACAGTACACGGGAGTTACTGTCCCAGTACCCCACATATGCACTCTGTTTACACATAGAGATACCACTTACCCTCGAGACTGATTCTGCAGCACATCTCTGAAGACACCCTGTAAAACAAAGTTAATCAACATACACCACACAATATAATGCTGATTCTATATGTACTGACACCTCAGACAGTATAAAGTTCAATAACAACAAATCTGGTTTATTCAGGGGACTGGAATATGGGGTGGGAAATCAGGTTGATTGGCAATATTCAAATCACAGTACTGTACATGCTTATAGGGTCCAAAAAGTCACACTCTGGGTACCCAGGATGGGGGGTGGGGGCTAGCCAGGTCCGTTGCCCGGGGTTGGTCAGTTGGTGCAGCTTTATGGGGCCCTATAGGAAGAAAATATATGCACAAACAAATTGTAATCCGGAGCTGGATGGCTCAGTCCACAAACAGAAGAACACAAAACAATCAGTTGACACACTTTGATTAAATGAAGGTGCAGGGAGTTACCCTGATTTGTACTCACAAACTCCAAGCAGAGAGCTGAATTGAGGAGGTTGCTCTGGATGGCCAGGATGAGCAGGGCATGGAGATAAGACCCTCGTGACAGGGCCCAACTGATTTGGATAGCAGGCAGATTCAGTCCGATTGGATTTGAGTTCAGCTTCTGGTTTCAGCTCACAACTCACAGTAAAAGGGGAAAAAGAAACGCGATCCCCCACAAGCACTAGACACATTTATATGTAAAGGAAATTACTATACCAGGCAGCTGCTTCTCAATCCCGATCGCAAACATTGCAAGATCTGAGAGCACACACAGCATCAGAGTCCCTGACAGCCGATCGCACTCCTGCAAAACTTCGGTCTTCTACAGGCAAGCCTGATTCTGCACACTTCTTCCTTTTTCTCCACAACTCGGATTCAGTCCGATGACCACTTACTAACAGCTACAGACTGACTTCAGGACCTTACATGCGCTTCCCACGTGAACTGCACGTTGCAGCAGAACTGAGCTCTTACTCCTTTTAGTGTCAACTCGCATCTGGCCTTCCAGGAACAGTTCAGGACATTTTCCTTAGGCTCCACACAAGTTCGGTTGGTGGATTTAGCTGTCAGTCACTGCAGGGCTCCCTCTGTTGGTGCAAAAAGGCGCCAAGGTCCAAACTACAGCTCCCAGAAGCACCTGCCATACATTCCCCCTTTAAGCAGGCTCCAGGTGAGAGTCCAAGTTCTGGTTGGCTCAAGCAGTCTCCATTTTAGGGCTCCCCTAACCCAACTGGCCCAGATCAGCAGTTTAGGTCCAAAATGGAGGGGCAACACACACAGAGTCCCAGCTGCAATAAAGGCAGGTTAGACAAACTGCAATTTTACTAATGCTCTAAATGATTTCAGGCAAACAGTTACATTTTTCAGCTGGGCTCCCTCTGCGCTTTTAGAGACTGCAGAAACAGAGCGATCAGACAGCAGCTCGCGCGGGATTCGAGCATTAAATACACAGTCCCCCCATTCAAACTAGTTTAGCCTGCGAGCAGACAGCTCTTAAAGAAACAGTACATGGAGGCTCTGAAAGCACTCACAGTGCCCACATTTAAACGGCAGTTAGCTGAATGCCACCCAGACTTGGAGCACTCAGACAAGCTCCTGGAAGACTTTTGGGAACCCCCAATTGCAGGGGGGTTACACCATTATATGTCATGATGGCCTTGGAATGATTTGGATTTACATGCCATGCATAAAGCATAATGAGGGACTATATGAAATAACAAATATCAAGCTCATTATTTCATGAACTATACTCAAAATTAATAATCACAAGTCAGACAATCTTTCAAAAGATACTAGCAATGCCTGCAAACAAATTTATTGCAAATGGTGACATATATCATGGCAAAAAAACTCTGTTTAATGCATCAGTTAGAGTTGTTCCACAGTGACAAAAATGAGGAAATTCAATGTTAGGGTTGAAAACCCCCCCTTGGACCCACCCCCATGCCACCTCCCCAAATTGGCATCGGGGTGTGCACTGGGGTCATCGGCCCTAACTCTCAACCCATCACATGTAAAGAAGCTGAGGGGTGAACTATAGGAGAATGGGATGAGAGTTAGGACCACTGACCCGACGCACACCCCGGTGCCAGCTGGGGGGGGTGGGTCCAAGGGGGGGGTTTCAACCCCTAACATTGAATTTTCTCGCTTTTGTCGCTGTGGAACAACCCTAACTGATGCATTAAACAGAGTTTTTTTGCCATGAATTTCCCTCCTTTTTGAGAATGAGGACAATAAATAGTGAATGAAATGTGGTGGTGGGAGCGCAGGGCCCTTGTGATTTTTACTCAAATAGTAACAGTAACCACAACAGAAATGCAAGCGCAAAGGGTGACGCACATTGTGATGGAAACGTAAATGGTAACGCAAACGGTAACAGAAACGCAAGTACAAAGTGATGCCAAAGCGAACAGTAACATAAACGGAGACGCAAATGCAATTGCACATGGAAACGCAAACTGTAACATGCACAGTCACGGTACCACAATTGTAAATGCAAATGGTAATGGTAACAGCAACAGTAACGCCAAAGGAAATGAAAACCGCAAATGCAATTGCATATGGAAACGCAAACCGTAACGCGCATAGTCACGGTACCGTAATTGTAAATACAAATGTAACGGTAACATCAACAATAACGCCAAAGGAAACAGAAACAGAAATGCAAACGCAAGTGTGTATGGAAATGCAAACCATAATGCGCAGGGACACGGGAAAGCAATTAGAAATGCAAATGGTAACGGTAAGAACAACAATTTACGCAAAACAAAAGACAAACGCAAATGGAAGGGCGGCCACAAATGCAAATGGTAATGCGCACAGTGATGCAAAGTGAAATGCAAACAGAAACAGAAACAGTACTGTAGATGCAAATGGTAAGAGTAACGCAAATGCAAGTGCAAACAGAAACGCAAAGGGTAACGCATATGGTGGCATACACAGGAACGCTAATGCAAACGGGTACGGAAACGCAAGTGGAAACGCTACATGTGACAGTAACTGCAGCAGACACCCTGGCTTTCCCCAACAGCTGCATAGAGTAACACAGTGACAATAAAGAGTGTATGCATAATAATGGGCCTCGGACCAGAAAATGAGGTATTGGAATACTAAATTGCTTATATCTCAGGAACCGTATGATGTAGAGAAAAAATGAAAATTTCCTATGATTAATGACTTTCCTGGCTACGTTTCCACTGAATGCTTAGCCCCCTAAGGGGCTATGCATTTTTTCCGACAAAAAGTCTGTATCTTGCACCGTTTCCGAGATACGTCCCCAAAAGGTGCGGCAGATGCCGCAGTGTTAGTCTATGGGGAAATGAGTCAACTTTGGAGTACCATAACTTTGCATTCCTGCCATATCTTTTCACCAAACCACCAAAAGGCACATCTGTGAGATGTTGGCTTTCTTCCTTCCAACTTTCAGACCAAAAGACCAAACCGTTGTTTTGCAGCAGGGTGGCAAACAATGCCAGTTATTTTGGCCATAGTGTTGGAAAGTAGTGTCATGATTTGCGACACTTTCACAAAACAATCACGAAAGTGTCACAAGTGTGACACTACTTTTCCCAAAAATTTAAAAAAAATATTTCTGGGGTGTTTAACCCCAAAATAAAGACATGCTTAGCATTCTCAGGGCTTGACTAGGTAAACACAAACATAATTGTGTCCCTAGATGGTCCCAATTTTAAATGCCAAGCATTTCTGTGATCAGTAACTGAAAATAAAATGGTTGACTCACGACACTACAGGAGTCATTTGCAACACTAAAAACTGCATTTGTGACACTGTCGAACTTTTTGCTAACTTTTCCCATTGACTATAATGGGAAACTTTTTTTTTGAATAACTTTTGAACTGTTCAATATATTTTCACAAAATCTTGAAAAGGCACAGAGGACCCCAGCCACACATTCTGTGAAGTTTTTGGACCGGTCGCACAAACCGTGCGACCTGTAGGCACGAGCAAAGAATGTCCAAAAAAGCGTAAATGCACTATGGAATATTGCCTAATAACTCTGCAGCCGTATACCCAACTGGTACAAAAGTTGGCAGATCCCAAGATCTATGGTTACACCCTGTGTTTGTCAAATTTCAGGCAAATCCATTGAACAGTGGCAAAGTTATTAAGGTGCAAAGTTTCACAATTTAACATTAAATGGGGTACTCAACCCTAACCATGGTAGCACTACCGTGCTACCATAATATATATCTATGTATACACACACAAATGCTATTTTTGCATCTTGCAGTTAGTTTTCAGACAAATTCTTATAGACTTTTTTCTGTCCACCTGATGGAATTTTGAATGAGTTAAGTAAATGTTATTATTTTATCAAGGCCCTGATACTGACAACAACAAAAATGGAAAGGGACCTGGGGGTAGTCATATCAGATGACCTAAAGGTGGGCCAGCAATGTGAGGAGGCAGTAAGGAGGGCTGAGGGATACTGGGATGCATAGGGAGGGGCATCACCAGTAGAAAACAAGAAGTTGTTGGCCCACTGTACAGACAATTGGGAAGACCACATCTGGAGTACTGTGTACAGTTCTGGAGACCCCATCTCCGCAAAATCATAGACTGGGTGGAGGCTGTCCAGAGGAGGGCAACCAAAATGGTGCAGGGTCTGCACCAGAAGACATATGAAGAAAGACTAAAGGAGCTTAAGATGTATAGCCTCGAGGAAAGGAGGGAGAGGGGGACATGATAGAAACTTTCAAATACTTCAAGGAATCAATAAAGTCCAAGAGGTAGCATCTTTCAGAAAAGAGATGTGCAAGAACAAGAGGCACAATTTGAAGATGGGGGATGGCTCAGAGGTAATGTAAGGAAGTTTTCTTCACAGAGAGGGTTGCAGATGCATGGAACAGCCTTCCTGAGGAGGTTGTAGAGTTAAAAACAGTGGGGGAATTCAAGAATGCATGAGACAGACATAAGGCAATTCTAGTGGGGGGGGGGGTAGGAGGAAGTAGGCTGTTGGTTAACTAGGATCTGCAGCTTATCCATTAGGTAGGGAAATGGGCAGACTAGGTGGGCCAAGCAGTCCATTTATGCCATCAGAGTCTATGTTTCTATATTTCTGTTTCTGATCCAGCAACTCAGTAAATACACATTCAGTATATCTTATTATAAAATGACAAAAAACAGTCTTCTGTTTGCAGTTGTTTGATCAGGAATTTTATAAATGGTATGAGTTATTTTTGTTACATCTATGTTGGTCCAATAAAAGGTATCACATCATTTGCTTCTGTATCACTCATAGTTTGCCAGCAGTTAATTCATTAGATGAGGTGTCCCTTGCCAGAGTTTGACTGTTTCTCTCCCCCCCGCACACACACACACACACACACACACACACACACACTGTCTTTCTATAAGAAATCTCAGTAGCTCTTATCTGTTATGTTTGGGAAGCAGGCCACAGCCCTTTCTGTCAAATATATATAACACATTACTCCACTTAAACTTACATAGACCTTTACTTTAAAGGATGAGCATAAATACTTTAATTCTTCAGCAAGCCTTTGATTTTGTTAGTTTCTGATTATCTACATGTTGGCTTCTCACCTTAGCACTGTGTGAATGTGTGTGTGTGTGTGTGTGTGTGTGTGTGGATGTGTGTTTTGTGTGTGTTTTGTGTGTGTGTTGTGTTGGTTGTGTGTGTGTGCGTTTTGTAAGTGTGTGATGTGTGTGTGTTGTGTTTGTTGTGTGTGTTGTGTTGGTGTGTGTGTGTGTGTGTGTGTACACATGTATGTGTGAGGGGGAGTGTGGCATGAGACAATTTTATGGCTAGGGCTCTTAGTTCTCATATATAGTGAACATTTACTTTCTTCTACTAGTTGTCAGTGGTTGGATTACATACTGTCACATTTTTAAATCTGTTCATATTAAGATACATATCTCATTTACTTGGGGGTTCATAAAAGGTTTAATTCCTTTGGGTAAATATTGCAAAGATTGATATGAATGATGATGTATTAGGACTCTTGTACATATATCTCATTCATACTGGTTATCTTTCCCAGGGAAAGGGGGTGCTGGGGAATTTTATTCCTAGGAGTTTTTATTTAGATTCCTTAGACTGATTCTGTACATGTTTGTTATACACTGACACTGTGCTGAAATCTGTACATATCAAGCTCATGGTCTCATTTTCTTGGAGGTCCTTGACAAGTAGTTTTGTTTTGTTTGTTTTTTTATTTGGCACATTTACTTACAACTGGTATTATCTTGATTTAAATCCTGCAACAACACTGAAGGCTTTAAAGTTTATGCAATGTATTAACTGGTTGAGAGTATAGTTGGGAAAATGTTTCAGGCTAAGTTCTATATTACATTATGTGTGAAACATTTGCTCACTTTGAGTAACCATATGTATGAATTTATATATATATATATATATATATATATATATATATATTTATAAAATAGAGATGATAATATCCTCCAAATCCAAACTTCTGATTGTATAACACATATCACATGATCATGCGTATATCAAGCGTGACTGCACACCTCCACTTTTAACCCCCTCTAAAACAATTTTGACATTTTATAGGATAGATAAACCACTTTGAGGTGTGTGGTTGCACTCTGATATATGCACGCCTTGGGTGGTTGACGCTCTTGGCCTGTAGCCTCATGCGTAGCAATGCACACCAAGGCATGCGTATATCAGAGTGCGACCGCACACCTCAGAGTGGTTTATCAAATACTGATTATATATATGTGTGTGTGTGTGTGTGTGAATGTATATGTATATATGTGTGTTTACGTATGTGTATATATGTGTGTGTGTGTGTGTGTGTGTGTGTGTGTATGTTTAATTTGGGGCTTGTTTTCAGCTTGCAGTTAGGCCTCATTTCAGCATTTTGTCTTTCACTGCCTGTTCCTTAAAACACAAGGACACTTGCAATAAAAGTTGTAAGCTCATCTTACATGTATTAGGGAAAATGGAATTCCAATGTTTTGTTATCAGTAGAATGCTTCCTTGAAAGGTGCTGAGACATTTTAAAATGTATGTGAGAAGAACTCTCGGCTTGCTGATATTTTTTGATAACCTTTGACCTTCAAGAGCTTCTCAGTTAAAAGCATACTAGTGTTAATTAACTTCTCTGATGTAATCTTCTGTTATGTTTTAAAGGTATATATTAAACCAATGAGAATTATTTATGTTTTTTATGCATTGTCTGGGTGTTAATAGTATGGGATTTTCTAAATAACTGTCATAAAGCTTCTGAAGGAGGACCTGGTTGGTCCAAAAGCTAGAGCACTTTGTTCTTTTTTATGTAACATCTATGTTGGTCCAATAAGAGGTATCAAATCATTTGCTTCTGGATCTTTTCTGTCAAAAAGAAATTTATGTATTTAGTCTGTGTAGTTCACTGAAGACCTGGCTTTTTATCAGATAGGTCTTGAGAGGTTAAAAACAGTGTAAATATTTGCAACATTTGCTGGGAAAGGGTAACATTTATGAGGTATGAATCTTTCTTGAAAGATATTCATCCACAACTGAAGTTAGTAGTAAAAAAATGTTTAAATGCTAATCATTTAAATGTGCAAGCTGTTGCATTTCGAAGGGGGTAAACAGATCTACAGTTTAATAGGCAACCAATAGTTAGCAAGTTGTTTTAGTTTCCTAATGGCCATCAGATAAGCAGCTTGGAGTTATGTCTCCAACATTCTAAACAGAAAGAAGAGATTATTTTATTTTAGTTGTCATAGTGATTTGTAGATGTGAAAGGATACATTGAAAAAGTCCCCAAAAATGTGTTCCATGAAACTCCATTTTCAAGCTACAGATAGCAAAATGGCTGTAGGCTCCGCCCACAGCCATAAACAGGGGATAATTCTCTAGTATTGAACTACAGACTTGTCAGTTTGACATGTATCTTGAGTAAGATAATGGAATTAGTAATTAAAAATAAGCTTGAAGAAATTCTGGCCTCACTGGGTTTTGAAGACAACATGCAGCAAGGTTTTAAGAAAAATAGGGATTGTATCATTAATCTGTTAATCTTTTATGAAAATATCAATAAAGAAATGCAGAACAGCAAGTCTATGGACATAATCTTTCTGGATTTCCAGAAAGTGTTTGATAAGGTCCCTCATCATGGTCTATTGCAAAAATTAGTACACATAAGAATAGATGGGAGAATTATAGGTTGGATTGGTGATTGGCTGAAGGGAAGGACCCAGAGGGTGAGGATATGTGGTGAATACTCAGAACCGATTGAGGTGACGAGTGGGGTGCCACAGGGGTCTGTATTGGGCCCCGTATTGTTCGCTTTGTTTATAAGTGATTTGCAAAGCGATATAGTCAATAAAATAATCAGATTTGCAGACATTACACTGGGTGGGCCCATGAACACACCAATAGAACAAATGAATATAAAACAATATCTGTATATGATTGAGAGATGATCTGTGGAAAATGGAATGTCATTTAGTCTCAAGTGTAAAGTGATGCACACTGGTAAAAACAATGCACAGCAAAACTATAAACTATTGGAAGAAGTATTAGCAACAACTAAACTAGAGAAAGACTGTGGTATATGGACAGACAATACATTAACTTTTAAGGAACATAGAATATCAGTAATAAAAAGAGCAAATTTTATGATTAAAAACATAAAAAGAAGCTTCATGAGTAAAAATGTAGCTTGTATGGTCTCTTTATTCAAGATATACATTAGACCCATACTGGACTACGGATCACAATTATGGAGTCCATACACAATTGGAGAAATAGAGCGAGTGGAAAAAATACACAGACGTTTTACCAAAGGAATAGGAACACTAGGACAATACAGTTATAGAAACAGACTAACAAAAGCAGGCCTGTATTCTCTGGAACAAAGAAGTACAGGGGATCTATTGATCATGCATAAAATCATAAGGGATGAGAAGCTTAGAAAAGAAATGAGAGTGAATTTTCAGGAAAAAACAGTGGGGTTGAGAACATGTGGAAAACAGATTAAAGTGAAAACTGCAAAAAACAACATAAGGCATTATACCGACATAACTAGAACTGGTAGATTGTGGAACAACTTGCCAAATGATATTGTGAATATTGACAAATGATATTGTGAATATTGACACAGGAGAGATGTTTAAGAGAAAGGTTGATGAATGGTTTCAACTAAACCAGGACTGATGACCCACTTGTGTCTGTGGGGGGTTAGTTATATGGGCTTCAAGCCTTCTGCTATTCTGTTGTCCAGTATAAGAATCCATATAAGCAGTACCCCGCTCAGGTCGGTAAAGGCAGCATTGAAAATATCTACAATTTCTTTAGGATCCTGAGTGGTGTTGCCATTTGTATCGAGCACTGAAGTTGGGGATTTGTTTCCAGTGAGGGTTTTCCAGTGAGGGTTTTTATGTTCTCCCAGAATTTTTGCTGTCATCCCAGGAGTTGGAAAACAAGTCCTGGAAATGGGTATTCTTAGTGAGATGCACTACACGGGTACAAGCATTTCTGGCTTCCTTGTAACATTGCCAGTCTTTAGGCTTTTAAGTGGCACGTGCAACATGACAGAGGTGGTCATGAGAGGCCATCATGTTAAGGAGGGGGGCGGTGATCCAAGGGTTGTTAGACCCTTTGCTTTTCTGCTTTCTGAATGGGGCAAAAAGGTCACAGGCTTTGTTAAAGATGGTGATAAAGTGCTCTAAAGCTAGATCAACACTTGTAGCTGTGTGGATTGGAGACCAGTCACAATGGTGGAGGTACCTTTGAAATTGCTCAAGTTGTCCTTGCTTGAGTATACGCTGGTAGGACAGTTTAGTGTGGCTCTTAGGGTGCTTTGTTTATTTATTTATTTATTGAAATGTTTCACTGAGAAGGCACACTGAGCAACAAGTTGCTCGTCTCCCGGTACCACCTTGGGGGGGGTAGGGAACAATGGGATAGAATACAGAGAAATGTTACAATGTTGGAATACAATTTGCTTACTTACATACAATAAGAGCAGGAGGGATCACAGGTTGATAACATTGGCTAACAATACAACAGTTAAGTATAGTAGATATGAAGACACGTATAGCAAATTGGCAACAGTTGGTGACAGTTGGTAACACTGGAACATATATAATAACTTGGCAACAGTATGTAGTACTAGATGGTAAGGTGATCAAATAGTACAGTAATTGGTAGCCATTACTGTAACATAGATTCATATTCAAGATTTACAGTGATTGGAGTAAAGAGAGGAAGAATGGAAGGGTGGAACGAAAAATTGCAAAGGGTAGAATGGAAGAAGAAAAGGAAATTTACAGAGAAACACAGACAGAACACGATTTTCAAGGCAAACAGAGATGACAGGACGGACTAAAGTGCATGTAAGAGGGGTATAGGTGTAGGTTATAAGTGCTTAATTGAGTGTAGGGGTAGGACAGTGTTAGGCTATGTAGAGAGCTGTATTGTAGGTGGAGGGTATCCAAGGGGGGAAAAGGGGGATGGAGTTGAAATTCAGCAGTGTCCTGTTATCCCTATTTGGGCAGAGCGGTGGAAAGCCCTACTAGTAGAACATTGATTATAGGTGATGAGAGTTATTTATATATAGTGATGAGAGAGGAGGGTGTTGAGGAGGGATGTTGTGGGAGGGGGTAGCAAAGGTCAACTATGGTAGGGGGGTAGTACCCCACCAGTGTGCTGGGTGACCCTGCCTGCACAAGGCAGTGATCGAGCAGTGACTGAGGGAGTGCAGTAAAATGAGAAATAGGTGAAAGGAGTAAGACTGTTGCCCACCGTGCACTATGGACCCTGCCTGCACAAGACAGTGATCATGCTCACAGGAGAGTGATACATTAAGGGTACAGAAAGAAGGGGAGGAAGACTTTAGGAGGTGAGGGAGTAGGGAACAGGGAGGAGCACGATCAGCGGGAAATAGGAGTGGTGGGGGGGTAGGCATTTGAGCCTGAGCAGAGGTCAACTAAAGTAGGGGAGGTAGAACCCCACCAGTGTGCTGTGTGACCCTGCCTGCACAAGGCAGTGATCTAGCAGTGACTGAGGGGGTGCAGTAAAAGGAGAAATAAGGGAAAGGGAGTAAGGCTTTTGCCCACCATGTGCTATGGATTCTGCCTGCACAAGACAGTGATCAAGCTCACAGGAGGGAGATAGATTAAGAGTAGAGAAAGAAGGTGGAGGAACATTTTAGGAGGAGGGAAAGTAGGGGATGAGGAGAAGGAGGAGCATGATCAGAGGGAAATAGGAGTGATGGGGAGTAGGTATATGGTAATATGGGCTTTGGGGAGATGGCCGGGGGGATTAGGGAGGATCATGGCAGGCACAGGAAGGTGCAAGGTAGTTTTTGAGGTCAGAGTTAATGGAGTAGCAAGAGGATGAGTAGCGAATTTGAGGGGGGAGTGAATTCCAGATTTTTGGGAGGCGATAAGAAAAACCTGATTGGTCAATAAGGGTGGAGTGGTGTGGGATCACCAGGGTTCATGAGTCAGTAGATCTTAGGGAATGGGAAGGAGGGCAGTTGTAAAGGCAGGGGAGAAATAGGAGGGAAGTTCACCCAGCCAGTGTTTGGAGGTGAATTTTGCCCAGTGAGAGATATGTTGGTTTGTCAGGGAAGGGAAGGGAAGGATAGGGTATTGTAGAGATCACAATGGTGAGTGTGGAGGGGGGTGTCAATGGCAAAATGGCAAAAGGAGTTGAGGGTATCTAGTCTGGCCAGGGAGGACTTAGGGGCAACACCGCAGACTACATCACAGTAGTCGAAGATAGGTAGGATCATATTCTGGACAATCTCACACCTAGCCATGGGTGGGATGCAGACACGGTTCCTGAATAAGGTACCGAGCTTGTGACACAACTTTTTCTGAATAGCTTTGATATGACCAGAGAAGTTCAGGTGTTGGTTCAGCCAGACACCTAAATACCTGAAGGAGGATGTGTCCTCGAGTAAAGTCCCATCAAGAGTGTGGAAGGAGGGTAGAGAGGGAAACCTGGTAAGTCTCTGCCTGGTGCCGAAGGCCATGGAGAGTGTTTTTTTGGTGTTGAGAGATAGTTGGTGGTTTGCAAACCAATGCTGAACTTTGTTGAAGTCGTGCTGCAAGTTGGATGCAACCTTTGTGGGGCAGGCGCCAGATACATACAAGACTATATCATCAGCATACATATGAATGGAGGAGAATGGAGAGCAGGTGGATGGGAGATCATTTAGAAAAATAGAGAATAGTATGGGGCCTAACACTAATCCCTGGGAGATGCCAGTTCTTATTGGGAGGGGTGGGGAAATTGCGTCAGAGATCTTGACTGATTGGGTTCTGCCAGTGAGGAATGCCTTGAACCAGTCTGTGGCAAAGGGGGATAGCCCAACTGTTGATAGGGTGTCACGGAGAGGGGAGTGGGAGATTGTGTTGAGGGCTTTGGCCAGATCGACAAAAATGGCTGAGGTGATTTGGCTATTGTCCATTCCCATTCCCATGAGGATAGAATCAGTGAAACGAAGAAGGGAGGTGGTGGTGGAGTGATTTTTCCTGAAGCCAGATTGATAAGGGGTGAAGAAGGAGGAATCATTGAGGTAAGTGGTGAGCTGGGGGAGGGCTAGGTGTTCCTGAAGTTTGGCAAGGGTAGGGAGAAGAGAGATGGGGAGGTAGTTGCCAGGGGAGGTGGGGTCTCCACCTTTGAGGGGGGAGGGAAAGGACCAATGTGTGTTTCCATGGGGAAGGTACTGAGGCAGTTGAGAAAGAGAGGTTTAGGATAATAGAGAGTGGGTAGGCGATGGCTGGAGCAGAGAGGAATAGTAGTTTAGGGTCAAGGCCATCCGGGGAGGAGCCTTTTGAAGGGTTGATTGGTAGCAGGGCATTTAGGGTGTCATTTGGGGAGACAGTAGCGAAGGAGAAGCAGGAATTGGGGGAGTCGTTCATAGGCAATAGGAAGGGGAGAGGAGGGAATGGTTTGGGAGGGATTGGAGTGCCTCATCAGCAAAAGTGGTGTAAGAGGAGTTGAATTCAGTAGCTACTGCAACTGGATTGGCAATGAGAGTGGTGTTTATCATAAGTATAGGTGTGGGTGGACAGGATGGGGGGATAAAGAGGGCATGGACCACTCTCCAGAACTTGGAGGGGGGGGGGGTTGATGTTTGTCACAAAGGTAGATTTGAAGTACTCTGTTTTGGCTAGCCTGTTTGCCCTTGTACAGGCATTATGGAGTTTTCGGTAAATAAAGAGGCCATTTGGAAGCTGGGAGACTTTGTGCTGTTTCCAGGCCCGATCTCTGGCTCTGTGGCAGGCTAGTAATTCAGGGGTAATCCAGGGGAGGTGATGACCTCTAACCCTTGTTTGTTTAAGGGGTGTGAAGTCATTCCAATTAGCTAGGAAGATGTCTTTAGAATAGATTAGGGCTTTATCAACCGAGGAGGTGCTTGCTAGAGGGGACCAGTCTGAGAGGGCAAGGCTATACAGAAGAGGTTCCAATTCAAGAGATTTGTAGGTCTGTATTTGAAGGGTTTTATGTGGGGATTTAGGGCTGTGAACTTTTCTAACCAGGAAAACTGGGCTGTGGTTGATGAGAGCATCTGAAAGGATGCCGGAGGCAATGATTCTATAGGGGTGGGAAGTTAGGGCCCAATCAAGTAGGGAGTGGTTTGGGGTCTTGTGATTAGGGCGGGTGGGTTCACTAATTAGTTGTGTGAGGCTGAGGGCACTGATAGCATTTCTTGTGGCAGATATTGTTGGGGACAACCAATTTACATTGAGGTCATCAAGGATGTAAAGCTTGCCAGATTGAGAGAGGGAAGTAATGGAAGTTAGGAGGTCAAGGGAGACAGCAGACTGGACATTTGGACAGCAATAGATACTGGCTACAAAGACAGGGAGTGAGAAAGGGAGGGATACATTGATGGCTAAGGCGTAATGGGTTGTCTGGTTGGAGGAGGAGGAGAAGACTGGGAAATATTGGAGGGAGGCGTGGATATACATGGCCACTCTACCACCCCTGCCTGCTCTGTCTAGCCTTAGGATGGAGTAGCCAGGGATGGAGACCGAGTGGTCAGGAATTGTGCTCTTTAGTCACGTTTCTGTTATAATTAGAATGTTTGGTTTCAGGTCGGCAACCATGACTTGTAGGAGGTCTAATTTTTGAACCAGGCTACGAATGTTTAAGTGGGTTTTTTTTGTTATTATTTAAGTCTAGGATTACAAGCACCTTTGAGCCAAGGCTCTTTTACAAAGGTTCCACGTAAAGTGGTGGACAATACAAACATGACAAAAATTTGAATAAACAATGCAGAGTACGGTATACATACAATTTCAAGCAGTTGAATACATACATTTGAGGGAAAGTAGGTATCAGGACAAGAATTTGAGTAAACAATGCCGAACATGGAATACACACAGTTTCAAGCAGTTGAATACATACAATGGAGGGAAGAAAGGTACCAGAATAGGGCAGGGTAAACAGGGATGGTTGAGGCATTGAAGGGACACAAAGAGAGGTGCAGCCGTGGGCATTGTCAAGCTTTAAGAAAGTCATTGTCAGGGCGGGGGAGGAAGGAAGGGGAGGGATGGGAGGAGGGGAGGGAGGAGAAAGATGTGAAAGCGAGGGAGAGGTAAGCGCTAGGCGGGAGAGCAGATTAGGAGGGACAGTCACAGGACCTGGAGGCAGAGAGGTGGAGGAGGAGGAGGAGGAGGTTGGCTTCGAATGGGCCAAGCTTTTGCATAGAGGTGATGTCATTGTTGAGTCCATTAAACCAGCAGGATGCTCGGTGAGCAAAGGACCTTTGGCCCTGCATGGTGTGACACCTGGGGATGTGCAGTAGTTGATTTTCAGAACCCCTGGTGAGGTGGGGGTTGCATGCTGCACATTGGAGAGCTTGGACTTCTGGGGGTGCAAGGCCTAGTGTAATTTTCTTGGCCATTAAGCAAGTAAGGTACTTGATACGGTTGGAAAGTTGTAGCCACCCCGTTTGGGCATAGAGTTCACACGTGTGGGTGAGATGGTGGGATCCTGTAATGAGATGGCAGGCTTTGTTTAGGGACAAGGATAAGCACCTAAGGGCTGTGTCAGTAACGGAGCTGAAGATAACCAGACCATAATCGACTAGTGAGACCACAGAGCTCTGTACTGCTATCCTTAAGGTATCTGAGGTAAAGCATTGCCTGTGCCTGTAGAGAAATCCAATGCACGTGTTAACAGCTTTGTCAACATTGTCAATGTGGATGCCATAAGACAGGTTACTGTTGAGAGAGATTCCAAGATATTTAAAGGACTGAACTTGATCGAGGACAGTACCATGGCAGTTTGTAATTGTGAGGGGTTGAAACCTATGCTTGTTGTGGGAGCCGCAGAAAAGCATTGACTTGGTTTTCTTATAGCTGAGGACCAGTTTTTGTCTATTAAACCATTTTTCGATGGAGGTGAAGCCCATCTTGAGCTTTTTTTGAAGTAGGTGGGGGTCATGATGTGTGGCGTAGATGACGTCGTCGTCTGCATAGAGCAGGATTTGTTCCGGATAGGATTGTGGAAGATTGTTCAAAAAACTGAAAAAGAGTGGCATGACAATGAATCCCTGAGGGACTCCTGAGTGGATGGGTCTAGCATCAGAGAGGATATGGGCAATTTTCACTCTTTGGGAGCAGTTATCTAGGTAGCTATTAAACCAAGTTGTAGCCTCTGGGGAGAGACCAGCATTTTGAAGCTCTGTGATAAGTAATCGATGATGGATGGTATCAAAAGCCTTAGTCAGGTCTATGAAGACTGACCCAGTTAGTTGATTATTGTCCTGGGAGTTGTGGATTGCTCCTGTGAATTCTAGGAGGGCGGATGTAGTGCTGTGGCTGTTTCTGAAACCGTGTTGCTGCTTACATAGGATGTCATGCTTTGCCAAGTATTCCGTCAGCTGGTCAGAGACTAAACATTCAATAGCCTTAGAGAGGGGGTAGTATGGATATAGGCCTAAAGTTCCAATGAAGGGCCTTGTCCCCACTTTTGTGGACTTGCATAATGGTGGTGGATTTCCATCTGTCGGGGAACTGGCCGAGGGTGAGGGAGAGGTTGAAAATCCGAGTAAGTGGAGATAGCACTTTGTCAAGAGTAAGGGATAGTAGTTTAAGGTCGAGTGTGTCCCCACTAGTTCTTGATCTGGCAATTGCTTTGCTGACATATTTCTGGACTTCATGCCTCCTGACTGCTTTGAAGTAAAAATGCGGTCGAATGAAGAGGGGGTGGGGGGTAAGAGGGGTGCAGAAGAGAGGTCGGCATCGAAGAAGTCTTGTGGTAGAACACTACTGAGATCAGAGAACCCGTTATTAAATGTGTTAGCTATAGTGGCAGGGTCCAGAGTTATAGTCCCATCCACTTCCAACGTAGTAGGTGACATTTTGGGCAGTTTCCCTGCAACTTCTTTAAGATTATTCCAGTAGGACTTCCCCTTACCCCAGGTGTTTGTGAGAGCATCTTTGTAGTAGTTACTTTTCTTCGGGCGTATTGCTTTAGTGTAGTCATTTCTAGCATGTTTGTAGTTTTATATATCTACTTGTTGCCCGTGCCTGAGCCAGAGGTGGTCTCTAGCTTTCAGCAGTGCTAGGAGCTCCACGGAGAGCCATGGGTTGCAAAGTCCTTTGACTTTCCTCTTTTTGTAGGGGGCACAGGAGTCACAGGCAGCATTGAAGGTGTTGATGAAGAAGTTAAGTGCGGAGTTGACATCCGATGCTTGAAAAATAGGGGACCAGTCTTGTTGTCCAAGGTGGGATTTGAGGTGCTTCAATTGACCATGTGGGAGGATTCTGCTGTTTATTAGTTTGGGTGGTGGTAGGCTGAATTTATTTGACCATTCACAGGTGACTGGAGAGTGGTCACTTAATGAATCAGGTAGGATGGAGACTTTTGGGATGTGGGATGGGTGGTTAGTCAGTATCCAGTCCAGAAGGGAGCATGTGCCATAGTTGTGCCTGGTGGGGGCAGTGACCAGCTGGGTGAGGTTGGCAGCTGAGATGGCATCCTTAAAGCTGTCTGCATCCGACTATAGCCACTTTATGTTAAAATCACCCATAAGGATAGTCTTGGAGCCTGGGGGCTGGGAGTGGATAAAGTCTAGGACGGAGTTGAGACCTTTACCTTGATCCTTTGGAGGGATGAAGACAGCAGTAATAGTCAGCGCCTTGCTGAGGGCCTCAAGTAGAATTATGATGGGTAGAATCTGAGCAGTTGAGACAGGAGGCAGTGGATTGAACAGGGTGCCCTAGGAAAGTGTCTTTGAGGTAGATAGTGCATCCACCACCTCTTTTAGAGGCCCTGTTAAGTCTGAAGACATTATATCCTGGCAGGGTAATTGCACTGTCGGGGATTTTGGGAGTGAGCCAGGTTTCAACAACTGCAAGAATATCCGGGTTGTGTAGATGGGCAAATATTTGCAGGGCATCGAGTTTCGGTAGGAGGCTACAGATGTTAAGTACTGCAAAGGTGAGTGCCCCAGAGAGACTCTGTCGGTGGTCTGAGCTTGGAGTTGTGGGGCCAGGGTTTGGATGAATATTGCCAGATACTAGTAGAAGAAGGAGCAAGAGTTTTAGTGTGCACCAACGTGGTTGTTTGAGGGAGATTTTCTTTGTCTGTGTCTTATAGGAGCGAAAACTTTGTTGTAGATTTTGATCCCAGAGAGAGATAATGTGCGCCAGTGGCAAGAGTGGGAAGAGGAGAACGTGTATCACCTTGTCTTGATTCCAGGGGTGATACCAGCCTTTCCAGATGAAGGGTGGATATGGAGGGCGTAGGCCCGAGGGGATGGTCCCTGAGTGCCGGTAAATGTAGTCCAACTGGTGGCTCTGAGGAAGATTGGGAAAGCAGGCAGGTATGACAAGGGAATCAAAGAGGAGAGACTAAACAGACAGAGGGGCAGAGAGGAGAGGGCCATAGTGATAGAGAGGTGGGGGGAAGCGGAGAGCTAGTAGGGTCTGAGGGAGGGAGAGAAAACCAGGCAGACCAGGTGGACAGAGGTGAATGGGGTGTGTGGTTAGACAGGTACAGAGGTAGTATGGTAGACAGTACTGAATCTAAGCAGGTGAACCAAGTAGTGAGATAAGAGAGAAGAGAGAAAAAAGGTTTATGGTA
The DNA here is from genome assembly GCA_016271365.2 of Neoceratodus forsteri. Lineage (NCBI taxonomy): Eukaryota > Metazoa > Chordata > Ceratodontiformes > Ceratodontidae > Neoceratodus > Neoceratodus forsteri. Next base: position 1,056,894,940 of record CM057453.1, on the reverse strand, counting down.
GGTGAGTTGGGTGAGAGGTGAACAATAAAGAGGCACAGAAAAGCTGTCTAAAGTAGGAGGCGAAAGGTGAGCAGGAGATGAGATCAGTGTGTGGAAAAACTAGGTTCTCCTTTGGGCAAGGATGGGAGGAGAGTAGGGGCACAGCAGACCAATTGGATGATAGATCGCTGAGAGGGGCGGAGCGAATAGAGTACTTAAAAGAGGCCTGGGCGGGGGTGCGGGGGTGGGAGAACAACCCAAGTAGGTTTAGGTTACAAAATCAGCACAAAAGTCAATGCTAAACTAATGGAAAAAAGTGCTCCAAAAGGCTACAGCCTAGAGAGAAAACGGACCAATCAGACTTAGCCTCCAAAAAGCCACACCAATCAGAGGCCCCCTGCTCGAGATGGCTCCGAGAAATGTTTTGGCAGTAGTACCTGGATAGAGGATCCACAGGAGAGAACCAGGAGGGCGGCTGGGAAGTTGGCGCTTGAGTCCTTGGTGGTGGCGGCCAAGTAAATGGCCACACGGCTTTGGAAGGTGCCGCTCAGGTGCGGGTCCTGGATAGAGGATCCACAGCACAGAGAACCAGGAGGGTGGCCAGGAAGTTGGTACTTGTGTTGGTGGCAGTGACAGCAGCCGAGGAAACGGCCACACTGCTTTGGAAGGTGCCGCTCAGGCGTGGGTCCCTGAAAGTGTAATATCTTGAAACCCTTTATGAGGGCTGTTGGGCTAGGGGTATGGGCAGCAGCAGTGGGGGAGACAGCAGAGGTGTAGGAAGTAGCAGGACTGGGGCTGGGGTGGATGTCCCCCGAGGTGAGTAGTAGTAGAGCTAGGATGAGGAAGTGTAGCTTTGTGGATTTGGAGTGATGGGGTTTGGAAGCCGAGTGAGTGAGGTAGAAGGGAGTGGTACAGTAATGAAACAGGAGGTGGAGGACAGCAAAGAAATTTGATAAAGTTAGTAGGGATGCATGTGGAATGATGAGGGAATGAGACCAGAATACGTTAGGGTGAGAGGGGGCAGCAGTAATAGCATGGGTAGGAAGAGGGTAAAAAATAAGGTTTGGGGGAAGAGGAAGAAGGAAGAAGGATTTGAGTGGAGAGGAAACATCCTTAGAGTCAAGGAGCAGCGGGGGTGGACATTGGTACGTAGCAGACAACAACAAGGAGGTGTAGCTGAACAGAGTTGCTTTGCTACTGAGGGGAAGGGGAACAATGCTTAAAATAAAGCTCCCTCAGGTATCCAGCTGAATAGCCAGTAGTGGGGAAGTAGACAGTAAAGGATGCTTACTTAAGTATACACCCTCTATTGGAGCAGCTGTATAACCTGCTAATGGGGAAGCAGGTACTAATGTAGACGTAAAGAAATCCTGGTATTGTGGAGCTAGGTATTACCCCTTTAAGTGCTTTGCTGCAGCTCTTAGGTGCTTCCCCTTTAAGAGGGAAAGTGAAGTGTAACCAGGTAGGAAGTAGGCAGGTCTCTCAGCTCTGGAAGTTTATTTAATAAAAGAAGGGGAAGGGGGCGGGCCGAAAATTCACTGAGAGGCCAATTCAGGTTGGCAAATGCTGCTCTGCACTGTACAGCTCACAGAAGCGTGCAACTGAGTAAACTCAAAACAAAAAGTTCAGGACTTCACTACACAGCTGCAATCATTAACTAGTGACAGGTGAGGGAGTCAGGCAATACCACAGTGTCAACGATCCTGTCAGGGCAGTTGTTAAGAACAAGGTCAATTAGTGTGCGGGTTCCAGTTCTGTAATTAATCCTGGTTGGGGTTTGGACCAATTGTGTGAGGTCAGCAGTGGCAGCAGGATCCTTAAATGAGCCAGCATCTGGGGAAAAGCCAATAGATGTTGAAATCACCAAGTGCAACCACCTCCATTTGGTTCAACAGCTTAGTAATGTAGCCCAGGACAGCATCAATGCCTGAAGCTGTGTTCCTTGGCAGGATATAAACTGACAGGACAATGAGGGATTTGCCATTGTTACCCAGAGTTATTTTGACTGCCAGTGCCTGGGCACCATTCTCGGCAGACAAGGTTGGTAAGGGCAAGGCCCTGGAGGATATCAGAAATGTAAATAGCAACCCCTCCCCCCCACCTTTTTTTCCCAAGCCGGTCTCCTCAAAAGAGTGTGTAACCAGTCAGGGCAGCAGCAGAGTCTGGAGATTTGGGAGAAAGCCAGGTTTCAGTGACTGCCAGGATATCTGGCTTGTGCTGTTGCATCCAGACTTGCAGCTGGTCAAGTTTTGGGAGTAAACTGTGGATGTTAAGGAATGCAATCTTAAGTCCGCTGGCTTTGCTGACTTTTGTGGGTGGACGCTGCAGGGGTCCGGGGTTTGGGTGCACATTACCCAATAATAACAGGAGAAGAAGGACATTGCGGAAGAGTACACATGAGTAATTTGGGTTTGGGGATGTCAAAATGTTTGGAGGCAGTTTTGGGTGACATTGGCACTGGAAGTGAGACAATGTGTGAAAGTAGTAGGAAGGGTGTGATAGGCACTGAGCATGTGTTGAGTGCAACAAGCAAGGAAGGCCTGGACTGATGGACTGTGGGGGCACTTATGGTACTTGATGGCAGTAAACCACCAACTAGGATGGGAGAGTGGTGGGTGGGCATGACCATGGAGCAGGGGTCCATATATAACATTAGAAAAATGAGAGGGTAAAGTAATTTAATGAGCAGCATGGCAGGTCAGGGGACTGTCTCAAGGTGATAGTGTGAGCTATGTCCGGATGGAAGAAGAGGAATGATAGGGTGAAGTGGAATAAGGTAGAGGAACTTTCACCCAACTTTAGGCCCTGCAAATAGCGTAATGGTAGGGTGCTTACCTGCAGTATAGAAGATTGAGGGTTCAAGTCCCAGGAGAGGCAAGTAGAAAATGTGTGTGGTGGATAAAGATTGCTAGTGTGGCATGTAGGGGTTAGTAACCAGGAAGGGATAGGAAAAAAAGTGTATGGGTGGCAGGGCAGCTGTGACGGTACAGTAGTGACTCCTAGGGTCAACTACCCCACACTGCTCCCACAAATACCTCATCAGGTCTGACATGAAGGTACCCCCTCAATCAGTGGTAACCTCCTGCGGAAACCCAACATGGGAGAAAATCCCTAGCAAGGCATCTACCACATTGTCTGTCCTAAGTGAGGACAGGGTGACTGCCTCTGGGTATCTGGTGGTATCTGATGGCATAATCCACCACCATCATCATCAGAATAAACCTCTTCCCAGAGGAGATAGGGGTATTTAAAGGTCCCACAATATCCATTCCTACCCTCTGGAATGGCTCCTTCACAATGGGGCATGGGAATTAGGGCAGCTTGAGTTTTACTACCCATCTTCCCTATTTGTTGTCACCAGTGACAAGACATGCAATATTCCTTCACCTGCTGGGAGAAGTTGGGCCAAAAGAAATTCTGGGCCAATTGCTGCATAGTGCACACAATTCTCAGATGTCCAGACATGGGGATATCATTAGCAATCTTGAGCAACCACTCACAGTACCCCTGGGGAACGACAAGCTACCTGCCCATCACCCCTCCCTCTGTCCTTACATCCTGCATATACAACAGTCTATTGTCCCAAAATACCCTATGTTTCCTGTCACCTCCCTATGTCCTGTCAGATTCTGCACAAACACTCAGCTTCTCCAAACTAGGGTTAATCCTCTGAGCACCTGCAAAATCTTCACATTTTCCCAAGGCCTGGGACATGTCCCCTTTAGTTTCTAAACTAGGGTCCACAGCTCTAGTATCAGGGCATTCAGGATCACTGCCATCCCTAACCGTTTGACCATTGATTACCCTCCTCCCTCCCTCCCTCCTTAGAGTAACCTTCTGTAGCTGTTTTGTGAACTGCTACGTAGGGAAGTCCTACCCTTCCTTTCACTATTCTCCATGTCAGAAGACACAGGTTGGGGAACAAGCCTCCCATTGTTTTCCATAAGGGCTTCTATGGAGTCCAGGGAACTACAATTGGCCTTGGCAATCTGATTGCAGGTAACTGCACACACCACTCCCTTCTGGAGATTGTTCCCTATTATCACATCCAGGGTGAGATTGTATGCAATTACTGCCTTTTGTACCCTCTCTCCTGTCTCACCCCAGTCCAGTAGAACACTGGCAAGTGGAAGAGTTTTTTCCTCCCCAGTGAATCCCCTTACTGTAACGAACCAATAAGCTGTTCGGGCTCAACCAAATCCCCTTTTACTAAAGTAAGAGAAATCCCCGTGTCCCTTAACCCGTGGGTGTGCACCCCATTTACAGTAACCAGGTGTATGTGCTCCCTCATGCTTTTAGGCATGCTTTCAGGGATACGCAGTGCATCCAATTCTGTTCGAGCACCACTTTGTCTGCTCTGTGCATTTTTAGGACAATGTCTTGCAAGATGCTCTGGCTGTTTGCAAAACCAACAATCATCATTCCTTTTGTCTGAGAAATCCCTTTTTTGTAACCTGGGGTTTTCCCCTTTCTGTGGAGGCAGTGAGGGTTTTAGCTACTCTGATGGTGTACTTTTCCCCTTCTGTGCTGCCACGCTCACCCCACTCCCTTTCAGAGCAGGTCTGCTCCTGCCATAGCAGTCTGAGAGCTCAGTAGCCTGCTGCACTGTTTTCAGGTCTTGGTCCTCCAACCAGGTTTTTAGCTCTGCTGGGCAAGCCCAAAAGAATTGCTCCAAAAGTACAACCTCCTCACTTTTCTCTACAGAGTTTGCTTCCACTCCCTCCCACCGTTTCAGAAACTGACGTTGCTTTGTGGTGAGTTCCTCATAGCTCATGACAGGTCTTCTTTGGAGCTTTTGAACTTAAACTTATACTTCAGGAGTTAACTCATACTTTTTAAGCAGTGCAGCTTTAATTTTCTCATAATCACTACTGTCCTGATTGTCCATTTGGCCCAATGCATCATGACCCCACTCAGTAAGTAGCAGGGAAGCTGGAAGCTCCAGGACTCACTGGGTATTTTTGCCTGAATACAGACTTTTTCAAATGAATTCAAAAATGCATCCATATCCTCCCCCTCTTTAAATTCAGCTATTGATTTTGAATTTAACTTATACCCCAGTCCTGAAGTTCCTGGTTCACCTCTGCCACTTACCTCCTCTGACATTGGTCATCAGAGTTTTAACTTTTGCAGTTCGAATTCCCTCTGGTGCTGTTTTTCTCTTTCCTCAGCCTCTCTCTTAAGCTGTTTTTCTCTTTCCTCTGCCTCTCTCTGACACTGGTTTTCTTTGTCCTGCATTTCCAGCTTGAACCTTCTCTGCTCAAACTCTCTCTTCTGCTTTGCTTTGAACCTCCTTTGCTCGAATTCCAGCTCCATTTTCCTCAACTCTATCTGCAGCCTGATCTCTTCTGGCTCCAGCCCTATGGTGACCTTCCCCTGCTGCTGTGGCTTTGGGTTCTCTCTGGTCTTGCTGTCCTCCTCTCTGGGACTGGACTGTATGATAGACCCTGGCACCCCCACGCCCAGGCTCTGATTCTTTTCAATCACTGGCAGTGACTCGAGGTTCTGGGCAACTGCTAGCTCATTGGCTGCCACAAGAGCCTCCACAAGGTTCTTTTTGGTTAGACCCTTGTATTGGACCCCTCTGTCCTGACACAACTGCAGTAGGTAGTCTGCAGTGTATGCATTATAATTGGAAGCCATCTTCTTCCCCAACTATTACTACCCTAGCTTACACCCAAGAAAAAACACAGATAGGGAACTTGATACTGTAATCAAATTATATATTTTTAAAATATCTGCCTTGATTGTGTGTGGACTGTTTTCAGTTTAACAATCTGATACACTGGACTTGAAATCGAACCCAACTGTTATGTCTGTGGTCACCAATCTGTTGAATTGTACTGCAACCAAATCTATCAGATCCCAGTGCTGCGCATCAGATCTGTCACAAACCCACTCATGAGGATTAGATCACTGAGCTCACAGTGCCCACCTCTAAGTACAATCCCGTGATGGGGGGAGGATACCCTCCTCATGTTCTCCCAGAGTACTCTCTGGATTTACAACTGAATACTTGCCATGAGGTCCAAAAATATCCCTCTATACTTTGGATCAGGGTACAATGCCAGTTTCAAGCCTTGTGGCCAAATATGAACCCTTTTTTGTGGCTATTACGCACAGCAGGATGGTTCAGATAATTACGCTGTCTTCGGGGTAGCAGCGCAAACACCTAATTTGGCCTTCGCCCTATAGGACATGCAATAGCCCAGTTCACAATCCTGTAGACCCGTATGAGACTATATTATTTTCCCAAAATCTGTCCGGATGTCCCCACTTATCCTTTTTCAATTTGGTTGCTATTTGGTGACCCTTCTAAACATAAACAGTTGTCACAGATTTGTACTAAAACTTCTGCAGCCACACATACAATATAAGGAATCTCACACAGGCAGAATTCTTTAGAAAAACAAAAGTCTTTAAGAAAAAGAGAACATATATTAAGAGAACATATATTAATTACATTAAAGTATGGAAAACATTTTTGGAAAGTATGCAATTTATACCCCTTAAAACTGTTTTAACTACTTCTCTACCTTAAAGATGAAAATGTTCAAATCCGCTTTCTGTGTAGCAGCTTGGTAGTTCTGTTGTGCTCAGGAGAATGCCCAAAACCAGAATGGCTGTTGTGCTCAGCAAGGATGAGATTATCAGTCCTAGCTACCCTGTGATGTCACTCAGCTTTCTGAAATTTGTAGTCATCAGTTTTCCAGATATAAGGAAAACAGTTTATTTCATTTTCCCCAACAGTAACATACAGCATGGTTTATGACAGTTCAGAATTAAGTTTTACATAGAAACATAGACTTTGATGGCAGATAAAGACCACTTGGCCCACTCAGTCTGCCCATTTCCCTTCCTATTGGATAAACTGCAGATTCTAGTTAACCAACAGCCTACTTCCTGCAACCCACCACTACAATTGCCTTATGTCTGTCCCATGCATGTTTGAATTCCCCCACTGTTTTAGACCCAACAACCTCCCCAGGAAGGTGGTTCCATGCATCCACCACTCTCTCTGTGAAAAATAATGTCCTCACATTACCTCTGAACCGTCCCCCCTCTATCTGTAAATTGTGTTCCCTTGTTCTTACACATCTCTTTTTCTGAAAGATGCTACCCTCCTGGTACCTTTGTTGATTCCCTTGAGGTGCTTGAAAGTTTCTATCATGTCCCCCCGTCCCTCCTTTCATCAAGGGTATACATATTAAGCTCTCTCAAGTCTCTCTTCATATGGTTTCTGATGCAGACCCTGCACCATTTTAGTTAGCCTCCTCTGGACTGCTTCCATCCTGTCTATGTCCTTGTGTAGATGGGGTCTCCAAAACTGCACACAGTATTCCAGATGGGGTCTCACCAACTGTCCGTACAAAGGGATAACCACTTCCCTTTTTCTACCTGTGATGCCCCTTCCTATGCATCCCAGTATCCCCCTGGCTCTCCTTACTGACTTCTCACATTGCTTACCCATCGTTAAGTCATTTGATATGACTACCCCAAGTCCCTTTCCATTTTTGTTGTTGTTAGTACCTCCTCTGTTATTGTGTACTCTTCTCCTGAGTTTTTGTTTCCCAGGTGCATTACTTTGCACTTCTTTGTATTGAAGCTAAGTTGCCATATGTCTGACCATTCCTCCAACCTTGACAAGTCCCTTCTCATCTTTTCTACCCCCCTTGTGTATCAACTCTGTTACAGATCTTTGTGTCATCTGCAAAGAGGCATACCTTTCCTTCCAGACCCTCTGCAATGTCATCTATAAAGATGTTAAAGAGGACTGGACCCAGTTCTGAGCCCTGAGGTACTCCACTAGTAACTGCCCTTGCTTGAATGTGTTCCATTCACTATTACCTTCTACGTCCTATTGTGCAGCCAGTTTGCTACCCAGGCTACCAACCTGGAACCCACTCCCAGGCTGGCTAACTTGATTATTAGTCTTTTGTGTGGGACTGTGTCAAATGCCTTGCTAAAGTCTAGGTAGGCCATATCCACATCCCCTGCCTGGTCTATTACTTTGGTCACCCAGTCAAAGAAATCAATTAGATTCATCTGACATGACCTTCCTGCTGTAAATCCATGCTGCTTTGAGTCCTGTGCCCTGCTGACCTCTAGGTACTCAACAATTCTTTCTTTCTTTCAGAAATGATTCCATCATTTTCCCTCCCACTGAGGTCAAACTTACAGGTCTGTAGTTTCCTGCTTCTGTCTTGCTCCCACTTTTGTGAAGGGGAATCACATCTGCCCTCCTCTAGTCCTCAGGTACCACCCCATCCTCCCATGATTTGTTAAAAAGTGTAGAGCGCTGCAAAGAGCTTTGAAGTCTCGGTTCCCACAGTAACATACTGGAAATAAATTTTCACACAGCACTGTTAGAAGGATATGTGCCTTTTTTACATTATCTCACACAGGTCTGTTAGAAAGGTATTTTGTTTCTGGCAAAACATTCCTGGGCCTGATAAAATGTGACATGCTGTCATAGTTCCTGAGATCAAAAAGCACTCTGCTTGCAGTGCATGTTTATGGCAGGTAAATGGCTTTTGGCACATCACTGTCAACAGAACCTGAGAATTAAGATCTCCCCTTCCTGGTAAACTGGTGGCCTTCAAGTCAAAAGGTCACCCCTTTAAAAAAAATCTAGTCTTTCCCTATGCCTTGAATTAACACTGGCATAGGCATACACAGAAATCCCATAAAACAATATGTAACAGAAATATATATTGCAAATAATGATTGGCAGATGGCTAGCTCACGACAGCCTCCTCTGGACCACCTCCACTCTGTCTATATCCTTCCAGAGCTGTGGTCTCCAGAACTGGACACAATACTCTTGGTGGGATCTTATCAATGATCTACACAGAGGCAACACCACTTCTCTTGTTCGCTGGTGATATCCTTCCCTATGCACCCCAGCATCCCACTTGCCCTCCCTACTGCATTGTCACACAGCCTGGCCACCTTTAGATCATCCAATATGATTACCCCTAGGTCCCTTTCCTGCTTGATGGTTGTCAATACCACTCCACCCATGTTTTACTCTGCTCCTGGGTTTCTGTGCCCTAAGTGCATTATTCTGCACTTTTTTATATTGAAACCCAGCTGCCATACCCTTTACCACTTCTCTAGTTTTCTCAGGTCTCTGCTCATCCTTTCCACCCCCCCCTCAGAGTGTCCACTCTATTGCAAATGTTGATGCCATCTGCAAAGAGGCAGACCTTCCCTTCCAACTCCTCTGCAATGTTATTTATAAAGACATTAAATAGGACTGGTCCCAGCACTGATTCCTGAGGTACCCCACTGGACAGGTCACTCTTCTTCCTAGGAGTGAACTCTGTTTACCACCACCCTCTGTCACCTACCCCCTAACCAATTTCTTATTCAGTTTACCACCTTTGGACCCACTCCTAAGCTACCCAACTTGCTTACTAGTCTCCTATGTGAAATGGTGTTGAACACCTTACTGAAATCTAGGAAGGCCATGTCCACTGCTACACCCTAATCTAGTTCCTTGATCGCCCAGTTAAAGAAATCCATCAGATTCATTTGACATGACCTCCCCCTTTTGAAACCATGCTGCCTTAGGTCTTGTAACCCACTGGATTCAAAATATTTCACAATCTTTCCTTTAGCAGAGATTCCATTAACTCTTCCACCACCACTGTCAGACTGACTAGCCTATAATTGCCACCCTCCTCCATGTTACCACTTTTGTGTAGTGGAACTACATCAACCCCCCTCCAGTCCTCCGGAACAACTCCTGTTTCTAATGAGCTGTTAAATAGAACTGTCCGAGGTGTAGCCAGTATTTCCCTGAGCTCCCTCAATACCCTTGGATGCACCCCATCTGGCCCCATTGCTTTATCCACCTTCAGATTGGCAAGTCCCTTTAGGACTGTCTCCTCCAAAAAAGACTATTGTCCACATTTCTCCCTCCAAAGCTTTTGTTATTTTTTTGTGGCCCTTCCCCTTCTCCTTTCTCTGTGAACACTGAACAAAAGTATTTGTTCAGGCTGTCTGCCTTTTCCTGGCCCACCTCTGCACAGTCCCCCATTCCCTTTTTAACCTTACAATCCGGCATGCCTCTCAACTGTCCCTGATTTTGCCTCAAAATTTTCCTCTGTCCCTCGTAAAATTTGTGTTTTTGTGACAGAACAGTGGTGATTAAAAGCACAAATGAATGTCAAACATTAAAGTAACATACTTGTTCTTCAGAAAATGCATCTTAACACAAATCCATTTATTCTGTCAGCTTTCTGAGTGAATAGCACCAGTTTTTAAGATGTGTCCCTGATTTGGGGTCTTTGTCCCTAATTTTTTTAAGCCTTGTCCCTGATTCATGAGGCAAGAGGTTGAGAGGCATGCTTAATCTGGTCTTCCTCTTTTCACTTACTGTATATATCTAAAAAATGTCTTGTCCCCTTTTGTTACCTCCTGGGCTATTCTCTCTTTAATGTGCACCTTTGCACTCCTTACTGCTTTCCCTGTTTCCCTTGATACACTTCCCTATTCTCTTCCCTCTGAGTCTCCTTATACCTTCTGAATGCTATCCCTTTAGCCTTTACCTTTTCAGCCACCTCTTTTGAGAATCACTGTGATCTCTTTTTGCTCTTGCTTTTGTTCGCTTGTTTGACGTCGAGGTTTGTTGCCTTTATGATGCTCCCTTTTATCTTCACCCACTGTTCCTCCACGCCACCCAGGTCACCCATCCCTGCTAGGTCATCCATGAGGCATTCACTCATTTTTTTTAAATCTGCCCCCCTGAAGTCCAGAATCCTCTCCCTTGTGGGGTTAGAATCTTCAACTATCCTTATACTGAACCACACTGTACGGTGATCGCTGGTCCCCAAGTGGCCTCCTACCTTGACGTCTGCAACACTGTTGCTGTTAGTGAGTACCAGGTCCAGTATTGCCCCATCATGAATGGGTTCACTGACTAGTTGCCTGAGGAATGCCTCCTGCAGGGAGTTCAGAATGTCCCTGCTTCTAGCTGAAGGCACTGCTGGGAGGCTCCAATTCACATCTGGCCAGTTGAAGTCCCCGTCAGCAGCACCTCCCCCATTCTGCCTTCTTGCCAGTGGCTTCCACCAGTATGTTATCTGATTCCTCCCTCTGTGCTGGAGGTCTGTAGATCACTCCACTGCGAATAGTGGCTCCATCCCTCATCTCCAGGGAGACCCACAGTGCCTCTGCCTCCCCCTGTGTTCCCTGCATCTCCATAGCTTTTATGCTTTCCCTCTCATAAAGCACCACACCTTGTCTTTTCTTTCCCACCCAGTCCTTCCTGAACAGAGTATAGCATGGTATGGCCATATCCCAGTCATGGTTTTCAGTGCACTATGACTCTGCAATGGCCACAATATCCAGGTTGGCCCCTGCCATGATGGCCTCTAGATCCAGAATCTTATTTCCTAGACTTCTAGCATTATTTACTTTTTTTAGAAAGCCAACCATTCCTTAGCCCTGACAGGAGCATATTGATAGATGTTTTTGCTATATTACCCTGAAAAGGGCTTTAAACAATTCTACACATATCTCTTCTTCCCTTTGCTTTGTTCTACAAGCCCTGAAAAGGCCTTTTGTGTTTTTTATTCAAAACAGTTTGGCACAGACCTCACCAGCACCCCCCCCCCATCTCTCTATGATGCTTCACTCTCTAAGGTTTCAGGATTAAACATATTGCAGTTTGTTTTATTTCTTTAAAGGACTGTCCTTTCTACTCAGTATGTAATCTTTTGTGATGCTCGGTTTGTCATCTACTGACTTGCACTAAGCACATGGTTTGTGTTCACCCCCCCCCCCGCACACACAGGGAGCAGTCAGACATTTTTTTCTTTATATTTTTTTTACTACACCCACTCTAGTTTATATCTGGCTGCCAGTACCTGGCCCTACAACCTACCCGTACAGGCCCTCCATTAGTCTCCCGCTGCTGGTGGAGTTTGCTTCCAACTAGCCCAGTCTGAGCTGTTTCAGAGTATTTATTTATTTCTTATTTATTGAATTTTGTTGACCCGGTAGGCCCACTGGGCCTAGAAGTCCCTTTTTCAGGGGTGACCGGGGAGGGGGGATACAGTTGGTAAGCAACTGAAATTGAATCAGATTAAGCTGTTTGTGGTATTTTTAGTGAATGGGAGAAATTTAGCCAGGACACTGGGGGAAATCCCCTACACTTTTCGATAAGTGCAATGGAATATTTAGCATCCACCTGAACTACCACCAATCCAGGCAGATGGAACCTCGCTTTAACATCTCATCCGAAAGACGGCACCTCAGAAGTGCAGCACTCCCCGGCCCCTTGCTGCACTACAGTGTCAGTACTGAGATATTAACCCAAGTGCCAGGTGTGGGAACTGAACCCACAGCCCTCTGATCTCCCGGCCTCAGAGGCGAGTGTGCTACCTACTAAGCCACTGACACTGCGAGTAGGGCTGTGCATGGGCCGAGTAGCATTTCTCGAATACCACATATAGTAGACTTTCAGAATATTTGGATGTCCTTCCTGAATAGTTCACTATTCGGACACTATTTGGGAATGACTGTTTGGTGTGATTTCCAAGTCTTGCAGAGCTTTGTCGGCCAATCAAAGGCCATTTTTGGAGCTCATAGGCAAGCACACCATGTGACTTTCTCACTTTGAGTTGGTAGAGGATAGGAGAAAGTTGTTTCTGAAAGCTACCTTTGAAGTACTACTAAGACGGAGACCTTAAACTTGCCAAAAAAAATCTTTTTTTTTTTTTTGCTCCACAGACTTTTTTGGGTCAATATTATTTGTTTGATTAGTGCCAGAAAAGCTGATTTGGCTTTCTGAGTGGGTATTTTATTCTTGTTGCTGTGCTCATTGACAGGACCAGGACAGCTGTCTGCTAACACCCCTCCTCTGCTGCTCTCTCACACACAGCTCCAATGTGATTTTTTGGTGAAGCACATTTTGTTTTTGTGTTTTTTGCTGTCATCTGGTTCCAGGCTCGGTTCCCTGCGTAACTAAAGTGGGTGTTTACTAACTCCTCCTGTAGCTCACTGCACATGAGACATGACTTTACTATGTCTGCATAATATTTGATTTTGTGAGGCTGGGCACTGCATGTACAGCTTACTGCACACAAGTTGCATGTGCGTGCATAATATATTATTTCATGAGTCTGGGACCTGCGTGCGCCCAGCTGTGTGCACACCGTTTTTGAAATAAACTTCTGCAGTTCTCAGCCAGTCAGGCTTGACTCACTGAATTATTGTTGTTAGTCGTCTGATTCCAGGCTTGGATTCCTGTACAATTGAGGAGTTTGTTGGCTAACCCCCCCCACCCCCACAGCTTGCCACACATGATAAACCTGTGCATGTGAAATATATTTTTTCATGAGGCTGTGTCTTGCATATGCATGCTTTTTTTTCAATTAAACTGCTGCAATTCTTAATGGGACAGGATTGACTCACTGACAGGGCCGACATCGGGGGGGGGGGTGTGTGTGTGCAAGAGATGCCACTGCATGCGGGGCCCAAGGCTCCGTACATCAAAAATTTGAATTTTTTATTTTTACTTTTAAACTGCTCATGGAGCAAAATCAGCCTGCTGCCTCCTGCCCGCCACCTGCCCTGGCCCCTGCTGGGCCACTGCCCCCCCCCGCCTGAGACCCACGGCGGTCCCTTCCCATAGAGAGAGAGAGAGTCCAGTCCAGTCAGTCAGTGTGCTTGCAGTGTCACTGCGGGTGTGGCTGGACATTTTAAAATTAAATCCTCTCCCTCCTCCCTGCTGCAAATGCGCAAGCAAGCACATCCTCGGACATACCTGCAGTGGTAGTGTGGTGCTGCTGTGTTCTGCTTGGCAGTCTTTGGTGGCACCTCCTCCTCAACACTCCAGGCATCATCCCATTCGTGCGACCATGTGTCATGATCCTCCAAGTCCTCGCTTCTGGTGGTGTGTTGCTTCAGTTGCTTCAGCAGCTTCTCCTCGGCTGGCTGAGTCAGCTCCTCCTCCATGCTGCCCTGGCAGACTCCACTCCATTGGCACCCCGCCAACACTGACTGGCACTGCTGCTCAGTGCTGTGCAGCTCCTTCCCTGCTCCCACCCTCCTGATGCCGTGGGCGGCTCAGCTGTTCTGATTTGCTGGGTGCTGCTCTTACTCAGCTCAAAGGCTGCACATCATTAATTAATATTAATATATTTTGTGTTGTGGGTGGGGGTGAGCCAACACTTGCATCAGTCAAGTATGACCTGGAGACTCGCGAGAAATCCTACACTGGCGGCTGACAAACTGGCAGAGCGGACGTCAGATTGAGTGCTTCAGTTGAACAAACATAACAGAAATTGTCTGTAAAATACTAGAAGACACAAATTACATTTTTTTTTAAATACATACTTGAGGGGGCCAAGGCTGAACTTGAATAAAATGAACATAGCCAGCTAGCGTTAGGGCTTGGGCAGCAGTGAGCAGGAAGGAGCGAGTACTGCTGTGGCTGCCTAGGCAGGGCCCCAGGCCAGCGGGTGGTGGTCATGCCAGCCGGTGGCTGCCCGCCCCGGGGGACTCAGGAGAACGGGGTGGGGGGCACTTCAGGGGGGCCTGTGGATGGGGGGGCCATTACAAAGTCTTGCACCAGGGCCCAGTACATCCTAGAACTGGCCCTGCTCACTGAGTTCGGTGTGTGTCATCTGTCAGTTCCTTGCTTAGTTCCATGTTTGACTAAAGAGGTTGCCCTCTTCTTCCCCCTTCGTAGTAGCAGTGCTTTTATTTGCTGCTTCTTTTTGTGGTACAGTATATTTGCTAGGGTTGGCGTGTGTATTATTGTTGTTCCACAAACACTAAGTAAAGCACCACACGCACAGGCACTACCCAGTAGTGTTTTACACAGTGACTGCTAGTGACCTGAGTCATCATGTCTTAGCAACCTCGCAAACATGCTTGATTCAGCCCCAGCAAAGCATCTGAACCACCGGCTCCAAGCAGTGTGGGAGAGGGTGATAGTTAGACCTGCAAAAGTACAGCATGTCCAGGAAATCACTGCCAGTGCTGTCCTTGGGCAGCTAAACCCCAAAACAATCTCTGCAGAACAAAGGAAGCATTCAGGGGAAGGGGGAAGAAAAAGAACACAATGAAGAGTGGAACTTAAATTGCCAATACATTTATTTGTGCCGAGTCTGGAGGATGCTGACAAAGCCCCAGTGCTTTAATGGGAACCCGGTCTTTGTCAGGGGGCATGTTGGCAACATACAAACACACTCTGAATATACAACCCTTAAAGAAACACACACCATAAATAAGTGAAGGCATAATAAATGAGACTGAGATGCCCTTCTAACTAAACAAACATAAAGTAATATGCCCAAGGATGAAACACTGCATCAAGATTACAATACATCGCAAGATCAGGTCATAAAGTGACATTAGACAGTATGCAATGCAGTACCTTGCAGAATGACTGCACAATGCCTCACTATGCTGCAGGGAGCAGTGTAATTCAATGGAAATTAAGCCCTCTTGTCATGTTATATTTTGTGTTATGTCATTTACTGCAAAGTACTGAACTGCATTCTGTCTTGCTCCGCTGTGTATTATTGATATATAAAAACAGACTACTTAGACAGACTGTTGTCTCTCTGTATTCAGTGGGCTCAAATATTTATCTCCTGAAACAAGCATTTTAGTTCTGGTAGCACTGAGACTAGTACTACTACTACTACTAGTACCACCAGTAGTACTACTAGTACTACAGTAATACCACCAGTAGTAGTACTAGTACTAGTGTCACCACTTGTTCCACCTGCACAGTCACTGTCACATCCTTATATACCAGTAGAAGAAGGGTGTTAGAGGGTGCATGCTTTGTACAGGAAGCAGCAGACACCATCACCAGTGTTCCCACTGCTATCACTATGGCTGCTACATCCATAGCCAGTGGACTTCCCACTACCACCAGTGCCATTCTTGCAGCAGCCATCCTTTCAGCTGTCACCACCACTGTAGCCACTGTTAACACTATTACCATGCACATGGCCACAGCACCTTCTTCCCTGTGACTATGACCATGTGAACTGCGGCCATGAACAGTGTTGATCCAACGCAGTGCTTGATATAGTTTTCGCAATGCTAAGTGTGTGGTGTGGGGGATCGAGTGTGCCACCTTGTGCTGCATTAGTGACAGCTCTATGTTTGTATTTGAAGTGTTATCGAGGTGTAACAGTACACCAAGTTAGAAGGGGGATTAATGGTGTTACTTAAGTGCTTTTTAAGCTAGCCTTAAAAAAATACCTTTCCTGGCTGAATACTGAATAATGAATACCCAAATACCGAATATTCGGGAAAATGTATTCACACAGCACTATTGCAGAGCTGTTGATCATGTTACTTTCCTGCTAGAAATGGTAGTGAGCAAGAGCACAAGCTGTAAACTGGTTCACAGTCTCTCTGTGCAATGTAGCAGTCCTCTGACCTTGCTGTAATCGGCATGGGACCGTGGAGTCATGGACGACCCAGCAGCATGTGATGGGTGAAGAAATGGCAGGCAGGAAGCAAGCGTGCGCACCGTGTGGATGCGACAGGTGAAAAATAAAGAAAAGTGTGCCTAATCCAAGCTGAACCAGTACCTAACCATTAAATTTCAACTTGGGTTTCCCTGTAACTGAGCTACCAAAGTTCAGGGAGGCATGGTTTTGCATTGTCAGGTTCTGCATACCTCTATTAAAAACACAGGATGATAAAAATGTTTACCATCTAACAAATACTGCTGCTTTAATACTAGTGACTAAAGTCCCAATTTCCCCTCTCTTGTTCCCGCTCCTGCTGACAAGGGGAGGGCTGACTGGGTTCTGTGCTCTTTCTTTGTAATAATAATAACGATAATAAAAAACAATTCCATTTACCAATAGGCAACTGTAATTGATTGTGGCAGGGCTTGGAAATAACTTGTTTAAAAACTGTATTATTTCGAACATTTTCCCAGGAAAGTCACATACTGAGCTGGTAACAGCTTGTTTTCAGATGTGTCCCTGGGGAAGGGGAGATCAGACAATATAATAAGGATCACAATAGGTACAAACATTAAAGGAGAACTGCACAGAACCTGTAAGTCATTCCCCAGCAGATGCCTTTTTTATATATTTGATCCTTTCCTCTTATTGTTCCATCTGTACTGGCCTTTTAGTAAACACAGTGGGTGTTTCTGATTGATACACTGCTGGTAAGTGCCATTTTAGAACTATCTGATGTAGTTTATGTCCCTTTTGGGCCTCAGAGTTCCAGAGTAGAACATGAATGCACTCTGAAAACAAGGTATGTTCTTTAACAGGGACATAAACTACATCATACAGGCCTAAAATGGTACTGCCCACCAGAATGCAAAGCAGAAACACCCAGTGACTTTACTTAAAGGCCAGTACAGATGGAATAAAAACAGAATGTGAAACAGTATAACAAACGCATCTTGTACAGAAACTGCAGGGTTGCAGATTCAAGGCAGTTCTCCATTAACAATTGTGCTAAAGCAAGTATAGCAACATACAAAGAAGCCAGCAGAAGAAGGCCATTTGGTCTGTGAAATCTGCTCATGTTACAGGGTCCACAGCTTGAGCTAATGCCCCTGCCATCCCCCCCTCACTCCTCCCATCCTCCCTACCCATGATCCTTACCTTCCCCCATGCCTATCCCAGCCTCCCTTAAAGCTGCCCACTGTCTTCAACGAGATGACCTCTTCTGGCAGCGCATTCCAAATGTCCACCACCCTCTCTGTGAAGAAGTGCTTCCTGACCTCCCTCCTAAACCTCCCACCCTCCAGCTTAAGACTATGCCCCCTCATGTTATGGTTGCCACTCAGCTTTAAGAGATTCTCCTTATCAACTATATTTATCCCTTTCAAGTACCTGAAAGTCCCAATCATGTCCTTTCTCTCTCCTGTCTTCCAGGGAGTACATGTTCAGTGCCCTCCACCTCTCCTAGTATGCATTACCCTGCTGACCCACTATAATCTTTGTAGCCCTCCTCTGGACCTTCTCCAGCCAGTTAATGTCCTTTTTGAGGTGTGGGCACCAGTACTGAACTCCATACTCTAGATGCGGCCTTACCAATGACATGTACAAGGGCAGTATAACCTCCTCTCTCCTACTACTGAGCCCTCTAGATATGCATCCCAGCATCTTGTTTGTCATTGCTGCTGCTTTCTTACACTGCATGGAGTGTTTCAGGTCACTAATGATCATCACTCACAGGTCCTTCTCCTTCTCTGATGCAGGTACTCAGACTCCACCCAGGTAGTACTCTGTCCTGGGATTCTTGGCTCCAATATGCATAACTTTGCATTTCTTGGCATTGAAGCCAAGCTGCCAGATCTTGGATGACCTCCCCAGCTTTTTCAGATCTTTCTGTAGGTCCTGTATCCCTTCAGCTGTGTCCACTCTCCCACAGAGCTTGATGTCATCTACGTATAGGCACATTTTGCCCTTAATGCCATCCCCAATGTCATTGATGAAGACATTGAACAACACCAGCCTCAGCACCGAGCCCTGCAAGACCCCACTGGTTACCTCTCTGGTGCCAGATAACTCTCCCCCAACAACCACCCTCTGGATTTTTTCCCTCAGCCAGTTTTCTACCCATCTGGCCATCTTTTCCCCAACCATGAGATCCACCAACTTCCTGATCAACCTTTTGTGGGGCACAGAATCAAAGGCCTTGCTGAAATCAAGATAAAGGATGTCTACCACTTGGCACCTGTCTACTGTCTTAGTGACACAGTCAAAGAAGTCAATCAGATTAATTTGACATGATCCCCTCCCATAAACCCATGCTGCCAGAAAGACAGAACTCCAGGAGGAAGGAGCTCCTGGTATAACTAAAACTTCTCTACTGGGACTAAGAACTAGATCTCTTGTACTGGGACCTTCAATTAAGGGTAAAAAACAAACAAACAAAAAAAAAGGGAGTTGGTGTGTTTGCCAGAGGTAGTTGAAATAAATTATTATCTGTTATCTGTGTTATCTGTGTACTTATCTAGGTGCTTGTCACAGGTGTCAGAAGGGAATTGTTATCTGTGAAATTAACTAAGTGTAGAAAGATTTGCAAAGTAGGGGGATTGGCTTAGCTAGAAGGAGCCAGGTTAAGACCAGATATAAATACTGCCCTAGATAGCTAGCTTCTGTCAGAGGACAGACAGAACTCCAGGAGGAAGGAGCTCCTGGTATAACTAAAACTTCTCTACTGGGATTAAGAACTAGATCTCTTATACTGGGTCCTTCAATTAAGGGTAAAAAACAAACAAAAAAAGGAGTTGGTGTGTTTGTCAGAGGTTGCTGAAGCACATTGTTATCTGTTATCTGTGTACTTCTCTAGGTGCTTGTCACAGGTGTCAGAAGGGAATTGTTATATGTGAAATTAACTAAGTGTAGAATGATTTGCAAAGTAGGGGGAGTGGCTTAGCTAGAAGAAGCCAGGTTAAGACCAGATATAAATACTGCCCTAGATAGCTTCTGCCAGAGGACAGACAGAACTCCAGGAGGAAGGAGCTCCTGGTACAACTAAAACTTCTCTACTGGGACTAAGAACTAGATCTCTTGTACTGGGACCTTCAATTAAGGGTAATAAAAAAAAGGAGTTGGTGTGTTTGTCAGAGGTAGTTGAAGTAAATTGTTATCTATGTTATCTGTGTACTTATCTAGGTGCTTGTCACAGGTGTCAGAAGTGAATTGTTATCTGTGAAATTAACTAAGTGTAGAAAGATTTGCAAAGTAGGGGGAGTGGCTTAGCTAGAAGAAGCCAGGTTAAGACCAGATATAAATACTGCCCTAGATAGCTTCTGCTAGAGGACAGACAAAACTCCAGGAGGAAGTAGCTCCAGGTAAAACTAAAACTTCTCTACTGGGACTAAGAACTAGATCTCTTGTACTGGGACCTTCAATTAAGGGTAAAAAACAAACAAAAAAAAGGAGTTGGTGTGCTTGTCAGAGGTAGTTGAAGTGAATTGTTATCTGTTATCTGTGTACTTATCTAGGTGCTTGTCACAGGTGTCAGAAGGGAATTGTTATCTGTGAAATTAAGTAAGTGTAGAAAGATTTGCAAAGTAGGGGGAGTGGCTTAGCTAGAAGGAGCCAGGTTAAGACCAGATATAAATGCTGCCCTAGATAGCTAGCTTCTGCCAGAGGACAGACAGACAGAACTCCAGGAGGAAGGAGCTCCTGGTATGACTAAAACTTCTCTACTGGGACTAAGAACTAAATCTCTTGTACTGGGACCTTCAATTAAGGGTAAAAAAAAGGAGTTGGTGTGCTTGTCAGAGGTAGTTGAAGTGAATTGTTATCTGTTATCTGTGTACTTATCTAGGTGCTTGTCACAGGTGTCAGAAGGGAATTGTTATCTGTGAAATTAAGTAAGTGTAGAAAGATTTGCAAAGTAGGGGGAGTGGCTTAGCTAGAAGGAGCCAGGTTAAGACCAGATATAAATAATGCCCTAGATAGCTAGCTTCTGCAAGAGGACAGACATAACTCCAGGAGGAAGGAGCTCCTGGTATGACTAAAACTTCTCTACTGGGACTAAGAACTAGATCTCTTGTACTGGGACCTTCAATTAAGGGTAAAAAAAGAGGAGTTGGTGTGTTTGTCAGAGGTAGTTGAAGAAAATTGTTATCTGTTATCTGTGTTATCTGTGTACTTATCTAGGTGCTTGTCACAGGTGTCAGAAGGGAATTGTTATCTGTGAAATTAAGTAAGTGTAGAAAGATTTGCAAAGTAGGGGGAGTGGCTTAGCTAGAAGGAGCCAGGTCAAGACCAGATATAAATACTGCCCTAGATAGCTAGCTTCTGCCAGAGGACAGACAGAATTCCAGGAGGAAGAAGCTCCTGGTATAACTAAAACTTCTCTACTGGAACTATATTGCCCTCTTTCCCTCCCCTCCACCCCCCACCCTAAACCAGTTCTACTTTTATAGGCACAGGATTTAACTGACAACAGGAACTTCCTGTTTGGGAGCAGGAAGTGAGTGATCACAGAGCCACCAAAGACTCACCATCCTAGAAGGGCAAGAGTAGCTCTCCACCCCACCCCCCAGCTGCTGGAGGTCTGACTCTGAGCAAGTGAGGAGACTACTGAGAAATATAGGAACTTATTGTTGCAGAACAGGAAGATCAGGAGATAAAAGGGTGCAGAGGCAGTAAGTAAGTAGGGAGAGAAGAAAAGGAAAAAAGAAATAAACAAACAGAGGAAAGAGTAAGTATTCCAAATAACAGTTAGGGGGACAGAAAAAAGACATGATGGGAGTGGTGCAGTGCAGTGGCTGTGGAGCAGCAGTCTTCCGGGAGATGTTTTGGAGGATGCAGTGTTGTCCCATCTGCAGACACCTCTCTGGGCTGAGGGAGGAGGTTGCTCATCTCCAGGCTGAGTTGTCCAGGATTTGTGGAACCTCCTCTCCCACCAAGGGACCACCAGGGTCACTGCCATTGCCTCAGAGGTTGCCAAGAAAGAAGAGTTGTTGGACCACAGTGGGCGCAGAGAGGGTGAGGGTGGTGGAACAGAGGCTCATCCCTCCAGTTGTACCTCTCCACAATTTCTATGCCGTTCTGCAAAAGTGTGGTTCCTCTATGGAGGCACCCACAGTGGAGACCAAGGAGGATGCTGGGAACCTCCACAAAGGAGACCCAAAGGAGGGAGACATGGGACCTCACTGGGAAAGGAAACAACTCCTGGTGGGGGACTCCATTGTTAGTAAGGTAGAACTGGGGGAGGAAGGGGAGAGGGAGGTAAGGTGCCTGCCTGGAGCCATGGCTTGGAGAGACAGGGCGCGAATCCTCAGGATTGCAGGAGCAGCTGCACAGGGGAGGGAGCTGGATGTCATTGTCCACCTAGGGACAAATGACCTGGCTAAGAAAGGATCAGAGCAGTGCAAGAAGCATTTGTGGAGATGGGGAGGGCCTTAACAAATAGACACACGGTAACCTTCTCGGAGGTGCTGCCTGTCTATGGCACAGGTGAGGCTAGGGTGCTCCACACCATGGGATTCAATCAGTGGTTGAAAAACTGGTGCAGAGCTCAGGGATTTGACTTCATTGGAGACTGGGGGTCCACCTGAAGGGATGCAGGCCTATACTGGCATGATGGTCTGCATCTGTCCAGGAGGGGAACCAGGATCCTAGGTGATAGGTTTAAATACTTAATTGACAAGTATTTAAAATAGCCAAGGGGGGAGGCACTGGAAAGGAGCAGGGAAATCCTAGCCCCCCAAAATATTAGGGTACTAAGTGAGGTAGACACCAACATAGAGATGTCAATAGGGAGAAGCACAGGGGTAAATGGAGAAAGTGACAAATGCAATAAGGACAGGGATGGAGCAAAAAGGGGTAAGGCCATCAAGAAATGGAGGGTAATGAGTACCAATGCCCGTAGTCTGGGCAACATGCTCCCTGAACTGGTGGCCTTGATGGAAGAGGGATGCCTGGATAGTGTAGCAGTCACAGAAACATACACAGAGAACCATGACTGGGATGTTAACATACCAGGGTACACAACCTACAGGAGAGACAGGGAGGGCAGAAGGGGGGGAGTAGCTGTCTATGTAAGGAAAGGGATAAAAGCAACTGAACAAAAGAGTAAACAGAGAGGAGAGGAGCCACTGTGGGTCACCTTAGAGACAGTAAATAGCACCACAATCTGCACAGGGGTTGTATATAGACCCCCATGTCAGGGGGAAGGAATGGACACGGATTTGCTAGAAGGCTTACTTAGGATGGCAGAGAAAGGGGAGATAATGTTGATGGGGGACCTTAACATGCCAGATGTTAACTGGAGCACCTTTACAGCAGCCACATCCAAAAGCAGGGCCATCTTGATGCCCTTCAGGTGGCATGCCTCAAACAGCTAGTTTTGGAATCCACTCATGAGGGAGCAATCTTAGACCTCATACTCTCAAATGGGGACAGTGAGAGGATCTTGGATCTAGAAGTGGGTAGCCATTTGGGAACAAGTGGCTACCAAACAGTGTGGTTCATGATAAACTCTGCCACAGAGTCAAGCCATACAAAAGTGAGGGTTCTGGACTTCAGGAGGGCTGACTTTGGCAAGATGGGAGAGTGCCTTAGAAAAGCACTAGCAAACAGGCTAGAAGGATGGGTGGAGCAACAATGGCCAAATATCAAAACTGCCATCACAGAGGCAACAAGACTTTGTGTGAAGCAAATAAATAAATCAAAATGAAATAAAAAGCCACTATGGTTCTCAAAATAGGTTAAGGTTAGGGAGAAAAAGATAGCATTTAAGAAGGATAAGGAAACACAGAAGGAGCAGGACAGAGAACTGTACCAGTTAAGGCTGAAGGAAGCAGGGAGGGTAGTCAGAATAGCAAAGGCACAAACTGAGGAAAAGATAGCTAACTTGGTTAAGATGGGGATAAACCCTTTTATAGGTATATCAGAGAGCGTAGAAAGACAAAGGGAGGGATAGTGAGGCTGAATAGAATGGATTATGGGAGGGCAGAGAGTGACAGTGATAAATCAGGGATACTGAATGAATACTTCTGTTCAGTATTCACAAAAGAGGAAGTGAGGGAGGTGCCTAATCCAATTAACAGAAGCATTCTGGAGAGGGGGGTTGATCCCAGTCCTTTCACAGAAGAAAGGGTTCTGAAAGAACTCCTAAAACTGAAGGTGGACAAAGCAATGGGGCCAGATGGAATTCACCCCAGAATTCTAAAAGAATTAGGCAGAGAACTAGTGACACCACTGACTACATTTTTAACAAATCATGGGAGGATGGTATGGTACCTGAGGACTGGAAGAAGGTGGATGTGATTCCCCTTCACAAAAGTGGGACCAAGACAGAGGCAGGAAACTACAGACCTCTCAGTTTGACCTCTGTGGTAGGGAAAGTGATGGAATCACTTCTGAAGGAAAGAATTGTTGAGTACCTAGAGGCCAGTGGGGCACAGGACCCAAGCCAGCATGGGTTCACAGCGGGAAGGTCATGTCAGACGAATCTAACTGATTTCTTTGACTTGGTGACCAAAGTAGTAGACCAGGGAGGGGCTGTGGACATGGCCTACCTAGACTTTAGCAAGGCATTTGACACCGTCCCACACAAAAGATTAGTAGTCAAATTAACCAGCCTGGGAGTGGGTCTCGAGGTAGTAGCCTGGGTAAAACATTGGCTGAGCAACAGGACACAGAAGGCAATTGTAAATGGAGTCCACTCTGAAGAAAGAGGGGTTACTAGTGGGGTACCGCAGGGTTCAGTACTGGGTCCAGTCCTTTTTAATGTTTTTATAAATGACATTGCAGAGGGACTGGAAGGAAAAATATGCCTCTTTGCAGATGACACAAAGATCTGCAACAGGGTTGATATACAAGGAGGCGTGGAAAGGATGAGAAGGGACTTGGCAAGGTTGGAGGAATTGTCAGAAGTATGGCAGTTTGGATTCAAAGCAAAGATGTGCAAAGTAATGCACCTGAGAAACAAAAACCCAGGGGAAGGTTACACAATGGGTGGGAGGTAGTAACAACAACAAAAATGGTAAGAGACCTGGGGTAATCATATCAGATGACCTTAAGGTTGGCAAGTAATGCAAAAGGTGGTGGGGGGGCTGGGGATACTGGGATGTATAGGGGTGGTATCACCAGCAGAAAACAGGAACTTGTTATCCCTCTGTACAGACAGTTGGTGAGACCCCATCTGGAGTACTGCATCCAGTTCTGGGGACCCCATCTCCTCAAGGACATAGACAGGATGGAGGCAATTCAGAGGAGGGCAACTAAAATGGTACAGGGTCTGCAAGAGAAATAATACGAGGAGAGACTAAAGGAGCTTAATATGTATACCCTTGAGGAAAGGAGGGAGAGGGGGGACATGATAGAAACATTTAAGTACCTCAGTGGAATCAATAAAGTCCAAGAGGTAGCATCATTCAGAGAAAGAGATGTGCAAGAACAAGGGGACACAATTTGAAGATAGAGGGGGGACGGCTCAGGGACAATGTGAGGAAGTATTTTTTCACAGAGAGAGTGGTGGACACATGGAACAGCCTTCCTGAAAAGGTTGTGGTGTATAAAACTGTGGGAGAATTCAAGAATGCATGGGACAGACATAAGGCAATTTTTGTTGGCGGGTAGGAAGAAATAGGCTGTTGGTTAAATAGGATCTGCAACTTATACTCTAGGTAGGGAAATGAGCAGACTAGGTGGGCCAAGCGGTCCTTATCTGCCGTCAAAGTCTATGTTTCTATGTTTATGTGTTTCAGCCTCACATCCTGGAGACCATGCTCCTCTAGATATTCCGCCAATCTTTCCTTTAATATGGTCTCCATGAGCTTGCCCACAATGGAGGTCAGACTGACTGGTCTGTAATTCCCTGGGTCATCCTTGGGACCACTTTTGCGGAGGGGCACTTCATGTGCTGTTCTTCAGTCCTGCAGTACCATGCCTGACTCTAGTGAACTATTAAATAGGTCTGCCAGTGGCCCTGCCAGCTATTCAGCCAGTTCCTTTAGTACCATTGGATGTACTTTGTCCGGGCCTGGTGATTTGTCCACCTTCAATGCCAGCAGCCCTTCCCTCACTCTATTCTCCTCTATCACTTCATCTGTGTTCCCTTCCCCCCTCTCCTCTTTTCCCTCCTGAAGGCACTGATCCATCCTTCTCCCTAATGAAGATGGAACAGAAGTATTCATTTAGCATCTCTGCTTCCCCATTATCTTCCACCCACTCCATCCCTTTCTTAAGTCTAACAATCCCTTCCTTCTTGTCCCTTTTCTCACTTATATAGTGAAAGAAAGCCTTTTCCCCCCCTTCTTAATTCCTTCAGCTATCTGCAGCTCCTTCTGTGTCTTTGCTCACCTGATTTCCTTACTTGCCTCACTAGTCAACCTTAGGTAATTTTCCCTATCCACCTCTCTCTTGGTCTTCCCGAATTTTCCATAGGCCAACCTCTTTTCCCTTACTGCCTGGGTAACCCCAGATCTGAACCAGCTGGGTGCTTTGGCCATTGTGTTCTTTCCCCTGAGTCTAACGCACACATCTGTGGCAACCAGTATTCCTTCCTTAATGATGGACCACATATGGTCCACCCCCATATCTGCTCTGATGCCCACCAGATGGCTTCTCAGCACTTCGTCCACTTTCCTGAAGTCTGCCCTCCTGAAATCCAAGATTTTGGTCTTAGGATGCTTTCCCTGTCCATGTCCAAATGGAACCACACTGTGAAGTGGTCACTTCCATCCAGTGGCTCCCTGACCATTATTTCCTGTACGTGCTCCCCATTTGTGAGCACCAGATCAAGAATTGCCTCAGCTCTTTTTGGTTCAGTGATGCCCTGAGTCAGGAACCCACTCTGCAGTCCTTCCAGGATCACCTGACTCCTAGCACATGTTGTGGAGGGTATGCTCCAGTCCATTTTGGGCATGTTGAAGTCCCCCACAATTACCACCTCTACTTTCCCCACAGCTTCCAATATTTGTGAACTCAGTTCCCTGTCCCTCTTCTCGTCCTGATTGGGTTGTCATACTTAAGTATCATACTTGCTTTAGTACAATTGTTATTTTAGGTACTTATTGCACTATATCTGTTGCCGAATAATAATGTACAACATGGTATACAATGTAAAGTGAATTTACAAATGTTGAAAAGGAATGCCAGAACAGAGTAGGAACAGTACTACAGATTGGGTTGGAACAGTATGGGGGCAACATTAGTGCAAACGTGGCGCTAGGGAGAGGTTTGGTGGGGATAGCGAATGGCAGCATTATGGAGGGGTTGTGGGATAACAGATGGACCAGACACAGAACTTCAGGTTCAGCACACAATCTCTGTGTGATGTTTATTTAAAACACAGGGGATAACTTTAAACAATGGCATATCCCTTCTTCAATACATCAGTTTGCAGCAACAGACTATACATGTCCTTCCTCTGCACTTAGTCAGCACCTACGGACCCACTGATCTACTGATCTCTTTAGTGAACATTTTTCAGTCCCTATGTTTGTCTTGTGTGTTTGGGTGATGGGAAGTTCGAAAAAAGAAAAACTCCAAAAACAAGCTAAAGACAAACAACCTGAGTGCAGAAGCACCGAAGCAAGGTTTACCCCAAACGGCATTGGCAATAAAGCCAAATTTCAAAGAAACACAACATCACACATACCCTCATAATGCAATGGGATCTATTTGCAAATCACCATGACATTTTAGGCTTTATTTATTTATTAATTGATGATATTGGATAACACCTTTGCGTCAAAGACTCCTTTACAAAGGTTCCACGTCATTGAAAACAGAGGCATCAGAGACAATAGCAACAACTAGACACAACAATTATAAAAATGGTTACAAAATGGTTACAGATAACACAGTAAAGCAGGTGGCGATAAAGAATTACAGAGTGCTGCCAAACATAGGTACACAGTGCAGATGGTAGTAGGTAACAAAACATGCACTGCAGGGCGGTGGCGCTAGCTATGCCCTGGTGGTTATTTGTAGGCCTAGGCTGGACTGAGGTGTCCATTGTGAAAATAAAGGCATGCCCAGGGATGACTGGACCAGAGTTAAGTCCATAGTCGTGGGGGGGGAGTGAGTAGGTCAAAATCAAGGGCAGTCACAGACTGATTCATGAGTGATTAGGTCTCTTAGTTGGGATTTGAACTGACCAAGTTTGGGTTCTGTGAGGAGGGAGTTTGTGAGTGAGTTGAGCCAGCTAGGGGTCAGGTACCTAAAAGTTCTTTGACCCCAATTGGTCTTGCAGCGAGGTACCCTGAAGTGGGTTGTTGCTGATTGCTGAGTGAGGTGGGTGGACAATGGTGCCTGGAGTAGGGGGGAGAGAGCAGGTGGGAGTAGCCCTGCTGTTATTTTTTTAGCAAAGAGGCAGGCCTGATATTTGAGCCTCTCATCAAAGTTCAGCCAGTTGGTTGAGGCATAAAGGGTGCAGGTATGAGTGAGTCTGGTGCAGCCAGTAGCAAATCTACAGGCCTTATTAAGAGCCAGTCTAATTTTGTTTAGGTACGTGTTATCGGCGGCCTCATAGATGACGATTCCGTAGTCTATGAGCGATAGTATAGATGCAGAGACAGGTAGGTGGAGAGCGTCTGGTGGGAGGCAGTGTTTGTACCGGTGAAGTAGACCAATATGCACATTGACAGCGGTGCTCAGTATTCGGATGTGGTCATGGTAGGTGAGCCCAGACTCTAGGGTGATACCAAAACATTTGAACGAGGTAACCTGCTCAAGGGGATCATTTAGGGAGTTCAGTATGAGCAGGGGTTGTCCTGTACTCTTGTTTTGGGTGTGTGCAAACACAATGGATTTTGTTTTTTTGTAATTTAAGACTAGCCTATGTTGAATGAACCAGGATTCAGCTTCCATAGAAAGATATCTGGAGCGCTGAGTGGAGGGCTGTGGGATCAATGTGGGAGCTGTTGATGACTGCATCATCCACATACAGTAGTAGTTTCCTGGAGCAAGCCTTGGGCAAGGAGTTGAGGAATAGGGAAAAAAAGTAGGGGGCCAAGAATAGAGCCCTGTGGGATCCCTGATCTGACTTGAAGGGGGGAGGACAGGGTGTGGGCAATCCTGACTGTCTGGGTTCTCTCAGACAGATAGCTGGCAAACAAGCCAGTGGTCTCCAGGGACAGGCCTATCTGTGTGAGGGAATCCAGGAGTAGTGTTTGGTGCACCATATCAAATGCCTTAGAAAGGTCTATGAAAACAGCACCAGCAGTGTGGCCAGTGTCTAGAGGTGTGTGGAGGGCATTTGTAAATTCCAAGAGGGCTGTGGTGGTACTGTGGTTATGGCAGAAACCATGCTGTTCAGGACACAGGAGGCTATATCTGGAGAGGTAGTCCATTAGCTGGGTGGCCACAATTTTCTCCAAGGTTGTTGAGAGGGGAGGCAGGATTGAGATGGGGTGGTAGTTCCCAGGCAGGGTGTAGTCACCACTTTTAAGGATAGGTGTGATGAGAGCAGATTTCCATTTAGAGGGGAAACTGGCCCAGTGATAGAGAATGATTCAGAAGCATGGTGAGAGGCGGGAGAATGTTGAAGGTGAGTCTAAGCAGTTTAAGGTCTAGTGTATCACTGCTGAAACATGATTTGCTGAGGGCCTTGAGTAGAAGAGGGGCAGCTTCGTGCTGAGATATTGTTTTAAAGCAGAACGGGGGATGGAGAGGGAGCAATGTGGCCCTGGGGGGGTAGGGGAGAAGAAGTTGGGAGGGAGAACACCAGTAAGGCCGGAGAAGGAGTCATTAAATGTGTCTGCAATCAGGGCAGGATCTGTGGTGATAGACCCATTGGCCCTGAGTTGGAAGAGAGGTGCAGTGGAGGCTTTGCCACTGAGCTCTTTGAGGGAGTCCCAGAACCTGCGGCCTGAGCCCCATGTGGCAGTGAGCAAGGTTTGGTAGTACTCAGCCTTTACCTTATGAATACTCCAAGTACATTTATTTTGCGCTTCTTGGTAGCGCTGCCTATCAGTGGGTTTGCCAGTATCCAGCGCAATGTGCCACAGATTGTCACATTTGTGCATCGGGTCCAGCAGGGCTTGTGATATCCAAGGTGTGTCAACCCCTTTAACTCTTTGTTTGCTTAGGGGTGCATACTGGTTGCAGGCAGCATTGAAAGTATCAACGAAATGGTTGAAGGCAGAGTCAATGTTCAATGTGGTTATGATGGGGGACCAGTCACTAGCTAAGAGGCATTGTCTGAGGGGCCGAAGTTTGCTGGGTTTGAGGGCAGCGTTGGAGGATAGTTTGGGGGGGCTGGCTTTTTAACACTATATGACCAGTGACAGAGCACTGGAGAGGGGTCACTCAGGACATTGGATAGTACCATGACCTAGGTTGCTTTGTGTGGTGCATTGGTGAGCACTAGATCAAGGAGGGTGGCAGTACCAGTCTTCTGGTAGATTCTAGAGGCAGTGGTCACAAGTTGGGACAGGTTTTGAGAGGCTGCAGCATCCCTAATGGGGACCGATGCATCAGCTAACCAGTTTCGAGTAAAGTCCCCAAGGGCAATGATGTCAGCACTGTCAAGGAGTGTCTGGAGATGGGTGAGGACAGAGTGGAAAGCAGTCTTCTGATTTCAGGGAGGGATGTATATGGTGGAGAGGAACAGTGGGGCTCTGTTTGGGGCAAGAGTGATCTTCAGAGTGAGAGACTGGGCCCCATGTTCGAGGGTTAGGGATGGGAGGGCGAGACACTGTAATGAGTCCTGGACATACAGTGCACATCCACCCCCTTTTTCTCAGGTTCTGTCAGCACCGTATAGCGTAAAACCGGGAAGTGAGACTGTGGAATCTGGGGTGCGGTCGTTGAGCCAAGTTTCAACTACCAAGATGACATCAGGGCAATTCTGGGCAACACAGCCCTGAAATAAATCAAATTTCTTGAGGAGGCTACATATATTAAGGGAGACGATTATTAGATCCTTAGGAGTAGTAACCTTGGGGGAGGGTGGGTCCTGGGTTTGGGTGGATGCCTCCAGAGATGAGGAGCAGGAGGATGTGCAAGAATGCCAATTTTAGTCACTTCTTCATTAGCTTAGGTACCAGTTGGGAGGGGGAACAGCAGCATATGGAGATAGGGATGGGTAGGTTCCATAGTGAGGGAGAGGCAAGGTAGAGTAGCGTCCACTGCTGTACCATGGTGGTGCCAATAGGGGCATTGAGGGTGGGGGGCATGGCCCATTGGTAGAGTGAGTGGGGTGGTTCACTGGTAGAGGTGGGGAGGGGGATAAGGTGAGAAGCCAAGTGAGAGGTGGTTCTGGCTCACCATGTTGGGAGATATGTGGAGCATCCCCTAGCAAAATGATAGAGGCTAGTGTTAGCAATACAAGCCACATGGCAGTGCTGGTAGTAGAAAGCAGTGTCATAATGAGCACAATGTATTTGTTGGGGGGGGGGAGGGAAAGATTTAAGAGCTTCATAAAACTGAGAGAAATTAGCCTGACTTGTTGGCTTATTTTTGTTTAACCAGGATTATAAAATGGTAAGAAAACATCTAGAAATATCATTGGCCAAGAGACATCAGCTGACTGTACATTAAATCTCTATATATGCACAGTCATCTTGGTCCTAAACCACATCACACAATGAGCAAATCAGTCCTCACACAACCAGAACTATCTTCCATCAGTCCCCCTTCAACCAGAACTAATCTTCCATTATAAACATGGCTGCTACCTTTACACTGTAAAAAAAACTTCAGCTGGGCCTTAAAAATAAAACTACCTTAAATAAAAAAATAAAATTAATTCATTAAATGTTGTTTCTCTGGTCATCACACTCCCCTTACACACATAAACAAATTAGAAATATGAAGTGTTGTTTATAGTTTTCATTACAACTGTTTGTTTACTAACAGTGAAAAATCCCCCTTCTGTCTTTACCTGCTCATCAGTGAAATCTCTCATGCTTTCCCTGACAGTGATATAATTGAGTCTCTGGCTCTAAAACAGGCCTTTGTTGTCTGTGTGTACAGAGTGTCAGGAGAGTAACATTCTACAAGTGGAACAGAGCAGAATTTTGAATCTCTGTATTCCATGGTAAACATTCCATGATAAACATTCTATGTCTTGAATGTGGGGAAAAACAGAAAACAAAAAAACAGGACAAAGAATGTAGGCAATACAGTAATACTTTATAAACAAAAAGAAAGGTGGGAAAACACAGTTAAATAGGCAGAGGCAGACCCAAAGTGCCCAAATACATTGCTAATATTAATAAAAGCAATCCATAGAGATAATCGGCCGGTGACATGGGCTATCAGTTAACTCAAACATAAAACACGAGTGCAGAGAGGCATTGAAAAAAAAGAGCCGATCGCTTCCCGAGATGGAAGTGCGCGGTGCATGATGGTAGGCACCAAAAAGTTAAATAAAAAGTAGTGACCGCTACGATCATGGGGGGAATTTAATATTAAAGGAGGCAGCATACTATAGAGGTTGAATGGTCTATGCTGCAATTCTGGAGACCTGGGTTTGAATCTCACATTTGCCGATGGGGTTCCCAAACCCCCATCAGTTTCACTGGCCCACCAAAAAAAATGTTTGTATGCCATGCTGGGAGCCCACCCCAGCATGGCAAAAACTTCCTTAGCTGACGGGGGTGCCCCCCCAAGCCATGCTGGGAGCCCACCCCAGTGTGGCAAAAGTCCCTTGTGTGTAAATAAATAAAAAAAAAAAACTGAAACAAAAAAAACCTTCCCTTGCTGATTCTTTTGCCCCCACCCCAACCCGCACCACCTCTGCATACCCACCTCCCCCCAATTTCAACCCATACTTACCTTCGGAGCCCAGCGCCACGATCTTTGGTGGACCGGGAACACGTCTGCACTCTTCAAAGCCGACCGCAAACTGAAGAAATGCCGATAAGTTGTATAATGGCATAAATGGATTTTTTTCAACTTTAGTGCATATCTCAGCCATTTCTGGGAATTTTTCCAAATTTTCACCATGGGGTTTTTGGGGCCCCACCTCATGAACTGTACCACTGTTATTTTGTTAATCGGTCCCAAAAGGTGGTTCCGCAGTCACTGCGTGGAGCCATCTTTCCAGAATGACTCATGAAATGACAGTGTCACAGTTCATGAGGTAGGCTCCCAAAAACCCTTGTTGAAAATTTGGTGAAAATATTCCCCAGAACGACTGTTTTACGAGCACGCGTTGCGCAGTTCCTACGCACACTTGTAACTTTGAGCATTTTTTATATTTTCACTCCAGATTTTCAGTATTGCCATTTTACCACACCTCCTTATGAACAGTACAACTGTCATTTTTCACATCTCACCCGAAATGTGTTTTCGCACATGTAGCGCACAATGGTGCATTTGATGTGTGGAATCAATGTTCCAGACAGATTAATAAAATCACAGTGATGCTGTTCATGAGCGGTGGTCTTAAACTGGCTATGTTGAAAATTTGGGGAAAATATTCCCCAAAACGACTGTTTTATGAGCGTGTGTTGCATAGATCCTATGCATGCTCGTAACTTCGAGCATTTTTAATATTTTCACTCCAGATTTTCAGTATTGCCATTTTACCACACCTCCTTATGAACAGTACAACTGTCATTTTTCACATCTCACCCAATATGTGTTTTCACACATGTAGCACACAATGGTGCGGTCGGTGTGCAAAATGGATGTTCGGGACAGATTAAGAAAATCACAGTGAAGTAAAGTGCAATTCATAAACTACAACACATAGACTGTAGTTTGCTAATGTTGTTAGTAATTGCTATTTTTTACCATTCAAAAAAGTTTACCAAGGAACTATTTTATCTCAATGTTTCAATTAATTCTCTATTCTGTATTTAAATAAAATGTTACAAAGTTTTCAAAATATAAACACCTTGTCATTTTCTTTGTTTCCATAGTTATTTCCCATTTTATAAGCTCAATAAGACACTCCAGGGTGGTGGTTGTTATGTGATAACCGCCTCGTGCCTCACCACGCACCTAGGTGTGCGGTTATCACATAACAAGCACCACCCTGTCATGTCTTACTGCTTACATAGTGGTAGACCTGCTGACTTTGGTGTCAAATGGACAGGGTCTGAGACCTGCAAGGGGACAGTAGCAAACTATGGGGAAAAGGGGCTAAAGTGAGGGTTAAGTAATAGGAAAGTGAGGTGGAGTGGAGATTAGGAAGGTAAACAGTGTGGTGTGAGGAAGGCAAAAACAGGGGCTAGGAAGGGCACTGTAGTGACTCCCAGTGGTCAGAAAAAAATATTAGCTGCAAATACGAAGTGGAGGAGTGGAGATGAGGAAAGTGAACAGAGTGGGTGCCAGGAAGGGCACTGCAGCAACTCCTAGTGGTCAGAAACTATAAGCTGCAAATTGGAAAATGGTCACGTGATGTATCATGTGACCAGTATGCAGCAATAAAGGTAGAACTGAGCTTGGGTGGGAGGATGGCTGGTGTGGGTGGGGCAGTCGGTGCACAGTGCTGACGAGGCAACATCCCTGCAGAATGTAAGCTGGAAGGAGAGAGGCTTTACCTCTTTACTGGATTTTACTGGATAACGTAGGACAAAAGAAGGCTCGAGGCCCATCTAGATTGTCCTCTCTCAATAGTGGGACATTTGGTTAAATATTATTAATATTATTAGGCCAATAACCAGAGATCAAGCCTAGTTTTGAAAATCTCAAAGTTAGCCGAATCTACAACTGTGGGTGATAAAGAATTCCAAGATTTTGCTGCCCTTATATTGAAAAAGTTATCATATTTTTTGTTATTGGCCCATTCTACTTTTAGTTTATTAGAGTGTAATCTTCCTACAATTCTTTTTTCTGCAAATTCCAATCCACATATATTAAGTAATTTAGGATTATGAACCAATTTATACATTAGAAGTAAAACTCCCCTTTCTCTTCTTAATGTTAAGGGGTAGAGACCAGTTTGTTGTAACCTGGTCTCATAACACTTACTTTTTAATCTTGGAATAGATTTAGTCAATCTTGGTATCTGTTCCAAATGATTTATGTCATTTTTTGTATAAGGACTCCGTACGGGAGAACCATAATCCAGGTGTGGTCTGACATATGCTGTATACAGTGGGATCAAATTATGTTATGATTTACTAATGAAAGTTTTTTAAATTTGTCTTATTACAATATTAGCGGATCTAACTGCTTTACTACAATGGTCATCTGATGTCAGTTTATTATTTATTAATATACCCAAGTCTGTTTCACAACTAGATGATTCCAATAACTGGGTATTTAAATAGTAGTTGTGTAATGTATTATTTTTACCAAAATGCAAGATCTTGCATTTATTGATGTTAAATAACATTACATTTTTTTTAGCCCATTGTTCAATTGTATACAAGTCTTGTTCTAGAATTTTAAATTTTTCTATGGTATCAACTCTTCCACCCAGTTTAGTATCATCAGCAAACTTGGATAAGTAATATTTAGATTCTATTACCATATCATGAATGAAAAAGTTGAACAAAATTGGGCCCAAAACGGAACCCTGTGGAACCCCACTTGTAACTGCTCCAGATGTTGAAAGAGCTCCATTTATTCTAACTGATTGAGTATGATTATACAGCCATTCAGATATCCAGTTTACTAAACAAAGTGGAATTTTAAAATTATGTAATTTATTTATTAGCAAGGAATGTGATATATGATCAAATGCTTTACTAAAATCTAGTAGCACTACATCAGTAGCTACATTGCTATCCAGTAATTTAGCAACATGTTGGTAGAATGATATGAGATTTGTTGTACATGAGAAACCGGCTTTGAATCCATGCTGAGATAAATCCTGAATGTTCAATTTTTCTAATTCATTTTCCAACCTATCTTTAATTAATCGTTCCATCGTTTTCCCCAAAATAGAAGTTAGACTAATTGGACGATAGTTCTGAACGTCAGATTTTGGCCCTTTTTTATAAATTGGTATAACCAAAGCAGTACGCCATACTTCAGGTATCTTACAATCCAATAAAGAGTTATTGAACAATATTTGTAAAGGAATAATGATTGAATCCAGTGTTTCCAAAAGAAATATAGCATTAATATTGTCCGGTCCAGAACTAGTTGATCTTTTAAATTTGGATAGTGAAGTTTTCATTTCTTTTAGTTCAAATAATGGAATATAGGAATCATTACTATTAGTATTGATTACAGAATTTTCTGATTGATTAAAGACTGAACCAAAGTACTTATTGAAGTGATCTGCCATATCTTTGTTTGTATTTACAGTGATTCCATCATTACAGAGTGGTCCTATATTTCTATTATTGACTCTATTTCCATTCATATAAGAAAATAAGGATTTCAGGTTGTTTTTTGAGTGTGCAAATTTAAATTCAAATTTTAATTTTGCAGCTTTGATTGATTTTTTAATGTTGCCGGAGCAGTTCTGTAGTTGTCTCTAAGTAATATGGTAGAATTTGTCTTTAATTTTTTAAATAAATATTCTTTAGTTTTAATTTGTTTTTTAATAGTATTGTTGAACTAGACATGTATTTTACCTTTTTTATTACAATTTGACAATAGGGGAATATATTTATCCTCTAGTTCATGAATAATATTTATAAGACATGTATATATTTCATTTACTCCTTTGTTTTTAAATAATTTGGACCAATCAATATGTGATAATTCCTGGTATATCATAGTAAAGTTAGCTTTATTGTAATTCCTATGTTGAAAGTTGTTTTTAACTTTAAGTGTTTGTAATTGTAAACTAACAAACATAGAATTATGATCGCTATTACCAATTGGTGACATAATTTGAGTCTCAGAAATATTAAAACCTTCATTAACAATTACTAGATCCAGTATATTATTACCTCGTGAAGGCTCATTTACCAGCTGGTCCAAACCTAGGTCAGTGATTGTATTCATAAATAACCCTTCATGGTTAGTGTTACTTGTATTTAATTTCCAATTTATACCGGGCATGTTAAAGTCCTTAAAAATTAAAGTATCGTTTTTTTGAGAGAATTCCGATATTAAGTTCAATAATTCAGTTGTATATTGAAGATCTGCTGATGGTGGTCTATAACACAGCCTTACCTCTTACAGCCCCTCTATGAATCCTGGAGTCCCCTGAAGTGAGCTCTTCAGCTGAGCAGTGTTTCTGAGAGGAGAAGGGGGGATTCTGAGGCCTCTTACAGCCCCTCTGTGAATCCTGGAGTCCCCTGAAGTGAGCTGTTCAGTGGACAGTGTTTCTGAGCTTCTTGTTCAGCTTAAAGCAGGAATGCATGGTACCAAAGGGCCTCTCAAACAATCTGTAATTTACATGCATTTTAAATAACACAACTAACTTAATTTTTGTAATACAGTCCCCTAGTAACTTTTTACTTTTATCAAAAACACCTAGTGCCATGGTATTTTCAACATTTTCAGGTTTCATACACATGAGGCATACACATCAAGGTATTTTATGACATAGTGCTATTGCATGCTAAATCCAGCAACAAGGAACACAGCCTGTTGTTTTACATCAGCTCAGAGATCGCCACAGTAACCTCCCTATACAAGGACCTGAGACGGAAAAGGAAAATTAAAGTGAACACTATAGCATAATCAAGAAAGGGGAGGGGGTGCCCATAGGTGGACAACCTTATGGACTAGAAATAGTAAAGGATAGATTAGGCTTAGAAATAGAAGAACTGTTGCAACAGATTTAAGAAAGGGTCAGTCCTCAAGAGTGAGAGGAGCTCCCGGTCACATATCTCCCACCTTAAGAAGGAAGCAGTTATTTCAGACTGCTTACCACTTTCCTGTCCCAGGAAGGGATGGAGCTTCCACTCATCCATCTTCAGAAGCTCCATTTCACGGTCCCTATTAACGATGAACATTCCATCATAAACATAGTGGATATCATCATTCTTTACCCTGAGGCATTAATATATTTCTCAAAAGAGAATAACGGTACCAAAGTCCATCACATTTCCTTGACATCCATTCCTGTGCCACATCTGAACAAGAAATCAGCATTTACATGTTTTGTCCCTGTCCTGTGGGACACAGTAAATCGATAGGGCTGAAGAACTAAGCACCACTGCATTATATGGGGATTTTTTTTCCCTCATTTGGTGCAAACAGCAAAGGAGGTTATGATCAGTTGCAACCTTAAATTCAGCCCCCCACAAGTAATATTTCAGAGACTCAAAAGCCAACTTCAGAGCTAAGACTTCTTTCTCTATGGTAGAATATCTTCTCTCCCTCTCATGTAGCTTCCTGCTGATATACATGATCGGATGTTCTTCCCCATCTATTTTCTGAGATAAGACTGCCCCAATACCATTCTCTGATGCATCGGTTTGAACCTCAAATACTTGGTTGAAGTCAGGGCTTTTCAATACAGGAGATGTATATATAATGGCCTTGATTTTCCTAAAAACCTCATCACAAATAGGGGTCCATTGCCAGCCCAGTGGCACTGAGGGCTGAGGCGCTGGACGCCTTACCTCATGCCACACTGGCGATGCATGTTTGGGAACAAGCACAGGACGCTGGAGGTCAGCGGGGAGAAGAAGGATCGAGCGTCCACTGGACTGCTCTCCTTCTCGGGAAGGGGTGACACCAGCACTCGGTACACTGCTGGCTCCTAGTAGAGGATGGGGGCTGGTGCGCCGAGGCTACAGAAGGGGAAGGCGAGGCAGACGCTCAGAGGAACGTGTATGGGAGCATGCGTGTTCACTCCTTGTGGCATCATTGCACATCCTTGGCTTGGGGAAAAATAAACTGGAGGAAAAAGAGGTCCTAGCGTGCTCCACGATGGACAATCCCTGTAGGCGCCACCTCCGCAACTGGCAGCAACACTCCAGCACCGAATCCTTGAGTGAGGCAGGTTGAGGGATCCCTGCCACTCCACCACGGGTGGTAATCCGTGGGGCAGCTGGAGGATGAGCTATGAGTGGGGGATGGAGCTGGGGGATCTGGCAGGAAGTACTGCCATCAGGGACTGGAAGGATAAACAAAAATCAACTACAAGTAGGGGTTCAGTGAACCTTATTTGGACACTTCTTTACAATGAGATCAGTCAAAGGACTGGCAATGGCTGAGAAATTAGGAATAAATCTCCAGTAATAACCAGCCAGGCCTAGGAAAAATCTCACATGCTTTTTTGTGGTAGGTATTGGGCTTGTCTTGTGTGGAAGTTATGGTGTGCACAATTCCTTTGGCCCTCCCCGGGATGTTTGTGAATATGGGCTCAAATTCTTATAATATCCCCTGCCCATCTTTCTGTTGTTGAGGCTCTAATTCAGGGTTTATCTGGATTTCCCCAACTGTCCTGACTGCTCTAACCTTTTATAGCTAACTTCCAGCTCTAACTCCCTAACTTCAGGATGGATATAAAGGGAGGGGTTAGGCTTCTCATGCTATTTCCTAAGGAAGTTCACATGGTAAATTTTCTGTGGGAGGGGTCTCTTTCCCGGCATGCTAAGCTCATAAATCATTGCTCCTGTTTGTCTCAAAATGGTGAAGGGGCCCTGCCATTTCATGAGTAGTTTGTTCTCTGTGGAGGTAAGGAGTAACAACACTTTGTCCCCTGACTGAAATGGTTTAGTCTGCAAACCCTGGTCATGTCTTTCTTTGTGCAAGTCTTGCTTCTGTTCTAAGCTCTGTTGTGCCAAGTTGATATACCTCACTAGGCATTTGCGTAACTGAATCATGTACTCTATGACATTAAGGTGTCCCACCTCCTTCCATTCTTCCCAGTGTTCTTTAACCACATACAGTGGCTCCCTCGGGTTCCTCTCATACAATAATAAAAAAGGAGAGAAACCAGTGGATGCTTGAGGGATTTCTCTGTATGTGAAAAGTAAGTAGGGGGGTACCTATCCCAGTCTCTACCCTCTTCTTTTACATACTTCCTCAACATTCCGTGTAATGTCTGGTTAAACTTATGAGTCCATCAGTCTGTGGGTGGTATGGGGAAGTACACACTGCTACCATGCCCAGCAGACGGTACAATTCTTTTAGCAGGTGTGTAATAAAACTACTCCCCCAATCAGTAAGTATTTCCTGGGGGATTCTCATGCAGCTAAAGACCTTTGCTAGCTCCTCTGCTATCCTTGGGATGATGACAGTTCTCATGGGGATAGCTTCTGGGTAGTGGGTAGCATAATCACATATGACCAGTACAAATCTGTTACCCTTGGAGCTTTTTCAGGGGGACCACTACATCAATGGCTATCCTGTCAAAGGGGTTAGTCATAATGGGGATGGACTGTAGCGGTACTCTATCCCTTTTTTCTGCCTGAGCTACTTCCTGACACTCAGCACATGCTTTACAATACTCAGCTATGTTCTTGTGGAAAGAGGGCCAATAAAACCTGGGCAATATCCTATTCAAGGTGCTAGCTCTGCCTGCATGGCCTGCTAATGGGATGTCATGTGCCAGATACATGATTTGGGATCAGAATTTTTCTGGAACCATTAGTTGGTCTACTACCTCTCCAGTTGTGGGGTTAGTATATTCTCTGTACAATATTACCGTTTTACAACAAACTGAGTGACACCTTTTTCCACTCCCTTCCCCACCTGTGGAAAAAAAAAAAGGTTAAGTGAAGGGCCTGCTTTCTGCTCATGCTACATATCACATTTAAACGTGTGTCTCAAGTCTGGCTGTACACCAGCATGAGTATCAATCCAGTTCTTCTTTAGCTTCCTCTCCTCCACCTTAGTTTTATAGTCCTTGCCAGGATCCTCAACATCAAATGGGAACACAGATAGTAAAAGTCCCTGCTTTACTTGAGCTCTGGTGGTTACAGCGACTACAGCAGAGTCCTGGGCGGTATGACAATGTATAAATGAAGCAAAGTCTGGGTTGTCATGCTCAATAACAACTGGCACGGGTAGGCGAGATACCAACCACACTTCTACCTCATGTGTCTTTTCTTGAACAGTCATTTGTATGGTGACTGTAGGGTAGCAATGGGTATCTCCATGCACACAGATGACTGATGTATATGACCCTTTATTACTCCCAGTCACCAGATCTGCTCACACAAGAGTCTGGTGGTTCCCTGAATCAATCAGTCCCATCATCTGCTGTGATCCAATCTGCACAGTAGCTATAAAGTGACCCCAGTTCACTAAGGCTAGGTGAGCTGTTGCTTTCTTTTTACTAGGACAGTTTCTTACATAATGTACCTTCTTTTGGCACCCATGACATATAATCTGTGCTACAGGAATTCGCCCTCCTCTCTCTTCTCTCCAGTCTTGTTTCACCGGGACTGGATTTGACAGTGCATAAGTAAAAGGGTTCATTACTGGATTGCTAGTGGTCGCAGCTACTGATGTCC
The DNA here is from genome assembly GCA_016271365.2 of Neoceratodus forsteri. Lineage (NCBI taxonomy): Eukaryota > Metazoa > Chordata > Ceratodontiformes > Ceratodontidae > Neoceratodus > Neoceratodus forsteri. The sequence goes on along the minus strand of CM057453.1, from coordinate 1,056,854,253 downwards.
CTTGGAACCCTTTAGGTCTGGATGGTTGGGCCACCAGGAAGTCTTCCACTAATGTGATGGTTTTATCTGCGGAATCAGGATTATGCTCCTGAACCCAAAGTTATACATCCTGGGGTAAAACTTTAATAAACTGTTCAATAATTACTGCCTCCAGAAATGGGTCCTTGCTCTTGTTATCTGGCTGCAACCTTTTGTAGCAGAGCTCCTTGAGATAGGCATAAGTCTCTCTGTGGGTATCCAGTGACTGCATTTTAAGAAACCTAAACCTCTGGTGATAGGTTTCAGTGTTTATGTCATAGCACCTGAGGATCTCCTGCTTCACACTGTCATAGTCCTTTGCCTCTCGGGAGTACATGTGGCTATAAACCAACTGGGCACTGCCTGTCAGGTACAGTGCCAGTCGAACAACCCAATGTTCCCTTGGTCATATGCATGTTTGGGCAATCCTCTCAAACATTGTGAGGTAGGCTTCAATGTCATCACTGTCCGAAAGTTTAGACAATTTAATGTCTTTTGGGCTACTGGCTCTTTCTGTTTGCCCTGCATTGATGGCATACAAGAGCCTCATGGTATCTGCCCATTTGGCATCTTGCCTTCTCTGCTCAATGTCTTTCTCTCTCCACTCAATGTCTCTATCTCTTTCTATCTGCACCTGTTTTATGTGGAGCCATTTCAACAACTGCCCTACGTCGTCAGGCGGAGCATCTTCAGGAGGAGGTAGTTCCCTCGATTCTTCCTCATCCTCTTGCATTTCTTCTTTATCTTCAGGCTTGGCCTTCCTCCGAGCTCCCAGGTCTAGTCCAGGCAGCAGCTTCTCTCCAAGTCTGTCGCCCATGGTTTGGGTCAGAACTCTATGGACTTTGTTCTCTGGGTTCTCCTTTGGCAACTCCTGGTGTATCAGTCCACCTGGGATATCTGGGCGATAGCCACCGGAAAAACATCCCCCTAGCCCAGTCCAGATGCTTCCAGCAAGTTATCGCACTTCTGACACCAAGTCTGTGGAAGAGTTGTGGGATAACAGAGGGACCAGACACAGAACTTCAGGTTCAACACGCAATCGCTGTGTGTTGTTTATTTAAAACACAGTGATAACCTTAAGCAATGGCATATCTCTTCTTCAATACATCATTTTGTAGCAACAGACTATACATGCCCTTCCTCTGCACTTAGTCAGCACCTACTGACCCGCCAATCTCTTTAGTGAACATTTTTCAATCCCTATGTTTGTCTTGTGTATTTGGGTGATGGGAAGTTCAAAAAAAGAAAAACTCCAAAAACAAAATTAAAGAAAAACAACCTCAGTGCAGAAGCACTGAAGCAAGGTTTACCCAAAAGGGCAATGGCAATAAAGCCAAGTTTCAAAGAAACATAGCATCACACATACCCCCATAATGCAATGGGATCTATATGCAAATCACCATGACATTTTAGGCTTGTTCAGCTTAAAGCAGGACTGCATGGTGCCAAAAGGCCTCTCAAACAATTTGTAATTTACATGCATTTTAAATAACATGACTAACTTAATTTTTATAATGCAGTCCCCTTGTAACTTTTTACTGTTATCAAAAACACCTAGTGTTGTGGTATTTTCAACATTTACAGGTTTCATACACATGAAGCATATACATCAAGGTATTTTATGACATAGTGCTATTGCATGCTAAATCCAAACAACGAGAAAGACAGCCTGTTGTTTTACATCAGCTCAGAGGTCACCACAATAACCTCCCTGTACGAAGACCTGAGAGGGAAAAGGAAAATTAAAGAGGACACTGTAGCATAATCAAGAAGGGGGGGGGTGCCCATAGGTGGCCAACCTTATGGACTAGAAACTGTAAGGGATAGATTAGGCTAAGAAATAGAAGAACTGTTGCAACAGATTTAAGAAAAGGTCGGTCCTCAAGAATGGCAGGATCTCCCTGTCACAAGCATACAGTATAAAACACTGGTTCAGGAGCGGTTGTAGGAGTGTGTTGTGAAGTCATGGTGGAGAGACTTCAGGGAGTAACTCTCTTATGTCTCTCATCCATGACTTCATCACACACTCCTGAGGGTAGAGGCAGAGCACAAGGACAGTGGAAGAGAGGAACAGAACTTAGGGAAGTGAAAGGAGAAGGCAGCTTGACCTGCAGTAGATTTCCTCGGAAGAAGGGAAAGGGAAGAAGAGTCAGTGTTGCAAAGTGATTATTAGGAGGTGTGGGTGAGGGGGTGAAAGCAGAAAGGGAAGATATGAAGAAAAGGAGCCAAGCCAGAATTTGTAAATAAAGGAAGCACAATGGGCAAGGTACCTGGTATCAAGGGAGAGGAGGGAGACACAGGAGTATAGGGGGCCATGCCGAGAGAGCATGTGTGTGTGTGTGTGTGTGGGGGGCAGTCCAGGGCAAAGCAGCAGAACAACTAGACAACTCCCTCATCTTCGACTCCATCTCTGTGAGGCAGCCATTACTGTTTGTAACTGCTCTGTGATGGATAGGGAACTAGAAGATTGACAGATCATCACTCCATCAATAGCACAGCAGCAGTGCATAAAAATGATGTGTTTAATATGTGTGTGCTGGCAGAACAGAAAGAAAGCCCTCGGATAGATATCTATACATCTGTAACCCCACACTGGCCACTTGTTTAACTAGTACAGTTGGAGTTGGAGTACAGTGTACAGTTCTGGAGACCTTACCTACGTAAGGACATAGACAGGGTAGAGAAGGTTCAGAGGAGGGCAACAAAGATGGTACATGGATTGCATCACAAGTCCTATGAGGGCAGTTTGAAGGAACTGAACATGTACTCCCTGGAGGAGAGGAGGGAGAGAGAGAATATGATAGAGACATAAAAGTATTTTACAGGGAGGAACAGGGTGCAGGAATACACTATTTTTAAGCAAAAAAAGATGTTACAGGACTAGAGGGCATGGGATGAAGTTGGAGGGAGGACGATTCAGAGGAAACATGAGGAAGAATTTCTTCACAGAACGGGTGGTGGACAAGTGGAACACCCTGTCAGAGGAGGTGGTGGGGGCTGAAACTGATCACAGGATTTAAGAATGCATGGGATAGACATAAAGGAATTCTGGAGGTCAGGGGTAAGGGGCAACAGACTTCTAGGAAAACATAAACTGAACTTACAAACTGAAATGGGCAGACTGGGTGGGCCATAGGCCCTTATCTGCCAACACTGTCTATGTATCTATGTATCTATGTATCTATGTATCTAGTAAGCACACCTCCCATATTTTTCTATCTAGAGGAAAGAGAGGGTTGGGGATACAAAGCATAATAGTATTTACAAGACACAAATAGACCATTTCTAAATCCAGGTCCTGAGGAGAGAGCGTTTGCTAGAGGCTATGCTAGGTTTGCACTTCTGGAGGGGTACCCAGTAAATCCACACAGGAAGCAGTAACTAGATTGTCCATACCAGGTTGGGATTCTAGAGTGTGGCTTTATTCCAAACAGTTGGCACACAAAAACAAAGATGGACCCCCAAGGGTTTACACTTCATGTCACAAGGCAAATGTAGAACAACATCTGTAGCAGACAGAAACTCGAACTTCCCATATTGCATAGGACTTGGACTCTTTTCAGTGGCACTGCCTGAGCTGAAACACACACATCTTCTAGTGGCAAAGGCCACGACAGGGCACATTATTTCTTCTACTAGTGGCACTGGCCACAACTTACAACATTTCCTATATGGCATAGGCTTTAAGGTATGCAATATGGCAACTGGCCATGACAGAGCACACTGGTGCTCAAGGCTAGAACAAGCCACACCAGGTCAGTAAACTTTCTCTTCAGGTATTGGCCACATGACCTGAAAAACTGGCATCCTTACAGAACCCAAAGTGCTGAACTGGCCACTCCAGATGGGGGATTGCCCACCTTTGTCTTCCTCAGTCCATACCTAGCCATTGTTTCAGAGCTAAACTTCAAACTTTAAGCAAAACTTTAGAACTGTGCATCTTGGAATGTATGGCACATTCAGCATTGGGAAAAACACTACATCTGAGTGTAAGGTAAAGTTCTGTACAACGTGCTAAGTCACACTGGGGACTCCACTATTGTCAGCCAACTTTAGGAAAAGGCGTGAGAACAGTCTCGAACAGAACTGCGTGCATAGTTCCCTTTGTCAGAGTAACACCGCAAAGAAAACAAGCAAAAGCAGGCACATTCCTCCTGGGAATTCAGTCAGAATTGCTCACAGTTGTGCACAAAAGGCAGCTTCAAATGTCCGGGATCAAATCAGGGGACTGCCCCTCGAATCCATTCTACAGTCCTTCCCATCCCACAGGGGATGAAGAGTAAAACCAGGAACTCCTGCTAAACGGTTTTCACCACTTCTACAAGACAGGCAAATGGTTCTCAGACTAGGGTGAGAAAAAGTAGGCTGTCCCCAGAGCCCACACAGCAGCTCTTCACTCCTCCACTGCTCACTCTGCTGACTCAGAATTAAGACTCACCAAGAATTCTAAAACTCTCCACTCACAGATAGCTAGCGTGGCTTATGTTGCTGCATGAGTTCTAAATGACATTACCTCTCTCAACTCAGCTGAGACCAAGTAAACAGAGAGGGAGCAGGTGAAAATCTATTTAACTAGTTATTCACCAGTTGCATTCCCTACCTAACACTGACACCGATAGGATTCTAGTAACCCCAGGGAACAGAGGGTTTACACATCTATAAGCAATCTCTATGCTAAGTCCCCATGTATCACCTGTATATTCAGCATTTCTTTCTTTAGAAATAATATAGCATGCATGGTGGCATATAAAGTGATTTCTAATTGTATTCACCCTGTGCCAGTAAGAGTTTTTAAACTCACAATCAGCTCAGATATTCAGTCATCATGTATATGCTGTGGACCTGGGAAACAATTTGAACTGAGCATTCACATTTATAGCAATAAATGTTTTCAACTTGTCAGTTCTTTGCAGGAAACAAATACTGCAACAGAAACATCTTCCTGTGTAGTTGTTGAAACCTTCTTGGTCTGAGCCTGAGTTGCTGCCCTTCAGAAAGTTCCCATGCAATGAGGATGGCAGTGCACAAGTCAGAACTGATTTTTACTGGAGTTTACCATTTGCTAGCTCTAAAAACCTCCATTCACTCCTCAGTGGGTTTCTGTCAAACCTTTTAGGGGGATGGCCCAAGCTCAAAGTGGATTATTATTTACCCGTATATCGATCGCACATCGACACCACTACCGCAAACGTCAGTACAGTGACACAGCAGCAGGTCACTGTACTGTCACCGCTGGGTCCTGGCACTGCTTTCTCGGGGTCTTGCACTCCTTCCCCGAATCAACTCCGACTTGGAGTTGATTATCTGTAGTACTGGGGTTGTGGGGGGACGTGCCTTCTACATGGGTGGTTCAGGGGTGAAGACCCCCCCGAAGAAAATACAGTGTTCCCGGATGAATTAATGTTGACCGCAGTTGCGGTAAAAATAAATCCATCGCTGTAACGTCGGTTGACAAATTATTTGTCAGACTTGCAACGTAGAGCCTTATTTACCAGTTAGCCCACTACTCTCCTATTAATTACTATACACAAAGGCACCATACACATGCTGAATAATATTTTTGGTGTCTCATTTCATGTACGACCGATAGCTACAGATAGGCTTTTATCAGCATAATGAATGGCTCAGGGGTGGACATAGACTACTGGGGTTCTGCTACACGGATACTAATTGGGATCATGAGGTTCTGATACAGGATTCCCACAGCTAATATATGGGTTCATGAGGTTCTGTGTCACTACAGCTAATATGGTTGCATGAGATTCTGAGGACTACTATAGCTAATATAGGTTGATGAGGTTCTAGTAATATAATACTACGGGTTCATGAGGTGCTACAGAAAAATTGTGACCAGTATGGGTTTATGAGGCTCTGGTACAGGAATACAGCAGCTAATGTGGTTTCATGATGTTCTGATACAAGAACCCAGTGGGTTCATGAGGTGCTGCTTCAGGAATACTGCCGCTAACACGGGTTCATGAAGCTCTAGTAGAAGGCTACAAACCTTAATTTAGGCTTATAAAGTTCAGTATAAGAAGTTTGGATATCAAGGTTTGGGAATAGACATGCTACCGATACTAGTTAATGAAGTTAAGGGTATTGCTTATTTGGGCTGGCCGGACAGAGACTGCAAAACACATGTTGGAAAGATCACTGGTTAGGTAGAATAGTCTGGAAAGATCAGAGATGCACACTCAGTGGAAAATAGTGTCTAGGCTGGCAAGGTCAGAGGGGGGACTTACAGAGACCAGTCTAGGAAGTCTGGAGTGGCACTTCATGGGACAGAGACCAGTCTGACAAGGAAAGAGGGGGACACTTAATGAAATATAGTGACCAATGGCAAGAATAAAGCAAAACACACATAAAGTACCTAGTTCAGGGCTGGCCTGGTGGTGCTGGAGGTTGAGGCTCTGGTCGCTACACCTCACGCCAAGCCGGCAACCCAGGTTCAGAAATGAGCCCAAGCCACTGGGGGTCAGCAGGGGTTAGAGAGGACTGAATATCCAGAGGACTGCTCTCCTCTCTTGGGGGGAGGGAGACTTGTCATCCTGTTTGTTGACTGCCCTCTGGCAGTGGCTGGAGGGCAGTATGGGTTGGGAGGCATGCTCCAACCTCACATCAGTAGGGAGGGGGAACGGGAGAAAATGGAGGAAAAAGAGCCTGGCAGGCTCTGTGATGTCCCGCTGCACCCAAGGGCCATCCCTGGCTTCTGGATTGGGGGGGAGGTGAAGTGGGCCACCTCCTTCCTGGCCCCACTGCAGGGGGTAATCCATGGGGAGAACTATCTGGGACAGTGAGTGTGGGATTGGTGGGACCAGAGAGAGAGAGAGTCCCTCCATCCGGAGGGCCAAAGCCACCTGCCAGGGCTCCAGGAGGGATAAAAAACTATATGGAAAAAAAAGAAGTACCCAGTTCAGCAATGGCAGAGGGGAACACTATAGAAAATGACCAGCCCAACAAGGACAGAAAGGGGCACCAAATGGTTCACAACCAGTCCATGAAGGAAAGAAGGGGATACACAAAGACTACAAAATGTTGACCCATCCTACCCCCGCATGTCAATTCTGCAAAAGAAATGGGGCACCAATGAGATACAGAAGGGGGCATTTTAGTTCTGCAGATGTATTATGACATCTGATAAGTAGAGAACAGCCCCTTCCATCCTTTGCCACACAGCGTCAGAGAAGGAAGCAAGTGTTTAATTAACATGATTTGTCTCCTTCCTGCAAAAGTCTTGGCATCAACAAGACTCAAACCTCTTAACATTAGAAAAAGTCTATCTCTGTCTGTCTGTCTGTCTGTCTGTCTGTCTGTCTGTCTATCTATCTATCTATCTATCTATTCCCTTAAGACTCTCAGAATCTCTCTGTGAGTGTACTTGATTCCCTTTGTGTTGTTTCTGTCACATTTTGCCTACTGGCTGTGTATGTAGGTCTGTTACCTGGAAAAAAAATACATGATATATGCTACAAAAGGAGATGTTGTAATTATTGTAGAGAAGCCACGAAATAAGACTGAGGGAAATTATCTTTACTTGGCTCTCCTCGGTTTGTATTAAAGAATGACGCTTTTCATTTCCTGCTGCATTACTTCCTCCCACCCTGATCCTGGGCCCTGGTTCCAGCAAAGAAAACATCCCACTCCCACCCACTCTGTGCTCAGCAACAAACAAACAAAAACAAAAAAGCTGATTTTAGCTTCCCATCCCTTGATGGTCCTGACACATAACAGTGATTGGGTAATGGAAGTCAGATGCTAAGCATATAATTTTCAAAAAAGTTGCATGTACTATCCCCTGTCCCCCCACCCCACAAGTCAATGTGCTTTCCCCTGCCCCTGCCATTTGTTTCCTTGCCAGTCTGGGTTGCTACTGGCCAGAGAAGGACAATGAAAATGCTCTTTTTTCAGTGTTGACGTACTCTTTGCTACAGTGGGTCCTGATTCCTGTGGGGAAAGTGAGAGAAAGGAACTGGGTCATCAGACTCTGAAAGTACAGTGTTCCCATTGCTTGTTGCACTGCTGCTTTCCTGCTGGTGAGGATGGACGGACGAGCGTTGGCTGGCTCTTAAGCTAAAATGAAAACATGCTTTTATTCCATGTCACTTGTCACCCAAGCTTCTGTCAGCACGGTGAACTCATGCAGGTTCAGAAACAGCTTGTTTCTGCTTCCTGTGTCTATAACTGGTTCTGTTAGCTATGAGAGGATTTATTTAATTATTTATTTATTTACGAGATTTACCAGGAAGGCATACTGAGCAACATGCTCGATTCCAGATATGACCTGGGGGCTGAGACCCAGTACATAGCATAACATTTGTACATTACAATACAGTATTAGAATACAGACAAGTTTACTCCTGGCAACCATAAGTCAGAAAATTTACTGACAGGGACAGATATACAATATTTGGATGTAAGCTGCTGGGCCTTTTAACTTTTGTAATGTTGTCTTACCCATCCTCCATCTTTACCCCCCAAAAAGAAAATTTTTTTCCCCTGCCATACATCTCTTTGTCAGACAGATTTGCATCAGCAAGGATAGAAGGGATTTAGACAGTTGGGCTCTTAATTAAAAGAACAGTCTTCCTCTGAATTGCTTTGTCGCACCTGTCCAGGTCCCTGTAGTGTGTGTGTGTGTGTGTGTGTGTGTGTGTGTGTGTGTGTGTGTGGAACCAAGCCTCCAGCTCCTCATTTATACAAGCATTGGTCAATACTAGTGATGACAGCGACATGAAGGACAGCCCACTCGAAGGGCATTACTTAGCCAGTGACCAGCTGAGGGCAGGACAGGGGGTTCTTTAGCACACAGTGGGTGGGAGCAGGATGTTTTCTTTGCTGGAACCAGATCCCATAATCAGGCTGGGGGGGAAGTAATATGGCGGGAAATGAAAAGCGGCACTCATTAATACAAACCAGGGAGAGCCAAATAAAGATTAATCCCCCTCATTATTATTTTATGGCTTCTCTAAAAGAATTACAGCTGTCTCCATTTGTAGCACATATCACATATTTTTTTTCCAGTGGGCCCAGGACATCTCCATCTATTCATGCAGATCCCAAAGCTACCTGCAGGAATGAGGATACAATTTCACTATCTCAAAAAGAAAGGAATAACACCACAAAGGTAGGGAAATGTGGCATTAGGATTCCCACCTCTAACTGTCCACTCTCCACTGCTAGCAGCAAAAGGACAAGATCACACAAGCAACCACAGGCAGCCATCATCAGATAAAACAAACATACAGCTGTTTTCAGATGACACAAATGCAGAAGTACTAATGTGCTGCCTTCCTGGATTTGTATCTGTGGCATGCACACTGCAAGACATACACTCTCACTTGTCATTGCAGATAGGAATCCACAATACTCAAATTACAATATTACTTCTGTGTACAGACGCACAGGCCCCAGCAGCCAGATAAAATCCATGACATCCAAATTACAAGAGTTCTTCTGTCTGCAGAAGGGCAGGCCCCTATGGTGCTAGTGTTTTATAGCCTCAGGTACTTGTGGGCCCTTTAAGACATGCACACACTTGATGGGCCTGAGCTTCTGCAGCCACAGATGTGAGATATACACAATGACCTCTGGCTGCAGAAGCCCAGGCACCACAAAATCCATGATGCCAAAATTTTAACAGTACTTTTTTGTGCAGATGCAGGCCCCTGAGGGCCTGTGCCTCTTCGACTACAGGTATAAGACATACACACCGACTTCTGGCTCCAGAAAGGCAGGCACCTGTGGGGCCTGCAGTTACACAGATGGAAGTACTGTTGCAATGTGTGTATCATGGTTTCAGCAGTGGATCTAGAAATATTTCAAGGGGGCAGCAGTTTATCAGTTGTGCAGCTGCATGTAGAAAACCATGCAGTAGTGGATCATGGTATCTAGCGAGGTAATTCATATAGCATGCATGAGTACATCTGGTTGCAGAGGCACAGACCACATGGAGCCTTCTGTCTGCAGAAGCATAGGCCGACATGGAACCTGCGTCTCTGCAGCTACACATAGTTGTATATGCTGCACAACATACATACACAGGTGTTGCTGGATAAACACAGTCCCCTGTGAGATCTGTGCTTATGCAGTTGAAGATCCAAATCCATGAAGGTAGCACATCAATGCTACTGCATTTGTGTCATCTAGAAACAGTTGTATGTTGTTAGTCTTACCTGAGATGGCTGTCTGTGGTTGCTTGTGTGGTCTTGTCCTTTTGCTGCTTGTGGGAGGAGGGGGAAGACAAGGTTGGAAACCCTAACACCACATTTCCTTATTTTTTTTTTGGTTGGTGTTATTTTTCCGGAGCCCGCCCCTACCATCAGACATCTCCCCTGCCTGCACCACTGGGTATTAGACCCCCTCCCTCTCAGCCCCCATGACTTACCCCTCATAGCAGGGGAAGGGGAGCGACTCAACCCAATGACCAGGATCCAGTTCAGGGGAGGTGCCCTCCGGTGGCGCGGCGAGGGGACAATCTTCATCCTTGGGCGGACTCCATTTTTGGTAGTTTTCTCCCCTATGGAGAAGGGGCATACAATGATGCCAGCAGAGGAGTGCGCACACATCCGCATGCACTCCTCCTGGCATCTGCCCCATCTCCTCCCCTCTGCTTGCAGTGTTGGCGCACTGCCCCCCAGCCTCCATTAGGGGCTAGAACACACCAAGCACTGATGTCCCCCAACCCCGGAGAGGGAGAGCAGTCCTTAGGATGCTCGATCCCTCTTCTCCCCTGCCAACCCCTGGTGGCCTGAGTCCGCTCCTGAACCTGGGTCGCCGGCATGGCGTGAGGTGTGGCATCCAGCACCTCAACCCTCAGCACCACAGGGCTGGCATTTTCTTACTTTTGTGGTGTTAAATTGAACCTAACTGGTGCATTAATGCAATTTTGCAAATAATATATGTATGTGTGTGTGTGTGTATATATATATATATATATATATATATATATATATATATATATATATATATATATTTATAAAATGGGTAGGGAAATTGCAGCAATACCATTAGCTGAACAGTATCACATGACCATAAGTATATCAGGCGTGACCACACACCTGCAATTTACTCCCCTCCAAAACAATTTTGATATTTTATAAGATAGATAAACTACTCTGAGGTGTGTGGCACTCTGATATATACGCCTTGGGTGGTTGATGCCGCCAAGGCGTGCATATATCGAAACATTACCGCACACCTCAGAGTAGTTTATCTATTACATATATATATACACATATATATAAATTATAAGGGTGCAATAGTGCCCTTATAGTTAGGGTTGGTACAGCCTTTCGATGTTAAATCAGAATGTTTGCACCTTAATAACTTTGGCATTTTTTAACAAAATTGCTCAAACATTGGTATGTGCTGTAATGTTGACGGTGTCACAAGATGTGGAAAGTTTCACGATGGCAGCTTTTACGGTTTTTGAGATATAAAGTGGTCAGAAACCTAAAAATGTACATTTGTTTTCCCCATAGGATAACATGGGATTTTTTGCCATCATCTACAGCCAACACCGGGTGATGGGGTGTGTGCCAAGGGTGTGCCTTTGGATGGTTTGGTGAAAAAATATATTACCATTTTTGAATTATAATGATTTTTCTGATAGATGCAGGACAGACTGTACAAACGGTAAATAACTGAACAGTAAATGCTACTTATAGTTCGAACGATAAATACCATTTACTATTCGAACTTTGCTGTTGGAAGAGTAAATAGCCATTTACTGTTTGCATTTTACTGTTTGCTGTTGAACTTCTCAGTTGTGAGTCTACCATCTTGTTTTCATTTAGCGAGTTGACAAAGTTAAATATTTTAAAAAATACTGCCCCTAGGTAAACACCAACAGTTGTGTTTACCTAATCGGGGACCAAGGAACATGATTCTGTGATTAATTTTCCCTTACCATGGACCTAAATATTTATTCAGCTGGTACTGGCTGCCGCTAATTGTGAGAATATGCTGACCATCCGCTGTTGCATGCAACAGTATGGGGGTGGATTTGCAATAGTAATTACTGGAATAGCCCCTGCTCATTTCTGGGGTAAACAGACCGCAGAATCTGATTCCTCAGCCCCCGTTTAGGTAAACACCTCCTGGTGTTTACCTAATGAAAGAATGTTTTTCCCCCTTTTATTGTTTCTAAGGGGAAGGGGAAGAGGACTATTAATATTAAATATTTAAAGCACTGGGGCCAGCCCATTTGTGCAGGGGTAAGATTTCCACCTGTGATGTCGGCGACGTGGGTTTGAATCCAGACTTGGGCAATTGGAGGGCCGGCCTGGGGGGGAGGATTGAGTATCCCATGGACTGCTCTCTTCCTCTGGAGGGTATGATTGAGAGTCTGATGCAAAAGTGCAGACCCCTGGTGGAGGCCGGGGGATTCGATGTGACTGGTGCCTGATACATGAGGTGGGATGGACGTTGGGTCCGTCCCAGTGACGTCATTGCACGTCCCGCCTCCTGAGGGGATTAGCATCCACAAAAAAATGCTGCTTGTCCCAGGAATGACACCACCTCCTGGCACTGCAGGCCCCCAAAGTGCCCAACCCCGACTGAGACCATGTTCCACTGGATGGCCCACACCCGTGGCCCCACCTGATGGGTAAGCATAGGGAGCAATGCCAGTCATGGTGATGCATCTGGTAACCTGGACCTGTCTCTGTGGGGTGGAGTCATTTCAGTGGCCCTGCCTTGAGGGGTAAAGTCAGGGTGAATTAGGGACTGGTTGGGGGGGCAGTGGGTCGGGAGGTAGGGCTGATAATATGGGACAGGCTGTGCCAAAAAAAAAAAAAAAAAGCACTGTGAACATTGGAGTACCCAATCCCCGTGTCGGCAGCAAAACACTCCACCCCCTGCCAGTGGCCCCCCTCCTCAGTGTGGGACACTGGGGAGCTCACTCCCAGTGTCCTCAGTTATGTCATACCTCTCAACAGTATTGTCGGATACTGGAGAACTCACCCCTAGTGTCCCATTGTTTTTGTACATATCCTGCAAAAAAGACAGTCCCCTGATGTCTTTATTTTTTTCCCTGTGAAAAAAGAAAATGGTCTCTCATCATCTCCCCCACCTCCCTCCCTCCCTCATCCCAACCCTCCCACTGAGAAACCCATCCCCTGAGCTGATGCTGATCCCCATATCGATGCAGAAGCCAAGTGTCATTTTATGATGCAGAGTCCTGCATCTGCATGTAAAATGACACTTCGATGCAGGATTCTGCATTGTAACATGGCAGTTCAATGCAGGATTCTGCATCGACATGGGGACTGGCATCAGCTGAGGTGGTGGGTTGCTCAGTAGGAGGGTCGGGATGGGGAAGGGGCAAGGGAGATGATGAGGGACCGTTTCCTTTTTTACAGGATTACAAGGATCATTCAGATGGCACCCACTCACAATGGTGTCTCCAATATGTTCCTGCAGCATCTTCTGAAATGCTGCAGTTATTTCCCCCCTCCAGTTCTGTGGCACACTGTGGAGCCCACTCCCAGTGTGCTGAAATACTAACTTTTTTAAAATGCTGTTTCCGACACCGGGATGCCTACCCCCGGTGTTGGATGACCTCCCCCCAAGCCCATTCTAACATTTATTTTCTTCACTGACATCGGGGGTCCCAATCCCTGTGTTGGCATTTTCAAGAACCCCCCTCCAGAACTAAGGGACATTGGGGAGCCAACTCCCAGTGTCCCAAAATAGAACCATTCCTCCTGTAAAAAAAGAAAACTGTCCCTAACGTCTTTTTTATTTTATTTTAATCCTGTAAAAAAGAAAACAGTCCCTCGTCATCTCCCCATCCCGCCTCCCCGTTCCAACCCTCCCACTGAGCATCCCACCACCCTACATCCCCCTTGCCCTATACTTCCAACTATGGTCAGTGGCTGTGGTTCGGGACATGTATGCACTCTTTGAAGCTGAACCACAAACTGAAGAATCAAGGTAAGCCTCATATAATAGCTGTTGATGGCATTTTGAACTTATGTTGATATCTGTGCCATTTTTTTGGTATATTTGCACCAAATTTTCAACATGGGCTTTTTGGGATGCCACCTCATGAACACTGTCACTGTGATTTTGTTGCTCTGTCCCAAAAGGGGATTTTGCGGTCACTGCATGGAATCACCTTTCAGGAGCAATTAATGAAACAACAGTGCCAGCTTTCATGAGGTGGGGTCCCAAAAAGCCCACGTTGAAATTTTGGTGCAAATATACCCCAAAACGCCTGAGTTATGTGCCATCATTGAAATTTTGCTACAGATGCGCATAACTTTGGCAATTTTTAATATTTTCACTCCAAATTTTCTACATAGCCATTTATTCACATCACATCATGAACAGTATAGCTGCCATTTCAGACATCCTGCCTGAAACATGTTTTTGCACCTGTGGTGCAGAATGGTGCAGTTGCTGTCCAAAATCACCTTTTGGGACCGAGTAATGAAATTACAGTACCCGTGTTCATGAGGTGGGGTCCCAAAAAGGGCATGTTGAAAATTTGGGGTCAAAATTTCCAAAAATGGCTGTGTTTTGGGTATTTGTTGCAATCTAGTGCCTCATGCTTGGAATTTTGTAAATTTACAATATTTTCACGCCATATTTTCAATATAGTCTTCTTGTACCCCACATCATGAATGCCATGCCTGAAATTTTTCACATCCTGGCCAAAATGTGGTTCAAACAACATGAAGTCTTGCTGTATTCTGACAATAGCAGTGAGTCCTAACCTTCAAACTGCCCCGGAGATGAAATAATTAACTTTCCATGCCAGGCATGGAACGCTGAGCTCGAGCTTGGTTGAGACTCTGTCTGTTGCTGTTTAAACTCAAACTGTCAGATTCTTTACTCCGCCTCACTGAACAGTCGCTCCGGAGATTTCTCCTTCTGCTCGGTTCAGTTTGTCGGTTAAAGTACTGCTTTTCTCGGTTTTCAACCGAATTTAAACCGTAACCTGTCGGTTCAGTCTCTGTCTGTGGTATTTGTGAGTACTAGATAGGTTTATATTAATTTCTATTCTGTGTGGAACTTGTAAACGGTTCATCGGTTCAGTTTGAACCGATCAAGCTGTTAAAAAATCTTTATTTGTACTTTTAGTGTGTGGTTACCGGTTCTTATCGGTTCTAAAAAAACCCAGATTTTATTACGTTTTTTTCCACGACCCGTAACATGGTCCAGAACCGATAAGAGGGTCTTGCCTGGCAGATTGCCATTAAAAGGGTAAGTTTGGTTAGGACTGGCACAATGTCTGAGAAACCCAAAAGAAAAACCGGGCCCACTGGGTTTCAACACTGCAGTGTGTGTGGAAGTCTTTGCTAAGGCTGACCCCCACACCTCCTCTGTTTATTGTCTGGGGTTTGACCACCTCGGTGCAGACTGCCAGATTTGTAAAAATTTTCCTAGAAAAGAGTTGGTAGGCTCAGGGAAGGAGACCAAAAAGTCAGCTGAACCGGATGGTCAGCCCGGTTTGGTTTAAACCGAACCAGAAGGAATGCCCTCTGACCAGGGCGAGACTTCTTCGGGCAAAAGGACAGCCGATTCTGAGGAGTTGATTCCGGCTAAGAGAACAAGAAATAAAAAATCAGCTGGTGTGGATCCAAAACTTTCTTCTCCAACCGCTGAAGAAATAGTCAAAGCGATAAAAATTGTGCAGTCGCTTTCCCTGGTTTCGACCGAACCGGCACCATCAGGGAGGCGCTCAGTTCGGCCGGTTCCACTGGTTCAAGATTATGATTTAGAGGAATATTATGAACTGGAGGAGGAGGAAGAGGAGTATGAGGAAAGTGTGGTTTTGAAAATCTGGATGTGCCCATTGACCCGGACATCTCCCTAGACAGACCTTCAGGAGTGTCTCCTCCTAGGCTTTCTGAGTCCCCCTCCCATTTCATGTTTTATAAAAAAGTGGCTGAAACCCTCCAGCTTCCTATGGAAGAAGCTGTGAATGACTAGGAGGAGCCTGACTATGTGGAAATGATGGCTATCCCAGAGTCTAGGAGGCTGTCTATTCCCTTACACAAATCTTTTGGGAAACAGACATTTAAGATTTTAAAGACTCCTAATACTATACCTCCTGTGGATAAAAGAATGGACAAGAGGTATACATTGTCAGGCTCAGATATGGAGTTCCTTACACAACAATGCAGCCATGTTGGGGTAGTGCAGGCTGCAGCCTGTGATAAGGCAAATATTCCCTTGGCTTCACACCCCCCAGACAAGAACTCCAGGAGGATTGATGCCACGGCAAAGAAACAGTACATGGCAGCATCCTTGGGACTCAGACAGGCCAACTATATGGCCTATACTGCTAGATATCAGAAATCCAGATGGGACACTGTCATGGCTTTAGCAAAACAGGTCCCCGGCCAGCTTGCCAAGGAGCTGGAGCAGGTGGCTGCTGATGGTATTGAGGCATCCAAGGTGCAATTCCATGCTGCAATGGACTCCAATGATGTGTCATCTAGAGTCATGGCTACATCCATTTCACTTCGTAGAATGCCTTGACTCAGATGTACTAGCCTGTCACAGAATACCCAGACTAAGGCCATGGAATTTCCTGTTGTGGGTAATTCTCTGTTTGGGGAGCAGACAGAGAATTACATGAAGAAAATGGACGAATATAGGACCACCTATAGGAGTGCACAGGCCAAGGAAAGGCAGGCCACCCCTCAGAGGAAGCACCCCAGGGGCAGGGGCAGGCTTTTTCATAGGCCTTTCTACCAAGCCCAGGCCTCCTCTTCTGCCTATGCTCAGAGGGGGTTCTTTAGAGGGAGAGGCAGAAGGGGTACAAGCAGACCTGCTTCCACTCCTCAGCCAAAACCCCTGCCAAACAGGCACCCTGATGGGTTTGCCAGGCCGATTCTCCACTACCTGTGGGGGCAGGCTGCTTACTTTGTCCAGGACTGGGAGTCTCTAACATCAGACAAGTGGGTCCTGGAAGTAGTAAGCCAGGAACTGGTTCTCAGCTTCAAAAAATGTCCAAAGCTGAGAGCCAGATCCTTTCCACCTGCAAATCCCTCAGAGGCACTTGCCTTAGAGGCAGAGGTCTCTTCCCTCCTGGCTCTCAGAGCTGTGGAAAGGGTTCCACCCCTACACCAGGGCAAAGGATTGTACTCCAGGTACTTCCTTACCCCAAAAGACAGGAGAATGGCGGCTCATCCTGGATCTCAGATACTTAAACAAGCACCTTTTAAAACCAAAATCCAAAATGGTGACTCTGGGAATTATTCTACCCTCTCTAAGGCCAGGGGACTGGCTAGTGTCCCTGGACCTCAAGGATGCCTACTTCCATATTCTCATCAGAAGCTCCCATTGAAAGTACCTCAGGTTCGAGCTGCCCTCAGGCTATTACCAGTTCAGAGTAATGCCCTTTGGTCTAACCTCTGCTCCAAGGGTGTTCACAAAATGCCTGGCAGTAGTAGTTGCTTCTCTAAGAAGGCAAAGGATTGCCATCTTCCCATACCTGGATGACTGGCTCATATTAGGCCAGTCCCCAGACTAAGTCAAGTTACACCTACAGATAACTCAGCAACTGCTCACCTCTTTGGGTTTCCTTCTGAATCTTTCAAAGTCAGTTCTAGAGCCTGTTCAGCTCCTCACCTTCATAGGAGCAGAGCTAGATCCAGAAAAGGCCAGAGCTTTCCTTCCCCTGGACAGGGCAAGGACCCTCATCTCACTGGCCTCCTCATTCACCCTGCAGGTGTCTCGACCAGCAAGACATTTGCTACAGCTCATGGGGCACATGGCTGCTTCCACAGCAGTGGTGCAGGGAGCAAGATTTCAGATGAGAGACATCCAGTTCCATTTGAGAGCCTTTTGGTCTCAAAAGAAGGACCCTCTGACCAAATTGATCCCAGTGACTCAAACCCTGATCCAGGCCTTACAGTGGTGGCAGGATTAGAACAATCTAAGACAGGGAGTTCCTTTTGTCACTCAGTCCCACTCTTTAATCCTTACTATAGATGCCTCCCTCTTGGGGTGGGGGCTCACTTGGGCGACCTGACTACCCAGGGGTTGTGGTCCCCTCAGGAATATCTGCTTCACATCAATCTATTGGAACTCAGAGCAGTATTTCTAGCACTTCAAGCTTTTTCCAAATCTGTTCAGAACAAAGTTATTCAGGTCAGAACAGACAATACCACCACAATGTGGTACATCAACAAGCAAGGAGGCACTCGGTCTATGGCCTTGTGCACAGAAGCAATGAAGTTGTGGTCTCTGGCTTATTCCCTGAACACCTCCCTCACAGCAGTACACCTCCCAGGCAAGGACAATGTCCTGACAGATGCTCTCAGCAGGATATCTCAGGGCCATCACGAATGGTCACTGGATCCCCTGGTCTTGGAGGTGATATTCTCCAGATGGGGCACCCCACAGATAGATCTTTTTGCAGCCCCAGACAATCACCAACTTCCCCTTTTTTGCTGCAGGCCCCCAGTGTTGGGCTCAGTTTCCCTGGATGCCTTAGTTCTCAGTTGGGAAGGGAAGCTCCTGTATGCTTCCCCCCCCTCCCTCTCCTGTTCAAAGTGCTAGTCAAAATCAGGTCTCAACCCTGCAAGGTGATCCTGATTGCTCCAGACTGGGCCAGACAGCCCTGGTATCCTCTCCTGTTGTCTTTAGCAGTCCATCTTCCCCTGTCTCTTCCCAGGAATTACAACCTGTTAACCTGTGCTCAGGGGGGTTTGGTACCCGAATCTCAAATCTCTCAATCTCAAGGCCTGGCTCTTGAAGAGTTAGAGTTTGCTGATTTACCTCTCCCAAGGTGTAATGGATATTCTGAAGGCTTCTAGGAAACCTTCCACCAGGACTACTTATAATTCCAAGTGGAAAAGATTTTCCATATGGTGCTCTGGAAGGCATATTTCCCCAGAGTCTGTTGATCTGCCCACAGTCCTTGATTATATGGTCCATTTGAATAGCTTGGGGCTTAGACCAGCTACACTAAAGGTGCATCTGGCAGCTGTTTCTTTCATTTCAGCAGGTAAGCCCTCTTCTCTTTCAGCTCACCCTGTATTCTCCAAGTTTTTCAAGGGATTGCTTCATACCAACCCTCCATTCAGGGACCCTGCCCCTGCTTGGGACCTCAACGTTTGCATTGCTCAGCTTATGCAACCCCCTTTTGAGCCTTTGTCTTCAGCAGAGCTTAAGTACTTGACTTGGAAAACTGTGTTCCTGGTAGCCATCACTTCTGCCAGATGGATAAGTGAGTTACAAGCCCTGTCAGTGGAGCCTGAATTTATCTCCTTCCATAGAGATAAGGTGGTCCTCAGGACTAACAGGAAGTTTTTGCCTAAGGTGGTTTCAGATTTCCACCTTAACCAATCTATATCTCTTCCTGTGTACTTCACTGACCATTCCTCCTCTGGTGAGAGGAGGCTGCACAGTTTAGACGTGAAAAGAGCCCTTAGTTACTACATAGAACGTACCAAGGGTCACAGGTTTGACTCCCTCCAACTGTTCCTCACTTATGGTGAGGTTGGTAAAGGAGACCTGCCACTAAAGATCCATTGCCAGGTGGATTGTCTCTTGTATCCAATTTTGTTATGAAAAACTGGGTAAGGTTCCACCCTCAGGCCTGAGGGCTCACTCTACCAGAGGTACAGCTGCTTCTCTGGCTACTGCCAGGGATATCCCTATTCTAGAGATATGTCAGGCAGCTACATGGAAAACAGTTCACACTTTTACCAAGCATTACTCCCTGGATATTCAGGCTAGGAGTGATGCTCGGTTTGGCACAGCTGTGCTTCAGAGCCTATTTCCTAAGTAGGTTCTGTCCCTCCTCCATGGAGGTACTGCTTGGTAGTCTGCTATTGTCAGAATACAGCAATACTTCATGTTGTTTGAAGAAAAAATTACTCACCTTAGTAATGTTGTTTCTTCTAATGGAGTCTTGCTGTATTCTGACCTCCACCCTGCCTTCCTTTCTCAGAACCTCTGTTTTTGGGATGTGGGTGGGCAGTGGCAGTGTTGGTACTCAGGAGGTGCCCCACCTTGTTGTTTTCACCCCTTTTTTCTTGGGTGAGTGGGTGTTGTGTTTTTCATTTTTTGGGTCTCCTGACTTGAGTCTTTGTTTTGGGACCAAAAAATCTGTTTTTAATGTTTAGTAGCCAGTTGGCTAGTGTAGGTTTACAGCTTCCACACAGGACCTTAGTGAGTTTAGCTCGTAAAGATCTGATGGTTTGAGTTTGAAGAATAACAGACAGAGTCTCAACCGAGCTCGAGCTCAGCATTCCATGCCTGGCATGGAAAGTTAACTCTTTCATCTCCGGGGCAGTTCGAAGGTTGGGACTCACTGCTATTGTCAGAATACAGCAAGACTCCATTAGAAGAAACAACATTACTAAGGTGAGTAATTTTTTCTTTCACACCAGTGGCATAGAATGGCATTGCGGTTGTGTAGAATTATGTTTTGGCTGGGATTTTAAAATTTTCTGTACTGGTTACATGCAGTGAGGTGGTGAGAGGGTTATGTTGAACATTTGGGGTGAAATTCGTTTATGAACGACTGCACAGTTATGACTATTTCTTGTAATTTCGCTTCGCCTGCTCGTAACTTTGTGTGTGGAAGCACAGGAGCTGGAGGTCCCTGCAGTTCCACAACTTAATACATATATGCATCTATGGAGGGGTGGGAGCACAGGGAAAGACACTTCCACAGCTAGGAACATATGCTCATCTGTGCCGGGATGGGAGCGCCCACAGTAAAATAAAGATACTGTTATACTACAGTATGCACCGCTTGTAACGGACTACGTTAACATATGGCATTGGGTCTATTACAAGTGACATCTGTTATATCAATGAAGCCTCGGTAAGGGATTTATGGCACGGTCATGCAGTTCTTCTAGAAAGCTCAGTACAGCAAAGATCATCAATGAAGCACTGGTAAGGAATCTTGAGACAGGACGGGCATATGGCAAAGGAGATGCATATGTGCAGATTTATTGCATATGCTTTGTTTTATTTTGGCACAGTCATGCAGTTCTTCTAGGAAGCTCAGTACAGCAAAGATCATCAATGAAGCACCGGTAAGGGATCTTGGGATAGGGCGGGTACATGGCAAAGGAGATGCATATGTGCAATTTTTTTGTACAATACTGCTGATGTTTTTTTTTTTTGGGGGGGCGTGGTCATGTGTTTTTCCAGGTAGCAGAACACAGCTCCTTTACTGAGCATTGTGAGCACAATAGATGTTTGTTTTTGTTTTCTAGGGAGTGGCCATGTAGTTCTTCCAGACAGCAGAGCACAGCAAAGATCATCAATGAAGGGAAATCAGGATGGGGCGGGTATGTGGCAAAGGACATGCATATGTGCAAATGTATTGCACAATAGATGTCTGGATGTTTTGGACAGCAGAGCACAGCACAGATCAGCTACCGAAGAACAAGGGATAAGCTATTAGTAGGGGACAAGGCTTAAATACTGTGCTAAACTGCTGGAACTTCTTGAAAATGAGCTAATGGCAGCTTAATGCTGAACATATACACCTGTCAGAGGTGTCAGATGAGCTGATAATTAGCTAATTGGTGGCTGCTAAGTCCAGAATTACAGGTCCACTTAATCAGGTAAATTTATTACTGTGCCTATGGTAAATGGCATTTGGCAATGGGGAATCATCCGTTACAGGTGGACGTCTACTACAAGCATGTACGGTTATAAAAGCTGGGAAATTCACTGTTAGGGTTTCCAACCCTAACATCCCACCCCCACCCTGCATAGATGAAGAGGGATCGGGGGTGGCATTGGGGTTGTCAGCACTAACGCTCACCCCATTCCATTATAAAACAAGCTGGGTGGGCACAGCATAGGAGAATGGGGTGAGCATTAGGGCTGATGACCCCAATACCACCCTGGATCCCTCTTCATCTGTGCAGGGTGCAGGTGGAGTGTTAAGGTTGGAAACCTTAATGTCAAATTTCCCAGCTTTTGACAAATTAATATAAACTCTAAGTGCTGCATTAAGATTGTTTTTGGATATATATATATATATATATATATATCTCCTAGGAAACATGTTTTCGCAGTGGCTCTGTGAAATCACCTTTTGAATGCCATTTAAAAAAATTCCAACCTGTCTTGATCTGTTCACCTCTCTTGGTGGAGTCATAAAAAGACTATATTGAAACTTTGAGGTCCAAATGTAAAGAAACAAACAAACAAAAAAAAATGAACAAAAAAAAAAACAGGAAACAAAGTTATGAAGATACAGTGAACTTATAAAGAAGTTCTTAATTCTGTTCTCCACTTTTTTCATCTCTTTACCCCATAGCCCAGTGGAACCCAAAATCTATGAGACAATGGCTCCTGAGAAAAGAAAAGGTCTGCCCACAGCTTCAACATACTGTTACTGTAATTTATAGCAGCATGCATGCAAGCAAGCAAACATATTCAGCATTGACAAATGCTTGTTCTCGTAGGTGGTATTTTTTTAAATATTCCAGTTCTGTTATCATTCCATCTTTAATTGCCTTAAAAGTACTGCTAACATCTCTGGGAAAACTTTGGAAAACAATATGTTTAGACAAAATTCAGTTTGTTTTTGAATACTGTAGGTGTCAACATAGCTCAACTGGTAGTACATCCACCTCTGGGCCAGACGGTTGTGGGTTCTAATCCCACATCAGGATTGAGCTCATATCTAAACACTGGCACACAAGTGTAGTATTAGGAGGATGCTGTACTATTGGGGTGTGCCATCCTTCAGATGAGGCATTAAACTGAAATCACTTCTACCCTTCCTGGTGCTGTCCTGGTGAGTGTCCAGGTAGAAGTACAAGAACCCAAAGCACTTTTCACAAAGAGAAGGGGACTTTCCGAGTGTCCCGGCCAATATTCCCCTTCCCATAAAACCAGTTCATGCAACTGTTCAAGGCTGTATGAGGGTGTTGATGTGCGATATGGCTACCACTACACGTTGTCACACTCACTTCACTGCCAGTCTAGCATTGCTTCTAACGTGCTTTGGGATACACTGCATATGAAAAGCACAATATAAATGCTGATTCTTCTCCTTCTGCTACTGCAGCTTAGGTAGATTTCAGCTCCCTCTTTATTTGTTGCTGAAGAAATTTGCACCAGAACAGTATTCTTATTCCTTAGGGTTTATCTGCCACTAGAGTCTCTTCCCTCTTTGAAATCATATTCCTCTGGTGTGATGTCACAGTCTGTTGCCATGGAAACATCTGTGATGTCACAAACAGAGTATTATGAC
Organism: Neoceratodus forsteri; assembly: GCA_016271365.2. Classification (NCBI taxonomy): domain Eukaryota; kingdom Metazoa; phylum Chordata; order Ceratodontiformes; family Ceratodontidae; genus Neoceratodus; species Neoceratodus forsteri. Next base: position 1,056,831,038 of record CM057453.1, on the reverse strand, counting down.
ACCATTTGGGGAATAAGCAATTGGAACTGATGATTTCTTAAGGAACAAAGATTCTATTTTCATGCATATGACCGCAATAATAAATAATGGGGAAAGAGAGGACAGATCTAATGAGAAATGCAAGCTGAATTGTATCCAGCTATGAACATACGAACCTTGCCAGCAGAACAGGCCTCATGGTCTATCAAGTCTGCTTGAATGTGCAGCTAGCAGCCCTATACTGCAGCTGCACCACCCCATATCTGCCCCCTCATCCTAGGAAACTGCTCAGCATTGTTTAACCAGTCCCCCCTTGCCCTGTCCCATGCTGTTTTGAAACTGCCACCACCTCCACTGGTAGAGCGTTCAATTTTGACACCACCCTCTCAGTGAAATAATGCCTCCACATCTCCCTCCTGAATCTGCCACCCTCCAGTCTTAGCCCATGCCCCATAGTGTCCCTTCACTTCCTCAGCTTAAACAACCCCTCTGTGCCAGATTTGTTGATCCCCCTCAAGCATTTGAAAGTTTCAATCATATCCCACTGTTCTCTTCTCTCCTCCAGGGTGTACAAACTCAAGTGCCTCAGCCTTTCTTTTTAGGTGTTGCCTTCCATCCCCTGTATCATTTTTGTCACCCTATGATGCACTGCCTTGAGCAGCCTGATATCCTTCCTCAGATACGGATACCATTACTCTACTCAGTACTCCAAATGTGGCCTGACCAAGGATCTGTACAGGGGCAGGATCACATCCTTGTGTCTGGACGAGAACCCCCGTGGTAGGCACCCCAGCATCCTATTGGCCATAGCTGCAGCTTTCCTGCACTGAGCAGAGTTGTTCATGTTCCTCATTACTATGACCCTTAGATCCTTCTCCTCCTCAGTTTTTCAAAAAATTCTCCTGGAGGCATCAGTGGTTCTTTATGTAAATTCATAAAGCATTTCTGATCTTCACACCAAAGATGAGTGCCTTTCAGAATTGTATGATGTCATTTATATACTTTAGGTTCTTAGAGTTTTTTCACAATGTATCTATGTTCAGTTACGGAATTTTTTTAAGGGACATACAGATCAGTGCATTATATCATTCTAAAATGGTCCTTGCCACCAACGTCGAGCTCTGAAACACCCATGTGATTTTTTTGAAAGGTCAGTAATGATGAAACAATAACAGAATTGGAACCACTGTTACAAAAGAAAACAGTTTCTACAGGAAAACATGATGTACAGAGTCAACGCAGTTCTCCTTTAAATAGAACATGAAACCATTATTTGAAAACCAGCTTCTACATGAAAACATGATGCATGGATTTAACACAGTTCTCCTTTTAAGTAGAATAAAGAGCTAAACAATGACTGAACATAAAAATGGAAATCCTTTACGAACACATTTTATGTAAAACTAATGTGGGGGTTTAGTTACAAATTCCATTGCATAACAACACAGTTTCACAGCATTAAGCCAGCATTCTACAATTTCTTTTTTTTGAAAGGATGTTTCCTTAACCCAGAGAACACATGATACAGTTACAGTTGTGTTACAGTTAATGTTGAGTTTGGACTCCTAGTCACATCAACTCAGTAACAAGGCCTTTTACCACCCTGACTTTGAATTACCTGACATTTATGGACCTGTATGTGAATCCAAGCATCATGTACAGATGGTAATTTAGAAGGAAATGGTAAATGGATCTTAATACATTCTTTCACACCATCACCACCATAGGGCAGAAAAAAGTTAGACCTCCATAGTCTAAGGGCTCAGTCCTCAAATGTGACACAGATATGCTTGGATCGAATGTATACCTGCTGGTCTGCTGTGTGCCCCAGGACCACATAGGGATGAATGTGATCCTCAGCCTCTGTGCAGGGGCTGTGCGTGGCACCGGAGGCATTCTGGTCAAGATCCCTGGGCATCCAATTGAATGCCTGGGTTTGCCCTGCAGTGGATCCCCCACTCCATATGGCCCAGGGGTCTACAGGATCTGGCAGCCTGTGCTGGCCCTTCACACACTATATATACCCTACTGGCAAGTGCAGCATTGCTCTGTTTGGCACTGGCCAGCACCGGCGACCCTCTGGTCCCATAACAAGATACCCAGGGCCAAGGGTTTTTGGAGGGAGGGCTGTTCAAGCTCAGGATAACAAAGGATGGCTGAGTGGAGAGAGAGGTGCATAGGTGCTGTGATAGCCCCTAGGGTCCTGTATCATCCACCCTCTCTGGCAGCTGTGCTTGTTGGCCTGGCAGTGGTCAGAATTGCTTGTGCTCTCAGGCCCAGTCGAATATGGAGATGGTCATGCAGTTGGGGATCAGGTATGGAGAGTGTGCACAGACACAGCTGTGGGTGTTGTGAAGTGGGAAAGAGTTATCTGTGACTTGCAGTTTGCAAACCATGAAACATTAAAAAAGAAAATAAGTTACCTTCTGCTTCCAGTGCAATAAAGGAAAACAGTTCTGTACCATCATTCCAAGATGCTGTGATAAACTGATACTCTACAGACAATATTACTGGACCACAGTTGCATATGGATATCAGTACAGCAACACAGCACTCATTTTCAGGTTATGAAATTGACGGCATACCATATTTACTGCACTGTCTACAAATGGTTTGTACTCAGGAACGAAGCAGGGATTACACAGATTATTAAAGCATGTATACCAGCATATACTTTCATGAGGAGGATGATATAAGGATTTTTGAGTCCCATGAGTAACAAGTCCATTTGCCATATGCTCCTCCACCTCTGTATTAACAGGAAAGGTCTCCATGGAGCTGTCTTGGCTGATGTCTTCTGTGGGCAGTAAAGTAGAGCTCATGTCTTCTTTGATCTGCATATCACTGTAATCAACCTCATTTAATTCTGAATAAGATGTTTCTTGTAAAGTGCTATGTGTACAATGAGTAGTTTAAAACATTTTAATTGAGACTGGACACAACAGCAAGTGTCAGTCATATGCAATACCTTGCTCCCCCTGTCCCCCTGACATGATGTCATGCTATGTCTCCCCCCATGTCACACACTGCTCTTCAGATCAAGGAAAGAAACTGTGTGATACTCACAATTTTCACAAATTCTGACTTTATTTTGTAATGACACTTAGTTCCATGGTTTCTATCACCAAGCTCTGGATTCCCTACTTCAACCCACATACTTTTGTACTGTGTATACAACAAGTAGTTTAAAACATTCAGATTGTGAGTTCAGGCAAATCTCAGTCATATGTGATATCTTGCCCTGAAGTTCCCCTCATGTGATATATTATGCTTCCCCCCCACATCCCACACTGCTTCAGCACAAAGAAGGAAACGGTCATGTAATCACAATTTTTACAAATTCTGACTGTATTTTGTAATGGTACTGACTTCCGTGGTGTCTGTTACCAAGCTCTGGTTTTCCTGCCTTGACCCACATAATTTCAGTACACTTGAACCAGTCCTTGGCCTTGTTCTGGATATTTCCAGCTCTTTTCTAGGTGGTAGAAATTCTGTCGCGGCAATGTCCATTTGAGATTACTGGAGTCTGGGTCTTTTGTTTGCCCCTTCCCCTGCAGGTAGCCAGTCACTTTATCCCACATTTTTTAAGTGTGAGGATAGTTCCCCTCATCACAATCACCACTTTTCCATGCTTTTTCAGCACTTTAACTAAGGGCAAGTACCTCCACATCCATCTATGTATTTTGCACTTTCTGTGAAAAAAAGAAAAAAAAAAAAAGGAAATGTAAACATGAGGTAACAATACACTTCTAGATTCATTACCTGTGCACATGCTGCATTACTAAATAGTTCTGCTTATGAAATGGAAAGTAACTGCACAAATGTCATTTTGCTACGTATATCATCTCTCTGTAGCTGAATCTTCATAAAGGCACAGGGATGTACCATCTGAGATGTAATGTTTAAAAATGACACTTACTGTAGTGCTATAAGCGTAATGACCATATTCATGCTGTCCATAATCAGATCAATATGCAATTGCTAGAGTTATTTATACACTGCAGGTTTCATGTGTACTCTTACTGCAGTTATGCATCATGCATAGAAATCATATTATGGCCACTGAGTCACGTGGTACTATCCATTTATTAACAAAATGTTATAAGGCTCAGTGATGTATGCGTCATGATTTTGGTATTCATCTGTTTTTGACCAAGGTAGATGTGGCTCTGAAAAGAGCTGTTGTGGGGTAGCATAAGGGAACTGCACATGTGTATCTAGTTGTTGTGATCACTCATTGTAACACGCTTAGGATCCCACATTGTAGGTCTCTCAGGGAAATAATATTTCCAATGTCTGAGAAATGTACACCATTTTTTGGAAAAAGCAAATCATTATAATATTTAATTTGGTGGTGAGTATTGATGTGCATATCTAGATCACTCAAAAAGCCAGATACGGTATGTGAATATTCACCTTTCTGTAGGATCTTTCAATTCCAGGTGCGTACTGCTGGCCTTTCTAGATCACACGTTCTGTAATATCTGAATGCAGAATCTTACAGTTGGGAAACACTGCATGTAGCTCAGCCAAATCTGATTTAGGTGATTCTATTAAATTTACACCCCCCCTTTGTAGCCTAAATCATTACCTCTAAGGATGAGAAGTATGTTTGGCTTAGGGTGACTGGTCAAAAGTCTACTTATGGTTGGTATGAGTTGCTCCTATCTCATGCCCCATTTACTAAACCAATGAACATCATAGTTTTCCAGTTGCAAATCATTCCCCAAATGCCTTCTGCTGGAAAACTGTGCACCCCTTCACAAGTCCACACTGTAGTAATGAAGCCCTGCCATGCTGAAGCTCTTTACAGAGTCCGCAAACAATAGTAATCCTAAATGGGTGTGTCTTTCAAAGCAGACTCTGCCAACTGACAGTTTCCTTTCAGTTTCACAGGTCTGTTGTCCAGCAGAATACACAAAAAAATGTTTTGCCTTTCTTGCCATTTCATTGGAAAACATTCTTAATAGTTTACCAATCAGCTTACAAGTTTAACAGTGAGGCCTGAGTACTCTGATGATTTGTTAATGATTTCTACAGGTTCACCTGTGGTTGACTGTGATTGGTTAAATGGCAGAAAATACAGACTTTTAACAGGGAAAACATTCCTAAATGATAGGGTACTTTTATTTTAATTTTTTATTTAAACATTTGGTACCCGGGAAAGGCACACTGAGCCAAGGCTCATATCCAGGTGTGACCTGGGGACAGGGAACATGGATACATATATATACAAGTACACAAATACAATAGTACATAATTTTGCAAATACAGTAGTAACGCAAATACAGTGGTACACAATAGAAACCATAATAAAACATAATACACAATGGGAAGCCTAGTAATACAATTCAGAATATCTAATACAGCATACAGGCTATACCATTTGATCAGGCACCAGGTAAAAGAGAACAACTTTGAAACAGAGTAGCTATTACATGATTAACCATTCAAGTGCTATGTGATGTTATGTGGACAAGCAGGGAAAAGCAGGAGGTGCAGCAATGGTTTGACAGAGAAATTGGAGGGAGAGTTGTGTAGGAGAGGAGATTTAGAGTTCCACAGGTATGGGAGATGATAAATAAAGGGAGATTTGCCCATGTTTGAAGATGGAGTGGGAAGTGAGAAGGAGCAGGAGTCCCTAGAGTGTAGGGAATAAAACAAGGTTGGGGCAGGAGAGAGGAGAGGAGGGAAGACAAGTAAGAGGGGAGCAGGTTGAACCAGAATTTGGAGATGAAGACTATAGAGTGAATAAGACACCTGTGATTGAGAGGCGGGAGGTCCAGGCAGGAGAGTTGAGAGCAGGGGTGGGTCCTGGAGGGAGAGTTGGAGGCGAAGCAACAGAAGGTGTAATAGAGTGAGTCAAGTCGAGAAAGTGAGGTAGAGGGTGCAGTGCAGTATACAATATCAGCATAGTCAAAAACTGCCATAATCATTTTTGTCAGCAGTTCACACCATACAGGTAGAGGGAGAGAGTCCCTGTTTCAGTAGAGGACACCAAGCTTTGGGCAAAGTTTTGAGGCTATGTAGTCAATGTGTATAGAGAAATTGAATTGTGGGTCCAGCCAGACACCTAGGTACTTGTAGGAAGGGACTACCTTTAATGGTGTGCCATCCAGAGAGGTGATGGGAGGGGCATTGAGTCATTTAGCTAGTCTTTGAGGGGTACAGAAAATCATGGAGACTGTTTTGGATTTGTTTAGCTTGAGCTGTTTTGATTGGAACCAAGATTGAACAGAATGGAAGTCCTATTGCAGAGAAGAATGTATGGTGGCTGGTTCCGGGCCAGAGGAGAACAGTGTGGTGTCATCTGCACACATATGGATGAGAGAAGAGGAACAGGCAGATGGGAGGTGATTTATAAATACTGAAAACAGGGTGGGGCTGAGCATGGAACCTTGAGGGATGCCTAATAGGATGGTGGGGGGGGGGGATCTGATGGTTCTTACTGACTGACACCTGTCAGTGAGATAAGAGTTGAACCATTGTGTGGCAGGTGGGACAAGACCTGCACCCTCAAGAGTGTTCAGAATAAGAGGGTGGGATACCGAGTCAAATGCTTTTGCCAGTTGATGAAGACTGCAGCAGTGAGATGGCTGTTGTCAGTAGCTGATTGAATGTGGTCAGTGACATGGAGAAGGGAGGATATTGTAGAGTGTTTTTTTCTGAAGCCAGGATTGGAAGGTGGATAGGAAGTTTGTGGCAGTGAGGAATTCTGTCAGTCTGGATTGTACGAGGCATTCTTGTAGTTTTTGACAATTCACTTGAAACCTTGTTATGGTGCCTGATTGGCCGCAGCACCCATATATATATAGTGGCACACAGGGTTTTTCCTCCATTTTTACCTGGCATCCTAGGTGGTAAGATTGTGATGTAAACTGAAACATTTTACTGTGATACTTCAGGTAATGAGTTACAATTGTTTACTAATATGAAATATTGCTGGGATAGTTATTATCGTGCCTTAATACTAGGTAACAATAAGGAGAGTGTAGAAAAACCAATGAGCTATGTGCTGTACATTGAAGCTTTATTTCTTTCTAGTTAATATGGCCTTCTTGAGATAGTTGTATAGGTTTCTGATCATTCTGTCATTTAAACAAATACATTTTTGGTGTTTTCTAACTCAGGGGCCATTTTAAACTGTTCTGAAGTGTTTTTAAAAATTCTTGTTTCATGACTTGACATTCTTATTTTGTGGACTGGTTCTGTTTTGTGAAGTTGTTTTGTTAGCTGCTCACAAAACCAGAATGCTGAGTCATAAAACAAGAAATAAATTACATGACTGCCATCTATAATTAAAAAACTTACAAGGGAAATATACCATCTACAGTTCAGAAATGCACATATTCCATGAGTCTAGTACATGATGTACTAGGATTAACCTTTATTTCTTCAGAAATATTACTTAAAACAGTTTAAAAAGTTACAAATATCTGAGCAGTACTTACATTTGGTTGTAGTGTTCTCTTCAATTGAAAGCAAGTTATCTGACTTACTGTCTTGTGTTGACCTCAGAACTGCATTCTGTTGGTTCACAGATGTCATTTCTTGTTTTTCTGTAAATCTTCTTTCATGAGCTGAAATTCTTCTTTGTCACATCTCGTGAAAAAGGAATTGTCAGCTCATGAAACGAAATTGGCTCATGAAAGAAGAATTTTGTTTTCTTACAAACATCGTGCAGAATAGGTTACAAACAGTGAAGAAACCGATTTTATGTACATTGGTCTCATCTTTATGATGGAGAACATTTCATTATATGTATTTACTGTTTCTAACATACTTAAATGATTCTGTTTCACTGACACGCACAATTTTTATGTTCTTAAGGGTACAGTAGGTTTTGCCACCAAAAAAGTTTGAAAACACTGTAGTGAATGTTTTCTTTCTTTTTACAGATATTGAACTGTGTTAAAGTTGTGGTGCAGCATTTTTTTTGCAAGAAAAATGCCTACAGCACAACATGTTCACAGTCTGAAAAGATGTGAAAGGTACTTTGCTTGACATAGCCTGCCTTACAAGGCCAAATCTGCGGTATTACGTAGTATAGGAGAGGCAACAACTAATGCCTCTGATTTTCCACAAGTAAAGAAAACCAGCATGCCTGGCAGATATGGCTACAAAGTCCATACTTTGCCACACAAAAAAACAGTCTAATAGGAGAACTGAAACAGTAAAACAGAAGCAAAAAATTGTAGTAACACTCATTGAAAAGTAAGGGGGGGGGTGACAAGAAATGTCTGGGTAGCTAGCATCTGTCAAACTAGAGTGAAGTGTTTTAAGGTGTCGTCTACAAAAGCAAAAAACTGAGTGCATCATATCTGCAATAATGAGACTTAAGGGTAAGAAAATGAAGAGAAAATATAGCTAATAAAATTATGTCCAGAGTAAAACAATTTGTACATATGACTGCAAACTTCTGATCACATTTGTGGTCACAGATGGTGGCTCAAATACAAGACTTAAAGAAAAAATTGTGAACATTAAAACAAAGTTGCAGGAGGTCCCAGATCTGAATAAAGGCTTCTCCCTCATCATTGATGGATGTTGGCTACACAGTGAGCAGAGACAAGCACATTTTTGGAAGGAAACATATCATCCACACAGTAAGCAAATACTTCTCTGTATTGACGAAGCTGAGAAAACAGTGTTTTGCCATTGGAAGAACAACTTGATTTGCATGAGATGGAGGAAGACAATGACTCTTTAACAGAACAAAACAAAACATGCTGTCCCACATGGGCATGTGATGAGACATGTAACATCAGACAAAGGTCTTTTGATGAGATAAAGGACTTCATCAATCTTTTCACCATTACAAAGAATAACAAAAAATACAGACTTATAGCAAATCTAGATTAAATTAGATCTCACAGTGGTTTGGTGCAGTACTCGCTGGCATGTTTGCCCACTGGAGCTTGTGACAACATATTCCACCACATATGCATGATTACTGTTCATAATGCAGGAATGTGCAAAATTTTTTTTTTTAGTCTTTGGTAACTGGGTATGACCCACTAGGCACAAGTGCCTGTTTTCAGGGGTGACCTGGGAGCACTGGGTGGTTAAGTGAATTGCTCAGAGTCACACAGTATGCAAGTGGAGGTTGTGAGATTCAAACTCAGGTCTGGTCTTCTGGATGTATCAAGCTTGTTCACACCTCATTCCTCTAACCTCTAGGCGCAATCCACTGAAAGCAGAAGTGCAGCACCAGGACTCTCCTCCCACTCCCCGAACAGAGCTCCATGATCCAAGAGGTCGCGAGGGCCAGCAAAGCGCAGGGGCTCTCCCCCATGCCCCGAATGGAGCTCCACTCTCCCAAAGAAGTGAGGGCCGTGTTTCATTCACTGGAGGCTCTCTCTCTCACCGCTTGCCTTTGGATTTAGCCAAGCAGCCAAGGCAGTCCACCAAAAACAGAAGCACAGCACCAGGGCTCTCCCCCCACCCCCCGAATGGAACTCCGTGCTCCAGGAGGTTGCGAGGGCCAGCAAAGCACAGGGGCTGTCCTCCCATCCCCAGAATGGAGCTCTGCACTCCCGAAGAAGTAATGGCCATTTTTCATTCACCAGAGGCTGCCTCTCACCCCCCACCTTTGGATTTAGCCAAGCAGCCAAGGCAGTCCACCGAAACAGAAGCACAGCACCAGGGCTCTCCCCAACCCCCCGAACAGAGCTCCGCACTCCAGGAGGTCGTGAGGGCCAGCAAAGCACAGGGGCTCTCCCCCCATCCCCCAAACGAAGCTCCGCACTCCTGAAGAAGTGAGGGCTGTTTTCCATTCACTGGAGGCTCTCCCTCACCCCTGCCTTTGGATTTAGACAAACAGCCAAGGTAGCCTAAGGACCTGGCTCCCTCTAACAGAGGGAGCTGCTCTGTGATTCGCGCCTTTTTTATTTGAAAAGTAAAGCTCCTTTTTTATCTGTCCCCACAACAGTGAAGATAGTTTTTCTATTTACAATAGTTCTGGTATTGCACTGTATTTAATTGCTGCTTAGTTGTGTTACTTTTAATTAATTTAAAGGCATAACCTCACAGGAACTGTACAACTGTTCTAAATGCATTACAACTTGTTCTCACTGTATGCTCTCTGCCTGAAGCTAACTTGGCCACTTAAACAAACAAAAAAAACAGTAATTGATCTGCTTGCCTGAACAGTATTTAAAACCTGCCTACCTCTCCCTTTCTCAGGCAGTCCACCGAAAGCAGAAGCGCAGCACCGGCGCTCTCCCCCAACCCCCGAACAGAGCTCCACACTCCAGGAGGTCGTGAGGGCCAGCAAAGCACAGGGGCTCTCCCCCCATACCCTGAATGGAGCTCTGCGCTCCCGAAGAAATTAGGGCTGTTTTTCATTCACCGGAGGCTCTCCCTCACCCCCCGCCTTTGGATTTAGCCAAGCAGCCAAGGTAGCCTAAGGACCTGGCTCCCCGCCTGCCCCCCAATACCCTCCCACCCTTGGCTGGTGTTACATATATAGGCACTATCCTCGCGATATTTTGATGCTGTCGCGTTTTTTCCTATCAGTCTAGTTTTCCATTAGCTCCTTATAACCTTTGGACACTAGAGTGAGCCTGTTCTACTTGAGCTTACTAAGTACACTCTGAACAGATGAAATTCCTAATGCTTGCCACTTGTGGTTGGTAATTCCACAGGTGCTTAATATAACTGCTTCCTGTACATTTGTAGCTCTGCCATCTGCTCCGTCCCTTCTATCTCTCTCCCTTTCTCCATTTATATAATGTCTCCCCCACCCCTACTGGCTCTCCTCATTGGGTCATTTTGCCTTCTTATTCTCTCTGAGCTCTTCTGCCCTAACACTCCTACCTCACACACTAATGTTCACTCATATGTCAACTTTTACTTCTCCAACCTTCTAGCTACTGCCACACCTACACCTCTTCCCTCAACTGCTCTCATTGCCAAGCGCATGTGACCTCTAGCCAGATACCTTCACTTTAAATTGAAGCTCTCCCTCAGAGTTTCAGTTAGGGCCTGCTACATTATCTTGCTTTGGATATTTATCCTGGCACTTATGCTAGCCGGGGACATCGAGGCTAATCCAGGTCCTCCTCAGGTTCTCTTCCGATCTCTGCCTCCCCGGTTACCTCCCTCCCAAAATCCAATGGTCTTACCATGGCTCACATCAACTCCAGGAGCCTTCTTACCAAACTCCCTGACCTGCAGGTCTGGGTGAGAGTGAACTGCCCAGACATCCTAGCCATCACTGAAACTTGGCTAAAGCCTTCAGTTACTGACTCTCAGTGTTCCTTTCCAGGCTACAATATGCTATGTGTGGACTGCATCAAGGCGAAAAGAGGGGGTGGCTTGGCTGTCTACTACAAAACGTACCTGAACATCACCCTCTTACAGGACCCCACACTACATAATTGTGAAGTTCTCCATTCCCTCCTTCTGCTGGGTGGAGTAAAGAAACTCCATATCTTCTGTATTTATGTCCCTCCTAAAAATTCCAAACAGGGTCTTTTGGAATTGATGGATAACCTGCTAACAGTAACAGGCAAAAATGACATTATCTGCCTTGGGGATTTTAACCTCGACTGGTCTGAGAATAGCTCAGCCAACCTATCCTCTATGGTTAGTAAGGCAAACCTCTCTCAGCTCATACAGGAACCCACCAGGGTTTCCCGGGGGGGGGGTGACTGCACCACCCTGCTCGACTGGATACTCACAAACAGAAAGGAATACGTCACCTCAGCTGGAGTGCTCCCTGACACCATTAGTGATCACTATCCAGTTTACTGTGTCTGGGACACCGTCACCCCATCTTTCCCATCTAAAATTGTTACCTTCCCTAACCTCTCCCACCTAAGCGTGGATGCTTTCACAACTGATCTAAGCCTGGTTGACTGGTCTCCTCTTTACCTAACCGAGGACATTAACTATGCAACTGACTATTTCAACTCCATCCTCCTCACTCTATAAAACCAACATATCCCAGTCACCACATGTAGGGTGGCAGGGAAGGTAACCAAGTGGCTCACATGCCCCCTGCTTCAACTTCTGAAATACAGGGACAAACTTTGGTCCATGTGGAAGGTCTCACATCTTCGCACTGACTTCGAAGCCTATCGAGCCTCGCGGAACAAATGCAAAAGAAAAATACGCCTTTGCGAAAAGTACCTACTACAGAAACCTCCTAAAATCCTCTTCCGAAAACCTTCAAAAGTACTGGGCCCAAATCAAGGAAATTCTCGGCAATGATAAGCAGCAGACTCCAACTGACATGAATATTCAAGGCGTTCACTGTACCAACCCGAGTACAATTGCCAATGCCTTTAATTCTCTCTTTTCCACGCTACCTGCTGAAGATCTGACTATGCCCCAAGATTATTGTCCTCCTGCCCCCTCCTTGACCCTCACTCCTCCCACCCTGGTGCTGGCACCAACCACGTACCGAGAAGTACGCAAGCTACTTAACACCCTTCCGTCCCGTGGGGGCCCGGGGCCGAATGGCATCCATCCTGGTATACTCAAGTAGTTTGCACCATGGCTGGCCAAGCCTGTCACTAGGCTTTTCAACCTTTCGATCAGCACTTCCACTGTCCCATCTACTTGGAAAATGGCCAGAACTATCCCAATTCACAAAAAGGGTGATGTCAAACTAATGTCCAACTACCATCCCATCTCTCTCCTTCCCACTCTCAGTAAGCTTCTAGAAAAAATAGTCCACTGCCAGCTTGCTGAACACCTCACCAAGTTCAATCTCCAAATCCCCTGCCAACATGGATTTAGGCCTGGACACAGCACCACTACGGCTCTGACCCAACTTACCAGCGACATCAAATGCAATATGGACCGCGGCCTACTCACTGGTGCTGTCTTCATAGACCTGTCCAAAGCTTTTGACATGGTTCATCACCCTCTCATGCTGAAAAAGCTCCAATCCATTGGAGCATCTGACCCAACTCTGTCATGATTCTGTAGCTACCTGGACAATCGCACTCAGGCAGTAGCTTTTCACAAGGCCCTCTCCTCCCCCATAAATGTCACCCGTGGAGTCCCACAGGGGTCCACACTCGGACCTCTCCTTTTCTCCCTCTTCCTAAATGATATTCCCTCTCTTTCCCGACATAGCTGCACTCTTATGTACACCGACGACCTGGTTCTCTACTCAGGTTCTAAATTGATAGATGACATCAACTCCACTGTCTCAAATGATTTTCAAGTCCTTCAACTCTGGCTCTCGAACAGCCACCAATATCTTAACCAGGACAAAACATGAGCCATGCTATTTGGTTCCTCAAAAAAACTGCCCTCCACTGCCCCCAAGCTCTTGGTTCACTGTCTGTACGGTTCCCCTATCACCAACACGGTGTCCTTCAAATACTTGGAGGTCACACTTGATCCCTCCCTCGACTTGACATTACATGTCAATGCAGTATGTCGTGCTGCTAATGCAAAAATTGGTGGCGCCTACCGTGTGCGCCACTCCCTCACACCTTCAGCCAGATTATCTGTAGCTAGGGGAGTCCTCTTACCACAGCTCCACTACGCTCTTCCTCTTATCTACACTGCCAACTCTTGTGTACTCAGTAAATGGGACATTGTCTATAACAGTATCTGCAGATTCGCCTTAACTGCTCCTTGCTTTACTCATCACTGCCTCCTCTACTCTGGTTTAAACTAGCTGTCACCTGAGGATCTATGGGCCTACTCTCTGGGATGCTTTATTGACTCACTAACCAGACCCCCTAGCCTGGAATACCTGGCTAACCTGCTGACTTCTGCCTCCCAAACCCATACCCTCAGGTCCTCCTCTGTCCCAATCCTCTCAACCAGACCTTGCGCTACAAAAGTGGGCGAACAGGCATTCTCACACTTTGCTCCTAAGTTCTGGAACTCACTCCCCCTACAGGTTAAAAATTCTGCCTCCCACCAAGTTTTTAAAAGCTCGCTATTTTCTCACCTTCAAGCCCTTGATCATTGCAAATGCTCGTAATATAGCTACACCTGACTGCCGGCCTGCGGCATGGACCTAATCCCATTTCTTGTTACAATATGACTTTAATTACGTACTGTATCATTGTAACAGATTTTGTTGCTCTAACCACCATGTATGTTGTTAATTTGTTATTGCTGTCTTATGTTTACCTTGATTTTAATGATGTACTACTGTAATTTGTATATCAATGTCCTGTGATCTCCCGGGTTGTGCCTGAAAATAGGCAGGATTGTTGCCTAGCGCACTTACCCAGTTACCAAAAGCTAATAAATAAAATAAATAAATACTGCCAGCCTCTAAAATTATTTGTCTCTAAAATGTACCGGGTCAGGAGTGCTGTCACTAAATGTGCACAATTACAGCTTTTATTGACAGAAGGTGACATGGACAGTGAATTTGTTTTATTAATCAGCTTAAAAAATGTATGTACCTTCTGATGACTTTGCAAGGCAGGATGCAGAGGAAATGTCTGGCTGTGTTACAGGAGTGGAAACAGTTAATTGACAACTTTGGGAATGAGACAGCCACCTTTAATCTACAAAGACAGAAACATTTGAACTTCAGTGTATCTCATGTAACCACTGGTTTTATAGTTCTCATCCTGTTAAAGTAAATGTGTGCAAAATTGCAAGGTGGGATGACATGTGGGAGTGTTTGGTTGCGTACTTGCTGCTTAAGAGCAAGTTTGCATGACATGAAATTGTGCATATGTGGTTGTACTGTTTCAGAAAGATAAAAGCAGATGGGCTGCCTCCCAGATCTGTTTTAAACAACATGGAGGCAGATGTGACACCCACAGAGACTGGTTGCCTGAACTTGTTGGACCAGATTCTAATCCAAACAACAAAGCCATTCCAAACATTTCTAAGATTGACCACAACGCTGATAAACATGCCAGAGAAAGAACTCATAAAAGTCACTGAAGGGATCTATCATGTACCTGCCACTCCCAGTCCAGGAAAATGTTGAGACCATAACTTGGGACAACAGCACTGTGATTTTGGCGAATGGTGTTCAAGCAAAGACAAAAACAATTTGGCAGCATGTAGTGAATGTAGAGAGACTGAAAAATGCTCTGCATTACCTAAAATCTTAAAATCCATTTCACATGGATTTAAGTGTGGAAACCTTACTGATACTGATATTCAGTTTAGAGTAGTAGACACCAAGAAAGCAATGATTGAGAAGGTCTTGATGACTACACATGAAAATGTGAATGAACAGTACACAGTTCATCCTCTCCATGGAAAGGATCCAGTCAGTGACAACATTAATTTGCATCAGATGAAATGTATTAAATGCAGTCCTATCAGTTATCTTGGAGAGTATGTTGGAAGCATGGTGCTTTCCTGATCTTTTCCCACATGGTACTGGTGGTTGCTTGGATAGGCATGAGGTAAGTGTTCCTGGAGCCGAGTACTGAGCATCTAGAGTGCTTCATTCTGATGGCGCATTCAGACAAAACATTCAGTTTTTGTTTCACCGCCTATGGGAGAGTGAGTTAAGCATATTATCTGCATCTATTACACATACTCTGCAGATGGTCACATCACTGCATGGTCTCACAGCAGCAGAATTGTTGCAAAAGTTGAAAGACAAGGATGAGACACTGGAAGTAAATCTGAACTCCATCCTATCAAGTGTGTGGGGAACCAAAGAATACTGGTACCAAAGGTACTCAGAAGTAATGTTCATGCTATGAGAGTATGGTGCAGCCACTTGGTTCATTACTCAAAGCTGTACTGAATACAGCTGGGAGGAACTGGCAGAAATATTACATTGGGCAAATGCAGATGTTGATGGCATATCACTAGTAACGCTTGGTGAGATGTTGCTCTCTAGACCTAGTGTCTGTGTCATGACACCTTCATCATTGATTTAATGCAGTGCTGAGGTTTATTCTGTCAAAGATGAATCCACCTATTGGTATTGTGGAACATTACTTCTGGGGAGTGGAATACCAAGCACATGATGCTCCTCATAACGCATACGGTGTGGCAGGCTGCATTTGTAGAGGCCTATTTCTTCTCTTTTAAACATAATTGATGTAATTTAACTGGTCTGTTTCTTTGAATTGGAGACCTATATCTTATAATTCCAAACCTATTTTGATGTATTGTTGGTGAAGCTGTTTGAATTGGTGTCCTGTTTCTTTGGGTAGCAAACCTATGTTGGGGCTTTGAGTAGAATTGATTCATTGTTGCTGGCTTCACTAGCTGCAAAGTTTTGAGTGGGGGAAGGGTGCTAATTTGTCTGGCCAGGTCTCACTCAGCAGGGAGGGAGAGCTGAATCAGGTGTGGAGTCAGTGCTTTGGCTTCTCAGAAGGAACTAGAAGGGGGACAGGATCAGATCTACAGTACAGTAGCTTCTTGTTTTACATTGTTTTTCATGGATTCTACTTGGTAGAATGTTTATTTTCTTTCTTACTACTAAGGGCTAGCAGGGTATTGTTTGGGGCTGTTGGAATTTTGAAACCTGTTTGGTAGCTAAAAGTGGGCTCATTTGTTTGGTTCAGGTGTGGCAGGCTGCATTTGTAGAGGCCTATTTCTTCTCTTTTAAACATAATTGGTGTAATTTAACTGGTCTGTTTCTTTGAATTGAGACCTATATCTTATAATTCCAAACCTATTTTGATGTATTGTTGGTGAAGCTGTTTGAATTGGTGTCCTGTTTCTTTGGGTAGCAAACCTATGTTGGGGCTTTGAGTAGAATTGATTCATTGTTGCTGGCTTCACTAGCTGCAAAGTTTTGAGTGGGGAAGGGTGCTAATTGTCTGACTAGAGGCCTCAGCTACCTGATTGTTTCCGGAGGACTTGGGCTGGTCCCACCCCCAAACCCCTCACCCCACCCACTCCTGGTCAATTATTCCTTTGTACTAGGGGTTCTGACATCACTTCCTCAAACAGGCAAAGGATTTACACCTGTCATAACAGAAGCAGACATCCAGGAAAGGAACTGCAGCAAGTGAAGAGGTGACTGCTCTCTCAGTGGAAGGAAGTAAATGCAAATCTAAGGCACTTTCATTATTACTACTTCACATAGTTATTGCATTGGGTAAAGGAGGAGTAGGAGTTGAAGAAGGTTGTGCAATGGCTACTTAAAGTATTTTGAGTGTGGATAGGAATAAAAAGCAGTTGCTCAACATATCTAAACGTGTGCAACAAAGGAGGTAAGGGACATAAAGAATGTTTTGCACTGATAGAGGGGGAGTGGGGACTTGGGGAGTGTTTGGTATCCTGCATCTGGAAGGGTGGGGAGTCGCTGGTGAGCAACGACAGCAATGGGTAGGGGGTAGCTGCAACAACTGTGGTGCACCAATCTTTCTAAACATTGCCTGGAGAGTGGGAGGATGTTTAGTGTGCAACCACATAGAAAAACTTAGAAAGGAGATTGAGGGTCTGCAGGAGGAACTAAGACAGGCAAGGCAGATTGGGATGGATTTGCCCAATACTGGAGGGAGGAAGAAGGGGAGATGAGGGAGGGCAATTTAAGCCAACAGTGGTGAGGAGAGGCTCAGAAGAAGGGAAGCAGAGACAAAGGGGCCCAGGCCAGGAAGAACGATTGCCGGGGAAACCAGGTCAGGAGACAAAAGTCAAATGGAAGGAGGCAATAGGGACTTGTGAGGGGAGGCGAAGAAGTGGCAAAAGTCATGGAGTGGAAAGGAGAGAACAGGTTACTATGCAGAGAGAGGGAGCGGGCATTTGTGAAGGATCTTCAGAAAATAGTTGTGCACTGCTAGAGAGGAAGAAGGTGGAAGAGGGAAGTGATGAAATTAGAGGAGTAATTGATAAATGCCTGGACCGAACTGGAGCGGGGGGAAGTTCTGCTGGGAGAACTGCAACAGGGTTAAAAGGGCATAATAATGTGCAGGAGGAAGAAGAGGAGCTGGAAATGAGGGAGGGAGATGAAAGGAAGCAAGCAGGGAGTAAGAGGGGTGGAATCTTAGTGCTGGGAGACTCAATACTAAGAGGAGCTAGGTGGGGTAGCAAGGCGGAGAGGCATAGTCGCATTTGGGTGGAGGCCATGCCAGAATGACAGCGGAAAGGGTGGGACAGTCTGTTCTGAAATATGCTAGAAGGGTAGGGACAAGCCTCATTTAATTATACATCTTGGGACAAACGACCTGGCTGACAAGACAGTGGATATAGTCCAGAGGAGGTTTGAGGAACTAGCACAATTATGTGAGGGCAGGAAGATCAGTAACTTTTACGAGATACTTCCGGTGCCAAAAGCAACACAACAAGAAAGCTGAGAATAGAGGAATTTAACAGATGGCTAAGAACCTGGTGTTGTGCTAAAGGGTATGGGCTGTTGGGGGGGTGGGGAGGGACCTGGGAGGACAGTAGTCTCTATGCCAAGGACAGACTACACTTGAGTGAGGAAGGAAAGAAAGTGTTGAAGCAGAGGATGGAAGAATATATAGAGGAAGTTGGGAGTTTAAACTAGGAGTGGGGGTGGCAGTTGGGAAGAGATATGCAGAGACCACAGGTTGAAATCATATGAGCTTACCCCCATAACAGTGACAAAGGACAAATGGCAAGTAGATGGTGATGCTAGGAAAGGAGGCAGGATGGGAGGAGGGAAAGGGTGGAAGGTGGTTACCCTTAATGCTAGGAGCCTTTGGAGGAAAACTGCAGAGTTGCAGGTTCTCATGGCAGAGGAGAGGTGGACATTGCAGCCATCAAGGAACATGGGCCACCCAATATAATGACTGGGACCTGTCTGTACCAGGGTACAGGTTATTTCAGTAGGGACAGGGTGACTGGGAAAGGAGGGGTGGCACTATATGTGAAGGAAGGACTGAAGTGTGTAGGGAGGAAGGGGAGGAGGGTAGTACAGAGTCACTTTGGGTGCAAATCCAGGATTCAAGAATAGGAGTCTTAGAATGGGAGTGGTGTGCAGGCCACCATCTCAGATGGAGGAGTTAGACAGGGAACTAGTGGGGCAGATCAGGAGGACCTGCGAGAAGGGTAGTGTGGTGATTGTGGGGACTTCAACATGCCAGGGTGGACTGGAGCACCCCAACAACCAGGAACAGAAGGAGCAGGTACTGCTGGATGCCTTCAGGACAGCTTCCTGCTGCAAATGGTCAGTGAACCAACCAGGTTGGGAATACCCTTGACCTTGTGCTGGCAAATGGGGGCTTTGTAGAGAGAACTTACAGTGGAGGAACCGCTGTCAGGGGTGACCACCACTCAGTATGGCTCACATTGGATATGGGCAAG
Organism: Neoceratodus forsteri; assembly: GCA_016271365.2. NCBI lineage: Eukaryota > Metazoa > Chordata > Ceratodontiformes > Ceratodontidae > Neoceratodus > Neoceratodus forsteri. Next base: position 1,056,811,877 of record CM057453.1, on the reverse strand, counting down.
GAGGGTGGAATCTGGCACAAGAGTGCTGGACTTCAGGAGGGCTGACTTTGGGAGGATGGGGAAGTGGTAAAGAGGTACCTGACCAGAATTCAATCTAGTATGGATACTAACCAGAGATGGGAGCTCATAAAGTTGGGGATAGTGGAGGCAACCAAAACCTGCTGCAAAGCCAGAGCAAGAAGCTAGGGCTAAGAAACCGAGCTGGTTGAGCAAGGAGGTCATGGAAAGGTAAGGAGGAAAAGAGCTGCCTTTAGGAAATACAAAGAAAACAGGGAGGGGAGGACAGAGGAGTACTTGACAGAATCGAAGGAGGTGACAAGGGCAGTAAGGAGCCAAAGCATCTACGGAACTCAGGCTGGCACAAGACATTAAGAAGGGGAGAAGGACTTCTTTAAGTACATCAGGGAGAAAAGGAGCTGTAAGGACCACATAGTAAGGATTAGGAAGGAGGGGGGTTGGGTGGAAGCAGGGTATGATAAGGCGGAAGCACTAAATGAGTACTTCTGCTCAGTATTTACTAAAGAGAAGAGGGGGGTGACACCCAAGATGGGTGAAATGGCAGACACAGGGGGAAGTGGTGACAGATGGGGAAATCATGGAGGGCAGAGTTCGAGAGGGTTTGAAGGCACTGAGGGTGGACAAGGCACCAGGCCCAGATGGCATCCACCCCAGGGTACTGAAGGAGCTGGCAGAGGTCCTTGCAGGACCTTTGGCAGACCTATTTAATGCCTCACTACATTCGGGGTGTGTACCTCAGGACTGGAGGATGGCTCATGTGGTGCCCCTCCACAAGAGTGGCCCCAAGGGTGAACCGGGAAACTACAGACCAGTGAGCCTCACATCCATCGTGGGTAAGCTAATGGAGACTATCCTGAAGGAGAGGCTGGTGGCCCTCTTAGAGACCAAAGGACTACAGGACAGCAGACAGCATGGCTTCATACGTGGCCGATCCTGCCAAACCAACCTGGTCGGGTTCTATGACTGGGTAACTAGGCAACTGGACAGGGGACATGCAGTGGATGTCCTGTATCTGGACTTCAGTAAGGCATTCGACTCCAGTGCCACATGGAAGGCTGGGAAGGAAGTTAGTAGGCACAGGGGCAGGTGCAATGCTGGTGAGATGGGTAGGAAACTGGCTGCAGGAAGGCAACAGAGGGTGGTGGTGGGTGGGAGCCTCACACCCAAGGGCAGTGACGGTGTCCCACAGGCCCGGTGTTGGGACCAGTGTTGTTTGGGATATTCATTGCAGACATATCATGGGACATCAAGAGCAAGATCAGTCTGTTTGCTGATGATACCAAGGTTGGCAGCGGTGGTGGATGACCTAGGGGATGGCAGGGGTTGCAGGATGATCTGGCAAAGCTTGAAACCTGGTCAGACACCTGGCAGCTGGGCTTTAATGCCAAAAGTGCAAGGTGATGCATTTTGGGATGAAGAACCCAGGAGGACTTACCAGCTAGGGAGTGCAGCTAGCCCAGACAGAGGAGGAGAAGGATCTGGGTGTGCTCATCACAGGGTCAATGAACAACTCAGCACAGTGTGGGAAGGCAGCTGCAAAGGCCAACAAAATGCTGGGTTGTATTCAAGGTATATATCCTCAAGGAGGAGGAGGTGATTCTGCCACTGTAAGGTCATTAGTTAGACCACACCTGGAGTACTGCGGCAGTCTCTAAGGCGCCCGATCTGAAGAGGGACATTGGTTACTGGAGGGAGTGCAGCGCAGGGGCCACAAAGATGATCAAGGGTCTGGGGACTTATCATATGAGAGGAGGTTGAAGGAGTTGAACATGTACTCACTGGAGAGAGAGGAGAGACAGGGGGACATGATTGAAACCTTTAAATACATGAAAGGAATAAACAAGACAGGTACAGAGGGGCTGTTCAAAGTAAGGAGGGGAGGGCCTGCAGGGGCCATGATATGAGACTGGAGCGAGGAAGGTTCAGGAGCGGATGAGGAGACATTTTTACAGAGGGTGGTGGCTGAGTGGAATGTTACCTGCAGAAGTGGTATGCAGTAGAACAGTGGACTGCTTCAAACGAGGATGGGACAGGACAAGGGGGAGGGTTAATGAAGGGGAAGGGTGGAAGGGAGGGGCAGCTGCAGAATAAGGGGTGCTAGCTGCACATTCGAGCAGACTTGATAGACCTCTAGGCCTTTATCTGCTGGCAAATTTCGTATGTTTGTATGTTCGTATGCCACTGTGGATAAAATATGCACCTCACATTGGTGACAGTCTGGACTCTGAAATTCTGAAGTGCATCATGCAGTACATTACTTGTCAACTTCCTGACATGTACAACAGTCCAACCTTATGGCAACTGGTTGAAATATTTCAGTGACACATCTGTTACAAGTAGTCTCATCAAAAGGTGAAAAATCATGGCAACTGGTACACAAAGTGTTGTTTTTGGATTTCCAAGGTGTGTCTCTGAATGTGGCCATATGAATGAGTTGTTCTGTGCCATGTGACAAACTCTGAAAGTGAAATCTACAAAGAGGGTTTATGAATTGCCTAGAGAAGAAAATAAGGCATTCATGAATGACTGCAGTCCAGTTCTGTTGTTGATGTGCCAGGCAAATACAGATGTTCAATTTGCTGCTGATAATTTCATGGCCCTGCTATAGTATGTGACATCATACATTACCAAAATGAGCAAACATGCTTGCAGGAGCTGTGGGAGGATTGTTCCAACAGCAGCAGATCTATCACTTCATGGTTGTGATCTTTAGGGTTAAAATCTCTGACACACTGCAAACGTAGAGCCTACGAAACATGAGACCGTTTGATTGTAACATGCATGTATTGAAAATCTGAAGCAATATGGTACCTGAATGTCAGCTACAAAGAAAACAGATGGTGTGTCTTAAAGTCTCACAATCAGATTTAAGATCTTGCAGCAAACAAGCCATTTTCAACAAACATTTTGAACAACAATTTGATGAAAAACATGTGTCTGTCTGAGATCTCCCTGTGGTATGACTACAAACCTAGAATTTAGTCTAGCCTAGCAAAATATAGCTACCAAGTTTAGAGGTGTGAAAGGAAGTCTGGTCAAAAGACACAAGCCTTGGTTGATTGATCATTGCGAACTGATTCTGAAATCTGTTGAGAAAAGGGAGCATTACTATTTTGCTCTGCTATTCCTGTTCAAGCTATAGAGGCATAAAAGCTCCTTGTGTGGCAAATCTGACACATATGAGGAGCAATTCAATTTGAGCTGCGAGACCTTCGAAACTGCAAATTCATTTGCATACATAAAAAGATTAGAATTAGAGAAGGACCAGCTAGAAAAGCTAGAGAATAACTGGAAAAAACCACTGTAGTCAATTCTCAGGTGAACTGTGATCCAGAGGGAGAAGGTGCCCTGGGGCCATGATCCTACTGTACTGATATCAGAGGTTGAAACAGTCATGGGACAGGAATGCTACTCGGATGTTGACATCTCTGTCATTTAACAACAGTTAAATCTGCAGCCCCAAGTTTTATATACTGATGTAATGTAGATTGTTAAGCATGGTATTCTTCATCATAACAAAGAATGCTGTTGTGAGAAACAGAAACCACTATGTATTTTTAGGGCTGTGGGAGGAGCCTACAGCCATTTTGGGATTGCTCAGTAGCTCTAAAAATGGTTGATCATGGAACCTTCCATTGGACTTTTAGAAGTATCCTACTGAAAGTCCAACAGAGCTTGAAATCCTCCACCACGATTGGCCACTACTGAATAACAGCCTGCACTATTTCGGCTGTTACTTCCGCATTCCATGGCATGGACTGCACATGTACGACTAGCGCACATGCGCAGTTTCTCTGGTGCCACCATGTTGTGAATGGCAAACTGCCATTCACCACTGTCCAAAAGAGGGAGAGTGCAATATTAAATAAAATAATATAGGAGCACATATGCTCTGGTTGCACTCTCCCCTCTGAGTCGGTTTCTTTTTGTGTAAAAATGGAGCTGGCGGCTGATGTTATTCATGTAAATTTCAAGCCGCCATTCCAAGTTCCAGGTTCTGACTGCAGAAAAACAAAAAACCCAAAAAAGACCAGGAGCCTGAAATAAAGAGGGAGAGAGCAGCAGAAAATAGATAAAAGAATGAGAGCAGACCTGCTCTCCGTGTGCACTTTTCCCTCCAATAGCTGGTACAGATTACTCTGTTCATGGAATGAGGCAGAATTTATAAAGTTCAGCCACCGACACTGCTCCAACTTAAGACCTTTCAGTGCACTCGTGGACTGCAAAACATTTAATTTGTTAAAAATGCCCTGCGAGAGAGAGAGAGATATTTGTATAGGTAGGATTTAGGCGCTTAAAAGCTCTACGTTCTCTATCTCTCTCTTTATGCTACACCCACACCAGTTTTTCCACTGTTCCTCTCTTCGTGCTGACATCACGGTCCCCAATCCCTGTGTTGGCATTATGTGGCACCCCTCTCCCAACTCATGTGGCACACTGGGAGCCCACTCCAGCATGCCCAAATATTTCTCATTAACCTCCCCCCACTGACATCAGGGTGCCCAATACCTGTGTTGACATTATGTGTGCACCCCACAAACTCATGCGGCACACTGGGAGCCCACCCCAGTGTGCCCTTTTTCCCCCCTTTCTCCCACATCCCACTGACATTGGGGTGCCCAATCCCTGTGTTGCCATGATGTACCCACCTCTCCACACTCATGTGGCACCACGGGAGCCCACCCCAGTGTACCCAAATGTGTCTTGTTTCTTGTATTTCTGTGAAGAAAGAAAACCATCCCTGCCATGTTTTTTTTCCTGTTAAAAAGAAAGCGGTCCCTCGTTGTCGCTCCAATCCCCATCCCCACCCTCCCACTGAGCACCCACCTCCCTTTACCCCCCTTACCCCATACTTACTTCCAGAGGTTGGCATCATCTTTTTCTCTGGACTGGGACACGCCTGAACTCTTCAAGAAGAACCGCAAACTGAAGAATCAAGGTAAGCATGCTATAATGGCATTCAATGGGGTTTTCAACTTATGTCGATAAATCAACCATTTTTGCAATTTTGGCCTCAAATTTTCAACATGGGGTTCTTGGGACTCACCTTGTGAAAACTGTCACTGTCATTTTGTTACTTGGTCCCAAAAGGTGATTTTGCGGTCACTGCGCGGAATCACCTTTTGGGACTGAGTCACAAAGTAACAGTGCCACTGTTCATGAGGTGGGGTCCCAAAAAGTCCATGTTGCAAATTTGGTGAAAAAATTCCAAAAAATAACTGCGTTACGAGCATGCATTGCAGTTTCTACACACACTCCTAACTTTGCCAATTTTTAATATTTTTAGTCCTCATTTTCAACGTTGCCATTTTTGCATACCTCCTTCAAAACAGTACAGATGACATTTTCCACATCCTTCCCAAAATGTGTTTTTGCACCTCTGGCACAGAATAGCGTGTTCGCTCTGTGAAATCACCTTTCGGGACAAGAAACTTAATGACACTGGCACTCTCCATGAGGATGGGGTCCCAAAAAGGACATGTTGAAAATTTGGTGCAACACCTCCAAAAAATGGCCAAGTTACACCCAGGCGTTGAATAATTTCTACGCACATGTGCAACTTTGGTCACTTGGCAGCTCTTCACAGCCCTATCGGCTTTTGCTAGAACTTGTTGTGAGTGGTTCAGCTGGGACAGGCAATAGTTTCCTTATTGAAGCAATTAGTGCAAACATAGGGAAACATACTGGAGTAACAATGTCTACCATTGTCACAGCACCAGTGGACCGGCAGCCGTCATCTGGTTGGTCACAAAGTGGATTTTCCGCTTTTCTGCTGTTCCCTCCTACGGGCATCTGCAGAGCTCCTGGTCTCCACCAGAGGCTGCTGCAGTGTGATGTCAACCACTACCCACCCCAGGAGAGGAGAGCAGTCCTATGGATGCTCAATCCTCTCCTTCACCTGCCAGCCCCTGGCGTCTGGAGTCTGTCCTCGAACTCTGGTCGCCAGCGTGGTTTGAGGTACGGCGCCAGTGCCTCAACCCTGTACACCACTTACCTGGCAGATCTGCAGCTTTTAACAAAGGTGGAGTGACTGTATGCCATATTTTTTATGCTGCCTGTTGATCATAGTAAAACTGGTGAGTACCACAAGTTTTCTTCTGAAGTTGCAAGGGAGCTACCTCTGTATGCAGTATGTTTGACAAAATGGAGCTGTTGATTATTGATGAGATCAGTATATTCTCTATTGTTATGCTTGGCTTCATTCACCTACATCTGCAGGAGATTGTTGGCACAGATGATGAAAATGCCTTTGGAGGCAGCAGCGTTGTTTTTGATGACCTACTTCAACTGGCACCCATAAATGGGAAGCATATCTTTCCTACACAGTGTTGAGGAAGCTAAAAAACTTTTAGGTGCATTGGTGAAATAAACCTGTGCGAGTTATTCACCTATGTTGAACTGTATTAGAATATGCAATAGAGTGCTGATTGACAATACAAGACTCTGCTTGATGAGGCTTGGATTGGAAACTTGTCACCTTCCAACGCCTCTCTTATGAACTTGCATGTAATAGGCAAAGGCGAGACTTCCATGTTTGAAGCATATGATTTGCTTTCCAGACTGTACTGTGGTGGAACACAACTTGTATGTTTGATTCCAAGGCTCAAACAGTGTGCACAATTCAATCAGATTATGTTGGAGAGACATCAAAACCCAATTGTCACACTGTCATCACTTGATGCAATTGATGGTGTTTGTCTAAGCCCAAATATAATCTCAAAGATAATTGACTGTGTGAAAGAGTTGAGTGTAGGTGTGTCAAGAATAGTTGGTCTAGAAGCAGCTCTGACAGTCTGTAAAAATGCATGCATGACGCTATGTCATAATCTTAATGTGGAATGGGGACTGGTCAATGGCCTTCCGGGTCAGTTCACCATATGCAAGATGGCGTATGTTAAAACCACTCAACACAGACAGTGCGGTTGGGAATAGCCACAGGGTGCAAAACCATTAAATGGCCTGTGCATGATTGTGCACCCTGCCACTGTTTTCTAGCTGAAGATAAGTTCTCTGCTGGGAGGAGGGTCCACTGAGCAGCTGCTGTGGCTCGACAGGATGAGCCACAGGCAGTAATGGAGGTGGTGCCTCTGCGGACCGGGTATCGAATCCTGGTCCCAGACGCATGTAATTTTTCTTTTATTCACACTTTGTGTGATCTAAGTGTACAACCCCCCTGAGCTGATTATTTTAGTTGGGGGAGGGGATTCGGGGGCACAGAGAAATGCCGCTGGTAATATATTGACAGCACGATATATTGCTGTGGCATAATGTCTTGCAACATTATGACTCTGTGCCATCAATGATGCAATGGGGCACTTATTTGATTTTCAATAGAATGTTCAAAGAACGTTTGTTGGAAATGGCTGTGGTAAAATTTGACAACCTTGATTACCCACAAAGCATTAACAAATGTTCGGTAACGTTCCAGCTTGTGAAAGACATTTATGTTACCCAAAAACATTTTCTAATTTGTGTTGCATATGCAGTGCCAACTCAGAAGTTGCATGGTTTAAGTTTATATGGTGTGATGATTGACATAGGAAATGATGTATTCAAAGGTGGTATGAGCTATGTTGCTTTGCCACATGTCAGAGCTCTGGCAGGATTGTATGTATCAATGTTGCACATAATAAAATTAGTGCTGAAAAAAGTGCATCATAGAGTTCAATTGGTTGGGTACTGTGTATCAACCCAACCTGTCTTTGGTTTCACTGGCAGTGATGCGTGATGTGTCTTTCGAGATGTCATAGAAATTAAAGAGGAAGAAGTCAACTGTTCATGATTCTTTCACTTTAAAAGAGGTGAGAACAAATCAACTCTCCCTGATCATACAAGATTACCGCCAGCAAAGAACTCACTTGGTCTATCTGCAATGGTGGCATATGACAAAAGTACTGGAGTTCATTGCTATGCCAGTTCTGTGATACACGTGTACCTACATATGCCAGAATTTGTTGCTACAATAACTGCTTCAAAATTGACTGTTATGTCAAATTTACTAAAGCAAGTCGTAACTGTCAGTCAACAGCAAAGCAATACTTTGCAGTCACTGACATCACCGTGTCGATCTGTGGCAGCCTATGAGCAGCACAGCACATGTGCTGACAATGTTCAGCAAGATGTAACAGAGTTCATGATGGTGATCATCAACTCATTCCAGTAAGGCGGTACTTTACAGCAAAATATGTGTGCAGATATGTTTTCCTGTCCTGTGAAAATGTTGACAGAGAAGTGACTGATGACCTGCTGTGTATTTCTCTCTATATATTCCGCAAATCATCTATGAAATTCAGACATTAGTTTAGCAATGCTAAATTGGCTGGGAGTGCAGAAGGTGTTTCAGAAACAGTACCCGATCATTGAGAGTGAGCTGTTCTGCAAACTACCTCATGCTTATGTTACAACAATTTGATTCACAGGGAGTCAAAGTTGTGACACCAGTAACGGACAGTATTGCTGGTAGAGTCATGTTTGGATGTATGCATTTTGACACTCATGCTATAATTTTCCACGGTGGATCTTCTGGGTTTTCTGGTCATTATGTAACTTGGCTCAGATACAGTGGTAGTTGGACAGGGTGCAGTGATGCTCCATGCACCTTTAAGAAAAGGCTTCCAAAGAACCTGAAGGATGCATATGTGACTGCCCTAAAAATAAGTATTTCGTGGCAAGGGAGAACAGGTGCTAAAATGTATATACAGTGGTAGCCACAGACATTGTCAGCTATTTCCAGATATTTCGCAAAATTTCTGAAGAGTTTCTCTCTGCTGCCCCTACTGTTTAAATGCAAAAAGCATCAGATATTTCTGAAAATATCACAGAAATTTCAGGAAATAGCTGGCAGTGTCTGTGGCTACTACTGTAGGAAAAAGAAATTGCCTACCTTAACAAATGCCTATCCTTCTACCCCAAGAACTCCTAGGCGGTGCTAGTGGACCAACATGCCTTTGATGTGATCAAACAGTCCCTTCACAAGCAGGACTTGAAATACACCCTCAGCTTCCTGGTGATAATGCACATTGCCTATGAGGGAGGGATGGACCACTGAATCTCCAGAAGAAGCAGACAGATTCTTTCAATGACACCTAAGCAGCCCATACTGAGATGCAGCTCCTCCCAATGCAACCATACAACCAGATCCTCTTGAAACCATGGAGACGACTGTTGGCTGACGCATAGGCTCTTCACTAGTATGTGATGTCTTTGCCTGAGCTACATGCTCAGAGTTCCCTTTGCTTTTTTCCACACTGGTACTCCTGCCGGTTTCCATCTGCCCCTGGTGAGCACTGTTGTTGGCGTCCCCACTATGCCCCTCCTCCTCTATTTGCAGGCATGCCTCCAGTTGCTGCGAGACCAGGCCTCTTTTATTGGGACACTCCACAACTGTAGCTCCTCAACAAGCTTCTCTTGGTGGCTCCACTGTGCGTGTCTCCATTTTGATGTGTTGGCTTGCAGTACTTGTAATTGGAGTTTAACCCACATTACTGCCTCACTCTACTGTTCCTCCATGTCAGCCCATGCATTTCATCCATCTGATATGTGATCAGGCCCCTTTGCTGCAGGCTGCATGGGTGGAAGGCAAGAACAGTGACCACGACCATGCGGTAGTGATTGTCTATCTGTTGACACCGTTTGGCTTACCACACTTCTCTACTATGATCATCTAGTGACAGTTTAGTGTACCAGACTGCGAGGTGAGATACTATGAATTGTAGGGGAGGTGAAGGAAGAAGGTAAATTACAGTATTTTATTACTCTATGCTGTGCCATGTACCCGCCCAATGTCCCTCCCTCTAGGACCAAGTTCAATTTGCTCTGTATGATGCCTTGACTGAGGATCTTTTTGTTTTGCACTGCATGGGTGGGAGGGGAGAATAGTGGTTGCAGCCATGCAGTTGTGAGCACATGCCCCAAGACTTTGCCGCATTTGTTCCTGTGGAAGTTCCTGGACTCGGACCATGAGGCAAGCTGACATGGGTTGGATGGGAGGGGATGAGAGTGGGTCAGATGTTAAACCCTGTTGCTCTGTGTTGTGCACACACTCCCCTGGCTCACTCTCTGTGTCTGGTTATGAATTTGGGAGACTGTCTTTCTCTCCTCTGTTCCAGGGTGTCCATGTAGGGATCCCTCTGTTTCTCCTCATAGGACTTTCTGTACAAACCCTGCACCCTTTTAGCTGCCCTCCTCTGGACTTCCCCCACCCTATCTATTTACTTTCTGAGGAGCAGTCTCCAAAACTGGACACAGTACTCCAGGTGGAGGTGCACCAGGCAACGATAGCGTGGCAACACCACCTCCCTCCTCCTGCAGAGATACCCCTCCTTATAAACCGCAGCACCCCCACTATCCTACCCATTGCTTTTTCACACTGCCATGCCTCTTTGAGGTCCTCATTTATGATAACCCCAAGGTCCCTTTTCTGTTCAGTGACTGTCAGTACCTCCACCACATCTAATACTCCAGGGTTCCTATGCCCTAGGGTCATATTTTGCACTTCTTGGCATTGATCCCCAACTGCCATGCCTTTAACCACTCCTTGAGTTTTCCAAAATACCTGTGCATTCTTGTCACCCACTCCCGAGTGCCCACCCTATTATAGATTTTGGTGTCATCTGAAAAAAGGCATACCTTACCTTCCGGTTCTTCTGCAATGTCCAGTATGAAGATACTGAAGAGGACTGGTCCAAGTACCAAGCCCTGTGGTACCCTGCTGGTCACTCTCCCATCTTTAGAATGAGTGCCATTAACCACCACCCTCAGTCTCCTGTACATATGCTGAGCTCCTGAGCCCACCCACAGCCACTGTGGTATGCTACTTAGCCCAACCACTCATCAGCCCTGGTGGCAGACTCCCTAGCCCCACACCCAAACCCTGGCAGAAGGCTCCTGACCCCCTGTCCCTCATGTCATTCTACTGCCCCCCCACCACCACCCATAGCCCTGTGTTTATGCTTATGGTTCCAACTCCTAACTCTGGCCTCTGGTTTCCAATCCTCCCAGTCCTGACCTACTACTCCTGAGCACCTATATCATTGGCCTCAGGCTGCTAAGCCCCCTTCCTCAACCATGGTGGCACACTAACAAGTCTACAGACTATCCTGGCCTCTAGCTCCTGGGACCTGTGCCTCTACACTCCTCCAGCCCTGACGGCAGGCTCTAGAGCCTTACTGCCCTGGATACAGGCTTCTGAGCCCCAGTTGCCATGTGCTCAGGCTCCTGAGCCCCTTCCCAAGTCTTGGTGACAGCTCATGACCCCCACCACCCTAGGCGCAAGCTCTCATGTCCTCCCTCAGCCCTGGTAGCAGGCTCCCGAGCCCATCCCATTGCTCTCTTTGTATTGTCTGTCTGTCCCTGTAGTCCCCATGAATTGTCTCTCCTTACAGAAAACATTTACTTCCAACATAGTTTACAACTTGTTTTCAGTTTGAAAATCTGGCCTCTCAGTCTTCTGTGCCAATTCTGTTTTCCTTCCACTTTGCACAATAAAGCTCTGCTAGGTGTAACTGCTGAGCAGCTTACTAGCGCATGCTAAGTTTAATTGAACAGCACCTCTGCATCGACAGGCTGTGCATGCACACAGATCAAGATGAATCTGATAAGGATGTGCTGCATGTATACGCGCAGCTGGAAGTTAATAATAATATAATAATAATAATAAATTTTATTTGATATAGTGCCTTTCATGCTTCAAGGCGCTGTACAGTAAGGTAAAAACAACATTCAATAAACACAGATAAAAATCAAAGAAATTCAGGGTATGCTTTTCCCCACAAATAGGTCTTCAGTGCCTGCTTAAAGCACCCCACTGTCCTGCACTCCCATAGCTGACAGGGCAGAGAATTCCAGAGGGTAGGTGTCACAAACCCTAAGGCACGCACACCAGATGACATTAAACTTACCCTCAGAATCTCCAGCAACCCCTCGTCAGCCAAGCAGAGCTGTCGCAGAGGGGTGTAAGGAACCAGGAGCTCTTTCAAGTAATCAGGACCAAGTCCGTGTAGGGCTTTGTAGATCAATAGACCTACCTTAAAGGTGATCCACCACCGGATGGGCAGCCAGTGCATATCACGCAGCACAGGGGGTAATATGAGTTCTTCTCGAAACCCAAGTCAACAAACGTGCTGCAGTGTTCTGCACTAGCTGCAAGTGGTGGATATCAACCCCAGGATGCCCTAGGTAAAGGGAGTTGCAATAGTCAAGGCACGATGTCACAAATGCGTGGACCAAGACAGGCAGGTCGCTGGATGGAACAAGGTGTTTGATCCTAGCAATGTTCCTAAGATGGTAAAAGGCCAGCTTGATGACTGCTGACACCTGATGATGAAGGGTCAGGCTATCATCAAGCACCACTCCTAGGTCATGCACCCACTCAGAGGTGAGAATCTGTGCACCCCCCAGGACTAAACCAGAGGGGGAGCTCATTCCTCAACCCCTCTGTCCTATGACCCAGGTCTACTACCAAGACCTCAGTCTTTCCTGGGTTCAACTTTAAACCATTGGCACTCATCCAATCTTGGATTTCTAATAGGCAGCTGTTCAGTACAGAGATAGCACTAACCTGGTTGGGGGCAAAAGATAGGTAGAGCTGGGTATCATCGGCATAGCAGTGAAACCTCAGCCCATACCATCTTACAATGTCTCCGAGGGGCAGCATATACACTACAAATAACATGGGGGATAGCACCGAGCTCTGAGGTACCCCACAAGGCAGAGAGAAAGCCTCGTAAAAAAAAAAATACCCGAGACAACTCTCTGCGTTCTACCAGCGAGGAAAGATGTAAACCACCTGAGAACTGATCCAGACAGCTCCCAGATGGACCTCAAACGCTCAGGTAGAACCCCATGATCTACAGTGTCAAAGGCTGATGATAAATCAAGGAGAACCAAGATGGCACAGTGTCTCCGATCTCTCGCCATCAGAAGATCATTGAGAACCCGAGCCAGCGCAGTCTCAGTACTATGCCTCGTATGAAAACCCGATTGGAGAGGTTCCTATAGATTATGGATGGTTAAATGGTTCTCCAGTTGAGCCACCACAACTTTCTCAATAACCTTCCCCACAAAAGGAAGGTTAGAGATAGGCCTATAATTTGCTAGGTTCTCCGGGTCTAAAGAAGCTTTCTTCAGGAGGGGTATCACCACCCCCTCTTTCAGGGAGCTAGGAAACTCACCTAAATCCAAACAGCACCGGACAATCCGAGCTAAGACCAGGCCTATGATGTCACTACAACCCAAAATCAGGGAAATAGGACCCAAATCTAACCTACAGCAAGTGGGGCGCATCCGCTGCATAATCCTCATAATATCCACGAACTCTGGCAGATCCAAGGTACTCTAGGAAATTCCGGGCTTTGTGACACAACACCAACCAACAGCAACCCCCATAGAGTGAAGTTGGTGGCACTCCTGCCTGATGTCGGCCACCTTATCTGCAAAGAAATGAGTGATCTCATCACATTCCTTTTGTGAAAAGACTCGATGGAACTGCTGACAGGTTGGGTTGCACAGCCTGTCAACCGTTCTGAAGAGTTAAGCTGGTTGGTTCAGTGTGACAGAAATTTCCCTGGACAAGAACTCTGCCTTCTTACGGGAAATTTCTGTTTGATAGAATTTATAATGTTCTAACAAAATAAGGTGGTCGGCATCTAAGGTTGTCCTCTGCCAACGATGCTCTAACCTATGCCCCTGTCTCCGCAATTCCCTAAGAGTCCCATCACACCATGGGGCCCTGGGGCAAAGCGGAAGGGGGCGAACTCGGACAGGAGCAATCAGATCGAGAGCTGAAGAGACAGTCCTATTATAGGCCTCAACTAGCTGCTCAGGATCTATGCTGGTGTCATCAAACAGCTAGAGGTCGATCACCACCATCAGGTCTTCGGGGAACACGTCACTAAAGGGCGATAACTGATCATCTCCACGGGGGTTGACCTACCCAGGAGGGCCGAAAAATTTAGCCCAACGGTGAAATGGTCAGACCAACCAAACCGGTTCTACCACCAAGTCAGAGGCCTCGATCCCCAGGAGGAAGACCAGATCAAGGGAGTGACTACCATTATGGGTAGCTGAGTAAACAACCTGTGTGAAGCCCAGAGATGTCATCACCCGGAGGAAGTGTTGTTCAAAAAGTGAGGATTTGTCATCGACCCAGGCATTGAAGTCGCCCAGAACCATCAGCCTGGGCGACTCCAATGCCATGTTGGCGGCAAATTCTGCTACTTCCTGCAGGAAGAGCTTCTCATCCCCTGGTGGACGGTAAATGAGAGCTATCCTGCACCCCGCACGAACTACCTCAGTACACTTGAATGACCTGGTCTCCTCAACTGGAACACCAGTTAGGCCCAATTTGGTCTTGAAACAGACCGCGACCCCCCCCCCGCAGTCCAGTGTCAGGCAATGTATAACCGAGTACCCGGTGGGGATAGCTGCCTCCAAAATAGGGGCAGCATTCCCATCTAACCAGGTCTCGGTAATGCAAACCAAATCTGCTGTATCCACAAAATCTGCAATAAGAGCAGTCTTATTGCAGACAGATCTGGCATTGCATAACAGCGCCAGAGTTGGATGAGGTTGGCGAGTTGTCCCAACTACTTGCCCTCCCAAAACGGAGGTGCCCTTGGGTATGGAAACCAGAACAGGATCCCCACATTCCAGACACCATTTTTCCCCAGGGCGTCTTCTGGTCCTGATCACCCCAATGGGAGAGCACCACTCTTTCAGGCTCCGCTGTCCGCAACCCCGCACCCACCTCCGACACCCACCCCTGCGAGCAATCCCCAGCGCTCGACAGTGCTAATAGATGAAAGCAGACGGGGGGGAGAAGAGAACGGGCAGAGGGCGCAGAGAGTGGAGGCTGAATAGCACAGGACAGGGGGGGATGCAAGCGGGCACATTCCACCAAAAATTATAACCAAACAATAGAGAAAGCACACAGGACCCCAAATTCCAAAAACAGAACCGTGAACAATTAAAATCCTAAAACCCCCACAACAATATAAACTTAAACCATAATCCCAACCCAACAAAGCATATAAAATTGCTCTTCTCCCACAAATGGATAAAATTCGAACCCAGAAAACAAAATAAAATCCCCTCTCACAGGATATAAAATAAACACACGAATATAAATTCACCCCCTCCCGTAGCCCTCTCACAGCCAAGGGAAAAGGGAAAATTCTAGGCACTCCCACTGCCCAGAAAACACAAAAAATCAAAAAACTAAAATAAACATACACATCAGAAATAAAATAAAAAGTAAATATGGACCCCCTGATCCTCTCACCACCAGGAGACCAAAAATAAATTAAAAGTCTGGGAAAGAAGACATCCAATAGTAGGAGAAATCATAAAAGAAATCCACTCAATATAGATCCAAACAGAAGCTTCAAGTAATCCACCATAGATCAGGCCCCTCACAGCAAAATGCAGGTCAACTCGCACTGCAGGAATCCAAACTCCCAATACGTCTTATA
This sequence comes from Neoceratodus forsteri, assembly GCA_016271365.2. Lineage (NCBI taxonomy): Eukaryota > Metazoa > Chordata > Ceratodontiformes > Ceratodontidae > Neoceratodus > Neoceratodus forsteri. The sequence goes on along the minus strand of CM057453.1, from coordinate 1,056,796,389 downwards.
AGGCAAACTTCCTGGTATCAGTGGTCCAGCACTCACAGTTCTCACTTTTAAAGTTTATCCAGAAAAACGAACATAATGAAGGTAAAAACAGTCCCGGTTCAAATAATGCCAGAACCCAACCAACCCAGGACAGGTCATGTTATGTGCACCCGAACACCCCCTCTTGGAACGCTGGAGAAAACCCAGCCTCTGCCAGGCAACTCCGGTGGCTCCTGGAAGCTCCTCGAACACCAGCCCTTTGGTAGGCACTCCCGACCCTCCCAAGGACAAAAGGCTACACCCCGCACCCACCTCTAGGTCAGCTGGACTGGCTCCTCCTCCTCCTTCGAAGCTCCACAGGACAGTATCAGGGCCAGCAATTCAAGCAATCTTGAACAACAAACCAAGTCCAATCACTCGATTGCTCAGATTTCCAGGCTCGCTCCTACATCCAAATGACTCCAGCGTGGAGAATAAACCTTCCCTAAAACACATAGGGTTCCCAAACAATAATGACTAATAAATAATGTCCAATACCACAGTGGCAAAAGTCAAAAAAGCTTCAAGTAAATGGTTTACAGGCTCCAGCGATTTCAACAGACAGCAACACAACTTTCCACCAATCATAAAAATCTTGGCTCATTTTTACTCATCATAGCAGGAAACACCAGCTGGTTCGGCAAAGCTGTATCGCAAACTGCCATATCACTTGACCATGAAAATAACTAAACGTGATAAAAATAAAAGAATACAAATAATAAACGAACGTAAAAACAGATAATACTTCAGCATAGGGAGCTAAATAAAATAAAATCTGCAAACATCTGCAGAACTGTGTTCATGGCTGGCCCAGCATGGCAAGGTAAGTCTGTTGACAGCCACTAACCACTTACCTGGTAGCTCCATCATGCATATAAACGTGATGACGGTTACATGCTACACACTGTTGCAAGCAGAATCAGGGACCTGGGTGAGTCAGCAGACAGCTTGGAAATTAAACGGTTAAACAAGAGAGGCAGAGATAGAGCACACAGAGCAGACTGGCCCAAAAAGATATGCATCTGTCCACCCAAATGTTTGCTTACTTGTATTTGCTGTATAGTTATTGGGCATGTGCTGGGGGGGAGAAGAAGAAAGAGGGGGCTTGTGAAAGGGTAAGGGGGACTGAGCAAATCCAAGTTCAGAGAGGTGCAATGTCTAGTGAGATTGAAATGTCCAGAGTCCTTTAGATTATGTAACACAGCGCTACAAACCAAGTACTGTATGTAGCACATGCAGTCTGGACCTTCCCAGCTATAGCTATCTGGACATAGGCTGACAAAGCACATCCAGGTAAGTTATAGATACCCCCCAAATAAACATACACTCCTTGGTCAGAATTTAAAAATCCGTAACATTGGATTGCACCATGGGGCTGCCAGGCCACTGATTTGGTTCATTCTATGTGATTACATTGTTCAGAACCCCCTGTGGATATACGGTACCGTACCATGGAGTTCTAGGATGCATTTGCTTATCTGTCGACTGCCTTTACATGGCTAATGATTCTTAGTTGCTTGATGGTGACCAGAGTTGATTTCTTGAGGTTGTCACATAGGCAAACTTCTTAAGCACACACTTACTGAGTCACTACCAGCTAATATTAATTTGCTGTCTCTCAGATTTAATCTGCTGGTTGTGAAACATGATTTTGCTTGTAGTGCCTCAAAGCTAGAATATATAAGTAAGGAGGAATTTCACACACTAAGGCAAGAAGGGGTCTGGATATGGGTTTCAGAATAATTTGTCCTTTCCCACACTGTGGAGGTGAACTTGTTTGTATCTGCACTATATAAAACCTATTTACTGAGCCATGTAATGGGGATATACTACACACAGAAACAAACGTGCCCACCAACACTGAGATCAGAGCCACAGGTGAAACAACTACAAAAAAAGCCAAAAGTTGGGCTACAAGGTTACTGGTTTCAAAAACCCAAAAGCATTGTATAGGTTAATAAAAGTATTTGATTAAACATACATTGATATACAAAAACTGCCAATGCTTCACATCGAATACCAGTGCTTTTTCAAGACGAAAAAGTGCTTGTATTCAGTGTAAATATAGAACACAGTAGGTAGCACACTCGCCTCTGAGGCCGGGAGATCAAAGGACTGTGGGTTCAGTTCCCACATCTGGCACTTGGGTTAATATCCCAATACTGACACTGTAGTGCAGCATGAGAGAAGTGCTGCATTTCTGAGGTGCCGTCTTTCGGATGAGACGTTAAACCGATGTCCCATCTTCCTGGATTGGTGGTAGTTCAGGTGGATGTTAAAGATCCCATGGCACTTATCGAAAAGAGTAGGGAATATTTTATTAGAATAACATCAAAATTCAAAATTACATACAGTGTAAGATTCACATACAAACCCTTGTACATCAAGAAAACATGTAATAAATACCCATATTGTGAAACTATACTAACAAATATTGAAATCAAAAAGAATTCAAACAATCATTACTCATATATTCACAAAGAAACCTTTTTTTTTAATATATAATAAACCCCCAAATATTAGGTAACAAAAGTTTCTATTATCATGTAACATTGCACATCTAACTAATACTATCCTATACATACTCCCAACTAACAATCATGACTCTCCCCATATGTAACCCACTCAGCCATAGGTGAACAAAGGCACATTACTTAACTTTTATTTATATTTAATAAATTTCAAAACCCTTTCCACCATTCCTTCACCTTCCTTGATGAGAAGAATGCTGTGTCTTGAACATAAATCCTGTACATTGCCCCTGAATCAACCTCGGACATTGTCATAGGGCATCAACTTCTGATATAGCACCCACTGGCACCTAGCTTGCCACAAGTAGTATATCAATGTGCTACAAAAGATTTGTAAAGTGTCAACATGATATATTAATCGAAACTGTGGAGAATGACCCAGTACCAATGTATCATAATCCATGTATTCTAACCATTTCATACTCCATTGTACTGCCAAGAATTTCCACAGAGAAACAGCATAAGAACACTTAAAAAGAAAGTGATCAACCGCTTTCTTCTTGTGCCACACACTCCAAAATGGACAATTTCTGTCTTGTATCGGTTTATGCTTTGGCGTTCCCTCGTACTCCAATTCGACCATATACCATAAGCCATAGCGTTTCCCACATATAAGTAGGTAACCTTGGGTTGTTTAATTTACTTAAAACTATATCCACACACCGTAGAGGACAGTTCTTAAACACCGGTTCACTGGGATACAGTTGAAGCATTACTGATTTGTATAACTGTGGACCCGTACTTACTTTAACCACCTGTGCTACCAACCCCCATTTAAATACTTTTTTTGCAATAGGTATAAAATATGTCGGCAGAAACAACTTAGGAATTGGTTTCGGGGGTCTCTCATCCCAACAACCATAATACTGCCCCATTACCTGGCGATGTAGCATCCCACATCTTTCCGTGGGTACCCCCAACCGAACTTTACATTTGTTGAAATAAATAGGTAGAAAAAAGATAACGGATCTATCATTCCTAAAACCTCCTTCTTTTATCTAGATATGTAAATTGTCTTTAATTGGATTAAGTCTACTACCCCATAACATCTGAAAAAATAAGCTATATATTCTGGTTTCCAAAATTCAGTGGCAAGGAAAATCAGTGCTGTATACAATAGCTTCGAATAATAAATTTTTAATGATTGAGACCCGCTTAATTTTATCCAATTTCCATTGTTTCCAAATCTGGATTTTTTGTCTATTGAAGTCAAAGCTAATCCCCAGTTAAGTTCTGGTACATTTTTGGTCCGTAAAATAATCCTAGAATTTTATCGGGTCACAAGAAATACTGATACCTTGTATTATGAGTTCTGGGAGACCATCTGTACCTATAAACAAACCTTTACTCTTATTCTTGTTAATAGTAGAATTTGCTAACAAAGCATAATCATCCATAAAATCTAAAAAATGCTTACTTGTGTACTATCAGAGAATACACACAAATCATCCGCATAAGCTTGCACATACAACCTATCTTCACCAGCAGCCCAACCTATCCCTACCAAGAGGGTTGTGTTAATGATCTAATTAAAGTATCAATAGTAAAAGCATATAACAGGGGACTCAATAGACAACCTTGACGTACTCCTGTCGGAACGTGAAACCCTTCCCCAATCTCCAGTTGAATCACTGGTGGGTAATACCTGAATTGTAAATTGATTGAATGGTGGTTAAGAAAACTTCCGAATCCCATAATGTCTCAACGTTGAAATAAAAATGGATGGTAAACTCTATCAAATGCTTTCATCTGGTCCACAGAGACAATGCATCCTGAAATTCTTTGAAAACCGCTATCTCCACAATGTCTCTCAGTACCATATGAGCCTGATATATTTTTTTCCCAGGTACTCCACAAAACTGAAATGGGAAAGAACTTTGACTGCAAATTGTTTAATCTGGTGTTCAAAATACTCATAAAGAGTTTATAATCGGAATTCAATAGTGTAATTGGTCTCCAGTTATTCAAGTCAAATGTATCACCCACTTTATGTAAAAATCAACAGCCCTTGCAAACCAACTTGGAAAATCTGATTGTCCCATAAAAGCATTAAAACTAACACTAAACAATTTGCAAATTCCACTGGAAAGGCTTATATAAATCTGTTGTCAGACCATCAATTCCAGGAGAAGTAACTTATTTTGATTTTTAATAGCCGTAATTATTTCCTGTGTAGTGATAGGCTGTATCAATATTAATGTATCAAATACATGTCTGGGTACCTCAATCCGGTTTAGAAAGTCCCAAATGTCCTGATCATTCTGGGCCCTTACTGGCTCATAATCCAGAAAAATTGTTTAATAATATGTTGTAGTGACTTCTGATCCTGTACCAATTTTCCCACCTTATTCGTGAGGGGCATTTAAGGTAGCAGATTGTGTATAAACTTTAAAGGCCTCATATGGATCACCCTCCGGCTTTTTCTTCACCCCATATTGTAGAAGAGCAGTAAGGGTCCGAGCCCTATTGTACTGAACCTCTAGGAGTTGATCTTTTATTGATCTAATCTGTGAACTATAATCCAAAGTAGAAGTATTGGCTATGGAAAATAAATAATATAATTGTTGTCTTAATTTCAAATATTGGAGAAAATCATTGTTTGCTTTAACCTTCCCTTGTTGTTTTAATAGGTGACAAAGGTCGTCCTTAGAATCTTTCCACCACTCACCCACTGAGTCATATAAAGGCTACTGAAAGCCTTGCCATCAGCAATGCTTGAACTCTATCCGCATCTCCGAGAGTTTAATAATAGAGGATTCAACTTCCATCTCACCCGCCTACTTATCAGTCTGGCATGAGGAGAAATGGTACAGAGCAACAAGAGATGGTCAGAAAATGCACAGGACATGTTTCAAATGTAAAGGGAATTTTGTCAGATAAAAAAATATAATCTATCGTAGAAGTAAACCGTTCCTTTTATAAGTAAATTTAGGCCCTGAGCTTTGTTTACTACTCCCATTTATTAAACCCACTGAGTGTACCAGTTTGTATAAAGCCCTGGAATCACAGTAAATTTTCCTACCTACTCCCACCATAGAATCACCAGCATTTATTAATGCACAGTTAAAATCCCACACAAAACACCTCAAAGGAGGTCAGTAAATAAGGTTGTATCATATTACAGAGCGCCACCCTTTCTGCCTTGAGCTGTGACCCATAGACATTAATAAACCGGCACAATCTTGATTTCCACAAACCATCTAAAATCATTAACCGTCCGGTATTAGATCCATCAATTTAATTAAAGAGAAGTCATACAAGTGAAACAGAAACCCTATGCCATCTGCCGACTGCTGGCCAAAGGACCAATACGAAGGCCCCCAGCACCATTCCCGTTGAAAACACCTGGTTTGTTCCATAGTATACATCCATGTTTCTTGTAATAAACAGACATCAATCTGATTAGCATGAACAAAGTCATAAACTATCTGTCGCCTCTTATAATTCATACTATGAACATTCACGAACCCAACCTAAAGTGCATCCGTACAGTCAATTCCAGCCCATCACCTATCTTTCTTCCGCCGTTTCTTCTTTTCCCTTATAATCCTCCTGAACTTTAATGGGACGGTGGACTATCCAACGCCTGCTGCGAATCATTATCTGGGCAATCCATATCCGATTCCCCACGGACTTGATAGCAAGGCAAAAGAATTACTTATTTCTACACTCATAGCAGACTGCTGTGGAAGGCCCTTAATATTTCTGGAAGACCTTCGAACTGCAGACACCACAGGTGCCCTAAAAGACTCCTTTGGTTGTTTCTCTTCAGGCAAAATTCTACCCCAGTAGGTTCAAGACTCCTTGTCAAGAACTACTAAATCTTCCACCTCTACCACGCCTCCTCACTTCAATAACAGAAGGTACTTTTCCAACTGGCTGCTCGTGACCCACATGACCTTCCCTATTATCAAATCCTGGGCTTTTTGTATTAATAGGTCTGGATTACCACAGACTCTTTATTTTTGGCTGCCCATGTACATTCTGCAAACACATGTCCTGTCTCATCACAGAGATCACATTTGTGACGTTAGCACATTGAAAAGTAATATGTCCTACTTCTCCACAGTTATCACATCTTGGTTTGTCACAGGAACTTGATAAATGAGTTTTAGCACCACATTTATAACAAGCCCGAGGTTGCCCAGCATAAAAACATACCCCTCTGTCCCTACCCAACATAAAGGAATTCGGGATATGCTCAATTCCTGTAGCTGTTTGTCGTAGTTTAATTTTAAACCGCCAGCCCCCTGTCCAAAATTGTTCTGCATCCAGAATTGCTTCTGGGGAACTTAAAATCTCGCATTTTTGGCCTAACCAATAAGTAATATCATCAATATGAACCCCTTCGTTTCTAAACATAACAGTTGCATACTTTATTAAAGGTTTTGTTAACGGTATCACTAAAAAGGGTGTCCAAGGGAAAACTTAACCTGAGTATATCTTTCCCAAAAAGGTCAAGAGCATATGCTGAACGAAAACTAACATCAAAATTGTCTTCCCAGAAATATTAATAAATGCAAACACTTCCCTAGAGAGAAGTGCAAAGAATCTTTCAATAAACATTTACCAACATATTGTCTATCAGGTCTAACCTCTAAACCTCCTTTGTAACGAAGACGCACCGCGATTTCATGAAGGTGCAGCATCCTGCTTAATTTTGAAAACAATTCTGACATCAATGGTTTCTTCCCCTTTCCTCCCTCTGGTCCTGTGCCTCTACCTGTAACTCGGCGACAGGCTAGCTTCTGCCCCTGCCGCTCAGGAGATGAAACTACAAAAGGAATAGTCTCCTCATTTCCACCCACCACCTCTTTAACCCCACTTAAAACAGTAATGTCTTGTAGCTTGGTCTCCATGCTGGTTCATTCTGGGAGAAGTTTAATTTTGATCCTAATCAGGTGGGCTTCAAGCCCCACTGTCCAAAGTCCAACCAGCCTCACTAAGAGCTCTCTGTGGGGACCAGTTCTCATCATTGAGAGGCTCAGTCTCAGCGTTAGTTTGAACTTCCTTTCCCCACACTGCTCTTTTCCTGGTAACTTCTCACCTATCCCAGCAATAGGTAATACTAAATGTCTTTTGCAAATGTCAAGGCCATTCTTTTCTCCTTTCCTCCTCTCCTACCTTATCCAGTTGTCGCTTTGAAAAGAAAACCCGACACTCCAACCTGTGTCCCGGGATCAGTTTGAAAATACAATGTTTCAGTGGTGTAGTACTCTCACTCGCAGCCCCAGTAGTAGCTCGAAAAGTAAATCGGATGATTTCTTTGCGGACTGTTCTGTACGTCCACTGAAACCGTTCCTGTCTCACTTCCTTTCCTCCTGGATGTTGTCATGCAACTTGTAATCAGAAGGTGCATTTTTCTTGTGTGCTGTTCTCTCTGCTGGTTCTCTGCACAGGATTTTACTCCCAAAGAACTGCCAGCCACAGCTTGTGTATTTTTTTCTGTTAACCTCATGTTCCATTGTACTGTAAGCACGGCAGACCAGTAAGATTCTCTTTGATCAGGAGGGTTACATCTGCTACAGCGTTCAAACGCCTTCTAACTTGGTAAGCTTCATAGAGTCCACATTATTTGACTCTTGCAATTGCTCCACTACAGTCCTCTGTTCTCTACGTAATGCTTCCAATTTTAATTGTAAATTCTCGCTCGTAAACGTTGTATGTAGCCAAGCTACTGCTCACCATTTCTGCATCCGTTAAATTATCCAGAGAATCAAGTAACTCCACATCTTCCGCTTCAGTGTTCTTCAGGGTGATGTCCTCTTGTACAGCCATACTCATTGTTTCACTTGCAGCCCTCGGCTGCTCCAGTAACTCCTCACCATCCATCCTCCAGCAGAGCAGGCCACCAACTGATCCTGTGGTCAGTCGACAGCAAGTCCCCTACTGGCAAGCAGTAGGGAATTTCCCGTGTCCTGGCCAAATTTCCCTCATTCACTAAAAATACCACCAACAGCTTAATCTGGTTCAAGGTCAGTTGGCATTCATCTGTATCCCCCTCCCCCGGGTCGTGCCTGAAAATAGGCAGAATTTGTCTAGTGCACTTACCCGGTCAACAAAAACTAAATAAATAAATAAAATTAAATTCATGGGGTGGTGTGTTTAATGTGAACTGTATATACACCCGAGGTCTTGGATGCAAATAAACCCCAAGATCGAAGCTCAAGGGGTCTATTTAAGCATCCAACACAGAGAGTGTGTGTAAAATTTGAGTTTTACACATCACACCATGTTTTATTTTATATAATTGCTAGGGAGCGTTTTTCTCACGACAGCAATTACATAAAACAGAAACACATCATTGCGCAGTCACGGTTGGGTTCAAATGTAGTCGGCAGTTGGGCTCAAGCAGCTTTTATAAGGCTTTCTATCCCTTTTTCCGAAAATCAGTTCTTCCCAAGTGTACTTTAAAGAGCAAAGTTAATTTTTTTTCATATTTAGTTACAGCAGAATCCGAGTGTCTGGCACATTGAAGGGAAGATGGCGAGTGGTGCCTGTTTGGAGCAAGGGAAACCCAGCACGTGTTTGCCATTATAACCAACTGGGAAAAAATGCTCACCAGTTACCATAATATATTTATTAACCTAGATCAATTTTTTTTTATTTTGTAAACCAGTGACCCTGTAGCCCAGCTTTTGACGTTTTGTTTGTAAATGCTACACTGGTACATATTAGGGTTGGCAGAACTTGGTAAAATTCTGACCCTTATTAAATAAGAACTGGAACGGGGGGGGGGAGTTCCGATTAGTCCTGAACAGTTCTAATTAGTTCTGCTTATTTATAAATATTTGAAGAAATGTGATTAAATACATAACAAGGGGTCAGACTCTGTAATATTTATCTCAGAGGCCCACAGATAATACTTTAGTTCAATATTTGTATGAAAAATAAAGTAAAACTGCTAAAACAAAGAAATCAGTAGCTCTTTCATGGATTCTTTTGGTGGCATAACTGCCTGACACTTGTGAGTGCTGGGAGAAAGTGAGAGAGATGGGGAAGACCCATGTGATGCAGCTGCACTGCATGTCCCAGTGTACTATGGTACGGTACACTACCTGGTCCAACAGGTGGTACTGTTTTCTACTTCTTCTACTCAGCAACATCTTTTAAACAAGAAATGAAAGATCTCACCACACAGACAGTCACATCAGTCAAGTGTAGTCAGTAATAAAGTAGTGTGCCGCTGACGACACATATAATACATCCTTCTTAGTTCCAAGAAACAATTGCTGCCAGTGCCAAGTACTTGAAGTGTATATAATAAAAATAATGTCAGCCTAGCCAGTCACAGTAACTGAGATGTAGTATTACATTATACTACAAACAATGAATGAAGGAAGGAAGGAATGAATAGTAAATTTTCTCTGTGTAATTGCACTCAAATATGGTTATGGAGGGATGTGAAAAATATATTATTCAAAGAAGAGTATTCAGGCTTCACATAAGCAATCTGTTGTAAGAAAAACAGTGACTACAGTATTAACATCATACTACAGTACAGGTGGTAAAATAATATTTCACGCAGTTGCTAACAAATAGTGGGCCCTATGCACGAATGGTGCGGAGTGGCTACGCGTGCATATCTGGGGCGCATAGTCACCCACACCCATTGCGCCTCTACACAGCATGCTCAGCAAAGCAGCACAGACCCACCGCACCTGATCCCATGTCTGTGGACAGCACCATGCTGGGGTGTTCCGGGGTGTGCCAGCACTACGTGGTATTCACTAACCCACATGGTGCTGGCCGCATGGGTGCAGAGGGTGGTGACCTCGCTAGACCTTGCCATAACCTACTGTGCGCCCCCATGGTCCCCATCCACTTGACACCAAGGGACCAGGACAGTGTTCCCCATGCTGCCCCAGCCCACATGGCAGCTGGAGAGGGCAGGGGCAGAGGAACGGGTGAGTGTCTGGACAGACAATTGCAGCGGCACAGGGATGTTGGGGGGGTCCAGTCCATGGGCCGTGGCACATGCCTACCTAGGGGGTATGGCCAAAGTGTGGGGCTTTTCCACCATTGCGGGTGTGTGGCTGGAGGCAGGTCCCGACACTGGGGGTCAGCAGAGTGCTGGAATGGCACCGGGTGCCGAGGGCTGGGCCGGTGCACCAAATGGCCGAAGGGTCCATGCTGCGTGGGTCTTGGTGCCTAGGTGGCATGCACAACCCCGGACCCATGCATCACAGTGAAAGGGATCTACTGAGGGACCCCGGATGGGCATCCCATTGGATGCCCACCTGCGTCCATGACTCCGCCCCCTGCAGCCCTGCAGAGTCCTGCGCACCGGGAAGGGGAGGAGCTGCAGACAGGTGGCTGGCATTGGTGAATGTTGGTATGGGTGCACATGTCCATGGGGTGCAGGGTCACAGGCGGGGTATATGACTTTTCCATGTACCCCCACCCACTTAGTGCATAGCACTCTGTGATAGTAGCAGGCAGCACCCTACAATCCAGATAAGATTAGTAGTACTACCGAGTAAGTTTGGGACATGAAATGCAGTTGCTTGCTTTATTATATGGACTCTGGACCCACTGATGTTTTTATTATTTATTTATTTATTTTTTATTTCTCTGTGCTCATTGTGTTCACTTAAGTAGTTCTGGCCTGGCCTCTCCTGACCCGACTTTTTGCCACTATCTCATGTGTGCCTCATATATTAATAAGTAGACCCTAGTCACAAAATATTTTTATCACAGGCACAATGGGGGAAACTGTTTTGTGGAGAGGGCCTGCTCAGAGTCAATGTGTTTCATTCAGGTATCATATGTGAAACTAAAGTGAGGAATGTTGACTTTCAGAAATGTCAAATGCTCAGTGCTTTCTGGTGGCAAACAGTATCTTGTGTCAGTCATGACATTACCAGCTGAACTAAACAATTGTTTGAATAAACACTAGTAGGTAGGGAAACTCATGTACTTCATAACAATTTGTACTAAAGCAGGGTACATATTTGTTTGGATTTCCAGTATTTCAAAGGATCAGCATTCCAGTCAATACTGGGCTCTGCCAGGTACATTTCAACAATGGTCTGTGCTGAGGCTGTATTAGAAGTGGATGAAGACGTTACAACTATATCTTGCAAGTGACTCCAGAGACCTGAAGCTGAATTGTGGAACACTGCTATTTTGTGATGGTGTCACAGAAGACCCTGGTGTAGTGGACAAAGAAAAGGAAGAAGAAGAAGAAGCAAAAACTGAAACACCAGAGCAGAGGCCGCCTGATGCTGTGCTTTGTTGGGAATAAGTTGTTCTGAATCTGATTCTGTACTCTGTTCCATGATAGGATGAACTTCTTCAATTATTTCTTGTCTGTTTAGCTTAAGCGAAGTGTCATCATCATTCAGCAGTTGCTCTGATTTGTATCATGGGTACAGGATTGTTGCTTTTATATAGTGGTCAGACTGAAGCATTTTACGCAGTTTTTTTCATCTTCACTTTTTTGATCATATATTTTTGTATTCTAGTGGAGATACGAAGATACGAAATGCCAGCAGAAACAGGCCAAAATGATCTATCGAGTCTGCTTGATTGTGCAGCTAGCCCCTCAATTAGCAGCTACCCCCTTTCCCCCAGTCCTCCCCCCTTACTCTGTCCCACCCCTCTTGAAGCAGCCCACGATCCTACATGAAACCACCTCCTCGGCAGAGCATTCCATTTGTCCACTACTCTCTCCATGAAGTAATGTCTCCTGAGCTCTCTCCTGAATTTGCCCCCCCTCCAACCTCAAATGGTGCCCCCTCGTATCCCTTCCTCTTCTGATCTGAAATATCTCCTCTGTATTAGCCTTGTTTATCTCCTTCAGGTACTTGAAGGTCTCAATCATATCCCCCCATCCCTCCTCTCTTCCAGGGAATACATGTTAAGCTTGTTTGGCCTCCATTCGTAGGAGTTCCCCTCCAGAATCTGAATCATCTTAGTCACCCTTCGCTGCACCCCCTCCAATAGCCTGATGTCCTTTTTAAGGAATGGGTTCCAGTACTATATGCAGTATTCCAGGTGTGGCTTGACTAGTGACCTGTACAGGGGAAGGATCATCTCCCTCCTTTTAGAGGAGTTCCCCTTGCTATACAGCCCAGCATCTTGTTAGCTTTCACTGCCACTTGCCTGCACTGTGCCAAATTGTTTATACTCCCTGTTATAATCACCCCAGGTCTTTTTCTTCTGCTGTGCTCCCTAACTGTACCCCTCCCAGCTGATAGCTCCTCCTCTGGTTCCTAGCTCTGAAGTGCACTACCTTACACTTCTTGGCATTGAACCCCAGATGCCATGTTTCTGACCACTCTTGTAGCTTAGTCAAGTCCCCCTGTAGTCCCTTCCACCCCTTGATGTCATCCACCATGGCCCCCATTTTGATATCATCTGCAAACAGACTGATCTTACTCTGGGTCCCGTGTGAGATATCTGCTATGAATATCCTGAACAGCACTGGTCCCAGCACTGACCCTTGCGGTACCCTGCTCGCTACCACTTTTGGCGATGAGAGCTTCCCCTTCACCACCACCCTTTTTTGTCTGCCCTTCAGCCAGTTAGTGATCTACCCGACCATCCTAGTACCTACCCCTACATATTCTAGTTTCCCCCCCTAGCCTCCCATGTGGCACGGAATAAAAAGCCTTGCTGAAGTCCAAGTAAAGCATGTCCACTGCATAGCCCTTGTCCAGCTCTCTAGTCACCCAATCATAGTACTCAATGAGGTTTGTATGGCAGGACCTTCCTGAGACAAACCCCTGCTGTTGTCCATCCTGGAGGCCATTGTCCTACAAAAATGTCACCAGCCTATCTTTAAGGATGGTCTCCATGAGTTTTCCCACAATTGATGTGAGGCTCACTGGTCTGTAGTTACCGGGATCATCCTTTGGGCCACCCTTGTGAATGGGCACTACATGGTCTAACCTCCAGTCCTGTGGAATGCATCCTGTGTGCAGAGAGGTATTGAACAGGTCAGCCGGTGGTCCTGCCAGGCACTATGCCAGATCCTTGAGTACCCTAGGGTGAATGCCATCAGGTCCTGGTGCCTTGTCCACCCGCAACACCCTCACCCCTTCCAGTACTCTGCCTTCTGTAATATCACCACCTGTCACCCCCTCCCCTCCCCTCCCTTTCCCACCCCACCCTTCCCATCCAGTATCTGTCCTCCCAACCGTGAAAACAGCAGAAGTACCCATTTAATTCCACTGCCTGCTTCTCCCCTTTCTCTACCCACCCCCTGTCCTTCTTAATCCTCACTATGTGGTCTCTGTTCTTCCTCCTCTCCCCAATGTATCTGAAGAAGCCCTTTTCTTCATCCTTGATTCCCTGTGCCAACCTCAGCTGGTTGGCTGCCTTAGTGGCTCTGACCAGCCTTACAACCTTCCTGGACTTCTTCCTATACTCTTCCCTGTCTTCCCTCCTTCCTGATTTCTTGTATATCTGAAAAGCTCCTCTCTTGGCTCTCACCCCATCTCTGATCTCCTTGTTCAGCCAGCTGGGTTTCTTTGCCCTTCCTCTCTTACTCTGTGCCCTAGTACATGTCTCAGTGGCCTCTGCAAGTCCTGCCTTAATGATATCCCGTTTTTGGTTGGCATCCATGGTTGGCTGGATTCCCCCAAGGTGACCTAAGACAATTCCCCTCATCTTGTTGAAGTCTGCTCCCCTAAAATCAACAGCCCTGGTACCTGAACCACCAGACTGCTTCCTCATTCCTAGTGTGAACCACACTGAGTGGTGGTCACTCACAGCCAATGGGTTCTCCACCTCCAGCTTCCTTACAGCCTCCCCATTTGTCAGCACAAGGTCCAGAGTCCTTCCCAACATTGTTGGTTCATGTACCAGCTGCACCTGGAGGCTATCATGAAATGCTGCCAGCATAACCTGCTCCCTTGCACTTGCAGTGGTTGGTGTTCTCTAATCCACCCCCGGTAGGTTGAAGTCCCCCACCACCACCGTGTTCCAATTCCTGCAAACCCTCCTGACGTGTTCTGCCAATTCCCTATCCAGCTCCTCCCCTTGAGTTGGTGTCCTATATACTACCCCTATCCTCAGTACCCTGTGCTTTGAATCCTGAAATTGTGTCCACAGGGCCTCTGTTCCGTCTTCTTCCCCCTCCTCCCTCATACACCTTATTCCCTCCCTTACATAGATTGCCACATCCCCCCCTTTCCTGTCTGTCCTGTCTTTCCTGAACAGCTTGTATCCAGGGATCACCATATCCCAGTCCTGGTACTGGGTAGCCCATGTTTCTGTTATGGCTGCGATGTCCACCTGCCCCACTGCCAAGAGGGCCTGAAACTCGGCTGATTTGTTCCCTAGGCTCCTCACGTTCAGTGACACTACCTTCCAGTCTGCTCCTTTCCTTTCCCTTCCCTGAATTTTCCTTGTTGCCTCTACCCTTCTGCCTTCCCCTTTTGCTTGGGGGACAGGCTCACCTGTCTCTCCTCCCTGAGAACCCTGCCTACCAGCTGTCCACCTGTTTGTGTTAGCAGTGGTGACAGCAGTGTGGGATGGGATTGTCTGCATTCTCTAAACAAAAGACAACACCAGATGTTTAGAATGAAAATGCACACATACCTCATTTATTGTGCAAAATACACTCAAAGTGCAATGTGTGAAAAATGTCCATGAAAGAGATTCAGGAAGGCATCCTCACATTTCTCTCGACCAGTTTCACTGTTAGTGTCATCAGGAGGATTTTTGCAAAATAGTAAACTTTCCCATTTCTTTAGTAGCTGTCCTTCCCTTCTGCTCCCTCTCTGTCTCTCTCTCACTGTACCCATGCCACTGCTCACACTTTCCCACCAGAGTCTGTTGCACAGTGCAGCAGTATTTATACTGCTGAGCAGTGTCACATGACCATTCTGCCTTCCAGCTACTGCTATTCACTGTGGCTATGGCTACTGCAGGGATGCTGCTGACGGTCTGTTGCATCAGCCGACCCCCCTCCCTGTATTGCCCAGTCCCCCTCCTCCCCAAACCACCCATCATCAAGGTTAATTTATGGCACTACATCCCTTCCCTTCTTCTCCTGTCCCCACCATGTCACCCTGACTCACTCAGACCTCTCCTCTCACCCACACCCACCAAAGCAACAGACTAGCTCACTCACTCAGTTCTTGGCTTCTCCCCCTCTTCCCCCTACCCACGTGGCAACAAGCACCATATCCCTTCTCTTCCCCATGTTGCCCTGACTCCCCCCAGTACTGTCTTCTGCTCACTGTGTCTCGGCTTCTCCTGACCTTGCACTGCTGTTCCCCTTACCCATGGTCTCGGAAACAGACTCAATTGACTGAGTTCATATTTATCTGAGCCAGTGGGTAAGTGCTGGATTGGGGGGTGGTCTGGGGGTGGGTGGTGATGGTTCTGATTTCAAAAAGAACAGTCCACCCAGCCATACTACTGATTACTATAGGCAGCATCTCACAAAAATCCATCTTGGTTACTAGAATCCTTCCACTCTTATAAGAAAATGTACATTTGTTTGGTAAATAAGTGTCCATGGGCATCAATTCACCAAAACCATGTGGGTTGCAAGCCCATCAAAAAAAAACTACCAATTAGTCATTAGCGACGTCCATTGTTACATATTTCACTTAAATCCCAGGTTACATTTTCTACATTTTTGCAGAGGTGAGGAGAGAGAGAGGTGTAATGCCCCAAAGTAGGTGTCCAGCCTGGCCAGCCCGGGCCAGCAAAGAAAAAAAAATGGAACTTCTAGCTTGGGAGTATGCTCTCCCTCAGCATTGTGGAGTGTCTCGAGGGGAGACTTCCAAATGGGACTTATAGCCTGTTCTGGTTCTGTTTTCTTTTTAACATTAGAAAATGGCAAGAATCAATTCTTAAAGCTGATTGGTTGAGACAGGCTCCAAGCTGGGCATTTATTTTTCAATAGATGCCTAGCTAAAAATAAGAGCCAGTCCAAGTGTCACTTCACCGAGTAGCATTCTCCTGTGGTGCCAGCCTGTTTTGTCATTGGCTGAAAGCACCCGGTGAAATTTGAAATCCCCGCCATGTTTTTCTCTCACTTAGTGAGAGCAGCTTGGCATTCGACTGCCCCCCCCCCATCCACACAGACACTTATTTTAAGTTAACATAAAAAAATAAACAGTAAAAACACATTGGAAAAGCTGAAGTAAGAAAAAGGAAGCTGTCACTCCAATCGGCTTCATGCAACCAGCAAACAACAGAGTGGGGTTTTCAATAGGGCAGCGGCAGCACGAGGGTTTAGCAGGTAAACCTAATTATTCTCACATCCAACCACAAATGCAGCCCTGTTACTGAACCTGCTGGGGGCACTGACAGCAAACTAATGGAGCGGGGCGTGGGGTGGAGACAAATGAAACACAACTGGCACCTCAGTATAGAGCAAGCAATCTCTCACGTGATCGCTGTGAGCTCCCGATGTTCGCCTTGTCTTCACTTTCACTGCACTTGCGATCTTCCCATTACAACACCGTTAGCTGCAGGGACAGACAAGGGGAAAAAAAAACAAAAAAAAACTTGCTTGCTCGTGTGGTATTGCAGCTCTACCATTCATACCCTGTTCTCTTCCTACTGTGTGGGAGGGTAACCATGACAACCAGGACAGAGACTGTACAAGGATAGTATAGGCAGAGGAACTATTCTATTTAAAAACATATGTTCAACAAATTTTTCACAAACATTTTTTTTACCAAACTTATTTTGTTTTACAGTGCCCATTTTGTAAGAGCAATAATACCCTCCAGGGTGGGCATTATTGGGAAATACCGTACCTTCCTGCAGCATCGGGCCTCATTATGCCCCTGGGTGGTCTGGTATTTCCCAATAATGCCCACCCTGTAGGGTATTATTGCTTACATAAGACAGCTGGAGTGGAGCTCAGTACTGGACAGCCACCAGAGAAGAGGCTGCTCTCTGTGTGAAGTAACTGGCCGGCCAGTTACAGCAGGTGGGATTGCCTCATGCTTGGGGGGTCCCTCGCTGTGTCCTGGCTGGCGTGGTGAAGAAATCTGGGCAGATCAGCATCTTGACAGCAACCAGCAGTGTGGCCAGTAATGGTTTGGATTAAATTATGGCCAGCAAGCTGAGTGGTAGGGGAGAGTTTCCAGGCCCCCTGATGAAGGAAAAAAAAAAGTGTTTGCAGCTGAAAGGGAGAGAGGGGACACAGGGAGGTAAATGTTAATAAGGTAATCAATACCTGCTGTCCTCCTGTCATCCCTCCATCCAAGAAGTCAGCGTTCCGGCAATGTTGCAGTGATCCATCAGCGTCGGCGGGTCCCCCTGAGTAGCAGCAGTTATCCGATTGTGATGTGGGCTCTGTATAGCCC
The DNA here is from genome assembly GCA_016271365.2 of Neoceratodus forsteri. NCBI lineage: Eukaryota > Metazoa > Chordata > Ceratodontiformes > Ceratodontidae > Neoceratodus > Neoceratodus forsteri. The sequence continues at coordinate 1,056,778,556 of CM057453.1, read as the reverse complement.
CATTTTTAATTTTTTTAAAATGAAAAGTTAAAGTTTGGTCCCTCGTCAGTGGCGCCCACAAACGGGGCCGCATCCTCATGCAGCCAGCATCAGGGTGGAGAATCAGCAGAGCATCGGGAGCAGCAAGGCCCCAAGAGTTGGTTCCACAAGTGCCTGCAGCCAGCACCAGTGCCCAAACTACACTGCCTCCTCTTCCTGTCTTCTCCCTGGTGTGGGGTGGTGAGTCGACAGCAGCACCATGGGGCAAGTGCTAACTGCCAGAACTGTTTGAAGTAAATAAATTAATAAAAGTTTATTTCTGCACTGGAGGGTGCAAGGAGGGGCAGTCATTAGTGGGGGCAGAGCAAGGTCCCAGGACAAAAAAGGGCTGTCTGGGGGCAGATCTATTCTAATTTATTAATTAAAATAAGTTCCAGCAAAGGAGGTTAGGGCAAGGCTGGCCCTACATTTAAAGAGACAACAAAAGGGTACCAGCCTGTGGTATAGGCAGACAAAGCCCCAGTATCCACCCAAATTAGCCAGATGGGCTACTGGGAAATGGGTTAGTTGGCCCAAAAGCTTAATTTTGTAAATAAAGCAAGCCACAGTTAACTTGATAGCCAAGCTAGCCAGTTGGGCTAGTGGCAGGGAGGCTAGTTAGCCCAAAGCTGTTCTGTTGTTATGCATCCTGAAATAAGTACCCAGTGGGCCAGTTGGGGGAAAAAAGCCTAGATCATAAGGGAAAGTGTGCCAGTGTGCCAAGGGTGGCTAGTAGCCAAGTGGCCACCAGTAGCCAAGTTAAGGTTAATGTTTGAAACTTGGGAAATTCTTCCATTTCAAAGCCCACTAAGGTGTTGGCTTCAGCCAGGAGCAAGGGGAAGGGAGTGGGCTAGCCAGGTAGCTGCTCCAGCAGCATAATAGTCCAGTCCTAGCCAAAGGCTAGTGACCTAGTAACTGCCCAGTAGCCCCCTAAGTCAGGGAGGGACAGTGAACGTGGGACCTATAGCGAGTCAGCTGGCCAGATTACCCACAGCCAATAAGGTAATTCCCCTGATAGGCCCCATCAAACCCAAATGCCTGGGGGGGGGTCTATAGGTTTCCCCAACAACAGGGTGAATCAGGGTGGTAATAATTTGGTTACCATGCCTGGAAACCTGTGTATACTTTGAACTGTGCATACTGTGCCCTGCAAACAACAATTGCTTGCCAAACTGTGTGTTCTGCCTGGAAGGAATTGCCTGAGTTCTTATGTATCATGCATTGGCCCAGAGGTTCTTCAGCTTCTTCTGCATCTCGTTTTCCTTGGAGTCCCATTTCAGCCAAGAGGATTTACTGTTGTTTGGGACTTTTGTGCATTTTAGTTCTTTTCCCCCTTCGTTTCTTCCATTTCAGCTAAGCCGGCCAATGAAGTGCACTGGTGACCACTGCACTCAATCCTTGGCAAGCACAACGCTCTGACTTTTGATCTATGTTGGTCATGCTGTCATAGAGTATAGGAATATAGTGTGATCAAAAAGTTGTAGTATTGTCATAGAGTATAGGATTTTATTTTTGTATTTTATTTATTTAGCTTTTGTTGACCGGGTGGGGTACACTCAGCAGGCATTTGCCTATTTTCAGGTACGACCCAGGAGAGAGAAAGTACAATACAATACAGTACCATGCAATGCCATGTATATAGAAAAAAGACAAAGAAGCACTTCAAGTAAAAGAAAAGAATTATACAGTTCACTAGTAACATTTTAACCAAAGCTTAGTAGTAGGGGGCAGAATATAAAAGAGCAATAAACATCAGTACATGTTACATAGTGAGGCAAACAATAAACATCAGTACATATTACATAGTGAGGCAAACAATAAATATCAGTACATATTGCATAGTGAGGCAAACAATAAACGTCAGTACATATTACACAATGATGTAAACAATAAACATCAGTACATGTTACTTAGTGATGTAAACAATAAACATCAGTACATATTGCATAGTGAGGCAAACAATAAACATCAGTACATATTACATAGTGATGTAAACAATAAACATCAGTACATATTACACAGTGATGTAAACAATAAACATCAGTACATGTTACTTAGTGAGGCAAACAATAAACATCAGTACATATTACATAGTGATGTAAACAATAAACATCAGTACATATTGCATAATGAGGCAAACAATAAATATCAGTGCATGTTACATAGTGAGGCAAACAATAAACATCAGTACATATTGCATAGTGATGTAAACAATAAACATCAGTACATATTACATAGTGAGGCAAACAAGTAAGCATTAATCCACGATGAAGGTGGCATCTAATGGGGAGTTAATGCATGGGTGGGGCCCTTGTGACCGAGTGCCTACAACGACCAACCATGCATTAACTCCCCATTAGATGTCACCTTCGGAGTGGATTAATGCACTTGTAACATGGTCTACAGATGGCTGTATATGTCTTACATATGTTTCTGGTGATAGAACACAAAAGACAATGACAGTAATGAAGTTTATCTGTGATTTTTACTGTTACTTTGAGATTTCTGCATGAAGCTCTCTTACATACATGTATGCTTTTTTCTACTTTGGGAGGGGGTCTACAGTTATACAGTATGTTTCTTGATGACTGCCATACATTTCCGAAATTTCTGAGCGGCTGTTACTTGAATATTGTTGCTAGGCTGACAGCGATGCTGCTAGTTTTCTAGTTTGCGATCTCTCTCCGTATCTCATTTGCATATAGAGATCTTGCTTTGCTGCCTGCTGTTTCTATTAGATCGGTACTCACGCTGTGTTTCAGCACATCGCTTACTTCACCTTCTCACACATTTCCTATCTCTGTGCTATGTTCTGTCTCTGTGTTTCAAGCTGTATATTTGAAATTGACCGTCCCAAACACCATAAAATTCTTAAAGTCAAATCTGTTGCCCGATGTTCCCGGTGTAGCTCGCGCTTCCGGTCCATTGCTTCCTTTGTCTTACAACTTCTGGCCCTCGCTCATACATTATGTGCTGCCGCTACACATTCTGCCAGTTCTTCTTCGTCTGCAAAGTGCTCCTCTACCCATTCCTGCATTTCCATTCCTGCACACATGCTGAACATTACTCCGATTTTCTCCATCTCTACCTTCACAACTTCCCTCGCTCTACTCTTACCCAGTCCCTGTCTCACATTTGTCCCACTCCTCCTCTATGCTATTTGCTTACTATTTACAGACTTTGTCCCTGCGATTTCTTGCCATCTGATACTTACCACAGTGCTCGTTTTCCTCCCGTGGCTCGTTTATGTACTTCAGAAGCAACGCAGCATTATCGTCTCATAATGCCGTGTTGCTCGTACACCACCTGACCGCGTTAGTCCTATCCGCTTTCTTGCTTGAAGTCCTAACATTTTTCCCATGTTACAATAAACATCAGTACATATTACATAGTGAGGCAAACAATAAACATCAGTACATAGTACATAGTGAGGCAAACAATAAACATCAGTACATATTGCATAGTGAGGCAAACAATAAACATCAGTACATATTGCATAGTGATGTAAACAATAAACTTCAGTACATATTTACATAGTGAGGCAAACAATAAACTTAAGTACATATTACATAGTGGTGTAAACAATAAACATCAGTACATATTACATAGTGAGGCAAACAATAAACATCAGTACATATTGCATAGTGATGTAAACAATAAACATCAGTACATATTACATAATGAGGCAAACAGTAAACATCAGTACACATTACATAGTGAGGCAAACAATAAACATCAGTACATATTACATAGTGATGTAAACAATAAACATCAGTACATATTACATAGTGAGGCAAACAATGGTAGTGATCAAGAGCCAGTGCAGCCAAGGATGGTTAAGTAGCAAAGCTGGGCAGGGCAGAAGAAATAAGATTGGGGGAAAGAGGAGGTAGAAGGGTGAGTGGAGGTGGGAGAGAGGGAAACAGAGGCATGACTGGAGGTGGGGAACAAGGTAGGAATTAGGGACAGGTGCAGGTGGATCAGTCAAATTAGTAAGGAGTGGAGCTGTTTCTTGAAAGTGCATTTATTGACACAGGAGCGAAGGGCAGCCAGGAAGGAGTTCCATTGTGCAGGAGCTGCAGAAGTGAAGGCTAAAGAACCATACTTTGACCATGATCTGGGGATAGATAGTTGCACAGTGTCAGAGGATCTGAGGGTGTAGTTGTGCAAACTGGGAACTAAAAGTACAGCCACTGAAAGTTATTTCTGTGAGATAATGATGTTGTGAGCCAATTTGCCTAGTCAGGAGTCAAGAACGGTTGTAGGGGAGGGCCAACCAAGTTTGCTGTAGAGAGAGCAGTGATGTGTGAGACAGTTGCAGGATAGAGCAAATCTGCAGATATTACTGTAGTTTACAGTCCACTTGTGGCAGAGTGAAGCAGAGGATAAAGCGAATAGGGGCAGGCCATAGGACAATCTGGGAAGGAGACGGTCTCAAGCCACTATGATTTGTGCTGAGGGAGAGAGATGGCTTTTAGCATGGACTATATAGGATTATAGAGTGATAAAAGAGTTGTATATTTATAGAGTATAGGAGTATAGCGTGATAAGCATAGAGTTGTAGTATCATTATAGAGTATAGGAGTATAGAGTGATAAGCATAGAGTTGTATCATTATAGAGTATAGGAGTATAGCGTGATAAGCATAGAGTTATAGTATCATTATAGAGTATAGGAGTATAGAGTGATAAGCATAGAGTTGTATCATTATAGAGTATAGGAGTATAGAGTGATAAGCATAGAGTTGTAGTATCATTATAGAGCATAGGAGTATAGAGTGATAAGAGGATAAAGCGAATAGGGGCAGGCCATAGGACAATCTGGGAAGGAGACGGTCTCAAGCCACTATGATTTGTGCTGACGGAGAGAGATGGCTTTTAGCATGGACTATATAGGATTATAGAGTGATAAAAGAGTTGTATATTTATAGAGTATAGGAGTATAGCGTGATAAGCATAGAGTTGTAGTATCATTATAGAGTATAGGAGTATAGAGTGATAAGCATAGAGTTGTAGTGTCATTATAGAGCATAGGAGTATAGGATGATAAGCTCAGAGACACAGTATTATTCTAGAGTATAGAATTATGGTGTGATTATCACATAGTGATTGAATTATAGAAGTGTAGAAAATAGATTGCTAGGGTAAACAGCTGTGTAATTGCCTGTCCTCATTGGTGCTTTGTGTGACGCTTCACCAGCTGGTAATGATTACTGTATGATATTTGTAAAATAAAAATATAGTATGTGATTGTCTCACATAAGACATCCTGTGCTTCCATGGGTGCCCCCCCTCAGGTTTCAGTGAAGCTACAAGATATGTAACTGACCAGGAGATCTCTGTAATGTAATTAACTTCCTTGAGAAACTGCATTTTATGGCCTTTTTTATGACCTGTTGCTGCTTTGAAGTTGGGAAGCTAAATATACAGTTTATTACAGGACAGGACATCATTTAGCTGGTTTCTGTGGGCGATATATTGCACCTGGGTGACGGACTGCAGAGCTGTAAAAACCTTTGATGTTCCTTGGGAAAACAGGAACCAGCCACCAGTTCGAAGGAAAGGCTTGATTAAAGGCTGTCGTAATTTAGGAAATATCATTTTCCTTCTGAAGTCACAATATTTAAAATATCTCCTGATAGGAAATCATTTTTTGTAATTTTATATTCTAAAAGGAGGAACTAGATGACTCACAGAAGGGGCGTGGAGACAGTTTAAACTGGTGTCTCAGATGAATGTCTTATAAATTTTTTGGGACTCTAGAGAGACACAGTTCTCTAACTGCACTTACAGTGGTAATACATTAGATAGAAAAGATCTAATTGTATGTTGGTAGGAGTTTGTTCTGTAGTTTTCTTTGTTTTTCTTTTATGTGATTGTGGTGCTCTTTCATATTTGTTCTGTATTTTATCTTACTGCTTTTTTATCCATTTTTAGTAAACCTATTCTTAAGAGACTGCCTGGGTCTGCCAGTTCTTTTTTTTTGCATGTGACATATAGATGGTTAAGTCTGACAATTGTTCAAGGGCTTGATGGTGTTACCAAACTAGGAAAAGGTAAGAATATACCTAAGATCTCTTATAGAATTTTAAGGGTTCATTTTGGAAGCCTGGCTTGGTGCCCCTGGTGAAAGATTGTACCACAATCCCCGAAGAGGGTACGTATCTGAGCCTGTACATTTGGGTACGCTAGCATAAGGTTCACATTTTGAATCCCTCTGGAATTTGAGACTAAAGGTGATTCAGACCCAAAAGCAGACAGGAGGGTTACCCTGTCTGTAACCTGTTCACACTATTGCACTCTGAGGTTGACACTGTGGTAGCAGAGGGCCTGACCTGCTGAGTGCATTTGTGACACTTTGCACCTAGTAAACCTTTTCCATTCTCTGAGTTTGTCTCCTGATTCTGTTATCCAAGCACCTCTACATCATCAGCAAATAAGAATCAGTGCTTTACAGAGGCACCTCTCCCTCTCTCCTCATCTCTGCAAAGGTTTCCCTGATGTCCAGTGACTCGTCACTCAGAGAACCTGAATACCCCACCCTTGCCCCTAGTGGTGGCCAGTACTGCAGGCACCACCTTTCTGGTTACCTTACTGGCTACCTGCTATCTGAGTCATGCAACTACAATATTGAATTATTAGCTGGTATATATATATATATATATATATATATATACACACACATACATATCTAGAATTTGTGTGACATATTTGAAAACATGCAAATACATTAACAATAAAACCAAGTGATGTTTCAGTGATGTCTCTTTGGTACAGAATGTGATGCCATGATTAGGGAAACTGATAAAACCTAGCAGACAGATATGTGTCTATATATATATATATATATATATATATATCTATATATATATATATCACTTCTGCCCTAAAGCAGGGCTACGTTCACTGGCCCCTGCCTACTGCCTTGAAGGAAATGATTCACAAAATGCCTCCCACCTGCCAGCTCAATCACCCAACTGACTATCAGCTAGACCTCATCCACATTAATGTTAATTTTCTTTTCCATTCCAACTTACAAACAAGCATGACATTCATTTAGGGGATAACTGCTATAATGAACTAATGCAGAATCCAGGCTGACCCCTGATCCCCTCCAACACAACAAATCCATTCAGCCAAATCAAATGGTACAGTTGTGGTCTATTACATAATTAATATAATCAAAGGCTGAGGCTGTTTATTCATAATACTTTCACTCATCTGATGGCAGTACACACACACACACACACACACACACACACACACACACACGCCCCAAGCCACAAATTCATAAAATGAGGAATGACTGGTCCATGCTCGTGTGTACATAGAACCCATCTAAAGGCATAAAACTGATTATACAACCAAAAATGCAACATATATAGAGGAAACGTGCTCCCAGACCTGTCGAAAATGTTCAATGCTATATCAAAGAGGATGGGTTCCCTCAGTGATTTTTTTTCTAGTTACTTTAAAAAGAGAAAGTAAAATAATAAAAAAAATAATGAACTGTATTGAATTGTAATGAATCTGAAAATGTATTTTTACTAATTGCACAATTTTGTTTGCTTGGAACTGGAATGCCTGCTCTACTCCTTCTCTTCTGTGATCCCTTCCCCCCCACACACAATACTTTCACCTGGAAATGAGCTTTGGATGGCTGGCTTTCTGTGCCGTTACTGATAACAAATCTTTACTTCACTTTATTAATTGCACAATTAATTTTATTTCCTTTAAACTGGAATGCATGCCTTAACCTTTCTCTTCTCTGTGATCTTCCTCCTCACGCCACTATTTTGCACCTGGAAACAACTGGCTCTGGCTCTGCTCAGTGACTGTGCCTTTCCTTCCCAATCATCGATCTTACAAAAGGTAAATTAAAAAGAGTGGTAGGAACAAGTCCTACCTGCAGACCTCACTGACTGTGCCGGGTAAACACCCAACACACTGCTGCTCAAAGCTCAAGACTGGGCCAGCTCTCTCTGGTATCAGTGTCTGTCTATTCACCCTGATGGCTCTTTCTCTCTCTCCTCCTCTTTGGCTCGATCTCAGAGGACAAACGTACCCAGTCACCTGGTCTGGATCTCCTCTTCCTACCTCCAGCTCTCACTCTGGCAAGATCCCAAAAAAATACAGCACTGCTGTGGGCTGTGGCTTACCCCTATTCTGTTTCTCCCCCTACAGCTTCATGGGGTGCCTGACAACGGCTTGTAGCAGTGGCAGGCCGCAGTGTCTATGGCTCAGCAGAGACTGCCACTCTCTCTACTCTCATTCTCTCTCTCCTCTCACATCCGCTCACACCTATCTGGTCAGATGATTCTGACTCGCACTCACTGTCTTTTTAGATAGGCAATGGCGGGTGAATAATTTCTTTTATACTGTCATCTGGTCCTGAGTCCTGACTCTTTTCACTCCTCTCACACTTTACCCTCAACAACTCTCTTTCTCACATGCGTGGCATATTAGCATCTCAGCTGCAGGTTTGGTGAGTGGCTCATAGCTGAAGATAAAATGGATGGGCTAGTGCAAGGCATGCCGACACACCTGGGGAGGTAGAATACTGTGACAACATGCTATGCAACTGACTGGGAGTCAACAGGGCAGGTGCTATGGGGGCAGGATGATGGGGCAGGAAGGCTGACAGATGAGAAAAAAAGACATAGCTGCAGAAACTATAATCAGATCCTCTAGTTACATTTAGCAGCACTTGGGATGCACGATCCCTGACTGGTAGCTTGGGCATCCAATAGGATCAGTGACAAAGGCCTTCATACTCAGAGCCAGTCAATAACACTGCACATCCAGTAGTGCTACATGGCACATAACACATGGCTTGCTCTGAGTAATATTTGGACACTGAGCTTCAACAGAAAGTGGTAACTATCTGAATATGGGGCCATGCCAATGCAGCGCAAGGTAACTATGTGCTGTGTTGACATGGCACAAGGTTAAATATGGCCCACAAGAGATATCACTGCCCAAAACAGGATCGTGCCAGGATTCTTGTGGTCCATATTCTGCACTGGCATACCAAATGAGTCCATTGGACGTGCACGGTGCTAAGAGGCCATTTGTGTGCCCCTTATGGGCTCATTTGCATGAGCACAGACCGTTAGAGCCCATGTCACTCTCCCCCCTGATCACCCAGGTCTTGCAATAAACATTACATCCCATTACATCCCTGGCGTCCAGTGGACCTCTTTCCCCCAATCATCTATAAGTTGAAGTAAAAATGTTTATGTACATCCCTGGTACTTTAAAGGATCCCCCAATAACCCATGAGCTGAAGTAAAATTATTTACATCCATGGTGGTCTAGTAGACCCCCGGATTGCTCATGACATCCCTTGTTGTCTAGTGGATCCCTTCCCTGATCACCCATGACTTGAAGTAAAAAGGTTTATTTACATCCCTGGCAGTCTAGGGGACCTCCCTCCCTCCCTCCGATTGCCCATGCCTTGAAGTAACCATGTTTATTTACATCCCTGGTAATCTAATGGACCCCTTCCATGATCAAGTCACATCCATCCACCCACTAAAGACCCACTGCCCCACACGCCCCTCACCCTGGTCACTGCTCACGATTATGTCTACAGTCGACAGGCAACTGGCAAACCCCATCTCTCACCTTTTCAGGTGGCCGCTGTCTGACAGTCACAGAATGCAGTCCCAGACTATTCAGGATTGCAGTCTGTGACTGTCAGATGGCAGCTGGCTGAGGAGGTGAGTGGAGGGCTGTGCCAGTCACCCATTGATTGTAGACATAATGGTGAGTGGTGACTGGGGTGAAGGGGTATGGGGTGGGGGTCCTCAGTGGGGTGGAAGGGGTGTCATTCAGTAAGCGGGGGGGCATATTCAGAGTAGACATTGGGCTAAGAGGGTGATGAAAGGTGGTGTCTGCCACAAAAACCTTCTCCAGGAGACTTAAACACCCTTCCTCTGATCCGACTGAGTCACGGGGGCTGACAGCAAATGTTTGGGACTAACAGTGGAAAAATTGGATCTGCAAAGGCTAAGGCCTCAGAGTGAACTCCAGACCCTGGATGTAATTGGTATATCAGTTGTCTTATTAAGAAAAAAAAAAAGAAAATAGAACAGATGACCACCAGACATTGGAGGGAATAGTACAGACTACCATCAGATGTTGGGTGGGGGGAATAGAACAGATGACTGCCAGACACTGGGAGGGGGGGTGATAGAACAAATTACTGTTGGATATTGGGAGGAGCAGGCTGATAATGACATCACTCAGCTGGCTGCTGGACACCGTGTTGTAGATGAAAGCATGCGGCTGCACTGTGATTGATGTGGTTGCCTCCTTTCAACAGCACAAATGTTCTGCCCATCATCCAGGCTGAACAGCATCACTATCAGCCTGCTGCTCACTGGGCTGTCACTGGCAAGCTTCCTGCAGCCTGAGTTGCTTTGAACACTACAGTGACACACATCTGAAGCCTCTGCTCTCCCAAGTAGCCACAACATGTTTCATTTGTGCCTGTGCATGCAAGTAAACATAAAAAGGAATTGTTTCCAGTAAGGAGGAATGGACTGTGGGTGGTAGATTGAAACCAGGCTGAGTCAGGCCTGAGTTACTTGTATCACACAAACCCTAATCAGCTAATTGTTCTCTGGTGGTTTGCTGGTAATTAGTGCCCAATGGCAGAGCATCTCAGGGTCTGAGCATCTGGTTTTCGAGTGTCTGAAGGCCCGGTATAGCTGTGTGTTTTAACATTGTGTGTCTGGGACATGGCTTTTGGCTAATGAGTTTTACCTGTCATAAGTGAGTGTCTGCTATAACGGTGTCCATTATAAGTGGTCTGTACTGTACAAGGGATAGTCATTTTCTATAGAAGCAACAATCTGGGGCATCATTGATTGATATTGCTGCAACTGTTGACATTGCCACCCCCATCAGAATAATTTTTTCAACTTTCTTTTATCGTCTGGTCATGGGCGTGGGGATGTATCTGCTCACTGGCACCTGTACCTGACCTCCTGGCATCCCACTTGGACCACCCAGTCTGGGTGGCTATAGCTTGCCCCTATGGTGGGGATCCCCTAAGACAGAGACAGAAATGTACCAGAGGCCCCAGCCAAGGCTTACGCCTGGGGCGTCATTCAGGAGGCAGTTCAGGAGCATGACGGTGCTCTATGTCCAAGGGTTTTCTCCTTGAGTTCCCCAGGAGGCACGGACATGCAATGACATCAGCGTGGGCCAGGTGCACTCCTGCACATGGCACACAGACGTCCACCAATGCCTCACTCACTGTTTGGTAGTCCAGCTGTTGAGCACCCAGTCTCCACTTGGTGTTGCTGGCATGCCAAGAAACCACAAACCCCCTCCCAGGAGGGAAGCTGTCCATGGGATGCTCATCCAACCTTCCCCCGGCTGACCCTCTGACACTCCATGATCACTTCCGAACATAGGTCATCAGCGCCACAGGTGGTGGTGCTACTGCTGCACCGGTGGGCCAACCAGCCCCCAGATCAGAAATTGTAGTAGTCCAATGACTTTTGAAAAATGCTGTGATATGCTAAATGCTCAATCCAGCTGTAATTGGTTTACTGTTTGATTTGCTACTTGACAACTTGTTGTATTTCATATAGCCATGGTGTTTGTATTTTCTGACTTGTGGCATTCTGTAACTGAGACTTGTATCTCATAGAACTTATCCTCTGAATTATAAACTATTACATTAAAAAACAAAACACAGTTTGACAATGAGTGACTCATACTGCTGTTGTTCCGGTACTGGGGTTTGTATGACTGGTAACGTAAGCAGTATGTGTGCATATGTATACACCATGCAGATCTGGCCTTCAGTTCTTACTCCTCATTGGCTAGTTTTATATTTCAACAAACTCTTAACGTAGGGTACACATTGCTCAGGAGGGACAGAGAAAAAGGGAGAGGAGGCAGAGTGGAATTATATGTAAAGGACGGGATTCTTGCTTCAGAAATCTAGAAAACAGATAGTTCTAAAGTGACCGAGGAAGTATGATTATAGGTGATTGTGGGCCGGGGCTAATCAGGATTGGAGTGGTGTGCAGGCTACCAGCACAGATGGAAGAGACAGGCAGCTGCTTGGAAGATGAGATAAAGATAATGGCTTAATTTAGGGAGGTATTAATATTGCGGGATTTCAGTTTTTGGATGTAGACTGGAGCACCCTAATAGCAATGAGGGCAAGGAGTCAGGCCCTGGTGGAAAGGATGCAGGACACATTCCTGAGCAGGAGGGTCCAGGATTTCACTAAGAATCATTCAATTCATTAATATTGCAATATATAATTAAGAACATTTGAAATTATTGAATCCTGCAGATAGATTAAATCTGCTTTTTCAAACTATGAACATGGATTTGGGATATACAGTATAGAATGTAATTAGTTATTGACTAGTGTAGGGTTTTACCTTGTTTGTTTTTTTCCTTCGGCAAGATTTATATGTATACCATGGAAGGGCAAATACATTTGCTGAATACAACAAGATAGTTTGCCTTTAAGCATAGTCATACACACACACACGGCACAGACTGGGGGGCGGGGGGCCCTTGCTGGATTCCCTCCTCTGAACTCAGAAGAATCAAGCAAACTCGGGGTAGAGATAAAAGTGAGGTTGGCGGAAATGTTGAAAAACGGTATGTGCCAGTGTTAGGAGTCTGGGCAACAAAATGCCAGAAGTTCAGGCACTAGTCCCGGAAAGGGGGACATGACTTGGTGGTGGTAACAGAGTTATGGGCAATCTCAAACCCTGACTGGGACATGGCCATACCAGGGTACACATTATTCAGAAAGGCTTGGGCAAGGGTAGGAGAGAAGTGTCGCTGTATGTTAAGGAGGGGATTGAAACAATAGAAATAGATAGTCTAAGGGGGTCAGGTGAACTGAAAACCCTATGGGTACCAGCAGCAGCAGGAAAGGGGAAACAAATCTGGATTGGGGTGGTCTACAGGTCACTGGGCCAGGATCAAGGGCAGACATGGACCTGGGAGCGACACTTAAAAAGGCAGCCAGTCTGGGGAAGTGGTGGTAGTTGGAGATTTCAACATGCCAGATGCGAACTGGAAAACTCCTATTGCAGCTAGTACTAGGAATCAGATTTTGGTGGATGCCTGCCAGTAGGCATTCCAAGAACAATTAGTTTAGGGCACAACAGGAGAGGAGGCCCTGCTGGATCTGGTCCTCACCAACAATGAGAGGATTCAGACTGTAGCAGTCCTAGAACCACTCAGTTCCAGTGACCACAGGACAGTAGCACTGTAGGTCCAGGTTGAGACAGGCAAGGGGGAAAATGAACTGTGGCATGGAACTTCAAAAAAGCGGACTTCAGCAAAATGAGGGATACATTGGAGATAAGCATGAAGGATATAGTGAAGGTAGAGGCACAGAAGAAAAGTGGAAAGCATTTAAAAAGGCGATGATAGAAGCAACAGCTCAGTTCCAAAGTTATCCAAATAAAAAAGGGCTAAGGAGCCCCTGTAGTTCACAGCCAGTGTCAGGATAGTGGTAAAAACCAAAGTAAGGGCATTTTCCAAGTACAAAGGAAGTCAAATGGAGGAAGACAGGATAAAGTACCTGGAAGCAACAAGAGAAAGCAACAGGAAGGTGAGTGAGGCCAAATGAAGACAGAGTTTCACTTGGCAAAGAATGAGGATAAAGTGTTTTTCTGGTACATCTGAGAGAAGTGCAAGATCAAAGGGGTATAGTGAGACTTAAGGGCAGGGAGGGTTGGGAGAAGAGGGACAAGAAGAAGTTAGAGATACTGAACAAATATTTTTGCTTGGTATTTGCAGTACTAAGGAGAAGGGTGGGCCACTGCCAGATTGTGAGGTTAGGAAGAGTGGCAAAGACACTGGGGGATAGGTCCAGATAACAGAGAAAGTGGTCTGGGAAAGCTAGCAGGATTAAAAGTAGATACATTTATGGGACCTGACGGCTTACACCTGAAGATGTTACATGAGGTTACAGGGGCTATAGTGGGGCCAAAAGCAGACATTTGCAATTGCACTCTAAACAGCAGTTTGGGGGGGGGGACGCACCTAGGGACTGGAGGGCAGCAGATGTTGTACTGCTATACAAGAGTGGAACGATGGATGAGTCAGGGAACTATAGGCCAGTCAGCTTGATATTTATAGTGGGGAAAGTTATGGAGTCTATACTGTGGGAGGGCCTAGCAAACTTTCTAGAAGGGAATGGTCTGCAGGACCCTGAACAGCATGGGTTCATGAGGGGGAGGCATTACCAAACTAATCTGGTTAAGTTCTTCAACTGGGTGACCACAGCAGCAGATGAGGCAGGCAACTGACACTGTATACCTCAAGGGTTTCTGAGATGGGAACTGTTCATGGGTATCCCGTCTTTAGTTCCTTGTCCTGCCTCAGTATGAACCTCAGTATGAACTTCAGCAAGGCCTTTAACTCAGTCCCCACAGGAGGCTGGTCAAAAAGATTAGGGACCTAGGGGTAGAGAATAGGATTGCAAATGGAGAGCTGGTTTGGGGTAGACCACAGAAGGAAGCAGTCAATGGGGAGTTTTCAGAGGTCAGGGAAGTGACTAATGGGATACCTAAGGGGTTGGTACTTGGGCTGGTGCTCTTTAATATTTTCATCTGTGACACTGATGAAGGTAACAAGTGGGGTTGCTCAGATATCTTGAAATCCATTCAGTCAACCGAATGTCGGATGTTGGACTATCTTAGTCTGAAATCTGACATCCAGTTGTAAAAAAGAAAAATCCCTACCCCTTCCCAAGTACACCCACCCTAGTACCTTACCCTGCAATCAATTACCCACACCCAAACCACCCTCTAACCCTAACTTCCGTCTTCCTCCCAAGCTCCTGAAGTAGTACTACAACAAGTTTGAAACACACACACAATCTGTGTACTTTATTTATAGTAAATGTCCTTAGAATAAAAAAAAAATCATACCCCCCCCCCATACACAGCAAATAAGATATTTATTTATTTGAAAGTTTGTAACTGGGAGAGGCGCACTGAGCCGTGGCTCGTTTCCAGGTGCAACCCAGGGGCAAGGGAAGGGGAATATGTGTACAGATATAAACTGACTTACAGAGCCAGATTAAGCTGTTAGTTGTATTTTAAGTGAATGGGGGAAATTTGGCCAGCACATTAGGGAAATTGCCCTAATCTTACTGAGAAGTGCCATGGGATCTTTAAAGGAGAACTGTGCTGAACCTGTAAGCCATTTTCCCAAGTAGCATCTGTTTTTAAGTACATGTTCTAAATCTGTTATTATATCCTCTGTACATGCCTGTTAGTAAACACTGAGGGTGTTTTGATTTACACACTGGTGTTAAGTACCATTGTAGAACTATGTGATGTACTTTATGTTCCTCATAGCTACAGAGTTCCATAATGGAACATGGATGCATTGTACCAACAATGGAAGAACTGAGCAGGGGACATAAACTACATCATACAGTTCTAAAATGGTACTTACTACTTGTACGCATGTCATAAACACCCATTAGGATATCTAAAAAGTCTGTAGAGCTGGAACTATAACGCAGTTGAAACTAGTATTTAAAAATTGGCTTTTACAGGGGAAAATTACATACAGGTTCAGAGCAGTTTTCCTTTAATGTCCCCCTAAACAATCACTAGAACAGGCAGACAGGACCTTGGTTTAACGTCTCATCCACTTTGGCCTAATGCCAAGCCCCCTTCCCCTCTCCCTGATGCAACCAGACCCCACCATTCAATATACACCCCCCACCCAACACAAGAACTAGCCCCCACTTCCCTCCTCCCCCGTAGCACCCCCCCAAAAAAAATCTTAAGTTCAGTTGGGTCTGGTGACAGTCAACAGAGACTGGTCCTGAGGTGGAGCTCATTTCTGGATTGGGGGGGGGATTCTTTTTATTCTATGTACAGTTACTATAATTGAATTACACATAGTGTGTGTGTGTGTGTTTCAATCTTATTGTGGTACCACTTCAGTGGGCTTGGGGAGGAGGGAGGTTAGAGCATTGTGTGGGTGGGTGGGATTTTATCAATTAGGTATCCCATCAAGATCGCAAAGAAAGAGCCGCATGGTCAAAAACCATGTGGTCAACACAGTGTGCACGGTTTGGAGTTAGTATATTTAATTTTATCACGGTTTTTGACTGCACACTTATGGGGTCTCTGCACTGTGTGTTGTTTGAATGCACAGGTTTCAAATGCACTCAAACATGGGTGAACCTATCAATTACAGGGCAGGTGTGGGGGCCTTTGGTGGGTTGGAAGAGTCACAGATGCTAAACCGAATCAGATTTCCTGTTCGTATCCAATTGATATCTTTTAAACTTTAGGATTTCAGATTTTCCACAGCTTTATCTGAAAATCCCAAATTCTAATTCCTCCTAAAATCAGTGATATCCATTTATATAATAGATTATCCGAGCAACCCTAGTATCAAGGGTAAGAGCTGCCTCTTTGCTACAAAGATCTGCCTAAGAGTAGACATGGAGGAAGGAAGAAGAGAGCTAAAGGAGGATTTGGGCAGGCTGGAGAGCTGGTCCACCATTTGAGAGCTGAATTTTAATGTATAAAAAAAGTAAAGTAATGCACATTGGGATAAGGAACCCAAGGGTGCAATACAAGATGGGGGGTGGTGACTGATAGCACTACAGAAGAAAAGGATTTAGGAGTGATAATATCAGAGACCCCAAAAACATCTGCACTGTGCAACAGGGCAATGAGTAAAGCAAACAAAATGCTAGGTTGCATAGCAGGGGCATAA
Organism: Neoceratodus forsteri; assembly: GCA_016271365.2. Classification (NCBI taxonomy): domain Eukaryota; kingdom Metazoa; phylum Chordata; order Ceratodontiformes; family Ceratodontidae; genus Neoceratodus; species Neoceratodus forsteri. The sequence continues at coordinate 1,056,761,793 of CM057453.1, read as the reverse complement.
CCAGTAGCGGGTGAGAGGTGATGCTGCCACTGTACAGGTTACTACTGCAGCCACACCTGGAATACTGTGCAAGGTACTGGAGCATACACCTGAGGAAGGACAGCAACAAGGTAGAGGCAGTACAGTGCAGGGTAACTAAGATGGTCCATGGTCTTGGGGATAAGATGTACAAGGAGAGGCTGCAGGACTTAAACATGTACTCCCTTGAGAAAAGAAACATAGAAACACAGAATTTAATGACTGATAAGAACCACTTGGCCCATCCAATCTGCTTATTTCTCCCTACCTACACTATCACATCAGACTGTACCTGATCTACAGCTCCTTCTCCCTCCCCCTTCCTTTCCACTTTCATTCATTTGTGCTTATCCCATGCATTCTTGGAGGAAAGAAAGGGGTGACATGACTAAGACATACAAATGCCTGCATGGGATAAATAGAGTGGACACCAAAGAACTGTTCTCCTTGAGTTCAAACACAGGGGTGAAAAGGAATTCACTGATGCAGGCATGGGGAAATTTCAAAAGGACATCTATACATAGTTCTTCACAGTATTGGTGGATAAGTGGAATAAGCTACCTGAAGAAGTGGTACAGGCCAGATCAATCAGCAGCTTCAAGCAGCGATGAGATGGCTGGTGGGTTTAGTTAGAAGAAGGAGGGGTTACTAGGAAAGGGGAGGATTGCCACTAGGGCAAGGCAGAATAGTTAGGTAGGGTGGGCAGACTGGATGGGCCAAGAACCTTTTTCTGCTGTCAGTGTCTGTATATCTACAGTATGTATATATCTGTACTGGATCTAGTCTTGATAAACAGGGACAGCATAGGGGAAGTAATGGCGAGGGTAACGGTGAGCGATCACAGGACCATGTGGGCAGAGATCAAGCTTAAAACCAATCAATTTCAAAAATGGAAACAGGTCCTTTCCAAATATATCTGGACAGTGAAGCAACCTAGACTTAAATGTCAATTGTTGCAAGCTTCTAGACTGTCGGGGGGGGGGTGCTATTGGATTTGGAGGATTACTATCTGACCACTCATCTTAAATCCACCCTACAGTAGTTCCTCCCAACTTTGGTGGATAATTGGAAGCTAATGGAACAGAATGAGGAGGAAGAGGTCCTCTGCTGGTGGCGAGAGTTATGGATCTGGCTTTTGTGGGTTGCAAGGGGGACATTTCCCTACTTACAGTTTGATCCAATTTGGGTGGAGTATATAGGCTTTGAAACAAATGCCACTTGGTTCCTCACCTTTGGCCCTTCAATTAGTTTGTATGAGACAAGAATTTTTCACCGTCTCGGATGGATTTGACTTTCCGGAGGTGGTTCCAACATGGTCTTTATTACCCAAAATAAATTCTCTCTGAGACAAGGGTACTAGATTTCCAAACTATAAAACAGGTATACAAGCTAACTACTGTGACTCTGATTTCTTTCGCTATCTTCAGCTCAGGAATCATATTCATGACTTGCATACTAGCACGCAGGAACCCCCCCCCCCCGCCAAACCCCTTATAGACCTTATTGCAATCCTGTCACATAAAATCACCGAAGGCTTTATTTCACACCTTTATAAAGCCTTGCACCCCTTATACGGTGACCCAAATAAACACATCAAATGTAAATGGGCATGAGAAGCTGGCCTAGATTTGGATGACAGGGGCTGAGCAAAAATATTTCTTAGTAGTGCTAAATCTTTATGTTCTCCCTATGACAAGAATTTGCATGGAGGGTTCGGGTACATTTCTTTTGCAAGCCAGTCATCCAAGTGAAGTGGAATGTCAATTTCTCTCAGGAATGCTAGTGGGAATGGAAAGATTCTAGAGCCCATCACTCACACATATTTTGGTTCTGTTCAGAATTGCTACAGTTTTGGCAGTGGGTGACCAGTGCTGCAAAATACATGTTTTCTATTACTATTGCCCTCACTCTGGAACACATTATTTTAGGTCTACCCCCTCCAGGAGTGGAAGGTGTTGACCCGGCCTACCTGCTGAATATTCTACTAGCTGCAGCGCATAAAGCTATCACCAGAAAATGGCTACAAGCAATCCGACCCACTTTCCAGCAGTGTACTGACATACTGTACAGTAGTCCATGAAATTGCAAGCATGAATGAAATCACCTACAAGATGAACCTTCAAACATTTGTCCTCTCCAGAAGATGGACTCGATGGCTTTTATATCAAGGTTCTGCCATGTCCATTCTATCACAATCATGAATATCCATTGCAATCTATTTCTCCATTTTGAACCCATTGGGCTGTTCAACCACCATTTTTTGCTCCCGCACACTCTTTATTTGATCTTTTGTTAGACTGTAATAACTTAACTGTCCTATTGTGAATATTAAAAGTCAACATGTAATGCACCCACTTTGTTCAATAAAGATGAATTAAAAAAAAAAAAAGCTTAAAGCTGAGATGCTTTGCATCGGAACTAAGGTTTGGACTTTAGAAGACAAATTTTCGGAGGATGATGGAGGTGTTGGTGCTAAACTCTGGAAAATGGAGGAGGCAGAAGGAATAATTAGAAAATTAGATCCAATTAAAAGGGGAGTATTAGGGGTGACAGATCTCTGTGCAAAAATGGTGGGAAGATGAAGGAGGAAAAAGAAAACACTATGGATCTAAAAGAGTTCACCCATATCTGACCACAGTCAAAACCCACGTGGTCAAAAAGTGTGCTGTGCGGAGACCCCAAAAGTGTGTGGTCAAAAACCATGCTAAAATGAAATAAACTAACTCCGTACCATGCATGCTGTTTTGACCACCCAATTTTTGACCACGTGCCTCTTTCTTCATGATCTTGATGGGATTCCATCTCAAAGAGCACTACAGAGGCAGTAAGAGGAAAAACAAGGAAGTAATTTATTAGGTATAAAAGAAATCAAACAGAGGAAGACAGGAGATCATACCAAGAAAAACTGAGGGTGACAAACAAGGCAATGAGACAAGCAAAGACACAAGCAGAACTAGAATTAGCGGATAGGGTTAGGGTGGGTGACAAGGCTTTTTTTTTTTGCTACAGTATATACAGTACAAGATTAATGCAAAACCAAGGGAGGAATGATCAGGCTAAAGAAGGGGGAGGAATGGGTAAAGGATAAAAAGGGTAAGGCAAATCTACTGAATGATTCTTTCTGTTCAGTACTCTTGGTGGAGGAATATTATTCAGGACTCAGTTAAATGGACACATACAGTATTTGAATTCCAGGAACTGTTACAACTCACATGGGAGTTTTGCCTTATGCTACAGACACAAAGGGCAACCCTAGGAGGCATACGCCAAGTACGTTCCAGCCCCTAGCCTTATTGTCTGCTGAGCTTCACTGATCTTCACCAACTGGGAGAGAGACCAATCACGGTGAAAAGGCAGACTCTGACAGGTGCAGAAGCAGGGATTCCTTGACAGCAGTTGTACCTGGCTGAATTTCCCTTGGCGTGCACAGTCCGGGCTCCTATCTCCGCTGAGGCAACTTCTTTCCTTGATCACTCTACTCAGACCCAACCAGCGGCTGCTCTTTCAGCATAAGAAGCAGTGGGAACTCTTACACAGAATTCCTAGCTGCTGTATGTAAATTGGCATTTGTACTGCTGTACCACTACTGAAATAGTGGTCAACTAATAGAAAGCACTCAGCTGGAAGCAACAGCTCATACACAAAGGGCACCCCCAGGGAGGCATACCCCAAGAGTGGTCCAGTCCCTAGCCTTACTGTCTGCTGTATCCACCACTGAAATAGTGGTTGGCTAATATAAAGCTCTCAGCCAGAAACAACCAGAAGCAACAGCTCAGACACAAAGGGCAACCCTAGGAGGCATATGCCAAGTGCAGTCCAGCCCTAGCCTTACTGTCTGCTGAGCTTCACTGATCTTCATTGACTGGGAAAGAGACCTTCTCTCCACCAGTCTCTAGTTGTACTGCTATGTGGCAGACCTTAAACTGATTGTTTTTTTCAGCAGGAAGGAGTAACAAAGGTTCTGCCTTCCCACCCTACCCTCTAATCCTACCCACCTCTGGGTCTTCTTCCTATATAGGTTCTGCATGTCACCGACCACTTCCTACCTGACCTAACTAGAAGGCAAAAACAAAACCTTAAAAAAAAAAAACCTTTAGAAAGTTTATTTTCCTACCTTTCAATTCCCTCCAGCAGAACAGCTCAGACACAAAGGGAAACCCTAGGAGGCATACGTCAAGTGTGTTAAAGCCCCTAGCCTTAATATCTGCTGAGCTTCACTGATCTTCGCCTGAGAGAAGCTCAAGTAGGAGATTTAAATTCTTCCACACTGTTACCTGCAAGTTTGCCGACTGAAGTGCTATAAGAGAAACTCGCAGCAGCATAGCCCCAACCAGGTTTCATCTCATCGGTGGCTTCTACTGCAGCAGTTCCCTGGGCACTTCAGCATTTGAGAAGAGTGGATAATGTCCTACAGCCAGTGGACCAGTCCCCTGTCCCTCACAGCAGCAGGGAGCCGGAATGCAAGGACCATAGGAAGTTTTTTTTTTTTACTGCAAGCAGCAGGGACTCCACAGAGCTGTTCTGAGTCAAAGGGCAGAACAACTGAGCTATTTACCAGATTCCTTCTTACCTTGCTGGAGTACAAGCTAGACCTCGTCTGTTCAACGGCTACCTTATAGTGTTCTACAGCATACAGGGAACAATCGGATACACCCACCCACCCTCTCCAGAGTGCTCTTGTTTTATAGGCATGTAGCACCACCCACAACACGTGATAGGAGGTAGTAAGGTACAAAAAAAAAAAACCCTCACTGTTCTGTTTTCTTTTTTGTCCACACTTCCTGACAAGAAACAGGAATCAGCACTATCTCTAAACAAAAGGAAAAAACAAAACAAGGACCTTGTCAGTTGCAAAAACTGTGGTGCACTGCACAATAGGATCTACAAATGGCAACCAGGACCCTGCCATTCATGTTGAGCCACAGCAGATCTTGCAGCCCAACTACAGGATGCTTGGATTATAATATATGACCTCCAATACAAGGAACTCTGTAGCACACCTTCTCAACCCCCCCACCACCACCAGTACCAGCATGTCAGCCAGGGGACAGGACTTGAGGCAGGCAGGTGGTAAGAAAAAAGAGGCATCATAGGAAGCCCAGGAAGGAAGCCAAAAACCAGGAGCATTTCCTGGCCATCCAAACAAAAAAAACAGGTTTGCTTCACTGCTACCAACCACAGACAAAGTAATACAATGTAAAGAAATCAAACCACCAAAAAAGGCTAACACACTAATTAAAAGCAATACAAACTACGATAAAGACAAAAATACTAATACTCAAACTATAACCAACAACAATACCAAAACCAAATGCAATAGCAGCAAAAATACTAAAACTCAAAATAAAACTGAAACAAATATAAACAAAAGCAAAACGCTGATAATCAGGGGTTCCATGATCCAAGGAGTGGAACACCACCTAACACAAAATGTTAAAATTGACATTGTGGCAAAGTGTCTACCAGGAGCCTCTGTAAGCAGGGACACTAACTGCATAAAGACAATTGTGCAGAAATCAGGAGTTGTTACACATATAACAATACACCTTGGTACCAATGACTTGGCAAATCACACAGTTCAGGAGGCCAAGAAACACTTTGAGAACCTGGACGACAAACTTTCTTCCCCTCCATCCAAATTAGCTTCTGAGAAGTGCTGCCAGTGTGGGGGAAAAGGAAGAAGCACCAAGAGAGTCAGAGAGACTGAAGTAGACAAAGTCAACTCATTGCTGCATGATTGGTGACAAGACAAGGGATACCACTACATAGGGAACCGGCACAACCTTTTGGAAAGAGCTTTTTTTAAATATGATGTATTGCATCTAAATAGAGAAGGTGTGCGAGCACTCAGACAAAAATTCATTATCTATACAGGTAGTTTAAAGTAAATAAAGGGGAGTATGATGCAGCTTGCATCCCTGCTGTTGGTGGGCTGGTCATCACTCCCCAAAATGCCAAAAGCACGCATACATCCTCAGAAAATAAATCAGAGCCAACATCTGCCTGAACCAGCAACCTCCATAATCTCATGGCTGGAAAGAGCAAACTGGAGCAGTCCAGAAAGAAGGTACAACCTTGCACCAAAGAGGATGTACATTCCTGGAACGCAATGGTTGCAAATACTAGGAACCTAACCAACAAACTTCCTGAACTAACAGCCATCTTGGAAACAGAAAGGTTGGACTGGGTGGCTGTAACAGAAATGTGGTTCAAGGAAAACCACGGATGGGGAACGGCCACAATCTGTTCAGGAAAGATAGGCATTGCAAAAAAAGATGGGGGGGAGCATAGCCATTTACATTTGGGAGGAAATAAAAGCCACAGAAGTAAAGGGGCAACCTGGGGACTTTGAGTCACTGTGGCTAACAGCAGACATGGGCAAGGGAAAACCTTTCAGAATTGGCGTCGTGTACAGGCCCTCAAATCAAGGAGATAAAGGAGACAAAGACCTAATACAGGAAATCCACAAAATGTCTGATAAAGGTGAAGTAATACTGATGGGGGACATCGGCCTACCAGATATTAACCGAAGCACACTAACAGCAGCAACAAGAAGAAGCAGGGACTTCTTATTGTCACTACAAGGCGTGGGACTGTGCCAACATGTTTAAAACCCAACAAGGGGAGATGCCATTCTCGATCTTGTCTTCATAAACTTGGAAAGGATCAAGGACATCAAAGTGGGATGTCGTGTGGGCAACAGCGGCCATCACATGGTAAGCTTTAAGGTAAACATAACACAGGACACCAGCCACCCAAAGATAAAGGTGTTAGATTTCAGAAAGGCTGACTTCCAAAAAATGAGGAACAACATAAGTAGCCAATTAATGGAAATAGAGGTTGAGAAGTTGGAGGTCATGTGCGGGAGACTCAAGACAGCAATAAAGACTGCCACAGATCAATATGCCAGATGGGTCAGCAAAGCAAAAAGAAAAAATAATCCTCTATGGTTTTCCATGAAAGTGGCTACCACAGTCAAAGAAAAAAAAAGAAGGCATACAGCATATACCAAGAAGCCAAAACTGAGAAAGACTGGAAGTCCTGCAAGGAAAAAATGAGAGTGTCAAACAAACAAATTAGAAAGGCAAAAGCCCAGACAGAGGAACAGATAGCAGTACGGGCAAAGAGAGAAGACAAATTATTTTTTAGATACATTAGGAAGACAAAAGAGGGGATAATAAAGATTGCTACTGAAGAAGGGAAATGCACCAAACATGGCCCAGAGAAAGCTGAAATCCTCAACAAATACTTCTGCTCGGTGTCTACCAAAGAGGACCCAGGGGATGGCCCAGCCCTGAAAAAACACAACACCCCAGGACCAGGAGTAGACACGAGTCCCTTTACAGAAGTCGAAGTACACGAGGTGCTAAATAAACTAAATGCAGACAAAGCCATGGTACCAGACTAGATGCACCCTAGAATCCTTAAGGAACTGGGGGCAGAATTAGCAGCCCCTCTGGCACTTCTATTCACGAAATCCTGGAAGAGCGGTGTGGTACCCAGAGATTGGAAAAAGGCAATAGTGGGTCCACTTCACAAATCAGGCAGTTGCAAAGATGCTAGTAATTACAGACCTGTGAGCCTCACATCTATGGAAAACTAATGGAGACACTACTCAAACAGAGGATCATAGCATTCCTCGAAACCAGTGGCCGACAAGACCCTAAACAGCATGGTTTCACAGCAGGTAGATCATGGCAGACAAATCTGCTCGAGTTTTTTGACTATGCTACAAAAATAGTGGATGACAATGGGGCAGTAGATGTGGTCTACCTAGACTTTAGGAAGGCCTTCGACTCGGTTCCACACAGAAGGCTGGTAAAGAAGCTTGACCACACAGGGGTTAGTCCAGAAGTAGTCAGATGGGTAAAAAACTGGTTACAAGGCAGAACCCAGAGGGTACAGGTTAATGGAGGGCAATCAATGGAAGTCAGGGTGCCCCAGGGCTCCGTGCTAGGGCCTGTGCTCTTCAATGTTTTTATAGCAGACATCACTGACAGACTGGAAGGGAAGGTGTGTCTGTTCCCAGATGACACCAAGATATGTAGCAGGGTGGACACCCCAGAAGGAGTGAGCAAGATGGAAGCTGACCTCAAGAAACTAGAAGAATGGTTTGGAGTGTGGCAGCTGAGATTTAATGCCAAAAAGTGCAAGGTCATGCACATAGGAAAGAAAAATCCAAGAAAGCAGTATTACCTAGGAGGCGAAAGACTGGCAGTCTCAAACCAGGAACGAGATCTGAGAATCATAATCTCAGATGACTTGAAGGTTAGTAAGCAGTGTGAGAAGGCAACAGCAAAGGCCAACAGAATGCTGGGCTGCACTGGGAGGAGAATCACGAGCAGGAAGAGAGAGGTGGTACTACCACTGTATAGATCGCTGGTCAGGCCTCACCTGGAATATGGAGTCCAGTTCTGGAGGCCTCACCTCAGGAAGGACATTGTCTGGGTGGAATCAGTATAGAGAAAGGCGATAAAAATGATTCAGGGTCTGCAGTTAATGTCCTAAAAGGAAAGACTTAGGGAACTGAATATGTACTCCCTGGAGCAGGGAAGAGAGAGAGGGGACATGATTGAAACATTCAAGTACATAAATGGCATTAACAAGGTAAAGGCACAGAAACGTCTTCACTTTAAGAAGTGCTCCAGGACGAGGGGACATGACCTAAGGCTGCAAAAAGGGAGGTTTTCTACCAACACCAGGAAGTTTTTCTTCACAGAAAGAGTGGTTGTGACTTGGAACAGCCTGCCCCAAGAGGTTGTGGGGGTCAACACTGCGGGGAGATTCAAGAATGTATGGGATAGACACAAGGGAGCCCTGACTACAAAGGGCAACTAGAGTGTCAAAATAGTCTAAAACAAATTGGCTGACTAGATGGACCTAGTGGTCTCCTTCTGCCATCAACTTCTATGTATGTGTCTAGAGAAACATCTGCCAGCTGTCAGCAAAGAATGGTGTTTCCCATGCTGTAAATATTTGCCAAAGCTGCTCAACTTTGGCTGTGTACTCTTTGTCGGTAAGCAGTTGGCTGCAGGTTTTGCAAGCTGTACCTGCCATGGGGTACAGTACTATTGAAGTTTGTTTTTCTCTCTCCCCTTACGATTATTTTGGATATTGTTCAGAGGCCGGGAACTGGGATGAATGAAGGGCAAAGAGGTCTCATTTACAGTTTCCTCGGTAAATGATAACTTTTTTTTAGTTTACAGGCAGTTCTATACCAAGGGCCTGCAGCCATCTGTACTTTCCCTCAAACAGATTCTATTCCGACTCTGTAAAGGGTGGGTTTTCTACTCCCCCCTCTTGGAAGTACACAGCTGTTTGTTGTGTTCTTTTTTGCTATTATGCCCAGGTGACAAAGGGTTTTGAAGGAATTCATTATTTGAATTATAGTTTTCAAATTCTTAGATGTTCTCGGTATGTGTAAAATGTTCAGTCTCTATGGTCCATTCAGCACTCAGTATCAGCAGAATTATAGGATACTCCCAGAGTTTTCCAGGCAGGTCTGCATTCTTGACTTTCTTCCTTGTGGGCTTAGCACTCAGTTAAGTTGAGGTGGTGGGTACACTATAGGGCACTTTACCGTTTCCCTGGGTGATGGAGGTCTCACCAGTTAAAATTCTCTCTCACAATGTTAATGGCTTGCACAATCTGGTTCGCAGAACCAGATTTATGCAACAGTTGAAATTAGACTGTTCAGAAGTGATATATTTACAAGAGACTTACATGTCTCCAGGCAGGACATGACAAATTGGGGAAATATGGCTTTTCATTGTCAGAGGCCTCCTGCAACCACCAGGGAAAATGAAGGGGGTGTAGTGATGCTGATGCCCCATGGTACAAGATTTCAACTCCAGGACAAGTTCATAGACCCTGAGAGTCAGTATGTCATCATGGTAGGGACTCACTAATCTGAAAGTGAACAAAGCAATGGGGCCAGACGGGTTGCATTCAAGGGTATTGCAGAAGTTGAGGGAGGTACTGGCTGCACCTCTGACAGTCCTGTTTAACAGCTTTGAAATAGAATTGGTACCAGAGGTTGGTGGAGGGCAGATGTAGTTCCACTTCACAAAAGTGGTAGCAGTGAGGAGGCTGGAAATTATAGGCTAGTCAGTCTGGCATCGCTTGTGGGAAAGTTAATGGAAACAGCGCTGGAGGAAAGGATTGTGGAATATCTTGAATCTAACAGGTTACAAAACTCAGGCAGCAAGGGTTCACAAGTGGAAGTCATGTCAAATGAATCTGACTGGAAGACCAAGGAATTAGATCAGTGTGGAATGGTGGATATGACCTACCTAGGTTTCAGTAAAGTGTTTGACACCATTCCACACAGGAGGCTTGTAAGCAAGCTGGATAGCTTAGGAGTTGGTCCAAAGGTGGTAAAGTGGGTAAGGCATTGGTTAGGGTATAGGTGAGAGAGGGTGGTGGTAAATAGAGTTCACTCTGAGGAAGGGAGGGTGACCATTGGGGTAGCTGGAAGGGAAGGTGTACCTGTTTGTGGATGACACTAAAATCTGCAACAGGGTGCACAGACACTCAGAGGGAGTGAAAAGGATAAACAGAGACCTGAGAAAACTTGAGGAGTAGTTAAGGGTATGACAGCTATGTTTCAATGCTAAAAAGTGCAAAATAATGCACTTGGGGCACAGAAACCTGAAGGTGGAGTACATAATGGGTGGAGTGGTACTGATGACCACCAAGCAGAGGAGACACCTAAGGGTTATTATAGCGGATTATCTAAAGGTGGCCAGGCAGTGCGACAAGGCAGCTGGGAGGGCTAGTGGGATGCTGGGGTCCATAGGGAGGGGTATCACCGCCAGAAAAAGGGAGATGGTGTTGCCCCTGTACAGATTACTAGTAAGAACCACCTTGAGTACTGTTTTCAGTTCTGGGGACCACATCTCCAAAAGGACATGGACAGAGTGAAGGCAGTCCAAAGGAGGGCAACTAAAATGGTGCAGGGTCTGTACCAAAAGCCCTACAAGGAAAGACTAAAGGACCTCAATATGTACACACAGGAAGAGAGCGGGGAAGGGGGGATATGACAGAGACCTTCAAATACCTCATGGGGTAAATAAGGTACAGGAGGGAAGTATTTTTCAGAAAAAAGTAGTTTAAGAACAAGAGGCATGTTATAAAGCGAGAGAGGGGTAGATTCAGGAGAGATATGAGGATGTACTTCTTCACAAAAAGAGTGGTGGATTCCTGTCCTTCCAGCAGAAGTGGTGGGGTGAAGACAATGGTGGGGGTTTAAGAATACATGGGATAAGCATAAGGGTATTTTAGTGGAAAGGAAGTGGGGGGGGAGTGAGAAAGAGCTGGAGACTGATTAAGGTCTGTGGTGATACTGTAGGTAGGGAAAAATGGGCAGATGGGGTGGGCCAAGCGGTCCTTATCTGCACACTCTGATCATAGTGGAAACATAGAAACATAGAAGTTGACGGCAGATAAGGACCGCAAGGCCCATCCAGTCTGCCCATTTCTTTTTCTACCTTATGGAAGGCATCTAAGTAAGAGGGAAACATTGGCAAACCTTCTGACACATTTCTACTGGCCAGGAGTCTACAGGCAAGTTGCAACCTACTTTAGATAGTACGGTGCCTGCCAGTTAATGTTAGCTGTAGCCCTCAAAGAGAAGGGTGTGGTAAACCAACAGACAAAAGCCTTTACCTCCCAGGAGAAGCAGAAGGATCACAAAGGATGACCACCTGGAGAAAGAGGTGGCTTTCTGGGAAAATAGTAATGCTCCCTCCAGGGCTGGGAGAGACATAAAGAAACGAGATAAACGGGTAACAGTGTAATGGTCTTGCTGCAACGTTTAATGGCTAAATTAATAAATTGGAAACATCAGAACTGAGAATTCAGAAGATTAAAAAAATGCTTGTGCTTGGACTTAACTGTTTGCTGTACTGTACTGGTTATTACAGAAAAGGGTATAGTGCCTATTCACAGAACTGCAAAGGTTATAAGGTAATATTAGAAGAGAATTAAAAGAAAGTTTTGGAAACCTCTTTTTTAAAACAGGTTCCTGCTTAAAGAGGGGGGTATGTGACAAGGCTGAGCAAGACCCTGTCCAGTTTGTTGTGCAGAAAGAATTAAAACAAAGATCTGTTCTATCCTTTCCTTTTCTGTCCCTTGTCTGTCTGATTGCGCAATCACATTTTCTTGTGAGACCTAGGAACTGATCACTCTGATAGCTTCATGATGCTTCCCCTCCCACTATCTCCCTACCTTCACTTGCTGTTTCTTGCAGTTTCTATCTTTTCTTCCTCCTTTCTTATCTGTGGCTATAGGAATGTATGTGGATCTTTATGTGAAACCTGGTTCTCTGGTTTGAAAATGTATGTAGTTATTAGAGATGCAGGGATATCACTTTTACACCGGATATCGGATCCGGATATCCTGCATCTACTATCCGACCAGATCGGTTCAACATCGGGTCGGATAGTAATTAGTGTGATGTTAAAAAAATATGCTGGATTGCCCGACTTGTTATGTTTACTGTCGGAGAGTAATTAGTGTGATGTTAAAAAAGAGTTTGCTCTAGTAGTGCTGGATTGCCTGACTTGTTATGTTTACCGTCACATAGCGCATTAAAATTCATTTTGCAAAATGAAGAGAATACTGACACAGTCTAGTCTAGCAGTAAGCAAACACAACTACATTTTTGCATAGCTGACCCACGTAGCTGACCTACATTACAAATGAAGCAGAACTCAACTTGCCAGCAGTAGCAAATTCCAGCACGATGCTCAAGCAGGGAAAACCAAATATAATCTGAGAAGATTCCTTCCTGATGCTCAAGCTGCAAGTATGCCATTGTACTCAAAAAGTTAAAATCCATTCTTTATTGAAAATAAAAATTAAAAGCCCAGCACCTCTTCTTAAATCCCTCCGTATGCGCCACCCACAGCACCATATTGTGTGCAATATGTTACGCTGCTGCTGTTGCTTTGGTTTACTTTTTATTTATTTTTATTTATTTTATTTATTTAGTTTTTGTTGACCAGGTAAGTGCACTAGACAAATCCTGCCTATTTTCAGGCACAACCCGGGGGAGGGAGATACAGATGAATGCCAACTGACCTTGAACCAGATTAAGCTGTTGTTGTTTTAACTGCATAACATGACTTAGAGAACTGATAAGTGACAGAATATGGATAAAAATTAATTAGGCGGTTATAGCTTCTGGCTGGAATCACCACTGGGTAAGTGAAACAAGCAAACTGTGTTTCTGGTCTCGTTTAAAAATCGAACCCAGATTTGGTGATGCTTAGTGAGGCTATATGTCGGTACGGAGTACTACTGGCAAAATCTAGTGTGGGATTAAAGAAGTCGGGCAACAGACAGCGGGAGACTACTCATCAGGAGAATGTGAGTCGGGCAACCATACCAGATCCCTACATACCCTGCAGACTTTCTTTATATTATAAAAAAAAAACACCCGGCTCTGTTCTAAAAAAATCCCTGAATGAAACTGCTTTTACCTGCATTGGCAGGGGTTGGAATAAAAAACAACTAGCAAGTACTCGAGTCTCACCAAAGCAGACGCTCTACAGGCTACAGCTGATGTGAGCTCCGGTAACCGGGAGCTCAGCGCGATGTGGAAACAGTCACTGTCCACAGAACCATATGTGTGTGTGTGTGTGTGTGTGTGTAACCAAGTGTTCATGGTGTGGACGTGTATGATACAGTCAGATTTGTTTTGCAGCAGTAAAACTTTCTGTGACATTAATGAAACAGTATTTGTCTGCACTGAGAAACTGAAACGCGGCAACAGCGATGGAGTTTTAACAAAAGAGTCCATGAAAGGAGAACAGTTATCAACTGGGGGAGGGTGCAGAGCAGCGAGACAGGCTGCCAATACATCACTCTCAAAACCCTCTTTTTGAAGATTAGATCCTATTTTTTCATGCTTTTCATACTCGACCCGACCTGATTTAAATTTAAAAACCGATCGGGTCGGATATGGTTAAAAAGCCTGATATCCGCCGGGACTGGATCTCCGGGTTGGATATCCATGCATCACTAATAGTTATATTGCTGAAATGATTGCAAAAAGCTATTTGGAACTCAGGAGGTTAACCTTGAGATACAGTTTGACTGCCACAAGCTCATTTTCAGAGTTGTCAGCAGGAGATACTTTCTGGGACACAATGTTCTATTTTATTGCACATGCAAGGAAAGAAACCAACGAAGTCTTGGGATATTGTGTGAATACAGGAAATGTATTTTAATGAGTTCAGGATGCACAAGTTAATTGACAGACACAGATTTCTTATAAAAAGAGCAGTCCCTAAACTGGCTCCCCCCTCAAGTCTGACGCTCCTACCTGCTGGCCGGGAACATCGAGGATGCCATCCTTGGTCCTCTTACTCCCCTCTATCTCTTTTGATCCGGCCTAGGATCTACAGCTGCAATCTTCGCCAGTTGTCCCACCTCCAACTTGTCTGCCCAAACGTATCTGCCAGGATGGACCAAAGAGCTTTCTCTGCTGCTGGACCATCTCTATGGGACGACCTCCCCCCACCACTACATTCCTCTGACTCCCCCCTATAAATCTAAATACCCTACTATGAACCCTCTTCCCATCCTCTTCAACCTGCGACTGCCCTCAGGCCACTAGTACTGCAGTGCCTCCTACATAGTCCTACCTTGTCCCCCCTCTGCTAGTTGCCTTTTTCTTCTCCTCTCCCACCTTGAAATTGGCTCACTGGTCATCATCTTTTCCTGATGCCAGCTGTACTCTACCGGTTAACTTTTATTTTGTACTCTGTGTATTTTACTGTTGCTGCTTACTTCTGATGTATTTTAGACCTACTGTCAGAAGATGTTGCTACCTAGCACTGTATATATGCATTTATATATATATATTTTAAATATATTCTCCTTGATTTTGTTATATCTGGCTCTGTTACCTGTATGATGATTACCTCACCACTGTATATAGCCTGACTTGCACTAGGCTCTAGTTTTTGTTTAAAGGAGAACTGCACTGAACCTGTAAGTCATTTTCCCAAGTAGCAGCCGTTTTTAAGTACTGGCTCCAACTCTCTTATTGTTCTTTGTATGCAGTCCTTTTAGTAAACACATGGGGTGTTTCTGACATACACTCTGATGTTAAGCACCATTTTGGAACTGTACGATGTACTTTATGTCCCTCTCAGACACATAATTCTATAACAGAATATGGATGCATTGTGACAATAATGGAAGAGCTGAGCAAGGGGCATAAACTACATCATACAGTTCTAAAATGGTACTTACAACCTGTGTGCAAATCAGAAAAACCTAATAGGATAACTAAACAGCCTGTAGAAATAGAACAGTAACAGAACTGAAACCAATATTTAAAAATGGTCTTTTCCAAGGGAAAATGACACATGGGTTCAGCGCAGTTCTCCTTTAAGTATGCGCTCTGCTCTTCTCTCTCACTGTATCTCCCACTGTATGTGCCAGCCTCTGGCCCAAGCTGTGCCTGAAAAAGGTCCTTGGACCAGTGCACCAACCCGGTTAACAAATGAATAAGTAAATAAATTGTTGATTTAGTTTACATTTACTAGTAGTCCCTAGTCCCCCGTAACTATCCTAGGTGACTCCATTTTTAGATTGTTGAAGTTTCATTTGTTCTTGAGATCTGCATTAGTAATTCATTTGGGACCACAGTACACATCGATTAATTGCACTGTGCTGTGGAGGCACCACTTTAGCTATGTTCTTTGTTGTAAACGAGTTTGATGATGTTTCTCACTAATTAATGCATGGACATTGACACTGTTTAATTGGTATTCTCCCAGTCCAGGATTGCCCTCTGATGAAGCCTCGTTTTAGGAGAAGATACGCAGGGGTACTGGTTGGGTTGCTCTAATCTTATGCACCAGTAAATTAATGATAACCATTCTGGGTGTGTGTACTGTTATTTTCTTGTTACTTTGTGGGTTGAAGCAAAAAGCCAAGTACTTCCAACACTTGAGAAGTGCCATTATCCCAGCATAAAGCCCACTGGAGTGCCTTATTGTAATTATGGAATGGGTTTGTTAGGATTAGTAAAGAAATATTTAATACAAAATTATTTTAAAGAAGCAAACATCAGAAAAATGGTGGAAATGGTACTGTAGTACTATTGAATCATTGTAACTTTGCTATTTGGCCAGTAGATGGCAGATGCTGCACTTGTTTTTAAAATACAAGTAAGTGACTTGAAGTGTACTGATAATGCTGAGTCTGCTTAATACAAACAGGTCAGTGATGGAATGGATAATTTTCCTGTGCTGTTGTGCTAGAATATCAGCACTGGGTTCTAAGATCCTAAGACGATCAGGTTTCTGGATTTTTTATACCCACTTCATACTTGTGTATCTGAAACTTCTATATGTACAGTTATTGTGTATCTTGCAGTTAAAGAGTAAATTCTCAAGTTCTTTGGGTGAAAAAGTCCTCACACATGAAGGACTCAGGAAGAAAGTCTTATAATCATATAAGGCACAGGAACTGTACATGTAAACATAAATCATGTTAAATATTTTGTTTCTAAAATTTAAATATGCCAACTTAACTTAGTACTTCAGAATTTTGGAACTGTAATTACGAGATACCCTCTTATAGTCATAAGAGTTCTAAACATTCTGGAGACTTATGGTTATAGGAATGTCTAGAATGTTTAGAAATAAGCAATGCTAATTGACATAGAATGTTGTTGTGATTTATAATATTCTCTCAGGACTTGTACTTGTGCGTCCTATTGTACTGCTTTATAAACTAAGTACGTCTTATACCCTGCTGTCCCAACAGACCCCTGTGGAAATGAGGTGTTACTGCATAGTATCATCTTTCCATTAGTTTGATATAATGTATTTTTTTGTTTCACCCTTTTTGCCCATCACTTTTCCCTTTCTCTTGCTTTACCCTCCTCCTTATATACAGGAAGAGGAGGAGGAGTAGTAATTAAATCTGTTCACAATAAAACAAAAAGAAGACCCCACTGAGCATCAGCTCATTTCCAGTGGGTTCCAATGTATAGATACATAGAGGGGAAAATAAAGATATGATATTAGCTCATACTTTATGGCGTACTGGTAACACTAAGTTTCCTTAACAACACTGTAGTTACAGTGTAACTACACTGTCTGCATGTAAGTACAGTGTAATTACCCCATTGCATGGCATTAATGATTGCCTACTCCACAGTTACACTGAAACTGACACTCAAAATAAAGTGTGACCAGCATACCTACTGTAACATAAAGTACTGCGGCTTTATTTTTTGTCCTTCAGGTAAAAGGGCTGGTGTTGTCCTCTGGTTGTTCCCGACTCACTTGGAACATGCTGTCCCCACCAGGATGATTTCTTCCTGTACTCTGTGCACAAGGATTAGGTCTCCCCAAGACTTAACTATAACAGAGTTACAAAGTCCCTTGCAACTAATTAAGAAACACACACATACACACATGGTTTGGAGGTTCAAGAAGGGCAGTATATTAACCTACACACACACACACACACACACACGCACACACCCATACACAACTGAAGCATCATTCCAAGCATATTTCACAGTCTCAGTTCTTGTTTGTCTACTTCAAGCACATCTCTCTGTGAATTTTTGTGAAGCCGCAACCCCATAGAATTAGACACTTCTCTAATACACTCAGATGAGACAGTTCTGGTTTGTCCTTTACTAGACTTGTTTTTTTTTTTTTTTCTTTCTTTCTTTACTTGGCAGGTCCTCTGTCATTCATCTGCCCTGGTCATAGCCATCGGAGTTTCCACCACCATCTATTGCCACTTCCATCCCCCGTTACCCCTGGCTTACCCCCTCCCGGAGGGTGGGGCTGCGGCAATGGTCCCCTATTCATACTGTGGGACTAGTGGCTGGTTGGGGAATTGTGGTGGTGGCTAATCGAAGCTCCAAGGAGGGCTTCATGTAGACAGTGAGAACCCTGCCTGCCGCCTTCTTTTTCCTATGTTCTGTGGAGGTGGGGACATGCAATGACACCTGCGTCCACCCCGCCACCCTGTGGGATGAGCGCCGGTAGTGTGAGTGTCTCCTGGCCTCAGCCAGGAGTTCTCAGTGTGCTGGACACTTCCCCCCACTCCCCCGGAGGAGAGCCATCCATAGGATGCTCCATCCTCCCCACCCGGCTGGCCTTCCAGTGACCCGGTTTGCTGGCGCGCAAGCAGAATTCCAACTACTGTGCCGGTGGGCTAGCCTTTACTAGACTTAAATAAACCCCTACATAACTCTTTTTAGACCCTGGAGGGGGTGGGGTCCACAACACAACTGTTACTCACATATCCAATATAGGGATGTTTGCTCCCCCAGCCCTTACTAACAGGGAGCTTTCTTTGGACCTGCTCCTTTATGCTGGTGGTCAATTGAAATGGGCCGGTGGACTAACAACCTTCACTTCACTGAACATTTATCCTTTACCCTCCTGGTAAAACATTTACATGCCCTGTATGCTTTGAATACAGTGCCTTCTGACAAGAACCTATCACCCTCCTCCACTTCCTACCTGTTGTCCCTTTTTACGACTGTGGGCGGAGCCTACAGGAGTATTGCATGTACAAAAGGAGTGATGTTTTCTTTCTGTGGAACTGACTAAAGGTGTAAATAGCCTCCTCCACCTTACCCTCCTCCAAGAAATGTTTTCCGCCCTTAAGTAAATACACTTTCATGTTAATCAATTGTTGCAAGGTACTATTTTCTTTCTTAAATGGGTGGTATAAGAACTAGAACCTGAGTAGTGGGAGGCAGCATTGTTTTTTGGGGGGAAGTAAGGTCCACCCCACCTCCACCCAAGAAGCTCCAAAAGGTCCATCCCACCTTTTTTTATTCATGTGGGAGGGGCATAAGGTGGATCTATCATCCTGAAAGAAGTCTCACATGTTTGGGATGTGGACCAAGGAACAGAACAAGTCTGACAGAAGATTCTTAAAATGCCTTCAAACTGACTTAAACACCCTTGGAACAAATGATTGTCAGAGTCACCTGGTGTCTCAAAAGGAAAGACTAAGAAGTGTCTAAAAACTAAGGAAAATAGATAGCTTTCAGGTATTTCTTAAACATTAATATACTAAAACCAAAGTTCAGCTTTTGGGATTAACAATGTTTGTTTACCTTATTCTTTCTATCTATATCTATATCTATATCTATATCTATATCTATATCTATATCTATATCTATATCTATATATATATCTATATCTATCTATATAGTTTGTCTTTTTAGTAGTTTCAAAATCCTGAAAGCATTGGTGTTACTAATGCATTTAGAAATACATTTTTTAATTGTCTTTACAGATAAATCATGCATGTTCATGTGAGGGCACATTTTTTGGGGAGATGGGGTTCAAATTATTTTAATCATGGGCACAGTACTTGGTAAACACAGTCTGTGATGAAGCGTATTTTTCTTTTTAAGTTTGAGAAGTAGAATTGACTTGCACAAATGGATAGTACAGACACCATAGAAAGCTATTAGAAGTAGAATAGGTTAAACACTTCCTGGAACTTTCTGCATAACAAGTTCCCCATGGCACCTCACAGCATTTGACACTACCATCCTAAGAGCAGTCGGTGCATTACTTTACAGGACATTACATAGCAAGAGACCTAGCCTTCCCTTTTTCCAAATAATATACCTACTTCATTCTCAGGCAGGCAGTTCTGGCCTACTGTTTATATTCTACTGAATCTTGTTCAAGGACAACTGCATGTTAAAATCAGGAATATATGTATTACTACCAGTTTTGAGTTCACACTTCAATCCAGTGTTTTGTTTCTGCCTAGGCTGTTAGATGAGTTTTTCTAATTTTCCCTGGGTGTTTTATGACATCTGGGGGCTGTCATTCAAGTTTGTTTTATTGCATCTTCTCCAAGTTAGTCTTCACAGCATACCCTTTGGTTTGATGTCTAATAGCCCCTACAGCAGGCCAGTGTTTTGTTACAGTGTCTTGCTTAGCCACAGCAGAGAAAAAAACACTGCAGCCAGTATTCACAGTCCTATACAATATACTATAGAAAGTTACATGTTTAAATACACACACACACACACACACACACACACACCAAGCAGAACACAGCTGGATAAGGTACCAATATTTAGGAAACTTGTCATATTTACCCAGAGTTTAGCAATGTGAATCTTGGCTGTGACTATAGGTGTTTACAACTGAATGATAATAACCACATTTGCTTCCCTTTTACAAATAAGTAGGCATTTGTGTCTAATTTTTGTTTGACTTACTGTAGGTTACACATAGAATCTGAAAAATTCATAACATGCTGTATTGTGATTCAATGAACTGATAAGTGGGGATTTTTTTTTCTTTTACAAATTCATTTTTCCTGACCATGGATATACTAAAACAAAAAATTCTCAACAAAATGTTTTTAAATAAACAGTTTAACTCACAGCAGCAGAAGAAGCATGTTGGCATTAAAAGCTCAGTGGCGTGGATGTAGAGGCACCAGTATTGAAGCATGACTTTGGTAGAGGATTAATTGTGACTGGGGGATGAGGGAGTGAGTGAGTGAGTTGTGATATCTGTAGCATAATAGTTTTCTGAAACTTCAACCTTCAATGGGTTAGACTCTACAGCCATCTGTACAGTATATCACTAAACTATATGCAGTGTGGTATGGGTAAAACCCAGATCACCAGACCAGGACCAGTGCTGTAAAATCTGCACTGGGCACAGCTTGTTCAAATATTGCTGATCCAGTGGATCAAATAAATATGTGGAAATAAATAAATAAATACTCATCTTTGCCTTGTGCTTTAACCCACCCCAGGAGTGACGTTATTACATGATAACACACACCCTGTCATGCCTTATTGCTTAAATATGCCCTTTCTCAATGTACTATACTTTGATTCCATTAGTGTATGCAACAGCCTTCATGTGAACACTCTGGGATTCTCTTTGACTCCTGAGGTCTATTTGCTTTAGCTATTGTATGTTGTTTGAACTGCTTTGGTCTTCTTGATGTGGTGCCTGTGTGCCTAAACTATTTAATCTGTTTATCTACTGCTACCCATGTATTTCCAGTGAATGATTGTTATAACTGTCTGCTCTCCGAGCAATTGTTTTGGACTTGTTAACTGTGCTGTCTTTGTATTAGTTTTGATGAGGTGCCTTTGTAAATCTGATATTTTTTAAATAAATAAATGTTTATGTTTAAGCCCATGAAACACCCTTATCTAGTTAATGCATTCACAGTCATAGTGGCTCTGCTAGAGTTTGTTCACTCTACCTAACTATAACACCTGGTGGGCTCTGCCTGTATGAGGGAACAGAAGGACATACTAATAGCCCTCAAAATGGGCCGAGACAACATTATGAATATTTTTGTTTGCAATCCATTTAGTTCTTTTTCCACCTGATTATTAATTTTTTTTTTTACTTTTTGTCTAGGGTAGCCAGTTAGGTATTCTTTATTTCTGAATAAAACTCCAGTTGTTGCAATGTAAAATTAATTTAAAAATATTTTTAGACACTCAATTAGCACCTAAAATTAAACACAGATTTAATAATCAGGAAGGCATCAGCAATGGTGCTATAATTTAAAAGGCAATGGTCTTGTTCACAGAATGTTTACCATACAAGCATATATTATAATCAAAATAATAATAGTAATTGATAACAGTATCAGTGGCAATAAAAGCAGCAGTAACACATCAGATTAGAATACATGTTACATAAGACGGTAGAGCCATAAGGCAATAACCACATACAGTGTCTCCTAGAGGGCCAAATCATGTTTACTATTCTAATACGTTCCTTTAATTGTCATAAATAATTACAGAACAGTTTTTCCATATTTGGACAGCAGCATGGGCATTGTGTAATGTATATGATATACAGTATCTTATGGTATCAAAACAGTATTTAAACAGAAGAAAACATTATTTTACTTTAGTTTGACCTAAGTCCCTGATAACACTGGGAGCCGGATTTTCAAAGGCACAGGATGGCCACAAGCCCCATGGTGCATCAGATATATGGCGCATCAGACTTGCGGCAATCTAGCAGGATTTTCAATTACTTGTGCCAGCTTGATGCTCACTAGACCGACTTTTTGTGGTCTAACTTGTATCATTCCTTGGGTCTCTCAACTTGCAGCTTGCAGTCGAAGTTTGCCTCAGATTATAACATTTGGAGCAGTTACAGCAACTGGCAATGCCGCAGCTGCAGCAAAACAAGTTTCACATAAAACTTGACACATGCTCAGTTTCACTCTATGAAAATCCATCCCTTATTTCAAATGCTGTGACATTCTTAGGAAGGAAGAGGACAAGGTCATTAGTTTCAAGGTTCTACTCAGTTCTTCATAACAGCCAGACTCGCTATTCTGTTCAGCTGAAATGGCCACACTGTCCACGCTGTTTCATTTTAGTCATATCATTTTTAAGTTTGACACCCACAAGTACGTGAACTTCTTCATACAAATGGCTTTGAGATGGGTGTGACACTGTCTGTCCCATGCAGAGTGGTCTGCAATGGGCGAGACAGTGCCAGACCAATCATCAGCAAGGCTAATACTTATGGCAGGTTTGCCTTGGTGGGCAGAATCTGTGTGGAGATCAAAAGAAAACGCTGAACCAATAATATGGTGGCTTTTTCCTTTGATCTTAAGGACACCACTCAGCAAACAGCTGATCAGTGTCATATTGTGACTGATGTCATCACTTTCAGTTTTGGCGGCAATGCTGCTGACAGTATGGCCACTGACAGTCTTCTGACTTCATCTGCCAATGAGGCACCCCCACCCTCCGATCGTTGTCCCTGGTGTATTGTGGCACCCCACCTTCTGATTGCTGGCCATCCTCATCCTTCATCCTCCATCCCCCACCCAGCAGCCCATTGTTTATTTTATGCTGCTGACATCAGAGTGCCCAATCCCCATGTCAGCTTTACAAGCCTCCCCAGTAGTGTGGAACACTGGGGAGCCTACCCCCAGTGTAACAAAATATTTATTTTAAGTATTTATCCTGAGAAAAAAGAAAACAGTCCCCAGATGTATTTTTTTGTTTGAAAATGGTCCCTCATTGTCACCGCCATCCCCCTCCCCCATCCGACCCTCCTACTGAGCACCCAGCACCCCTCACCCCCCTTACCCTATACTTGCCAGTGGAGGTTGTAGGGTGTCATCTTCTGTGGACTGGGACATGTCTGCACTCTTCAAAGTTGAACTGTGAACTGAGGAATATAGGAAAGACCCATATAATGTATTTCAATAGTGTTTTTAACTTATGTTGATATCTCTGGCATTTGTTTTGAATTTTTTCACCAAATTTTCAACATGGCCTTTTGAGACCCCTCTTCACCAACACTGTGACTGTTATATTGTTAATTGGGCCCAGAAGGTGATTTCATGGTCACTGCTTGAAATGACCTTTTGGGACCAAATTATGAAATTTCGCCACCAATGTTCATGAGGTGGGGTCCCAAAAAGGCCATGTTTAAAATTTGGAGTAATAATTCAAAAAAATGGCAGAGTTATGAGCGTCCGTTTAAATTTTTCTATGCAGGCACATACTTTTGGTAATTTTCAGTATTTTAACTCCAAATTTTCAACATAGGCATTTTTTCACACCACCTCATGAACAGTATAGCTGTCATTTTTCATATCCTCTCCAAAATGTGTTTTTGCAGCTGTGGCAAGGAATGGCATTTTGGCACAGAATTGAAACTTTTCACATACAGGGTTCATGAGGTGGGATCATAAGAAAACTATGTTGAATATTTGTGGTCAAAATATGTAAAAAATGTCAAAGTTATGGCCATTTGTTGCAATTTCACTATGCCCACTCGTAACTTTGGAAATGTTAAATATTTTGGCCCCAGAATTTCAGCATAGCCTTCGTATTACTCCACCTCATGTATGTCACAGCTGTTATTTTTCAAATCCTGGCCAAAATGTGTTTCCACACATGTGGCGTGGAATGGCATTGCAGTTGCATAGCATTACATTTTGGCAATGATTCGAAAATTTTCTGTATGGGTACATGACATAGGGTTATAAGGCGTCTATGCTGACAATTTGGTCACTGTTATCTAATAGGGCCCTGTGCACCCACAGCTACATATTGGACCCCCAAATCACCTAATCAGGGTCTGGACACATGAGGGAGGGGACCTGGGGCCACAAAATTTGTTTTTTCAAAAGCGCTAAAAAGCTCATGTAAATAAGCCAGCAGCCAAGGCTGCTGGGAACTGTAGTCTTGCCCCACCCAGTACAATAGCAATACCAATGGTGAACATTCAGCATTGACAAATGCTTGTTTTATTAGACATAAAATCCTTAGGGAAACAACCTATATTCAAAGGATTTTAGGTGATACATAGATTTTGTAAAATTTAGATACAGACAAGAATTGCTAAGGAGACATGCACAGTAATAGGATGGATACTTTATCCAAGAATGACACAAAGCTAAAAAACAATTACAAGTTCTCAAGGCAGTTAGTTCAGTCTGCAGTTGACTTTTAAAAGAGATAGAATCACAAACCTTTAACAGATCAGATGAGACATTCCAGGATTTAAAAAATCTATAGGTAAATGAATTCTGACCTGATGTAGATTTTCTTAATGGCAATAATAAATGGTTTTGTGACATACTCCAAGCAGAATAATTATTTTCAAGAAATTTAAAGCAGCAGTGCAACGAAAAAAGTTATTCCAAAAAGCTAGTTTTCTGCTATGGTTATAAACAATATTGGCAGAACTGTTGATTTAGGTTTTCTGGATGCTTCCTATGCCATGTACTGTGCGTTTGCATTTTTGTCTGGACTCTTATCCTTCTCTGGTCTGTGGTAAGTCATGAGGGCAGCGCGGAAGCCCTCCCAGGATCCAGAGTGCAGACCGACCCCCCCAACGGCAATCAGAGGCAGCGCTAAGCTTTCGGGGTAATTCTCAGGTCATGAGGGCAGCGTAGAAGCCCTCCCAGGATCCAGAGTGCAGACCGACCCCCCCCCAACAGCAATCACAGGCAGCGCTAAGGTACAGCTGGTGGTGCTGCTGCTACTACGCAGTTTGAACAAGCTACAAGGAGAAAAGGTGCCATCTTTTGAATTTTAAAGTCGGCAGACGTGTGGAGATAGTTTTTGTCTGCTAGTAACTACTTAAAATACTGTGCATTTTTCACTGTTCTGCTGATTACCTTAATTGTTAAAATTGATTTAGCTGCAGCCAGCTTTAATTTAATCTCTGCCTTGCTGTGCTATACAAGGGGCTTAAAGTAGTCACAAAGAAAGGTATAAAGTGCATAATTTATCTGCTTAAGGCACCTTTGAGCCCCCGATCTAAGAGAAGCTGAAACTGTTGAATTTACCAGCTGCTTTCAGGCACCTCTGTGCAGCATTTCAAGCAAGGTATCAAGTGCATAAGTTAGCTGCTTAAGGCACCTCTGAGCCCCTGATCAGTTTGAACAAGGTTAAGGTTCAAATTATTTAGAGATTTCCCGCTGCAGTAATGCTCCTCTGAGCCCCGACTCCTTCTGATTAAAGCTTACTTAAGTTTGTATGAAGCCCTTCCCTCCATCCCTCTTATCTATTTAATCTCTGTCTTTATCACAGCTTTTGGGGCAATCCTCAGGTCATGAGGGCAGCGTGGAAGCCCCCCCAGGATCCGGAGTGCAGACTGACCCCCAACAGCTATCACAGGCAGTGTTAAGGTATGGCTCGTGGTGCTGCTGCTACTCCGCAGTTTGAACAAGCTAGAGCCCTGATGATGCTGTGCGTCAGCTCCCCACCACCCCCACCACCACCCTTGGCAGTCACCCTTATATACCTGAAGTCACATGCCAGTTTTAACCAATCAGCCTACTTTCCCATTTGCAGGTTAGATCAGCCATCCACTAGAGGCCACTACACCAAGGTTTTGCAACTACATTCCAAACCCTTGCTCTTTTAGCCTCTCCATCATGCCTCAACTTTACTTATTAATCTTCTTTATCATCACCCCCTGGGTGTCCCTCCCGCTATCAATTTACACTACGCTCCCAGACTACATCACATCTTGCGACAGGCTGCTAACAAATATTCCTACCTCCACTATCACAGCTGAATCGCACCATGCCCACCTCTACCATACTCTATCCACCAGTCCCGGGCTAATCCCAGCTACCTTCTGAATCAGGCTCCTAGTCCTTCTGCCACAAACCTGGAGACCAAAAGCTGACGGAGCTGCACATCATACCACCACCAGAAAACTTCAGTGAATAGCTCATCACACCAAACTAATGGTCACCCTGCTGTTTCTCCTTGCAGGGGATATCGAACTTAACCCAGGACCAACCCATCCCCATGCCCAAAACCTTTCTGTCCCACTCCAAATCCACTCAGGCCTCAAACTAATACACATAAATATATGCAGTCTCTTGCGCAAAATAACCTTGCTACAAGCCCTCACCATGTTTCTCAGCCCAGACATTCTGATTATCTCCGAAACCTGGCTAAAATCACATAACACCGATGCAGAATTTGCCATACCTGGCTACACACTTCTCCGCCATGATCGGGTCGGCAGAAAAGGAAGCGGCATAGCCATGTACATTGCTCCCATCATCAAATTCACCACGGTTGCCCTATCCCTACCGTTGGACTCCATTAATGCCTTAATGGTAAAACTCTCCATCCCCCACTCAATCCCAATCTACATAGCAGGCACATACTGCGCTCCAGGCACCACCTCACCTTACATATTGGACTACCTAGGCTACGTAAACTCCCTGGCAGCAGGTGGTGAGATACACATATTAGAGGATTTTAACCAGAACTGGCTTGCTGAGTCTCTTTCCAAATTTCTTGACAAGGTAACAGCCCTAATCCTAACACAACTAATCACTGAACCTACTCGGGCAAACCACAAAACACAGAACCATACACTGCTAGACTGGTCCCTCACATCTCACCTGCACAGGATTATAGCCTCTGGACTCCTTCTGGATGCCCTTAGTGACCACCACGGGATCTACACCATGCGCAAAATTCACAAACCCAAAGCTCCCCCTCCCAGAATCTCACTTTTGAGATCCTACAAATCCCTGGACCTCCCCTCATTATTAAATGAGTTGGGCAACTATGACTGGTCGTGCACTATGACTGGTCGTGCATCAGTCATTTCACCTTGACAGATGAGGCACTGCCATTCTTTAGGTCCAACTTCATCACCACCTGGGACCGCTATGCCCCACTCAGATGGTCCAGAGTCCGAGGTGCTCATCTACCATGGATCTCTCCCGATATCCTAGCCCACCTCCGAATCCGTGACAAGACCTGGAAAACCTTTAAGACTTCCAAATCCCGGGCTGACCACCAGACCTACAGAGCGCTCCGCAATTCTAGTACCAAAAGAATCCGCCAAGCAAAGGCCAACTACTTTTTAAGCGCATTCAATTCCTCCTCCCATCTCCGTCTTCGTTTCTGGAAGGTGGTCAAATCACTTCTATGCCCACCATCACAACCACCAACCCCGTCCCTGCAAGTTGGTGGTCTCACCATCACTGACTCCTCAGCAGTTGCCTCCTTGTTTAACACTGTCTTCACTACCAACCATGCTACTCCCAGGGCCACCCTGCACCCGGCTCAGCATGCCCCCACTGACACCCCATCTTGTGGCGCTGAAGCTCAGCCTTTCTCCTTCCTGCAAGTCACCCCTGATGAGGTATACAACTCACTGGTTGCCCTTAACCCTGAAAAGAAAAAATGTCCCACGGGCTTGGACTCCAAAATGGTCCACCTGTTGGCCCATGCCATAGCTCAACCCCTAGCCACCCTTTTTAACTTATCATTCATCCTAGCAGAAGTCCCCACTGAGTGGAAACATGCCACCATAATCCCACTTCGAAAGGGTGGTGATGCCTCAATCCCAAGTAACTACCGGCCCATCTCCCTCCTACTGACCCTTGCCAAGATACAAGAACGCCTGGTTCTCTCTCGCCTATCCACCCATCTGGACTCCTTTTCCTTTTTTTCCCCCTACCATTCTGGCTTTAGGAAAGTCCACTCCACTACCACCTCCCTTCTCAGGATTACTGACTCCATCCTCACAGGGATGGATGCTGGCCACATCACTGCTGCCATCTTTATTGACCTGGCAAAGGCTTTCGATACAGTGACTCACTCTCTTCTCCTGACAAAACTTGCCAAGGCTAGCCTATCTGACTAGGCCACATCTTGGTTCCACTCCTACATCACTGGTAGATCCCAAGATGTCCATATCAGAGCGTCCATGTCGGATCCCCTCCCAATCACGTCAGGAGTGCACCTGGGAAACAAAAACCCAGGGCAAGAGT
The DNA here is from genome assembly GCA_016271365.2 of Neoceratodus forsteri. Classification (NCBI taxonomy): domain Eukaryota; kingdom Metazoa; phylum Chordata; order Ceratodontiformes; family Ceratodontidae; genus Neoceratodus; species Neoceratodus forsteri. Next base: position 1,056,733,476 of record CM057453.1, on the reverse strand, counting down.
ACACAATGGGGGGTGAGATACTGACAACAGTAAAACTAGAAAGGGACCTGGGGGTAATTATATCAGATGACCTAAAGGTGGGCAAGCAATGTGAGAAGGCAGTAAGGAAGGCTGGGGGGATACTGGGCTGCATAGGGAGAGGCATCAATAGTAGAAAACAGGAAGTTGTTATCCCTCTGTACAGACAGTTGGTGAGACCCCATCTGGAGTACTGTGTGCAATTCTGGAGACTCCATCTCCACAAAGACATAGACAGAGTGGAGGCTGTCCAGAGGAGGGCAACCAAAATGGTGCAGGTTCTGCACCAGAAGACATACGAAGAAAGACTAAAGGAGCTTAATATGTATACCCTTGAGGAAAGGAGGGAGAGAAGGAGACATGATAGAAACTTTCAAGTACCTCAAGGGAATCAACAAAGTCCAAGAGGGTAGCATCTTTCAGAAAAAGAGATGTGCAAGAACAAGGGGGCACAATTTGAAGATAGAGGGGGGACTGCTCAGAGGTAATGTGAGGAAGTATTTTTTCACAGAGAGGGCTGTGCATGCATGGAAAAGCCTCCCTGAGGAGGTTGTGGAGTCAAGAACAGTGGGGGAATTCAAGAATGCATGGGACAGACATAAGGCAGTCCTAGTGGGGGGTAGGAGGAAGTAAGCTGTTGGTTAATTAGGATCTGCAGCTTATCTGTTAGGTAGAAAAATGGGCAGACTGGGTGGGCCAAGCGGTCCTTATCTGCCATCAAATTCTATGTTTCTATGTTTCTATGAGTGCCTCAAGGATCTGTCCTAGGTCCCCTCCTATTCTCGGTCTTTCTAAATGATCTGCCCTCCACCTGCACACACTCCGCCATCCACACGTACGCAGACGACACGGTGCTATACGCATCCGGCCCCTCGCTCTCTGAAGTTGCGCCCAGACTTCAGCACGACTTCATCACAGTCCAGCACTGGCTCTGCTCAAATAATCTCCTCCTAAATGCTAACAAAACAGTCTCCTTAACCTTTGTGATGAGGCAGAAAATTTCTAGGCTCCCTTCACCATTAGTTTTTCACACCCTGGAAGGGTCCCCACTGGAGTCCTGCACCACCTTCAGATACCTCGGTGTCTGGCTTGACCAGCACCTCAACTTTTCTGCACATATTGACTCCTTACTTAAGAAGCTGCACCCAAGGCTTGGTGCACTTTACCAGAATCGTGACAACATACCCCTTCCAGCCAGGAAGGACATTGTAAATAAAATGATCCTCCCAGTCCTCGACTATGGGGACGTAGTCTACGGCGCCGGCCCAAAGACCACATTAGCTAGGCTGGACCCTCTCTTCCACTTTTTTTGCCAGTTCACCCTAAACAGCCCCTACTCCACACACCACTGTGCCCTATATCAAGCAATGAACCTCACCTCACTTGACTATAGCAGGCTAACCCACTGCGCAAAAATTAAGGCCATGCATTGGTCTCAGCGGCTCCCTTCCTATCTCTCCAACATCTTAACAAACCCTAGCGCACAAGCATACACACTCAGAAACTCAGACTCCAGGTCCCTAGCTGTCCCATACCAGTCTCCCTCCACAGGGCAATCAGGGTTCAGCTACTGCATTCCCTCGCTATGGAACTCCCTCCCAGCTAACATTCGTTGCTTCACCTCCCTTTCACACCTAAATTCCATGCTCCAAGATCATTTCCTCCCTACCTGTGCTTGTGTCTAGGCACCTACCAACTACTTGGCAACTCTCTGGGAATGTCGGCACTTAGCAAATTTGTAATTCATCAGTATCTAACCATTGTCCTCTTGCCTTATACTGTCTCTCGAATGGCTCAAAACTAAATTTTGTTGTACACTTGCTGTATGTAACTGTGTTACCAACTGGCACACTCAGTCCTGTATGAAGTGGTTTCTGAACCAAATGTTAGTAATCTTCCACAATGTATTCACTTGTCAATCCTGACTTCAAGTGTTTTCTCATACTGTACATACTGTGGTTACCAATTCGTCTCTGTCAAGCTACTACTGACATGTAATCAGATCCAAATGTTAGTATTTCTCCCACTATGTATTCTCTTGTCTATAAAACTGTAAAACTGTTTTCCTATGTTCTCCGCTCCCCCAGGACGCATCTGTAATAGAGCAGTACTCTACTCAGTATGTCTTCCTGGTAAAACGCTTAAATAAATAAATAAATACATTATTTCTATGCAAAAATGAGGCAGCCATCTTTTTTTCTTGAGAAATAATTACCTTAAAACATTCATAAAATTCTAAAATGATACTGAAAATTGAAAATTTCAGCATTGGTATAAACTAGAAGACATATGGCATCAATTAGGATGAAAAAAAGGCGGGGTCAATTTTAACCCATTTTCATTGTACTGCTGCTTTAAATTTAGTCTGTAGCTCCAGAGTAGGTAAGCCAAGCATAGCTTCCCTGCCCATTATGGCGGAGCAAAATTGCTCATGTAAGTCAAAAGGTAGCCGTCCTGTACTATCATAAAGAATACAGATATCAAGTTTAGATCCATTACAAACTAGCATGCACTGTTCAAAAGGCTCTTGGCACTTGACAGCACAGTCACTTATCAAACCATGGGCCTCTATGCATCATTCCATGGTCTATGATATTAAGAATTCTTGTGAAACAATCTGAAGTGGCTTCTCCTTGAAGATAAATCTGATTATCCCCTAGCCATTATAGTCTACATGTGTAGAAACAACTTATGCCAGGCCTGTTTGTCTACAGGTGAGATTTCACTCCACTGTTTACTCAGCAAACACTAGGGGACAAATAGTCAAAACATTTGCATGCGTAATTTGGTTACTCATACAAATCTACTTCAGGGGTGGGTTAGTAAAAGTATAATCTAGTGTTTCCAGGAACATCACCATTGTTTGTAACTACTGGAAATTCAGTGCTATTCCAGGAGAATTAGAATATGCATCTTTCTGCCAAGAGAAACATGTTAGAAATGTACACAAGCAGCCACGTTGCACTGGAAAATGTTTTGAATGGTTGGGCCCAGATTTGCATCAGATACCAAGGCCCATTCCAATACTGGTTGATGTTCATTTCCCTCTTTTGTTAGAACAGTCCATGCAGTCCAAAATAAAAGAAAACATTCATCTTTAATGTATGCTGGAGACAGAAAATAATGTTCAAAAAACTATCTTTAATCTCTATAAATAATTGTAACTTCTTATCAGGTAATTTCTGAAAAATACACTTTGGTGCATACAAACTATTGTCAGTGGGCATTCAAAAAAACTCATTTGTTTAAAAAAATGCAGGGCATATGTAAGTAATAACAAGCCACAACAGGGTGTGCATTATAGGATTTTAATTAATGGGTCACATTTTTTCCCACACAAAAAAACACTGCATTGAAAACTGTAATAAATGAGTGTTAATTAATCGTGCGTGGTATCTTTGTATGGGAAAGAACGACAAGCCGAAAGCACTGCCTCCTGGACAAAAAACAGTTGTATCCCTACAAGCACAAGCCACTGCTTCTTACACAACTGCCTTGTAAAAGCCACTCACCTCAGAAACTGCCGCATTTTTGGTAAATCATCCCTAACTAATCACTCTCTATTCTGGTCCCCCTTCCTCTGCAGGTTAAATGTCACCAGCCGATGAGTCGCACAACAGTAATGGCTGTCTAAAAACCCACATGAACTGTTACAGTTAATTCATTTTACTTAAAAAAAAGTTAATGTTTATGTTATTTTTAATACTTAAATTGATCTACTGCAGAATCTTGTTTTAATAAAGTATTTCAAGTGTTTCTTCTAACCGCAAAGGTAAGCCTCTTTTTTTACTATCTCCTGCAGACGCACAGTTTCACATCTGAGCCGGTGAAAAAATGCAACCCCTCAACTAAATAAAACAAAATATGGGGTGCAGTGTGTAAAACTCGAATTTTACATACATCCTCATTGTTGGATGGCTATATAAACCCCTTGGACTTTGTCCTCAGGGTTTATGTGCCATCCAATAACGCAGGTGTGTGTACAATTCTTGTAACACACTGCACACCATACTTTATCCTATGTTTAATGCATGCCCCAGGGCTGTAGTAAGGCACAAGGCCAAAGGCAGAGTGTCCTTATGCCCCTGAGAAGTGTATTAAAATCCTATGATGCACACCCTGGACGGGCTTATTACACTTATAAAATGGCTCTATGTACATTTTTAGGGAGAAAAATGAGACTGAGCACCTGACCATACATTTATAAAGATTTAATGCATGGTCAGGTGATGCCACTCAGCCAATGACATTTCCAGACTTTTTCTTGCCATTTTATAAATAATAAAACATACACATTATTGATGGGACAAAGTATAGCCATTACTTTTATTTTATTTACCACATTTTATTTTTGATTTATTACAATTTTGGTAAAGAAAGGCACACTGTGACAAAGCTCATTTCCAGGTATGACTGGGATGGGTGGGATTACAGAAGAAAGATTACAGAAAAATATATCATATAATCATAGCAATAAAAATAAAAGAAGCAATTTTTCGCTGTCAATCAAATAAATTACAGGAAGGTGGAAGCATAAGGATATGAACAGAACTGAACAGGATAATATCCAGTGATTACTGTAAAACACACACATGCTTACACACACACACACACACACACACACACACACACATATATATATATATTTTTAATGCATCAATTAGGATTGAAGTGACAAAAGTAGGGAAATGAGGCATTAGGTTGACTTCTACTACCCCACCTTTTCACTCCAACCCACACTCCACAGGCAACAGGTGGCCGAAGGTGCCTTTCGGTTATCATCCCTAACTCTCACCCCATTCCATGTATAAGAAAGCTGACATGGTACAGTATAGGAGAATGGAGTGAGAGTTAGGCCCGACAGCCTTAAGGCACACCCCATCACCTGTTGCTCTGTGGAAGGTGGGGGTGCGGTGGTAGGATGGGGGGTGCTAGGGTGTCAACCCTAATGTCTCATTTCCCTACTTTTGTCGTTTCAACCCTAACTGATGCATTAATGAAGGTTTTTGCAATGAATTTCCTTACTTTTTGAAAAAGTGTAATCTTACCCTTATATGGTTTTGGAAGTGCAGGGCCCTCCCATGGTATCAGTTTTTTGGAGTGCCGTCTACCTATAAGGGCCCTGCACTCCCATAGCATCAGTTTTAAGTGCATAGACATTATAATGAACTGTCATCTCCCTGTGGGCCCTGCACTCCCAGTATTGCATAATGGATGGCCCAGCAGTCCCATTACTGCATAATGGTATCCATATGTGGGAGTGCAGGGCCTGGGCCCTGTGCTCGCATCTACTTATAAGGGCTCTGCTCTTCCTCCTATCTATCCATAAATGCACAGACATTGCAATGAACTGCCTTCTCCCTGTGGGCCCTGCACTCCCAGTATTACATAATGGATGGCCCAGCAGTCCCATTACTGCATAATGGTATCCATATGTGAGGGCCCTGTGCTCCCACCTACCTATAATTGTAGAGATGCAGCACAGGCCTAGAGACATTCCAAGTAAGCCTTGTGCTGCAAATGGCACAATAGCTCAGTAACTGTAGCAACTTTGGAAAAAATTCCACTGCAGTTGTAATCATGGACTAGTAACCTGCACACATGCTTAGTACAAGATGTGCTAAGCTACGCTTATCAAAAATCCGTATCTCGAACTGTTTTTGAGATATACAGTGGCGTCCCCCAGGATGAAACCCACTTTTAAAGCACTTTGCAGTATGCATCAGCAGACCTCACTGAATAAAGCATTAATGGCAATTATTCCTTTGTCATGCAGGAAATGATGGCATCTACTTCATCCTAGCAGTGTCATATTTTCCTGAATGACAAAAGGGACTAATTGCCATTGGAATGATGTTGCTTTATTCAGTAGGTCTGCTGCAGCATTCTGCAGAGTGCTGCAAAATACTGCAGAATTGGGTTTCATCCTGGGGGCACTGTAGGCACCGAAAGGTGCTGCATTCGCCACAATGCTATCCAATGGGAAATTTCTCAACTTTGGAATGCCATAACTATGGAACCAATGCAAATTTGTACACCAAACCAGCATAAGTCACATCTGTGGCACAACCCCTTTGTATCTTGCAAATTTCAAGCCAAAAGTCCTAACAGTTTCTTTGCAGTGAACTGGCAAAACACATCAACCTTTAAAAATCCCTGTTCGTGAGCTGTCAAAATCCCTGTTCATGAGCCAAATCTCCGCTTGTGAGCTGTAAAAATCACTGTTCTTGAGAAATCACTGTTCGCGAGGTAGAGTCATCTCTTCATTCACTCACAAACGGGATTTTGACAGCTCATGAAAAGGGATTTTTAGGGCCATCTGGTTGTCCCCTCATGAACAGGGACTTTGACAGCTCATGAACAGGGATTTTGACAGCTCATGAAAAGGAATTTTTAGGGCCATCTGGTCGTCCCCTCATGAAAAGGGATTTTGGCAGCTCACAAAAAGGGATTTCTCTTGAACAGGGATTTTGACAGCTCATGAACAGGGATTTTGTTGGAGCAATGCGGCTGACATTGTGGCAAACACTTTGCAGTAATTGAAGGTAATGTTTCCTTCATATTGGATGGCAAAATCTACTATGAAGTGTAGGCCAGCATTGAGTTCTTTCCATTGAGATGAAAAGACTTCACAGAGAATGTCCCGGTAGATGGAAAAGGTGGCTTCAAAGTCAGTAACTGTTACTTTCTTTAGTAAATGAGGATCCTTAGCTTTCAGGATAACAGACACATTGCCGCAAGAGGTCACAGGATTTTTGATATTGTCATGGGACGACAGAGTATGAGATCACGCATTTCTGTCATAGGATTCAGAGTCGTTGTAGGACTGAGTGGACAAGACTCACTGAGGTTAGCTTAAAGAGCAGCTGTATACAATATAAACAGAACTTTCTTCTTGACCAAGGCCAGAAATTGAATGTGTACTTCCTTTAAAGCCACAATATGTTTTATGGTCCTCCAGTCTTTGTAGAAACATAGAAAATTGCAGAGGTCTTTCATGGAAAATGTGCTGATTGGACTGAGTTATGATCTGTGTAGTCTGAATGCTGATCACAAGTGGATCTGGACATGGTGTATTTCTGGTGGAAGAAAAATGGAACAGAAGCTAAGGAGACAAGAACAAGCCAGTCCTTGGTTGGATTGCATGCTGGGGACAACAATGTCCAGTGAGATGCTCTCAAGTTTTGTCACAGCCAGAGGACAAAGTAGACAATACCACTGGGAAGAAGGTCCATAGCCAGAGGTTGGATTGTGACAGTACTGGCTGGAGGGGCCACAACCAAAGTTCAGAATTAAACGAAGCACTGGGTGGAGGGGCCACAGTAAGGAATTAGTTGAGTAGTGACATTAGTGGAATGGATGCAGTCAGCAGTTAGAATAGATGATAGAACTGGGTGGAGTGGCCACAGCCAGAGGTCAGGATAAGTAATGAGCTGAGTGGAGGACAACAGCCAGCAGTTAGGAGAGATGATGGAACTGGGTGGAGGGACACAGCCATAGGTCAGGATGAATAAGAACCTGGGTGAAGGGGCCACAGTTAGCAGTTAGGAGTTAGGATGGATGATGGTGCTGAGTGAAGGGGCCACAGCTAGCAGGTAGGATGGATATTAGCACCAGGAGAAGGGATCACAACCAGAGGTTAGGTTGTGTACAGCACTGCTTGGAGGAGCCACAGCCAGCAGTTAGGATGGATGATGGCACTGGGTGGAGGGGCCACAGCCAACAGGTAGGATGTATGATAGCACTGGAAGGAGGGGCAACAGCCAGAGGTTTGGTTGGGTGGCGGCACTCATTGGAGGGGCCACAGACAGCAGTTAGGATGGATGTTGGCAATTGGTGGAGGGGCCTCGGTCAGCAGGTGGGATGGATGATAGTACTAGGCAGATAGACCACAGCCAGTAGTTGGAATTGAATGTCACAGAGGACTATAGGAGCTGTGTGTTGTCTAGACAGTAGGTAGGAGTACCTGTGGTGCCTTTTTTGGGCTCAGTAATGGTGAGAAAGCTGGTACAGTGGGAGGCAGTTGAGGCAGGGATGCAGATGTCAAGAAGTAGCGCAGATCAGGATCAACTGTCCTATGTTGTAGCTGTCCAGTTGCTTAGGAGCCCTGTAGTAAAAAAGCTGGTGGTGCTCTTGTTTGCTTATAGTAGCAGGGCCACTTTACTTCAGAGATGTGAATACTGTTCTATAGGGTTCAGCTGGCAGAGCGATAAAGACCTATAATACAGGAGTCTTTGGGGTCAAAATGGCTGGCTACTCTGAGCCACCAGCAAGCCCGGGATGGTCTTTCTCAACCACCTGGCTAGATCATGCCTGCATGGGTACAAAAACAGTAGGAGTAGCAGGGAGTCAGACATGATGTGCCTGGAAGTTCTGGTACAGCCGTGGATGATCTTGGCAGTCAGCAGCTCTGAATGCCCCAGGTATAGAATGCTTCTGGTGTCAGGCTGTTCAGAAGCCTGCAGGGCTAAAGGCTGAATGGCTTTGAAATTGCCACACCACCAGAGTGAATTGCATACTTAAAGGGATAATGTCAACCCCCCCCTTAGGCCTCAAATTGTCCCTAGATTAAAAAAACACGTTATGATTGCTCACATTCTGTAGCGATTGCTGATGTAGCTGGTAGTTGATTCGGATTCATTTGTTTCATTTTACAAACAAAAAGCAGACTGCCCACCATAGTGGCGTTACCATACAAAGACATGTTTGTTTACATTCTTTAATTAGTTTCCACTGCATCTTTCCTGGACATGGGAAAGCCCCTAATGCTACCTAGCCACTCATAATGATCTGGGAGGAGAGTAGACTATTGCATCATGGGTGGCTGCACTGTTAGGGGATATTCCTACTGTTCAATATGTACGCAGTAAGAGCAGATCAAGGATTTGAAGTTTAACCCCTAGGTGGCGCTGTTCCAAGGGCTGCTACCCCTGCCAGCTTGGCTAGTTGCAGGCTAAGGGGCCTGGATACTGAAAACGGGTGCCATCACCAGGAGGACAGGGTTGTTGGTAACAAGGCTAACCTGGGTACAGCCCTCCGGGACACTGTAACCCCCCTCTTTCCCCTCTAGTGGCCTAGACAATATGCAACAAACACTTTCGCAGTAGCCCCTATTCAGCATACAAATCCCCACACTGTTTGCACTTACCACCAGGGCTGGTTCCACCAGTTCAACCCTGGAGACCCCCTGTAAAACAAGGTTAGGCACAGAAAATAACAACAGTACAGTGCTTTTGGTACAAACTGGAACCACAGTCAGGTTAAATGCAAAAAGAGTTAGATCTGATTTATTCAGAGGAATTGAACAAGGGAGGGGTGTAATCAGGTTGATTGATTCTAAAACTGATCTAGTCAGGCACTCTTAGTCCCTGCACAGTCACACACTCTGGGTACCCAGTTGGAAGTAAGGGGGCTAGCCTGCAATGTTGCCTGGGGTAGGCCGGTGTCGCAGCTGGTTGGGGCCCTGTGATGAAAAGAAAAGGCATGCACAACCACACACAATCTGTAATCCGGAGCCAGGAGGCTCAGTTCATGATGATTAGACAAAACAATTAAATCAGAAGACACACTTTTAGCTGTTGTTGCAAGGAGCTACCCTGGTTTTTAATGGAAAGAGCTGCACTCATGTGAGGGGTGCTCTGTGATAATAGTCATAATCATATATACAAAATCTTGACACTCCTATCCCTGCTGCAGCAAAAATAAGGTCTCACACCTTTTTCTCACCAGCAATATCTTTTATTAAAAATAAAAGTGAAGGCCCATAGCCTGGAAAGGCTGCATGTCCCCACAAACAAACCCTGGTGTTTACTCACACTACCCAGTACAGGACACAGGATGGATGAAATGGAGACTGAAGGATGACTTGCTGGTTTGCCAGGAGAAGCAGGGCCCACATGATTCACCGTAGTGTAGTTCCTGTTCGTGGTGTTGAGCAGGTGGCTGATCCCCAGGTAGGACTCTCGTCGATGGTCTTCTCTGTGGCGTGAGTAACTGGCTGGGCCAAAGTGTGGAGACCCAGCCCAATTGGAGAAGAATGCGGATTCAGTCCGGTAGGTGCTGGATGCAGCTTCCAGCAAGCAAGGCATAATTAAACAGTGGGGAACCAAATCGTGACCCACTAGCAGGTTACAGCACATTTATAGTAAAGCAATCACCATATCACCAAATGGACAGCAGTTTGGTCGCAATATCAGTGTCTCTGAGCAAAACCAGGAATTCTATCATGAATAGATGTCCTTGCAGGCTGATCACGTACAGCAAATCTTCCGGCTTCTTCAGGTTTAAATCTGGTCACTCTTCAGTGGCTTTATCACACTTCAATTTGGATACAGTCCAATTGCTAAGCCTTTCAATGGATTCCCTCTCGAGGGACAGCAGGTAGGCAGGCCAAACTCAGCCTTTCCACCAATCTCCCACGTGAACTATGCAGAAGCAGCTGCTCGAATTACTCAAGCCGTTTACTCTCCAAGCTCTACCTCCAGACTGACTGCTCGCCGTGCCCATTAATCGGGGCACAACGAAATGGCTCAGAGACATAGTCCAAAATAAGGCTTCTCTTATCTCTCCATGCAGGAGAGCTGAAAGCAGGCAGGCCAGACTCAGCCTTTCTGCCAAGTCCCCACATTATCCCTTGGGGCAGCAGCTCATCGAGCTGGAGCTGCTCACTCTTCCAGCTCCAACTTAATTCTGCCTCTCTGCGGCAGGCAGCTTGGGGATTTTCCAAAGATCCCAGAGGTTTGATTTGTTGATTCATCTGTCTGTCACAGCAAGGGCTCCCCCTCCAGGTCCATTTTGGCACCAAAGTAGAAAAACTACATTTCCTACAGAAATTCACTCCCATAAGACCCTTGGGGGCAGACTCCATTTTAGGGCCCCCCAAGGTACTGATTGGTCCAAATAAGCAGTCCAGGACTAAGATGGTGGTGATAAACAGAACTGTCCATGCTGCAAAGAAGGGAGGTTAGACAAACTACAATATCATTACCATTCTAATAGATCAGCCAATAAGTACAGCTTCTAAAAGAGCTCCCTCTGCGCAGATAGTGATGGCAGAATGGAGCGATTATCTGGCAACCCGGGCAGGACTTGAACACAGACACACTCAGCCCTCACCCAGGTTAATTATACACTGTGATATAGGCAGCTCTTAAAAAGACAGAGTACGGAGGCATTAAGGCACTCTCATACAAATGCTTTTAAAACTGTTAAGACACAGGACACCAGCCTGGCAGTGGGCATTTAGACACACCCAAGGAAGACTTTCAGGAACCCCCATTTGTAGTGGGGTTACAGAAGCAAAATAAGGCTGGATATAACTGCACCATTCCCATGTGTTTCAGTTCTACCAAGAAAGGAAGCAGATCAAACAAGCAACAACTTCAATGAGTTTTAGAGAGGATAAGCAATCATAAAATATGGGTTTTCAACTAGAAATAATATGATGCAAAAAGGGTTGGCAGTGTCCCTTTAAAGGCTGCTAGTAGTCACAAATGGGAGTTAGAACCACATTTTATTCTTGCTAATAAAGTGTTTGTAAATTCTCTATTGGAGTGTGCCCTACTTTTTCTTAATTTATTTTGAGCATTTTATGAGGTTGGCAGCACATTTAAAGTTGCTGACTTACATGCTGCCCAACCTATTGCTACTCACCCAGCTGTATGCGCACCCTGTCCCCCACAATCAGTATGTCGCCAGTGCTTTTCCCCACAGCCTTACCTGGCTGACTTCAGCAGTGATATGCAGCTAAACCACAATGCCATGGTTACACACAAGCCACTGCCTTAAACTCCCAGGAAGTTTTCCATTATCCCTATATTTATTTATTTGTTTTTGTTTACCGGGTGAGTGAGCTAGCCATAAAATGACTATTTTCAGGCACGACCCGGGAGGGTACAATATATAGTCACAGCATAATAATTGCAAATACAATACAAGTTTGAGGTAACAAGTGGGAAGCGAAATACAATACTCCAGGCACTAGATCTAAAGAAGTATTGAACAGGTCAAATATCTACTTACGGTATTAAGGGACAAAAAAATCATAAATAAAAACCTACAGTAGTCATTAGATCAAACGGAGCATAATACATGATAGTGAGTAAGTGCAAACTTAAGGTAAACTCCCCCCTCCACCAACCTGTACTTGCCAAACCCCAGCTTGTCTCTCTGCACTTAACTTCTCAGATGGCTGCTCATTGCGTACCTCCACTGGGAAATTGACAATGATACCAGCTGCTTCATTCATATCTTGACTTGTGTAAATCATAAACGTACTTGCTATCCCTTCCTATGTAAACTCTGTGTTAGTAGTATAACCCCAATGTCAATTTGTCTGCTGTAATTATGCTGTTGCAACAAAATGTATCTCCTTAAGTGTTGATGAGGATCCTTTGTAAACGAACTCTCAGCTCAAAGGTTTGTAATTCTGGGTTCTCAATAAATAAATAAATAACTAGATAAATAAATTAATTAATAAATAAATATGTCAGAGAGGAGTGGTGACAGGAGGGCAGGGGGGTAAGCTGGACTGTAGTAGGGGGAGGAACACAACTGACCAAGGTAAACAATATAGAGAGCGAGAGAGAGACTAGCTTCACAACAATCGCACAACAAACTGTCTGTGAAAGGTAATACTGTACTGTTCCTGTTCCCTGGTATGATGACCGACAAAATGTTCCTAACATACATACATTGTTATTGCCATTGGCTTAGGATGATCTCCTGACATGCATGACCTAGAAAATAAAAATGTGGTGGAGACACAAGGGAACCTGTTGTGCCTAGGGACTCAGTCTCATGCCCACAGAGCCCAGTACACAAGCATCCCAGGAGGAATGCTTTTTCCAGCAGATGGCTTTGACACACGAGACTGACAAACAGAACCAGCCTTGTGAATCTGCACCTTGTAAAGTCAACAGAAATCAAATCAAGTATGATGCAGTATGCAATTGTACTGACCCCGTGTGGGGACGTGCATGTGAACCCAGGTCCAGCAAATGAGGGGACCAAAGCAGTTCATGAAAACACAAGAAGCCTGGTAAGAAAAACTGATCAATTTAAAATATGGGTCCAAAATGAAGACTAGGACACAATGCGCCTAACAGAAACATGGTTAACTAAAAACATCCTGGACAAAGGGGGATTGCTACATAAAGAAAAATGTTGCAAAGTTGGAAACAAAAAATCTTGCTAAGTTGGAAACAATCTACTATACAACCTTTGAAGGAACTGAATGTCTTGTTGTGGCCATAACCTTTGCTCTGCACTTATAAGATGTCTCTGTAACTGCCTTCCGATGTTTTGTTATAATCTTGTTTATCTGTGCTCCCTTCCTCTCCCCCCGGGTTGCACCTAGAAGTGGGCCTCGGCTCTGTGTGCTTTTCCAAGTTACCAATTTTTAAATAAACAAATTTTATATATATATATATATATATATATATATATATATATATATATATATACTGTATTTATTAAAGTCTAGGAATTACAACCTTCTGAGTCAGAGACTTATTTACAAAGGCTCCACATCCCAGGAGAAAAAGAAAGCAAAATACAATGAGTAATACAGGAACTTAGAGCAAACAGATACAGTGAACATATCAGAAGTGCACATAGTAAATTCAAGTAAACATTCAATATAGAAACATATTATTACAGGGATGAGAAATTAGCCCCTGGGGACTCGACTAGAGAGCAGAGGTTGAGAGCAGAGACGGAGGAAGGGAGTGGGGAGTAAGCAAGAAGGGTTATGGGCAGACACAGTTGGAGCTGGACACAATGTAATCACACAGCTCTTTTCTGAAAGGCCCCAATCTGGGTATGGAGAAGAGGTGCCCTGGGATTGAGTTCATCCAGAGGGGAGACCTATATCAAAAGGACCTTTGGCCAGCATTGGATTTGACAAAGGGGATGTGAAAGGCAGGAGTATCAGAATGTCTTGTAGCCCACCTCTGCAGCCCCGACTGAAGAAACGAAAGACAACTGGGGGTGATAGGCCCCATTGGATTTCTTTGGCAAGTAGGCAGGTCTGGTATAGTAGTCGCACTTGGAAATTTAGCCATACTGATTGTTGGTAGAGGTCACAGGTGTGTGTGAGCCATTTGCTGCCTGTGGCCAGTTGACAGGCCTTATTTAAGACACGTTTTATTTTGGACAGGGCAGTGCTCAAGACGGAGCCATAGATAACTATGTCGTAGTCAACCAGGGGTAGGATAGAGCTAAAGATAGCTAGACAGACAGCATTGGGGGGGGGGCAGGGTCTAAGTCTATATAGGAGGCCAATTCTGGAATTAACTGCAGAGCAGAGAGATGCGATATGGTCATGGAAGGTGAGAGCCATGTCAAAGCTGATGCCTAGATACTTAAAGTGGTTCCCTGGGAATTGTGTATAGAGAGGACAGCTGAGTTGTGTTTATGTTGGGAGTGGGCTAATAGCATTACCTTAGTTTTTTTTACAGTTGAGGACAAGCTTATGGGTGGCAAACCAGGATTCAATTTCTGTGAAGGAGCTCTGTAATGATAGTTGGAGCTGGATAGGGTCTGGATGCTGACTAAAAATCGCTGTGTCATTTGCACAGAGGAGGAGATGTCCAGTGGAGGCCAGGTATAGGGAGTTTAAGTACACCGAAAAGAGGAGTGGGCCAAGGATGGAACCTTGAGGGACACCCAATCAGACAGGAAGGTTTGTGGATAGGGTGTTATTTGTTTTCACTTGCTGGATATGGCCGTGAAGATAGTGGGAGAACCAGCCAGTGGCCTCCTAGGATATGCCAGCAGAGAGGAAGGAGTCAATCAACATAGGGTGGCTGACCGTGTCAAAGGCCATGGAGATATCTATGTATACTGATCCAGCCAAGGCCCCTTGGTCAAGGGCATCAGAGATATAGGAGGTATACTCCAGGAGGGCAGTGTCCCTATGTCCCTTCCTGAAGCCATGCTGTTGTTGGCAAAGTAGGTGATGTGAGTCCAAGTATTCAGTGAGTTGGTCAGCAACAATTTTTTCTAATACTTTAGAGAGGGAGGGAGGATGGATATAGGTCTATAGTTACTGCCGGAGGTATGATCGCCATTCTTATGTACAGGTGTAATGACTGCCCTTTTCCACTGTGTAGGGAACTTCCCTAGACATAGTGAGGATTTTGGTTATGGGGGTTAGTACTGCATCAAGAGCCAAGGAGAGCAGTTTTAGGTCTAGGGAGTCGCCACTCTGTCTGGTTTTACCAAGGAACTTGGAGAAAATAGGGGCGAGCGGCATTAGGGGAGATTATCTTAAAGCGAAAAGGTGGGACCCTGAGGGGAGGGAAGAACTGACCAGTAGAGGCAGAGAAGAAATCAGGGAGGAGGATAGAACAGAGGTAAGAGATAGCAGCACTAAAAGCATTAGCAATCTTGTCAGGGTCTTGGGTGGGAGCCCCATCAATGATTAGCATGGGGAGGGGAACTTACCACTAAGTGCCTTAATGTTCTCCCAGAGATTCCTCCCATTTCCCCAGGTAGTGGTGAGTCTGGCCTGATACTAGGCCACCCTAGCTCGGTGGATAGCCCAGGTGCAGGAGTCATGGGCAGTGCGATAGAGCTGACGATCAACTCGGCGGCCAGACTCCAAGGTACGGTGCCAAAGAGATATTAATAAATAAATAAATAACATCCTTAAGGCTAAACACTGGTATTGCTTATTCTTCGGCCAAAGTAAAACCACTCCACTCTGACTTGCCAACTCAAACCCTATAAGATGCTGTCAAGGAGGGAAGCTGGTCCTCCTTGACAACTTCGATGCAGCATGGGGCGGGCTGGGGAGGACAAACTTGCAGAGAGCTTGGCACCCCTGGAGGTGATCCAGCTGATGGACTTGCCTATGAAGAAAAGTTCACATAACAGCACCAGGAATGTCCTAGACCTGGTATTTATTACCTCACATATTAAGGTGTGAAGCCACAGGGTACTAAACCCTAACTTGGGAGATGACAGCCCAGTAAACTGCTGCCTTGGCAGAACAGCGGCAAAAGTATCGAAGCAGAATGACAGAACAAGCATAAACTATAGACACTTCTGTGCAGAAAGCTTCAACCTTAGTGTGCTTGGCAGACAGTGGCTCACTGGCTCCCTTCTCCTCTCTTTCTGCTACACTGGCAAAAACTGGCCCAGCTCTCTGAGAGCAGCACCTTTCTTACGGAATGAAACTAGACATTCTATTGCTCCATCCTGTAGCCAGGCAAGAACACTTTAGAATGTTGGCTAGCTGTACTGGGCTTGCATTCAGGCATTTATTGGCTGGAATTCATTGGTATTTTGTGTACCAGCCACTGAACTCCTTCCAGTAGTCCTTGCAGGAGTCAGAGGCTGCGGGAATACATGGGCGCTGCCATGTTTGTTTACACAGTTTGCATCCTTTAGCAGCTTGCTGCTGCTTTGCTTAAGCCCTCCTTACCTGATTTTATTTTGCCCTGACCCTGCTGCCTGCTTTGGTGTCAGGAATGTGCTCATTCTCCTGAGCACTTTGCCCGTTTTGGTATCGGGGCTCTGTTGTGTGAGGTGGCCTTTGCGATGGGGTGCACAAGCATACTTGTTTCTTTCTTCCAGCCCTAGGGCAAGGAGACACATTTGGGTGGGCTCGATGGCACTAGTTATCTTCAGTCCCAGCTCCATTGCCTTCTCCGAAGCTGGGACCCAATACTTGTGAAGACCTACAGCTTGGTCTTTGATTCAGAGCTCCAGCTCTGTTTTTGATGCTGACAAGCAATGTGCAGCAGTGCTGGCAGTTGCTGCCATGTTCTTTCTCATTCCCAGACCCTGCTGCTTCTCTGGGAGGCTGAGGAATCACTAATCTAGACACAGTGGTGCTGGGATGCCCTTTCCCAGCCCCCTAAGCAGTCCTGGGGCCACAATCACAGGTTTGCTGCGTGGCACCATCTGCAAGGATTTTTGAGAGGAGCCTCAGCTCTGCTCCTGCAGGGGCTCGTGGATGCAGCCTCTACTACCTGCCAGTCCCCACTTCGGCAGTCCTGAGGGACCGGAGGGTAAAGACAGAAGGTGAGGGCTGGAGGAGAGGGAGGAGGAAGATACTGGGAAGCCCATAGAGATGGGGGGGGGAGTCATACACAACAGACCTCCCCATTAAAAACCAGCAGGATCAGGAAAAAAACACATGCCATGGGTAACAGAAAAGCTAAAAAAAAAAAAAAAAATTTACATAAAGGACAGAACATGGAGAAAGGTGAATGAAACAGCCTATAGTGAAGACTGGTTCAGCTTTAAAAAACTAAGAAATGACTGTAAATATCAAATCAAAAGAGCCAAAGCCAACAACACAACTGATCCCTCCATGCACTGGAAAATGGTAAAAAAGCTTTGAGGACCCAAAGAATGCAGGAACGAGGTACAATTTATGAAAGAGGATGGCACAGCCAAAATCCCAAGATTGCAACAAACCAACAACTCCAATACTTCTGAAACTCCCTGGTGTAAAAATCCCCACAACTCCCTAACTAAGCAACAGCAACAAGATCAATTGGATGAAGGATTCAGAAGCCACAACTGAAATTAGACCAAGTCTTCACTTCAAAATAATAAAAAGCAAGGACGTGTGGACTGGACTGCAGCAACGTGGATATAACCGATGCATGGTACCCGGTTCTTAGCAATCTCTGCCTCTCAGGAGCCAAGCCGTTAGCTTCAGGGTTCCTGAAGCAGGGTGAACCATGGGCCTCTGCATTAGCATGTCTGGTCTATATGGGAGTCTGCGCTTGTCCAGTGCCATGGCCACCACCGCTGAGAACCAGGCTCTCCAGGGCTAGTATGGTGCCACCAGGACAATGGTATTTTGTGACTGATGGATTTTCACCAGGACCTGCGGTTGGAGGGGAATGCGGGGAAACACATACGCCCTGTCCCAGGACCAGGTCTGGGACAGTGCATCGATTCCGTGAGAGTGGTGCTCCCTATATCTGGAAAAGAACTGTTTTACCTGGGTGTTGTCCACTGTTGCCATGAGATCCATGGACCCCATGACTCCTGTATCAGCTGGAACAGGTCGATGTGTAGGTGCCACTCTCCTGGGTGCACCTGTTGACGGCTGAGCCAGTCCGCTCGAATATTGAGCTTGCCAGCTAGGTGGATCGTGCCAATGTGAACGAGATGGGCCTGAGCCCAGTCCAACACCTTTGTCACTTCTCTCTGCATGGCTCTGCTTCTGGTTCCCCCTTGTTTGGCAATGTAGGTCATGGTGACCTGACTGTCAGAGCGAATTAGCACCAGCTGACTGGAAATGGTTGTTTGGAATGATCTGAGGACATGGTAGACTGCTCTCACCTCCAACATGTTGATGGACAGCCTGGCCTCTGGAGTCGTCCAGCAGCCCTGAGCTGACTGAGAGCCCAAGCATGCTCCCCACCCTAGGATGCTTGAGTCTGTCTCAATGGTGACATTGTAGGTCACTTCTAGCAGGACCCCTCGCATGAGGGATCGGCCCGCAGTAGTAGCATAGCAAATTCCCAGAGGGCCTGGGTGCAAGGATATGTTATAGGGCCTCCCTGGTTTTGAATACACATTACAATTATGATTTGGGCCCCTCAAACCTTATGGGCCTGGGTGCGACTGCACCCCCTACACCCTTGTAGCTACACCCCTGCCTCACAGTCCACCAGCCCAGAGAGTGTCACATCATGGTGGATAGCAGTATCCTGACCTTCAGGTTCTGCTTGTTCGGGGATCCCTGGGTCAGCATGTAGTTCTGTGGGGATCTCATATGCCACCTGGCCCATGACACCAGGCTAATGCATGACACCATGCAGCCTAGCATCTGAGATATCTGCCCGATAGTCGTCTAGTAGTACCAGACAGCTCTTGGCTTGGTTCACTACCCAGCCGTGTTCCTCGAGTGTCCGTAATGCCATCATGGTGGCTCTGTGCGATTACTCCTTGGATCGAGCTCGGATCAGCCAGTCATCCAGGTATGGAATAATATCCACTCCCTGCTCTCTCAGCCCGGCAATGAGAACTACGGACACCTTGGTGAATACTCTTGGTGCTGAGGTAAGACTGAAGGGTAGAGTTTGGTATTTAAAATGCTGGCCGAGGATGTGGAACCATAGATACTGTCTGAGGCATGGCCGGATGGGGATGTGAAGGTACGCGTCCTTCAGATCAATAGACGTGAGGTAGTCACCTATTCGAATGCTGCGAAGAGTCGACTTCAACATCTCCATCTTGAACCTCTGAGTAACTACGAATCTGTTGAGGTGTTTGAGGTCTAGTATGGGGCGAAGTTCCCCTATCTTTTTGGGGATGAGGAAGAAGAAGATGGAGCACACTCCCTGTTCTTGCTCATGCGGAGGTACTAACTGGATTGCCCTGTTCTACATCAGGTCCTGCAGTATTTGCTGTACCTGATGAGGTGACACCCTTTTCTTTGATATGGGGGAGCTTACAAACCTGTGTGATACTTGAGAGCTGGACAGTTCTATAGAGTACCCCCTGGACACTACCTCTAGTACCTTTCTGTCTGTGGTTGTGCTGCACCACCGGTGGTGGAACAGCATGAGTCTTTTGCCCACAGGTGGGTAAGGGCCCTGTGAGGGCATTATCTTGTGAGGGGAGAGTCTGAAGTCATTGTTTGTTTCTGTTCCCTCTTCCTCTGCCACTGAATTTGGAGCCACGGCCCCGGAAGTTTGAGGATTGGTAACTTGGGTTGAATGAATTACGGGGTTCTCCTTGACTCCCTCTGCCACGAAAGGAATTGTTCTGGGAATAATTGTCTCTACGGGCTTGCTTCCCCCTCAAAATCTCCATCTTCCTGAAGGCAGGTAGGTTGGTCTGTTCTTGTTCTTGAGCAGGTCCTTCCCCTCCTCCTTCTGTTTCAGGTAGTCTTGTAGTCCCTCCCGAAGACATGCTGCCTTTCATGGGTAAGTTCTGTAACAGTGTCTTGGACTCATTGTCTGCTTCCCACAGTTTTAGCCACAATACTCTTCTGGCCCGGTTTGTTAGAGTCGTGGCCCTGGCATTTAGTTTTAAAGTGTCCACTGCCATAGCCACCAGGTACTTAGCAGCATCCAGCATGCATTCTAACAGCTCGGCCTCCCTGGTCTTGGGAGCTGCTTTGTCTAGGAGCTCCTCAAGCCAGCGTATTTGTGCCATGCTGTGTAGATGGCAGTAGTCGAAGCCTTGGCCACTGTTCCGTCTATCTCAAACAGTTTCTTTAACATATCCTCCACCTTTTTATCTGTGGGGTCCTTCAAGGATATGGTACCGCATGGTAGGACAGTTTTCTTGCTGAGCGCAGCCACTTGGGAGTCAATAGTGGGTGCTGTACACCAGATGCTGGCCTTGTCTTCCTGGACCAGATACACACAGTCTAGGTTTCTCTTGTCCGACATTCTACCTAGATCTGTAGACTCCCACTCTTTAATGGATACATCATCGATTGCCGGACAGACTGGAAGGTCTCCTTGGTGGCCTTCCTTTGTTGAATCATGGGATCGAGCTTCCACTCGGGTTGACCCTCCTCGAGCTCAAACCCCATAGTGGTCTTAATTATCCTCATAAGACCTGGGATCAAATCAAAGGAGCACAGCTTGAATGTGAGGGATGGGACGGACTGTGTTTCCATCTCCTCTTCATAGGACAGTATGGCTTCCTCATCCTCGGGGAGCTCCTTATTACCGGCATCATTCCCACTGTCAGGTGCTGGGGTGCTTGAGGGTGGATCGACTGGATCTGAACAGATCCCCGACGGCCCCCCCTGGGTTCTCTGGCTCTGGTTGTGGTTTCAGGGTGGGTGCCAACCTGGGATGCGTCATGGCCTCCAACCTCTCCATGATCTGTAACATAAAGTTTTGCTGACTCTCCAGCATGACCACCGCTGCTTGCTGGTTTTGCAGGAGAATGGTCTCTGGGTCCATCCAAGTAGTTCAGCTGGGTCCAGGGGCATCAGATCCCACCACTGGAGATTGCTCCAGAGACAATTCATCCTCATCATGAATGCATGCAGGGCATTGAGGCCCCATGTTGTGGGGCATCAGGGTGGCGCTACATGTAGTGCACTTCCTCGCTTTCACCATCTGGGGAGGAAGAGAGAGAAAAAGTGGTGGGGGATAGGGACAGAGAAATGGTGGGCCTCCAGAGGAGAAGCTGGATGCCCCACAAAAAACTACAGGTACGTCATCCGCTGAATTGCGTTATGGACCAAGACACTTATACCCTGTGACATGCCAGAGATCCAGTTTGATTCATCACTCTACCCCCCCCCCGCACAACCTAGTGTTGAGCAGGAAGGGTAACACTCACTTCCCTCCAAAATGGCAGCCAGTGCAGGAAGGGTTAACATTCATTCCCTTCCAAAATGGTGGCCAATATGATCAAAATGGTGGATAACAATACCAGCCAGAGAAAGTGCGTACATCTCCTCCACTACCCCCGCCAGAGGGCCGCTATGGTGAGGTGCCCCCAGGCAGAATGGGAAAGATGGAAGATTGTGGGAGAAACACGATCATGGGACAGAGCAGGGGACCCAGTCAGGCTGGCTGCTGAAGAAGGGCCTAATCCTGGAGAGTCTCCCCCAAAAACCCAAATGCTCCGTGCTCCACCCACAGGCCTAGTGGTCTCTGCTTGGGAGGGGAAAATGTTGAGACCTGCGGGCAAACATACTTAATGAAGAAAATAGAATCCTTTTTATATAGGCAAACATGCTTCCTGAAGAAAATAGAATCCCTTTTTAAATGAGCCCCCTCTGCTCTGAAGAGAGCTGGAACCTGCCCCCCCCCAAGTGAGGGAGCAAAGGCCTCGAGACCTGTGCCTGGATTAGAAGCCTCTCCTTCTTCTTCTCCCCCCCATCCATGGCCCACCCTGGATGATCAGATGTTGGGAGCAAAACAGGATTCCCTGGCGAGCTGAGCCCCTCTCGACTCACTCTCTCACCCTCCTGCTGTTCTTTTGTCTCCATAAGAGAAACTATGGTCGCTGTTCTGAGGGTTTGTGTGGCTGCTGGAGAGAAAGAGAGAGAGAGAGAGAGGTGGTCTGGCCGCAGCAACAAGGCCAATCCCCGTCGGCCACATGCTGCGTGGGGAGGCCGCCAGATAAGCATAACTGCTTCACACAAAATTCATGCCGTGAGAAGCATCGCATTGCCATAGCAGAGTGGCGATGGCCATAAAGGCACCAACGAGCTGAGAAATCAGCTAGGACCAATGGTCTGAGGCCAAGGGGGGGGGTCGCAGTGACCACGCAGTCCTTGGCATGCTCCGTCAGGCCTGTGGAGCTATTTTAGGAGGCTGAAGTGAGCTGCAGATGCCAACACAAGAAAAAAAGACCAGAAAACATATAAAGAACATCCAGAACACCACAAACGCTTGATACCCAAAATGGATAGGCGCATTGCTGCACTCTCGGGGCTGCGGGCAACAGGCATTGACAGGCTCGTTCCTCGCTAGGTCCTCTCATGAAAACAACTTCAGACAGCAGAAAAAACACATTCAAAGTGGCAGAAACAGGGATTACAGTAATCAGAATGAAGCAGCACACTCTGTTGTGCCCTTTAAGCAACAACTATTTGGTTAGCAATTAAGTTAATACTTAGATGCCATAAGCTGCCATAAAAAAACAACAAAACACATTTGAAATTAACTCTGAAGCATCTCAACTGCTCAGAATTTACTGTAGGCAGGCTCTAGACAAAACCATTTGAATAAAAATATGATTCTGTGAACTCCACATGCCTACCTTTCCTGGCACAATACAGGGACTCCTGGGGTGCTTGTAGCCTGATCAGATGCACGATTTGAACTGGAGAGCAGGGGCTTCTGGGACCTGGGCTCTAGAAATGTGATCCTAGGTCATGTGCATAATTAGCCTATCAGGTGGGCTAAAACCCATGATGTAATGCCTGGAGTGCCACGGATGGTCAACCCAACACAATGTAAATAGTGTTTATATTGTCATTGTAAACTTCTTTAACTAATGTCCGTCGTATGATACTGATAATTAACTGCTGTAACCAATGTTATACATATTGCCTGTTTATATTGAAACAATCACTTCTATAACTAATGCACTTGTTGCTTATTAACGCTTTTCTTGGTGCACGTGTCTGCCCCTGTAGGGTTACATTTTTGAGCTTTTTGTTGACCAGAAAAGGAGGGCAATACTACAGAACTAATCTTGCACAACAGCATACCTTTCCCAATTTGCGCTTAGAACTCACCCAGTCAGAGTCTTAATGTTACTCATAGAACTGAGTTTCTGTTTGTTCCTCTCCTCCTGTTTCCACCACTGGTAGGAGGGAGTTAAGGTGAGGATTAACTACAGGGTCAAGTGACCAGGAAATGCCTCAGATATGATATTTAAAATGACAGGGAAGGGGTGGGGAGGGAGGGATGGAGGATATCAAGTAGAAGATTACTTCAGAGAGGAGGAAGGTGATAGGAGAAGATTGCTTGCCCAGTTGAAGGCTTTAAAAAAGTAAGAGCAAAGGAGTGAGAGTCAGTTGAGTGTGAGGTAGTTTGAGGAAGAAAGCACTGGGGAGAATAGGGAAGGAAAAAATAGCAGGGCCAACAGCTAAGTCAGAATTTGTGGAGGAAGGAGGCACAATGGGAGAGGTTCCTCCCCTCAAGGGAGAGAAAGGACAGACTGACATAAACAGAGTCGTGGTGGAACGGGGGCTTCATTATGGTTCGTCTAACTACTTTATACAAAGGGTACTTCAGACTTATGAAGTTCAGCAAACAGAACTGCAGGGCATGTATCGATCACAGGCTGATGGAAGTTGAACACACCCATCTACTACAGCCCTGGCTTCAACAAGATGTCTTTATCAGGAAAGTTGAGTTGACAGCAGCCAATTTGTTTTACTAAAGTTACAGCTCACATGATGCATAACCACTGTTTTTGGTTCTGCAGTCATACGCAATAAGCGTGTTGCTGCCAGTCATTAGGGGCCAGTCTACAAAGGGCAGCTGAATCCCTATGTGCATGTGTAGGGGTGGAAACAGATGATGGGGAGCACAGAGACCCTCTCTCTGCACATTCAGTGACCTTTACAAGTCTCCAGCCTGAGATATGCCCCCCCCCATGGAAGCCACCTCTGACACAAATTGTACCTCAATGCAGGCAGTCAGTTTAAAGTTGGCACAGAGACAGGATTATGATCCGCGTGACCCTTAACACATTTTACATGGTGCTGAGGCTGTGCCGAGGCAATGACACAATGTAAAGGGGAGCCTGCCATAATACTTATGTGCCATCCCACCATGACCTCCCCATAGAGTTGTGGTGCCCAAGTGCCCACTCCACCTGTTGATCCCAGCTCTCTGATATAGCATGGACAGTTGGGAGACACAATGTGTATATTTCGTTTTTTATTAAACGTTTGCCTCCCATACAGGGATATGGCAGTGCTCCCAAGTTTGCCTCCCATACAGGGATATGGCAGTGCTCTAATGTTTGTCTCCCATACAGGGATATGGCAGTGCTCTAATGTTTGTCTCCCATACAGGGATATGGCAGTGCTCTAATGTTTGTCTCCCATACAGGGATATGGCAGTGCTCTAATGTTTGTCTCCCATACATGGATATGGCAGTGCTCTAATGTTTGTCTCCCATACAGGGATATGGCAGTGCTCCCAAGTTTGCCTCCCATACAGAGATATGGCAGTCATTGGCAGACTGGTGTATCTCATTATCTCCTGCTACACATGGAGAAGGAGGTCCACTCTGGCAACAAAAGAGGTAGCTGGTTGGATGCATACCACCAGGATCCATCCCCCCCACCCAGCATGGCTATCTGCATGAATGTATTTGGGTTGCTGAGGGCTGTGGATTTTTACAATGAGCAAAATCCGCCAGGGGTGTGGAGCAGTGTGTAGAAAAGACACAAAGCACACATATGCCAAAGTTACTGTGGATTAGGCACTTAAACAGTTAATAAAAACATTTCTAGCCCTTTACAGTAAATTTAGACAGTGTCTCAATATGGGGGCAGCTAAAGTAAACGTGATGGGATCCATATTCAAAGCTGGCAAACCTGCATGTGCTTTGGGCACCCACAAATTTGAGTGCTCAAAAATGCACATCAGGCACTTCTGTCTGCAAAATTCTAAGCAAAATATTCAAAGGCCAGTAAAGGAAATCCTTAGCTTTTGTACACAAACTCAAAGGTGCTGCTCCAGCTGTGCCTGTACAAATGCTGATGACTGGACATTGCAGAGTCAGGTTTAAGTGTCTTGTTTTAGCCACATAGTATCGATACAGATCAAATTCAGCTTTCAGTTTTAGCTCATTTTTCAATTAAAAAACATTATTTTGAGGAGGCCTATCTCATATTTAAAACAATGAGAACTTTCCAAATATATATTACATTCAAAATGAAGCTGAGGGCCAGACCAAAGGTCTAGCATAGGGAAGGCCTACCTCATTTAAAACAATGAGAACTTTCCAAATATATATTACATTTGAAATGGAGCTGAAGGCCAGGCCAAAGGTTTAGTGTTTCTAGCGCTCTCGCTTACAAAGCAGGGGCTTGATTCCTGTCAAAACTGGAAGCTCAATCACTCTAGGAGGAGGTGATGCCCAGTCTCAGCATGTGTGTGCCGTCATCAGACAGGGAATGCAGCACCTGTTACTATGTGACTACACCTGGTGGACTGCAGGAGGAGGAATTGTGTTAGCAGTAGAGCTGTGTAATCCTCCCAAAGTTCAACCACACAAACTCTGACCATCAAACCAGGTAAAGTTTACTAAAGTTATCTTACTGGTAGACTGGTTCACACTGGTTCAACCCTTAAAAAGAATTCGGAAAAGGGATAAAAACATAACATAATGCATTGGGCTGAAACAGCAGGATGATGCAGTGGGCCACATTGGGGGCTACTGGTTCCAAAGATTGTGTCCGTTTTGTCAATGCCAAACATGGATAATGCTAGTAGTAAACAAGAGTATGTGGCTAAACACGATCAAAAGCAACAGGAGAAGTGGTAGGCATTTGGCAGAAGGAGGGTTAGGTCCTGGGATCTGAGAGGTGCAAGGAACACATGACCAGATTAGATGGACCCATGGTCTCCTTCTGCCATTTTTTTTTCTATGTTTCTAACAATGCACACCATTAAATGGTTTGTAAGGCTTGTGTACACCCACAAATTATCAGTACAGAATCCCACAGCATAGGCAACTGGTTCCAAAACTGTGAGTCCACTGGGACAGTGCCACGCATGGACAAGGCTTCCTATTATGCTATAGATATTTGGATGTGTTGTACACACTGGTTTCATGGGCAAAGCTGCCCCAAAATTATTCATCCAGCCTGTGCTGCCCTGGCAAAAATTCACAAAACATTAATATGAAGAGGGCTGAGTGAAGACAACAGTGCAGGATTCCAAAGTATGTGTATACACTACTGATTCCAAAAACTAGTGGACACAGAAGCCCTCCCCATCTACCTCCTCATCCTCGGTCTTTAGCCCAGCTGGAAGTATTAGAGAGTCATCATCCATAAACTCTGTTAAAAAAGGCTTTGGAGAAAGGGCCCGGGTATTTTTTTTAAGTGAGCATCTCTGCATTTTGGGTCAAAAGTCAGGTTCTCCTGTTGGTTACAATATTGCCTGCAGCACAGAAAATTCTCTCTGAGTATATACTTGCAGGTGGGCAGCTGAGGTGTCCAACAGCTACCTGTGTCAAAGAGGGCCACATTGTCTTTTTATGGTGCCAGTACAATAGAGGCTCATCTCCTGCTGCTAGTGGCACATTCTCACCCAGCTAATCCTGCACCATTTTGTTTCCTGGCATCTCAGGCACCACTGTGTCAGAAAGTGACGTACCATGTTTTTTCATCAAGCCATAGTCAAACAGTTGTTCCCAGAGTGGTTTGTCATCAACGGCTGTCTTTGGGGGACAGTAGTAGCAGGTTGATTTGGAGGCACAGAAACATAGAAGTTGATGGCAGATAAGGACCGCAAGGCCCATCCAGTCTTCCCATTTCTTTTTCTACCTTATGAATGTGCCATCGGCCTTTGCTCTGTCAGTGGCCTATCTATTCATACTCATTTGTATTGCTCCCTTATGCCTATCCCATGCCTGTTTGAAGCCCTGCACTGTATTCATAGCCACCACTTCTTGAAGTAGGCCATTCCATGCATCCACCACCCTTTCTGTGAAAAAGAATTTCCTCACATTCCCCCTTAATCGGCCCCTCTAATCTCATGCTGTGTCCTCTTGTCCTGCTATTTTTCTTATATTTAAACATGTTAGACTCTTTCACCTTGTTAATGCCCTTAAGGTGTTTGAATGCCTTGATCATATCACCTCTCTCCCTCCTTTGCTCAAGGGCATACATATTGAGCTCTGTTAATCTGCCCTCATATGTCTTCTGATGCAGTCCCTGCACCATTTTGGTTGCCCTTCTCTGGACTGCCTCAATTTGGTTAACGTCCTTGTGAAGGTGTGGCCTCCAATACTGCACGCAGTACTCCAGATGGGGCCTAACCAGTGTCTTGTAAAGAGGGATTATTACCTCCCTTTTATGACTTGTGATACCCCTACTAATACACCCTAACACCCCCCTAGCCTTACCTACTGCTTTAGAGGTCTGCTTGGATGATTTCAGGTCATCAGTGATGATGATGCCCACTTCTCTTTCTTCCTTTGTGACTGCTAGCAACTCCCCTCCCAGCCTATAGGTGGCTTCAGGGTTTCTCTTCCCTATGTGCATGATCTTGCACTTCTTTGCATTAAATCCCAGTTGCCACTCTTCTGACCATTTCGCTAGTTTATTCAGATCTCTTCTCATTCTGCACACCCCATCTGGATCATCTACTCTGTTGCAGATCTTGGTGTCATCTGCAAACAGACAAGCCTTACCCTCTAGTCCATCTGCAAGGTCACTAAGGCAAACATGAGCGACTCCTGTGATGTTCAGTAGTAGCAGTGGAAACACATTGGGATCCTCCTCCTCCCCTCTCCTCCACCTGGCCTGTCAGTGCTGTTTCAAGGGATGATGATGAGTGCTGTTCTTCTGCTCTAATTGTGATCCTGGTCTTGTTTTGTGCCATACTGTAAAGAGTTCAAATAGCACCCATGGCAAAAAATGGAACACATCGGCTTTTAATAAGTATGCCCAGTTTAATATAAAAAAGATGCACATTAAACCATATCACTAGATGTGGCAAAAACTGCCAGACCACATTAGCAAAGCAAGTCGTGGAGAAAAATAATGTTTCGTTTGTTAACTAACAAGTTTTATCAGAGTTACACACAAGTGAACTAAGTGCCCAATAAATACTCAACGCTTATGAGATCACATTTAAAATGATCCAATAACGGGCTGCCACATCACCAACTCACAACAACAGTAGTGACTACATTTGGAACTTGGTCAGGATATTTCTGTTTTTTCCCATTTTCACATTGCACAAAATACATGGAACAGCTGAACCATGTATGCTTCCTGCTAAAATGCATAATGTAAATTACAAAATATAAATACATTACATTCAAATATGCACATTTAAATACAGAATAGTAACATTAAACAGATCCTGTTTCTATGTATATTGCTAGTTTCCTACAATGATTAGTGAAAAGTTTACGATCAGATGTTCGAGACTCGACACAAATTGTCAACATTATGGAGAATTTGGACATGGGGAAGGGATGGTTGTTTGCCAGCTTGGACACTCTGTTGTTGTACACAGTTATCTCTCACGAGGAGGGATTGGCATTTCCTGAATTTTTTTTAGAGACCAGAGATGGGGTTGATAGAGTTACTATGCCCACATGGTATCTTCTGGAACTCACAAAATATGTTTTGGAAAATAATGTGTTTATATTCGAGGGTAAAACCTATCTTCAAGTTAGGGGTATGGCAATGGGGGCCAAAATGGCCCTCAGTTATGCCAACCTCTATGTGGGTTAGTAGGAGCTGATGCAACTGTACAGTGCTGCCACAAATCCATTTCTTCACTATCTGGATTTGTGGTGGTACTTTATAGATGATATATGTACTTATATGGAAAGGCACAGAAACACAATTTCTGGATTTTATGCAATTGTTACACAGTAAAAGTGAACGCCTTAGATTTAAGCATACGATCCATTTGAGTAACATAACATATCTTGACCTCCATATATACAGAAACCCAGAAAGGGATGTGTGCACCACGCTATTCCAAAAATTGATGGATAGGAATAGTTGATTGAGGTTTAATAGCTGCCACCCACCCCATGTCACTAGAAATATGCCCAAAAGACAGCTGATAAGAACCCTTCATACTTGTACAGAGGAGAAAGAATTTAAAGTCAAAAAGGCTCAGCAGAGAAAAACAGATTTCAGGAAAGGGGGTAAAGTGCAGGCAGTATAGCAACGGCTAATGAACATGTCTCAAATTTGAACAGGGAAGATGTTTTAAACTGTGCAAGTGGAGGAGAGGAGAATCAAGTAGTGCATCCCTTTGTGCTTACTTTTTCTAAGAGGTCACAGGATGTCAGGGACATTATCCATCAGAATTGGAGCATTGTAAATATTGAATCGAAATTGGCTGAGGTGGTATTTAGGTGCTCTAAAATTATCCATGATAAAGTTGCCCCTAATATGGTTTCCCCATAATAAATAAAAACTAGCTGGTTGCCCCCCCCCAACCTGGAACTTTCAAGTGTGGAAAATATATTTATTGTTGATATATATGCACTTGTAGTGAGGTTTTGAATCCAAAAACAGTAAAGATGCTGAATCTTAAAGATATTTTTTTGTTTTTATTTGAATCTCAAAATTATGATCTTTGAGCCATGGGTTCATTTGTAAAGGCTCCACATCTACAAATGAAATTATACAGAAGATGAAATAACAAACACAGGTACATTGCATAGGAAACACAACAAGAGGATAGCTTGATAACATGCTATACTACTAAACACAGCAGATTGTTTTAGGAGCTATACATACCAATAGATTGAATAACAAACGTACTAGCCTAATGAAATATCTTAAGTGCTGTAATTATGGAGAAATTCATGGAAGAAGGTATGAAAGTAATTAAAAGTTGTGGCAAGGGAGGATGAGTTTAGTGGGCAATGGGTGGGGGGGAGAGAGGGCAGCTAAGCTGGAGTGAGACTCAAAGTAGAGGACAGTTGGTAGCATTTAAGGACTAGTAAGGGAAAGAGGAGAGAGACTGGAGGCCTGGTGGAAATGCAGAGAAGCACTTGTCAAGTGGGGTTGAAGTATTGTGCACTGAGGGCCATAAGGGATTAAGCATGGCAATCACAGCAGCTACGGTTAACTAGGTGTTGACAAAGACAGTTTTTGAAGGGGCCAATATTGGGAGTGGATTGAATATGCACCAGAAGGCTGTTAAATCAGAGGGGGGCTCTATGCATGAATACTCTTTGTCCGTGGGATGTCCTGCATAGCGGAATCTGGAGAACTTGATTTGGTGAGCTTGTAGTGCATCACAAGTTAGCAGGAGACTTCTCTAGAAGCAGCTGGATAGATGAGGGAGATAATCCTAGGAAGATATTTTTGGTCAGAAGGCAGGTGTGATAGTGGATTCTGTTCTGAAGGTTGAGCCAATTAGAGTGAGCATATATGTTGCAGGTGTGAGTGTTCCAGCTTGCACCAGTAAGTAGCTGGCAGGCTTTATTGAGGGTGACTATGATCCTTCTGACAACAGTGGCAGAGACAGCACCATAGAATACAAGGCCATAGTCGATGATTGATAGGATGGAGCTGGTCATGCAATGCTGGTGCCTGTAGAGGAGCCCAAGTCTGACATTTATTACATGTCACACGGGTAGTTTTGTTTATTTATTGTCCTGTATTGTGAAGCATGCTATATAAGTTGTACCATTAGAAGTTTAAAAGCAAGAATGGGTGAGACGTTCAGGCACTTGAGAGATGAGATTTAACTTATGCTATTGTAGACATGCAATTAGTCATCCCAATACAGGGGTCTGTGCATGAACGGGTGGGACATATGCACCAGTGCAGACAGGTACACACAGGTCAGTATTCACCACCGGCTGCCATCGCTCCATGGCTCCATCCTCCTGGCACGCAGGTCCACACAGAGTGGCTGGGGCAGAGTAGCAGACCCAGTTGGGCATCCAATTGGATGCCCAGCCTGGGTCCCACAGTGAATCCCTTATGTGGCAGGGCACAGGTCTGGGTGCATAAATAGCCACATGTGCACCCGGACCCATGTGGCTCAGTACATCCCCTGGCCAAGCCCATGATGCTAGCCCCCACCCCCAAGAGCAGCCCATGTGCCTACCCCCCCATGCAGCACAGCCCCATCCCCATGAAGAATCCACCCGACACATCTGTGCCTCTGCCCCAGTTACTCTGCTGCATTAACCACCTCCACCCTGGCTCCACCCACACAACACTATCCCACATACTGTTGCAGCATTGCCACTGCATGGGATGGCCAGCAGCACAGCCCACCACACACCTCCTTGGCCACCAGTTGTTCCTGTGCAGTGGTACTGGAGGACAGGTGTGGGGGTGGGGGAGTTGTGTTGTCGGTGCCGCGGGAGGGGGCACTGAATGTCCGGAGGGACTGGGGTCGGAGGTGGTGGAATGGGCTGGTGGTGTTGTACAGGGTGGGGTAGGGGTGTCTGCAATCCCAGGGCAGGTGTGTGTGTGTCTGTGTGCGTGTGTGTGTGTGTATGTGTGGAGGGTGGGGTCAGCTATCATATGGACGAGGTACAGCTGTGTGCTGGGGTGGGTGGCACTGGACAGCTAACGGGGACAGGAGCAGGATTCCTGTTGGTGGGGGATGGGGGCTATCCACCTGGACCTGGCAGCGGTCTATATGTGTGGGGCATATACCGGAGTTATGGTAGGGTCCCCCCTGCTATAACCTACACCCTCCTCTGCACCCCTACAGGCAGCGCTATGCACCTTAGTGAATGGCATGTAGTGCTGACTTGCCACCTGCCCCAGCACATTGCAGTCCATATGGCCAGGGGATTGTATGTGGTGGGACTGTGCACCCTGGTTAGTGCATTCCGCATGGGGGGTGCAATGGGTGCTGAGTTGCTATGCGCCACGGAGCTGCAGCGCATAGGCACTTCGCATATTCGTGCATAGAGGCCATTGTATGCAACATCAGTTTTATGGGACTGGAGAAAGTCCGACTGGGTCCAAGGGGAGGAAATCTAGAGCTCTAATTGATAGACATGAGAGCTTCTGGATCTATGAAATGGGTGCTAAAGGAGCTGAGGGTCTTAACGAACAATTCGAATTGTCTGCTTTTCTACCAAAACTATAACAAGAATTAATTTTTCCTGGTCGTTTTTTGCCCCTTAGTGTGGCATATTATTTGATGTTAGTATTGTATATTTAAATTTGCATCAGTGTCTTAGTTGGGTTTTAATGCTGGTTGTGGGGTTCGCGGGTGGGGGGGTGACCAGTGAAATTTGTTCCCGCAGCCTGATTGCATCTCCTGTTTGACCAGCTGCACATTTTAAATGGATCTTTGTGCAATATGTTTTTGGCATATATATTTTTAGCTAATAACTATTTATATTCAGTAATGCCATATTTTAATGTAATTTATTTATATTTTGTAATTTACATTATGTACTTTAGCAGGAAGCTTACATGCTTCAGCTGTTCCATGTATTTGGTGCAGTCTAAAAATGGGAAATAACAGGAAGGTCCTGACCAAGTTACAATGTATTCACTATTGTTGTAAGTTGGTGTTCTAGGAGCGTGGATATGTTGTTCATCCAGACTCTTTAGCATGTCACTTTCCCCTTTAAAACTTGCCGAAAGTCTTCAAGCTGGCTCCTCCCACCCAACCGGGTGGTAAATACCTCGACTCCGCCACATGACGCTAGATCCTGCTTTCCGCTGGAAGATACAGGTCCCTCGTACTACTCTTGTATTTCATAGGCCCTGGCTTCACAACGTCGGTTTTACCGCAACTTGCTATTAAACTCATAAGAGTTATTGATTCCGATTCGGATATGGAGGACAAGTCGTCCCCTGGATTTCACCGGTGTACCTGCGGCCAGAAGATGTGCATCAATCCCCACCTAACATGCGTGTACTGCCTTGGCATCGGACATGACACCTTGTTGTGCACTTTTTGTTTGGCCTTCCATCCCAACATTCTGGACGACCACAAGGCACATCTTAAACTGGGGAGACTGGAGAAAAGGAACCCGCTGGTGAAATCTAAAGAGGCGAGGTGGGCGGTTTCCGAGGCCGCATGATCCGCTGAGCAGTTGGAGCAGATGAAGGCATTCGAGGAGGAAGCAGCTCAAGCTTTGGCCTCTTGAAGCTTCTTTGTTCCACTCAACCTCGGCTCGACTTTCTTGGATTCCTTTGGGGAGTTGTGCCAGTCTCTCCCCACCAGGGGTGAAGTGCCCATGGGCTCGCACTTCTCCCACCCTTGGAAGAGGGATAAGGACCCCAAGTCTTCTTCCTCCAGAAGAAGACATTCCTGGGACCGAGAGAGGTCTGAGTCCCAGGAACACATGGTCTCGACCTCGGTCGAGATCGCATCCTTGGCCGACGGCTTTATGGACCTTCCATCAGGGTAAGGCACTGAGACCGAGGAAATGGCTGAACCGGCTGAGATTATGCTCAACCTGATTGAGCCTTTATTGCCAACTCCTGTTGATGATTCCTTAGAAAGGACCCTTCCTTAGAAAGGTCCTTTCCTTTCCCAACGAGAAGACACTCCCTTCGGGTGCCCTCATGGAGGAAACCATCCTGGAACCTCTGTTTTCACCGACTCCGGTGTCTCCCGATCGAACAAGCCAACCCCATCAGTCTCAATCGAGGACTAGGACCCCTTCAGTTGAAAGGCCGAAGAAGGGCCATAAACATTCAAAAAAGAGGCACCGCCACTGATCCTCATCCTCCTCGGATGAGGAGAGACTTCGACGGACACTCCGTCGATGTTATGAGGATCTCATATGGCAACAGCTGATTTTGACCAGTCAGAAGCCTGCTCCACCAGCAACATCGGCCTTCACTTGGCTCTCGCCTCCCAGGCCGACCCCTCCGGATTCCGGCTTTGGCCTATTATGGTCTCTCCACCAATTTTGGTGGAACCACCACCTAAGCAGCCTCAGGGAGGGGCTCCATCGAAAGAGGACTGGTCAGACACCAGACTTCCCTGACGTCTGTCCATCACAGTTGTCCCTGATCACCCTCAGTGCATCAAGGGAGACATAGGCGAGAGACCATTATCTCCAGACTCCTCGGATGACACTGGTTTGCACTCCCATCCTGGGGATGATGAGTCATCAGTGGCAGGTCTGGAGGAAGGTCAGGTCTCCTTTCAGGGCATCCTCTGCCTAATCTCCGAATCTACCGGAATGCCCCTGGAGCCTATCCAGAAAAAGGCAGAGTACCCCCTTACAGATATCCTCAAAAGGGGGGATACCCGATGGAGGTCTTTCCAGTGGCCAAAGCCATTGTTGGCTCGGCCATTGAGCTTTGGCAGCATCCTGTTTCATGTCCATCTCTGTCTGCCCACATGGCCCGCAAGTATACGGTGCCCATGGGGTTCCTGGCAGGGTTTACAGAACATCCCTCAACCAAAAGCCTTGTGACTGCTTCTGTGTTCAGACGCACTGGTAGCTCAGCCGAAACAGAACACCCCTGCACAAGGAGTCCAAGAATATGGACCATTCTGTCCGGAAGATCTATGCAGCCTCTTCCTTAGGCCTTCATCAGGCCAGCTCGGCTGTTATCATGGCACATTTCTTTCATGCCCTCCTAGGGTCATTAGATGAAGTCCTCCCTCATCTCCCGGTGGACATGCAGACCACAGTGAAGAAAGTCCTTGACCAGGGCCGTGCTGTTACAAAACAGCAGCTCCAGATGGCCCTGGACATTGGAGATTTTTGTGCCCGCTCCTTAGCAGCTGCAGTGGCCACTCGCCGCAGGGCTTGGCTGAGGCCATCCTCCTTCCCGGTGGATACCCAGCACTAGTTAGCTGACATGCCCTTCCTAGGCACCGACCTCTTTGGTCCAGGAGTGGCTGGTCACCTCCAGTGCATAGAGCAGTCCAATGCCACCTTGGACGCTACCTCTGCAAAGAGTTCTTCAGGCAAGAACCAGCAGAAGCGCAAGAAGAAGCCTTTTTGGCACTCTTCTCCTGCGGTTAGGCAGCCCCCCTATCAAGGAGGCCAGCAGCAACAGCAGGCTCAAGCTTGGTGCCCCAGGCCCAAGTAGGGTCCCCAACAGCCCCCATAAAGGAGGCAGAGGTGCTAGTCCAGGAGCCTCCTCCTCCTTTAAGCCTGCTCAGTGATGGATTGGGGGTTGCCACCCCTACACCCATCATGCCAGCTCTGGGTCCTCCCATGGGGGGCTGGCTCTGCCACTTTCTTTTCGCCTGGTTCGGTATCACTTCATACAGGTAGGTTCTAGAAGTGATTGGCCAGGAACTGCCTCTGGAATTCGAGCAGTACCCTCCCAGCTGAGCCCGCACCCCTTGGGAAGAAAGGATCTCAGTTTGCACTCAGTCAGCTCTTTGAGATGACATTGCTCAGCTCCTCCACAAGGAGGCGGGAGCTCCAGTGCCGGATCCTCCTACAGACCCAGGCTTCGTCTCTAGCCACTTCCTGGTACCCAAGCGGACAGGGGGTTGATGCCCCATCCTAGATCTCCATGATCTGAATCAATATCTCAGGTCTTGCACCTTCCAGATGGTAACTCTGAACCAGATCATACCATCCCTGGAGCAAAACATGTGGTTCTGTTCACTGGATCTGCAGGATGCATTCTTTCATGTCCCAATCTGTCTGTCCCACCAGCGGTTCCTCCACTTCAAGGTTGAGAGGACCCGGTACAAGTTCCGAGCCATGCTGTTCGGCCTGTCATTGGCCCCATGGGTCTTCACCAAGTGCATTGCAGTGGTGGCAGCCCATCTTCGGCATTGAGGAGTTTGGATATACCCTTATCTCGATGACTGGCTCTTGGCAGGTTCTTCCCTTCAGGAGGTGGAGAGGTCCAGGGATCTGGCCCTCTGAACCTGCTCCCAACTCAGCCTCCTGATCAACGAGGCCAAGTCAGAACTTGTGCACTCTCAGGTGACGGGCTTCATCGAAGCAGAGCTCGACTCTCGTCAAGCCAGAGCTCGGCTCCTGGTGGACAGGGTGGAGGTTCTCTCCTCCTTTACCCGATTATTTCTGGTTGGGCACTTGCGCCCTGGCTGTGACTTACTGCACCTTCTGGGTTACATGGTGGTGTGCACCTCAGTGGTCCATTGGGCCAGGTGGCACATGCGCCCCCTCCAGTGGGAGCTGGTCGCCCAGTGGACTCAGTGCCATGGTAATTTCAACCAGCTGATCACTGTAACCCAGAAGATGTGGGACACTTTCCAATGGTGGACCACCCCAGAATGGTTGCAGGAAGGAATCCCATTTGTCTCCCCCGAGCCGACGATCGTCCTGATGACCAATGCCTCTCTCATGGGCTGGGGAGCCCACATGGGGACAGCAGAGCCTACGGGTTCTGGACCCCCCCTTAGGAGTCCCAATGCCACATCAACCTGTTGGAGCTCAGAGCAGTCAGACTGGCACGGTCAGCTATTGCTCCTCAGCTCCTGGTCAAGTGGTTCGAGTCCAGATGAACAATACCATGACCATGTACTGCCTCAACAAACAGGGTGGCATGCACTTCCATCTGCTCTGCATCTGGATCCTCATAAGCTGGTTGGAGGCAGTTCTCCTAGCCATCCATGTGGCACGAGTCTTGAACCAGATGGCGGATGCTCTCAGCCGCATAGGCCAGACATCCCATGAATGGTCTCTCCATTCAGAGGTAGCTTACAGTCTGTCCTCCCACTGGAGCAAACCATTGGTGGACCTGTTTGCCTCCAGGAAAAACACCAAGCTGAGACTGTACCATGCCCGCCCCCCTCAGCAGGGCTAGCTGCAGGGTTATGCCTTCTCGAGGCCATGGACCCCAGACCTCCTCTGCACCTTTTCTCCATTTCCCTTGATCCACGAGGTGTTAGTCAAGGTGAGGAGGGACAAGGCGAAGGTGATCCTGGTAGCCCCAGATTGGCCATGCCAGTTCTGGTGTCCAGATCTCCTCAGTCTCAGCTGCAGGACCCCGGAGCGTCTTTGTACATGCCCAGACCTGATATCACTAAACCAGGGGAAGATATACCATCCAGACCTTCAATCCCTGCACCTCACAGCCTGGTACCTGAGCGGCTAGAGTTCCAGGCTCTGGGTCTTTCTGCAGATGTCTACACTGTGGTTGAGGCATCTCGTAAGGAATCGACCAGGAAATGTTATGCCTTCAAATGGAAAAGGTTTTCCATTTGGTGTCAGGGTAAGAGTCTGGACCCCTTATCCTGCTCTGTGGCTAACATTCTAGACTACCTTTGTTCTCTCTCCAAAAGGGGTCTACGGTCATCGACCCTTAAGGTGCACCTGGCAGCCATTTCTGCTTACCGGGCATGGGCCGGTCAGCTGACTTTGGCACAGGAGACAGTGGTCGGGTGCTTCTTCAAAGGCCTGGATCGCATATCCCCTCTGGTGCGTGAACCTCCACCTCCGTGGGATTTGTTGCTGGTTTTGGCAAAGCTCATGGGCAATCCGTTCGAACCCATGCACAAGTATGAGCTCTTACACTTGTCATGGAAGACGGCCTTCCTGGTGGCTATCACATCAGCCAGAAGGACAGGGGAACTCCAGGTGCTTTCGGTGGACTCCCCTTATCTGGTCTTCCACAGGGACAAAGTTGTCCTGTGCCCCCAACCGAAATTCCTTCCGAAGATTGTTTTCAGAGTTTTACCTTAACCAGGTATTGACTCTGCCAGTATACTAGCCTAACTACACCTCGGACGTCAAGTACAGGCTCCGTACTCTGGACCTGAGACGTGCTGCTTCCTATTATGAGAGAATGGCAGAAATTCATGAAGAGGTTCACCAGCTGTTTGTCACCTACGCTGAAGCCGCTTCTGGCAGACCTGCAACCAAATGGACCATTGCGAGATGGATTACATCATGCATAGGTCTGTGCTATGAGTTGGCAGGCAAGGAGCGTCCCAGAGGGATAAGAGCTAATTCTACCCGCCATACTGCTGCATCGGTGTCTGCTTCCAGGGATGTCCCTATCCAGAAAATCTGTTGGGCTGCTGCCTGGAAGTCAGCAAACACCTTTATTTCCCACTACCACATCGACCTAGAGTCACACCAGAATGCTGGTTTTGGGGCCTCGGTTCTCCAATCTCTATTTCCCAAGTAGGGGGTGTGCGCCTTGCCTCCCTCCTCCCTGAGAACTACTAGGAGTCTGCCAAAGAGTGTGGCTAAGCAATATATCCACGCTCCTAGAAAAATAGGTTACTCACCTGTAACAGTAGTTCTAGGAGTGGTGTATGTTGTTCATCCACACACACACACACACCCGACCTCCCCGGCTTTAGGCGCACATGCTTGCTTTCAGCGGGCTAAGATCTGGCGTCATGGGCGGAGCCGAGGTATTTACCACCCAGGTGGGTGGGAGGAGCCAGCTTGAAGTTTTAAAGGGGAAAGGGACATGCCAAAGAGTGTGGATGAACAACATATACCACTCCTAGAACTACTGTTACAGGTGAGTAACCTGTTCATATGGCAGCCCATTATTGGATGATTTTAAATGTGACCTCATAAGGGCTGAGTATTTATTGGGCATGTTTTTCACTTGTATGTAGCTATGATGAAGCTCATTAGTTAATGAGTGAAACATTAGTTTTCTCCATGACTTGCTTTACTTAAGTGGTCTGGTGGTTTTTGCCGCATCTACTGTAGTGCTATAGTTTTATTTGCACCATTTTTATGTTTGCTTGCACACATGTGCAGGAAACACAGTGCCATCATCTGAGTTTTTGCAGGTGTGGCACCCTGTCTTCCAATTCAGTCAGTGTGTTTGCAGGCGGGGCCACAGTTCACCAATGAGCGCTGCAGCTGTCTATGACAGCAGTTGAAAATGTAGTGCCGTATAGTTGAAAGGGAGAGACCCACTTCAGTGAACAGTGATAAGATAGAGCTGATTTGCATATTGCGTGCTCATGCGCCCCCCCACACACACACTCTGTATGGCCGACGGGGGTGCCCAATCCCCGGTTGTCTCTGCTGTGCCCCCTCCCAACAGAGTTCCAGGTGCCACTCTGGGAGCCCAGCATGGCAATGGTCTGTAAGGCCGATGGAGGTGCCCAATCCCCATCGGCTCCACTGCCCCCCCAACAGACTACCGGGTGCCATGCTGGGAGCCCAGCCCAGCATGGCAACAGTCTGTATGGCCGATGGAGGTGCCCAATCCCCCGTCATCTCCACTGCTTTGCCAAACAGCCTTCCAGCTGCAATGCTGGGAGCCCACCCCAGTGTGGCACAAGTCCAGCATCGCCTAAGAGAAAAATAACCTGCAAGAAAAACATTCCCAGCTGACTGTCCTGACCCCCCACCTGCACCCACCCTCTGCACTCTGCCTCCCCACACCCCCACCTCACCCCATACTTCCTCTGAGTCCGTGCGACGATCCTCGGTGGACCTGGAACACGCCCTGCACTCTTCAAAGCCGACCAGCGTGTGGAAATGCTGGTAAGCTGTATAATGGAATAAATCGGGTTTTTTCAACTTTGATGCATATCTCAGGCACTTTTGGGAATATTTTTACCAAATTTTCAACATGGGGTTTTTGGGACCCCACCTCATGAATTCTAGCACTGTCATTTTGTTAATTGGCCCCGAAAGGTGATTTTGCTGTCACTGCGAGGAACCACCTTTTGGGACCAATTTAAGAAATGACAGCATCACAGTTCATGAGGTAGGCCCCCAAAAATCCTATGTTGAAAGTGTGGTGAAAAAATTCCCAAAAATTACTGTTTTATGAGCATGCGTTGCGCTGTTCCTATGCACGCTCGTAAGTTCACGAATTTTCAATATTTTCACTTCAGATTTTCAACATTGCCATTTTAACACACCTCCTTATGAACAGTATAGCTGTCATTTTTCACATCTCGCCCAAAATGTGTTTCCACGCATGTAGCGCACAATGGCTCAGTCGGCGTGTAAAATCAATGTTTGGGACAGATTAAGAAAATCACAGTCACACTGTTCACGAGCAGAGATGTTAAAATGGCTATGTTAAAAATTTGGTGGAAAAAGTCCATAAAATGACTGTGTTATGAGCGACCATTGCGCAGTTTCCATGCACCCTCGTAAGTTCATGCATTTCTAATATTTTCAGTCCAGATTTTCACCACTGGCATTTTTTCACACTTCCTTATGAACAGTACAGCTGTCATTTTTCACACCGTGGTCGAAATATGTTTTTGCACTTCCAGCGCAGAAATGCATGGTCGCTGTGGAAAACCACTGTTCGGGACAGATTAACAAAATCACAGTGACACTGTTCATGAGCGGAGGTTCCAAAATGCCTGCGTTGACAATCTGCTGTAAAAATTCCCCAAACTAACTGAATTACGGGTATACGTTGTGCAGTTTCTATGCACACTCGTGACTTCACCAGTTTTTTTTATATTTTTTCACTGCAGATTTTCAACATTGCCATTTTTTACACCTCCCCACGAACAGTACAGCTATCATTTTTCACATCCTGTTCAAAATGTGTTTCCGCACCTGTGGTGCAAAATGGCACAGTCGCTATGCAAAATCAGCCTTCGTCTAACGAACTGATATTGCCACTGTTCATAAGGTGGGGGTCACAAAAAAACATGTTGAAAATTTGGAGTGAAAATGCCAATGAACACCTGAGGCGTTAGAGTTTCCGACCATAACGCCCCAGCCTGTAGAGACTGACAGGCATCAGGGGTGTGACTTGGGATTCTTGCCTGTAATGCTCATGCCATTCCACACCCTGCAGCCAGTGAGAGGCATCAAAGTGTGCCTCGGACTCTTCGGGCCCAAACTTCACCCCATTCTCCTATACTGCACCCATCTCACCTTATTTCCTGATGGAATGGGGTGTGCATAAGGGCCAAAGATCCCTAGGCACACCGTGACACTTGTCAGTGTCTGCAGGGTAGGGTGTGGTGAAATGGTGTGGCCGTTATGCCTAACGACCCAAAGGCACATCCCAATGCCTGTCAGTCTCTGCAGGATGGTGGTGGGGTTGGCTTCAGTTCAATACTTCACTGCCATTCCTATTATGCAGCTCTCTAACTCCTACACTACCAATGCCAATGCCAGCAAGCAAACATTCAGCATTGACAAATGCTTGTTAATATTGAACTTGGCACACTTATTAAAAGCCAGTGTGTGTGCTCCATTTTTTGCCACGGGTGCTGTTTAAACCCTTTACAGTTTGCTACATGGATGATTTAGCACAGTGGCATTTTTTTTTTCCTGGTGCTGTTTTTCCGTTTACCTCTGCCGTTGTTTTGTGCCACGCATTCAGAGACCAGATGGATAAGCTAGGCTTTATAGGACTGCTGATCCTTGCCGTATCCTTGTGCATCAAAGAATGTTTCAAATGTGTCTTTTGAACTGAAGGTCCAAGAGAGTGTCCGCGATGTAATGGTCAGCTGCACACATTTTTGAAATGTGTGTGTCATTCCAGAAATGTGATCTTATCCTTTGTACTAGATTGACAACAGTGGTATCCTCCTTGTCCTCATATTGCTTTCTCATATGAAGAAGTCACTGATTAATGAGGACAATGAGGGGGGCTACCTGGCTTAGACCAGTTGCATCATCACTTACCACCCACATGGCCAGAGGGCTTCAGCACAGTGCAGAAGGTCTCCATCAGGCACCATTGCTTTGGACTGATGTTTACCTTTCCTTTGCCAAGACCATGCTCAACAATATCCTAATGGATAGCCTTCTGATTTTCTAGCAACCGTTCCATCATGTAATAAGTGGAATTCCATCTTGTTTCGGGCGGTGGAGGTCGTTTCGACATTGAATGTTTCATAACAGCTTCTGCACCTTTACAGAATGGCTAAAATGACTGCAGACTTTTTGGGCCAGATCTACACATCTGCACAGTGGTGTCTTCCTTATCTAGAAATCCCTGAACTACCAGATTTATACAGTGAGTAAAACATGGAACTTGTGTATAATCTCCATCATCAACATCTGCCTTTACAAAGTTCCTTCCATTATCTTATATTATTAAACCTGGTGTTATTGAGTGGGTGTCAGCCACTCATCAAACTTCTGCTGAAGGAGGCGTAACAAGTTTTCTGCATGATGGTCATTGTTAAAGCCAGCAATACATAAAGCTTGCTGCTTGCAGAGGCTAGGGGTCCCGATGACTTGCAGCTTTGCTACTGCTGCTGCTACTTAACCACCTAGAGGAGGAGGAGGAGGAACAGGAGGAGAACAAAGAGGGGAAGCTAGCCCAGTGGGCTGTCACTGCCATGCAATCAGTAGTCTGATCACCACTCCATATGTCAGTGCTGATGTGAACTGTTGGAACAAATGATGTTTTCAGGGCATGTGACACAGTCTTGTAGACACTCTGATACAAATCAGGAAGAGCCAATGTGGAAAATTAAGTATGGCTGGGCACGTGATACCTTGGCACTGCAACTTGTATTAGTGATAGAAAACCTGCATTGCTCACAAATGAGAATGGCAGCAAGTTGGTGGTTAGCATTTCCACAATTGCTCTTGATAACTTTTTATGCCTCTGGTCTGTTGGCTTTATATTTCTTACCCAATTCCAGGGACTCAACCAGTAAGATTTGATTGCCTTTTTGCTGGGACAAGGCAGTTGACTTCTAATTTTGCTGCCCTTGGGGGTGGAAGTGGATGGATATTTGTGGCTCCTTGGAGGTGTGGGAGTCAACAGGCTAAAGAACTGATGAATGGAAGATGTCTGAGTCATGCAGTGGCTACCACTTGAAATACTTTCTTCCTGTTCCTCTCTTACTGGTCCCCCAGTGTTCTCCTCCCCGGCCTATCATCATTTTCATCATCATCATCTTCGCTGCCTTTTTTTTGCTGCTGTTGACACCATGGCCCAATTTTAAAACAGCCCTTAGAGTGATGCAAGTTGCATCACTCTAGGGCTGCAGCAAACTCCAGGTGCGGCAGGGACCCTGGGCCCAATTTTATAAAAGGGGGGTTCCCTGCATCAAAGACCCAGGATTTGCCTCAGCCACAGGCTAGCACCATACATTTGGTGTACCTGCAGGGATTGATGCAGGGTTCAGTTCCCCTACCCAGTGCAACACTAGAGGGGCCACGAAGGTGGGGGGGGTGACTATGCATGCCAGGAGTGGTCCGGGGCAGAAGGAGGATAGGGTGCCCTAGGAGACCTTGAGGAGATGGCAGAATAGCAGGGTGGTGATGTGGCACCTGGCAGGGGTACCTTTTGCAATGCCAGGCAGCCAACTGGCTCGCAGTCTGTGGAAGGTTGGCAGGGAGGGAAGGTTACTTGGCCACAGGTGGGCACAGCCCTGGCACCTGCCCCAGAGGTGCCATGATCCCCAATCCTGTAGGTGGGTGGCCACCTGCCACAATGTGGGGGGGCCTGGGTACCAGGGGACTGTTACGGTGCCTGCAGAACATTCCCCTCCACCACTGGCAGCCCTCACCCTTCAGCCAATGCTTCCTGCCTACAGGATACAGAGGGGCTTTCAAAATTCCAGAAAAAAGGATGGTGCAGCCCACCGTGGTGCAAGCCCCCCTTACTGCCTGGCACAAGGGCATTTCTATTGTAAGGGTGGTACAGGGTGGCTTCAGTGCAAGGCATCCTGATTTTGATGCAGCTCACATTTGAAAATTGGGATTGCTGCAGACTTTGATGCAAGGTGCCACTTATGTCATACCTATTTGGTGCAGGCACCTTGAGTCAAAGCCTTCCCTTTAAAATCGAGCCCCATGTGTTGGCATGCCTTCTCATACTGAGATCTGTGAGACTTCAGCAAATACCTTTTCATGGTAGATGTTCACAGCCTTATTCCCTCCTTATCCCTACTCAGCCTGTCTTTACATAAAGGACGCACTATATGTGTCTGTGATGCTTTGCCAACTCAAAAAAATCCCACACCACCGATGTCACCAGTTTGGCTTTCCTCTTGGCACTCTCTGCTGTTACATAGAAACAAATAAGTTAATGTCA
This sequence comes from Neoceratodus forsteri, assembly GCA_016271365.2. Classification (NCBI taxonomy): domain Eukaryota; kingdom Metazoa; phylum Chordata; order Ceratodontiformes; family Ceratodontidae; genus Neoceratodus; species Neoceratodus forsteri. Next base: position 1,056,689,435 of record CM057453.1, on the reverse strand, counting down.
GAAGGGGACCGCAAGCTCCATCTAGTCTGCCTGATATGGGTAACTACCCCCTTCTATCCTTGCTGTGAAATGATACCTTTGTGCCTGTCCCAGGCGTTTTTGAACCCATTTACTGTTTTGGCCTCCACTATTTTCCAGGGCAGACAATTCTATGGGTTGACCATCCTGTTGCCTAATGGGTGGGCCTGTTTCCACATCATAAACCTCCTCCTCCTCCTCCTCCCCTTCCCCCCCAGTTCTGCAGGGGCAGGGAATGGTTCTTTTTCCCTACCATGTGTCTGGGGCCTCCAGTCTTGCCTGTGTCTTTATCTGCTGTCATTTCAGATGCTTGTCATTGTGTTCCCCTTGTCATTTTTTGGCCTTTTTATACCACCACTTTTGATCTTTTTTGATCTCTTAAGTACACCTACCCCAAGCCGAACTCCCACCTGTTTCACCTCCTCTTCCTCCCCAGAGCTGCTGCTGCTGCCATCACTTTTATCGGGTATATAATCACAATCTGCATCTCTGTCCCCAAGCTCCACCAAATCACTTTGCCGCTCCTCCTCCTCCTCTGCCTGTGTCACTACCCAACACATTCCTTTCTTACTCCTTGTTTCTACAAGGATTGCTCGTGTTGCAATCCTTGCAGTGCCACTGTGAGAAGTTCCTGCAATGTGTAACATTTTATGGACTGCTCAACTACTGTCATCTTCCTCTACACTTGTAGTTCCCACTGAGGCCGAAGGGCTATGGCCAAGCCTGCTCAGCTTTGGCTATTCTTTGATGTGACTGGATGATCCCATGCCACCATCCCCTTGGCCTCTCTGTCTAATGCTTGCTACAGGACTCAGCCACTTGGGTGATGAATGATGAAGGCTTTATTTAATTTTTTATTTTATTTACTTTTTTAATTTGTTTATTTATTTTTTTATTTTATGGGATGCCACCAAAGACTACCAGAGGCCAGGCCCTGACTCACTGCCAGCTGGCAAACACTTGCTACCCACTGCCTAGATCACAATGCAACAGCACAGCTCAGGATCACACACACACACACACACGGTGCTTCAGGACTCAGGAGGAGGAGGAAGGAATAGCAGCATCTTGGGGGAACGTGAAGAGTATGAATTTGAAAACTGACACAAAAAGAAAAAATGAATTTCTTTTTTAAAAATTTTTTTAGGGGATACCATCAAGGTGTCACCTACTGACGGCCAGGCACTGGCACAGTGAAAGCTGACACATGCTTGCTGCCCACTGCCCAGACCACACTGCAACAGCACAGCTCAAAACAACACACAGGCTGCTTCAGGACTCAGCAGGAGGAGGAGGAGGAGGAAGGAACTTTAGCAACTTAAGGGATTGTGGAGATTTAAATAATTTTTTAACTTTTTTTATGGAATGCCACTAAGGAACCAACTACCAGGGGCTGGGCACTGGCATGCTGCCTGCTGGCACACTTACTGCCCACTGCCCAGGTCACACTGCAACAGCATAGCTCAGGGCAACACATACATAGGCAACTTCAGGACTCAGGATGAGGAAGAATGAACTGCTGCAAGCCTACAGCTTGGGCAAATGTAGAGTCTGAATTTGAAAACTGCCACAAACAGAAATGTGAATAATGAATTTTTTTTATGGAATGCCACCAAGGTGACAACTATCAGTGGCCAGGCATTGTCATGCTGCCAGCTGGCACACACTTGTTGCCCAATAAATTAAAGTAAGGCCCCCTTAAAAATCACATCTCAGGCTCCTGGCTGGGCTTCAGTCATTCTGTCTGTATGCTGTGCTAAAATGCTCGTTTGGCAATGGAAAAAAATGTGTGCTGCACTGCTGATGAGATTAGGCAAGCGGGCACTGAGAGACTTTCAACTCATGCCCCATCTGCCCACTTACCAGCCTCAAACACACTTCTTCAGCATCCAGCCTCTCCTCACTCAGTCCTCTCAGGGAAACCCCTTTGTCCCAGAGGGCTGCTGCTTTGCAGACGCTGCTCAGCCTGACTCTTTACTTTTGTTTTTTTTCCTTCTTTTTTTTTCTCCTAAATATCTTCCCACCAGCAGCCCTGCTGTTTGGAGGACTATTGTTCAAATTGTGGAAGACTACCTTTTGCTTTTTGAAGAATTTCCTAGTTACCCAACTAGAAATGAATCACAGCCCTGCCTAAGCTACCTAACAGCCCGACGACAAATGTGCAAGTGAGTTTTAATGCTGGCTCAGATCATCGAGCTGAGTCTAGCACCAAAACAAGACTGTGACTCACACTCTGCCCTAGTTAACTGTTCAGATGTGAACTGTGGTTCATGGTTCAGCTGGTTTGTTTGGTCAGCACCTTTCAGACCAGGGCAGACCAGTCGAACCAAAAGTCCACTTATTTGTCCCAGAAGTTTACCACAGTCTGAAAGAATCAAACACCCAAAGTTCAAGGTGTTCAGTTCTTTTGTAGAACCACACTTGAAGTTACAGCCCTAGTTAGTAGAAATCCTCATTCTCCTCCCTTCTGCTCCCAATATATAGCAAAGCACTGGCAAAATGCGCTGTTGTTCTTGTCATCAGACACATTGGTCTTTCCAATCTGCTTTGGGAGGCTTACACAGGAGGCAAGCCATGGGTTCATGGGTGGGGAGTTGAGGCTTCACGGATTCAGCAATAAGGTTTGGGATAGGAAGGTATGTAGATGTGATATAGGGAAGAAATAACCAAAAACAGAGATAAACAAGAAATTTGAATTTTGGCCCTATTCATTTTAAAGAGCAGAAAGCAGAGGTACCAAAATCCCCCAGGAGTCCTTCCCGATTTCCTTGTTCTTACACTGACAGTCTAGTGATGCATGTGTCATGAGTCACCCTGTTGCTGAGCTACAGCATGCTGTAACATTTCATTTACTGATACTATATTTACCCCTGCTACCTCACTGTAATGGATATGCGGCATGTCATCTGTGTGTCCTGGTTAAATATTTCCTATTAATAAATTAACAAATTCTGATGCTTCACTGGGTTCATTATCCTGCTAAATGTAACGCAACATTCTTGAACTAGGTCTGACCTGAGTTCACTGATGTGAAGCATTAAAAATGTCACAGAGCGACCAAATGCTTGCACTTTACTAGAAACAGTGATTGACTTACACAAATAAAGATCAACACACACACACACACACACACACACACACACACACACACACACACACACACACACGTGCACAGCCTATGCATTTCCAAAATTCCTAACAAATACAGATGACACCCCCACAGAGACCACTACATTCCCTGGGGCCCTCAGCCCTGAGGAATTTAATTAACACGTACTTTAAGAGAAGCTACGCAAACAATCATAGAAGATTTGTTCTGTCACTTGCTCCCTTGCCAATTTAATAATATCTGCCTGGAGCTTTCTCAGTTTCCAATAGTACTGCTACTATCAGCGCAAGCCAGGCTTACTGCACAGAATGTTAACTGTAATACTGGTAACATACCATGTAAAAAATCAAAATGAATTTTGTAACATGATGCATCCAAAAGCTGTCACAGGAGTCCCTAACCCAGACAATCCGTAACAAATCAGTGGTTAAGCCCCTCCAAGACAGCGTCAGTGGTTGGGACCTGGGCTCTTCCAATCCTGTATTACAGTAGGTCAGCCAGGAACCAGCCTCTTGAGTTGTCCTGATGGGGTGCTGAGCTTCACATCAATTAATTTCTGGCAGCCTAGTTTCTTGCTGTGTGGGAGACCCCAGTTTAGGACTAGCATCAGCTCTTCCACTCTCTGGGTCCATGGAAGGGTGGAAGAGAGTAGTGTGTCCTATATGTGGAGCAGGATTTGTCCAGGTTGTACAGGAGACAGCACCATATTCACTGCATACAGAGCAAGGTGCTGTAACATGCTCTATGAGCAATGGGGGGGGGGAGGGAGAGGGAGGGAGTATCGGCAGGATCTGGTAAAAACATTTTTTTCAAATAATATCTATCAATTTGAGTGCAGAGACTTAAACTACTGATGTCAAATTCTATGTATTTCATTACAGGATAGACAGATACATACACACACACACACACACACACACACACACACACACAGATATAGCTAGACTGACAGACAGATAGACAGATAGATATATAGATGGATGAATGCGTAGATATGATTTTTGGTAGTATACTGTTTTCTTTATTATTCAGTTTTTGTTCATGAGTCCTTTACCCTCATCAAGGCAGCTTCATCTTGTCTCCCAGGATTGACACCCCATTGCTTACTCCCTATGGTTGGGGTCTTCCCCCACATTATCAGGGAGAAGAGGATTCTGTTTTATGGTGGCCCTGTGTTCTTGGTGGTGCCTGTCGTCCTGTTCTTTGCCTTTATTCATGTTGACATTTTCATCCTGCCCAGGAGCTGTCAGTGTTCACGTGTACTGGCAGTGGGCTCACTGCCATCACCCCAGCCCCTTCCAACATGGTACATCAGTTCTCCTGGCATCCATGGTATCCCTGAAGAGAAAATGAGGACATAAGTGTTCCACCCTTAGCACACCGCAGGGTAACTACGAGAGTGGCACCTTGAAAAGGAGTGAATTACTGTAACTGGTAGGGGTGGGTGGTAAAGTAAGATAGCAATTGCAGTTATATGGTGAAATTTCAAAAGTCATAAAATGGACACTGTTCCGAGTTATGTTGATTGAGATTTTCAAATCGTAAAATGAATGCAATTCTTTATTACAGTTGGTGGGAGTTTCAAAATTCATAAAATGGATGCTGCTCCTTGTTATATCAATGTCAGAAAACGCCTATTATATCTTGATCATGTTCTATCTTGGAGCTAGTTTCAAATGTTGGACTTATCTGTATAATTTCTAGCTGATTTGTGGTACTCTGTATCCACTTTGGGATAAGAAAAGGCTAGCCATAATAAGAAAGCAGACAAAAAGGAGGGAAAAAGCTTTTTAAAACTAAGGAGATTGAACACTGATTCAGCAAAATCTGAATACAAGACACAACAATAAAATACGAAGAAACACAATGGAAAGGAAAAAAATTAGAATTTAAATTAGCACATACCAAATACAATAAGAAAAAGTTTCTTTGCTGGATGACGAGTCAAAATTATCTTAGACTAGAGCAAGATCTTGCAACCATAGAGAATTGGGCAAAACTGAATAAAATGGTGTTTAATGTAGATAAATGTTCAATAATCTATCTGGGGGAAAAAAAACAACAATGTAGGACTTACAAACTCAATGGAACAAGCATAAAATCAGTGTCAAATGAAAGAGACTTAGGAGTACTTATTAAAAATGAATTTTCACATGGTGAACACTGCAGAAAGGTCACTATGACCAGCAATACAGTTTCCAGGTCCATACGAAAAGCCTTCATATCCAGGAGTGATGGTTGTATTACACCTTTGCACAAAACATACGTGAGGCCGCATCTTGATTATACAGCCTCATTTTGGTCACCACACCTAACAGAAGATATAAAATTGTTGGATAGTGTACAGAGAGGCATAATGCGACATTCCAAGATTGAGAGGAATGTCATACAATGAGAGAATGTACGAACTTAAACTGTACGACCTCCAAAGGAGAGGAAATTAGGGGGGACCCGTTGTTTAAAATTTTACAAAGTGATAAGTTGAGCAAATTTTGTAACATTAATCCTATACCAAGACCAACCTGTCTATGTTCTTACAGCAAACAATTATGCATCCACCGAGCACTAACCAATAAAAGGAATAGTTATTTTACTATATGTGTTTGTAAACTCTGGAATAGACTACCGCAGAACTTGGTAGACATTTCAGACTTTGGTAAATTCAAATTAGAATTAGATAAATATAGGTTCAAAAAATATGGATAATACCCCCACATGGTGTGGGAGGCAGTCACGATGGGCCTGGTGCCTTTTTCTGTCTATAACTACCGAGTAAGACTGAGTAGACATAGATGTAAATACTAGACCAGGTTAAATTTAATCTGAAAACTGTGTCCTGGCCCATTTACGAACATATGAAAATGCCAGCAGACTAGGCCATGAGGTCTGTCGTGTCTGCTCCAGATGCAGCTCACATCTTAACAGCTGCTACCCCCCCTTCCATCTCTCCCCTGATTTCTATTCTGAGTTCTCATGGACTCCACCCTCCCTACCTGTACCCTGCCCATGTATTTATCCCATCCCTTCTTAACACCTCCCACTGATTCCCTTGATACCAACTCCTCAAGTACCACATTCTAAGGCATCACCACTCTTTCTGTGAAGTAATGCTTTCTCAGGTCTTTTCTATACTTCTCACCAAACAGTTTCAGGCTATGACCCCTCGTGGTCCCTTCCCCCTTCATTCTGAACACCCCCTCTCTGTTTACTCTATTACTACCTTTCAAGTATTTAAAGATCTCGATCATGTTTCCTCAGTCCTTTCTGTCATCCAAGGAGTACATGTTTAGCTCCCCAAGTCTCTACACATAGGGCATAAATTGAAACTTTGCACACTGCACAAAAACAAACCCACAGTTTTAAAAATTATATTTAGCTATGTCCTAGCTTTGAAAATTGGACATGGAGCAATTTTTCTGAAGTACAAAGATATGCAATAAAAATTGTCATCTAGACATGGGCATTGAAAATTCCCCATAGTGTTATAGTACAGTACTATCCCACTACAGAATAGTAATTACTCTCATGCTGGCTTGGATTTTTTTTTCTATAAAGGTTTTTATCCTCCTATGGCTGGAATCGGGCAGGCTATCAGCACTATCCCTGGGTTGCTGATGACCGGCCACCTACCTCATCTACCTCCTCCTGTCCTCCATTCTGGTGGTCCAGCAGGGTGGGTCTCAGTAATCTGAGCAGGGCTTCATTAATGCCCTGGTTTCACCATTTTCCACCGGCTTTTCTCCCTTACATCCTAGGACTTCGGTGACACAATAATGCATGCTCGTGGAGGCGTGCATGTGCTCTTGAACCAGAGACCCTGTTCCATGGCTTAGTGTCAGCCAACCATCTGCATGGAACTACCACCAAGCCTCCACAAGGTAGCAGCCAAGCACCAGGAAGGCTTCACCTCCCACTTTGGGAGAGGAAAGCTGCTAAGTGGCCACAACATCCTTTCCAGGCCCTCCCCTCCAGTTTATCCTCTGCAATCCGAGCTTGTTCCTGGTCTCGGGTCACCGGTGTGGGAAGAGGTAAGGCACATAGTGCCCTGTCCATCACTGGGCTGGTGCTGGCATAGATGTTTTATATTTTGATTGGACCAGATGTATTTGATTGTAGCCTTCCTTTTATTTTGCAAACCTGACCCTTATAGAGTTACTAGTGGCTGAATTTGAAAGGAACAGTTAGGCCTACAGCAGTCAACTCCTGAGCCTGCCTCTGAGGAACAGCCATGAGGAGGTGGGTTCATACTAAGTGGGAAGTGAGCTCCAGAGGGAGGGAAGTCTCTAAGAAAGTGCAGACTGCTCAGCAGTATGGTGACATCTAGGAGTCTAGAAACAGTGATGGCTGATATGATGAAGGGTTGTAGGCAGAGGAAGAGGTGGTATGAGGAAGGAAAATGATAGTCCAAGTTGGTGTTAAATCAGAATCTGGAAATAACTAGGACAACATGTGTGAGCCACTGCCCATCAAGGGAAGGCCAACCTAGCCTTGAGATATTACAGTTATGGATACGGTAGATAAGGAGGGAACAGTTGAGGATGAAAGTTGAAGGCATTGAACCTAGAGCACTATTTGGTTAGGTAGAATATAGGGCTACACCATAGAAAATGTGACCATAAACAAATAATGAGAGGATCATTTTGTGAACCATGTCCAGTCTGGCAGCAGGGGGGAGGCAGGATTTGCTGTGGTGGAAGGCACTGAGCTTTGGGAGCTTTGAATAGATGAAGTCGATATAAGTGGAGAAGTCAAGGTGCTGATCTAGAAGGAGCATTTAGGTTCTCAAGAGTGGAGGGTTGGCAGTGAGTATTGCCAGTCTGGGCTATTGGTTAATAGGTGCTATGAGTTATGTCTCTTATGGTATAAGAGATGTCAACTCACGATGGTTGGGCAAGAGGGCCAGGAAGCGAAGCTGAGCGGTTCTGTCAGCTCCACCCAACATTAGATGACATCTTTTATGTCATAAGAGAAATCACTTGCAGTACCTTTTAACTTATTATAAATGACTTGAGCTGGCATGGGGTCTTTATAAGGTTTCCATTCTGTACTTTTTTTTTTTATTTAAAGAAGCCCCTGCAGTGCTAACGCTCTTCCTACTGCCTCTCAAATTAATAACTCCACTTTAACATTCTCTGCATTACATGACAACTGTACCCAGGCTAATAGGACCTGCAGTTCTGTTCACTGATTGGCTGAAATGACACAAGTGATTAAAATATTGGTGCAAAATGTCAAATCTGTGGAGGCGAGTGGTCAACAAGGAGGGGCTTGGTGTTGTTTTTAAAGCAATTTTTTAAGATCACAGCTACTGTACATCTGAAAGGCAGAGGAGAGGGTACCAACCTTCTGCAATATGGCAGTGGTGGTCTGGAAAATGTGTGTGTGTGTGTGTGTGTGCATGTGTGTGGGGTGTGTGTGTGTGTGTGTGCATGTGTGTGGGGTTGGTGTGGAGGTCAGAAAGGTTGTGGATCACCTTTCAGAATCTGACAGGGTTTTATGTTCACTTGGAAATTAGCCTTGAAATAATTTGCTGTGCAGTTCACGGGTTTTTGAGGCAGGTGTTGCTGAGTTGTTTGTAGTAAAGGGAATTAGCAACCGTGTGAGGGGATTGAGCTGTATCACTTTCCAAAGAGCTATCAGCTGCACAGAGACCTAGAGGAGGTTAGTACCCATAAATCTTATTTTGCTGAGTGAGGCATGCTTGTCCCATACTTTAAAGAATTTGGCATTGAAGTAGTCTAGTGTCCTATCAAAATTCTTGGACAGTTTGATGTGGGCCAGTCAGTGATAGTGAAATGAGATATGAGGAAAAGGAAACTGAGGATTTGGATAGGTGGCTGAGGAGAATTATCATGGGGGAGGGGGGCTTGGGTTGGTGGCTCTTATATCAATGGACACTAAAGATATCCAGGAGGTTCCCAACCTCAACAATTTGGAGGAGGTGGGCAGAAAGAATCCAGTTGATGATTGTGGGATTTGGTGACCTTGGGAAGAGGCAGGTAGGTAGATTCAGGGATATATTGTACTGCATGAGGTGGAAGGTCTGGATATTTTGAATGGCTTTTTGTAGGGAACATAAAACCAACTTGTATTCGTGTTCCCCAGGTGAAGGAGTTTACTTGAGAAGGACAGGGAGGTAGTGATAAAACACAGTAGTTTGTCAGTGGCAATACCATACAAATGGTAGATACCACTGATGTATACTAGGAGGCAATGAGGGAAGGATACAGTCAATGGCAATACCAGGGCAATGGTGGATACCACTGATGTAAATTGGGTGGCAGTGAGATAGGAGTGTGTCAATGGCAATGCCAGGGCAATGGCAGATACCACTTATGTAAACTGGGTAGCAGTGAGGGAAGGATAGGATCAATGGCAATACCATGGCAATGGTGGATACCACTGATGTAAATTGGGTGGAATGAGGGATGGAGAGTGTCAATGGCAATAACAGTACAATGGTAGATACCACTGATGTAAATTGGGTGGCTTGAAGGAAGGAGAGTGTCAATGGCAATATCTGGGCAATAGTATATACCACTGATGTATATTGGGTGGCAGTGAGGGAAAGAGAGTGTCAGAGGCAATACCAGGGCAATGGCAGATACCACTGATGTAAACTGGGTGGCAGTGAGGGGAATGAGAGTTTCAATGGCAATACGGGCAATGGTAGCTACCATTGATATAAATTGGGTGGAATAAGGGATGGAGAGTGTCAATGGCAATAACAGTGCAATGGTAGCTACCACTGATGTAAATTGGGAGGCAGTGAGGGATGGAGACTGTCAATGGCAATACCAGGGCAATGATAGCTACCACTGATATAAATTGGGTGAATGAGGGATGGAGAGTGTCAATGGCAATATCAGTGCAATGGTAGATACATATGATGTAAATTGGGTGGCTTGAGGGAAGGATAGTGTCAATGGTAATACCTGGGCAATGGTAGATGCCACTGATGTAAACTGGGTAACAGTATGGGAAGGAGAGTGTCAATGATAATACCAGGGTAATGGTAGACACCACTGATGTAAATTGGGTGGCAGTTGGGAAAGGAGAGTGTCAATGGCAATGCCAGGGCAATGGTAGATACCGCTGGTATAAATTGGCTGGCTGTGAGGGAAGGAGGGCGTCAATGACAATACCAGGACAATGGTAGATGCCACTGATATAAAATGGGAGGTAGTGAGGGATGGAGACAGTCAATGGTAATACCAGAGCAATGGTAGCTACCACTGATATAAATTGGGTGGGATGAGGGATGGAGAGTGTCAATGGCAATAACAGTGCAATGGTAGATACCACTGATGTAAATTGGGTGGCTTGAGGGAAGGAGAGTGTCAATGACAATATCTTGGCAATGGTAGATACCACTGATATAAATTGGGTGGCAGTGAGAGAAAGAGAGTGTCAGAGGCAATACCAGGGCAATGATAGATACCACTGATGTAAATTGGGTGGCAGTGAGAGAAAGAGAGTGTCAGAGGCAATACCAGGGCAATGGTAGATACCACTGATGTAAACTGGGTGGCAGCTAGGGAAGAAGAGTGTCAATTTCAATATCAGGGCAATAGTACATACCACTGATGTAAACTGAGTGGAGTGAGGTAAGGAGAGTGTCAGAGGCAATGATAGATACCACTGATATAAATTGGGTGGCAGTGAGGGAAGGAGAGTGTCAATGGCAATACCACGGCAATGGTAGATACCACTGGTGTAAATTGGGTGACAGTGAAGGAAGGAGAGTTTTTTTCAGTTGAGAGTTCTGAGTACTGATATAAGTGATATAAGCTGGGTGGCAGTAAGGGAATTAGTTTTTTTTTTCAGTTGGGAGTTTTTGAGATTTGACAAAAGAGATGTTGCTGATGTTCTTAAATGACTGGTTATGCTGCACAAACATGACAAAATCTTTCTCAGTTTTGTTCTGTTCTTGCCTATGGATAAGGAGTCTGAGAATGGAAGTGTCACTGTCCTTGATTTTTTTAAGGGAGAGCTATATTTTAAGAAATTAGAACTATATCTGTGCTGATCTGAAGGGTCCAGAGTCTTATTTTATCTGTCTTGAGAACAGGCTGTGTGTGTTTATGTGGACCACCTTCAGATCTTTCTGGATTGCAGATGGACTGCTAGTGGGAGTGGAAGTTGATATCAGGCTCAATATCCCAAGCAAGCATAAGCAGGAGGGTAAGGATTATTTTTGCAGGGTTAATTGTTTGTAGGGGCATTTAATTGTAGGCAGCTGCTGCTTTTCTATTAGAAGTATTTTTCCTTTTTCCTTTTTCTAATTAGAAGACTTTCTACATGACAGTACTGTGCTACTATGTGTTGTGTGGAACATTACTCTACTGTGTGACTAACATATCTCCTTCTATAACCCTTCATACCTATAACCCCCCCCCCATTAAGGTGTGGCAGCTTACTGTTGGTTCTTCAGGGCCCCAGCTACCTGTCAGCAAACCTGCATATTGAATCTCCTCTTCATTCTCAAACACATGAACTCTGCAGGTGGGTACTGGAACTGAGAGTTGAGACAGAGGACAGAAGACCTTCATCACCTCCTGCACCATCAAGGAACTGCGACCTCTGTTGCATATCAAAGGGGGCAACCTGCTACCAACGGAGAGCACATTGGTGCTCACGATGAAACCAGGGACTTCCCCAAGGACCTTTCAACTGACCCCACACATACAGTAAGTGCAACTCAAGCAAACAACCAGTAATGTTTTAAGGGCATGAGCTATTTGGAAAGCAAAACATTGGGGCCCATTGCCCCTAAACTACAAAAATTTCAGCTATCTTGTTCCCCTGTTATTTATCTGCTTTATTTGGTTCTTACATTTTTGGCCAGGAAAGGCACACTAAGCCAAAACTCATTTCCAGGTGTGTCCCGAGGGCACAGAAAAGTTCAGTGACTTCCTCAGGGTCACACAGTATGCAAGTGGAGGTCGAGGGAATCAAACACAGGTTTACTGGATGTACCAAGCTTGTTTACAGCTCTTTTTTTTAATTATTTGTTTATTAGGTTTTGCAAGCAAAACTTACAGACTCCCACAGATGGATAGCAATATGACAATAAACAAATAATACAATTCTCTTACAAGGGAAAATAGTAGGACACCCTCTACTGAGTTACAGCATGTGGAGGAATACCAAATGAAATATAATAAACTGACTTTAAGATTGCATGCAGCCAAAGGAAGGTTATGGGGAATCAATAATGATAGAAATCCATTTTATCCTACTACCAAAATGACTACTCGTCAATAGATTCCCCCACTGTTACATAAAGTAGAGACATAAAACAATCCCCACTGCCCATGCCCATTTCCCATACATACCTACTATAACATCACAAAGTGAGGAAGAGCTGTATAAGCTATTACTTAAATCCAAAGATAGTAGTAGAGGCTAACAAAGCATAATAGCCAGCATTAAAGTTCAGACAAAATATCTGCAGTCCGATAGTGCAGGACAGCGCCAGCTCCCGCGTTACTATGGCTCCCTGAATCTAAATGCTTAAAACTCTGGGCAAATGTCCAAACACAAGCAGCTTAAAATAAAGAGCAAACAACTTAGAGCTGGCAGCATATCACTTAAGAATGAAGTCCAAAACATCAAAGTTGTAAATAAACAACAATGTCCATCGGACGCAAAAAATTCTCATAGTCCACGTTCCACGGTCCCAAGAAAGCCAGCAAGTCCCAAATTAATATTTGTGCCATAAATATTCAAGTTTCTTTTGAAGATTCCTCTTGTTCTCCATCTTCCTCCATATCTACCTTGATCTGTTGGACTAATACCTCTTCGGCGATAGTGGGGAGTGCTGGACCATGCGCTGCTACTACTAAATTCAGAGTAGTGTGCTGTGCCTGTCCTGAAGTGCACCTTACTATAATGTCACCGGAAGAGAAGACAGCACTAGTCCATGACATCAAGATGATTACAGGAAAAACGTAAAATGCAATGATGATATTCCATATTTTTTTCATGGGATGATGGCATAATTTGAACTTTTCCGGAGGGGGTGTGTGGGGGGGGCAGAGCCCTTCAAATAAACAACTCGCCAAAAAAAAACTACTACAGCTACATAAAATAAATTATAAAAAGGCTCTCAGAAATGCTGCAATCTGATTGGCTGTTAGGATTCCAACAGCCTTACATTAATCCATCTTATACTGTCATGTACAGCCTGATCACCATGGCACATGGATTCTTCCTGTCAGCATTCCATCCTGTAGCACAGCTGAATGTGTGGAATGATGCATTCTGATTTTGAACCAGCATTCTTAAACTGCTGGTGGAAGAACTATTTTATTAAAAATCTCCCCTAAATGAGGAAAACATTCATAAATGATACTTTTAACACTTTTCTTTTGGAAAACATTTTTATAATAGCAATAAGGCACTCCCAAGAGTTAGATTAACAGCCAATCACCCCCTGGGGCAATATGGCACTCGACTGCGCCTTGTGCCACATTACACCCCTAGGGGGTGATTAACAGATTATTAATTTAACCCCTGGTCATACTTTATTGCTTAATAAAATAAACAGGATTGTGTCCTCCTATCTTGATCAGTTCCACCCCCTCACTCCCTCTTACCTTGTTTCTCCTCTACATCTTTTAAGGGGTTCTCTACTGTTGCTGCCTGCTCTATTTGTCTGTACCTCCCATTGCCTACTCTAAAATCGTATGTACCTTGCTCCAATTTTTTATTAATTCTTCATCCAGTCTCTCTTCCAGGTTGGTGCCTATGCTGCTAAACAATTGGCAGCATCGTCTATGTCAGCTGTAGCTAGTTTTGGTAAAAACATTGTGCCACAGCCAATCTCACTGTATCAATGCATTAGCACCTACCTTTAGTCTGTTGCACTAACGTATTGCAGTTGTACTTGAAGAAGCAAGCTCATGTGTAAATTATATGAATTGTAAAACTCTTAATTCACAATCCCTCGTTCTGGGACAGCATTTCAAATGTTTCTGTAAAGGTTTCTGCTTTTGAAACAGCAGGCATTTAAGTGTTATGTGTAATGCTTATGAATTCAAACTGTATTGACTAATTTTCATCTTCGTTATAACGCTGTGGTCTGTTTGTGGCATCTCTGTTATTCCCATGGTGGGGGACTGTGGTATTACAACGGGGCACTGTGGTTTCAGGTAGCTGAAGGAGCAAGCCTTTATGTAAGTTGCATGAATGTTAACCCTGGTACTTAGTGATCTAACTAATTCATGCTACATTCTTCATGGACAACATTTCCAGTGTTTCAGGTTTACAACTTATCGCTGGTCAGTAACTACTACTAACCTCCCTAGTTATGGGACGGCATTCAGGAGTTTCTGTGCAAGCTTTTGAATTTGAACAATAATGAAAATGTTATTTAACAATAATCTTGCCTCCCTAATGGAACTGGTTGGCATGGATTACCTATGTATTTTCAGTTATGCTATATCTCCTGTATCAAGGTACAGTATGTCTCCCATATTAATACACCTTGGGCATGAAAGACATAAAAGAATGTGAATGTATGCACCGAACTATCTAATTTACTAAGTTGTCCAATAATGGGCTACCTGATTTACAACATTGGCTAATACAGTACAGTACTGAGAATTCTGAATTTCACAAATAATTTTGCATCCCAAGTATAACTGGTTGGCATACATTCCTTGGAGGTTACAGGAATTGATGTTCTTCTACATGGCACTGAAAAGGAGCAGGGAAATCCCAGCCTCCCCCCACAAACAACAATAATTAGTGAGGTATACACCAAGGTAGAGAAGTTATTAGGGAGCAGGACAGAAGTAAATGTAAAAAAAGGCAAAGGCAGTAAGGACAGGAATGGGGCTAAAAGGGGTAAGGCCATCAAAAAGTGGAGGATGATGAGTACCAATGCCTGTAGTCTGTGTAACAAGCTCTCTGAACTAGTGGCCTTGATGGAAGAGGGTTGCCTGGATATTGTGGCAGTCACAGAAACATGGTACACAGAGAACCATGACTGGGATGTCAACATACCAGGATACACAATCTACAGGAGGGACAGGGAGGGAAAAGAGGAGGAGTAGCTCTTTATGTAAAGGAAGGGATCAAAGCAACAGAACTAAAGAGAAAATATGGAGCAGATGAGACACTCTGGGTCACCCTGGAGACAGGAAATGGCACCACAATCCGCATGGGGGTTGTATACAGACCCCCATCTCAGGGGGAGGGAATAGACAAGGAAATGATAGAAGGCTTCCTTAGAATGGCAGAAAAAGGGAGATATTGTTGATGGGGGACCTGAATATGCCAGATGTTAACTGGAGCACCTTTGCTGCAGGCACATCCAAGAGCATGGTCATTCTTGATGCCCTACAGGGGCATGCCTCAGACAGCTAGTATTGGAACCCACTCGGAGGAGCAATCTTAGACCTGGTACTCTCAAATGGGGACGGAAAAAGAATCTCAGATTTAGAAGTGGGTAGCCATCTGGGAACAAGCAACCACCAAACAGTGTGGTTCACGATAAACACAGCCATACAATCAAGCCATACAAAAGCAAGAGTATTGGACTTTAGGAGGGCTGACTTTGGGAAAATGAGAGAGTGCCTCAGAAAAGCACTAGCAAACAGGCAAGAAGGAGGGATGGAGGAACAATGGAGAGTAATCAAAACAGCCATCACAGAGGTAACAAGCCTTTGTGTAAAGCAAATCAACAAAACACAACGATGGAAAAAAACGCTATGGTTCTCAAAAGAGGTGGCAGGGAAGGTTAAGGAGAAAAGGATAGCATTCAGGAAATATAAGGAAACATAGAAGGAGAAGGACAGAGAACTTTATCAGTTAAAGCAGAAAGAGGCTGGGAAGGCAGTCAGAATAGCAAAGGCCCAAACCGAGGAAAGGATAGCCAACTCTGTTAAGAAGGGGGATAAGACCTTTTATAGGTACATTAGGGAGCAAAGAAAGACCAAAGGAGGGATACTGAGGCTTAATAAAGGGGAGGGAATGTGGGTAGAGGGTGACAATGAAAAAGCAGGGATACTGAACGAATATTTCTGCTCAGTATTCACAAAGGAAGAGGAGGGAGGTACCTAAGCAAACAAGAGAAACATTCTGAAGACGAGGTTGATATCAGTCCATTTACAGAAGAAAGGTTCTGAAAGAACTAATAAAATTGAAGGCGGACAAAGCAATGGGGCCTGATGGGATTCACCCAAGAATTCTAAAAGAACTAAGGGTAGAACTAATGACACCACTGACTACTCTCTTTAACAAATCATGGGAGGATGGGGTGGTACCTGAGGACTGGAGGAGGGTGGATGTGATTCCTCTTCACAAAAGTGGGAGCAGGACAGAGGCAGAAAACTACAGACCAGTTAGATTGACCTCAGTGGTTGGTAAAATGATGGAATCACTTCTGAAGGAAAGAATTGTTGAGTACCTAGAGGCCAGTGGGGCACAGGACCCAAGGCAGCATGGATTCATGATGGGAAGGTTGTGTCAGACGAATCTAATAGATTTCTTTGACTGGGTGACCAAAGTAGTAGACCAGGGAGGGTCTCTGGACATGGCTTACCTAGATTTTAGCAAGGCATTTGATACAGTCCCACACAAAAGATTAATACACAAGTTAGCCAGCCTTGGAGTGGGTCCCAAGGTGGCAGCCAGGATAAAAAATTAGCTAGACAACAGGACGCAAAGGGTAGTAGTAAATGGAGTCCACAGTGAAGAAAGGAGGGTTACTAGTAGGGTACTGCAGGGTTCAGTACTGGGACCGGTCCTTTTTAATGTCTTTATAAGTGACATTGCGGAGGAACTGGAAGGAAAAGTATGTCTCTTTGCAGATGACACAAAGATCTGCAACAGGGTTGATACACCAGATGGAGTGAAAAGGATGAGAAGGGACTTGGCAAGGTTGGAGGAATGGTCAAATGTTGGCAGCTCAGATTCAATGCAAAGAAATGTAAGGTAATGCACCTGGGAAACAAAAACCCAGGGGAAGAGTACACAGTGGGGGGTGAGATACTGACAACAGTAAAGAGGAAAGGGACCTGGGGGTAATTATATCAGATGACCTAAAGGTGGGCAAGCAATGTGAGAAGGCAGTAAGGAAGGCTGGGGGATACTGGGATGCATAGGAGAGGCATCAATAGTAGAAAACAGGAAGTTGTTATCTCTCTGTACAGACAGTTGGTGAGACCCCATCTGGAGTACTGTGTGCAGTTCTGGAGACCCCATCTCCCAAGAGACATAGACAGAGTAGAAGCTGTCAGAGGAGGGCAACAAAGGGTGTACAGGGTCTGCAAGACATCTGAAAGAAAGACTAAAGGCGTAAAATATACCCTTGCGGGCATATGAAGTCATTCACATAATTGGGACTGTCTAGTACAGTATGCCCTGCAAGCCTATTGGTCCACACTGGGGACCAATGGGCTTACAGCCCATACAGTACCTGTCATTTGGCGGGCGGCCGGGTGGTATGTGAGTGGGTTGCAGCCACCTGCCAATGATGGGGGGAGGTGGAGTGAGCAAGGGGTTCGGTGTGGATGGAGTGGGGGGTGCCACAGGAGCACCAGGGATATTCTGTACGGAGGATTACCGTGATCATGGCTAGGGGCAGGGGCGGTTCCACTACACCACCAGGGATGGTCATCTGACATTACTCGGGGACTCGCTGGGAGGGGGGACCACTTGGTCACCAGCGATGGACTGTCATTACAATATTCAGGGATTCGGGGACTCAGGAGGGGGGCCACTGGACTACCAGGGCTTGTTTGGTATACATTGCCGTGATCATGGCTATGGGTGGGGGGGGTCCACTTGACCACCAGGGTGTGTGTGCTTGCCAAAGGTGTTCTGGGTGGGTGGGTGGCCACCCGTGGCTGGGCTGCTGTGTTGCGCCTTGCAATACCACAGCCCACCTGTTGGTGGCCAGGAGTTGTGTCATCTTTTCTGGGGCTCAGCTTTGAGCCCCCCATGCGGCGCAATGCAGGGTTGTGCCAGCACATGCGCTACACAACCCGGGCTGAATATCAGGATGTGCCGCATATGCATGGGCATGCCCCCTGCATTTGGGCCGCATACATTAGCATTGCGCCCCGGTGCATCGAGATTTGCGCTGCGTCAGGCAGCCTTCTCAATATCCCACCAGGGTGCAATGCAGGGTTGCGTCAGCGCAACAGTGTTGTAGCAGGTGCAACCCCTTTGAATATCCCGGCCATTGTATATTGTTTGATTGTGCTTTGTTTTACTCTGTTTTTATGCATATGAAATAATAATGACTACAGTATGTAACAGGTGATCAGGAAAGTACCTACCTTCCATAGTCTAAATGCCATTCCTAGCTTGTGATTTACAAGTTTAACAGAACTTGAGATGTGGTTTGAGAAGTCAAGATTGTGATCCGAGAGTACCCTTAGATATTTGAAACTGGTCACTTCTTATGGGATAGAGCCATCAGGAGATCTGGCTTGGAGGTTATTCAGACTCCATTCAGTTTTGATTCTTGATACAAACAGCATTGGTTTAGACTTGTGACTGTTTATAAGTTTATCAGTCGAGAAATATTAGAAGCTGCGATCAAAATCTACATGTATCTTAAAGTGAAGTGCATCTACCTTCTCAGAACTGTTATGTGTTATCAAGTCACCTGCACAGAGCCTTGGAAACTGAAGCAGCAGTGGGTACAGTGGTAGTAATGAAAACATTGTTTCTGTTGCAGTATTTAGGGTTTTTCACAGCAGCTGTAACATGGACTATTGTGCTTTTCCTACTGTATCTCTCATTGGTGTAACCATAAACATTGGTTTCCAGCTGTTTAAGGGATTTGGGGTATTCCCAGAAACAACTTCACAGTAGCTGTAACATGGACTGTGTAAGCATTGACATTTGTTCGTGTAAGAGGGCTGTTGTCGCTGCCTCGGTAATCAATAACCTTTGATTGCTGGCAATACCTGCGGCCTCATCTGAAACAATCTTTTCCTCCATAGACTCCTGCTTCAGTTCTAATGAATTTACCCAAGTTGCAAACTCAGATATGTGCACCATTAAATCCTTAGTTGTTTCTTATGTCTCCACCTGGAACTCCAAAAGCTGATTGTACAGAGATGCCAACTTCACTCTTTTTCTCTTTAACTTCTTTTGGTTTAGCTCTGGTCTCCAACCTGCAGCATAATAGCGCCATGGGTGTCCCCCTGGTTGTGAGTCCAGGCTGAGCCTGAACAGGGGTTGCCTTGCCTGCCACACATATTGAAGGTTCTTGGCCCATCCACACTTGTGGAGGGCCGGGAAAATCCATGCTGTGCCCCCTACTTGCAGGATGAGCACAACTGGGGCACACTGTGGCATCCACAATGAGGAATCCATGCCCTCTCCAGACTGGATCCCTGACCCACACATGTGGCTACAGGGACGGGAGGGCTGGGGTGAGGCAAGGGGTGAGAGTGGTATGAGCCCAATCCAGGAAGCAAACTCAGTGCTGCAGAGAGCTGATGGGGGGGGGGGGGCAACTGCTACAACTGCCTAGGGACAGCATTAGTGGATATGTACCTTTCTTTGCCTGGCCACACATCATGATTCCGAGGTGAGCACAAGTTCCCCAGCACAGCTAGTCTGTGTGGGTGCATTCAGAATCAAAAACTGCATATGACAAAAACTTCTGCATACCAGGAAAGTTTTACTGTAAAGTGCAGTCACATACAATACATGCAAAAACTGGGAGCCACAGCAAAAGAAACTCAGCACCTATGACCAACAACTCCCCATGCGCATTCAGTGCTTGAGGCACCCTCATCACAATTCCAAGACGGATCAGCCCTCCCTCCTCCATTCCCCAGCCCTAGGAGCCTCCAGGATGGGCTGGTGTGATTGTGAAATACTGTAAACGTTTATACTGGTGGAGATATGGCAGTTCTGCAGGACTGCTGTATCCTGATATTCCCTGCTCCCTGCACAGGCAGGAATCCACTTGTGGGCTAGCATGGGACATACCTCTCAACTGCTATGAATTTTGCTTAGGGCAAAGATTTTTACACTGAATTTTACTCTTGCTCCGCAAAGGTATACTGCTGTCCTTAATAATGGTAGAGCCATTTCTGGATACACAAACAATTAAATCATTGAACTAATTTGACAGAAACATTCCTTAACACCAAATATGTGGGGCCCACTATCTGTAGACACATTTTTTTAAATAAGAAGCTGCTACACATTCTGGCCATTGCTGTGAATTTTAATGCTGAGAGGTTGAGGTATGGCATGGCCATTTGATTGGATGCCCATGGTCTGGACCAACTCTGCCCATCCCTGCTGCCCCCTGCCCCAATGAGTGCATCCATGCAGGCAGAGTGCAATGGGTTGGAGCTGAGAATGCCATCTGGTGCAAGTGGGCACTGGGGGGTGCAGGACAGTGGCCAAGATGCACTCATTTCGAGCATATTCTGGACACCTCTGTGGATCAGGTTTTTAGTGTCGGCAACCATCAAAAACATTAGCAAATAACAGTGTTTGATTTTAGTCAAAATACAACACACAATAGCGGATTCTGACCAGATACTGTATTTACATTTTAGTTTCCCTAGCCTGCTTTATTAAACTAGCATCTAAGAAACTGGGTCTTGAATTTTAGAGCTTCTCACAACCCTGACAGATTTATATGCGTCAAAGAGAAATGTCATAGCTGAGATGCTGAGCTTTTACCACAACAGTCAGCAACTAGAAAGAAACATTTTAAAGTACAGTGTGCAGGCTGAGGAAAAAAAAAACACTTCCTCCTGCAGAACTGGAGCCAATCGTGCTGACACAACTGAGCAATTAGTTTGTACTGTGGCGTTAACTCAGCAGCTTTGCAGGTGTTTGCTGATTAGGTCTGACAGTGAAACTAGTCTATTATGGCCTAAAAAGATAGCCAATACCTTTGACCCAACTATCTGCAGCTTAGAATAGTGACAACACCAGAAGCAGTTCACATGAGTTCTAGCACTACCCATATACTGTATTTGCAGACAGCGGTCGTGCCCACTGCAGCACTTTTGGTAAGAGCCACCTTACATGCTACCCAGCTGGCACAGATTAATTGCCACTCAGTGTCCACAGTGTATACAGACTGCATGCTGTTGTAGTTGTCAGGTTTAAATACACATGATCATGACTCATCAGCACTGCTGACCGCATCAGTGGGGATATAAGTCATGCTGACATTTAAAAAGCTAGTAGAACCAAAAATGGTAGACAGGAAAATGCTGCAGATTTTAAGAAGTAGTCAGTTGTCAACTGTAACTTTTTATTTCCAAGAACATTTTCTATTTCTTTCACAATGACAGGTATCAGGAGTGAGATGAGCCTCTTTGCAGATGACTCAAAACTGGGGCGTGGTGGATGGGGAGGGGAGGGTGGCCCTACAGGGGACCTGGAGGCTCTGGAAAGATGGTCTAGAAAGTGGAAGCTGGAGGTTCAATGCAGGAAATGCAAGGTACTGCACCTGGGGCAGAAACCCAGGCCAAGTGTACACCCTTGGGGGGATTCTGGCAAGTCTCTGGCTATTGAGAGAGACCTGGGGTGGTGGTGGATGTCAAGATGAACAACTCGGAGACTTGTAGGAGGGCAGCAGCCAAGGCCAACAGGATGCTGGGATGCATCGCTAGGGGGGGATCACCTCCAGAACGAGGTAAGTGGATACTCCCTCTGTATAACTGCTTGGTGAGGCCACACCTCGAGTACTGCATGCAGTTTTGGAGGCCACACTTAAAGAGGGAGATTAAACTCCTGGAGAGGGTCCAGAGGAGGGCAACCAAAATGATTTGGGGCTTGGGGGACAGGACCTATGAGGAGAGGCTCAAAGAGCTAAATATGTACACATTGGAAGAGAGAAGGGACCGGGGGGACATGATAGAGGTCTTCAGGTACATGAAGGGGGTAAATAGGGGAGGAACAGTCAGGGTGCTTCAAAGGAAGGAGGAGGGGGCCACTAGAGGGCATGGGTGGAAGCTGGAGGAGGGAAGATTCAGGGGAGAAAGGAGGAGGTGCTACTTCACTGAGAGGGTGGTGGAGCCATGGAATGCGCTGCCTAGGGAGCTGGTGGAGGCAGAGACGGTGGAGGGGTTCAAGAGGGGGTGGGACAGGTACAGGAGAAGGGTTCTGGAAGCAAAATCCAATGCAGCGAGAATATCCGGAACTGGGAAGGGAGAAGCCAGAGAAGGCGAGGGGGGCAGCAAGGTGAGCTCCCAGGGTGGGGGCTGACCAAACGAGCAGATGTGAAAGACCGTTAGGCCTATTCTGCTGGCATTTTAGTATGTTAGTATGTTTGTGCTCATTAGAAAGTTTTCTGTATGATAGTATTATGCTAGATGTGTGGAATCACACTATGCCTGGCAGCTGACATAACTAATTCTATTCCTCTCACTGCATCAGCAGCACTGTGACTTCACTGACAGTGATGTTACAGGTGACTGGCCGGGCAGCTACTGAGTGGCTCTTCCTGAGCAGCTGCGCTGTCACAGTCAGTGAGGTCACAATGCTGATGATGTAATTCGAAGATCAAAACTAGACAGAGTGCTATTCCACACATCACACCTACTAACATCAGGTGAAAAATCTTCTGCTTAAAGGGATAAGAAAAAGTACCTCAGATAGAAAAGGTAATATTTGACCACTTTTAAAAGCTAATACGGTATTAGGTTTAGGGAGTACACTAGGGCCTGGATATTCAAAGCAGTTGCACATGGCATAACAGGGTTGCGAATGCGAAACTGCGGAGATGCGCCAAAGAGCAATATTAAGCAGGAGCACCTGCGCAGTGCAAGTTACAGCATGCCATTGTGCAATAGAAATGTATGCATGCACAATTGCAGGGGGTGGACCCATGAATATGCAGCACAGCAAGATATTCAACTGCCGAGCAGTGGTGCAAGCGAGGAGCAACTGCCAGTTGTGCAGGGCAGTCTTGAGCCTATAAAAACAGGGAGCAAGTAGGAGGAGAGCACTTGCACCAGAGGATAACAAGGTGGTGGGAGACAGTCTGAGAGAGGAAGAGGGAGACAGGGAGAGGAAGAGAAGGACAAGGAGACAGAGAAAGAGTGTGTGAGAGTGCCACACAAGGAGGCCCACTGACGGAGGGGAAGAGAGTGGGTGTCCAACAGAGCCACAGGCCCAAGGAGAGTGACACAGGCATCCACAGGGATGGGTGACTGAGCCATCAGGCTGCACCCAGCCAGGGGCAGGATACGCAGGGGGGCCCTGCTGAGTGACAGGCACTGCCCCACAGAGCCGGGGGGGCCAGTGGAGCCGGACACCCAGGGGGTGACAGGAGAACAGGGGCCATGGCCAGTGTGGCATTCCAGATGGAGGCCATAATGAGGGGTGTGAGGAGGCAGGAGGCAGAGCAACGTGGCCATGGAAGGGCCCGTCGGCGGTACGCCCAGAACAGGTGGTACTGGCCCTGCATCACCTTCGAGAGCCATGCTGACACAGAGATCATGGGCTAGTATCGCCTGAACTGGCTGATTCTGAGGCAGCTCTGTGAGCTGTGCAGTGAGGAAATGCAGGCACCCACAAGACAGAGCCATGCCCTGACAGTGGAGAGAAAGGCAACAGCTGTCATGTGCCTACTCACCACGGGCATCTTCCAGAGACCAACAGGGGACACCACAGGCATAACCCAGTTGGCCATGTCACGGCTCCTCACACAATTTCTTAACGCCCTGCTACCACATGCTGCAGAACACATCCATTCCCAGCACACAGGTGGAGCATACAGCAACCATGCAGGAGTTCCACAGGGTAGCACATATGCCTGGTGTGCTAGGAGCCATGGACTGCACCCATGTGGGCATCTGCATGCCACCTGGTGCATTGGTGGTAGCCTACATCAACA
This sequence comes from Neoceratodus forsteri, assembly GCA_016271365.2. NCBI lineage: Eukaryota > Metazoa > Chordata > Ceratodontiformes > Ceratodontidae > Neoceratodus > Neoceratodus forsteri. Next base: position 1,056,665,463 of record CM057453.1, on the reverse strand, counting down.
GAAAGGGCTACCCCAGCATCAACTGCCAGGTGGTGTGCGATGCCAGGGGGCGCATAACCAATGTCTGTGCCACAGAGCCCCTGGGGGAGCACACGACAACTTTATCTGGCACAGTTCAGCACTGTGCCACAGGTTCAAGAGTGGGGACATCCCAACAGGACACCTAGTGGGTGAGTATGATGAGACCATGGGCAGCTGGGCACAGCAGGGCATGGAAGTGGGACGGCTAGGGCAGGGGATCATCATGTGCATCCGGAGGGGATGGGGCACAGTGACAGGGTTATCGGTCTAATCTCTCTCTCTCTCTCTCTCCCCTCTCTCTCCCTCACACAGGTGACAATGGCTATCCACTCAGGCCCTGGCTGCTCACCCCCTACCAGCACCCATTGTCCCCAGTGGAAGAGCAGTACAATGAGGCACACACCAGCACATGGAACATCATTGAGTGTGTGTTTAGAATGCTGAAGGCATGGTTCCATTGCCTGGACAGGTCTGGTGGTGCCCTACAATACAACCCCTCAAAGGCCTGCGGCCTATTCCTGGCCTGCTGCATGCTGCACAACATGGCCATTGACCATGGGATTGCTGTTGAGGCCGATGAGTGGAACAGCAGTGGGGACGATGTGGGGGTTGGGCTGGGAGGTGGTAGGCAGCCCCCTCCGGGCAGAGGGATCCCTGGCTCATGCGGTTGGCACACCACCGGTGAGACACAATTGCACGGGAGCACTATGGTGCATGCAGGTAGGTGGACAAGCACCCATGCACAGAACCGACACAGTGGCAGGGCACACAGCGATGTGTGGGCATGGCCAAGGCCATGCACACACAGGCACAGGGCAGTGATGGTGCAGTGCCACATGCAACACCACACCACACCACACAGCACTGCACAGCATCACACACATACACTCACACAGTGGCACCTGTAGGCACAGGACAGTGCCCAAGCACGTGGCGTGTATCAGACACAGGGCACCAGTGCACATTTGCAACCAGTGTTGAGAAGACATCATCACGCACACGCCACATGGGCCAGTGGCCAGGCAGATATGCACACGGGCAGCGTGTTGCGCACCACATGGCTGCCATGACTGTGCCATGCACACACACACAATGCCCATGTGCACACAGGTCAGTGGCTGCAGACAGCAGACAGGGAGGTGTGCACATCAGGTCCACCGCGCAGACATGCGGCTGCCATGGACATGAGGATGGCCATGCTGTGGCTTCCCAGCAGACACAGGCTGTGTGACGGCCACCAGGGGGGGTCTGCGACCACCCCCAGGTGTGGGACTGCGGGACCGGGTCCGCACAGGGTTCTGCAGGCTCCCAAATAGGCCCAGGTGTACCTGGGATGCCCATGGTGTTGACACGGTTGGGGTCACCCGACGCCAGGGCTGTGGGGTGGACATTGTACTCCATGGTGTCTGTAGTGGTTGTCCATGCCCTGTGGCAGCCAGTGGGGCAAGGCCGACCAAGATCACATTGGCAATGCAGTCCAGGGCTGTGGTCATGTCCTCCCACGGGCATTGATTGGTCTCCAGGACATGCGCGGTGCCCCTTTCATGCTGCTTGGCTGCCTGGTGCACCTCTGCACGGAGTGCCCGCACCCCAGCCATGAGCAGCACCTGTTGCTCCACGGAGGCCCGCAGCAATCGGGTGATCTTCCTGGACATAAGTCTCCACCACTCATTCACACTAGTGGGATTGGCGCCGGAGGCACTAAGACCCATCGGGAGCAAACTTTTTGCTGGAGGGTCGGCGCGAGAGACGGCGCCGCGAGACACGGGGCCGCGAGCAGCGGCTCGAGCGGTAATGACCATCTCGGGCATGACCTCCAACCGCCCAGTTCTTTTTTCCCGCCGAAAGTGCGCTTTCAGTGACGACGTCAGTCATTATGGGAGTCAAACTTCAAACTAGCGATAGTTTTCAGTTTGTTTTTTTTAACATTATCACGATAGTAGTATCGCTTAGTTTTATTCTATTTTTCGTAAAATTTTTCTAATATTTAAATTTAACTTACTTGAAGAAGTCTCGGCCATTGGACGGAGTCGACCATGAGCAGGTCAGGTGGACGGTAGGGAGACTTCAGATGAAAGCTGTTCAGTCAGTCGGGCTGGGTCCGTCAGCCTCCTTCCTCAGCGGGTTCCGACCACGGTCAGTCCGAGTTCGGGGATGGGCGGTCCTCCCGGCATAAAAATAAACGGTCGATTTCGGCGCTGCTCGACCTGGAGCTCTTCTTCGCCCACAGGTCAAAAAGAGAAGGCATCACCGAGGTCGCCTTCTATGTTGCACGGCCGACGGTCGGTTATCGCTAAGTCTGTCGGTCTCCTTCTTCGGAGTCGCCAATTCGATAATCAGCTGCCCTCGAAGATCGGAGCCCCTCCCGCCTATAGGTAGGGCCCAGATGAGCAGTTTCATCAGTGAGCCGCCTTATGGAGCGATGGGCTCGAGGTTGGTCTCTGCCTGGCTCGGTTACCTCGGAGCCCCCGGCCCTCCGCGATCAGGTAGGGCGGTTGGACCTTCCTAGTCGCTGCCGGGCGCCTTCTTCGGTGCTAGCGACCTGCTTAGTGTTTCTCAAATGGCTGCGGCGCAGGGGCCCTCACCGATGCCCTTATCTCCTGTTTTTTCCTCTCTTGCTTTCCAGGTTCCCGGGCTTTTCCGTGCCTTCTGCAGGGTCTGTGGTCGTCGGCGCTGCTGCCGCCGCGCTTATGGGCGTTGCTGGCGGCGCTGCTGTGGTCTCTCGGCGCTCGGTGGTGCCATTGATCGGAAGGGCCGTCAAGCGCCGCCTGGGCGCGCCATTCACGCTGTCCATCCGGCTGGGCGCCATTCGTGGGCGCTGTCAAGCCGCGCCAGGCGCCGGCGTTGTCCGTGGTGCCTGGGCATTTGCGGGTCACAGGTCTCTTCGGCGCCTGCGGCGCCTCGGTGCCGCTCTTCGCCTGCTTTGCTGCCCTGGCGCCTGCAGCCCTTGGGACTCTCCTTGTTTTTCTGCCATTTCCTCCTCTCTAATTTTCACTCCTTTCCTGTCCAAACAGTCCTTTCTGGACCATCAGGAGATGATGTTGAGCCTGACCAGACCTTCGGGTTGGGTGATGAAGTGGAGGAAACAGGATCTTTCTTTGCTACAGAGCCTGTGGTCGAGGACCTGTCCTTTAAGTCTCTGTTGAAGAACCTGGGATCCACTCTTTCTCCAGACTACAGACATCGATCCTGGGAAGATATTAAGACTCCAGTATCTTCATGCTTCGAGATCCCTACGGATTTGACTCCTCCGATTCAGCCTTCCTTGAGGACGCTGTCTCAAATGGTATGGAATAACCCTGCTCTTATTCCCTCAGTGGCTAAATCCATTGATAAGAAGTATTCAGCTCCCAAGGATCGTCCCATTTTGGCATCCCAAGCCTTTTGGATCCTATTGTAGTCCTGGCAGAGAATGACAAGGTCGTTCTTCCTCAAACTACTACAGCTCGACCTATTAACAAAGTCTCGTAAGATTGATACATTAGGTAAGAGAGTCTTTGCTGCCCCACTCTAAGTATGCGATTGCCAGTTATCAAGGCTATTTTTCTCAGTATGAGTATATCCTGTGGCACTCTATGAAAAGAATGGTTGAAGCTCTTCCAGATTCGGATTCAAGTCAGAGCTTCTTCTGACCGTTATTAGAGGTATTGAGTCCAATAACCAACAGGTCAAAGCTGCCATGGGACGCTTTCGACACTGCTTCTCGCCAGCAGCGCGGATTTGTACTCGGCGCCATTCCTGGCTGCGTGCTTCTGGCTTCACGAATGATGCTCAGCAGCAGGTGATGGCGCTGCCTTTGATGGCTCCTTTCTTTTGGCCCTCAGGTGGAGCAAGCCTTAGAGGCCACTCAGAAGACTAGATCGGCCCATTAAGTTGGCCAGACCTCCGCCTGCCCCCTCTCGGGGGCATGTGAACAGACGTCAGTTTCATAGTCGTCAGTCCTTTCGAGGCAGAGGCAGGGGAAGCTTCCATAAAAGCCAACCTGCCCAACCTCAAAAGAAGACGCAGCAGAAAGCGCAGGGACCTAAAGCTCCCAGCGCTACCTTATGAGTCGTTGGCCCAAGTTCCATCCACTCTGCCCGAGGTGGAATTTTCTCCTCCGGTGGGAGGTCGTCTGATGTACTTCTACAACCAGTGGAAGTCCATAACCTCAGACAAATGGGTCCTTCGGATAATTCGCGAGGGTTATTCTCTCAATTTCTTGGAACCCCCCCCGAATTGTCCTCCCATACGACAACCCAGGTTGTCGGCCTCTCAGTCAGACCTCCTCACCGGGAGATCCAGGGCCTTCTGAACAACAGGGCATAGAACTGGTGCCCTGCATCCTGAAACACAGGGTTCTACTCCCATTACTTCTGGTTCCAAAGAAATCTGGGGATGCCCCATTCTAGACCTCAGAAAGTTAAACAAATTCCTCCCCAGGGAGAAATTCAAGATGATTTCCCTAGGTACCCTGTTACCTTTGCTGCATCAGCACGACTGGCTGGCCTCTCTGGATATGCAGGATGCTTACCAGCATATCCCCGTCCACCCGACCCACCGCAAATTCCTCAGGTTTGTAGCTTTGGGTCAGCATTATCAGTTCAGAGTCCTGCCCTTTGGGCTATCCTCGGCGCCATGAGTTTTTACAAAGTGTTGTGCAGTTCTCGCGGCGCATCTCAGGAAAGTCGGACTCGAGTGTTTCCCTACCTGGACGATTGGCTTCTAGCAAGCCCTTCCGGCCAAGGGACTTTGGAAGCCGTGCAAGCGACTCTCGTCTTCTCACGTCCATGGGAGTTCTGCTGAATTTGAAAAATCTCAACTGCAACCTCCCAGAGCTCCTTTTCATAGGGACGCTTCTAGACACCTCTTCAGTGAAGGCTTTCCTTCCAGAGAACAGAAGACTCGACATCCTTCATGGCCCTTCACATCAGGAGAACCAATCGTTACAGCTCTCTCGATGCAACGATGTTGGGTCTCATGCGTCCTCGGTCTTCACTGTCCCTCTGGCCCGACTGCACATGAGAACCACCCAATGGATGCTCTCTACTCAGTGGTCCCCGACCTCTCACCCCAGTCTTATCCCATCAAGGTGACGGAGCTCTTGAGGTCTCTCACCTGGTGGTCTCAAGAGAGCAATCTCCTGGAAGGATTCCCCTTTGCTCCCGGATCATCAGATCTCCATCACCACAGATGCATCACTAATGGGATGGGAGCTCCTGTCTCTCCCTCCACACTCAAGGTGTATGGACTCAGTTCAAACTCATCTCCACATAAATGTCCTGGAGATGAGAGCGGTCCTCTATGCAATCCAGCTCTGAAGGATGTCCTTTGTCACAAGAACATTCTCCTTCAAGCGGACAACAAAGCAGTGATGTATTACATCAACAAGCAAGGCGGTGCTCATTCTTATCCCCTTTGCGGGAAGCAATGAGGGTGTGGGAGTGGTGCTTGGGCACAAGTCTCTGATTCAAGCGGTTTATCTGCCAGGTATACAAAATGACCTAGCAGATCACCCTCCAGAACGGAGGCAGACCCTCACGAGTGGTCTCTCGATCCAGCCGTAGCTCGGTCCCTGTTCAAAGAGTGGGGACTCAGACCTGGACCTTTTGCATCCCCACTTAACGCAAAACTGCTCTCTTCTGCTCCAGAAATCCAGGGCCTGGCATTTTCTGTCAGGATGCGTTCAGGCTCATGTGGACAAAACGCTTTCTTCGCCTTTCCACCACTTCCTCTAATCCAGAGTACTCCTCAGTTCGAGTCTCAGGGGACCAAGATGATTCTCATTGCTCCTTCCTGGCCTCGGCAACTATGGTTTCCTCTACTCAACAGTATGTTGGCAGCTCTCCAGACCACTTCCTTTGCAAATCAGTCTTCTGACTCAGGGTTCGTTGGTCCATCCCAACCTGAAATCACTTCACCTTCATGCTTGGCTCCTGAAGAGATAGAAGTGAATCGGTTCAACGCCTCGAGAGTCTCAGACATCCTTCTGGCTGCTCGGAAGCCAGCCACCCGAAAACGACGCTTCCAAATGGAAACGTTTTTCTGGTGTCAAAATCCTCTTGGAATCCCTTTTCCTGTCCTCCTGGCAAGGTTCTGGAGTATCTTTTGGACCTATCAAACTTAGGTCTTCAGTACTCCACAGTTAAAGTTCACCTTAGTGCCATCTCAGCGTTCCATGAGCCGGTTTCTTCCTTAACTCTGGCTCAGTTACCTATGGTGAAGAGATTTCTTAAGGGGATTCTCCATACCAGACCCCCTGTTAAGCGTCCAGTTGCAGCCTGGGACATTAACCTGGTGCTGGACATGCTCACTCGGAAGCCTTTCGAACCCTTAGCTACCTGTGAGCTAAAATTTCTTACCTGGAAGACTGCCTTCCTGGTGGCCATTACCTCAGCCCGCAGGGTCTCTGAGATACATGCCCTGGTTACGGACCCTCCGTATACTGTATTCCATAAGGACAAGGTAGTTCTCCGTACTCATCCTAAATTTCTTCCCAAGGTTGTGTCAGAATTCCATCTGAACCAACCTCTGGTACTTCCCGCTTACTTCGCTAATTTCCAAAATGAAGGGGAACGAGCTCTTCATTCCTTGGATGTTAAGAGACCTTGCGGTTCTATTTAGATAGAACCAAGGATGTTCGCAAGACTCAGCAACTGTTCGTTTCTTTCAGCGACACCCGGCTGGGTCAACCTGTCGCTATTAGATGTATCTCTTCATGGTTAGTGGCATGCCTTCGTCATTGCTATTCCATGGCTCAAGTTAAATTAGAAGGTAGAGTGTACGCTCACTCTACTAGGGCGGTCGCGGCATCCCTAGCGGAATTTCGCATTGTTCCAATTGCAGATATATGCAACGCCGCTACCTGGAGCTCAGTGCATACTTTCGTTAAGCACTATGCACTGGATGTTCATGCCAGACGACATTCCGCATTCGGCAGAACTATCCTTAATGGGCTTCTATCTTAGATGCGTGAGCTCTGGCTCTCCTGCCGCCCTTTTGGGGGATTATCAGCTTGGTACTCTCCACTAGTGTAGACTGAGTGGTGGAGACTTATGTCCAGGAAGATAGGAAAATTACGACCTACCGTGAATTCTTGATCTTCTTGTGACCAGTCTCCACCACTCATTCATACGCCCATCTCCATCCCCCGAGCTCACCGCTGTATTGGTCTTCACTCCTCAAATCTTTTAGGCGTGAGGACTTCTGCTGACCCTTCTTACACGGGTCATACGGACTATCTTATGTCCGTTAATGTTGGGTTTACCCTTTACGTTAGTTGCGCTGCACCTCCTTGGTAAAAAGGTACTGAGCGGTTGGAGGGTGCGCCGCCGAGATGGTCATTACCGCTCGAGCCGCTGCTCGCGGCGCCGTGTCTCGCGGCGCCGTCTCTCGCGCCGACCCTCCAGCAAAAAGTTTGCTCCCGATGGGTCTTAGTGCCTCCGGCGCCAATCCCACTAGTGTGAATGAGTGGTGGAGACTCGTCCAAGAAGATCAAGAATTACGGTAGGTACGTAATTTTCCTTTCTTGGCCAAGGGTTGGGTGCCCTGGGGTGCATGGGTGAGGTGCCGACCCACTGGTGTCATGCGACCGTGCTGCACAGCCCCTTACTCAGGCAGGAGCTGCACAGCGTGGTCCTCATGGTGATGGGCAATGACAGGTGCCCCAGCAGCAGACACAGTGCCTGGCCTCCCAGTGTCTCCAGCCATCTGTTGCTGCTGCTGCCTCTCCAGCCCCTGTGTGCTGGCCAGCACCTGTGCGGGTGCCCCACCACCCTGTGTCACTGTGCCTACACACACAGTGGTACCAGGGGCAGTAGTGGGCAGCTGTTCCACCACCAACAGGCCACAGGCCATGCTGCCAGTGCTGGTGGATGATATGGGTGTCTCCCCTCTGACAAGACCCCCGCCGTCCAGGACTATGGTCAGATTGTCATCAGTGTCGGACCCTGCCCTCATCTGTGTTTCCGCACAGAGCATGCTGTGGCTGGAGTCTCGCTGGAACACAGCCAGGGCCTCATCCACCACCACGCCAGGACATCTGGCTGGACAGCGGTGGCATTCTGCAGCCTATCGAGCCCCTGGATGCCCATGGAGGTGGATGGCTGGTCCTCCGGGGTTGGGCGGGCTACCACGACAGCTGCTGGTGCCCCTGCCACTGCATTCTGGCATGCCGGTGCTGTAAGGGAACACAGATGCATTAGAGCTGCCAACTCGACAGGCCCCAGATCCCCCCCCCGCCTGCCTGCCTGCCATGCCTACCATGCAGTGATGGTCTCCCTCCAGTCTGGAAGCCACCGCCCAGCACACCATCCACCGCACTACGCCGCATGGTGGGTGCCACCATCTCCTCCTGTGGTGTGAGCTGTGTCACGGTGGCCTGGCCCCCACCTGTGGCTGACCTGGTGGCCCGAATGACTGCCACCTTCTCCTTTATCTGACACTTGTCGGTGCCCACCCTTTTCCTGCACTCCTGTGCAGATCACTGGTGGCTGCCTTGCTGGTTCATGGCCTCCACCACCTCCTCCCAGGCTGCTGCCCTGGCATGGGGTGTGCCAGTGGTGCAACTCAGCAATGGCTCCCTGTCCAGGTATGCCTTGAACAGGGCATCTGCCTCCACTCTCGTAAAGTTGGGCCTGCGCTTCTGGGCAGGCCCACACTGCTCATCCTCCTCGTGCTTGGACATGATGCTACCTGTGAACATGGACATGTGGTTAGTGGCTGCTGCGGCCAACCCCAGCCATCCAGCACCCTGTGCTGACCATCCCCTCGGCAGGCGCAACTTACCTCTGATGGTTGCAATTCCGGTCTATGGCCTGTGATGTTGTGCGACACCTTTATAGCACATCGCATGTAAATGAGCCGATGCGCAACTGTAATGACATGCAAATGTCCTCATTGCACCAAAGATAGGCTAATGAGCTAATCTGCATATGACAGCTGAATATCGTGCTGTTGCACATTGCGCAATGGACTTGCTCCAGTGCATGTTGTCGCGCAGTGCCATGACATGCACAGTGGGCACTCGCCAACGCGCATATGCAACGGCATATGCTACTGCCTATTGCACAGCGTGCATTAGGTGCGCTATAGGGGCCATCATGCCCTATGCGCCATGGACCCTATGATGCTCAGGCGCTATAGGGCCTATGGTGCTCGGGCACTATAGGGTGTATGGTGCTAGGGCATTATGGGGCCTATGGCGCTTGGGCACTATAGGGCCTGTCGGGCATGTTGTCTTCATGGCCGTATTGCACAGCATGCATCATGGGCCCAATAGTGCTCACGTGCACATTGCTTGTGCTGACCCCTGACCCCGCCCTACCCTGTGCCCCCCAGGGACCTCTGCCCCATGTGCTGGTGTGGTCATGCCCATACCGTGCATCCCTAGAGATGCGCGATTGCTGCGGACAGCGCATCTCAGTGCAAGGCGCGCATCCCATGCACATTGTGCATGTGCGCTACAGGGCGCCATTTTGGCCTGCTACATTACTGCAGAACAACGCTAGATCATGCAGTGCCCCATGCCCATAACTGGAGCCAGGTTGAGCTGGTAAACCTGGTGGCCCAGGTAGAGCCCCATACTGCCAGCCTGTTTGGCCAGCAGCACCTAGACAGACCCAGGACCGAGGTGCGGCAGGACATTGCTGATGGGCTTGTCGAGGCCACTGGTGTACTGCACACCAGGAAGCAGTGTTGCCACCAGTATGGGGATCTGGTATGGAGGAACCCAGAGCAGTTGAGGACGCTGCAGGCGTGCGTCTGGAGGGGGACTGTGCCACATCCAGGTAGGTGGGCTCCGACTGCATCTGGTGATGTCCACTGTTACATGGGGCTGGCAGGGCTGTGTGCCATGATGGGGGGGCCTGTAATTGTGTGCCCTGTGGCATGACATTGCCAGTCACTGGGTGCACTGTGCCACAGCCCTGCGGCCTTGCCAGGCTGGGGTGCACTCCGTACTTGGGTGGTGGTGGCAGTGGGCCCATGCTGTGGCTGTGTTCTGATGTGTGCCTGTCTGTGTTCCCATCCTAGGACCTGAGGACTGGAGGAGAGCCAGGGTGGCTGGGGCACCTGGTGGGCCGCAGCAGGCCACTGTAGGCCCATCAGCCACTGGTGGAGGACCAGGCAGGTGTGCAACACTAGGACCAGCGTGCAGAGTGTGATGGGAGCAGGTAGGCACTGTGCATTCCCACATTGTTGTGCAGGGTGGGTGGTGGGGGTGGGGGTCTGGCCTTGGCATTCTGTGCCTTGTGCTGTGCCAACTGTGTTTGGCACATGGTGCAGTGTGCATGGTGGAGCAGCCATTGCACGTGTGTGCCAGCTGTTGGTGGGCTGGGTGTGTGTCCAGCTACCATGTGTGCTAATGTGGTTCTGCCGCAGCACCATGCCACCTGCCTGCTGCTATGCTGTCGGGTGGCCCTTAGGCAGTGGTTTCCAGCACTGTGCACTGCCATGGCTTGCCAGGTTGGTGGCAGGTGTAGGCCCACCCACTGGGGGTGGCAGGGGTGCCACTCCAGGGGTGTATGTTCCCACTGTCCGCTGCACACAGGGGGGGCTAGGGTGCTATGGACGTGCACTGATCACCTGTCCCTTCCTCTGCCATAGGTGTCCGAAGGGGATCCCGCCCGCCACTGTATCATCATCATCTCCTGCGTGAGATCCTCCTAATAACATCACATACCATGGAGATAGCAGTGCAGACCAGGAGGTTTGTGCTCCAGGACTGGAGCAGGGGGATGTGCCAGGCTCCAGCAGGCCATGGCCAGCCGTGATGGACTGCAGGTCCTGTCCCGCCTCTGTCCTCTTGTCCCCTACCTTCCTTTGACCAACTGCACAAACCCTGTCCCCTTCCCTCCTTCATCTACCCTCCCCCTTGTTCTTGACTGTTCTGTTTCATTCATGTTGTTGTCTTTGAATTATATTTGTTGCTTGTTTACCCATCTGTGTCCATGTCTGGTTTGCAGCTGGCGAGGGGGTCCATGCTGCAGTGGTGTGGTTGGTGGCCATGTGGTGCGCCTGTGCCATTGTGTAGACCGTGCATGGTGGTGCCATGCCTGTCGGTCAGTGGCTGTGCCTTGGAGTGGCCATGAGCTGGCTGTACAGGCTGTGTTTTGTGTGTGTGTGTGTGTGTGTTGGGTGCCGTGTGCCAAGATGTGACTTACTGTTGTCCGGGTGGGTGCGCACCATCTGGTGGGTGGTGGCCAGTTGGGGCCTGCCCTTGGATGTCGGTGCCACTGGTACCATGCGTCCACTGCCCTGGGGGGTGCGGCTGCATGCCTGCACTCCATGGGCAGTGGTCACCTGTGTGCTGGCCATGTGTCCCTGCCAGTGGTCGTTCCCTGCCTCCCCACACTGTCCCTCTCCCCCCATGCTGCCTGGCTCCCTCCTGTGCCTGTGGCTGTTCCTGCTGTACCTTGGCACATCTTCCTCTGCCCCTTGCACATCCCTTGTTGCTCCCTGGTGCACCTCTCACTGCACCATGGCACAGTGCCTGAGGTATTCAGCCATGTTGCACTGGTGCATTTTGCGGTGCACAACCGTTGAATATCACAGTCACTGCACCATTGCGCAGTTGACTTGCACTGCGCCGGGGTTGCACATGCCTTTGGTGCATTTCTGAATATCCTACTCTCATTTTTAAAGTTTATTTTTAACTTAACTGAAGATCCTTTGCTTTAAACTTTGTTCATAAACGCCAGTTTAAACATTTTCAGTTTCACCTCAACAATATCCTATAAATAACTAAATAAATAATAGTAAATAAATTATGTGTCCAAAGCCATCAAAGTCTGAAGCTCTATACCCCTAACAGTGACTATTCCCCCACCTTTCCCTCATTCAAGGTCCAAGCAACTGCCCACTTTCATCAGAATTTTAACTGCAAGTGCGATTAGGTACTAGTCAGGGGTCCCACACTCAGTTGCATTGTCCTTATAACCTGAACCATGCAGCTTTAATGCCTCATTAACCTACAGATACTGCTGTTTGTAACGCGAACGTAGTCCTTCACAATGCCTATGCAACTTGCAAAACTGGTGCTTGTTTTTATTATTAATGTATGTTGTTTGTAACCTGTTTGACTTGGACACTTTGAAAAAGGGCTCTTGAGCTCAAAGGTCTTCCAAACAAAGTAAGTAAATACATAAATAACTAGCACTGTATGTATAGCGTTTCTGTAAAATTATACAGTTCCATAATGTTCATCTGAAGTATGTTTGCAGTCTTTAAGGGATTAACAATAAATATAGTATAGACAAAATGCACAAAATATAATGAAATTTGATCCAAGTTCTTTAAAGTACATTGATGTGTCAGAGGAAATTTAAAAAAAAACATGATTTATATATGCAGTTCGACTTATATTTAATATACGTCTGTATTTTGCTTACCCTTTATCGTAATTACTATGCGCAGTAAAATGAAAACAGGAGCACTGTCTCTGCCACTTCATCTGCTGTAACTGCCTGTCTACACCTGATACAGTCCTCTACTTGTGACATCATGATCATTTTGACAGCCACAAACTACGATGTCATAAGCAGGAGACTGTTATGTCCGGGTGTAGATTAACAGCTTGAGCAGATGAAGTCTAGGGGTCAGTGATCCTGTTTCCATGTTACTGGACCCATTACTGAGAGAAAAGGTGAAAGCTGTACACAAAGCAGTCTCTGAGAAACAAGCAAAGATGTGTCTCTCAATGAGCCCTATGAGGCGTCAGGAGCTCCTAAAGGCACTGGCTTGAATTTTCAAAGGTCTGGATGCAGGACTTGTGACAGTTGTTCTGCCACAGCAGCATCATTGCAAATGTGCTTAAATGTTTGCAGACTACTTTCAAACATTTTGACGCATTTATGTCATTTTCCTCACTTTACAGCAAAAAAGTGATGAATGTGTCATTATTTTGACATGTGTCATTTTTGTTTTACAACTTGCTGCACTTGTGATTGTGAATTTAGACCACCATTATTGTGTTCTAACAATCATGGTGCAATTGTGTCCACTGTTGGAATTAAGCTGGAGCCTGCTGCGGTGATTAATCAAGGAGCCCTGGTAGTTATGAAAAATAAATCTGTGCACTAGGGCTGGGGTTTTGACCCCAATACCTCTTCCTTCACTAGGAACTTGCAAGTTAACCCGTCGGACCTAGAAAGAGCAGCTTTTGAGAAAGGAATCTATGCAAGGCTATTACTGCAGTGGGAAGCAAGACATTAATGGGTTACAGTTCTAAAAACAGTTCAGTTGAATCTTAGGAGGAGGAGCAGAGAATGATGGCTCTTTGAGCTAGAAGGGTCAGGGATTACCTCTCAAAGAGAGAGCAGCACTGTTAGAAGCTTGAGTTGCCAGAAGAACAGCCACCACATTTTTTTAACTTTGAAGGTACAAAACCTGAACTGTTGGTGCTGTGTCAGAAGGACACTTTTTTGGAGAAAGACACTATTCTGTTTGTCCTGTGAAAGCAGGCAAAAGTTTGCTGATCTAGTAAGTGTACTCTAGCTACCAGCCTTTGTGCACCAGAGGCTTTGTGATAAAACTTGCAGATGATCCATGGAATGTCAGTAGCAGAAATGCAAAAGAATTCATTTTGATATTAGAACTACTCTCCTAATGTTTGTTTGCTTTACTTTCGATGGGCCTGTGAAGGTTGGCTACTATTTTTTTTAACTTTCATGTGATGCGTTTAGTGCTTTTTGGAAGTGAAAGGATAATTAGAGCTACCCAAACCAGGTTCATTGAAGACAGAGATACAGCTCATTAATGAACCTTGGGCCAGCTTTTCAAAAACTGAATAACTGTGCACGTGTGCTCATACAAAGTTGCTTAAGGGTGGGTACCCTTGCAGAGCTGCAATTTGGCATGCACACAATGTTCAAAAAGACTGTTTTTGCAACCTTTTCCACAGTTTAGAGCAGTTTGCATAGATTTACTTTACACGGCTGTGCAAAAATGCTACATCTGGTAGTACTAAAAATAGCATTTTTTGGCATACTATACCTGGGCAAAAACAATCAACCCCACCAATACACAAACAAAATGCTGAAAATAAAATTTTCAGTTGTGTGAGGTTTTTCTCTGCATCAGCAAGTTACACACTGGGATTTAGTCAATGGGCCATGCCCTTTGAAAATCAGACCCATCCCAGCTCTAAGCTGATGGATGATTTTTTTTTCCAAGATGACAGGGTACTATACTTGTTTTAGACAAGTATTTGTCAATGCCGAATGTTTGCTTGCTGGCATTGGGATTGGTAGTGTAGGAGTTAGACAGCTGCATAATAGGAATGGCAGTGAAGTATTGAACTGAAGCCAACCCTGCCACCACCCTGCAGATACGGACAGGCATTGGGGTGTGCCTTTGGGTCATCAGGCATAATGGCCACACCATTTCACCACACCCCACCCTGCAGACACTGACAAGTGTCATGGTGTGCCTTGGGATCTTTTGGCCCTTATGCACACCCCATTCCATTAGGAAATGTACGGTGAGATGGGTGCGGTATAGGGAGAATGGGGTGAACTTTGGGTCAAGAGTCCAAGGCATACCCCTCGATGCCTCTCAGTGACTGCAGGGTGTGGAATGGTATGAGCATCACAGGCAAGAATCCCAAGTCATACCCTGATGCCTGTCATTCTCTATAGGTCCGGCGTTATAGTTTAAAAGCCTAATACCTCAGGCATTCGTTGGTATTTTCATCCAAATTTTCAACATGTTTGTTTTGACCCACCTCATGAACAGGGGAATATCAGTTTGTTAGCGAAGCTGCTTATGCACAGTGACTATGGCATTTAGCACCACAGGTGCAAAAATATTCGAACAGGATGTAAAACACAGCTGTACTCTTTCATGAGGAGGGTAAAAATGGCTATGTTGCAAATGTGTAGTAAAAATATTAAAAAAATGGTGAAGTCACCATACATAGAAACTGTACAGTACACATGTAATATAATTAGGTTGGGATTTCTTACAGTAGATTGTCAACTTAGGCATTTTGGTGCCTCCGATCATGAACAGTGTCACTGTGATTTTCTTTATCTGTGCCCGAACAATGATTTCCCACAGCGACCACGCATCTCTGCACTGAAAGTGTGAAACACACTCGCCATGTTGTGAAAAATGGCAGCTGTACTGCTCATAAGGAAGTGTGGAAAAATGCCACTGGTGAAAATCTGGACTGAAAATATTACAAAGTCATGAACTAACGAGGGTGCGTGGAAACTGTGCAATGCTCACTCATAACACAGTCATTTTATAGACTTTTGTCACCAAATTTTCAACATAGCCATTTTAAGACCTCTGCTCATGAACAGTGTAACTGTGATTTTCTTAATCTGTCCTAAACATTGCTTTCGCACACCAACAGCACCATTGTGCACTACATGTGCGAAAACACATTTTGGGCAACATATGAAAAATTGCAGCTGTACTGTTCATAAGGAAGTTTAATAAAATGGACATGTTGAAAATCTGGAGTGAAAATATTAAATTTGCAAACTTACGAGCATGCATAGGAACTGTGCAACACACGCTCGTAAAAGTCATTTTAAGGAATTTTTTCACCAAATTCTCAACATAGCCATTTTAAGACCTCTGCTCATGAACAGTGTCACTGTGATTTTCTTAATTTGTCCTGTACATTGGTTTCGTACACCGACTGCGCCATTGTGCGCTACATGGGCGGAAACACATTTTGGGTGAGATGTGAAAAATGACAGCTGTACTACTCATAAGAAGGTGTGGTACAATGGCAATGTTGAAAATCTGGAGTGAAAATATTGAAAATTTGCGAACTAACGAGCGTGCGTAGGAACTGTACAACGCACGCTCGTAAAACAGTCATTTTTTGAAATTTTTTCACCAAATTCTCAACATAGCCATTTTATGACCTCTGCTCATGAACAGTGTCACTGTGATTTTCTTAATTTGTCCTAGCATTGACCTCGCGACACCAACTCGCGCCATTTGTGCGCTACATGCTGAAACACATTTTGGGTGAGATGTGAAAATGTCAGCTGTACTGCTCATAAGAAGGTGTGGTAAAATGGCAATGTTGAAAATCTGGAGTGAAAATATTGAAAATTCACGCCCTTAATACGAAGCTAGCGAGATCGCGCAATGCACGCCGTGAAACAGTCATTTTAGATTCTTTCACCAAATTTTCAACATAGCCATTTTAAGATGTCTACTCATGAACAGTGTCACTGTGATTTTCTTAATTTGTCCTGTACATTGATTTCGCACACCGACTGCGCCATTGTGCGCTACATGGACGGAAACACATTTTGAGTGAGATGTGAAAAGTGACAGCTGTACTACTCATAAGAAGGTGTGGTAAAATGGCAATGTTGAAAATCTGGAGTGAAAATATTGAAAATCTGCGAACTTACGAGCCTGCGTGAGAACTGCGCAACGTGACGCCAGAAACAGTAATTTTTGGAATTTTGTCACCAAATTTTCAACATGGGTTTTGAGACCCCTCTCATGATTGATCACTGTCATGGCTTATTCAGGTCTGAAGGGTGATTTCGCAGACACTGCACAGTCACTGCGCAAATCGCTCTTCGGCTCGTAATAACGCCAAGACAGTGACATCAATCATGAAAAGAGGTCCCAAAACCCATGTTGAAAATTTGTGCAAAATTCAAAAATTCTTGAGATATGCAATAAGTTGAAACCCTCTATCTAGCCCATTATACAGCTTACCGGCATTTCCTCAGTTCGCGGTCGGCTTTGAAAAGTGCAGGCGTGTTCCCGGTCCACCGAAGATCGTCGCACGAGGTCTGGAGGTAAGTATGGCATGAGGAGTGGGAGGCTGGAGTGCGCAGTGGTGGGTGCGGGTTGTGGGAGGCGGGAGACTCACCGTGGGACAGTTTTTCTTCACAGGTGAAAAAACGGACAACGTGGGACGCTTGCCACACTGGGGTGGGCTCCCAGCGTGGCACAAGGATGTTGGGGAGCTTGTTGCTCAGCCGACGGGATTGGGCACCCCGGCTTGCCTCGGAATTGCTCGCCATGCTGTTGGTGGGCTCCCAGCGTGGCACCTACTACTGGGGAGGATAGGTGCAGCCGACGGGATTGGGCACCCCTGTCGGCTATATGATTAGTTGCCACGCTGGGGTGGGCACCCAGCATGGCATTTTGTAAGTGTTTGGGGAGAGGCGGAGAGAATGAGCACAGCCGACGGGATTGGGCACCCCGTCGCTATACAGTGCGTAAGGGGCAGTGGGGCGCGACGCCTGCAGGCGTTTGGGGAGCTGCACGAGCAGCCTTATTCGCATCGGGTGTGCTCACTGAAGCTTAGCCCCCTCAATCGGGAGGTTACTGCATTTTGGAGCGTGGTCATTGACAGCTCCAAAATGCATTGACTTACAGGGGCTGCGCCTGCCAGCATACTGACTGAATTGGAGGAGGAGGTGACACACCTCCGAAATCTCTGACGATGGCACTATGTTTCTTGCACATGAGTGCAAGCAAACATAAAAATGGGTAGGGAGAATTCTTGATGCTGATTGACTACAAGTGTTACTGTGTGATTCTTGTTGAACATTCAAATGTGCCCTCCTCTGAGCCTCCACCCACTTTCCTATCAGAAACTGGCTGTCATTATGGAATGGTTGTACTCATTTACAGAAGTGTCACCATGATTACAAAAGGTATGGTGAGGCAGTTTTAAGGGAACAGCAGACAGACAAGATAAGACAGACTGTTTATCGCAGTTGCTTGTCACTTATGCTGATGTTTCTTTGATGACCATGAAAAATCCCTATCCTATCCCCACCAGTCTGACAGAGAACTCCCTGCTCCTTACCAGGCAACTGATAAAATTAAGGTTGTGGCTCCACCTGAGGACTTTGTATGTGTTTGTCTGTGTGTGTATGCCACTGGAACTATGAAGAATTTTTAATTCATGTATTCCAATGTCACCATTCCGTGTGTGTGTGGGGGCATTCTACTACTGAAATAATGCAGAGCTTTGAATTCCTCTGTTCCATGGTGAACAATCACACAGTGTACTGAATATGAAGAAAGACAGGTAAAAAAGCATCTGTGGAGGGACTATTTTGCATTATTTAGCAACATTTTATTATGATTTTTGTGTGTTTGAAAACTTTTAGAGTCTGTGGACAGGAGTTTCGAAAGGTGGTGCAGGGTGTGCATCCAGCCCTGCACCACTGGACTTTGATTTCGACTGTGTGCTGATCCCCTTTGCTGCAACTGCACCCAATTTTCCATTAACTGGTGCAGTTGCGACAGTTTCCCTGCTTTCCGGCAGCTTGTGCCACATATCTGGCGCAAGCACCGGTACATTGACCCCCAGGAGTGGCATCTGCTAGACCACAAATTTGTGGTCTAAAGAGCAGTGCCGGGCACAAGGGATGTAAAACCCTGACAAACGGCTGGTGAATGCCTCAAGCCCCTTGTGCCGTGTGTTCGGCACACAGGGGGTGTGCGGCATTAGTTTGGCTTTCGAAAATCCAGCCCCTTGCTTTTTAAAAGTTGCCTCTGGGCCCATTTCTCTTTGCAATGTGCCTTACAATGCCCCTGACCATGGGGTAAATGTAATGCAAACAATGCCCTGTTGTGCCTTACTGCTTAATTATGAAATGGGTAGAAAGAATGCTGGCTCCTGACTGACCAAGAGCAGCTTTCAGCTGGGCAGTTATCCCAGCACAATGGCCCAGCTAAAAGTAAAATGTTTAAAAAAGGCATGAAATTTACTAAAAATTACCCATCTCATAATCGCAATAAGGCACTCCAGGGTGTGTGTTATGTTGGGCTAACGGCCCTTCTCAGGTGGTGGAAGCACTCGGCTATGCCTCGTGCTTCAACCCACCTGAGGTGGGCCATTATCCCACCATAACGCACCCCCTGTCATGCCTTATTGCTTAAGCATGACAGCTGGAGAGAGAGAGAGAGAGAGAGAGAGAAACACTGAAACGACAGTTGTGCTGCTGCACTGTTTCACTGTTATTATTCAACACAGCTTGTTCCAGATTTATTTATTTATTAGCTTTTGATGACCAGGTAAGTGCATTACACAATAAACCTGCCTATTTTCAGACACGACCTGGGAGAGTACAGGAAATATAGTAATTACAAACAGAACTAAGGTGCATAGATACAGTCCTAAGAAAAACAAAACAAAAAATATACAACAGATATCCACTCAAGGATAAACAGATTTATACGTCAAGCAGGACCATCCACACAGGGATGAGTTAGGCGAGTCAAAACCTTAAGGGTAGTATGCACAGTAGTTGAAATCAGGGGTAAAGGCAGTAAGGATAGGCTATAATTAGGTGCAGTCACAAGTATCAAGTGCTAATAGGTGAGAAAATAGTGCAGATTTGAAAGATGGTTGGGACAAGGGGCCCTTTAAACAAGGGGGGGAGGGTATTCCAAAATTTAGGGGCAAAATGTGTCAATGATTGCTCACCCATTTTAGTAGAACAACGCGGGACAGAGAACAGAGGGGAAATAAAACACCTTAGTGGGTGGTAGTGTAACACAGGGCTGAACATGGATCTAAGAGCATTAGGGCAGGGAGATCTGGTCATAGAATCGATGAAACAGCCTAGTTAGTAAAGTTGACGGGATTTAGGTGACAGGCACTGCAGGGCAGTGGTAGTTGATGGTCACCAGGAGCTCTTTCGTTATAGCAAAGGCTTTCTTCTTGTGCAGTGCATGTATGCTGCTGTAGCAGGCCTGTTTAGTGCTGAACCTTGGCAGAAGAAGCTAAAGAAGTAAGCAGCATAGTGCAGTGATTTAAGACTCTGAGCTGCAGACCTGGAGACATGGGTTTGAATCCCACAGCCCCTACTTGCATACTGTGTGACCCTGAGAAAGTCACTTAACTTCCTTGTGCTCCCAGGCTGCACCTGTAAACAAGCTTTCTGTTTAGTGTGTCATTCCTGGTTAAAAAAAAACAACAAAAAAAGCAGCACAGTCTGTTGAACATCTATACTTGCTCCAAGACTCCTTGCTATGTTTTGTAACTGTTACTGTTTTTATTTTTGCCAGTCACCTGTGGATTCAGTACTAACTGATATGAAGTTATTGTAGTATATTTCTCTGCACTTGGTATTTGCTTTTTCTACCGTTGTTATTGTTTTGTATTTATTGTACCCTGTTATACCACTTCCCTGCCCTCAAATAAATAAGTAAATATATAAATGAATAACTAAGTATGCATTGTAGCTTTTTGTCTTTTTGGCTTGGAACCCTGCTGTTTCCCTCTCCCAGATCGCACTTAGAAATGAGCTTTGGCTCAGTGTGCCTTTCCCAGTCATGCCATGCTCAAATATATAGTTTTTAGAAAATGCATTAGAAGCCATATAATGCAAGGCTTTACACTGTATGCTTATTTTTATTAAGAAAACATGGGCTACACAAACTAAGGAGTAGTGTTTAGTGCAGTGTGCCTTCCATCTGACCCATTGGCATGCATTATGCAACGATTTGAAACAGTCGCAGATGGTCCCTGATCCAAATATTTTTGGGCCCTGGTACCTCTGGAAGTATAATTCGAACACTGACTGTGGCAGCAAAAAAAGGCCTAGCAGTCTATCAAGTCTGCTCGTATAGCAGAGTCCCAAGTGGCAACTAAGGACTCCACCATCCACCCAACTGCTATTCCCACCTTTCTGGCCATTCCCATTTTGTCCATGACCTTACTCTTACCCCTGTCCCACACCCTTTTGAAGCCTTCCACTGCATCCAGTGATGCCACTTCCTCAGAGAGCCTGTTCCATACTACAACCACCATCTATATGAAGAAATGCCTCCTGGACTCTCTCCTGCACCCCCCGTCCCAGCTCATGACAATGTCCCTTCATGGTTTTATTGTCACTGAGCCTAAAGAGGCTCTCCCTGCTCACCTTGTTAATGCCCTTCAGATACTTAAAGGTCTCAGTCATGTTCCTTCTCCCTCCTCTCCTCCAGGGAGTACATGTTCAGGTTTTCCAGCCTCTCCTGATATATCCTGCCCTGCTGATCTTTAGACATCTTAGTCACCCTCCTCTGGAACACCTCCAGCTGGTTAATGTCCTTCTTCAGGTAGGGATGCCAATATTGCACACTATACTCCAGGTGTGGCCACCCCAACGATCTGTAGAAAAGCAGCATGACTTCCTCCTGCTTGCTGATGATCCCGCTGACAATGCAGTCTAGCATTCTGTTGGCTTTTGCTGCTGCCTTCCTACATTGTGAGGACTGCTTCAGATCACTTGTGATCAAATCCACTGGGTCGCTCTCTTCCTAGGTTTTGGTTACTGTCACAGTTTGTCCCAGAACTCAGACTATAACTGTTACTAGTTTTCTCAACCCTTCAGACATCTGCAAGGGAACTTGGATATGCTGCCACCATCCAACATGACCCACACTCAGGTTATCTCGGGTCCGAATTCCACCAGAGTCACTACCCAAACAGTACTCTGCTACTTACCAAAGGTCCAGCAGCCCACCCCTTTTGTCACTGCTGAGAACACCTCACTTTAAATATGGTAACCATAGCCTTTTTCTACAAATATAGATCACAGCTTTTGTCAATTACCCCGGTTATTTGTACCAGAAATGTCTCAGTCACAGAAAGCCTGAAGTATAGAAAAATAATATTTAATACTACAAGATATTTGCATATGTTACAGAAAAATACATGCTAAGACTAAGTGGAATACAGTATATCTACAGAAGTAAAAAGAAAGATTTTTGAAAACAGAAAGATGATACACAGAATAACCTAACTCACTTCTATCTAAATACCAAGCAGAGTAGCCTCTTACCCAAACTTGGAACTCTGTGAGTTAAGGCAGACCCAAATCGTTGATGTTGCTTGCTCAGAGCCTCAGTCTTTACTACTTCTTAGGGCAAAACACAGACTCCAAATGCTTTTGGTTGGCCAGCTCACCACACCGCATCATCATGCATGTCATTCTGATATCACAGGTTCAGCCATCTCTTTGTTCATGTGAGGACTACCTCTCTGGAGAACCAGTTCAAACCAGATTTGTCACTTATACTGCTGTATACTAATGTGCAGGTCCCAGGGTCTTTTCTAAAGAACCACAAACAATGACTTCCTCCCAAATTCAGAAAATTAATTTTTAATAAACCCCAACGTTTCGCATACTTGCATAGGCTTTTTCTAAGGGATTTTTTTAATCTGAAAAAAAAACCATACACAAAGCATTCAATAATGACACCTTCTTACAATTCAGATTCCACTTAAATGCACTTCGGATAAGTGCACATTTCATTTTAATGCACAACATTTTGGTTTCCAATTTTTTTTCTATACCTGTAATGTTAATTAAGCCGCATAGATGCACGTCGGATAAACGCACATTTCGGCTAAGTACACAGAAATTCACTTAATTCACACATTTCTTTCTATGAATTTAGCACCTGTTAAGTTATTTCAACAAGGGGATAATGAGCTTAATTACGTGTTGCAGCTGTAGTTAACACCTTGCCCCATAGCAGCAGCTGCACACCTCTCAATGCTCTGTAAAGCTGATTATGCCCCTGCACACTGGATCATCTCTCTCTCTCTCTCTCTCTCTCTTTCTACCCAGCCCAACTCCACTGATGCTGTCTCACACTGCTATGAACAGCAGCACACAAACCTTGTTCTATGCTTGCTGTCTTGCTACCTGGGAATTCAATACACGTATGGTAACCACCTCTCAGTTTCAAAATAGGTCCCTCATTTTATGGGTCAGTGTACCTCTTTTTACCTTACTTCAGTCACAAAAGGTTGATAAAGTTGGCATCAGTAATGGGAAATAAAATTTAATATGTTACGCGTGTCCAATGTCTTTAGTGAATTGCAGCACAGTCAAAAAACGGCATTTCCGGGTAAATGCACATTCCGCTTAAATGCACATTTTCTCTGTGCAAAAGGGGAGTCCATTTAAGAGGATTCCACTGTAGTACATTTGTATGAATTCACAATGCATAATGAACTGTACCTGCAGTTTGTATTCAAACTGCTTTACAGCACAAATAGCCTGTAGGCTGCTCTTATGTTTTCAATATTGCTAGAATAAAGCATAAATAAATATATCTGAATTCTGTATGTCGTTTAAAGATGGACAACAACTGCTTCATTCCAAGTACCAAATGTATTGATTACACTATGTGTTTCAAACCCCATCACAGCATCCTGCTCTGTTGGTGCTATAAAATATTCGGTATACTTCTCTAACTCATAGGATCCTGCCTCTATACAGTTTTCCTCATATTATACAGTTTTAAACCTCTGTGCCAGTTTCTATGGGAACAAATAAAAATTCTTATGACCAGTATTACTCATTTGGTTAAAATAAAGACCTTCATTCATTAGCTTTTAAAAGCAGTAGTAACTATATGGCAAAACACTTTATAGCTCATGGTAGAGCATTATTCTATATAGAAATCCACTGTTTTCAAAATGCTGTTGTACCACAGTTCAAAGGTCATGGAATGTGATTGTACCCTTCTGTGGTAGAACAGCATTCTAGAACCTCTGGAGACTGCTCAAGTCAGTTTCATTGAGAACAAGAAAAAAACACAAGGCACACATTTCACATAATACTATACACTATAAAACATACAGGATGAGCAACTTTATGCATAACCAGTGTGCTTTGCCACCTCGAGGTTCTGATTCCCACAGACCTTTTGAGCTTCACTCTCGAGGTCAGAAGGAATCAAAACCCCTTTGTGGCAGAACATGCTGGTTGTGCATAGTTGCCCATCCAGTGTTCTCTATTTCTTTCCCGGTGGCATTCTATATAATGGTATCTTGCTATGAGAGAACACTAACAGACACACTCCTCCCTCTAGAGCCTGCAGGAGCTCGAGACATCAGACGACGTGCGTGGTGACATCCATACTTAGTTGCCAAGCAACTGACAATACTGTGTTTCCAAACTAAGCAGAACAGCAGGAACTTCCCTGTAGACTCAACAGTGTACTGGGACCAGAAATATACAAAAATGTTGCTGCAGAACATTTCTGATTCTTTTAAAATCATGGTTTTAGCAGATGTATATCCCCATTTGTCTAACCTTAAAAGACTCGGAACAAATGGAAGGGCAAAAAGGAAAAGAGGGAAGGAATGGGGGGGTACTGAATATTCAAACACAGACCCAAACATCTACATGGCTCTAAATTTAAAATTTCTAGAAGGAGGGAAATAATGGGGTACAGAGGGTTAATGAATCTGTTACAAATCTCTTCAACTATTCCCTATTACAAGATAACATTCTGGACATTATATAGAGAAAAATGGATGGGGAAGGGTTTGATATGAGAATTTAATGCACACCCGAGTTGTGGGATGCTACATAAACCCCGAGGGCAAAGCCCAAGGGGTTTATCAAAACATCCCACAATGAGGGTGTGCATTAAATTCTCATGTGAAACACCCTCCACATCTTTTATTTTTTATAACAACAGGCCAGCAATTTTTCTTCAGCAGTTTGTGAGACTGTTTGGCCCCGCCCACATACAGAATGTTGGCCAATGAGGCAGCAGCATAGTTTGACTGGCATGGCTCATGAATGTCATAACAACAATGTCCATTGTTATGGAAAATATCAACCTGGTCAGTACATTGAGAGAAATTGCTGACCAGTTATTATATATAGTTATGTGCCTAAAGTAATATACCTCAACCCCATAACCCACAGTTCACCAGGAAGCAGACCAGTTTGCATCCACGTTCATTCCAATACGTGGATTCAAAATTTAGAAATGAAAAATCCACTACATTTCAGATTTATCTAAAATTTTGATATAGTCCCCACCACATGGTGAAGTATATACCAATTCTAGGCCCCAACATTTCAGAGATGCTCCTGTATGGCCAACACTTTTAAAATTTTGCACTACAGGTGACTTTTCATCTTGTCTTCGTATATCATATTTGTATTCTTCAATAAGTGTTTTCAAGGCTCTCTTGTTTTTTTCTACATATAACATATCACAAGGACATTGAAGTACATATATCACACCCTGGCTTTCACAATATATGTGTTGTTTAATGGCATACTCTAAATACGAACATACGAACATACGAAATTTGCCAGCAGATATAGGCCTAGAGGTCTATCAAGTCTGCTCGAATGTGCAGCTAGCACCCCTTATTCTGCAGCTGCCCTCCCTTCCACCCTTCCCCATCATTAACCCTCCCCCTTGTCCTGTCCCATCCTTGTTTGAAGCAGTCCACTGTTCTACTGCATACCACTTCAGCAGGTAACGCATTCCACCCAGCCACCACCCTCTCTGTAAAAAAGTGTCTCCTCATCTCCTCCTGAACCTTCCTCGCTCCAATCTCATATCATGGCCCCTGGTGGCCTCCCTCCCTTACTTTGAACAGCCTCTGTACCCATCTTGTTTATTCCTTTCATGTATTTAAAGGTTTCAATCATGTCACCCCTGTCTCTCCTCTCCTCCAGTGAGTACATGTTCAACTCCTTCAACCTCCTCGTGATGATAAGTCCCCAGCCCCTTGATCATCTTTGTCATTCTGTGCTGCACCCTCCAGTAACTTAATGTCCCTCTTCAGATACGGATGCCAGTACTGCATGCAGTACTCCAGGTGTGGTCTAATCAATGACCTATACAGTGGCAGAATCACCTCCTCCTCCTCGAGGATATACTTTGCAATACAACCCAGCATTTTGTTGGCCTTGCAGCTCTTCCTACATTGTGCCAAGTTGTTCATTGACCCTGTAATGAGCACACCCAGATCCTTCTCCTCCTCTGTCTGGGCTAGCTGCACTCCCCTAGCTGGTAACTCCTCCTTGGGTTCTTCATCCTAAAATGCAGCACCTTGCACTTTTTGGCATTAAAGCCCAGTTGCCAGGTGTCTGACCAGGTTTCAAGCTTTGCCAGATCATCCTGCAACCCCTGCCATCCCCCTAGGTCATCCACCACCGCTACTACCTTCAGATCATCAGCAAACAGACTGATCTTGCTCTTGATGTCCCATGATATGTCTGCAATGAATATCCCAAACAACACTGGTCCCAACACTGAGCCCTGTGGAACACCGCTTGTCACTGCCCTTGGGTGTGAGAGCCCCCACCCACCACCACCCTCTGTTGCCTTCCCTGCAGCCAGTTTCCTACCCATCTCACCAGCTTTGCACCTGCTCCTGTGCCTACTAACTTCCTTCCAGCCTCTCCATGTGGCACTGAGTCGAATGCCTTACTGAAGTCCATATACAGGACATCCACTGCATGTCCCTGTCCAGTTGCCTGTTAGCCAGTCATAGAACTCCGACCAGGTTGGTTTGGCAGGATCTGCCACGTATGAAGCCATGCTGTCTGCTGTCCTGTAGTCCTTTGGCCTCTAGGAGGGCCACCAGCCTCCTTTCAGGATAGCCTCCATTAGCTTACCCACGATGGATGTGAGGCTTACCGGTCTGTAGTTTCCCGGTTCATCCTTGGGGGCCACTCTTGTGGAGGGGCACCACATGAGCCATCCTCCAGTCCTGAGGTACATACCCGAATGTAGTGAGGCATTAAATAGGTCTGCTAAGGTCCTGCAAGGACCTCTGCCACTCCTTCAGTACCCTGGGTGGATGCCATCTGGGCCTGGCACCTTGTCCACCCTCAGTGCCTTCAAACCCTCTCGAACTCTGCTCTCCATGATTTCCTATCTGTCACCACTTCCCACCCTGCTTCTGCCATTTCTCCCATCTTGGGTGTCACCCCTCCTCTCTTTAGTAAATACTGAGCAGAAGTACTCATTTATGCTTCCTCCTTTATCGCACCCCTGCATCCACCCAACCCCCTTCCTTCCTAATCCTTACTATGTGGTCCTTACAGCTCCTTTTCTCCCTGATGTACTTAAAGAAGTCCTTCTCCCCTTCTTAATGTCTTGTGCCAGCCTGAGTTCCGTAGATGCTTTGGCTTCCCTTACACCCTTGTCACCTCCTTCGATTCTGTCAAGTACCTCCCTGTCCTCCCCTCCCTGTTTTCTTGTACTCCTAAAGGCAGCTCTTTCCTCCTTACCTTTCCATGACCTCCTTGCTCAACCAGATCAGTTTCTTAGCCCTAGCCTTCTTGCTCTGGGCTTTGCAGCAGGTTTTGGTTGCCTCCACTATCCCCAGCTTTATGAGCTCCCACCTCTGGTTTGTGTCCATACTAGATTGAATTCTGGCCAGTAACCCTTTACCACTTCTCCCATCCTCCCAAAGTCAGCCCTCCCAGTCCAGCACTATTGTGCCAGATTCCACCTTCCTTGCCCATATCCAATGTGAGCCATACTGAGTGGTGGTCACTCCTGACAGCGGTTCCTCCACTGTAAGTTCTCTCACAGTCCCCATTTGCCAGCACAAGGTCAAGGGTATTCCCTAACCTGGTTGGTTCACTGACCATTTGCAGCAGGAAGCTGTCCTGGAAGGCATCCAGCAGTACCTGCTTCTTTCTGTTCCTGGTTGTTGGGGTGCTCCAGTCCACTCCTGGCATGTGGAAGTCCCCCACAATCACCACACTACCCTTCTTGCAGGTCCTCCTGATCTGTCCTGCTAGTTCCCTGTCACTCCTCCATCTGAGATGGTGGCCTGTACACCACCCATTCTAAGAATCCTATTCTTGGAATCCTGGATTTGCATCCAAAGTGACTCGCACTTCACCTCCTCCCTTCCTCCCTTACACACTTCAGTCCTTCCTTCACATAGTGCCACCCCTCCTTTCCAATCACCCTGTCCCTACAAAATAACCTGTACCCTGGTACAGACAGGTCCCAGTCATTGTATTGGGTGGTCCATGTTTCTGTGATGGCTGCAATGTCCACCTCCCTCTGCCATGAGAACCTGTAACCTGCAGTTTTCCTCCCAAGGCTCCTAGCATTAAGGGTAACCACCTTCCACCCTTCCCCCTCCCATCCTGCCCTCCTTTCCTAGCATCACCAACAGTACTTGCCATTTGTCCTTTGTCACTGTTATGGGGTGTAAGCTCATATGGTTTCCCAACCTGTGGTCTCTGCATATCTCTTCCCCAACTGCCACCCACACTCCTAGTTTAAATTCCCAACTTCCTCTATGTACTCCTCCATCCTCTGTTTAAGCACTTTCTTTCCCTCCTCACTCAAGTGTAGTCTGTCCTGGCATAGAGACTACTGTCCTCCCAGGTCCCTCCCACCCCCCAACAGCCCATACCCTTTAGCACAACACCAGGTTTTAGCCATCCATTAAATTCTCTATTCTCAGCTTTCTTGTTGTGCTTGCCTTTGCACCGGAAGTATCTCTGAAAAGTTACTGATCTTCCTGCCCCTCACATAATTGTGCTAGTTCCTCAAACCTCCTCTGGACTGTATTTACTGTCTTGTCAGCCAGGTTGTTTGTCCCAAGATGTATAATTAAATGAGGCTTGTCCCTACCCTTCTAGCATATTTCAGAACAGACTGTCCCACCCTTTCCACTGTCATTCCTGGCATGGCCTCCACCCAAATGCGACTATGCCTCTCCTCATACTACCCCACCTAACTCCTCTTAGTATCGAGTCCCCAGCACTAAGATTCCACCCTCTTCTCCTGCTTGCTTCCATTCATCTCCTCTCATTTCCAGCTCCTCTTCTTCCTCCTGCACATTATTTCCCCCTTTTACCCCTGTTGCAATTCTCCCAGCAGAACTTCCCCCCGCCCCAGTTTGGTCCAGGCATTTATCAATTACTCCTCTAATTTCATAATTTCCCTCCTCCACCTTCTTCCTCTCTAGCAGTGCACAACTATTTTCTGAAGGCCCTTCACAAATGCCCGCTCCCTCTCTCTTCATAGTAATCTGTTCTCCCTTTCCACTCCAGGACTTTTGCCACTTCTTCGCCTCCCCTCACAAGTCCCTATCTCCTCCTTCCATTTGTCTATTGTCTCCTGACTTGGTTTCCCGGCAATTGTTCTTCCTGGCCTGGGCCCATTTGTCTCTGCTTCCTCTTCTGACCCTCTTCTCACCACTGTTGGCCTAAACCGCCTCCCTCATCTCCCTTCTTCCTCCCTCCAGTACTGGGCTAAACTCACCCCAATCTGCCTTGCCTGTCTTAGTTCCTCCTGCAGACTCAATCTCCTTTCTAAGTTTTTCTATGTGGTTGCACACAACATCCTCCCACACTCCAGGCAATTTTAGAAAGATTGGTGCACATGAGTTGTTGCAGCCTACCACCCACCCATTGCTGTCATTGCCCACCAGTGACCCCCACCCTTCCAGATACAGGATACCAAACACTCCCCCAAGTCTCCCTCCCTCCTCTATCAGTGCAAAACATTTTCTTTATTTCCTTACCTCCTTTGTCGCATTAATGCTTAGATATATTGAGCAACTGCTTTTATATTCCTACCCTTCCTATCTACACTCAAAAACAGACTTTAAGTAGCCATTGCACAACCTTCTTCAAACTCCTACTCCTCCTTTCTCCAATGCAATATCAATGCGAAGAAGTAATAATGAAAGCTCCTAGATTTGCATTTACTTCCCTTCCACTGAGAGAGCATTCACCTCTTCACTTGCTGTTGTTCCTTTCATGGTACGCCTCTCCTACTCCACACCCCTTACTATACTCAGTGTTTAGCTCCTGTCAATCAGATTGAACAGGGCATATAATCAAGAGTTGGGGAAGGGGGGGCGAAAATTTGCAGCAATCAAAGACAGCAAAGAAATACACCACCACGCCGTTTTAAATCCTCAACAGCCCAAAAACAATTCTAAGTAAAGACAACAAAGAAAGTACAGTGTCAACAAAAGCCCACAATCCAAGTCTAAAAGAAAAACAGCAATTACCAGTTACTGTAAAGCATTGAATTGAATATGCTTCCTTCCCCTTCTGGCATCTATAACATTCAAAAATACATACATTTATATTAAATTTTGTGCTATGTAGATGCTTGGGTCTCTGAATATTCAGTCTTTACCCTCTCCCCCCTTTTCTCACTTCCCATTCCCTCTCTCTTTTCCTTTTTGCTCTCCTATTTGTTCTCAGTCTTTTTTTTCCTTTTTTCATACAGCTTTTTCTCTTGGTGCTCCAGGGGCAGGCATGATGTGGTCATCCCTCGGAGGATCTCAATCCTCCCTGTTCACAGGGCTTCATTGAGCCTCTTCTGGTACCCCATTTTCTTCCGTTATCTCAGGACCTCAGAACACAGTTATGCATACATGTGGAGGTGTGCATGCACTCTGTGACTCTGGTGACAGCCCTTTCCTCGAGCCTAATGCCTGGCTCCTTATGGCTTAACGCTGCCACTTAGCCTCCACCGGGTGGCAGCCAAAAGCAGGGGAAACCAACATCCCTCTCCGGAAGAGGAGGGATGATTTGCAGCCGCTCAATCCAGCTTCTCACCCTCCCACCCCTGGCTGATCCCTAGTGCCCCAGACTCACTCCCGAACTTGGGTCAGTGGTGTGGGAGGAGGTAAGGCATCCAGGCCACAGCTCTCCATGCCACTGGTCCAGCTAGTTCTGAGTCTTTTTGTTTTGTTAAATGTTTTTATTGAAATAAACACAAAAATCAACAACACAAACATTGGTAACAATATGATTATAGACAATTATGCAATTTTACAGAGCAGGAACACAATATTGATTAGTAGTACACATCTAGTACATACAACTGAGATAGTACATAACAGCACGTTCTGCCTTAATCTAAGATGACAATTCAGCCAAAGTATTATCATCATTCAGTACCATCACTTTTGCTAGACGTGATGGGAATGGTAGAGTAACTGTTATCCCCCTCCCTCCCCCTCTCCCCATGGGTTGGCTGAAGGAAAGGAAGAAAAAGGAGACTCAATCAGGGAACAAGCCACTTTCCATGGCCTGTTGTAGGGGACCCAAATGCTGGAGAATGTCTGTGCTAAGCCATTGGCTATAAGCTGTATTTTCTCTAAGATCAAGCATGATTTTATGTTTGGGGCCCACTGCTGAATGGTTGTGGCATTGGGCGATATCCAGTTTGAGGCGCCGTCTTTTTGGCAGTAATGAGAGCAATGGACCACAAGGGCGATCTGTTACCCTCTGAGCACCTGGAGGGTCAGCCCCCTGCACAAGTTCAAGTGGAGATTTTGAGGGTGAGTATCCCAAGATCCTTGTCATAATAAGGTGCATCTTGTGCCAGATACTTATTTACTTACTTACTTATTCCTATCAATGCCCACTCTATTCTAACATGTTACAGCTCCCACCATCATATACTGCGATTCTGATTATAGCACTAAACAGCTTCACTTTATTCCAATGCACTGTACCTTGGGAATATTTTACTTAGCTTAAATATCACTTACACCCGATAACATTTATAATTTACTCAGGAAGGCAGAGAGATCTATCCTCTCATTCAACCCCTCATCATTTCTAGCTTTAAGATAATATATCCAAAAGCTCACGCTGTCCCACTTTTTTTGAAATCTCCACCTCGAGAACCCATACAGACTTTCTCAGTTCCAATATTGGAGTGGGCATTGATAGGAATAAGTAATTGTTTGCCTGCAATGATGTCCCACACTTAGTTGCAACAAAAAAGCGTGCATATTTAAATTAACTAATGGCATACATTAAAGTCTGTGTGCAATGATGTTCCACAGCTAGCAGTAACTAAAAAGCGTGCATATTTAAATCAAATAACGGTACATATTAAAGTGCTTGATTTGCAATTTAAATGAATGCTGAGTATTCTGTGTAAATCAAATTCTAAACATAGGATGCACAATATATTTGAAATGTGCTGCATAGATTTAAAGCAAATTATGGTGGTTGGCATATTTGTATTTGTAAATGAAATAAGTTGTCCTGCAAAAAAGGTTTCATCATTCTGTTGTTAAAGTTTAAGATCCTGGCTTAATTAATTAATGCCAAGTAATTTTAATAAGTTACATTACACGTGCTGTTTTTTATTTGTATTAACTGGGGTCTATATATAATGTGTTGTAAGTGTAATGAAATTAACTCTGATGAAGCAGGGCATCACCCTTGCAAAATGTTAGCTCTCTTTTCTCACATTTAAAATGTATGTTTTGTACTGCTTTTTATAATAAATGGTAAAGATATATGGCCATTGATATCCATCTGTGTTTGGTGGGTGCTATGATCTCAATTTGTTGTCATGTGAGGAAAACTGTTCAGAGGCAGGACCCTATGAGTTAGAGAGGTATACTGAATATTTTATAGCACCAACAGAGCAGCATGCGGTGATGGGGTGTGAAACACTTAGTGTGATTGGTACATTTGGCTCTTGGAATGAAACAGTTATTGTCCGTCTTTAAACAAGATACAGAATTCAGATATATTTATTTATGCTTTATTCCAGCAATATTGAAAACATAAGAACAGCCTACTTTTTATTTATTTATTGAAATGTTTCATCAGGAGGGCACACTGAACAACAAGTTGCTTGCCTCATGGTGCGACCTGGGGGGGAAGGGGTTACATAGGGTTGGGAAGGATGATCAGTTACAATATTATGTGGGTAGTACAAGCAATACAACATTGTAAGATTTGCAACAGTTGGAACACAAGGTATTGTACAATAAACAGTAGTGGAACATTGGGTAAATTACAATACATGTCCAAAATCATACAAAAGAACATATAAACGTACAAAACAGTAATAATGTAACAGAACCATTATAGTGCATGAGTGTACCAGGAGCAGGCTCGAGGTAGTACACAAGTGCTGTTGGAGTAAAAAAGACAGGGTAGGTTGTGCACACGGGTGACCCAGAAGGGCAGGTGGAGAAGAGAGGGGGAGAGGAAAGAACTGAATATGAGGAGAAGGGGTACTTCTACAGGCTATTTGTGCTTTAAAGCAGTTTGAATACAAATCACAGATACAGTTCATTATGCATTGTGAATTCATATAAATGTACTGTTTATGAATTGTAAGAGGGTGTCATTATTGCTTGTTCTGTATATCTTTTTGGATGAAAATCCCCTGGAAGAAGTCAATGCAAGTAGGTGAAACGTTGAGGTGTGTTAAAATAAATTTTAAGAAGTTTGGAAGAAGTTATCTTTTGTGGTTCTTTAAAAAAGACCCTGGGGCCAGCACATCGGTATACAGAAGTATTCAAATCACCTTTAGCAGGATGCCCTCATACAATAATAAACAAAGACTGGTCATTTCCCAGTTTGCTTGTTGATGGATAGATTTGTCACTTCCAGCTCAGCTATGTGAATTGTAATGTTCACCCTTTGTTCTAATCCAAGGCTGCCCCACAGGGGATGTCTGTTCCTGTCGTTACCCACAACAGCTTTTTTTATATGAAAGGAATTCATCTTCCTTTGAAGATTCCTCCATTTTTATATGAAAGGAATTCATCTTCCTTTGAAGATTCCACCAAAAAGAGCTACCCACTGCTGGCAATGGGCCCTGTTGTGATACAGAACAAAAGACATTTATATGACAGGAAGTCCATGCCCAACCTCTCCGAGAACCAGTAACTGTTTTTTCACAGTTGCACCTCTTTTTCCCTTTGATGAGTTACCTGTAGTCCAAACTGCAAATTAAAACAAGAAATAAAATCACATCACACAGTAAAAAAATACATTAAAACTTGCTACAGCTCATTCCCGAGAAAATGAAAAACATGTCTTTTAATGATCTTAAATTATATTTTTGTTTTAATGTTTGCTCCATCTGCTATGCCCCAGTTTTCTCTCTGTCTCTTACAAGACAGTAATTCTTTGAAGCACCTCCCCTTCTTTACTGGGCACTAGTTATTGTCAAGACAGACCATCCGCATTGCCATGCTGTGACCCACTGTGGTGCCTGATGTCCATATTATAGGACTGTAGCACCAGGCTCCATTGTAACAATCTTGGGTTCTGCCTGCTAGTCCTATGCAGCCAAGTGAGAGGGTTGTGGTTGGTGACCAGTGTGAACTCCCTCCCAAACAAATATGGTTGCAGCTTCTGCAGAGCCGAGACGATATCCATACACTCCTTCTCAATTGTGGTGTAGGATTCCTCTCTGGGCAGCAACTTCATGCTTAGGTACATGACTGGGTGTTTCTCTCCCATGTGTGTGAC
Organism: Neoceratodus forsteri; assembly: GCA_016271365.2. Classification (NCBI taxonomy): domain Eukaryota; kingdom Metazoa; phylum Chordata; order Ceratodontiformes; family Ceratodontidae; genus Neoceratodus; species Neoceratodus forsteri. Next base: position 1,056,631,468 of record CM057453.1, on the reverse strand, counting down.
CTGACTTAGAACTGCACCAAGTTCATGATCTCAATGAACCTCTGAGAATAGTCAGGGCTCATGAGCACAGGTGCCCGATACAATGCCTCCTTCAATTGGTGGAATACTGTTTCACAGCAATCCATCCACTGAACTTTTTCTAGCATTTTCTTCATTGTGAGATCAGTCAGGGATCTGACTATGTTGCTGAAGTTCAGTACAGACTTTTTATAGTTTCCTGCCATCCCTAAGGAAACACATATTGTTCTCTTGGTTATGGGCATGGCCCATTCCTGTGTGGCCTCATTTTTCACTGGCTCAAGCCGGAGGTACCCACTTCCCATCCTGTGCCGAAGGTATGACACCTTGACCATCCCTGTTTGATACTTCTCTGTCTTGCTGTCTTGCTGTCTGCCCAGCAGCCTGCAGGCAGTGGATCACCTCAGTCATATGTCTGACATGATCCTTCCATGTTTGGCTGTATGTGGAGAGGTCATCCATGTACTCCAGAGCAAAGTCTCCTGCTCCAGACAGAATGTGGTCCACAAGCTGTTGAAAGGTGGCTGGTGCATTCTTCATCCCAAATAGCATTACTTGAAACATGAATAGGCCAATTGGAGCTACAAAAGCTGACCTCTGTCTGACTTCATGGGTCAGGGGTAGGTGCCAATAGCCCTTTGTCAAGTCTATGGTGGACATGTATGGGGTGCCCTCTAACCTCTCTATGACCTCATCTTTCCTGGGCATAGGGTATGTTTCTGACTCTGTACAGCTGTTAAGCTTGTGCTAGTTGATGTAGAACCTCATAATCCGCTCCCTCTTGGGGTTCAGTACTACTGGGGAGGGCCATGGACTAGTGGACTCCTGGATTACCTTAAGAGCCAGCATTTCCTTGATCCCCCCCCATGGCATGTTTCACTTCCTCAAGGACCCTGTAGGGTGATCGTCTCAGCGGCGCCTGGGACCCTGTATCCACATGGTGCTCTACCAGCATGGTATACCCCAATTTCTCTGTGAACATTTCACCAAATTTATAACACATGCCACACATTTTGGCAGTTTGGGCCAGTGTGAGTCACTCTGAGAGGGTGACAGCATCCACTGAGGATTCTCCCTTAATCTCTCCCAGTAGATCCACTAGTGGGTCTGCTTCTGCCTCTTCTGGATAGCTGCACAGAGACAGAACCATCTTGTCCCAGTCATGGTAGATCATTGTGTTTACATGGTAGATTCACTGCTTGTACCTCCTGTTTGGTAGCCCCACCATGTAATCAACATCATTCAGCCTGATGACCACTAAGTATCCTCCTAAGCTGTCTGTAATTTATTTTGTTGGATGGGGATGAATACCATCACCTGTTGCCCATCTTCATACTCTTGGGCTCTGGCCAAATGGTCCTACCACATCTTCTGTTTATGTTGTGCAGTGTCAAGATGTTCCTTGCCAAACCCCATGGGCTCCTTGAGCTGTGACATGAAATTCAGGATGTACTCCATAACAGATTCCCCTTGGGAGCAATCTCACCCTCCCATTCATCCCTTACCAAATCAGGGGACCCCTTACCATATGGTCAAACTGAAGCTTGAAGAGACAGAGTCCTGCGGACTCCTGGGGGACTTCCCCTACCCTCTCGCATGCTAGTCAGTAAATGCTCTTAACATGGTCTTAAGAGATGCATTAAACTGCTCGACCAGACCGTTAGTCTGGGGGTGGCACAGGAAGGCCCTAAGCTGCATCACCCCACACTTTTCCTAAAGACTACCCATTAAATCAGACATGAAATTGATGCCCTGGTCTGACAGAATCTCCTGGGGAAACCCCACCTGGCTAAATACCCACAGCAGTTCACTGACCACTTTTTCCTCCTCAGTGTAGGACAAGGACACTACCTCTGGGTACTGCGTGGCATAATCCATGACCACCAAAATGTACATCTTTCCTGTGCAACTTGGGGTGCTGAGTGGCCCCACAATATCCACAGCAACTCACCAAAATGGCTCTTCAACTATAGGCAGGGGAATCAAAGCCACCTTAGCCTTGTCCCCAACCTTTCCCACCATCTGGCATTGTGGACAAGTCTGGCAGTAGTTTTCCACATCTTTAAAAATATTGGGCAAGTGAAAACTGTTATTCAGCTGCCTTTTTGTGTGGCTGATGCCTAACTGTCCAGAAAAGGGTATGTCATGGGTAAGACCAGAAGGTGCTTTCTATATTCCCTAGGGAACTACTATCTGCTGGAGGACCCCTTCCTCTGGTCCTCCATTTGGAACCCACTAGTGATATATGAGCCCATTGTCCCAGTTAAAATCCCTTTTCTCTGAACTCTGAGAGCCACCTTCCACCTCAGTGGCTAATTCCCTTAATTTCTGTAGGGATAGGCCAGGTTGCTGAGCTCTCCCCAGCTCCGCATACCTGACTTTCCCTTAAAAACACTCTCCTGTGTGAGAGCAGCTCATGGATGGGCTCTCCTTAGTCTGCAGTTGAGGATCAGAGCTGCTGCTTCTAGCTTGTTCTTCAGCTATAACTTCCCCTGCTGCTAAGGGAAGGGTTGCTTCCAGCTGCACTGCCCCCTCTGTGTCCTCAGGGGCCGGTTCCTTAGCCCTACTACAGGTAGTGACACACATGCAATATTGGTCTGACTATCAAAGTCATTACCCATAACTACATTAACAGAAAGGTCTTGCACAACACCCACCTCCCGTATGCCCTGGCCACCCTCCCAGCTCAGAGAGATCTGTGTCATTGGCACTGAGACAGCAGAACCTGCCACTCCTCTCTAATTCTGGAAAATTGCCCCAGCAAGAGCTGTTCCTCATGAATCAAATCCTGTTTTACTATTGAAATGGAGGCCCCAGTGTCCCCCAATCCCTGGGTTACCATCCCATTTATCAACACAGGATGCATGTGTGCAGTGGACTTAGTGGGAACGGCAGGTGGGTACAGGACACTAGCTGCTAGGAGCTTCCAGAGTTACCCCCTTTGTTGCACTCACACCTTTTTCCACATTTTTCAGGCAGTCATAAGACAGGTATCCCAGTTTCTGGCAGATATAGCACCTGTGTTCTCTTGACTCCTTACTTTAGAAACCAATTTGCTGCCTTTTTCTTCGTGCACGGGTTGGCTTCTGTTAGGTTGCCCCCCCCCCCCCGAATTCCTTTCAAACCACCTGATGTTTCTCTCCCATTGTTTTTGCATTGAGTGGATGGTTGACTGGGTACAAACTGATCAGCCCTCTCAGCTGCCTCCTTCAGTGAGTTCAGAGTCCTTTCCAGCAGCCATATTCTCTGCTCTTCTGGTACAGTCTTTAAGAACTGTTCTTCGAGGAACACATTTTTTATTTGTTCCACAGAGCTAGCCTTTTCATCCTCTAATGCTTTCTCTAACAGATTGTCTAGTTATACACACATTTCAGAACAGCTATCTCCTGGTGCCTTCCTTAAACCTCTAAATGTTTGTGTATAGGCCTCATGTGTCAATGCAGAGCACTTGAACAAGACATTTTTCATATTTTTATAATCCATACAGTCCTCATTATCCATCCTGCTGAAGAGTTCTTATGTCCTGCCCATAAGAAGTGGCAAAAGGTAAGTTTGCTAAAGAAATGCTGTCCAATTCAAATTGCCCACAAATTCTCTCAAAAGGGTTTAAAAACAAATAAAACTAATCTCCCTCCTGATACTCAGGAGACATTGTGGAATTAATTTTGGCTTCTTGGGTCTAACCCCTGGTGCCAGTACTTATGGTTCATGGTGGTGGTGTTCTGTGGCACAGAATCTCTGTCTCCCTCTCATTTTCATGCTCTCTCTCTGTTCTCAGCTGGACCTTGTGTTGCTGCTGATTTTCTCACTCTTTCTCTCGATCTTTTCGCTCTTTCTCTCACTCATCTCACTCTGTCTCTCTCCTCTCACTCTTTCAGTCCCTCAACTGGATCTCATACTGGCACCGCCTTTCTTACTCCTGAACTTTCAGCTTTGTCCTCTACAGCGCTGCGTCTGCCTTCACCCAAACCAGGGTGCACTCCAGCGGCATCATCACTATCGGCACAGCTCTGCCCCAGCTCTGGCTCTGACTCACTTGCGTGCTCCTTAGCCTACGTCTCACAACTTTAGCTAGCGGCGACAACTTTTGCACCACTTCCCTGGTCACTTTTCTCAAGGATGTCTATGAGTTCTGCCAGTGGCTGGCCTTCCTCAAAAACATCACCTTTTCTTTTGCACAGCTCCTCAAGGTCTGCCACTGTGCATCTCCCATATGGCCCAGAAATAATGTATTCTAGCTATCTACTTTTACTTATAACAAAATAAAACTGTTAGAATATATAGTATCCCTTTTACATTGGAGAGAAAAAAAAACAGTGGCGGTCAGGCAGGAATGCTGCACCCTAAAAAAACAACAGCACAATATAGGAAAAAGGGTGTGCCAAAAACAAAAACTTGGAGGTCAGTTCCAATGAATGCTAAGTGGTTTTATTCAGTGCACAGGAATCCCAGCGCTTCGAGTCCTTGCAAACTCTTTGTCAGGGGGAGGGGCGACCAATACAACAGGCCTTCAATTTAAAGAGCAGCTTTCATGGCACTGGTACTTACAGACAGAAAAGACGCTTACCTGCCTCTGAGTTTGCAGCAGTATAAAACACATTTTAATACGGTGCCATTGTCGGGAATGGAGGGATTGTATTTTTGTCTCTGAGGAGCTGAGCCGCCTATCCCCTCCACTTTCCAGTTTGTAGATATGCCCACACGCTGTACTCTGTTCTGACATCACACTGTGTAGTGTGAGGATGCACTATGGTGTGCCCCCATGCTAACACACTGTGATGTCAGAATAGGGTGCAGCGTGGGGGCGTATCTATAAACCGGGAAGTGGCAGGGATCGGCAACTCCGCTCCTCAGAGCCAAAAATATGATCCCTCCATTCTCGACAATGGCACCATCTTAAAATGTGTTAGCTGTAGTAAGCTGTTGGTTAATTAGGATCTGCAGCTTATCTGTTAGGTAGGAAAATGGGCAGACTGGGTAGGCCAAGCGGTCCTTATCTGCCGTCAAATTCTATGTTTCTATTAAAATGTGTTTTATCCCGTGATGAGCTAGGTGACAAGTAAGCTTCCTTTCTGTCTGTGAGGGGGGAGGGGCATATTGCAACTGAGCATTAAAGGTGCTCTTTAAAGCCCCGTTCTTAAAGGTGCAGTGTTAGACATGGTGCGTTGTATACTACTATTCGTAACAATTTGTAAAATTATAGTAATTAGGCTGGTGGGCACAATGAATATCTGTGGAAGCAACAAAATATATACTACAAAAAGTCACAATTTGACAAAATGGATCCCATAAATCGCATCAAAATTCAATGTTAATTAATAGATATATAGATGCAAGAAAATAGAATTACATTCCAAAATACATCCGAGTCAATGAAAGCCTTCAGACCACCTGAAAGAGAAAAACAGAAAAGAAAACTGCATTTCTTTTTTTTTTTTAATTCAAAAAAGTGGTTGAGTCCCTCCCCCCCATTTGTCTTGATGATTGCCATAAGAAGTTCAACCCTGGCTAATTCCCTGAATTAAATTACTTTTATTATACATTATCCCTAAATGTTTTAGGAGTGCTGCTGGTTTGTGGTCAACATCAGAATCAAACAGAACCAGTGCACCCCCTTCAAATGCTGCTCAAAAGAGCCTGCCAATCATTCAAACTTATTCCATTCTCTTACTTCTTGTCGTCATTCCATCATTTTAAATGCGGATTCTTGGTCTCATAATTCGGCTGAACCACGATTAGCCTGACCACTGACGGCAAGGGGAAGGAACATAAAATCTGAAATTAAGTTTCTGTACAATAGGTCTCAATATCACTCTTTTGTTTGCTACCCAAGTAGTGAGTGCTCCAGATTTGTTTCACATATCAGTAAACTCAATTGTGTGTGTATGCCCACAAAATTAGGTAGTCCTAATCCACCCTTTTCTTTTGTTAACTATAGTTTCTGCAGATTGAGCCTTGCTTTATTGTCTCCTCACTCAAAAAAATTTGAACAAGAAAGTTCATTTTATTTAACCAGTTGCTTTTGTTTCTTTTTTAAAACTCAGTTTTACTGAGAAAGATAACATGGCTTAACAGAATGACAAGTAATATCACAGTATTAAAAACCATCTCTGTACTTAATGGCACAGAAATATTTCAGATCAATGTATTTTTCCCATCTGTGCCTTAATGCCTTAAACTCTGATACTGCTGGCTATAAAAGTATTCAACTCGCATTCTAGCCTCGTACTTGGCATCTTCATTCTGCCTTAGTCATTATTGACTCCCTTCTTTTTTGTAAACATCATGGTATTAAGAAAGGTACATTTCTCAACGATTCATAAAATAAATAACTTCAAATTAACTAATTATACAGTGGCTCTAAAAAATCGTACAACCTGATTGGCACTTTTTATGCATGGTAAATCTTGTGATATACCAACGGGTAAAAGTGCCAAAAAATCAATGTAGTCCCCGAAATCAAAACAAATGCCTCCATGTTATGCCGCCACTAAATGGCAACTCCCACTACAACTGCTGAACAGCTTTCCCGGAGCGAGAGACACTTCACTATTAAGCTGACTGTAAAATCTGTGTCTCTCTGACTGTCCCCATCCAAACAGTGGTAAACTTTATATTTCCCCTAGTAACTGAGTTATGTTAAAAAAAAAAAAAAATCACATGAAGTTGTACAGTCACTGAATGCTACCTGCTGCACACTCATGTGGTGTCCCTCTACTTCCGTGACTGCTGACCCATGCACTCTCCCTTGATAATAACTGCAGCATTAATATCCAGTATAGACAGCAAAATCCCCAGTGAATGGGGAAGTGCTAAAGGGGCATAAAAACAGGAATCACAGCACGGTTGCCATCAGCCTGGCTTAATCACCTGACAGTTGCTGTCAACGCTCACACTGCAGACTTGCAGCTGTCAGTCTGAGAAAAAGGAAAAAAAGAAGCCTGGCAAATTCTCTTTCCTTCTCTCTAAAAGCAAAACATTAAAAAAGCAGCCTTGCAAGTTCTCTGAGAAAACAACAGTGGTGTCTGTGTGTGTTGGGGTCTCTATGGTGTATCTGTGGGATGGGATTGGGTGTGGGGGACTCCGGAGAAAAGAAGAAGCTAGGCAGGGTCTTCCTAGCAACAAAGAACTATTTTTCCTGGTGGATAAACACAATCAAGAAAAATAAAATACAAAAAAATATATTTTAATTTTTTTTCTCACCAAAAAAAGGGAGACATTGTATAATCATAATAAAGCACGACAGGGTGTGGGTTATGCTGGGATTTACCCATGGCTGACCTGGTTTGACCACTCGGCCTGCGGTCTCATGGCCAAACCATGCCAGTCGTGGGTAAATCCCAGTATAACCCACACCCTATCACTGTTTATTGCTTAATTAGACACTGTAGACAGATAGTTGTGGGTATAATTTGTAATAAGAGTAAGCTGTAGCGATTCTTAGAACCTTCTGGGAGGATTTGATTCCAGGGGCTCCAAGTCTTGTCCTGAATCACTTAAGCCCATTTTTTTGACTTAAAAAGCTACTGACACCTCAAAGAAAACTTTAAAAAGCATAATAATTAGGTACAAGTCTGCCTGCATTCCATTTATATTTTATATATTTCGCCTTCCTATTATTTATTGCTAAGGACATTTGCATGAATATATGATCTTTATCCCTCAGAGTTCCTTTAGAGTCCAACCGCCTCTATAGCTTACTCCCTACTTCATGTCATAATCCTCTGTTGTGACATCACAATCTGTTGCCATGTGAGTAACTGTGATGTCACAAGCAGTGCTCTGTGACTTCAGGTAGGCAGAAAGCAGTAGGAATAGACAAACTCTTCAGGAGCAAAGATCCTGTTTTTATACAGATGACCTCACTAATAAATAATAGGGAGCAGGAATACAGCACTAATGGGAAATACAAGCTGGACTGTGTCTAAATATTAGATTTTGTTAAAGTTCTCCTGAACATGTCACCAGCTCTTTAACTTTCATTGAGATCTTCACTTGGTGCTTCCCTCACTCCTCACAGGACCCACTTGGACTGTAGATCTGTATGTTTTCTAATGTCAATCTCATTTTAGCTGTTATCTCCTTAATTCTCCTGATCTCCTCCACCTTCTTCACATGAGCCACTCAATGGAACTTTGTCTGTCAGCCAATTCCCTGTGATTTCTTTTTGAGCTGCTGCGCTCAAAATTTGTGGCAGACTCTGTTGCTTATGGTTTCCCATGTCCTTAAGGCCCTGTCCACACTACAACATGGTGTGTTGTAACGTTCTCAAAAACATTACTGCCCTTACCGTTACGATGCATCCATACTGTGATGGTAACGTTTTTGAAAACGTTACGAGCTGGTGCGATTGCATCTACATTTATGAAAATTATCCAGGTTTGCTACCGGTTTTAAGAACGGTATTTCATGTTCTGCGGTATTCTGGTAGCAAGGAGAACCGTTTCACAAGCCAGACGAGCGTCCGCATTGGTAAGCAAACCATTATCAACTGTGTATTGGTACTCACTCCGATCTCAAGACTACCTCCTAACAGATCTTGAGATCGGATCCAAAAACGGTAGCAGTAACGTTACAGATGCGGACGTGAACCGTTGTAACAAAACCCTGTAATGGTTTAGCTGCTCTGTAATGTTATTGAGAAGGCACTGTGGACAGGGCATACATGTACCCCTAATATCAAGTTTTCAAATTTGAAGGGGATTAGGGATGGCCATATCTGATTTAACATATCATGAACCTATGTCCAAAAAGAGGTAATTTTTAGGCATGCTCTGAAAATGTGATAATGCATCCCATGACACCCATAGCCCCTCCAACACTTAGGTGTGTTGCCAGCCTGAAAGTGCTGAGTGATTGAAAGGGTATGGAAGAACCTAGACATGCACTTCCACCAATATTCTCTCCACCCTGGAGAGGCTATAACTCTCCATCCCTTTTCCCATGTCTTTTTCCAGGTCTCTTCTGAAATGGAAATCCCCACATCCTTTTCCCACAGTATTTTAAGGTTTAAGAATTATATGTTGTCTTTGCCCAACAACACTTTGTATGCTCTTTTTTTTTGTTACTCTCTTAATGCACCCCTGTAGGGGAGGGCATCCTTCCAGGGTGCTTACTGAATGAAGGCCTCTCACTCCCTGCCTGAACCCCCATGACCAAGTCTCCCCACCTGCACTGCCCAGACAGACCCCAGCCTACCGGCATGGCTGGGATCTGCGCAGCCTATGGGTTGGTGCCCGGGGATGAGCTGGGCCGGTGTTGGGATGTGGGCCATGCCACGCAAGTCCCCATCATTTCCACTGTCCTTGGAGGGGTTTTTCCCTTCCCCAGTTTGTCACTCCCCCCGAGCGCGACATGCAGTGACGTCATGGCACCTGGTAACCCTGCCGACGTCATGCGCTTGCCCCATGTTACTGGCCGAATGTCCTGCAGTACACCCTATCTCCATCGGGGGGCCACTGGGACACCAGACAACCCTATGCCCTCCCCTCTGGAGAGGAAAGCAGTCCATCAGGAGCTCCATCATCTCCCCCGCCGACCCTCAGCAACCCAAGTCCGCTACCGAACCCGGGTCACTGGTGTGACACGAGGTTTGGCGTCCAGCACCTCAACCCTCAGCGCCATGGGCCGGACTCACTTTGTATGCTCTTGATATGGTCCCTGCTCTGCTTACCAGCATTGCTGCCCAATAGAAAAAGTTTTCCAGTGGTGTGAATTCTCTGTCTAGTTTCAATAACAAATCCAGTGATTGCAGATAATGTCTTACTTGTAGGTATCTGAAGAAGTCTCCTTGGGGGAAGACTGTATCTCTCTTGGAGTTCAGCGGAAAGACGTAATTGTTTTGTTACTGAGTAAGGCTTGAAACCTAGTTAATTTTGCTCCCATTGAGTATAACCTGGTTAGTTCATGGAGGAGGGAAGTTCGGCTCTCCTATAATAATTTTTAAAGGATCTACTTCATTAGGGGTTTTAGTGATTTTTTTTTTACTTCAAACAGGACCTTGAGTGTATGTCTTATCCATGGGTCTGTTATCTCCCTCCAAATCTGAGGGAAAAGTGTGGCATGTGGCAGAGCAAGTAGAGGGACCCCTCTCAGCTGCTGAGCCTTCATCTCTGTCCTACCAGAATCTCTACTTTGTTTCAGCCATGTCACGACGGGTGCAATGTGTGCCGTGAAGTAATATAATCTACGGTCAGGCTTTGCTAAACCATCTCTCTCCTTGGGAGAGTCAGCAGCACAATGCTCTTCCTGTGTCACCCTTTGCCCACACAAATGAAAACATTTTATGGACATGCCTTAAACAGATTCTGTAATTCCTTTAAGCAGGGCTTGAAATAGGAACAGAAACCTATGAAGAATGTTAATTTTCAAAGTTGCTAGCCTCCCTCTCACAGACAGAAGGAGATTATCCTACTTTTTGATGCCCTCCTCCAGTAATTTTTCATAATTTAGCTTGAATAGGGAGGAAAGGGTTGAGGAGATGTGGATCCCCAGGAAACAAACCGTGTTATTTGGTGCCAATTTAAAGGGGAAAGTATCCACAAACTGTCTGGGACAGGGTCCCCAATCTTTATGGTTTTGGATTTGCCCAAATGTATTTTGTAGCCTGACACCTCCCCTCCCGACATAACTGCAGTTCCTCTAATAAGGCAGGGACATATGTCTCTGGGGATGTGAGGAAGAATAGGGAATCATCCACATATAGTGAGATCTTGTGACACATATCTCTTGCTATTGCTCCTGAAATGTTTCTATTTTTTCTCACTGCTATTGCCAATGGTTTGACAGGGCAAATAGGAGGTGGGGGGGGGGCACCCATGCCTCATGCCTCTTGACAAGTGAAATCTATTGGTGACCACACTGTTGACTCTGATGGTGGCTTGAGGGTAGCATATGGGGTTTTGATGCTCTCTCAAAATGTTGTCCCTAGGCCCATCTCCTCCAATGTTCTATGTATGAATCTCCAGTCCACCCAATCAAATGCCTTCCCTGCATCCATAAATATTGCTAAGCCTGGCTCTGGAAACCAGCACTGCCAGGAGATTATATTAAGCAGGCATATAATATTATCATGGATCAGCCTGCTGTTGATGAAGCCTGTTTGATCTGGGTGGACCAGAGAACCCACATACCACTGGAATCTTTTGGCCAGTATGAAAGTAAATATTTGCTGATCTACATTCAGGAGGGAGATGGGCCTCTAGCAGGCACAATCAGCGGGGTCCTTTCCTACCTTGTGGAATACCGAGGTCAGAGAATAATTCCAAGAGGGTGGGGACCCCTCTCCCTCCTTCCACCACCTAAAAGATCCTGCACCGATGAGCAAGAAATACATCCTTGAAGGTCTTGTAAAATTCAGGGGCCAGCCCATCAGTGCCTGGGGCCTTTCCTGTTTTTAAGTTAATGAAGATTTCCCATACTTCTTTCAATGTTATGTTGGCTTCTAAGTCCTCCATGTGCTCCTCCCTAAGCTTTCTGACCTTGATCCTGATAAAAAAAGGTATCTAACTGGTAATCGATTACTCTTTTTTGAGAGTGTAGCTTCTTATAGAAGACAGCAAACTCTTAGGCTATCTTGTTGGGGTCAATTATATATTTATTAGACCCTTCCTTTATCCTGATATGTAGGACTATTCTGCCTGCCACCTCTTTGCAAAGTTACCAAGCAAGAATCTTGCTTTCCTGGCTCATAGAACTGCTGCCTTGACTATCTCAAGGCTCCTTCTATTTTATCATCTAATAATTTATTTAAATTAGCCATGCATTCTGCCAGCCTCTTCTTTATCTCTGTGTTTAAAACTATTTTATGTACTGCTTCAAGGTTGAACAATTTAGCCTCCAGCTCTAGCTGTTCCCTTTGTTTTTCCTTCTTTGCATGGGAAGTGAAAGTAATCATTTTTCCTCTAACTACTGCCTTAAATCCATCCCACCACACTTGGGGTGCCGATCTTCCAGGGAGTTCATGGCAGGGTAATTCTCTAAACATTGCACAACCATCTCTTTGTAATCAGGATTGCTGAGGAGTGACATGCAGTCTCCATGAACAGGATCTAATCTTAGGAGCTAGCATGAGACTTAGTACCATCACTTAATGATCAGAGATTGTCTGAGACCTCATGGAGCTATGCTCCAGTGTGTGTAGCCATTCAGTGGATAGGAAAAAGAGGTCTATTCTGGAGTAGGCCTGGTGCAGAGAGGACCAATATGTGTAGTGTCTTACCCTAGGGTTGGCATATCTCCAGATCGCCATGATACCAAGTTCCTTTGCCAAACGTTTAAGGCAACTTGCTGCTCTGCTGTCCATCCCCCGATTTGTCCATGCTTGGGTTGAGGACTGTGTTAAATTCCCCTCCCACTAGAAAGATGTCTCCTGGGTTGAAAGTTACTTTCAGTATGACTCAGACTAATTTTTCCTGTCATCATTTGGGGGCATATACATTCAGACAAGTACAGGGGAGTGTACTGTATTTTCCTCTCAGGATAATGAACCTCCCCTCAGGGTCAAGGATACTCTCATTAATTTCAAAAAGGCAGTTACTGTGCTCAAGTATAGCCATCCCTCGCCTGTGCAGATGTTGCTGTACTTGGTGTGGTAGGCTGCCTCCAACCATACACATTTTAATTTGGCTCTCTCTGCCTATGTAAGGTGGCTTTCCTGAAGGAATGCTAATTTGGTGTCCATATTATTTATTTATTTGAAAACTGGTGACCAGAAAAGTCACACTGAGCCAGGATTCATTTCCAGGTGCAACCTGGGGGAGGGGAGCAAAGGATAAAAACAGTACATAGCGTAGATAAATACAGTATTACAAGAAAAGTGCAATCAAAATACACAATGACCTTGGAAAGTACAAAACTGAACAAACAAGGAGTAGGCAGTTAATCATTATATCAGGTGTAAGGGGACTATTAAGTGGAAGGAAAACAGGAGTAAGGAGGAAGGGGAGGAGTCTCAGTTGGTGTCTGAGGGAGGCAGAGAGAAGAGAAGAGAAGAGAAGAGAAGAGAAGAGAAGAGAAGAGAAGAGAAGAGAAGAGAAGAGAAGAGAAGAGGAAGTTGGTTGCAGAGTGAGGGAAAGTGATGAACAAAGACTGATTGGCAAGGTGAGGTACAGGGACATGGAAAAGCAAAGATGCGATGGTCCCTGGAGTGAAGGGAGTAAGAGGTAGAAGGAACAATGAAGAGGAATGAGGGAAGTTCTGTATGCTTCAGGCCCTTCGACCACTGATGTAGCACCCAGGTTGCAGCAGGACTTCAATGAAGACCAGCTCTGGTTTTGCTCAAACCAGCTATTCCTCAACATGAAGAAGACTGCCTCCATGACTTTCAGCATGAGGCAGAGACTCTCTTGGCTCACCTCCACCCCCTCCTTCCACACCCTGGGTGGGACCACTCTGGAGGCCTGCCTCTCCTTTAGATATCTCGGTGTCTAGCTGGACCAGCATCTTGACTTTTCTGTACATGTCGATGCCATCTACAAAAAGCTCCACCCAAAACTGGGTGCCCTCTACCGCAACTGTGGATGCATCCCGCTGCCAGCCTGCCATGCACTTGTACAGAAAATGATTTTACCTATCTTCAACTATGAGGATGTAGTCTATAGTGCTGCTCCTAAGTCGACCCTAGACAGACTGAACCCCCTTTTCCACTCTTTCTGCCGCGCTTCACCCTTGATAGCCTGCCCACCTCCCACCACTGCATACTCTATCAGACTCTAAATCTTCCCTCTCTCCATGACCGCCGACATTTGCACTGCACCAAGCTCATGGCAAAGTACTGGTTCCAGTCCTTGCCTCCATACCTCAATGTTGTGATAGATACCTATTCTCCTCCTGTCTACTCCCTCAGGAATTCCGACACCTGCCTTCTGACGGTACCGTGCATGTCATCTTCAACTGGCCAAGTTGCTTTCAGATATCGCATGCCCAAACTATGGAACTCCCTTTCTGTAAGCATTCGGCTAACACCCCCCTTCACAGCTCCTTGGCTGCCTCATCAATGAGCACTTCTCCATGACCTGTACATGCAGATCGATGTACCTGCAAATGAACTAATGGTTCAGCCTCTTATCTGCAAACTGGTATTTGACCCTGATCATGATACTTGTTGTTTGCCTCAGTACTGCTCCTCACGTGTTGTTATGTAATTACATATTTGTATGCTGCTAACTCTTACCTCTGTATTGTTCAAGTAGTAATTATTGTCACTCTATGTATTGTAAGGATTGTTTTTCTCCTTGTACCCTTCCCCCAGGATGCACCTGGAATCGAGCAGTACTCTGCTCAGTGTGCTCTCCTGGTAAAACTTTTAAATAAATAAATAAGGGACTCAAACCAGTATTTAGATATAAAGGAGACACACTGCATTTCTTGATGGGATGGGAGAGGAAAAATGGATAGAGACAAGTAAAGTGAGAAGTGATGAGTACGAGAGGGTGAGTTGGTTGCAAAATGACAGAAAGAATTACAGAGGTAATCCAGTCTGGCCAGGGAGATGGAGAGGGCATGCCCATAGACCACATCCACATAGTCAAAGACAAGGAGCACCATTCTAGCGCCAAGTTCACGGTGAACCTGTAGGGAAAGACAATCTTTATTTCTGTACAGGGCACCAGGTTTAGGATGGAGCTTGGTATGGGTGCTGTCTGTGGACAGAGAAATCATGTTTTCTGTCAAACTACACACCAAGGTACTTGAAGGAAGGAAGCACTTCAAGTAGATAGCTGTCCAAGATAGAAAAAGTGGGCACTGAAGTGAGTTTGGCCAGTTTTTGGCTGGTGCCGAAGGTAATGGATACTGTTTTTTTTTTGTATTGATCCGAAGCTGGTTAGACTGGAACCATCATAAGCTCATTGAGAGGTCTAGTCCTTTTTATGAGGCTGTTCAGACCCCTGATATTATATGTCACTATTTTATCCCGGTCCATTTTAGACTTACTTCTTTAGTACTGCTATTGTATGCCATCCGGTACTAGAGCCCTTCTGCTTCACCTCCCTGTAGAAAATCAGTATTGACTTCAATCTTGCCTGTACAGTGTCAGTGTACAAGAAAACCCTGAATAAACACAAACATAGCAACTTTCCAATTGGAGAAACCAACTTCAATAGATTAGATAACTGCCCACTTGGCCTGCCAGCTGAAACTGACCAAGTGGATGAGTTTCTCTAAGAGGGACCCTTGCACTAGACCTGCGCATTATGAGTTGCTGAACCAGCATTCTTTCTATCCCTCCTAGCAACTTTCTTTGCTCTCCATCCTCCTTTACCTGATATGAAAATTCTATTATTGAATTCAACCAGAAACTCTCCCTTTCAGAACCCTGCTTGATTCATTATGGCTCCAGGTCCTTTCAGGTTGAAAATAACCTGATCTGGGTGCCATGTGTGTGTCCCCTCCCCATTCAGATTTTAAAAGTCAGTATTTCATATTAAAATCCACAGAAATCCTTCAAATTATGAGGGTAAGTAAACTGCCCAGTCCATATCCCAAGCCCCCCCTCTTCAAACCCCCCATCTGTTGCCTTTGCCACTCCTAAATAAATACAACTGAATTATCCGACTTGGTGTGTTTTAGCAAGCACATTGGTGAAAGATTGCATGGCAAATAACGCTAAGTCACCTGAATGAGGACTGCAAACTGTGAGGTGTCAGAGCATGTCTTTGGGAGAGTCACCTGCTCCAGGATCCAATCTTGCCCCACAGAGTGCCGCATTTCTGCCTCTTGGCCAGAGAAGACCCCGTCCCTATTAATGGCTGAATGCCATTTTAGATATTCCAAGGTGTGTCATCCTACAGAAATCTGAAGCCCCCGTCACGTTTCTTTGGCTCTAACCCCCCTCCCATGAGCTTGTTAACTATAGTAAACTTGCTGCAGTGTGGCCTGCTCAGTGAACACCCCCATGACTTAGTGAATTTCTCTGTAGGCTCTGGCTTGAATGTGCCACCAGCAAGGTGGTGCAACCAGGTATTACAGGAGCTGACAGTTTAAGGGGCCCCCTGGTTCATCCTCAGCGAGACTACTTTTCTACCTCTATGGCTTCACAGATCCCGGATAATTCACATAAGCATCTCTAAAAATACATCCATCTTGCACAGTTGTATGGGGCTAATTTCACAGCCACTGATGGTGTAGTCTATGTATGTTTAGAACATTTTTTTTTTTTATTACCTATCAGCTGATTGGCTAGTACCCTTGCCAAGGGGATACATTAACTTAAAACAGATACCTAGGAAATAAAAAGTACTGACCCCAGTGCCCCTTCACCCACTCAGGTTATCCCTGTGCCCACCCTGCCTCCTTATTGGCTGATAGCACCCAATTTAATTTTAAATCCCCGCCATTTTTTTGTCTCGCTTAGCGAGAGATACTGCACCCCCAAAGCTCTCTACTTCCCTTCCAGCTGCCTGACAAAACTGCACATCAACCTCAGATGTCCTTATTTTTGGCTACTTTTTTAATTTTTTTTATTTACATTACTCTCTCCTCCCATGGCCTGACACTTTCTCACTCACATAGCCTTGTGCTTATACAATTTTAAACTTAAGTGCTGCCACGTTGTTGTCTCTCACTTAACGAGTTACCTCGTATACCCTCTTGCTACCCCGTCCTCTCAAAGCTGGCTACTGTTTATTTACAGTATGTGGAAGAAGAAAAAAACACAATCCAGTATTTATTGTTGTAGTCAGGGAGAGAGACAAATCATTTCTCACAGCTGTCGTCATTTCCAAAGACAGCACTCTCCTGACAGCGGTCTTGCACTGTGTAACCCTCTCTGTTAAACCATTTCCCCTCAATTTCCCTTAACCCTGTCATTCTCCGGCACTGACTATGGATTTCAGTTTAAAAAATATATATATACAGATACACTAAATGCACAGCTACCGTGCTGTAACTGCTAAACTCAGCGGCAACCATGCTTACCTCTCGATGCTTCAGGCAACCTTTACAATGGTCTTTTAGTCCAGACTGCAACACCTAAACAAAAATCTCTTCTCTGCTTTTAGAAAAAACAGGAAGTAATACAGTTACCTTCCCACTGTGCCACTTCTAATGTTCTTACTTCCCAATATTGAACGGATCGCGATCTCAAAGTGTTTGTGTGTGGTGGTGGTGGCCGAGGGTTGGAGTATGACTATGACTCTTGTACAGCTGGTTCTGATTACTCTATGTTTTTTTTTGTAATACAAAAAACATGTGTTATTGAGTGTCTCTCATGAGACATGCTGAAACAGCCTGTGGGATAATCCCCCGTATCAGTTCAAATAACAGGATATATGCTAAACAGCAGATCTCTGAATGCAATTAACTTCTCAGTTTCCTTTGAAAACTAGGAAGTGGAATATCCATTTTATGACGTCCTCAGGAAAACCCAGTTAATTGACTGGTGTCACAAAGAATATTACACCTCGGTGAGATCTGGCAGAGAGTCATAATACGTCCTTTGATGTGTTTGAGAAAGGAAACTGCTCATGGATCAAAGGGACTGATAAATCACAGTCTTAATTAAGAGTGTCATCATTTGGAAAATGAGTTCTGTTGAAGTCCCAGAATTTAATACCTCTTGACAGGACTTCCTGTTTTGTATATATGTATATTTTTATATATCCTGAAAAGGAGTAGCTAGGTGATGACATCATTGAGAAGGCAGGTTCAAGACAGTGTTTTAATTATGCTGTGACTGACCTTTATACACACACATGTTTGGACTCTGAAGCTACAACATCTTTCAGCCCTGTAAGAATATAAGAATACGTTAGCTAGACAAGGCTAAGTGTATGGTTGGTAGGAAATTGCACTTTTAAACCTGTTTTTTTAAGTGATTGTAATGTTCTGTGATATATGGTTCTGTATTTTACATTTTACATTTTTATCTATTTTTAAGTAAACATCTCATTTTAAGAGACTACTTTGTATGCCTTTGAAATTCTTTCTTTGACAAGTGAAGCATATATGGTTAAAGCTGACACTGTGCAAAGCTTACTGGTTTTACCAAACTGGGAAAAGGTAAGAGTTTATTCTGAGGTCTTTAATAGAGTTTTTAAGGGCTCATTTGTACACCTGGTTAGGTGCTCGTAGGTGAAAGATATCTGGCGTCCCCCGAAGAGCAATATTATCTGAGCCTGTACATTGGGTACACTAGCAAGAGGTTCACAGTTTGAATCCCTCCAAGAACTTGAGAGCAAAGGCTGATTCGAACCCACAAAACAGACAGGAGGGTTACCCTGTTCTGTTAACTGTTCACAGTACTGCCCTCGGAGGTTGCCACTGTGGGAGCAGAGGGCCTGACCTGCTGAATGGGGTTGTAACAATGATCAGACAGAAACATGCAGCAATCCAGCACAAGAGAGCAGTTGGGAGAGTGATGTCTTTAGAAATGACTGGGGCTGTGATGATTTTTCTCTTCCTGACTGCAAAAATAAATACTGAATTGTGTTTCTTTTGCTATCTAAAAGTGCATGTGGTGTGGTGGGGGTGTAGGGGTACGACCAGACAGATATATGCAGCAAACATTACAGAGCCCAGTCCTGGCTAATACAGTAGAAACAGGGACTGCTTTACCCCACCCCCAAAAGGGGCAAAAATACATTTACAGTCATCTGTTATAGAATTATTTCATTTTTTGTAATCCTATAAAAAATAACATGTAGCCCATTTTCTAAATGCAATAATACCCTCCAGGGTGTGTGGTACGAGCAATACCGGACCTTCCAGGGGCTATACGGCCCTCTGCCTGTGGCATCGGGCCTCATTACACCCCTGGGTGGTCCAGTATTGCCCAATACCACCCATCCTGTTGGATATTATTGCTTGCATGTATGTATGTACTTATGTACGTATGTATGTATGTATGTATGTATGTATGTATGAATATGATGCAGATTCAGAGATAACTTTCACTTCCCAGAAAAATGGTTGGAGTTGAAACTCAGCAGAGGAAGGCAGGCAGCTGGAACTAAAAGATAAGTACTTTCTCTGTGCTGTTTGTTTTCTTTTAGGATTGAGGTAGCTTTTAATGAGATGGCAATGTGTGCTGTGTGAGTTAAACAGTGTAACTGCAAAACAAATGATTTTGTCTTGGCTGGAAGGAGGGGGGCATTTAACTGAGGGAGGGAGGGAGAGGTTGTGAAATACACAGGAGGGGGAGGGGTGGTCACGTGACTTGGACCAGCCAATAGTGGGGCTGGGATCCAATTATACTTCAAATGGGACTAAGCGACCCTGAAGCTTGAGTGCCATGAAGCAGGAGTGTAGCATCTTGAGTTGCGTCTGCAGGGCATCAGCAGGGAGGACAGTAGGCAGCGGCCATGCTGGTAGACAGGGAAGAGCTGAACTGGAAGGGCTACATCTTTCCTGTACAGACATTGGGAGTCCAAGGTGGGGGAAGGGTTCCATGGAGTGGGGTAGGACCAGGTTAAGGGAGGAGAGGATTTGCAGGGGCAGTCAAATAGGGCAGGATATGAGAAGGGTTGTATGTTGCCAAGGATGTGGAGCAACCATATTCCTGGGAGTGGCTTGGAGGGCAAGAGGTTGTAGGGTGTGCTGGCAGGTAGACCAGCTCAGGCAGGAAATAGGGTGGTTGAGGAGGGAATTAGAGGCATGGAGGAGACAGAAAAGGGGGAACACAGCCAGGATAGGAAACTAATGAGACATCCCAAAGAGCTCAAAACAGGCAAAAATAAGGGAGAACTAGGTGGGACAGCAGGAGGGCCACACAGGTTGGTGCAGCCAAGGGAAGGAAGTGATGACTGGAGGAGGGTCAGGCAAATGGGCATGACTAGGACTGGGTCAGAGCAAAGATATTAGCCTGTGGGAAGGGGGACTGGACTCATTCAGGAAAGGAGATTAGCACTGCAAACAGATTCTCAGTGTTGGCAAGTCTGGAAGACCAGGTAGCAGACAGGAGGGAAGCTACAGTGAAGGAGCAGAGAGGGAACACTACAGGGGGAAAAGGTACACAGTGGGGAGGCAGTAGACAGTACACCAAGAAGACACAGTGGCCGAGGGGGGCAGTGACGTGATGGTGATGCAGTCTATTCAGAGGGAAGGAAGGAGCAAAGAGACAGGAGGATGGGGGAAGTGGCAGGCAGCCTGGGGAAGGCTAAGGAGGGAAGTCCGAGTGGGAGAGGGACACATTTCAGGGAAGACATGGGGAAGTAATAGCAGAGGAGGTGGTAGCGTGGTGGACGGAGCAACAAGTGAGTGCAAAGGGGAGGTTCCACAGATGGAAAATAGTTCGGAGGTGGAGGTCAGCAGCCCAGTCATATTTGCGAGGGGGGAGAGGACAGGCAAGGTTAGGGGAGGCAAAGGGGAGGTGAGACAGAGGGGATGAGTGGGCCTCTCAAGTTGGGGGCAGGGGAGTGGAGGTCAACAAGAGGGTGAGCAGGATAAGAGTCAGAAAGTCATAATTCTAGGGAATTCTATACTTAAGGGTATAAGGTGGGGGAAAGGGGTGCCAGAAAAAGTAACATCTGGGTAACATAGAAACATTGAAACATAGAAGTTGACAGCAGATAAGGACCGCAAGGCCCATCCAGTCTGCCCATTTTTTCTGCCTTATGAATGTGCCATAGGCCTTTACTCTGTCATTGGCCTATCTATTCATAATCATCTGTATTGCTCCCTTATGCTTATCCTATGCCTGTTTGATGCCTTGCACTGTATTCATATTCACCACTTCCTGAGGTAGGCCATTCCATGCATCCACTACCCTTTCTATAAAAAAGAACTTCATCACATTACCCCTTAATCAGCCTCCCTCTAATCTCGTGCTGTATCCTCTTGTCCTGCTATTTTTCTTATATTGAAACATGTTAGACTCTTTCACCTTGTTAATGCCCTTAAGATGTTTGAATGTTTCAATCTAGGAAATACATATTGAACTCTGTTAATCTGTCCTTATATGTTTTCTGATGCAGTCCCTGCACCATTTTGGTTGCCCTTCGCTGGACTGCCTCCATTTTGTTAATGTCCTTGTGCAGGTACGGCTTCCAGTACTGCATGCAGTACTCCAGATGGGGCCTAACCAGTGTCTTGTAAAGAGGGATTATTACCTCCCTCTTACGACTTGCGATACCCCTACTAATACACCTCAACATCCTCTAGCCTTACCTATTGCTTTAGTGGTCTGCTTGGATGATTTCAGGTCATCTGTGATGATGATGATGATGCCCAAGTCTCTTTCTTCCCTTGTGATTGCCAGCAACTCCCCTCCCAACCTATAGATGGCTTCAGGATTTCTCTTCCCTATGTGCATGATCTTGCACTTCTTTGTGTTAAACTCCAGTTGCTACTCTTCCAACCATTTTGCCAGTTTATCAAGATCTCTTCTCATTCTGTCCACCCCATCTGGATCATCTACTCTGTTGCAGATCTTGGTGTCATCTGCAAACAGACAAACCTTACCCTCCAGTCCATCTGCACTGCCACTGATGAAGATATTGAAGAGGACTGGCCCCAGAACTGATCCTTGAGGTACCCCACTTGTGACTTGCATCTCTTCTGACTGTATACCATTTACCACCACTCTTTGTTTTCTGCCTGCCAACCAGTTTTCCACCCAGTTGACCAACCTCTGACCCACCCTGAGCCTACCCAGCTTAATAATCAATCTTCTATGTGGAACAGTATTGGAAGCTTTGCTGAAGTTAAGGTAGGCAACATCAACTGCACCCCCTTGGTCCACCACTCTGGTTACCCAAAGTAGAAAATCAGTATTGACTTAAACCTTGAAAAGAAATCCATGAGATTAGTTTGACAGGACCTTGCTGTTATAAACCCATGCTGTCTTGGATCATGTGCTTCTATGGATTCCCAGTGTTGCACTATTTTTTCCTAAAGGATTGCCTCCATAATCTTGCTCACTACTGAAGTAAGACTGACTGGTCTGTAGTACCCTGCCTCCTTCCTGCTACCACTCTTGTGGAACAGGAGCACATGATCCCTCCTCCAGTGTTCTGGGACCTCTCCTGTGCTCAGAGCCTCACCAAATAGTTCTGCTAATGGCTCTGCTAGTTCTACCCATTCCTCCTTTAGTACCCTGGGATGTATGCCATCAGGTCCCATTGCCTTGTCCATCCTGAGCTTAGCGAGCTCTTGTAGGATCCTTTCTTTTGTGAAGGAACTAGTGCACACCTCCCTCCCCCTGTGTCCAAGGTGCTGAGCTGTGTGCCCTGTCCAACCTTCTCCTCAGTAAATACTGAGCAGAAGTATCTATTTAGGATAGATGTTTTTCCTTGGTCCTCCTCCACACACTCCCCCTTATCCCCTTTGATCTCAGCAATACCCCCTCTGGACTTTTTCCTTTCACTAATGTATCTATAGAAAGTCTTGTCCCTTTCTTTTACTGTTCATGCTAGTGTTTCCTTGGTTTGGGCCTTTGCCAGCCTTACTGCCTTCCCTGCTTCCCTTAGGGACGTTTGGTATGCCTCCCTATCTTCATCCCGCTGCATTCCCTTATATTTCCTGAAGGCCAGCCTTTTGGCTCTGCCCTTTTCTACTACTGTTTTTGAGAACCAAAGTGGTTTCCTTCTTCTATTGCTCTTGCTTTTTTCCCTAACACAACTGGATGTTGCTTCAAGTATTGCATCCTTAATGCTTGCCCACTTTGCCTGTACTCCCTTACCTGTATTTCTTCTTGGCAGAGCTAGCTTAACTCTGTTGGCCATCTTATCAAAGTCAGCTCCTCTGAAGTCCCATATTTTTGCCTTGGAATGGGATGATTTAGTTCTAGTGGCCAAATTGAACCATACAATGTGATGGACACTGGCCCCCAGGTGACCTTCTACTTGGAGATCTGTGATCCTTTCCCCATTAGTTAGTACTAGATCTACGATATCCCTGTGCCTTATGGGTTGTTGTACCAGTTGTTTGAGGCCCTCCCCCTGCAGGGAATCCACCACGTGTCTAGTTCTGGTGGATGTTCCTGCTAATATTGACCAATCTGTATTTGGCATGTTGAAGTCTCCCATTATCAGAATCTCCCCTTTAGCTGTCATGTTTTGTATATATTCTAACAGTAATGTGTCTATGTCCTCTCCCTGGTCTGCGGGCCTGTAGACAACACCAGTTTGTATGGCTGTCCTGTTTCCTGTTTCCAGGGTGATCCACAGTTCTTCTGGCTCTTTATGTGTATTCTGATTTTCTGTAGTTTTTTGCACCTCGGTCTCTTCTGAACAGTACATAGCCGGGTACTGAAGTCTCCCAAGTGTGGTTACTGGTGAACCATGTCTCGCTAATGGCTACTATGTCCAGTTTAGCTTCTGTCATTGTTGCCTGCATGTCTGGGATCTTGTTTTCAAGTCTGCTGGCATTCATGTACATAATTTTCCATTGGTCAGATTTCAGTGTATTAGTTGTTGGGTGAGATTCAGCATTTCCCCTGCATGCTGTATGGGAAGCCAGACCTTTTTACTTGGCTGGTGATGCAAATGAACTATAAACATGCTGAACTCCTGTTTGATCACTAGCTGAGGGGGGAGGGGTGTTCTTCCTGTTTGATGTATCGGGTACTGCACCCCTCTCCCCATTTGCTAGTTTAAATGTTCTGCAAAGATGTCAAACTTCTGCCCCAATGCACTGACTCCCTCCTTAGTCAGATGCAGTCCATCGAATTTAAAAAACTTTCACTCCGAGAACTGTTGCCAATTACCTACAACTTTGTGTCCTTTTTCCTGGCATCAGCCCTTGAACCACATGTTTAGCTCACCCTCTCCCCTTCTCTGACCTCCGTCTGTCTGCCCCCCTCTCTCCCAGACCAGCAGGATCTCAGAGAAGGAGATGCCAGATGAAATGGATGACAGTTTGTCTCCCAGTCTGGTCAGGTGTTCCTTGGTCTCCACAACTGACCAGCTGGTGAGATTGTTAGTCCTTATGTGTATCAGGATGTCAGGTTTTCTCCTGATCCCTGCATGATTTTAGCAATGCAGTCAGTGTCTCTCCACACTGATGTACCTGGGAGACATCTGACCCTTACCCCTGGCTGGAGGTAGGTATCAACTCCCCAAATCATGGAGTCTCCTATGATCAGAAGTGTTTTGGATTTCCTTTTTGCATTTTTTGTTTTGGTCTTTGTTTTGGGCAAGTTTTGTAGCGCTAGCTCCTGTGTTGCAGTGTCCTGCTCTGCAGTGTCCTCTGTCCCTTTGTTTGCTTTCGGAGATAGAGGCAAATACCTGTTTGTAGTTTTTATATGGTTTGTGGAGGTTAATGTTGGAAAGCACTGAGTGATGGGGCACCTGATTTGCCCCTCCTAACCGCTTGCCAATCTCCCGGGCCAACTACTCTCTGTGGTTGAGGTGCTTCAGTTGGATGTTGGGGAAATTTGCGGGCTATTCTTATAATATATTTCCTCCTGAATATGCAATTTGAGGCTCACAATCTGTTCATGCTGCCTGGAGCTGAGCCCTTAGATCTCCAATGGTCCAGCATGTAGGACAGCATCCTAAATCCTGTATAACTGCCCTTTTGAAAAGTGTCCCACAGTACCTGCAGTTAATAATATCCATTCCAGTTGAGTTGCTGAGTTTATTACCTGGTCCGAGTAGTTAGAAGGAGGAAAATGAAAGCAAAAGTTTGATTTTTTTGTTTTGTTTGTTTGTTTTTTATAACTTGTTATAACAAGTTAAATTACTTGTGTCCCTGTAAGTGAGGTCACTGTGTAGATACCCCTCTGATACTCCCCTTCCTGCTTTGCTACAGGAAATTTCATGACTGTGCTACCGTGTAAAAGGAGTGTAGCATGGGGTGGTTGGGGATGGGGGTGGGTGGCTGGGCCCTTCCCCTGCCGAAAAAGAAGAACCACGGATGAAAGAAACAAGGAGGTAAGAGTAGAAACAATCAACCAACAACAACTGCAGTAGCCCTGAAAGCTTAGCCTAATTATAGATAAAACTGTAAAACCTATATGCACCACCTGTAACAATTTCACAAAAGATATACCCTGCAAAAAACACTTTGCTACAGAGATTAGACTGCATGCCAGGAATGACAGCGAGTAGAGTAGAGCAGCATATGGGCAGATATGTGGGGAAGGTGGGAGGGGAGGCGCACATTATGGTGCGCCTGGGAATTAATAATCTGGAAGGGAGAAGGATAGAGGAGGTACAAGACAGCTTCAGGGAAGTGGGAAAACTATGCAGCAATGAGGGAACCATGGTAGCCTTCTCAGAAGTTCTGCCAGTGCCAAGGACTAGTACAGACAGGAAGAGAAGAATCAGTGACTTTAACAAGTGGCTGAGGGAATGGTGTGGGACCAAGGGTTATGTACTGGTGGGGGACTGGGGTAGCATATGGGATAACACAGATCTTTATGCAGGCGATAGGTTACTCCTCAGGAGGGCAGGATCACAGGTGTTGAAGCAGAAGCTGAGGGATTTCATCAATGAGAGGTTTCATTTAAACTAGGTGGGGGGGGCATTGGAGCCGGGAATCACCAGGACAGGGGGGCCCTTGGACCTCCTTCCACTACAGGTATAGATATGACCTTAGGCAAAATAGGGGTTGGAGTGAAGGGTAAGGAAGCAGGAAGGATAGGAACAGCATGGAGAATGGTTTCACTAAATCCTAGGAGACTGGGGAACAAGTTGGCAGAGTTGCAGGCATTGATGGCAGGGGGGAGGTGGACATAGCTGCCATTAATAAGACGTGGGCAACCAGGCACCATGACTGGGACCTAACCATCCCAGGGTACAAACTATTCCAGTGGGATAGAGAAAAAGGTAAGGCTGGGGGGATTGCCATTTACGTAAGGGAAGGGATCAGATGTAATAGGGAGGAAGAGGAGGAAGGCAGGTCGGAAGTAATCTGGCTGCAACTACATAGCCAAAAAGGGACCAAGATCTGTCTGGGGTTGTTTATAGACCTCCACCCCCAGAAGGAGGACACTGACAGGGAACTGGGAGAGCAGATAAGGAGGCATACTGGCAAAGGCAGCACAGTGGTGGTGGGGGACTTTAATCTACCAGGGGTGGATTGGAGCATCCCAGCAACCACTTGCACCAGGGAGCAGATCCTCCTGGAAGCATTCCAGGATGGCTTCCTTACCCAGAGGGTAGTGGAGCCAATGAGGGAGGGGAATATACTAGACCTGGTCCTAGAAGATGGGGAACAGGTCGGGGATGTAAAGGTGGAGGAACCTCTGGCAAGCAGTGACCACTGCACAGTGTGGTTCTCAATCAATCTGGGTAGGGAAGTATCCACTACAAAAACTAGGGCCCTGGACTTCAAAAAAGTGGACTTTGAGAGGATGGGACACATACTGGAAAGTCATATGGCAATCATCCACCCAGAAATGGACACAGAACAAAAATAGGCAGTCATCAAGGCAAGACTGGCTGAAGCCACTAAAACTTGTGTCAAGAGCCAGAGTAAGAAAGCCAGGACTAAGAAACCAAGTTGGATGAGTAGAGAGGTAGTGGAGAAGGTGAGGGAAAAGAGGAATGCATTTTGGACCTACAAGAGATCCAACAGGGCAGGAGACAGAGAAGAATATGTGAAGAAATCCAGAGAAGTGAGCAGAGTGGTAAGGGCAACAAAGGTGGCTAGGGAATGGAGGTGAGCACAGGGGATCAAAGAAGAAGAAAAGGATTTCTTCAGATATATCAGAGAGAAGAGGAAGAGCAAGGATCAAATTGTTAGGATGAGGAGGAGAAGTGAGTGGGTAGAGAAGGGGGCTGAACAGGCAGAAGCACTTAATGAATACTTCTGTTCAGTCTTCACCAAGAAGAGGGATGGGCCCATACCTGAGAGGAAGGACGAGGTGGGAGAGGGTGGGGAGAAACAACCATGGATGGGGAAATCACAGTGGAAAGGGTGAGGGAAGGCCTTGAGTCCCTGAAGGTGGACAAGGCACCTGGCCCAGATGGAGTCCACCCCAAGGTGCAGAAAGAGTTGGCAGAGGTCCTGGCAGGGCCATTGGCAGACCTGTTCAATACCTCTCTGAACTCAGAGTGCTTGCCCAGGGACTGGAGGGAAGCACACATGGTACCTCTCTATAAGAGTGGGCCCAAGGACAAACCGGGGAATTACAGACCAGTGAGCCTTACAACAATTGTGGGAAAACAGACGGAGACAATCCTCAAGGAAAGACTGGTGCAATTACTTGAGGATAACAATCTCCAGGACAGCAGGCAGCATGGGTTTGTCTTGGGCAGATCCTGCCAGATGAACCTGGCTGATTTTTACGACTGGGTTACAAGGGTACAGGACAGGAGACATGCGATGGATGTCCTCTACCTGGATTTCAGCAAGGTCTTTGACTCAGTGCCACATGATAGGCTGACCTGCAAGTTAAAGAGTCTGGGAAACTGGTCAGATGGGTCGAGAACTGGCTGAAGGGTAGACAGCAGAAGGTAGTAGTGGGGGAGGAGGAATCTGAACCCAGGGCAGTAACAAGTTGTGTACCACAGGACTCAGTGCTGGGACCAGTTCTGTTTAACATATTCATAGCCAACACTGCAGTAGGGATTAAGAGCAAGATCAGTCTGTTCGCAGATGCCGCAAAGATTTGTGCCGAGGTAGATGGGGGAAGCAAAAGTACTTCAGGAGGATTTGGCAAAACTAGAGGAATGGTCTCACACTTGACAGCTTGGTTTCAATGCCAAGAAGTGCAAAGTGATGCATTTAGGAGGCAAGAACCCAGGACACAATTACTGGCTGGAGGGTGTCCCGTTAACAAAATCCAAGGAGGCGAAGGATCTGGGAGTGCTGGTAACCAAGGAGATGAACCACTCTGCTCAGTGCAGGAAGGCAGCAATGAAGGTGAACAGGATGCTAGGGTGCATAGCAAGGGGGATTACTTCTAGGATTGAGGAGGTCATTTTGCCCCTGTACAGGTCCTTGGTGAGACCGCACCTAGAGTACTGTGTGCGATTCTGGTGCCTCTACTTGAAAAGGGACATCAAACTACTAGAGGGGGGTACAGCACAAGGCAACAAAAATGATCCTGGGGTTGCGGGACCAAGCATATGAGGAGAGACTGAGAGAGCTCAGTATGTATACTTTGGAGGAAAGAAGGGAGAGAGGGGATATGATTGAGACCTTCAAGTACCTGAAGGGTTTGAACAGAGTAGACACCAGGTGTATGCTCAATCTGAAGGGTGGAAGGGAAACCAGGCAGTGGTTGGAAGTTGGAAGGGGGCAGATTCAAGAGGGAACTGAGGAGAAACTATTTCACAGAAAGGGTGGTGACAGGGTGGAATGCTCTGCCAGAGGAAGTCGTATCGCTGCAGAGTGTTGGGGGCATCAAGAGGGGTGGGACAGATTCAAGTGGAGAGTACAAATCAGGAGGGGGTGGGAGATGGGGGGAAAGCATATGAAGGAGGCGGGGCAGCTGCAGTCTAGTGGACTGAAGTTCTGCACACTCACGCAGACTAGATAGACCGAATGGCCTGTATCTGCTGGCAATTTCGTATGTTCGTATAAAATGTACTTTTGAAAAGAAAATTACATTTTCCTCAGTTAGCCTGCAGTGGTCTAGCTTACCTTCCCGAGGGGAATGCATTGATCTTGAGTGAATCCTGGCAATTACTTGATCAATTTGAGCTGTGGCATCTCTGACCCCCCCCATCCTGAAGCCACAGTCCATGAAGGCCTTCTTTGTAAACCCCTGGCATGGGATCCTGTTTTAATTTTTTTCCCCGTGGATTGCCAATCAGGATTCATGGCCCAAGGATGAGACTCAGAATTAGACCAAACCATTTCTCCACCCACTTAGCAGGGGTAGTGCCAGGACATCACAAATATAGTACTGAAGGAGAAGACCTCATCCCACCACCCGGCCACTCATCTAATTCCCTTAGTGAAATCACTAAACCCTCAGGCTCCTCTTTCCAGTAAAACCCACATTTAGATTGACCCACTTCGGCAATATGTACATTTGCTGCTTATAAAAGGCAGCCATTAAGCATTCGGCAGTCTGTTGTGTGCTTTTCTTAAGAGAGTCTCTTTTCTTCCAGCCCTCCTGCATGCAACTATGAGAAGGCCTCAGATGAAAGTCACATTTCAAAGGCTATGACAAAGCCAGTAAGCAATCTATAAAGTTATATGTCTTTTCTCTGTGGCTGATACTGGGTACTGGCCTTTGGTAAGGAAGAACTATCTAGTCTTGCCTCCTTTGGCTGCTGTGAGGTGTTAGTTTTTGAGTTAATCTTTTGGTCCAGCCACAATTTTCCAAGGAGTGGAGTCTGTCAATCAATCTGCCAACTGGTCAGGGTGCGAGTAGAGTTCTGAGGGGACCCCCACATTTTTTAAAAGTGGTTTAGCTTCTGCTAATGTATAAGAGAACTAGTGGCCATCCTCCAAAAGTATCTTGGACTGTGCTAGGGGAAACATGTGCATTTTAATATTTTTAACCGTTAAGAATTTCTTTATTTCCAACAGGGTTTTCCTTTTCTGGAGTGTCAGTGGAGTATAGTCTTGATTCACGTAAAGACTCTTATCCTCAAAAAGCAGCTCTTTTTTGTTCCAGGCGGTCTTTAAAACCTTCATTTTAGTTCCATAGTCAAAGAACTTGAGGACAATAGATCTGGGCCTGGCCTTTAGATCGGTAAGCTTTCTGGTAAGCACTTTGGGGGCTCAAATGATGGTGAGGGATTCTCGAGAGTGGGGGTTGAGGAGTTCTTTCACTTTCAGGAAGGATTCAATAAACTCTTCCATATAATATTTCCTGTCTCTATGTCATCAGGTAATCCATGTATTCTGATTTTGTCACTACAGGAACGGAGTTCCATGTCATCAATCTTTTCCGTGAGCTCCCATTCCCATTTCTGTAATTTTTGTAGCAAATTGTCATGTTGGTCTGCCGAGATTGTAGCCTCAGTCAGCCCCTTCTCAAGATCCATGGTATGCTGTGGTTCCTCATCAAGCCTGTGGACTGTGTCCTCTATGACTTTCTCCAGCTTATTCATTGTAGTATCTAGTTTACCAAGTACTTTGAAGAGTGTTTTTGATGCTATTGTGACATTCTCTTCACATTCCTTCCCACTGCCCTCACTAAGCTGCTCTGAGGCAAGGGATGTCGAACGCTTTTTGCTGCAGGCCCTGGTGTCTGGTGCTTCAGCTGCCTTAGGTTGCACCAAATAGTCAAGTAGCAACTCTTGAGTTTTAGATTTCCCTGGCATAATTTTGCTTATGTTATGATCTGTTATTAAAGTCAAATTTCCATTTGTTTTTAAAACAGATTGCTATAGATTAAAATGTCCTGAGGGGAGAGGCGATCAGATTCACATCCTCATTGCTTGGAGGCAGAAACAGAAGTCCCCTCGCTCCCCCAATGTTTTAATTTTTAATTGGTAATTAATTCAAGGCATAAAAAAGTTTGGGGTTTATTAATCATTTTTACTGCATTCACTATGCCCCATAGGGACACGTTTAGTTTTCCTCATCTTGCAAGTCAAGCTTCATCTTCTCTAGGGCTAAGATAAGGTTGATCTTTACTAGGTCAGATGGTTAGAGGAGATTTTAAGTCCTAGAGATGGCAAGTAATAAGAAGTCCATTCAAGTAGCAAATTAGAATTTATTAACATAACTTGGGAGCAACTTTTATATAATGGAATGATCTTCAATTTACTCCAGTTTGTACCTAAGCCAGATATTTCAAAAAAGTCCTCTATTGTTTCCTTCAGAATATACGGGGATGTGCTTGGGCTTTGTAATGTTAGTAACAAGTCTTCAGCATAGGTGAGTATCTTGAAATGGTAACCTTTAATTTGACACCCTCAGTTCCATTGGTGACCTTTAACTTTCTATTTAGGGGTTCTATTGTAATAATAAATGAACAAAGGGTGAGAAGACAGTCTTATCTGGTACTCCTCTCTAGATGAAAGCTCTCTGAATTATGCCTGTTTGGCAATACTGCTGCATTATAGAATGCATCAAGCAACTCACGTTTTTTTCAGAGCAGCATGCAAATACTCCCATTCAATTGAATTGAATGCTTTAGCTGCATCAAGGGATACCATATTCTCTTTTTTTTCTTTATTTGGTGTAGTTCATAATATGGAAAGGAGTCTTTGGATATTATCAAATCCCTGATGCCAAGGAATATAGCCAACCTGTTTTTTGCCAGTGGCCTCTTGAATCACTTTTTGCAGCCTGTTACTCAAAATCTTTGCTATAATTTAATAGTCTGAGTTTAGTAAAGAAACCAGTCTATAACTTGAGCATTGCCAAGGATTTTTCCGTTGTTTGGGAATGACCACTATCAAAGCTTTCCGCATTGTTGGAGACAACCTTTGTTTTCTGCTTCTTGATATACTTGAATAAGGTGTTCAACTAATATAGGGGAACATTCCTGATAAAAAATCAATAGGAATGCCTTCAGACCCTCCTGTGCTAACTTTTCTATAACTGTCTACATCTGAAATCCTTCTAACGTACTTGGATTATCCAATGGCTTTGACAAACCCTTAGAAATTGCAAGGAGATTTACTGTTGAAAGAAAATGATTTATTGTTTTCTAATCTAGATATTAATTGCTGTGATATCATTCTCTCTAGGATGCCAGGAATTCTGTATTTAGGGTTCTGTTTGATGTTACCAGTCTACCATTTTTAGTTCTACAACTTGTTACCAGATTTTGCATACACTTCTTCTTAAGCATACTCGCTAAAAGTCTACAAGGCTTCTCCCTGCCTCCCAGTATTTCTATCTCAACCTAAAGAGGATGCATTTTGCCTGTTTGTCTTGCATGGTGTTAATCTCATACTTATGTCCTGTAATCAAAAACAATTTGCTTTTATTCTGTGTTGTGATCAATTTATTAGTTCTGTTAGGGATCTTAGTTTTATTTCCTTTTCTTTATGTTTTGAGGTTGCCATGTTATTCTCTAAGCTGAAAAAACAATGTGCCCTTGCCAGAATGTAGCATTTATAGCCTCCCATATGGTGGATTTAGACACATTCTATAAATCATTCATTTAAAAAAAATGACGTCATCATTTACTCAACTGTAGAATTCCTTGTCTTGTAGCAAGGATACATTAAAGGTCTACTTCACAGGACCACTCCTATATGGGCTAACTTTAATGCAAGTAACAACTATAGCATGGTCTGAAAATGGCACTATCTAAAATCTTGGCACTTCACAATCCATTACACAGACTCTTAAACAGTAAAACTTAATTAATCTTTCTATAGCTGTCATGGGGAATCGAATAAAAGGAGTAGTCTCTACCCCTAGGGTTCAGTGCCGTCCAGACTTTGCAAAAACAATTGTCTTTTACCAGAAGTTTCAACACTTTCCTCCCTTTGTGTGACATGTTGAGCTTGCCTTGTTGTTTCAGTTCCACATACTGTGGTGTCCATAGCTGTATTAAAGTTCCTTCCCTCCCCCTCCCCAAGTATAACTTACGCATACCTCAAGACTCCCAGGTCACATAAGATTTTACAGAAAGATTCAGGGCAATTGCCAGACGGTGCATAAATACTACATACTATATAGCCAAATTTTGTATATCTATAGTCCTGACTACTGTTTGTCATCTCCCATCTGTATCACCTACTGTATTTTCTTTTCTAGTTTAAAGTACTTTTTTTTAATTAAGGTTGTCACCCCTCCCTTTGTTAACTTGAATAACAACAGTAGAATTATTTCCCATACAGGACTTTCATATCTCATTTACACGGTTCTCCTGTAAAATTGCAATATTTGCTCTCTTATTAGTCAATGACTGTGCAAATCTAGATCCAAACCCTTTATCATTCCAACTTATAATGTTCAAACCTGACACAAAGACAATTCAGAGGCAGCAGTGAAGGTCATATGAGGAAAGGTTTTGTAGACCTTAACATGTATGCACTGGGGAAGGGAAAGATGGGATATTAATTACAGTAGACCCAGAAATTCTTACAAGGAATAGAGGATACAGTGTAAGGACTTGTTCACAGGGACCACAAGGGTACGGCGACTAGAGCACACAGATGGAGGCCTTTGGGGGGGGGCAGAGATTCAGGTGGGATGTGAAAAAGTTATTTGTCATGGAGCAGGTGATTTATAAATGGAACAGAGAGGTGGCTGAGGCCAAGGCTGTGATGGGGCTTAACTGGCAGACATTAAAGAAAACTAAGACCAGCAGGCAGAAGATGGGAAGGGATACCTAGGGAAGGGGGTAACCATCGGCAACTAGGGTTGGCAGATCTCTAAATCCCACCCAGCATTAGGCTAAGCATGGAGCTAGGCAGGGCAATAGGCAGACAGAAGGGGCCATTGGGTCTTTTTCTGCTGACACAGTCTGTGCTTCTGTGTGAAACAGCAAATTTAAATTCATAGGAAAAAAACACAAAACTTGGAAAAAGCAAGAAAGCAAAGGCAGAATTCATCTAAAAAAGAAGAAATATTATGGCTGGACAATATTGTTGGTCATTACAGAGAAATAGTCAGCACTAAGAGACCCACACCTATGTGTGGGGCTGGTTTCAATTTGCAGTTTGTATGCAAACAAGTTTTTATTACTTACTGTTTCCTGCAGAATATTAGATTGTATCAGGCTGATATTACTGGCTCCTAAACTGACATTTGATGTAACCAGGAATCCCAGACTACCCTGCCGCTGATATCAGAGCTGTGTTGCAGCTGTGGAAGATTCAACAGCCTGAAGTACATGTTAGAGTTTTTATATACTCTGGTCTTTTGTTTGCTGGTCCTACTGTCCTCCCGGGGCTAAGTATAGTCACAGAAGACAGTACTTATCTCTAGGAGAACAGAGGGACTGGCAAACAGCTGATAGGAGCTTATGAAAGTTCTAATGTACACTGATGGCTATTAAATTTCCCACTGCTACAGCCCTGTTCTGACATCGGCCACAGGGGATTCTGGGATTTCTGGTTACAGCAAATATAAGCTTGGGAGTCAGCAGGATCAGGCAGCTATGATCTTCTATACTGGAGTAAACAGTAAGTCCATTTTGTTTTTGCACACAAACTGCAAGTTGGGACTAGCCCTACACTTGGGTGTGGGCCTCTTAGTCCTGGTTTGTACTCTTTAATACTGGAAACAAAAGTCCACAACAAAAAAAATGTTCTGCAAGACTTAAAATGAGTACCAGATGATCAGTTGCCTCTGCTGTTGCAGTAGAGGGTGCGCTCAATATCATCATGCCTGGAGTGCACTGTGAGGCCTGAGATGAATGCTCTTATACCTTCAACAACCTGATGTGTGATGAGAAGACATCCACAGTGAAGCATACCCTGGAAACACAGAAATTTACAGGGAAGAAAAAGACCTGTTGTCCAGTCTGCTTGGTTACCTTAGATAATTTGTTCCCATAGATGCTATATGGCGTCGGAACTATCCATTGCTAAATCCGACCCAAAATGGCCACCTGGAGCAAATGAGATAATAGGAATGACATGCCTATCTAGGTGAAGCGACCTGAGGATGCCACCATTGAAGATTCACGCTCTTTCTCTATGCCCTTCCGCCCCCACTACCTGCCCCTGAATGTGTCCTGAATCCCACCACAGATGTGATTCATGGTGTGAACTTGAGCATGACACTTTCTCAGCCATGCTCCAATCCACCCAACTGTAAATTGGATAGAAGCAAGAACTGCCACTGTATATCAGATGTTGCAACTCTGTGAACTAAACTGTACATTGTAAACTGGAAGCAGTAGGAAGGGCATGTAGGTTCAGACAAGTTGACTTAATGCAAATAAGAAAGACCAACTGAAGTCTTGACAGTGGTTTACACACCAGAAGGAACTGGCAGTTACTGCAGCCCACCCTCTAACCTTTCACCCACACTTCCAAAAAAAGCAACTTCTTTAGGCAAAATCAGACTGCAGATTTTCAGTACTATCTCTGGTTTTACCGTAGTGCTCAGATATAAAAGACCCACCCCTCACACCCAGAAAAACAGAGCACACGTGACTGCACACCACTGACATAAGCAGTCAGAGCAGCTATTGTAGACAGCTGCTGTGCTGAAGGAGCCACTTTGCTGAAGGTTTCTTGCCCTGATACTTACGCATAATTAAAATTCTTTGCAAACTGTATTCCCACCACTTACTCCTGCATCATGACCGAAAGGGCACCTTTCTCTAAAAAATCATGTGTTAAGCTTACATCAGCCCTCACCAATAGTACATAAATAATGTGCGACTTAGAAAAATGTTTATTCAGTTTGCACCTTTGTATGGCATGGAGGGCATCCTGCCCCTTTAACTCCAAATAAAATAGTCCTGAGAATTGCTGTTGGCGCATATGTCTTCACTCACTGATGCTTCAGTTTCAAAATAAAAGTAACTGTTTCTAGACAACCGAGACATGCTGGAGACCAGAGGATGTTAATGATATCCAGGAGGAGAAACCTAGACTCACCAGACCTCACTCTGACAGAGACTCATGGTTTGAGCTCCAAGGACTCTGATCCTCACACTTGAGCAGATATGGTGTAGGGCAAAGTGGTGTGATCCAGACTCAAATGTTTTGTGTGTTAAATGCAATGTAATGATTTGAACTCTCTGTTTTTATTCTGTCCTTTCATGCTAAATAAATTAGCATTTGTTTGAGTTACATGTCTCCACTGTCCCATCTTTATCCATTGGTGTAATGCACTGCCTGTTGTTTGTCACTGAGGTAGTCAACACTGGTGAAAGAGCCACGTAAACAGACCTGTAGAGGGTCTATCCTGATGTTTGCTTTAATGAAATTAATAAGCTAGCTTCCCTACATCCTGGCATTCTTGGTTGTTGCGTACAACCTGGATCTGGAACCCCTCTGAAAAATTATTAAAGGCCTACCACCTATATTCAATGAGGATGGCACCTTGAAATGTATTTTCCAGGAACCACCTTTACTGTCTTTCAAACAACCACCTCACTTATCCAACCTGATTGTCAGAAGCAAACTTACACCTGACCAAAACAACAGAACACTTAAGAGATACAAAATCTTGCAATATTCCTAATTATGAACTGGGTCATGAAAATCCAACAACCTGGTTGGCTAAGCCCTCTTCTTACCCATGATTAAAGTCCATAACATAATCATGGTGAGAAAAGATGCCAGCCAACAGGTCATTTTACCTCTTAGAAATCTGTCCACCTATACATTTTGGTAGCTAAGTTGAAGTCACAGTCAGTGACAGCAACAGGTGGGCCAGTAGGGTATAAGCCTACTGAAATGTCTGCTTTGTGTTTTTTTAATGAGTCATGTCTCTCATGTACATTGACCCTGGGCATCAGCTGGGTGACAGGAGTGAGTGCTGGCTCGAACAACAGTTTAGTGTGGGTAGGACAAAGTGAGTGGTGGCTTGAGTGGCAGTTCTTCACTAATCAAATACTGTCACATGATATGACCCCAACCAAGCCATGAAGAAATCTCAATATCATCAGCTCAGTGCAGTGAGTGAGTGATGGCTTGAGCAGCAGTTTAAAAAGAAAAAAAAAGCAAAGGAGCCCCTGAGTGTCTGATAGGTACAGAAACAGGATATATTGGGCATGAGGGTGGGCTGTTTGAAAACAATTCATTAGTGTAGTACACTACAGCACAAACTACAATGTGCTGTACTGTATACAAACACCACACAAGCTTAACTCCTATCAGTGCATACTGCAACAGCGCCACCTGCTGATTACAACCCACGAAAAACTATTTTGTTGCTATGTACTCCCACAATACCCC
This sequence comes from Neoceratodus forsteri, assembly GCA_016271365.2. Classification (NCBI taxonomy): domain Eukaryota; kingdom Metazoa; phylum Chordata; order Ceratodontiformes; family Ceratodontidae; genus Neoceratodus; species Neoceratodus forsteri. The sequence goes on along the minus strand of CM057453.1, from coordinate 1,056,594,836 downwards.
CACAGAATCATTTTTTCACTTATTTAAATTTTTTAATTTATTTATAACATTTTAATCCAGTTCATAATAGCAATAATACAGTCCAGGGTGTGGTAGATCTTGGGATACAATCACTTCTCGGGTGCATGAAACACTCAGCCTGTGACCTCATGCCTCACAGCGCACCTGAGGTGTGATGATATCCTGTGATATATCACACTCTGTTGTGTATTATTGCTTAAATGTAAACCATGTAAGAACATTTCCACTTCAGACTTTATCAACACCCCCCAAAACAAGCAATTCAAGATACAGAAGAGTTATACACATGGATCCCAGAATGTTGTCTGTTACATCCAGTGCAAGCAATGTCCACATACAGGCTATGTGAGGGAAACCAGGCATTGGCAATCCCTTCAAATCCAAATGAACTCACAATGACACAACATAATGGAGAAAAAGACAGAAACACCAGTGGGACTACATTTCTCTCAATCTGATCACTCCATCTCTGACTTCACTGACCTGGTTTGAAAGGCAAGCTTATGAGCTCAAATGTAGTCACCTTCTTGATAAAACAAATAATGGACTGAATACTGACTTTGGTTGACCCGTTACAAGTTTTTATAGATCTTGGTTCATGACCCATTACAAATTTTAACTGACAACTGTCTTCTTCTTGGTTCAAGTGCATATATATTTCCTGTGCATATATTTATACATTTTACATATTTTTAAAGGGGCACTGTCAGCTTTGCCCCTCGGTTTTGCCTCAATTTGAAACAATGATTCCACAAGCACATACCTGTACCAACATTAGAGTAAAATGCGCCTACATAAGCAAAAAACTGCACTGGTTACCTGTTTTTGTAAAAAAAGCATTACTTCGGTTAACTTCGGATCAAATACAAACCATCCCCACGGAAGAAGATTCCACACGAGCAGCGCATATGGTGTCGTAGCGGTGCAGAAATCGTTTTATAGCCCCATTACAACAAATAGATCATTTAGTAGAACTCCGTAATGAAAAGTACTGCTGGTATTTAAAATTTAATCCCGAGCATCGTTTCAGCCACAAAACACTTTGAAACTGTGGCACCGAAATCCCGCGCATGTGCAATAACAGTGGGAGGAAAAGATCTCGCGCAAGAATGTTTCCGCTATTACGCATGCGCGGGATTTCGGTGCCACAGTTTCCAAGTGTTTTGTTGCTGAACCAGTGCTCAGGATTAAATTTTAAATACCAACAGCACTTTTCATTACGGAGTTCTACTAAATGATCTATTTGTTGTAATGAGGACCATAAAAAACGCACTTTGGCACCGCGCGCTGCCTACATGCGCGTTCTCAGCATGGAATCTTCTTCCGGTGGGGCGGGTTTGCATTCGGTCCGAAAGTTAACTGAAGTAATGCTTTTTATTACAAAAACAGGTAACCAGTGCAGTTTTTTGCTTATGAAGGTGCATTCGACTCTAATATTGGTACAGGTATGTACATGTGGAATCACTGTTACAAACTGAGGCAAAACCGAGGGGCAAAGCTGACAGTGTCCCTTTAATGTGCCTTATACAATAAAAAGGTTTTATTTATATTGTAGTGTCTCTCTCTCTCTGTGTCACACACACACACACACACACACACACACACACAGTCTTTATTTAGGGAGATTCTTTGAAAATAAACATCTTACAATTTCTGGGCCTTCTGTTGTCACATTCTATTTCAGGAGATAAGTCTACTTCACTAATCTGATTTACAACCACCTAGTATTTCAAAAACTGTTTTTCTTCTCTTCATACTTCTTATCAAAAGAAGTGTTATACCCATTGTGACAGAAATGGGCAGGAAAGAGTTAATGGTTTGGATTCTGTAAGTGCCTTATTTTTTTAGCAGTTTGGAAAAAATACAGTCAGGCTGAAATCCTCTGTTCAGCAGCATCCAGCTTGTGGAATTCCAATCTGCTAGATAAGAGCTGGTTCATAAATCTCGAGTGGACATCTCCAGACACACACAGACCTGCAGATACGGACACAGGGCAGTTTGAATGGATTGGATCATTCAAATATAAACTTAAGGTGAAAAGGGAATATAATTGGTCACTGATAGGTGTTCACTCTGATTGGGACAATTAAATACATACATGTTGGTTGGTGCATTTAAAGGGAGAATAGGAATGACCTATTCTCCACAGAGTATATATCCTTCTAAAAGATAGAGAAGGCTCTCTTATGCTTTGGAAGCAGGGAGGGGAAACATAAGTTTGGAGCCTACCTTGTAGCTATGTCTGTGGGAGCTGGCAGTTAGAACAGGGTCCAGTGTCTCTTGTAAGGACAGGAAAGGGTAAGTTTAGTGATAGCATATTTCAGTAATAGCCTTCTTCTTTTGCCATCTGTTATTTAAAAACATTTGTTTACTTTTCCTATATGAGTGTTATTCTATTGTGTTGTAAATATATATCCTGTAAATGCTCAGTGCACTTTCTGTTAAGTAAAAGCTATTTATTTGCTCAACAGTTGTGACTGTGATGTCATTTTTCTAAGGTAATATTTGGTTTCCACTGGCTGAGATAAACTCTGTGTAGCATCCGCCACCCGAGAGAGAGAGAGAGAGACACACTACCAGACTTTAACTTGTGCAATTGCACGTTTGATTGTTCAAGTTTGTACACTTGAAAGAGGTGCCAGAAGGAAAGTACGGCTGGTGGCAGCTAATACCCAAGGACAGACACCTCCCTAAAAGCTGTTTCAGCCCAGAGGGAGATGTGGGTTGTCACATATTGGTTGGCAGTGGTGGGGTGATGATAGCGGACTGCGTAGCACACTGAGATACAGAGTTTGCCAGTGGAACAGTTACCTTAGCATTGCAAAACAGGATATATAAGATGATACATTTGTACAACAGTTTTATTTTTTTCTAGTTAGTACAGTAAAGTGTAGCAGTAGAGAATGAGCTCCACAGAATATGACTCACTTACTGTGGCACAGCTTTTTGAAAGGTGCCAGGAAAAGGGGATTCAGCCTGAAAGTCTAAAGCAGAAGAAAAAGGCAGATCTCATAGCTACTCTCTTGGCACATGATCTGAAGCAGACAGTTGCTGGGGGTGAGTCAGGAACTGAGGCAGCAGACCCCCCACACCAGCTTGAGGTGCTGCAACTGCAGCTGGTGCTGCAAGAAAGGGCACTGGAGGCAAAAAGACTGGATGCTGAAGCAGAAGCAAGAAGGTTAGAAGCAGAGAAAGAACTTGAAAAAAAGAGACTGGCAGACAGAGAGAAAGAACATCAGGAAAAGAAGAAAGAACGCAAAGAAAGAGAAAAAGAACAACAGCACGAGAAGGAGATGATTACCCTGCGCAGCCAGCAAACCGTGAGTAATGGTGGAGTGAGTTTACCTCATGAAGCCAAAATGAATTCTAAATTGTTCCCTCAGTTTAAACAGGGAGATGACCTTGATTTATTTTTAAGGTCATTTGAGAGAGTATGCGACCAATTAAAATTGACTAAGGCTTCCTGGTCAACTTATCTCACACCCTTGCTGATGGGGCGAGCGTTGCATGCATTTGCTAAAATGAGTAATGAAGACTGTGCTGATTATGATAAAGTGAAAACAGTGTTGTTGAAATGTTTTGAATTAACTCCTGAGGCTTATAGAAGGAAATTTAGGGAGTTAAAGAAAAGCCCAGATGACAGTTATGCAGAACTGCAGGTTAAACTGTATACTTACCTTGATAGGTGGATGGAGGGGGCTAAAACAACTACTATGGAACTGATTAAAGCTGTATTGGTGAGAGAACAATTCCTTAAAATTGTACCTGAGGACATGCATGTATGGCTCATAGACAGGGCATGCGCCTCTTCCACAGAGGTGGCAGGAAGCCCTGACGAGTATCTGTCTAGCCGGCCATACACACAGCGTAAGTCTTATGGTGGGGAGACAGCACATGGTTATAAGGGATCTCATGGGGGCAACCCAAAGGAAACCAGCCTGCACCTGAGCCCAAAGTAGAGCCCTCTGGTTCTAAGGGGACTCAAGAAATAGGTCCCCAGAAATGTCATATTTGCAATCAAGTGGTACACTTGAGATATAACTGCCCTCAGAAACTGGTTAAGGGGCAGAGGTATGGGGAAGTGGGTGATCAAAAGAGCACTGGTGTGTTTGTAGGGTGCGTACAGTCTGAAGAACCACTCTCTGATGAGAATCTGTGTCCCATTATAGTTAATGGAATAGTAACACAGGGACTGTGGGACACACGCGTTAACATCGCCCTGGTAAGGCAGGATCTCATTCAGGCAGAGCAGATGGTGCCTGGAAAATACTCCAAGGTCCAGGCATTCACAGGGCCACCAGTCCCATTACCAATGGCTAGAGTCTTCCTGAGCTGGGAAGGGGGCCATGGAGAAAAGGAGGTGGGAGATGTAGAGGACCTACCTGTAAGTGTGATTGTGGGGAAGGATTTGGACCCCAGTAAAAAACTGGTGTGTGTTGTAACTTGTAGTCAGACACAAAGGCAAGCTTCTGAGGGTGAAGAGGGGTTGACTCTGCTGTTGCTAGCCTTGCTTGTAGAGCAGAAAGCAGCTAACTAAAAGAAGCTACATTTTCTTCTTAATTTAAAACATATATCTCAGCAGGAGTCAGTGTCTGTTAAGATTAAGTATACAGATAACTTTATTAGAAGTAGAAGGGAACTTATTTAGGGTTAAAAAAAGAAAGAAAAGAAAGAAGGTCAGTGTGTATTCTGTGCAGTGAAGGGTACTGTATCAGCTGACTTTGCTAAACCAGTAGGCAGAAAGAGAGCTTACCTGGGGCTGTGGTTAAGACACAATAAAAGCAGGTGAGTCAAATTACAACTTCCTGTTGCTAGCCTTTTTTTACTAATTGCCCTCCATCCCACCTCCACCCACCCACCCAAAGCCACTACTACTTTTATAGCCACTGGATTTGACTGTCAACAGGAACTTCCTGTTTGGCAGTAGGAAGGAAAGGATCATAGAGAAACATTGGTTTTGTCAACCCTAAAGTAGAAAAAGTAGCTCACTCTCCCCCCCTAGCTGCTGGTGGTCTGATATTGAGCAAGGAAGAAGGAGGCTACTGAAGAAGATAGGAAGTTGCTGTCCCAGAACAGGAAGGGTGAGAGTTGTAAGGAGAGGAGAGAGTAAGCATCCAGAGAAACAGTAGAGGGGACACAAAATAAGACATGATAGCAGTGGTGCAGTGCAATGGCTGTGGGGCGGCAGTGTTCCGGGAGACATTCTGGAGGCTGCGATGCTGCCCTATTTGCAGACACCTCTCCAGTTTGAGAGAGGAGGTTGCCCATCTCCAGGCTGACCTGGCTAGGATTCGTGAAACCTCCTCCCCCACCCAGGGACCACCAGGGCCAATGCCACTACCTCAGAGTTTGCCAAGAAAGAGGAGAGGCTGGACCAAAGTGAGCTCAAGGAGGGAGAGGGTGGTGGAACAGAGTTGCATCCCTCCAGCTGTACCTCTCCACACTTCATTCACTCTTCTGGTGGATAGTGGTTCCTCTATGGAGGCACCTGCAGGGAGACCAAGGAGGATGCTGGGAACCTTCACAAAGGAGACCCAAAGGAGGGTGGATGGGACCCCACAGGGAAGGAAACAACTCCTGTGGGGACTCAATCATTAGGGGGTAGAAATGGGGAGGAAGGGAGAGAGGAGCAAGGTGCCTCCTGTGCCACGGCTTGAGGGACGGGAAGCGAACTCAGGATCGTTGGAGGAGCTGCATGAGGGAGGGAGCTGGATGTCATTGTCCACCTAGGGACAAATGACCTGGCTAGAAATGGGATCAGAGCAGTGCAAGTGGAGTTTGTAGAGTTGGGAAGGGGCCTTAGACAAGTAGTGCATACGGTAACCTTCTTGGAGGTGCTGCCTGTCTATGGCAAGGGAGATGCTAGGGCACTTCTCACCAGGGAATTCAATGAGTGGTTGAAAAACTGGTGTGGAGCTCAGGGTTTTGGCTTCATTGGGGACTGGGGAGCCACCTGGTGGGATGCAGACCTATACTGGTGTGATGGTCTTCATCTGTCCAGGTGGGGAACCAGGATCCTAGGTGAGAGGTTTAAATGCTTCATTGGCAAGCATTTAAACTAGCCAAGGGGGGACTGAAAGAAGCAGGAAATCTGAGCCCTCCCACAAAACATGGTGATTAGTGAGGTAAACACCAAGGTACAGAAGTTATTAGGAGCAGAACAGATTTAAATGTAAAAAGGCAAAGGCAGTAAGGACAGAAAAGGGGCTAAAAGGGTAAGGCTATCAAAAGTGGAGGGTGATGAGTACCAATGCCCGTAGTCTGTAACAAGCTCCTGAACCAGTGGCCTTGATGGAAGAGGGTTTCTGATATTGTGGCAGTCACAGAAACATGGTAACAGAGAACCATGACTGGGATGTCAACATACCAGGATACACAATCTACAGGAGGGACAGGGAGGGTAAAAAGGAGGAGGAGTAGCTCTCGTGTAAAGGAAGGGATCAAAGCAACAGAACTAAAGAGTAAACAGGGAGCAGATGAGGCACTTTGGGTCACCCTGGAGACAGGAAATGGCACCACAATCCGCATGGGGTTGTATACAGACCCCCATCTCAGGGGGAGGGAATGGACAAGGAAATGATAGAAGGCTTTCTTAGAATGGCAGAAAAAGGGGAGATATTGTTGATGGGGGACCTGAATATGCCAGATGTTAACTGGAGCACCTTTGCTGCAGGCACATCCAAGAGCAGGGTCATTCTTGATGCCCTACAGGGGGCATGCCTCAGACAGCTAGTATTAGAACCCACTCGGGAGGGAGCAATCTTAGACCTGGTACTTTCAAATGGGGATGGAGAAAGAATCTCAGAGTTAGAAGTGGGTAGCCATCTGGGAACAAGCAACCACCAAATAGTGTGGTTCACGATAAACACAGCCATACAATCAAGCCATACAAAAGCAAGAGTACTAGACTTTAGGAGGGCTGACTTTGGGAAAATGAGAGAGTGCCTCAGAAAAGCACTAGCAAACAGGCAAGAAGGAGGGGTGGAGGAACAATGAGGAGTGATCAAAACAGCCATCACAGAGGCAACAAGCCTTGTGTAAAGCAAATCAATAAAACACAACGAAGGAAAAAAACGCAATGGTTCACAAAAGAGGTGGCTGGGAAGGTTAAGGAGAAAAGGACAGCATTCAGAAAATATAAGGAAACACAGAAGGAGCAGGACTGAGAACTTTATCAGTTAAAGCAGAAAGAGGCTGGGAAGGCAGTCAGAATAGCAAAGGCCCAAACCGAGGAAAGGATAGCCAATTCTGTTAAGAAGGGGGATAAGACCTTTTATAGGTACATTAGGGAGTGAAGAAAGACCAAAGGAGGGATACTGAAGCTTAATAAAGGGGAGGGAATGTGGGTAGAGGGTGACAATGAAAAAGCAGGGATACTGAACGAATATTTCTGCTCAGTATTCACAAAGGAAGAGGAGGGAGTTACCTAAACCAAACAAGAGAAACACTCTGAAGACGGGCCGATACCAATCCATTTACAGAAGAAAGGGTTCTGAAAGAACTAATAAAATTGAAGGTGGACAAGCAATGGGGCCTAATGGGATTCACCCAAGAATTCTAAAAGAACTAGGGTAGAACTAGTGACATTGCTGACTACTCTCTTTAACAAATCATGGGAGGATGGGTGGTACTGAGGACTGGAGGAGGGCAGATGTGATTCCTCTTCACAAAGTGGGAGCAGGACAGAGGCAGGAAACTACAGACCAGTTAGTTTGACCTCAGTGGTAGGGAAAATGATGGAATCACTTTGGGAAAGAATTGTTGAGTACCTAGAGGCCAGTGGGCACAGGACCCAAGGCAGCATGGATTCACGATGGGAAGGTCATCTCAGATGAATCTAATAGATTTCTTTGACTGGGTGACCAAAGTTGTAGACCAGGGAGGGACTGTGGACATGGCCTACCTAGATTTTAGCAAGGCATTTGATACAGTCCCACACAAAAGATTAATACACAAGATAGCCAGCCTTGGAATGGGTCCCAAGGTGGTAGCCTGGATAAAAATTGGCTAGACAACAGGATGCAAAGGGTAGTAGTAAATGGAGTACACAGGAAGAAAGGAGGGTTACTAGTGGGGTACCGAGGGTTCAGTACTAGGACCGGTCCTTTAATGTCTTTATAAGTGACATTGCAGAGGAACTGAAGGAAAATATGTCTCTTTGCAGATGACACAAAGATCTGCAACAGGGTTGATACACAAGATGGAGTGGAAAGGATGAGAAGGGACTTGGCAAGGTTGGAGGAATGGTCAAATGTATGGCAGCTCAGATTCAATGCAAAGAAGTGCAAGGTAATGCACATGGAAACAAAACCCAGGGAAGTGTACACAATGGGGGTGAGATACTGACAACAGTAAAAATAGAAAGGGACCTGGGAGTAATTATATCAGATGACCTAAAGGTGGGCAAGCAATGTGAGAGGCAGTAAGAAAGGCTGGGGGATACTGGGATGCATAGGAAGAGGCATCAATAGTAGAAAACAGGAAGTTGTTATCCCTCTGTACAGACAGTTGGTGAGACCCCATCTGGAGTACTGTGTGCAGTTCTGGAGATCCCATCTCCGCAAAGACATAGACAGAATGGAGGCTGTCCAAAGGAGGGGAACTAAATGGTGCAGGGTCTGCACCAGAAGACATACTGAAGAAAGACTAAAGGAGCTTAATATGTATACTCTTGAGGAAAGAAGGGAGAGAGGGACATGATAGAAACTTTCAAGTACCTCAAGGAATTAACAAGTCCAAGAGGGTGGCATCTTCCAGAAAAAGAGATGTGCAAGAACAAGGGGGCACAATTTGAAGATGGAGGGGGGACAGCTCAGGGGTAATGTGAGGAAGCATTTTTTCACTGAGAGGGTTGTAAATGCATGGAACAGCCTCCCTGAGGAGGTCGTGGAGTCAAGAACAGTGGGGGACTTCAAGAATGCATGGGACAGGCATAAGGCAGTCCTAGGGGTGGGTAAGAGGAAGTAAGCTGTTGGTTAACTAGGATCTGCAGCTTATCTGTTAGGTAGGAAAATGGGCAGACTAGGTGGGCCAAGTGGTCCTTATCTGCCATCAAATTCTATGTTTCTATGTTTCTCTGGGGGGGCCAGCCACACCCTCAGCAGTTGAGGAAGAGTCCAACACAAGGGAGGGGCTGGCTAGAAGCAGCAGTCCAGAACCCCAGTCACAAATAGAGGAGCCCACAGGACTTCCTTCAGAAGGGACACTGGGAAGGGTCAGATGAGGGCAGCTGAGTGCTGTACAGCGAACTGACCCTACCCTGGAAAAACTGAGGTAAATAGCTCATAGGGCTGAGCATTCTCAGGGGGGTAAAGAGTCCATTTACTGGGACAATGGGCTGTTGTACAGAGAATGTCCAACAGAGGAAGGGCTAGCTGGTGAGGTACTCCAGCAGCTAGTAGTCCCTAAGGTTCACCGTCAGCAGCTTTTGGCCCTTGCACATGATATCCCTTTTTCAGGGCACTTGGGGGTGAGGTGCATGAAAAAGCATCTAACCAACAATTTATTCTGGCCTGGTATTGGCAAGGATGTGGCAAATTATTGCAGGAAATTGTCCACAGTGCCAGCGGGTGGGGAAAATGGGGGACAAGGCCAAGGCAGCTTTGGTGCCCCTGCCTATTATTGATGAACCCTTTAAGAGGGTAGCAGTGGACATAGTGGGGCCATTGAGCACCCCAAGTTGCACTGGCAAGTGGTATATCCTGGTAGTTGTAGACTATGCCACCAGATACCCAGAGGCAGTGGCCCTAACATCCTCTGAGGCAGAACCAGTGGCAGATGCACTGTTGGGAATATTTGGCTGCGTGGGCTTTCCCCAGAAGATACTGTCAGACTGGGGTGCCAATTTTATGTCAGGGTTAATGAGTAGTTTGTGGGAGAAGTGTGGGGTGAAGCAGCTCAAAATGTCCCCATACCATCCCCAAGCTAATGGTCTAGTGGAGCAATTTAATTCAACCCTTAAGACCATGCTAAGGACTTTTGCTGACCAGCATAAGAGGGACTGGGACAAATATTTGCCTCATCTCCTATTTGCATACAGGGAAGTCCCCCAGGAGTCCACAGGGTTCTCACCTTTTGAGCTTCTGTTTGGTCAAAGGGTGCGGGGGCCCTTAGATTTGATTCAGGATGCATGGGAGGGTGACTGTGCCTCCCAAGGGGAGTCTGTTGTGGAGTATGTCCTGAACTTCAGGACCCACCTTAGGGAGCTCATGGGGTTTGCCCACTGCACAACAGCGGCAGAAAGTCTAATATGACCATAGGGCTCAAGCCAGAGAATATGAGGTGGGACAGCGAGTGATGGCACTCATCCCTGTCCGACAGAATAAATTACAGGCAGCATGGGAAGGGCCATTCTCCATTGTCCAAAAGGTTAGTGATGTCAGCTACATGATAGAGCTACCAGACAGGAGATGCAAATGAAAGGTGTATCAATGTCAACATGCTGAAGCCCTACCATGACAGGGAGGAAATGGTCTTCACTGTATGCGGTTCCCCAGAGGAGGAAACTGAGGTAGATCCACTGGTGGACCTACTTGGGGAGGCCAGGGTTGCATCCTCTGTGGACAACCTTACCCTCTCAGAACAGCTGACACCAGCGCAGGTGCAAGAAATTAGGGGTGTGCTGAGAGAATTTGAGGACATGTTCACAGGGAAACCGGGCTACACCACCATGGCAGAGCACCATGTGGATACAAGGAGCCCAGGTTCCCCTGAAACAGTCCCTCTACAGAGTACCTGAGCATGTTAAGCAGACTGTGAAAGAAGAGCTCAAAGAGATGTTGGAACTGGGGGTAATCCAGGAATCCAGTAGCCCCTGGGCCTCACCCATGGTACTGATCCCCAAAAGGGATGGCACCACACGATTCTGCGTGGACTACTGGAAGTTTAATAGTTGCACGGAGTCTGATGCCTATCCCATGCCCAGAACAGATGAGACCCTGGAGCGACTGGGGGAGCCAAGTATTTGATCACACTAGACCTAACAAAGGGCTATTGGCAGGTACCTCTGACCCTTGTGGCCAGGGAAAGATCAGCTTTTGTTACTCCATTTGGTTTATATGAATTTAAGGTAATGCCATTTGGAATGAAGAATGCACCTGCAACCTTTCAACGGCTTGTAGATTGCATTCTGTCTGAGATAAGTAGTTTGCATTGGCTTATATGGATGATATAGCCATATACAGCCAGACCTAGGATGAGCACATCAGGAATGTGCAGTATGTGTTCCACAGGTTAAAGAAGGCAAGTCTGACAGTCAAGGCAGAGAAGTGCCAGATAGGTATGGCAGAAGTATCCTACCTTCGGCACTGGGTGGGTAGTGGAGCCTGCCAAGGTTGATGCCATCCTGGCCTGGCCTACTCCAACCACAAAGAAACAGGTCAGGGCATTTCTAGGGACAGCAGGATACTACCGAAGGTTTGTTCCCCACTTTAGCGATCTGGCTAAGCCCCTGACAGACTTAACCAAGAAGGGAAAGCCAGATACAGTGAAGTGGTCAGAAGGCTGTCAGGTTGCTTTTCAGGAGCTAAAAAAGGCCTTAAGTGGCCCACCTGTATTGGCTTCCCCCAATTATAGTTTAAAGTTTATGGTCCATGTGGATGCCTCAGATCATGGGCTGGGGGCTGTGCTGAGCCAAGTTACCCAGCAGGGGGAGGAGCACCCGGTTGTGTACCTCAGCCAGAGGCTTTTGCCCAGAGAGGAGGTATACGCCGCAATTGAGAAGGAATGCTTGGGGATAGTGTGGGCCCTTCAGAAGCTGCAGCCTTACCTATATGGGAGAGAATTTAGTGTGGTCACAGATCATAATCCCCTGATTTGGCTTCATAGGTCCAGTGGGCAAAATGGAAAACTACTACGTTGGAGTTTGGTATTACAGGCATACAACACGACCATCCAGCATTGCAGTGGCAAACAAAATGCAAATGCGGATGGGCAATCTAGGCAGGGCTAATGGCCTGGCTGGATACTTTTGGCCACTTCCCAATAATTGCATGAACAGCTGTGTCACTTGGGGTAGCCCAAGGGACACGCCTTCATTATCTGGGGGGGGAGTGACAGAAATGGGCAGGAAAGAGTTAATGGTTTGGATTCTGTAGGTGTCTTATTTTTTTAGCAGTTTGGAAAAAATACAGTCAGGCTGAAATCCTCTGTCCAGAAGCATCCATCTTGTGGAATTTCTAGCTGCTAGATAAGAGCTGGGTCATAAATCTTGAGTGGACATCTCCAGACACACACAGACCTGCAGACACGGACACAGGGCAGTTTGAATTGATTGGATTATTCAAATATAAACTTAAGGTGAAAAGGGAATATAATTGGTCACTGATAGGTGTTCACTCTGATTGGGACAATTAAATACATACATTTTGGTTGGTGCATTTAAAGGGAGACTAGGAATGACCTATTCTCCTCAGAGTATGTGACCTTCTAAAAGACAGAGAAGGCTCTCTTGTGCTTTGGAAGCTGGAAGGGGAAACATATGCTTGGAGCCTACCTTATAGCTATGTCCGTGAGAACTGGCAGCTAGAACAGGGTTTCGTGTCTCTTGTAAGGACAGGGAAGGGTAAGTTTAGTGATAGCATATTTCAGTAATAGCCTTCTTCTTTTGCCATCTGTTATTTAAAAATATTTGTTTACTTTTCCTGTATGAGTGTTATTCTCTTGTGTTGTAAATTTATATCCTGTGAATGCGCAGTGCAATTTCTGTTAAGTAAAAGCTATTTATTTGCTCAACAGTTGTGACTGTGATGTCATTTTTCTAAGGTAATATTTGGTTTCCACTGACTGAGGTAAACTCTGTGTAGCATCCGCCACCCGAGAGAGACACACTACCAGACTTTAACTTGTGCAATTGCATGTTTGATTATTCAAGTCTGTACACTTGAAAGAGGTGCTGGAAAGAAAGTCTGGCTGGTGGCAGCGAATACCCGAGGACAGACACCTCTCTAAAAGCTGTTTCAGCCCAGAGGAAGAGGTGGGTTGTCACACCCATGTGTAAAAGTTTATTTACCAGTAGATTTGTTTATCTCAACTAAAGAAGCTTGTTTTCTGTAGAATCTGGTTGCTACACCTGATGAAGGTCTCTGTGTAGCCTGTAAGCTTGTGTTTTGCAAATCTCTTGTTGGCCCATTATAAAGTAGCAGATCACCCACTTTGTTCATCTGTTTCTAGGTGAGAAAAATAATAAATCAGTCAACCACACCCAAAGGGTCGCTAACGCCATTCAGAAGGGCAAGGGCTGGTTTGGCTCTGGCTTTCTATTAGGCCTTCTAAGTGGTATGCATTTAATCAGTCCGCATATCAACAGGACCTCTAAATAGGGATATTTGAGGAAGTGGGAGAGTGGAGAGATACATTGACACAACAATCCATGATGAATCGGATCAGCATGACCCTCCTCTCAGCATGTATGTGGGTTTGCTGTGAACCAGGGAGAAGTTGGAAGGAAAGATTGCTCAGTCTCCAGAACAACCACGAGGATCATTCCAAAACCAGAGGGACTCTTCTTGCATTCTATCATGTGAGGAACACTTTTAAAAGCTCAGCTTGAGCAGCGGTCAGTAACTTCTGACAATTTTTTTTTTAAGAAATCAGTAATAGCAATATTGAACATCCTTTTTTAATGTGGTTTATCCATTGCTTAAAAGCACAGGAAAACAACACTTCCTATAGGTTAGGTAGGGAGCCCAAAGCACATGTGTTACATTTAGAGTCTCCTGTTTCTATTATAAAATGGAGTTTGAACCTGGTTGGATAGTTTATTTATTTATTTACTTTTGGTAACTGGGCGAACCCACTGGCAGCTCAAAATTAATGACAGTTATACAAGTAAGGGTAACATTTCATTTTAGACAGTTATACAATCAAATATACACATAAAAACATAATTTAGTTTTCATATTTTAGCAAGATTGTGGTGGTGGTGGTGTGTGTACTTCCACACTGAAATATTGCTCCTAAAAATTGGTACGGCTGAATCAGATTCTAGATTCCGTTAAGGTGCAATTCCCGTTCTCTGCAGTATTGATGACAGGTGGTTTCAGCAGGTGTACAATTAGTTTGGAAAAATCACATAGCCTAGGACAGTTAGTGAACCATCCAGACATGAAGTAGTTTTGGATCTTATCCTAACAAATGTAAAGAGCTACTTACGCCTCAAAGAAAACTTTGAAAAACTTAATAACTAGGCACAATTCTGCTTGCATTCCATATATATATATATATATTCTAGATTTCACCTCCCCATTATTTATTACTGAGATAATGTGCATGAATGCATGACTTTTATCCCTTGCAGTTACTTTAATCTGTCTCTATAACTTACTGCCTACTTCAAGTCATAATGCTCTGTTGTGACATGACAATCTGTTGCCATGAGAGTGACTGTGATGTCACAAGTAGTGCATTATGACCTCAGGTAGGGAGACAGCAACAGGAACAGATGAACTCTTCAGGAGCAAAAAGCCTGTTTTCATGCAAATTACCTCAGCAATAAATAATGGGGAAGAGGAATAAAGAACTAATGTGAAATACGAGCTGAACTTTATCTAAATATTATGTTTTGTTAAAGTTCTCTTGAAGGTGTCAGCTGCTCTTTAATAATACAATGGCTTCCAATTAAAATAGGATCTGGTTACAGCTTGGAGAAGGTACAATTTATACATTATAACTTGAGAACAGACATAGATTTTCATCACAATTACAGCAATATCTGATATTTCACTTATCCATCAGATGTGGAGAGGCACTAATACCCGACTGTTAGAAACATAGAAAAATAGACAATGATGGAAGAAAAGGACCAAAGGCCCATCTAGTCTGCCTGGAATTCCCCATCTGCTCTTGGACCTTTTGTCCATATAGGGTTTAATCCCTCCCGGTCCATCTCCCTGCTCCCCTCCCCACTGTTAGTGACCTGAGCAACCTCTAAACCCTTCTCTCTGTCCCAGCCATGCTTGAATCCATATATGGTCTTAGCGCCCACTCCCTCCACTGGCAGACCTTTCTATAGCTCCACCACCCTTTCTGTAAAATAGAACCTCCTCACATCCCTCTTAAACCTCACCCCAACCAGTACCCGCTTGTGACCTTGGGGTTCTTGACTCTGTACTCCTGCTAAATAGTTCCCCGCAGTTCACCATGTTTATTCCCATTAGGAACATGAAGGTCTCTAACACCCCCCCTCTCGCCTGGCCTCTAGTGAGCACCTGTTCAGTGCTGTGAGAGGATCTTCTTAAGGTCTACCCTGTTGGCCCTGAATCATCTTGGTCACCTTGTGTTGTACCGTCTACAGCCTGTCCCTGTCCTTCCTTAGGTAAGGACTCCAGAACTGGGCACAGTATTCCAGGTGCAGCCTCACCAGTGACCTATATAAAAGTAGTAGTAACTCCTTTTTCCTGCCATCAATACCCCTTCCAATACACCCCAGTATCCTGTTAGCCTTCCTATAGACCTTGTTACACTGGTTTGATTGTTTGGTGATGTCACTAATGGTGACTCATAGGTCCTTTTTCTCTGCATAGTTCTCAGCTAAACCCCTCACATCCAGTACTTTGTCCTGTTTTTTTTCCCTAAGTGCATAACCTTGTATTTTTTAGCATTGCATTTTAACTAAAACAAGCATTTGTCAATGCCGAATGTTTGCTTGCTGGCATTGGCAGTGGTAGTGTAGAAGTTACAGAGCTGCGTAATAGTAATGGCAGTGAAGTATTGAACTGAAGCCAACCCCACCACCACCCTGCAGAGAGTGACAGGCATTGGGGTGTGCCTTGGGTCATCAGGCATAATGGGCTGGTGCAATTTCAGTACACCCCACCCTGCAGACACTGGCAAGTGTCACGGTGTTCCTTGGGGTCTTTGTCCTTATGTGCACCCCATTCCATTAGGAAATACAGAGATGGGTGATGAGATAGAGAATGGGGTGAACTTTGGGGCTGAAGAGTCCAAGGTATACTTCGATGCTTCTCACTGGCTGCAGGGTGTGGAATGGTATGAGCATTACAGGCAAGAATCCCAAGTCACACCCCTGATGCCTGCCATTCTCTACAGGGTTGGGCGTTATGGTTGGAAACCCTAATACCTCAGGCATTCATTGGTATTTTCACTCCAAATGTTCAACATGGTTTTTTTGTGACCCCACCTCATGAACAGGGGGAATATCAGTTTCTTAGCCGAAAGCTGCTTATGCACAGTGACTATGGCATTTAGCACCACAGGTGCAAAACATTCAACAGGATGTAAAATGACAGCTGTACTGTTCATGGGAGGTGTAAAATGGCAATGTTGCAAATCTGCAGTAAAATATTTAAAAAATGGTGAAGTCACGAAATGATATAGAAACTGTGCAACGACATCGTGAATATAATTAGATTGGGGATTTTTTCAGCAGATTGTCAACTCAGGCATTTTGGTGCCTCCGATCATGAACAGTGTCACTGTGATTTTCTTTATCTGTCCCGAACAATGATTTCCACAGCGACTACGCATCTCTGCGCTGAAAGTGTGAAAACACACTTCGCTGTAGAAAATGACAGCTATACTGTAAATAAGGCAGTGTGGAAAATGCCACTGATGAAAATCTGGACTTAAAATATTACAAAGTCATGAATTTACGAGGGTGCGTGGAAACTGCGCAATGCTCACTCATAACACAGTCATTTTATGGACTTTTGTCACCAAATTTTCAACATAGCCATTTTAAGACCTCTGCTCATGAACAGTGTAACTGATTTTCTTAATCTGTCCCAAACATTGCTTTCACACACCAACAGCACCATTGTGCGCTATATGTGTGAAAACACATTTTGGGCGAGATATGAAAAATGGCAGCTGTACTGTTCATAAGGAAGTGTAATAAAATGGCAATGTTGAAAATCTGGAGTGAAAATATTAAATTTGCAAACTTATGAGCATGCATAGAACTGGCAAAACGTGACCAGAAACAGTCATTTTAGGAATGTTTTCACCAAATTTTCAACATAGCCATTTTAAGACCTCTACTCATGAACAGTGCCACTGTGATTTTCTTAATGCATCCCATACATTGATTTCAAGACATCGACCGCGCCATTGTGCGCTATATGGGCGGAAACACATTTTGGGCAAGATGTGAAAAATGACAGCTGTACTGCTCATAAGGAGGTGTGGTAAAATGGCAATGTTGAAAATCTGGAGTGTAAATATTGAAAATTCGCAAACTTACGAACGTGTGTAGGAACTGCACAACGCACGCTCGTAAAACAGTCATTTTTTTGGAATTTTTTCACCAAATTTTCAACATAGCCATTTTAAGACCTCTGCTCATGAACAGTGTCACTGTGATTTTCTTAATTTGTTCCATACATTGATTTAGCAGACCACTGCGCCTGACAAAGCGCTACATGGGCGGAAACATGTTTTGGGTGAGATGAAAATGACAGCTGTATTGCTCATAAGAAGGTGTGGTAAAATGGCAATGTTGAAAATCTTGAGTGAAAATATTGAAAATTGCGAACTTTACGAAATGCGGCGTAGGAACTACAACGCACGGTCGTAAAATAGTCATTATTAGGAATTTTTTCACCATATTTCAACATAGCCATTTTAAGACCTCTGCTCATGAACAGTGTCACTGTGGTTTTCTTAATTTGTCCCGACATTGGTTTCGCACACCGATCGTGCCTAATAGCGCTACATGGGCGGAAACACATTTTGGGTGAGATGTGAAAATGACAGCTATACTACTCATAAGAAGGTGTGGTAAAATGGAATTTTTCCACCAAATTTTCAAAATAGGCTTCTTGAGAGCCCACCTTATGAACACTGGCAGTGTCGTTTTGTTAATCAGTCCCGAAAGGTGATTTAGCGCAGTGACTGCGAAATCACCCTTTGGGCCGAATAACGCCATGACAGTGACATCATTCATGAGAAGGGGTCCCAAAAACCCCATGTTGAAAATTTGGTGCAAAAATTCCCAAAATGCCTGAGATATGCAACAATTTGAAACCCCCTATCTAGCCCATTATACAGCTTACCGGCATTTTCTCAGTTCAGGCGTCTGCTTTGAAGAGTGCAGACGTGTTCCCGTCCACCAAAGATTGTTGCGCCGAGGTCCGGAGGTAAGTATGGGGTGAGGGGGTGTGGGAGGCAGGTGCGAGGGTGGGTGCGGTTGTGGGAGGGTGCCAGGAGACTACGGGACTGTTTTTTCTTTATAGGTGTTCTTTTTGTTACAATGATGACGCGGGACATTTGCCACACTGGGGTGGGCTCCCAGCATGGCACAAGGACTGTTGGGGGGCATTCAGCCAATGGGTGATTGGGCACTTCCATCGGCCAAAGCATCGATTGCCACGCTGGGGTGGGCTCCCAGCGTGGCACCCAGTACTGGGGGAGGACAGTGGAGCCAATGGGGGATTGGGCACCCTCTGTCGGCTATATCATTAGTTGCCACGCTGGGGTGGGCACCCAGCATGGCATTTGAAAGGCTTTGGGGGGCAGGGGGAGCGCAGCACAGCCAACGGGGATTGGGCACCCCTGTCGGCTATACACTGTGTGCAAGTGCGTGCGGGGTGGGGGGGGCACGCATGCCTGCGTGGGCCTGTGTGTGTGTGTGTGTGTGGGGGTGGAGCTGCGCATGAGCAGGCGATATCTTATCGCTGCTCACTCAAGAGTAGCTCCCCCTTTGAAATGTATGCCACTGCATTTTGGAGCTTGTCATAGACAGCTCCAGCATGCATTGGCTTACAGGGGCCGCGCCTGCCAACACACTGACTGAATTGGAAGAGGGGGCGACACACCTCCGAAATCTCGGATGATGGCACTATGTTTCTTGCACATGCGTGCAAGCAAACATAAAAATGGGGTGAGCATCTCTGGTGAACAACCCTTGTAGTTAGAAGTCCGCTGAGTGGTATGCAAGGGACATTGTATGCATTTCAAAAAATCTGTTGTGCACCATCAAACCAGCAGACAAAATTTCCATTAAAAAATTCAAGCTTTTATTCAATATCAGCAACTTGCTTTGGCCACTTATGAAACATTCCAGATGTTTTCGCCTATGCCCCTGGGCTTTTTCAAGGGAAAGGGCTCCTAGTGGGCAGACAAATATAGGTTCATGTTAGTGATACATTTTCACAATAAAGGTTATTCATATCATTCATTTTAGTACTGAAAAACCTAATAAAACTTACCAGACTGAAATAGCCACATTGATGTTCTCACAGACACCTAAGCTGGTGTGTTGTTGTTCACCCCAGCCCAGCCGGTGCAGATCTGATTGGAGGGTTGAATCAAGGAGCTGATGTATCGCTGCCTGAATGACATCGTAGGACACTCTCCATTCCTGCCCACATCATAGGTATGCCCCTTAGTGTCAATCAAGCAGGAACCTTTTTGAAAATAAGACTACAACCTCCCGAGAGGGCACTGAGAGTGCTTAAAAGTCCACCATTTACTGTCTTAAAAAATGTAATTAGCAAGACCCAGCAATATACAGTCAATCTTGTCTTAGACTGGTGCTTAAATCACTTTTAAATTACAAAGTTCTAACCACACTAAAAAGACATTTCCCAGGAGGTCAGATACAGCAGCTCAAGGTCATCATCAACTGAAAATCCCTACAAATACACACTGCTATATAGTACTTAATTAAGCAATAAGGTGTATACAGGGGTTAGATTAGCAGTCTGTTAATCATCCCCTTGGAGTGTAATGTGGCATGAGGCACAGCCGAGTGCCATATTGCCCCAAGAGGGTGATTAATTGACTGTGAATCCTACTATGGCTACATGCCAGAGTGTGATTAACTGACTGTTAATCCTACTATAGCTACATGCCAGAGTGTTCAATTGTCTGCATGAAATGTGTAGTCTAACTGTTATTTTAGAAACTTTTAAAACCATTACAGTAAATAAGAGCATGCGTAGTAGTGGTATGTGATCTGCTGAGAAAGAAGGCTGTAGTGTGCAGATCAGTATTCAATGTCCGAATTTTAAAAACACATGCAAACACATGTGTAAGTCTGATTTTGTGAAAATACCTGCATTGAGCTGTACAGAATATTGGGCAGTCTGGAAATTACTGATCATTGTAAAATTAGTAAACAGATCATCTTTGTCTCTTGCATTTTATTTTTTTTTGAATGATCTATTTTTCTCCCCTCCATGCCCTGAATCCACCTCTCCTTCAGGCATCCAAGATCACAATCACCCCTTCTAACCCCACTGAGCCCCTTTGCCTCACATTGCAGCCTACCTTGAGGTAGCTCAGCGTTACCCTTCGCCGAGTGGGTCCCTCTCCTACGAGGGGGGAGGCATCAGTTGGGGCTGCCCAGTATGCTATATTTTTCCTCTGCCTTGGGTGCTGCTGAGATGGCCGACCCACAGGAAGTCTTCCAGGTATGCTGGTAGACTGGATGCCATCATCCGGCCAATCCAGAGCATTTTTTACATGTTCTGGTACTTCTCACATTGCAACGCTTTTGTCCAGTGCTCTCAGTCTCCACCGGGGGCTGCTGCAGAGTGAAGCAACCCTGGAACCCACCCCAGGAGAGTAAAGCAGTCCTGTGGATGCTCAATCCTCTCCTTCCCCTGCCAACCCTCGATGGCCCGAGTCCGTTCCCGAACCCAGGTCGCTGGTGTGGTGTGAAGTAAGGTGCCAGCACCTCAACCCTCTGTGCCACCAGGCTGGATCTTGCAATTTTTAAAATGAAACAGCTGCTGGTCACACTCTCCTCAGAGAAAATGTTTGTCAGCTGGTTGCTGCATACATTGATGGGAGCCAAATAAAAGAAGAATAAAGGATCTCTTTTTCTGTTAGTAATGAAGTAACCAATTGGAAAATGTTGCAGGTTGCTTTCTTTAAAGACAGGAATGACTGATGGGGTGCAGGGTGGGGAACAGATGAAATATGCAGCACAGAGTGTTTCACTCCACTGTTCTTATTGAACATTCACAAGATTCAGCTCCATGGCAGTTCTGTTTGTTTCTGTTTCAAAAGATGGGAAAGGGCGGGACACCGATTCAAATGACAGCCATTGTTTTACATTTAACGTTAAAGTTTCACTAAAAATAGCTGGAATTTCAGTCATTAATACTGGTAAAAACCTACGCTGTAAAGAGGCTGTACATGGTAGGGTAACGTGGGTTAATGTAACCCTATTAGAGCCTGTGCAACCAATCAGATTGCTTCACATAATATTACATTATAATAATGATTCTTAAAGTCATGTAAGGGAAGCCTGAACTTAAATCCAGGGCTTCATAACAGAGCAAAAATTGAAAGTGAAACGAACTCTAGATTGTCACAATAGGAATGGTAGTGTGTAAGGTCCGGTAAACCAATTAATGAAAACATCATCAAAAATGAACCAAAGGTATAACAAAGGAACCAATGTCCCTCTTCACAAGAGCAGTTGTAAAGAAGATGCAGGGAACTACAGGGCAGTTAGTCTAACCTTGCAGTCGGAAAGATAATGGAGGCACTCTTTAAGGAAAGAATAGTGGAACACCTGGAAGCCAATGGACGGGTGGATTCCAGGCAACACGGGTTCTCTGCAGGACGATCCTGTCAAACTAATCTGATAGATTTCTTTGACTGGGTGGCAAAGGCAGTAGACCGGGGTGAGGAGGGGCAGTAGATATTGCCTACCTCGATTTCAGCAAAGCCTTTGATACAGTCCCACATAGGAGAATGTTCAACAGGCTAGGCAGCCTGGGGTTGGGACGCAAGGTAGTGAACTGGATTGGAAACTGGTTAAGGGATAGAAAACAGAGGGTAGTGGTGAATGGAACCCAGTCAGATGGAAGGGAGGGGACCAATGGGGTACCTCAAGGGTCAGTACTGGGGCCAGTCCTCTTCAATGTCTTTGTCAGTGACATTGCAGATGGGTTGAAGGGAAAGGTTTGCCTGTTAGTGGATGACACCAAGATCTGCAACAGGGAGGATTCTCCGGAGGGGGTGGAAAGGATGAGAAAAGACCTGGAACTGCTGGAGAGATGGTCAGGGGCATGGCAGCTAAGGTTTAATGCAAAGAAGTGCAAAATCATGCATGTGGGGAGCAGGAACCCTGGGTCGAGCTACAGGTTGGGGAGGAGCTGCTAGCAGTAACTAAGGAGGAGAAGGAATTGGAGGTCATACTCGCAGATGACTTGAAGGCTGCTAGGCAGATAGCAAAGGGTGTGGGAAAGGCCAGTGGGATGTTGGGGTTTGTTGGAAGGGGAATCACAAGCTGAAGGAGGGAGGAAATAGTTCCACTGTACAAAACCCTGGTGAGACCTCACCTTGAATACTGTGTACAGTGCTGGAGACCACACCTTCAAAAGGACATTGACAAAATAGAGATGGTGCAGAGGAGGGAAACCAAAATGGTGAAGGGATTATATCACAAGGCTTACAAGGAGAGAGTAAGGGACCACAATTTGTATGCTCTGGAACAAAGGAGGGAGAGAGGTGACATGATAGAAACATTCAAGTACCTAAAGGACATTAACAAGGTGAAAGGGGACAACATATTCCAGATTAATAGTAGTTTCAAGACAAGAGGACATGACATGAGACTGAGGGGTGGCCACATAAGGGGAAATGTCTGGAAGTTCTTTTTTATGGAAAGGGTGGTGGATGCATGGAATAGCCTGCCCCAGGAGGTGGTGGCTGCCCATACAGTGGCGGGCTTCAAACATGCATGGGACAGAAACAAAGGAATAATAGAGATAGGAAGAAAAAGCTAACGCCAATGACCAGATAGGGTCACTGGATGCTTCATTAGGCAGCTTAAACGTGCAGACTGGATGGGCCTAGCGATCCTTATCTGCTGACAGCATCTATGTATCTATGCATGAATCAGTCTCTTCATTCAGCCCAATCTGTTAAGGACCCCCAATCTAACAATCCAATGTGCTTCTCTCATTAATAATTTTCCGTCCCAATCTCCTCCCCTATCTGGTCTCTTAACTTTTTCTATGCCAAAAAATCAACTAGTTGGTATCTGGTGATTTTCTGCCAGAAAATGTCCATCCAGATTTGAAGATTCACCTTTTCTATGAATCATTGACTTATGTTCTGAGATCCTCAAATGGAGTTCTCCACTGGTCTGTACCAAAAGCTGAACTGAATGGTGTAGAAAACATCATTCTCGGTGCAGTTTCACTCTGTTTCTCCTGTATTGTTGGGCTTGGATCCCTAGATTTACTATCAGCTTTTTCTTGGGCAGACTTTAACATTTTGTCATCATAATCTCTTTCTTTGAACCTCTTTGTGAGATCACCTGCTACAGTTTTATAGTCCTCAGAGAGTGCAGTTTCTTTTTATTCTTAGAAATTGACTATGTGGTATGTTATGTATAAAGTTTTTTAGAATGTGCACTATCAAATGCCAAAAAAGTATTTTTATCCATTGAGATCCTGTAAATCCTGGTCCCCAGCTTGACTTGATCTTTAAAAATTGTCAGATCCAGAAAAGGGAGTTCTTGGGCATCGAGCTGCAATGTAAATTGGTTATCGGGACTGATGGTATTCAAATAGGAGTGAACATTAATCAGATCCTCACAAGATCCCTGCCATGAAAAATTCAGATCATCTATATATCTTCTGTACAGCACAATATTTGAAACCAGTGGGTTGGTATGATTTGTCATGTACTGACTTTCAAAGGTGTGCATAAATAAATTAGCAAATGAAGGGGCCATCATGGACCCCATTGCTGTCCCCCTAGTTTGTAGGTAGAATTGTACATCAAACTTAAAGTAGTTCTTAGTTAACACAAACCTGCTAATTCTAACAAAAAATCAGTGCTTGGTTTCTCATCTGAATTCCTAAGATTTAACACTCCCCTTAAGCTTCCAGCCCTTCAGACTGGGATGAAAGTATACAGATTCACTATATCCATTGTGGCAAGGATAATATACACCAAGGGAAGACTCCATCTGCCTACCTGCGGGCCCTACACTTCTGTGCGATAACAGATGTCAAGAATTCATGGGGCTGTCTGGTGGACTGCAGAAGTGCAGGGCCCTCTTGGTCCTGTGCCTCCATGTGGCTGCATACACAAATGCACAGAGAAAAGAATCCATCTCTTAGCCAAAACACAGGGCCCTATGGCACCCACACATGTTGAGGTGCTGGGCCCTATGCCAAGAGAAGTGTTTGTTTCACTATATGGTACTTCAGCCTTTGCAGGTAACCCTGCACCTATCCTTCCCTAGCTAGGGGGTGGTGTTGGGTGACACTACCATCCCCCCAGCCTTGGCCCATCCAACTGGGTCACTGAGCTTGTCCCCAATCTCAGCTAACACAAAGCATTACTCTCTGGGGTAAAGGCTGGTACTATATACAATGTTTCTTAATAATTATTAATTACAGTTTTTCATTTTGACTCCAGATTTTCAAGATAGACATTTTATGACTTTCCCTTATAAACATGACATGTGGCATTTGTAGATCATTGGCTGAAACATCATTTTGCACTACATGTGTGAAAACACATCTCATCCATGGTTTGAAAAATGACACCTGTCACATGTGGTGTGAAAAAATGGCTATGTTGAAAGTTTGGAGTCACAATATTGAGAATTAGCAAACTACAAGTGAATGCTGTAATATTTCAATATAAAAAGTCATAACTTGGTCATCTTACTATATTTTTAACATAGCCTTCTTATGACCCCAGCTTATGAAGCCAGTAGGTGAAACTGTTCAAATCCTACGCAAAAGGTGATTTTGCATAGCTACCACATAATCACCTTTTGGGACAGATTTGAAAAATTACACCTACCTTGTTCATGAGATGGGGTCTGAAAAAGGCCATGTTGAAAATTTGGTGTAAAAATATTAAAAAATGAGCAAAGTTATGAGTAAAAGTTCAAATCCCATTGAAGCATCAGGTGTAACCCCACTGGGTCATCTCTGCTCCCGTGACCAGCTGCCAGCCGGACTTCCAAGCTACAGCCACATCCCGAGGACTCAACCCGACCAAAAGCACCAGGTGTAGCCCCACTGGGCCATCTGTGCTCCTGTGACCAGTGGAAGGAAGCCACCGGCCAGACCCCAAGCAAGAGCCACATCCTGAGGATTCAACCCGACCCAAAGCACCAATTACAGCATCTCAGCAATGGCTCTAAAGGCAGGAATATGATTGGCCCATGCAGAAACAGCTAGACTCTAATTGGCTGCTTCTCCACAGCTTCCCAGCTGAAGGGTCCCTGCCAGCTACCGGATCTACCACTTTTGACTCTGTTTTCCGGCCCATCCCCCCATCCCTAGGCCACCTTAAATACATGTTGGCCCCTCCTACTTCTCATGATGAGCCCTCCATTGGGTTGTTCTTCTGTGCTAGCTGTTGTATCAATGCTTATATGACCATGCCTCTATTTCTACCAGACTGCTAGACTGTGGAACCTGTAAGCCTTCCTTTCGTCTACCTTTCTGTCACTCAGATTTGGAGTTGCAGTAGTCCCACCTACCTCATCCTGTACTGAACCTCCACTAGAAAAACATTATAACCAACTCTGTGGACAAAGATAAAAATGCAGGCCATATATTTAACCCGCTGTCTTATTTTACTTTGCTGCCTTCAAATCTTAACCTTCTACTGCCTGTAGCCAAATAGTGTGAACAAACCTACCACTACCATTGACCGACTGGGTATACCGGGCTTATCAGAATACTGTACTTGGGTACTCCAATTACACTTACTGGAACCTTCAGTGCAGCTACCCTGGTGGGCTGGAACTTTGTCAGGGAGGGATTTAGAGCATATGCCTCCCTCTTCAGCATCTGTCCCCCAGCTGTCTCTGCCTTATTTGGCCAGGGTGCTTGTCTGTACATCATTATGCTCCCTTGGTGTCTGCCTCAGTGACCCCCCATCAATCTACTTGATTATCCATGCAAATGAGAATGGATTAGAGCCCACAGGCTACTCCTAGGGGCATTAAAGAAACTTTTGCTGCTTGTATTATTGTGCTCTGGCAATCTCAAGCTGAACCCTGGTCCTCCTGCGACCATCCCATCACCTGCTGACCTTGCCCATATTAAAGGTATGAGTTTTATGCACATCAATGCATGCAGCCTACTAAAGAAGTTTACTTCTATACATGCCTGGATCTTTCATACTAAGCCTGATGTCCTGGAAGTCTCCTACTCCTGGCTCAGACCCAGTACCACAGACCATGAGGCGAATATCCCATCCTACACATTTTTTAGAACAGACAGACTAACAAGAGATGGAGGAGTGTCCATCTATGCCCATGATAAATTTTTAGCCACGGTAATTAATTCAACCTCAATTCCAAAACAATTCGAAAACCTGACTCTCAAAGTCAAGCTTTCCTCTTCGGTCTCTGTCTGTGTTGTAGAATATTATAGGCCCCCGTCAGCTGGGCTTCAGATATTAGACCACTTAAACAGTATACTGGGGCCCCTGTTCTCTGAATTTATCATATTGGGTAGCCTTAACCTGGACTGGTGTTCCACTCCAAACCCCTCAAAAAAATTTGTGACTCCTTTGGACTTTCCCAACGTATTACTGAAGTAACACGCCCAAACAGGAAGAACCCAAATAATAGTTGGATCTTATTCTAGTAAGTAAACTACACCTGTTTTCCCATGCTGCTGTTTTCTTTTCTGATATCAGCGACCACTGTTTCGTGGACTGTGTGAGATCTTCCACAAATTCAACATCTATATCCAAATTTTATGTCAAGAGGAATCTCCGTAATGTCACCCCCTGTGCATATCTCTCTGACTTGTTCGACTCACTGAGATGGCAGTATTTCTATCTAGCAAAAACTATAAACACAGCGTATGATATTTTTCAGGAAATTGTGCTGGGGCACTTGATAAGCATGCACCCCTGGTGAAAACCAGCACTAAGAAAAAATCTTGCCCATGGTTCACGGCAGAGCTGAAGGCCGCCCTACACAACAGAGATCAGCTTTGGAAAAAAGGTCGGTGTACCAAGCTTCCGAAGGACTGGACCTCATTTAGGAGAGCCAGAAACCTTTGTACTAAGCTGGTCAGAGAGACTAGGGCACACTATTACAGGGCAGAACTTGACGCTTCATCCAGGAGTTCTGCTAATTTCAGAAAACCCTTAAAGGACATTGAAGGGCATGCGTCCCCCAACTCCCAACCTATAAAAGTCACCAATGGTGGCGGCACAGTTACAGATAAACAGACAATCCTTGACTATCTTAATAATCATTTTGTTACTGCAGTGCTTGCCTTTGATACTTCCCCTGCCAATAACCTCCATTCACAACTTGGTGCACAAGACCTAGCAGCCCCAGTCGCTGATGCAGCGTTTTCCCTTCAGCCTGCCTCCCGGAAAAAAGTTGAAGATCTATTTTTTCTTCTGGATACCAGGAAGAGTGCTGGAACAGACCTCATAGACCCCTATTTTCAAAAAATTAGTATCTACGTCTTGGCGGTGCCAATTACGCATCTCTTCAACCTATCTCTCTCTCTTGCATGGTGACATTCCACCCATTTTGAAAACCACCCATGTGATCCCCTTATTCAAAGCTGGAGACCCCAGTGATCTTAATAACTATAGACCAATCTCATTACTTCCTACTCTATCCAAAATGTTAGAGAAAATAGTAAGCGCACAGCTTAGGAACTACTTAGAATCTGCAAATCAGCTAAACCCTCTACAATCAGGTTTTAGGTCACACCACAGCACAATCTCAGACATTGCAAAAGTGAATAATGACTGGCAGGGGGCCCTGGACATAAAGAACTATGTATGTGCAGTCCTTCTGGACCTAAGCAAGGCATTTGACACTGTCAACCACGATTTGGTTTTGGTATCCCTCTTCAATATTGGCGTGGACTCCACTTCCCTGAGATGGTTCTCAAACTACCTCTCAGGTCACCAACAGCAAGTAACAGCTGAAGGAACTCTCACAGCTGAAACTCCTGCTGCAGGGAGTATCGCAAGGCTCCATATTGGGTCCAGTGCACTTCAGAATTTACATAAACGGTACTGACCTAGGAATCAAGTCTGCCAACATTCATCTTTTCGCTGATGACACGGTTCTGTACATTGGTAGACCTACACCTGAAGCTGCATGTACAGATCTACAACAGAAATTTAAACAACTGCAATTATAGCTACTAAAACAGAAACTTCTATTGAATGCAAAAAAACACAAAGGCTATGCTTTTTTCTCCCTTCATCAATGTCAACAACCCTGCAACACTAGGTACCATACCCCAGATTACCACATTGCTAGGTGAACTGTTAGAATTCATAACCAAATTCAAATATTTTGGGGGGGGTGGATTGACCAAAAACTTTCCTTCTTCAATCACATCAAGAAACTGATGAAAAAGCTCAAGGCCTCTTCTACAGAATCAAACATCTGCTCACCCAGGATGCCAGGAAGAGGTTGATACACACCACATTCCTATCACTGTTGGATTATGCTGACTTCTTGTACTGCCAAGGCCCTGCTTCTGCTCTAGCCAAGCTTGATATGCTTTACCATAGAGCCATAAGGTTCATCACTGATGCTCCATATTCCACTCATCTCTGCTCCTTATATTCTGCAGCTGGGTGGCAATCCCTCAAGTATAGAAGGCAGAGAAACACCGTGTACTGGACATACAGAGCTATTACTAAACAAGCATTTGTCAATGCCGAATGTTTGCTTGCTGGCATTGGCAGTGGTAGTGTAGAAGTTACAGAGCTGCGTAATAGGAATGGCAGTGAAGTATTGAAGTGAAGTCAACCCCACCACCACCCTGCAGAGAGTGACAGGCATTGGGGTGTGCCTTTGGGTCGTCAGGCATAACGACCACGCCATTTCACCACACCCCACCCTGCAGACACTGACAAGTGTCACTGTGCCTTCGGGTCTTTGGCCCTTATGCGCACCCCATTCCATCAGAAAATACGGTGAGATGGGTGCGGTATAGGAGAATGGGGTGAAGTTTGGGCCTGAAGAGTCCGAGGCACACCTTGATGCCTCTCACTGGCTGCAGGGTGTGGATGGGGTGGAATGGTATGAGCATTACAGGCAAGAATCGCAAGTCACACCCTGATGCCTGTCATTCTTCAGACAGGGTGGGGCGTTATGGTCGGAAACCCTAACGCCAGGCATTCGCTGGTATTTTCACCCAAATTTTCAACATGGTTTTTTGTGACCCCCACCTCATGAACAGTGGCAATATCAGTTTGTTAGCCGAAACTGCTTTTACACAGTGACTACGCATTTGGCACCACAGGTGCAAAACACATTCCAACAGGATGTGAAAATGACAGCGGTACTGTTCATGGGGAGGTGTAAAATGGCAATGTTGAAAATCTGCTGTGAAAATCTTAAAAAACTGGGTGGTCACTAGCATGTGCAAAATCTGTCAACGCATAATCGTAATGTAACTAGTTTGGGGATTTTTTTTACAGCAGATTGTTAACACAGGCATTTTGGGGCCTCCAATCATGAACAGTGTCACTGTGATTTTCTTTATCTGTCCCGAACAATGATTTCCCACAGCGACCACGCATTTCTGCACTAAAAGTGTGAAAACACATTTTGGCCATATTGTGGAAAATGACAGCTGTACTGTTCCTAAGGAGGTGTGGAAAAATGCCACTGGTGAAAATCTGGACTGAAAATATTACAAATTCATGAACTTAAGTGGGTGAGTGGAAACTGCGCAATGCTCACTCGTAACACAGTCATTTTTTGGACTTTTGTCACAAAATTTTCAACATAGAAATTTTAAGACCTCTGCTCATGACCAGTGTCACTGTGATTTTCTTAATCTGTCCCAAACATTGTTTTTGCACACCGACTGTACCATTGTGCGCTACATGTGCGGAAACACATTTTGGGCGAGATGTGAAGAATGGTAGCTGTACTGCTCATAAGGAAGTGCAGTAAAATGGCACTGTTGAAAATCTGGTGTGCAAATATTACAAATTAGCAAACTTGCCAGCGTGCGTAGGAACTGCGCAACTTGCGCTCCTAAAAGTCATTTTTTGGAATTTTTTCATCAAATTTTCAACATAGCCATTTTAAGACCTCTGCTCATGACCAGTGTCACTGTGATTTTCTTAATGTGTCCCATACATTGATTTCAAGACAACCGACCGCGCCATTGTGCGCTACATGGGCGGAAACACGCTGTGGGCGAGGTGTGAAAATGACAGCTGTACTGCTCATAAGGAGGTGTGGTAAAATGGCAATGTTGAAAATCTGGAGGAAAATATTGAAAATTTAGTGACCTATTAGCGCATGAGGAACCGCAAGAACGACGCCGGAAACAGTCTTTTATAGGAATTTTCTCACCAAATTTTCAACATAGCCATTTTAAGACCTCTACTCATGAACAGTGTCACTGTGATTTTCTTAATGTGTCCTCAGATATCGATTTCAAGACACCGACTGCGCCATTGTGTGCTACATGGGCGGAAACACGCTTGGGTGAGATGAAAATGACAGCTGTGCTGCTCATAAGGAGGTGTGGTAAAATGGCAATATTGAAAATCTGGAGTGAAAATATTGAAAATTCATGAACTTATGAGCGTGTGTAGGAACTGCACAATGCACGCTCGTAAAACAGTCATTTTAAGGAATTTGTTCACCAAATTTTCAACATAGGCTTTTTGAGAACCCACCTTATGAACACTGGCAGTGTCATTTCGTTAATGGGTCCCAAAAGGTGATTTCATGCAGTGACTGAGAAATCACCCTTCAGGCATGATTAACGCCATGACAGTGCAAGAATTCATGAGGAGAGGTCTCAAAAAAAACATGTTGAAAATGTGGTCCCAAAATTCCCAAAAATGCCTGAGATATGCAACAAAGTTGAAAAAACCCTATTTATTCCATTATACAGCTTACCGGCATTTCCTCAGTTCGCGGTCAGCTTTGAAGAGTGCAGACGTGTTCCCGGTCCACCGATGATTGTCGCGCTGAGCTCGGTGTAAGTATGTGGGTGGGGCCAGGGGCGGGAGATTGCAGGAAGGTTTTCTTCTTTACAGGTTTTTAGACGGGCGCGAATGCTTGCCAAGCTGGGGTGGGCTCCAGCGGCAGCTGGAAAGGCTGTTTGGGGGCTGGCGCTGACGGGGATTAGGCACCCTGCTGGCTATATACGCTTTGCCACGCTGGGGTGGGCCTCAGCATGGCACATGGAAAGCTTTTTGGGGGGCGGTAGCCAGGAGCCGATGGGGATTGGGCACCCCCTGGCTATGATAGTTCTGCCATGCTGGGGTGGGCTCCAGCGTGGTACCTGAACAGCTGTTGTTGGGGAGGCGGAGCCGACGGGGATTGAGCACTTCGCTGGCCACACAGTGTGTGCGTGGGGGAGTGCATCAGCATGCAATATGCATGCTTGCGTGTGTGTGTGTGGGGGAGCCTGCTCACTGAAGTGAAGCTCTCCATTTCAACTGTATGCCACTGCATTTTCCTGCTGTCATAGACAGCTGCAGCAGTGACTGGCGCACTGCGACCATGCCTGCAAACACACTGACTGAATTGGAAGAGGCTGACACACCTCTAGAAAACTCGTATGATGGCACTATGTTTCTTGCACATGCGTGCAAGCAAACATAAAAACTACTGCAATACATATCAGACTGTCTTCCACTAAGTGCGGTAGGTACATATGCCCTGAGAAGTGCCTCCTATATCTCCTGTATCTCCCTTGCTGTACCCAGAGTCAAATTGCACTTTGGTAGGTCTTTCATAAGCTATGCACTACTCCAACTGTGGAACAACTTGCAAACAACCTTGAAATTAGTCCTTCCTATCAATTTCTCAGCATTCAAACTGCTTTATGCTTGCTCCATCAAGGAACCATGTAGCTGCTTCCCCTGAATTGGGGCTTGCCTCCATTTTACAGAGTAACGGAGTAACCCTAGCACTTGCTACCCACCTTACTCTCTTACCTCCCCTTCTTCACTGGTATCCAGACGTTATACAGCTGCCCAGCCGTGATCCCCTAAACTTATTCCCTATTGACCATTGTCACTTGTCCATCGTCCCTCCAAGGCCCCTTGAACTAGTCTTCCATATCATCTAGCATGTATTTCTGCCTACCCTCTCCCCACTTGCTTTTGCTTCAAGCCTGCCTTACATAATATCTCTCTCCGTTCTTACCTTAGTTCCCATCATCCATGGTTATCTTCCTATCCTATGTATATTCTGAATATATCTTACTCTCCAGGTATCTGCCTTCTTTATACTTACTGTATATTGTATATAGTCCTGGGTTATAATCCCTTAACGTACCTTGTTCCAGTGCAGTCTGTTAGAACATAATCTATTCTGTGCCATGATCTTGTACACTGGGTGCATAATTTTACTCTAAGTGCCAACATTCAAACTGTATGCATAATTCACACTGTGTTTTTGTACATATGTAATGTGAGGATATTTACTCTGTGAATTGAACTTGTATTCTGTCTGCATATCTTTTGTGTATGGAACATGTATAATGTGCATGCATATGCTCTCGTGTATTGAACATATGTACTGTGAGTGTTATTTTTTACCCTGTGCATTGTATATGACTATTGTCCAGGTCCATCTTGAAAATGAGAAATGAGCATTTTGTGCAATGGTGTTTCACCTGGTTAAATAAAAACTTGATTGATTGATTGATTGAAATACATTAAACTAGACTAACTTTGTTTTCCCACATCACAGTCACAGGTTCCAGTTGCAAGACCTGTCTTCAATCGGACAGTGGATCTGTGTCATTGGACATGTTCAGGGGAGTATGCGTATGTGGGTGTGGGTGTGTGGGTGCTGAGTGGGGTGGGTGGGTAGGTGGGGATCCGGGGCTGATCGCCAACAGACTATTTTCTTTTCCACAGTTTTTTTTAGTATTAAAAAAATATATATTCAATAAGGGACTTTTTTTTATTTGCAGGAGGACCCTAGCCAACACTCGGAATTGGGCACCTTAGTTTAGGGATACTGTTCAGTAGCAGGGATTGAGCACCCCAATGCCACTATATATTGGGGAAGGTGCGGTTACCTAGAGGGAAGGGGGGATCAACAGAAGAGGTACTGGGGGTGGTACATTGAGAAGAGGGGGCAGGCAACTTGAAGGGGTGGGAAAGTGGTTTGCCTTTGCCTTTGATTTTCCCCAAAACGGGCTGTTCCTAAGAATTTATCAGTTTTCTTCATCTGTGAATATACTGCTTTCTTTCAATGTATATACTTATTGCTATGCGACTGCTGTTGTCAATAAGTGAATGTAAAAGCTTAGAAAATGTTATTGGGTGACACGTATCTACTTTAGCGTCACTACAAAAGTTTCTGTTCTGCAACTGCTTTTGTCAATAAGTGCTTGCAAAAGGTTTACACAACATTTACTGGGTGATGCAGCACTGGAATATCAGTTTTTCTAGAAGTGCCCTCCCCCAGAACTCCCTCCCACATCACTAGCACACTCATTCCACTAGAGTCACAATTCACGGGGTGCATCTTATTGAGAGGGACATTTTTCCTGTGTTATTCTGTATTTCCTGATGGTACATGATGTTTAAATTGCTTAACATTTCATCTTTTGCACTGTGTAAGCATTGACCCATGACACAGCATGGTTCTACTTGGGAATTAATCCACACCTGTTGGGGTCTCCAACCACGGGGGCATGGATTCATTGTCAAGTAGAACCACACTCTGGAGTGGGTTAATGCCCTTGTAACATGGCAAGCATGATGCTGGAACAGCAGGATTGTACTGTGCATGAACACACTGTGCCCACAAATGGCTCCCTCTGACTGTGTGGCCATGCTGCTCCGCATAGGAACCGACTTTTATTTTTTGGGGAGGGGGGCTCAACTAATGGCCGGGGGTCTGGTGGCTGGCAAGGCCCCCAGAGGCTCTGGGGTTTTTGGTGCTCTGTGGTGCATTTTTTTTTTTAACCTTCTTATTTATCCCCCTTTCCTACCTCGGTGTCCACTCCTTCGGACTGCTCATCCCCCTTTACGCCACTCACCCAGGATCTGCCCCTAGAGTGCCTCTCTCCTCCCTCCTTCTCTGCACATTGGGGTCTGTTCTGAGTTCGGTGGTCTTGGGTGGAGCCATCTTCATCTAGGACCACCGAGGGGTTTATCCATTTTCTCCTTCTACCCACTGAGGACGTCGGCATGCAGGACTGACGTCCAGACAGACGGCGTGCTGACGCACGCCATTGTCGAGTGCCCAGATGTCCTCCCCTCCCCGACTCTTGGCCACCTGAGCCCCAGTGCCCATGCTTCCACTGGCCCTGGAGCGTCGGGTGCATACAGCACCCCAGGAACCCACCCCTGGAGGAGGAGAGCATCCGTTGGGACGCTCGATCCTCCTCCTCCCCTCTGACTCCCCGGGCAACCCGAGTCCGCTCCCCGCCCGGTTGCCGGCTGGCATGAGGTGGCGCCCAGCGCCAACCTCAGCGCCACCGGCCGGCTAGTATTTGAAGGTTATACTGAAGAGATAGCACAGCATAAACAAACACCATTGAAATCATAGCATAGTACTGAAATTTGCCTGTAGGCCAAAACACCAGGCAAATACAGTCACCCTCGGAGGATCCCTAGGCTAGCTCCCCAGCCAAGTCCTGACCTGGCTTGTTGGCCTCTTGTAGCCTACAAGTGGCCAACAAGCCAGGTCGGGACTCGGGTGTGGGGGGGAGGTGGTAGCCTAGGGATCCTCCGAGGCTTACAATGTGACTGTAGCATACCATGATAACACTGAATTCCTTCCTGCTGGGGTGGGGGGGAGGTCAGGTCACAGCCACAGCCACAAACTCCCGATTCCCTCTGGGCCTGCCTGGCCCTGGGTGACTGTATTTGCCCAAGCTAACCCAAGAAGAAGGAGGAGTTAGGGCTCTGAGCCAGTCCCCCCACCCCCAGTCTCGAACTGGTTTTTTGGCTACTTTTAGCCTAGGGCTCCTCAGCTTGGCTCACAACTTGCATAACATAGCTTTATAGCATTTAATTCCTGTTGGGGGGGAGTGCAAAGGCACTTACAGCCACAGACACTAGTTTGGATGTCTTCCATTTGTTGTTTTCTTTTTGATTGTTTGTTTGAACTTGTCACTTGAGTAGCACAAAACCCACAGAACCAAAGTTCTCACATATTGGAGGGTTAGGAGATCCTGACCCAGAATACACACTTATTTGCAGGGTTTCTGTGAAATCAAATGTTAATAACATTCCTGGCTAATTCATTCTCAGCTTCATCCTTGCTAGCTAGACACAGTCCTTGCTGTTTATGACGTCATACTATATAATGTTGTTTTTTAAATCAAACTAATAATATCATTGATATTATTCATTTGATTTAAAGAGCTACTGACGACTCAAAGAAAACTTTAAAAAACTTAATAATTAGGTACAATTCTGCTTGCATTCCATTTTTATCTTATATATTTCTCCTCTCCATAATTCATTACCAAGGAAATTTGCATGCATATATGATCTTTATCCCTTCAAGTTCATGTTGAGTTCATCTGCCTCTATAGCTTACTCCCTACTTCAAGCCATAATCCTGTTTTGACATCACAATCTGTTGCCATGGGAGTAACTGTGAGGTCACAAGCAGTGCTCTATTACTTCAGGTAGGGAGAAAACAGCAGGAATAGATGAACTCTTCAGGAGTAAAGATCTTGTTTTCATACAAATGACCTCACTACTAAATAATGTAGAGGAGGAATACAGAACTAATGGGAATTACAGGCTGGAGAGTGCCTAAATAGTATGATTGTTAAAATTATCCTGAATGTGTCATCAGCTCTTTAACCAACATGATCACAAGAAAAGGTCAAGAAAGGATTGAGTCCAAGCCTGACCAACTCCAGAGACTACTAACTCAACAAGGAACCCAAGGGCAAGGCCAAAGAGAACAAGAAAGAAACTGAGTCTGTGTGCAACTTGCAAGCACTGCTGCAGCAGGTTTGGTAGAAAATAAATAGCAATTACTCACCACCACCTCCACTCCCAGGTCCAGGTGAGCTACTAGTCTGGACAACGCGTCTACTTCGTCTTACATATTTTTTCCACTCACTCCACACCACAGTGGCAGCAGGTCGGCAGCTCGATCTGGCTCTTGTTTGCTTAGATGCCACACTGGGACTCAAAGAGGATCATGGAATGGGAAAAAAAAAACTTATCACGTTCCACTTGAAGCTCACAGCTCGCTCGCTGGTACTGCCTTCACTGGGCCGCCTGGGCTGGTGGGCTGCCAGTCCATTCCCTGGTTCCTGTCCTACCACCTTCCCTTGGCCTATGCCCCCTTGCCCCCTTGTCTTCTCTCCTCCTTGGTGACTCCGCTATGGTCTGACTGTCCTGTGTCCTCTGACTCCTTCCTGCTGCTGACGCTCTCGCTGGTGACCGTTACCATTACCATCTTTCACTCCAACTACGACATCTCTCTCCTCCTCCTCCTCCTGTGACTATATCACTCTACTGGTCCCACCCACGCAAGCTGAAGTGACTGGTAAGCAGCAAACAAATGACGGATGGTGGTTTGGTTGATGGGAACAAAACCTCTGTCTGCTGGGTGGGTGCCATGCATGCCTGATGAACCTTGGGATGTGTGAATGTCTGAAATGAAACCCCACTCCTCCCAGCAGCAGATCCACCAATGAGAATGCTGTGCCCACACACAAATTAAATTGTGCAGTGCTGCTGGCACACATGGATGGGACTGGCGGGACAGACAATGTGACTGACTGACTGACACCCCCCATGCTCCAGCCTCCAGAGAAGGAAAGAAAAACCACAATGCTAACACTGTGATGCTACCTAGCCTCCAGAGACTTGAGGGGTAAAAAAAGCACAATTCTGGCTGGGGGGGGAGAGCCCCCACTTTAACTTCCTGGGGAGGGGGCTTCAGCCCCTCAGTTCCCTTGTACTCTGCACATATGCTGCTCCGTGTGTTTGTGTGTGGGTCTCGGGCATACGGCTCCCTTTCTTTCACTCTCACTCTGTATAACATTGTGGCTTTCAATCTCAAAATGTGACTCCAGCATCCTCCTACCCTGCAGCCACCAAGTACTTGGTGGCAGCACAAGAAGACATCCCCCAGGTCACTGTCGCCCTGTCCCACCGCTGAACATCTTCTCATTCTACCATGGTGACTACCTGGGGGGGCACAGCTATAGTGTCAGTCCCTCCAATCTGCCAGATCTGCACTTGCTGTGCACCAAGTCCCTCACAGCAAGGTGTCTTCTCCCCAGGCCACTTCTGAGAGCCCTGACATTGAACACAAAAGACACTCTGCTTAATCCCTTGTTCTGTATGCTCTGGGAATCCCACTTCCATGACTGCTGTGTGCCGACTCTCCACTGCCTGTGACTCTGAGGCTGCGCTGCTTAGTGTGTCTGTGTGTGGTTCTCAGGTGCATGGCTCCCTCTGTTTCAGTCTGTATAACCCTGTGGCTTTTGGTGTGGAAGTGCGACTCCAGCATCCACTGACTCTGGCCACCAAGCACTCGGGGGTGGCACAAGGACAGATCTCGCAGGTCCCATTGCCATCTCCCACCACTGGACCTCTTGTCATTCTACCATGGGGACTACCAGGGGAGGGTGGGTGGCGAGCTAAACTGTTACTCCCTGCAGTTACCCTTCCTGTCGCATGCAGCTCTATGGAAGGTGCTCTGGATCCAGAAGTTTGCACCCCTACCCTGTGCACTAAGTTTCCTCCTGAGAGACAGAGTGTTTTCACAACATCGGAGGCTGCTTCTGACTCATGCCATAGTGGAGCTGAAGAGGTAGGAGATTTTGTCCTAAAACTTCACTTGCTCATGCTCCACTTGTGTGACGACTGTATGTAGTACCTCATCCTTCGGCATAAACTCCTGACCATGGTTCCACTATCACTGGGCTGCGCAGTGGCTGCTGAGGGTACTACAGGAGCAACCATGGATTAATTGAGAATCAGTCGATAGTCAGTTTACCTGTTTTGCCTAATCCAGTGCGACTGTGCTTCTTTGCCATGTTACAGATATTATTGAATGGTTGATCACCTTTGCAACAGTCAGCATGACAACACTTGCTGTTTGCAGACTACTTTATGAACTGACAGCTGTTCTCATTGATCATTTCAAAGAATTCAGCAAACCTAGCTAAATTACTAAAACTAAACATTTGTCAGTCTTATCTAGCTCTACGGCTGCAAAACATAAAAGCATTTGCTCAATAAGCTGTTTTTCAAAATTGATTTGACAGCTAGTCATTCTCATATGGAGCCACTAGGATGCAGCTAGGCAGTTAAAAATGAATGTCAGGAGTTTGGCAACACATAGCTACACCCCCAGGTGAAGTTACAAGATGCCTCGAAGTGCCAGGGCATTTGTCTGTAATTAGTTTTTGTATGTGCACCATTTGTTAATAAATTGTTTTGTTGTTTTTGCAGTCTTGCTGTGCGTGGATTTTTTCCATTCCTGCAGATGGGAAGGTGGTACCTGAGGTGGACACCCCAGTCTGCTTTCATTTTTATATTTATTTATTTATTTATTGAAATGTTTCACCAGGAAGGCACACTGAGCAACAAGTCGCTCGTCTCCCGGTGCGACCTGGGGGAAGGGGTACAACTGGAATGAGACATTCAGGTTACAAGATCAACATTAACATACAGTTGTAAGGCAGGTGTTACAAACAGTGTTACAACAGTGTTGTGCATAACAAGTAGAAAGAGTGGACAGTAAAAAGTGCCAGGCTAATAATTAAGCAAAGAAAAGGGGGGAAAGGGAGGGAGTGGTGAGGTGGGGAAGGGGGAAGAGTCATGCCCCTGGAGACCCCTTCAGGATGCGAGGAATCCTACAAGGAGACTGGGGGGACCAGAGAGAAGGGGATAAGGCAGTGTCCCAGAGAGACCCCATTTAAGATGGTGGGGGAAGGGAGTAGATGAGAGATACAAGCCCCTTGGGGGGCAGGAGAGGGACCCATGGAGAGCATTCAGGGTCCTTTACATTCTGTGAGAGATCAAGGGAAGCCAGTAAGAGGGAGCAATTATAATGAGTATCAGGGACGAATGAGGGAAGGCAGGCTGAGCTGGGGGAAGGAAATACAAAATGATAGATAGATAGATAGATAGATAGATAGATAGATAGATAGATAGCTGGATAGACAGACAGACAAAGACAGACAAATAAGATAGATAGAAGAGGGTGAGAGATAACGATCTGGCAACTGCCGGCTCACTGCTCCCATACAAACCAGCAGCACTACTTCAGCTGCAGCTACTGAAACTAAGAAAGTACAGTGTTCTCATACAGAGAATGCAGCGAATGACTCCTCTCACTAAGATGTGTTCCCTGGATTTTGGGGTGCCTAAAGGTGTTTCTCGTCATTGTTTGAAAAATAAACACCAGAATTTAGCTAAACTGGTTCCATTTAGCTAAGTACAGGTGTTTTTATTTGACATAATTTTTATGTATTTTCCATTTTTTTTTTAGTTTGAAAAAAAACAACAACCAAGATGGCAGCCATCATGACCTACAAAAGTTTTTTTGGGGGGTTGTGAGAAGCAAATGGTGAGAAAGCTAAAAGCTCTCATGACCCCAAATTTTTCAGGTATCAGAGGGTTATCCAAAAACCGCACCAAGCATTCTCAGAAAAAGACATTTAAATCCTTATAACTCTGGAATCATTTAAAATATTTTTTTTCATGAAACCTTTATTTATTTATTTATGTAGCTTTTGTTGAGAGGGTAAGCACACCAGACAAAAAAAATGCCTATTTTCAGGTACGGCCTGGGAGATTACAAAGGAAAAATATACAGAACAATACAACAAAGAGAAATTATACAGACAGTAACTTGAAGGCATGATCACAGGGTTGAGGCCGTAATACGGTACAGTAAGAAAGCTTTTGACAATAGGTGAAATATACCTAATCATTAGCGCAAAAACAAGGCACAGTGAAATTAATAGGCAGTAAGAGCTAGAATATCAGAGTGTCACCCACAAATCATTTTAGGCACCACTCTTAGTTCTGGGCAGAGGCCAGAAATTAAGACAGGAATATACTGAAAGGCACTACCTTGGCACAGGTCGCTTCTAGCCTGAAAGTTTTGAAAAACAATTCTGTTCCATCTACGCTGTAAGTGAGAGCAAAAAAAGTGTATTAAGTATAGGAAACAACTGAGACATTAATGTAAAAATGACACATGCAGAACTTAGAAACTGCGCAAGCTGCCATCATAAAACTTGTCACATATTGAGACCTTGCTTCCTAGAAAATGCATGCCAAATCTGGGGCAATGTTATGGTTCTATGTGATAACAGTGACTGCCTAAAGGCAACCACTGTTATCGCAAAGTCAGAGTGTCAAAAACCTTTCCGGCACTCTGACACCCTCGGCGCATGGAACAACGGCTCTGGGGACTTAGATTTTCATGGCTTCTGTAGGGGGCTGCACCACCCCTTACCCCACCATGCGGGGGCTTCTCCCCCCCTACTGAAGGATTCTCCAGTTCTCAGGGGGAGGCCATGAGGGGGCAAAACATAGAAAAAATAAAGGGTTCGGGACTAGTGCAATAAAATATCACCACGCCCGGACCAGAAACCGATACCTCACCCACCCTAGCCACAGGCCAACCCCTGATGCCATGGCACAGTTCGGCAACCCAACACAGCGCCACCTCCTACATCCCCTCTGCCCCCTCTCAGCCCACGCTCGCCATGCTTGCCCCCCCTTGCACACGTGTGTACATATAGTGACATCCTGTTACCCAATTCGCCCACCCCCACATCCGTTCCCCCTACCCTCCCCATCGCCATTCTGGTTTTTGCCCTGAAGGCGTCACCATTATGGACAGTGCCCTTCTCCATGTGCCCACATCACAGGCTACCATTTTGTTGAACACCACCAAAGCTATTGTAAAGTTAGGGATTGAACACAGAAACTTTTGGTCAACCCTAACTATACAGGCACTACTGCACCAGTATAATATATAAATATACAGTACATGTAACTGTTATGCCAGGTCCTTACACCCTAATTGGCATTCCACCTCTACACCTTAGACAAACCATACTATGCATGTGTTATATTAACTTATAGGGCATAGACACTCACCGTACAAGTGCCCGTGTCAGGGTACATTATGATTTGTACTACCATACTTTCTCTATGTATGAAAACTGCATATAGTAGGCCAAGACACCTATGTCTTTGTAATCTTCTGCTATACTGTTATGTAGTCAGCACTGTCATCTTTTGAATTTATGTATAATTGCACCACATCCTGTGTTTTCCATGTACCATGTATGCCTTCATTGTTCTACAATGTAGCTGACTTAGCACATATTGTAAAGGACTAGATAACGCTGTGGAGCTACCTAACGTTTCGCCAATAGGGCTTACTTTTTTGTATCTAGTACTGCTTCTTACGAATGCTAACCATGGTAATTATCATAGTATATAATGTAATGTATTGTGTTTTCCCCTGGAGACCTTCTACTCCTTGGGGTATTGGGGAATGCTAGGCATGGCTCCCAGCATCTTATGGTAAGAACTGCTTAGGGCAACTGTGATTTCCTTTGGTAGTAATAAACTAGATTTATTACTGATATGCAACATGTCTGTGACTCATTTACACCTCTATTACCTCAAAGAACATGATCAGGACTAGGCACCCATGAGTAGGCAGTTTGAATGGTGCAACGTTTCAGTTGTTGCTTAAAAATGTTCCTTTTCTACGGGTACAGTAGGTGTGCACACCTGCACCACCTATCCCATTACTTTAAACTCAA
Organism: Neoceratodus forsteri; assembly: GCA_016271365.2. Classification (NCBI taxonomy): domain Eukaryota; kingdom Metazoa; phylum Chordata; order Ceratodontiformes; family Ceratodontidae; genus Neoceratodus; species Neoceratodus forsteri. The sequence continues at coordinate 1,056,553,143 of CM057453.1, read as the reverse complement.
TATCAACTTGCCAAGTCTGGCTGCTTGTTGGGCTTGGTCGATGCCAACTCTCCATGCTCAACAGCAGTTTTGAATTGCAGGATTATGTGAGTGTAGTAACTCACCCATCTGCTTGTTTTGCCTGTTGTGGATCCATACACAGCACGGCAGCTTCTTACAGATTAATGATTATGTGTTCCCCAACAACTTTTACTGGTACCACAATGTCTGTGACATCAAACATCTGCGAAGACTTGAGACTAGACATCTCTAACTTCCTTGCCTCCCATGGAGGATGGAGCAACTTCACGCTGGACGCGATTCGATCTGAAAACCCTATGCTGGGGATTTCAACCCAGTACTCCGAGGTGAGACAAACAGTCAAAACGCATGAAGCTAAAGGGCTGTTGGTTGTGGCTCTATATGCTGCTTTAGAAGCCTCCGAATCGAGGTTTCATTCTCTCAAACTGCAACTCTCATCCCTTATGAAAGAGATGGGATTGCAGGCATTTGAAAGTTTGAAAAAGGAGCAACAACTGGAGACTGAAATTCAGTCGTTGAGAAATTAGAGACTATTTTGCACTGCTCTGGTGAAGGTAATCAGAGAGACATATGTATGTTGAGAGAGGAATGTGAAAGTTTGAGATAGGATAAGTGACAGGTATTGCAAATTAATGATTCGTTAAATAATACAAATGATCACATGCATGAGGAGATGGAGGAGTTGCAAGATGACCTGAAATGGGTAAGTGATGAGTTGGATAGGGAACATAGGGACAACTGCGAATTGAGCACCGTGTACAGAGTTTTATAGAAAGATGTTGCAAAAGGTGTGGAACAGAGTGTTGCAAAAGTTAGTCACATAGAATGTAAAGACAAGATGGTGAAACTGCACCATCAGCAAGAGGTTTTGGCTGGTCACGTTAAGGTGATGGGTGGGTTTCACTACACACCCATCTAGAACTCATCATCTGGGGATGATGACTCTGATGACAACATCTCTCAATACAATGCCCAGTCACGCCCTTACTGTGGCTCAATATCTTCCTGCCGTTCACAAGATGGTGGATCCCCTTGCTATGACAGCACACCCCTACGTCATCAATGTGATGACGATTATCATGTGCAACACCAAGATGGTGACCCCCATGATAGGGGGAGAGGCCCAAGTCTACCACTGACCTCTCTAACCCCGCCACCGGACCCTATAGGCCTACCAATGGCTGCTTTGATAGCCGCCTTGACAAAGGGTGATAGGTAGGAGATTGAGAGAATGATCAAGAAAGCCCTTGGTAATTCAGATTTACCCAAGAGAAGCAAGCAGGCCTTCAAAAGTGCAGATGAAACAAATGCTGAAAGAGGCTGCTTCCTAGGATTCTGTGGTCCGAACTGTGACCGACACTGTAGCGGAGGCCACCCTTCGAGGAGCATGAGATCCCGATTGTGCCCCCAGTAATCCCCTTCAGATGGCTCACTCTGTGCAGCAGATCACTGACAGCATGGGATGCATGGGCCCCACTGACAATCTCAGCTGTCATTTGGAGAAAGTACATTCCAAATGTGAGATGCTCAGCTTAGTGGAGGACTACCAAGTACAGATTCTCCAACAGACCATCGACCCAGGCCTATGGGCAAAACTCCCAGATGTAGCCTGACAGGACAACAGAGCAACCTTTGATCAGATCACAGTGGAACTCATCACCATGCACAACCCAGGCATGGTTGGGATGATGCTGACCCATCCCATTAAACAAAATGCAAAAGAAAGCCCTGCAACATTTCATCAGAGGTTGTGGATGGCCTATTGTGCTGGAAAACACCTTGCTGGTGAAAACGCAGATGCCAACCTCAGTGCATACAAAAAATGTGTTTCTCCAGAATATGCTTCTGGCTGTCTGTGAAAAGGTGGAACCAACAACATTCCCCACCATGGACAACTTTGAAGATGTCCTTTGGAAAACGGAGCAGGTTTACCAGCTCTACATCTGAGACCTTGGATCCGGTTTAAAAAAGGTGACTGCAGTACAGTCTACCAGTGAATCCACAACCCACTACACAGTGAAGGGCAAGACCCAAGACAAAAAGCCCGCATCTTAGGACAACTGGCAGCACCCCCAGTTCGGAGGTGGGAACTGGAACCACAACAAGAACAAACGCAATTGGAATTCTGATTTCAATAGAAATAATCGATCGAGCCCTTCCTACTAAGAGATCACAGAGGAGAACAAAAACCCTGTTCTTGGTCAGGTTTGATCTGTAGCGGATACGGTCCCATTGCGCATAATTGCAGTGATAGCCCCGGGACAGCAGGCCTCAGTAGGCCGTGGGAACTCAGGGAACAGGCTGGAACAGGCCTAAACCCAGATGCTACTCCCTTTGTTGCAGCTGTCCAGGACCAGGATGAGGCCCGACAAGGGCAGGCCCAGTCACTCTTTTGGGAACTCCCAGGTACTGGCAGCATGGATTGACAAATACAGCCCCAGTCTGAATTGTGAACAAGCTTTCTTTGGACATAAATGGAAGGCCTTGTGCCAAGGCCATGGTCGGGGGCCGCTAACTGACAATGTTACTTGATACAGGCACAGCTGTGTCTATATTACATGGTGATGAAACAGCAAACTCTCCTTGATCCACTGGATGGAGGACAAATATGTCAGGTGTAGATGGTGTGAAGCTATCTACGTACCAATCGATCGTAGTTTCAGTGGTTATAGGCAACATGAACACACACCATATTTTCGATCTTATGGTGTTATGTGATCATCCCAGCATCATGAGGATTGATTTCCTGGTTCCACATGGATGTGTGGTGAATCTGGCCAACATGCTCCTGATCCAGATCAGAGGACAATAACATGCTGTCATGATTTCTGATTCGCATGTGGTTGCAGCTATATACACTAATGACAAGGAATATGATGTCATAGCATTATTCCAAAATCACAAGTTTTTTGAGAGACTCTTACCCATCCTGTAGAAGCATCTAGATGCTTTTGCTACACACAACCATGATTGTGGGAGGATGCAAACAGTTATCAAAATACCAGGCCCAGGACATGACAGGCCTTACCATCACTCAGAGAAACCATTCAGTCACTCCTTAAACAAGGTGTAATCAGGCCTTGTGTCTTGACTGCCAATTCACCCATTTGGCCAGTGAAGAAGCCCATTGGCACTTGGAGACTCACAATTGACTACAGGAGGCTTAACCAAGTCACTCCTAGCTGATCGCTGACAGTAGCATCAGCACCTGATGTGCTCAAACTACTAACACCTGATCATCAGTAGTTCAGCACTCTGGACATCTCCAATGACTTCTGGTCACTGCCACTGACCCTAAAAAGCCAGTACAAATTTGCCTTCACCTTTGAAGGTTGACAGTACACCTGGACCAGCTTGCCCTAGGGGTTTCACAATAGCCCCTCCCTCTTCTATCTACACATGATGGATTGCTCTGGAAGGTTACTCTGCCCCACAGTGTGCTCTGCAGTATGTGGATGACTTATTGTTGGCAACTGCCACCAAGGAACAGCACTTTGATCTCCTGGATGAACTGCTGACCCTCTTACAGAGGGAAGGCTTCAAATGCAACCCTGCAGAGGCTCAACTTTGCCAGAAAGAAGTAATATTTTTTAGCCTACACATAACAGAGCAAGGCTGAAGCCCAACTTGGAAGAAAATCCAAGGCTTACAAGATTTGCCACTACCCACCAGTGTGGCTACACTCAGACATTTCCTGGGAATGGTCAACTATTCCAGGGACTTCATTTGTGACTTTGCACAGAAGACCACACCTCTGTATGATCTTCTGAAAAAGGACATCTCCTGGACTTGGGGCCCATACACACCCAGGCTGTGACACTACTGAAACAGGCCTTGGCCTCTGCTCCAGCCTTGGTGAACCCCAAACCAGCACTACCCTTCCATCTGGAATCAGCCACCTCAGACATTGCTATTTCTGCAGTCCTTGCTCAGAAGGCAAATGATACTCTGAGACTCATTGCACATGCATCCCAAATGTTGTCACCAGTGAAACAGAAGTACAGTCTTTGTGAAAGAAACATTCTGTCTACCAACTGGGCTGTCAAATATTTTATGTATGTCATTGGGTACTCACCTATCATTATCAACGCCAACCATACACCCACCACCTTTCTGCTATCAGACAGAGTAAAGGATGGATCAGTATCTAACACCAGACTGACTCACTGGTCTCTTCTTCTCTAGGACTGAGATATACAGGTCCACTCTGCCAAGATGCCATCAGTTCTAGCCCATGGACTCCAGTACCAGGGAGAATCACACGATTGTGCACTGCAATCCACTGACTTGCCTGAACCATGCCCTTTTCTTCCTGCTACTCCAAAACTCCTTGCAGACACCTCCCCATGTCACATGTTCACAGATGACTCTGCCTCATACTATCAAGGAGAACAGGTAGCTGGATTTGGAGTGCTCATCATGTATCCCAATGGTAACACTGTTGAAGTTTCAAAACATTGCAGTGTTACATCATCACAGTATGCAGAATTGGCAGCAGTGGCTTGTGCCCCCAAATTGATACAATATGGTACTGAAGACACCATCATTTTTATAGACTCTAACTGGATCTGCTGCTCCCTTACTGAGTTTTTACCCTTCTGGCGGAAGAACTGCTTTCATCTTCTGATGGTTCCCCAGTGAAATATAAATCACTTGTGGTTTATATCCATGAACTCACACAACATTTCTACCACAGACTCTTCATCCGCGAGGTTAAAGCCCACTCTAAAACTGACCCTCACCATTCTTCCAATGATTCAGCTGATACTCTTGCAAAAGAAGGTGATTGGAGGTGGAGGGAGACATGGGCAATGGATCACCCCAATGCTCTGGCAGCTGTGCAAATAGCAGCTCTCAAAAAGAAACCAGAACCTATTGTGCCATTGGACTTGTCCACTGCACAACACTCAGACCCCCAACTAAAAGATGTGTTCCATCTCCTTGACAAAGGAACTGAACAAGGGTTAACCACTCAGTCCCTACAAGAGACATACAAGTAGGATACATTTGTCACAGGATGGCAAATTGATTATGGTACCAGCTGGAGGACCTCCCCTACAAAATTGTGGGTAGTCCCTCAGTCCTTCAGATCTGAGTTTCTCCACCAGGTCCATGATACTCCCACTGGTGGACACCAAGGAGTTGAAAATACACTCCAGAGACTCAAAACTGTTGGCTGGTGGCCTGGCATTACCAAAGATGTCAGGCATTACATTGACATCTATCTAATTTGTGCTCAGAACAATCCAATACCAACCAAATGAAATGTCAAACTCCTACCACAAAGACATTTTGGCCCTTGGCATGCCATACAGATTGACTCTATTGGTCCCTTGACCAATACCAGCAGGAACAACAAGTTTGCACTTGTGGTTACTGATCTGTTTTCTAAGTGGGTTAAAGCTTTCCCCACTAAGAATTGTACAGCCAAATCTACTGCGAAAGTCCTGGTAGAACAGATTTTCTTCAGGTGGGATCTACCTCTGAAGGTGTACTCTGATAAAGGAACCAATTTTACAGGTGAGTTGATACAAGAATCACTTGAACTTATAGGGGTACACCAGAAGTTCCACATATCTTCCCACCCTCAGTCTTCAGGTCAAGTAGAAAGAGCAAACAAACAGATTAAGCAAATGCTTTCCAAATTCATTGGGACAATCCCAAGGATTGGGATTCCCTGTTGCCTTTACTCCTTATGGCAATAAGGGGTATTCCTTCAACCACCACCCAGCTGACACCCTTCAAGGTGATGACTGGTAGAACTATGAGATTACCTGAACATCTGTTGTTTGATCTGAATACTCCCACTGCAGACAGAGTGTCCTTAGACAAGTATGTGGCCAAACTCAATGATTACATTGTAAAAACCCATCTGTTTGCTGCAGAACGCATAAGCAAGGCCCAGCAATAGTCCAAAATACAGTTTGACAAGCACGCACATGAAGTGGATTGGCAAGTCGGAGATGAGGTAATGGTACTCAAATTTGCTCACCCTACACACTCCTTCTCTAATAAGTGGGAAGGACCCCACCCCATTGTCAACAAACTCAGTCCCACAGTCTATCAGGATAGACTTCTGCAAAATAAGAAACTTACTGAGAAATGGTTGCATGCTAACCAACTAAAATTTTACAAAGGAGTATAATTACTTTTCCTAACCTCACTGGGCAGAATTGTACCGACTGACCTTTTCCTTTTCCTTACAGGTAACCCTGCAAGATGGCTATCTTGCACCTGATTCTCCTCATCTCAAGAGCTTTCCACTGCATCCAAGGCATGGTGATTCACCTCCTTTCACATCTAGACCATCCTCCTACTACTCTTCCAGAAGGAGTTAATATTTCAGTCCCAAACTAATTACTGTTCAGGAAGGCAAGAATATCTACCTCACTGCCTTGGTTGTGGCCCCTGTCAAATCTTCCCTTCAAATTGAATGGCAAACAGATTTATATGGACAAACTCTCCCTCCGGCCCACCTATCCAAAGGAACTTTCCATGGTTGGCCCAACACCAAAATTGCCCCAAATGGTACACTGTCCATCATGCAAGCTAATCATAGACATTTTGGTTTATATAACCTTGCTGCTTTAATTGACCCTGCCTTTTGCAAGAGGTTCCCCAAAGACTCTGCAAAAGAATTCTGTGTACACAACTATATGGCTACAGCTGCTGTATTTTCTGTTTTACCTCCTACTGAAACAGAACTTACCGAATGTCCCCCATAGGAACCTGGTCCACTTAATGGTCTTACTGCAAATTCTATCCCAGGTACTCTTATTAATAACTTACAGTACATGCATGTCCCTGTCATTTTCAATCTCACACATTGGAATATGGTGGAATTTGGTATGTGTTCCACTATAAACACTTCTAAGTTTTTCAGCACTATGTTACTTAATAGTTTTGCAGCCTATCAGACACGCACTCAAGTTCCTGTAGCTGGTATACATACTATTGAACATTAAGGTTTATTTAGACATAGACCAAATTCCTCAAGTAAAAAGAACCCTACATCACGCAAGAAATGCACAGACTCTGTTGATGTTACTGGCGACATTGGCACCATTTCCAGACTCTTCAGATCTGGCATGTCCATCTGGAACAGGGCAGACATTGCTGCCAACAAAAGTCATACATTAAAATTCCAGGAGGCCATGAAGAATGATATTTTAGCCCTTTTGTTACATGGTGTGGATGGCATTAGTCGGGAAGAACGTATTACAGTATACAATATGATAGATATTGCTAAAACTTTTAGTTGCTAAAAATTGTTATTAATTTATAGGGATAAGCACCATATATATGCATAAGTACATACATGATCTGAGACCATACCGCAACATTTGGTATGTCCGGATCTCCAGAGAAATACATTGAGATAAGAAGCGTTAACCTAGATAAATAAATGTTAGGGCAAATTAATAAGCATATTCAAAAACAGAGTAATGCACGAGGCTGACAAATTATGACATGACTAGTTCTATGTATATGTATTCAGACAGAGAGACCATGGTATACTAAACACTGACATTTCAAAGTAACCAGAAGGGGCTTAAAAATGAAGCAGATAGTCTCAAAGTAGGACTAGATGTGGTGCAACCTAATAGTTATGCTAGTACTAATATCAACTATATACAAAAAGAAGGCAATCCAATCTAAAGGAAGGGGAATCAGTTATTTAACAAATTCTATAACATTAAGGGGAGATGGTGTTTGCTGGTGAGGAAGATGAAGAGCCCCTTCCAGAGCAAGGTGGGGAGTCATGCAAGGTAGACTTCGGGTGGGCATCGTGACAGTATTGTGAGTTAAGGAAGGGCTGCCAGCAGAGCTCAAACTGAGAGGCTAGGCCTGCAGCAAAGCTGGAGAGTCTCTCCAGCATGGCACCTTGGGCTAGTGCCAAAAGGAATTCCTGGAAAATCAGAATATCAGGGGATCTCTAGCTCATCAAGATTAGTCTTTTGGCAATAGCCCCAATTCCAGTAATCCATTTAGCCCTGGGGCAATATTTCGGTGTGGATGGACCTCCACACCCCAATAAAAGGAGAGAGGGGTCAGGATTAACCATATGGAATATTTTCTTACACATACCCTGGACTGATAGCCAGAAGGAATGAAGAGAGGGGCAGGCCCAAAGAATGTTAAAAAGATTAGCCCCTAGATTACCACACCTCCAGCAGTTATCAGCCGTAATGAGACCCATGCGCTTAAGTCTGGCAGGGTCTCGATACCACCTATGTAGAGTCTTGTTCATTATAAGGCGGGTACGCCCATCTCTGCAAGCAGTGTGAATCCTTGCCCAACTATGAGCCCATTGGCGATCAGAGATAGAGGTCTGTAAATCTGACTCCCATTGCACTCTAGCTGCTCAGGTAGAGTCCTGTGCAGCATCCCTGAGAGCTGTATAGATCACACTTGCTTGGTTTTTGAGGAGCTTACCCCAAGCACCAATGGGGTGGGAATCTTGAGAGAACTCCTTGTGGAGTGGGGCCTTGAGAAGGTGGGTGATGGCTTCCCTAATTTGGAGATATCTCCAAAAATGGGTCCTGGGGAGATGAAATCGAGTTTTCAGAGCTTCAAAGGAGTTAAGACAGCAGGTGCCCGGAAGCAACAAGTTGTGTACCAAGGAGATACCTTGGGCTTCCCACAGCTTCCAATGGAGTATGTGGTTCCCTAGTTGTATGACAGGGTTGTTTCAAAGAGGAGTAAATTCCCAAGGAGTCAGGTCTTGGCCTAAGAAGGACAGGGTTTTCTTCCAGTATTTAGCTGAAATCAGTATGGAGGAAGGAAGCCCAGAGGGTGGAAACTTCTTACTGTATAGAACCACTGCTGTGGAGGGAGCATGTACCAGAGATGCTTCCAGCAGGAGCCAGGAAGAAGAAGCCTGACCTGTCTTGTAGAACCATCTGGTAGTCTGAGCTGAGACATAGGCCCTGTGGTACCCTTGTAGCCAAGGAACTCGCCACCCACCTCTACTCCAGTGCTGCCTCAGTTTAAGTTTACTGAATCTGGGACGGGACCCCACCCATAAAAAATTGCCCATTAGGGTCTCCATTTTTTTTAAAACCATTTCTGGGGGATGGGCACTGGTAGATGAGCCAGAATGTATAGTATCTTCGGGGCGGTCATCAACTTAATGGAGCCAATTTTCCCGGCTAGCAAAAGCTGCAGGGCTTTCCATCTCTCCATATCTTGTTCAAGTTCAAGTTTATTGCAGGAAAGACTCTGTTGAGCAAGCTAATTCACAAGGAGGTCCTGAGGCACATACACATACAGTTCACAATTACATAGACAGGAGATATAAAATTTAGAACAACAAAGAAAAAAAAAAATATATATATATATATAATACAAGAGGTATACACAATAGAAGTCCTTATGCTGTATATGCAGTACATTTCAGCTTTAACCTTGCCCTAAATTATGTAACACATTTCAGCTTAATAAGTAGAGGGCCAGTTGGTACCTAGGAAGTTGACTTGGTATTGGGAGCCTAGTAGCACCTACATATGTCTTTTAATTTAGAGATAGCTAGTGTTTTGTAGGAGTTAATTGATACGATGCTGGTTAGCTTCAGCATGGCTTGTAGTTGGTTCCAAATGTTTTGTAGTGCGTATGAAACAGCTCTTTGGCCAGCTGTGGTATGTGTCCTGGGAACATTTAGTAGGATAGGGTCGGATTTCCTTAGGGAGTAGGCGCTAAGTCTACGTGAGTAAGTCTTGTCTAAGTGAGTCTAATAGGTTGGTAAAATTAATTGAGAGCATTTTATCCAGATTTGGGTGGAGGGTAATGCCCAAGTATTTGATACAGTTTGGTGATCGTTTTAGCCCTAAAGTATTGAAAACTTCCCCTGAGGATACTGAGTTTAGTGGGAGGACCTCAGTTTTAGACTGGTTCAGCTTAAGCCCTGATACCTGGGAGAACTCAGCCAAAATAATGAAGATATCCTTGATCACTTGAGAAATATACTCCGTAGTGATGAGGAAATCATCTGTGTAGATTAATTTTTTGAAAATGGAGTCCCCTCCTCATATCTCAGGAATCTGGGAGGATTCCCGAAGAGCAATGGCCAGGAGTTGTATAGCTAGGACGAATTAGAGTGGGGAAAAGGGACAGCCTTGCCTCGTGCCTTTCTGTAGCTGAAAGGGTTTAGAAAGGTTAGCATTGGTCAAGACTGAGGCCATGGGTGAGGAGTATAGGAGCTTGATCCATGATGTGAAGATTGGTCCCATTCCCATTGTAGAAAGGGTGTGGAATAGAAAGGGCCATTCTACCAAGTCAAACGCCTTTTCGACATCGATGGCCAGGGCTACAGAGGGTATTTTGGACAGTTTGGTAAGGTGCATTAATGAGACCAAAGTTCTATGATGGTCTGACCCTAAACGGCCTTTAACGAAACCTGTGAGGGATGGATTAGGCCCAGGAGGAGGTGCTCAAGCCTGGTAGCCAGAACTTCTGCCAAAATTTTGGCATCAGCATTGATGAGCGATATGGGGCGGTAACTATTCGGGGAGAGCGGGTCGTTCCCCTTCTTTGGGAGAACCATAATAGTGGCTTCTCTCAAAGAAGGAGGAAGGCAATCATTCGATAAGGAATGGCAAAATGCTCGGACCAAGTATGGAGCCCGACTGAGACCTGGGAGTCGGTAGAGGTCTATAGGCAACCCTTTCCTACCTGGGGCCTTGCGAAGGTTCATGGATTTAATAGCCTCAGTCACCTCTTCTTCTGTTATTGGGGATTACAAAGCTTGGGAATCATTTTCTGGAATTTGAGGGATAGGTAATGAGGTTAGAAAGCCACGGATTTTAAGCTGGTAAGGGGGTTGAGGAAATGCATATAATTGTTCATAAAACCGTGTCACGATCTCATTGATCCCTTTTTTGGAATAACATTTAACTCCATGTTTATCAACTAAGGCATGTATATTGCAAGAAGCTTGTTGATGTTTCAACCTATATGCAAGGAGTTTGCCAGCCTTTCCCCCCCTTCCCAGTATGCATGACGTATCCTTCTAAGATTCAGTTCGGCCTGGTGGGTTAGGTGGGTATTGAGGGAAATTTTAGTACTAGTCAGCTGGGCTAGTAAGGTCTGGGATGGAGCTTGGGAGTTAAGAGCCTTGTATTGGGACTCTAATTGATATACTGTAGTTGTTTCTCTAAATCTCATTGATCAGCCTCTTGTCGACGCCTCCTGAAAGAAGCGAAGGCAATTATTCTGCCTTGGATAGTTGCCTTGAAGGCCTCTCAGTGGGTCGAATCAGAGACCTCTGCATTATCATTGTTTCTCCAGTAGTCTGCCACTTCAGGGCCAAGCCACTTCTGGAAGGTTATGTCATCTAACAGGAGGGGGTCAAGGCGCCAAGCAGAGGATGGAAGGGAGGCTGACCCCTGCCTAATCAGAAGTTCCAGGGGTGCATGATTTGAAATAATGATCGGGTGTATATGAGAGTGTACAACTGTTTCATATATCCCAGAGGAGATGAGCCAAAGGTCTATTCTGCTGGAGGATCCGTGAGCTGGGGAAAAGCACGTAAAGTCATGGTCACTTGGGTGCTGTGCTCTCCAGGCATCCAGCAATACCTGTTCACTCATTACATAGAAACATAGAAACAATAGATTTTGACGGCAGATAAGGACCACTTGGCCCACCCAGTCTGCCCATTTCCCTACCTAATGGATAAGCTGCAGATCCTAGTTAACCAGCAGCCTACTTCTTCCTACCCCAACCCCCTAGAATTGCCTTATGACTGTCCCATGCATGCTTGAATTCCACCACTGTTTTTGACTCCACAACCTTCCTCCGAAGGCCGCTCCATGCATCCACAACCCTCTCTGTGAAAAAATACTTAAATTACCTCTAAGCCACCCTTCTATCTTCAAATTGTGCCCCTTGTTCTTGCACACCTCTTTTTTTGAAAGATGCTACCCTCTTGGACTTTGTTGATTCCCTTGAGGTACTTGAAAGTTTCTATCATGTCCCCCCTCTCCCTCCTTTCCTCGAGGCTATACATATTCAGCTCCTTAAGTCTCTCTTCATATGTCTTCCGGTGCAGACCCTGCACCATTTTAGTTGCCCTCCTCTGGACAACCTCCATCCTGTCTATGTCTTTACAGAGATTGGGTCTCCAGAACTGCACGCAGTACTCCAGATGGGGTCTCACCAACTGTCTGTACAGAGGGATAATAACTTCCTGTTTTCTACTGGTGATGCCTCTCCCTATGCATCCCAGTATCCCCCCAGCCCTCCTTGCTGCCCTCTCACATTGCTTGCCCACCTTTAGGTCATCTGATATGACTACCCCAGGTCCCTTTCCATTTTTGTTGTTGTTAGTATATCAACCCCCATTGTGTACTCTTCCCCTGGGTTTTTGTTTCCCAGGTGCATTACCTTGCACTTCTTAGCATTGAATCTAAGCTGCCATACATTTGACCATTCCTCTAACCTTGCCAAGTCCCTTCTCATCCTTTCCACCCCACCTTGTGCATCAACTCTTTTGCAGATCTTTGTGTCATCTGCAAAGAGACATACTTTTCCTTCCAGTCCCTCTGCAATGTCGCTTATAAAGACATTGAAGAGGACCGATCCTAATACTGAACCCTGCAGTACCCCACTAGTAACCCCCTTTCTTCAGAGTGGACTCCATTTACTATTACTCTCTGTGTCCTATTCTCCAGCCAATTCTTTATCCAGGCTGTCATCTTGGGACCCACTCCCAGGATGGCTAACTGTATATTAATCTTTGTGTGGGACTGTGTCAAATGCCTTGCTAAAGTCTAGGTAGGCCATGTCCACAGCCCTCCCTGATCTACTACTTTGGTCATCCAGTCAAAGAAATCTATCAGATTTGTCTGGCATGACCTTCCGCTGTGAAACCATGCTGCCTTGGGTCCTGAGCCCTCTGGCCTCTAGATACTCAACAATTCTTTCCTTCAGAAGTGATTCCATCATTTTCCTACCACTGAGGTTAAACTAACAGGTCTATAGTTTTTCGCTTCTGCCTTGCTCCCACTTTTGCGAAGGGGAATCACATCTGCCCTTCTCCAGTCCTCGGGTGCCACCCCATCCTCCCATGATTTGTTAAAGAGGGTAGTCAGTGGTGTCACTAGTTCTACCCTTAGTTCTTTTAGAATTCTGGGATGAATCCCATCAGGCCCCATTGCTTTGTCCACCTTCAGTTTTAAGAGTTCTTTCAGAACCCTTTCTTCTGTAAATGGGCTGGTATCAACTTCTGTATCCAGAATGTTTCTACTGTTTGTTTTAGGTACCTACCCCACTTCCTTTGTAACATGAAGCAAAAATATTTGTTTAGTATCTCTGCCTTTCACAGTCACCCTCTGCCCACCCTCCCTCCTCTTTATTAAGCCTCACTAACCCTCCCTTGGTCTTCCTTCACTCCTGATGTACCTGTAAAGGTTTTATCCCCTTCTTAACTGAGTTGGCTATCTTTTCCTCGGTTTGGGCCTTTGCTGTTCTGACTGCCTTCCCAGCTTCCTTTTGCTTTAACTGATACAATTCTCTGTCCTGCTCCTTCTGTGATTCCTTGTACTTCCTGAATGCTTTCTTTTTCTCTCGAACCTTCACTGCCACTTCCTTTGAGAACCATAGTGGTTTCTTACATCGTTTCATTTTGTTTATTTGCTTCACACAAAGGCTTGTTACCTCTGTGATAGAAGTTTTTATTTTTCCCCATTGTTCTTCCACCCCTCCTTCCTGCCCATTTGCTAGTGCATTCCTTAGGCACTCACCCATTTTGGCAAAGTCAGCCCTCCTAAAGTCCAATACTTTTGCCTTTGTATGGCTTGACTTTATTGCTGTGTTTATTGTAAACCATACTGTTCGATGGTCGCTAGTTCCCAGATGGCTACCCACTTCTACATCTGTGATCCTCTCTTCATCTCCATTTGAGATAACCAGGTCTAAGATTGCTCCTTCTCAAGTGGGCTCCAATACTAGTTGTCTAAGGCCTGCCACCTGTAGGGCATCTAGAATAACCTCACTCTTTGAAGTGGCTGCTGCAACTGCACTCCAGTTAACATCTGGCATATTCAGATCACCCATCAGCAATATCTCCCCTCTTTTTCTGCCATTCTAAGTATTCTTTCTATTATTTCCTTGTCCATTTCCTCCCCCTGAGAAGGAGATCTGTATACAACCCCTGTGCGGATTGTGGTGCCATTGCCGGTCTCCAAATTTACCCACAGTGCTTCTTCACCTCCCTGTTTTCCCTTTTGTTCTGTTGCCTTGATTTCTTCCCTTATGTAAAGAGCTACTCCTCCTCCTCCTCTTTTACCCTCCCTGTCCCTCCTGTAGATAGTGTATCCTGGTATGTTTATGTCCCAGTCATGGTTTTGTGTGTACCATGTTTCTGTGACTGCCACGATATCCAGATGTTCCTCCTCCATCAAGGCCACTAATTCAGGAAGCTTGTTACTCAGACTACGGGCATTGGTACTCATTGCTCTCCATTTTTTTGATGGCTTTACCTTCTTTTGCAGCATCCCCCACTAACCTGTCTACCTCGGTCTTTTTCTCATTTAGTACCCTATTTTGTAGGGAGAGGCTGGGATTTTCCTGCTGCTTATCAGTGCCTCCCCCCTTGACTAGTTTAAAAGCTTACCAATAAAGCATTTAAACTGATTGCTCAAAAGACTTGTTCCCTTCCCGGACAGATGCAGACCATCCTGCCAGTATAGGCTGGTGTCCCTCCAGGTGGAACCCCAGTCCCCAATGAAGCCAAACCCCTGTGCTCCACACCATTTTTTCAACCATTCATTAAACTGCATGGTGCAAAGTAACCTCGCCTCACTCATGCCATTGACAGGCAGCACCTCAGAGAAGGATATTGAGTGTGCTACTTGTCTTAGGCCCCTCCCCAATTCTACAAAGTCCTTCTGCACTGCTCTAATCTCATGATTAGCCAAGTCATTTGTCCCTAGGTGGACAATGATGTCCAGCTCAGACTCCTGTGCAGCTGTTCTCATGATCCTGAGGATGTGCTTCCTGTCTCTCCAAGCCATGGCACCAGGCAGGCACCTTACTTCAGTTTTCCCTGCTCCCCCCAGTTCTATCCCCCTAATAATTGAGTCCCCCACCAGGAGCTGCTTCCTTTCCTTGTGGTGTCCTCTGCCTCCTTCCTGTGGGCCTTCCTTGTGACAGTTGTCTTCAGCCTCCTTAGTCTCCTCTGCGGGTGTATCCATAGGGGAGCTCTGCTCCCCCAGAATGGTGTATGGATTGTGGTGTGGAACAACTGACTGGGTGTGCCTCTGTTCCACCATCCTCACCCTCCCTGAGCCCACTGTGGTCCAACTGCTATGCTTTCTTCACAACCTCTGAGGTAGTGGTGGTGGCTCTGGTGGTCCCTGGATGGGGGAGGTTCACTTCCTACCATCCAGTGTGGCCTGGGAAAAGGTCCCCTTACTACTGTCCAGTGTGGCCTGAAGACGGTCAACTTCCTCCCTCAGGGCAGAGAGTTGTCTGCAAATAGGGCAGCATTTCAGCCTCCAGAAAGACTTCCAGAAGACTGCTGCCCCACAGCCATTACATTGCACTACTCCCCACATTTTTTGTGTGTGTGTGTGTGTGTGTGTGTGTGTGTGATTGGTTTGTAATATATATATATATATATTATACAATGTGTATGCTTATATTGTCAGTGCAGTGTGCTAGAGAGGATATGACAGTGATATGCACCTTGCACTCTTCAGGAAATGATGTCAGAACTCAGATATAAAGGAACTATTTCCAGGGGTGGGTGGGGTGAGGGTGGGAAGGGTTGGCCTAAACTGTGCCCTCACAAAACAATCAGCTAAAAGCTCTGACCCACCGCTGCGACGAGTGCCTTCCTGTCAGCAAGATGCCCTACACAACAAATTGACAGAGAAAATACCCTGCTAATCAAACAGAGAAAAATCCACACATCCAAGTCAGACACAGGTAAACCTCCCCAGCCCCAAAACAGGCCTGGTGGTTTGTGGTCTGAAAGCTGTCAGCCCCAAAATAAGTCAGCTGTGCTTTAAACTCTTCCTGCACTGAAAATGTTAAGAATTGTAACAAACAAACATAAACCTAGATTCACCTCCCTCTGTTGTTTGAAAGACTGTCTTTTTCTGTTTCACACTGCAGGTTTTTCTATGACAACTCCTTAACCACAGTAACTTATTTAAAAATAGTTTAACTATCACAAACTCCTATGCACCAGTAAATTATTTAAAAATAGTTTCTGTCCCAAAATCCTAGTAGTCAATCCAGCTACCCCCAAGGGACAACCAAAATGCAGTATTCAAACACTTGTGAAGTTACTTCCAAGATAAGCAGAGTTTGCAAGCTCCTTTTCAACTCCTCAGCCACCTGTAATTTATTTAAAAATAGTTTAACTGTCAGAAAATCCTAGTAGACTATCTAGCTACCTCAAGGATCTACCCAAATGCAGTATTTAAATCCTTCAGTTACTAACAAGATAAACAGAGTTTGCAAGCCCTTCTTGGTTAAACACTAAATAAAAATGTGAATAAAAAGCAATTACCTAGGGTAGTTAGTTTCACCTCCACAGAATTAAGCAAAAGTGCACGTTTGTTGCAGATATCAAGTGCAATATAGAATTTCGCTCACAGCTGAATAAAGAAGTAGTGTCCTTCCAGGTCAAGCAAATGTGCTTTGTGTCTAAAAATTGCAGCCTCCAGTAATTTATAGTAATCTGATCTAGTCTGGATATCTCCACCCAGGGCAATTTGTTGACAATGGTTATGATGCAGCCCTTCCTGTTCCAATACAACACTTTTTGGTCTGAAAACAATGTCCTGCCTAAGGCTGTCTGTGTTTCAATTCACACTGCAGGTTTTGCTATGACAACTCCTTAACCACAGTAACTTATTTAAAAATAGTTTAACTATCACAAACTCCTACGCACCAGAAAATTATTTAAAAATAGTTTCTGTCCCAAAATCCTAGTAGTCAATCCAGCTACCCCCAAGGAACAACCAAAATGCAGTATTCAAACACTTGGACAGCTAGCTTAGCTTGTCTGTAGGGTTCAGGGGTATTGTTACTCCTATCCCTCATGTGATCCAGTGTCAAATTAAAATCCCCACCATTAATACCAGAGCTTGTTTTGAGTTGAAGTCAGAAAGAGCCTGATTGATAGTATAGAAATACTGAGGGCAGTCTTGATTAGGGGCATAAATATTAGCCAGGATCAATGAGCCCACAGGGGTTTCCATATCCACTAAAACCCATCTTCCTTCCTTGTCATGGGTGTGTCTGAGCAATTTCCAACCCAATGTTTTATGTAAAAGTATGGAAACTCCTCAGTTATGGGAGGTAGCCACACTATGCATCTCTTCGCCCACCCACCATTGTTTGAGTTTCTTCGCTTCTATAGAGGAAAGCTTTGTCTCTTGTAAAAACGCTATGAGAGGGCCTAATTTTTTAAGATGAAGCAGCACCTTTTTCCTTTTAACTGGGGAGTTAAGCCCCCTAACATTCCAGAATATCAACTTAGTTCCCATCTTTCCTGGGGTATATCATGATTGAAGATGGATGAGACAAAAAAAAACAACCTAGGGCAGCGCTATAGCTGGCACCCAAGACTAGCCAGCAACTGTCTCCCTTGTGCCAGTAATGAGACCAACCCTCTTCCATCAGATTGCCATAATCAGAAACATAACTGTTTGGCTTGAACTGGCCACCAAATAACAAGAACACCTTAAGCATAAACTTGGAAATAACAGTGCAAAACAGATAACACAGCATTTGACATAACCCTTCCACCACCCACCCAAACCCTCATAAACCTTTTGTATATTACACCAGCATCCACGGTACATATTGGCTAATACACAGCCCAGATACCAGCGGAGGTCACTGGGAGGTGAAGAATTTTTAGAGAACATCAATGAAATAGGACCCCCTGAGTGCTAAGGTCTCTCCGCACTCCCCCATTTCCCAGTATTATGAGCCTCCCACCAAATACGGCATATTGAGCTACTAGTCAGGTAGATAAGTTATGTAAATGCAGGTAGAACCCTCGTCCCTGTGCCCAGCCCTGCCCAGGAAGGGGATAAATCAGGAGTAAGGGGCGGTACCTGCATGCCAGATCCTCTTAAGAGTAAATCCAGTGGGTGAAAGCATAAAAACCATGCTGCAAGTCTGTAATGTGGAGTAGAGGCCTAAGCATAGGAGGGAAAATAAAATCTAGGCACAGATAGGTAAAATAAACAACCTATCAAACCCCCGTGTAATCTAACTGCTAGCACATGCCCATATACTTACTGCCCCAAATCGAGGTGGGGAGAAGTTAACCAAATGGTGTACCGGCTGAAGATCAGTTAGATTCACCGGAGTGTAGATTAGCCAGAGGGGGAATCAACATAGAAGAGATAAAAAAGAACACAAGGAAGCAGGGTTAAAATCAGCCCACAGAGTCCATGGTACAGTTTGGCGCACACAATGTGCTGTCCGATAGAGGCTTGCAGACAAAGTGTCAGTGGTCACAGAGGCCTCAGAAGAGGAGGAACTTGCTAATTTGGCCCACGAAAGGCTTCTTGCTGGCTGGGGTTTACGATTTTTTGTAGGCGTACTCCTGGGGGCTTGGACAGGTCTTGCAGTGGGCCATCGGTCGGTAGATCCATCAAGGCAGCGAACTGGTTGTTGCTCAGGTCTGGTGTGCTGAGTGAGATAATTGAGTCAGGGCTCTCACTGCAGCTTCTAGAGTGAAGCCAGGGAGTTTTATTAACATGGGCCCCCTCTATCCTCACCTTGCACCTATTCTTCCGCTTACTGCCAGGAGTTTTCTTGGAAGGGGTGCAGGTTGCAGAAGGCATGTTAGAGGGCTTTGGACTTGCTGGGCCAAGCTCCTGCTGACCCGTTTCCATCAGTGCTGACCTGGATGAGATGGCCTCCGGGTTATTAAACTCTGTCAATCTGCCCCAGTTCAATTTAAGAGCTTGTGCCACCAGAAAAGTTTCAGCTGCTGTGGGGTTATCAAACAGCCACGGGGATCCATTGAAAATAACTCTGAGGGAGGCTGGGTATCTAAGAGAATACTCGAGCCCCAGTTCAGCACAGGCTCTATGTGCTGGAGTGAAGGCCCTCCATCTCGTGATCGCCTCTTGTGAATAATCTGCAAAGATCTGTATTCGGTGGCCTTGCCAGGAGAGCTTTCTTTTCACGGGCAAGTTTAGTGATGGTCTCCCTGTCTTGGAAATGGAGAAACTGGGCTAGGATCATATGCAGGCAGGCCCTGTGTGTAGGCCAAGGGATAAGAGATCTCTGAGCCCTATTGATTTCAGGTGGGGCCTCGCCTTGCCAGTCCAATAAGGGAGGCAACTTCTTCTGCAAAAACAAGATGGTGTCAGATCCCTCACAATCCTCAGGAGACCCAACAAACTGGAGATTATTCTGGTGGCTTTGATTTTCAAGGTCCTCCACTCTGGACCAAAGCATGCTGATCAGCCTGTCTTGTTCTTGAAGTCTAGCTCTGGTTTTATGCTAACCATCCTCTGTTTCGGCCAGTCTGTGTTCGGTAATGCAGGCTCTCTGAGAAAGATCTATGATGTCGGAAGTATTTTTCTTCGTAGCCAGATTCAGATTGTTCATCTGTTGTAGGATTTCAGCAAACATCTGCCAGATTTCAGTGAGGCTTCCCTCTGACTGATTTGCGAGTACAGCAGGCTCCATCCCGAAGAGTGAGCAGGCTTGCAAGGCCTCGCAGCTGCGCTGGTGCAACAGTTGAAAATATTTAGTTTTACTTTGCAGACCAAGAGTTGAATCATGGATCACTAGATGGGCAAATAGCTATAACAACAGTATCAAGTATTACTGTTGCGCCGTACAGTGAAGGGACCTGGCTATTTTAGGATTTTATGGGGTTTTGCAGGGAGCTCAGAGCTCAAGCGTCCATTCCGGTCGGCTGCTGGCCACGCCCCCCCATTGCTAAAACCTTTAATGATACCAAAGATAAACTCAATCAGCTTATTTTCCAGATTAACAAGGAGGCAGTCAAGCAATATATTGCCAGGGAACTTTTCTGCTCTGCTTATGGCTCTTATGTCATAACCACCGTCAATAATCTCTTCCATGCTTTGGAATCTGGACGTATTCCAGATATCATTCATGATAGAAGACTTTCTAAATGGTATTGCCCACATTATAAATCTACATCCTGCATTACAATGTCTATGACCCGCTCTATTTCTATTCCCATTTCTACTGCTAGAAATTTAGGATACGTTACAAGACATCCTAATAGAGGACCTTGTTACACTGCTAAACATTGTACTGTCTGGGATACCATGTTTGTAACTTTTACTGTATCCTTAACAAGCTTTGATCCTCCAACTGCAATGTTTGATAAGCATGCCTCTGTTCACTCCATTGGGCATCTGGACGAGGACATCTACAGAGAACACATCAAATTGCCTCCCGTTCTGGTATACCATCTGATCCTGGAAGCATGGGTCTCACCTCACATGAACTACTGTGCACGTAAGTGTTATCATTATTTGTGTTGTTGTGATGTCTTCAACATCATTAAGCCAGTATTGGGTTACTCACCAGACAGCATTGATTGGTCCTTTACCTTGGACCAGGACATTTCTTCTAATGACACAGATACCCCTGATGCATCATCAGCACCATCACCAGTGGTGAACACTGGTCAACTCTACAATACTTATTCAGAAGAGGTTCATCAGCTGACTACAAGACTCACAAATCAATCTTACACCTGCCCAGTTCAATTACAGAAATGGAGGCTGCCAACTGCTAATATGATTTATAATTCTGATGGACAGTACTGCATTGTAACTGATCATAAATCGTTCTCCTATGGTGATAAGGTTTGTCAAATAAAGCAACCTAACTTTTGTTTTATTCCTCATCAGACTACTGTAATTGGCCATACTGTGATTACTCCTGTTCCCATCATGGAACCAGATGTTATTGACAGTGACCCTGAATATTTGCTTGCTCTGTCTCAGTATTTACACATATTCAATGTCCATATTGACCCTTTGACTTTGACTCTTAAGTCCCTGTTAGAGAGAAAGAATACACACCTCGTCCACATATGTAACAATATCTCCGCAGCTGAAGATGCTCTTAATACCCTTATCCATGATGGTGATTTAAGTACTGCACTTTCTAATACTTGGTTAGAAATGACTTTTAAAGGTTTTGTTATCATACAAGCATTTTTGATAATATTTGTTATGCTTACACTTTGCTGCCTAAGGTGTACTCTCAAACAACACTGAGAACAGCTTAAATTCCTTTACAAGGCTTGCACTTCAGGTCTGTAAATGACAGTTTGCTCCAACCACTTTCCCATAGTGTTGTTGCCTTTTTAGTAAGGCAACAAGGGGGGAAATGTTATGTGAGGTCCTTACACCCTAATTGACATTCCACATGCACATCTTAGACAAACCATACTATGCATATGTTATACTAACTTATATGACATAGGTACTTACTGTACAAGTGTAAGTGTCAGGGTATGTTAAGATTTGTACTACCATACTTTCTCTATGCATGGGAACTGCACATAGTAGGCCAAGACACCTGTGTCTTTGTAATCTTCTGCTATACTATTATGTAGTCAGCATTGCCATCTTTTGGATTTATGTATAATTACACCACATCCTATGTTTTCCATGTACCATGTATGCCTTCATTGTTCTACAATGTAGCTGACTTAGCACATATTGTAAAGGACTAGATAACACTGTGGAGCCACCTAACATTTAGCCAATAGGGCTTACTTTATGTATCTAGTACTGCTTCTTACAAATGGTAACCATGGTAATTATCATAGTATATAATGTAATGTACTGCATATTCCCCATGGAGACCTTCTACACTCATTGGGGTATTGGGAAATACTAGGCATGACTTCCAGCATCTTATGGTAAGAACTGCTTAGGACAACTGTGATTTCCTTTGGTAGTAATAAGCTAGATTTATTACTGGTATGCAACATGTCTGTGACTCATTTGCACCTCTATTACCTCAAAGAATACGATCAGGGCTAGGCACCCTAACATAAGACATGTGGTCGTGCTCTGATATATGCACACCTTCTTGTGTGTTGTGAGGCATGAGTTTGCAGGCCAAGTCCATTCAATCACCCAAGCTCTGCATATATCAGAGTATGACCACAAGCCTAGTGGATTGTTTGTGTTATATAATGGCTAAAATTGTTTTGGAGAGGGTGAAAAATTAAAAGAAGTGCAGTCATGCAGTCATTGTGAGATAACATAGAGGCATGTGGTCTGTTTCATCCAATCAGGAGACAGCAATTTTACTGATTTTTCTAACTGGTTTTATAAATATATCTACAAAATTACTGGCAGCAGTGTTCATCAACCTGCTAACCATTACTTTCAAAGGCTGTAATAACTGGTTTCAGTGATATCAATGGGTTACTCAATTATTACAGTGCTCATAACAAGGTAACCAGCTGATATCAATCAAAGTCTGTTTTGTTTTTTAATGCTCTACCATACCTAAACAGAATCTGGCAAGAGCCAATAGGGTGGAAGCTGAGGAATTTAGGGTTAAAAATATTGACAATTACCAAAGTTATGAGAGAGCCTGCCTTAGCAAAATGTAATGTAGACTCATAAATTTGTTGTTTTGTAATATTTGTACTCCAAATTTTCAGCATGTAGCTTTGCTATGACCCTGCCTCATGAAGAAGGGCAGAGTAAATGTTCAACTCCTGCCTGAAAAGTGACTTTGTGCAGGGACTGTAAAATCAACTTTTGGGACTCAAAAACACATTTTGGGCAGGAGTTGAAAAATTACAGCTGTCACATTCACGCAGTGCTATAAAGAAATGGCTATGTTGAAAATTTGGGGTAAAAATATTGAATATTGCCAAACTTATGAGCCTGCATTTGCAAAATTCAGCATAGCCTCATAACTTTTTTGTTTTTAAATAATTTTACACCAAATTTAGAACATAGCCTTCTTATGACCACACCTCATGACCAATGGCAGAGCACATTTTCACCTCCTGCCCTAAAGGTGATTTCATGCAGGGACCACAAAATCACCTTTTGGGATGTAAAAAAAAAACAAACATTTTGGCCAGGATTTTGAAAAATGACAGCTATCATTCACATTCATGAGGTGCTGTAAAGATGGAATGTGGGAGTCCTTTTCTCATAGAAAGAGGTTTGCAGGGCTATGCCCACTGCAGCCCTAATGAGCTTAGATCTGAGCCGGCAAGGCTTGGCTTGGGTCTCATGAAAACCAAGCCACATGCATTTGAGCAGATCAGCTTTGCACTCCTCTATATTCATGGGGAGGTCTAATATTTTAGACCTATTGCTGTTTTGTTTCATCTAAACATATTCTGACTACTTTTATTTTAAGTGTATGTAATATTATCTATGTTTAAATGGATTTCCCACCAGAATGGAGTACTCTGATGATGATGATGATGATAATGATGCTGCTGCTGTTGATCTTTAGTTTAAGACATGTCTACATGTCTGATCCTGGCTCTGGGTTTTATTATGGGCTTTTAGTTCCATTTCCTAATTAAAAAAGCATTTTTTTAATCTTAAAACCCATGCTACTTTTATTTATTTATTTAAAAGATATTTATTAGGAAAAAACATACTGAGCTATAAAGCTCATATCCAGATGTGTCCTGGGGAAGGGGATGAGTACATAATACAAGTAGAAAGTGCAGTAATATGATAATGCAATATGACACAGCAATGTACAGTAATATACATTATTGTATAGGTATAATGAATAACAAAACTAATTGATTACATCAGGAATGTGAAGTACTAAGCAATCACAGACAGTACAACAGGAAATGGAACAGAGTAGGAAGTTGTCAAAAATTAGGAAGGGCCACAGGGAAGAGCGACTGGAAAGGTATGTGAGAGAGGAAAGAGAGGAGGGAGGGCAGAGAGATAGGAGAGGGTGGAGAGAAGAAAGGAGAGAAAGACAGGTGGAGGGATAGAAGAGAAATGGGGAGGTGGAGAAGGTATGGGAATAGCAAGAATAGAGTTGGGGAGGGGGGACAAATGATGGGGATACGATAAGAGGAGGGGTGAAGAGTAGAGAAGGTAGGCGGGAAGTGGATGCCAGAAAGGTAGGAATGGGGGGGTTGAGGTAGAAGTGGGGGAGTGAGGAGGAGGGAGTTGATGGAGAGGGCTGGAAGAAGGGAGGGATGGTGGGGTAGGAAGGGGAGAGGAAGGGAAGGGTTGAGATGGGGAGAGGATGAGTGTAGAGGTTAGAATAGGTGAATAGTGGGAAATGGGAGGTGCAGAGAGGTATTGAAGATTGGAGACAGGTAGCGGGTTGGGAAAAGAGAAAAATGGGGAGGCAGGACATTGGGCTATGTGCATTTACAGGATGAAGCAGTGTGGGTTTAGAGTAATGAGTAAAGAGAGCATTTGGAGGTGGCAAAGTGAATAGTTAGGAGAAGAGAGTTCCAGGTATTAGGAAAACAGAAAGAGAAGGCATTCTGTCCAGCAAGGGATTTACGAGAGGGGAGCAAAAGGGAGTGATAGCCTGATTTACAGAGTAAGAGGAGGGGGGCAGAGGCACAATGGGTTAGACGGCAATCTGCCAAGGAGGGGTGGGAGAAAGCAGAGTACAGAGAACAGTGGTGGGTAGGGGAGGGTAGGCTAAGGCAGAACAGCAGAAGAAGTGGAAGAGGGGGTCCAGTCTCACCAAGGTGGACTTTGGTGCAGCACCATAGACAATGTCACCATAATCAATGATGGGAAGGATCATCTTAGAGACAATATCTTGGTAAACAGGTATAGGGATGCATCACCAGGCAAGGTAAAAAGTTTAGCTCACCATACAATGCACAGGGGAAATGCCAGACCTCACCCAACAACTGACCATGTTTATAGTTCATTTGCATCACCAGTTTATGGAAAAAGGTCCGGCTACCGATATGATGCACAGGGGAAATGCCAGACCTTTTCCAACAAGTAACACACCGAAATCTGGCCAATGAAAAGTCATGTGCACAAACGCTCACAGTCTGGAAAACAAGATCCCAGACCTGCAGGCAATAATGAGAGAGGCTAAACTGGACATAGTAGCAATTAACGAGACGTGGTTTACCAGTAACCACACCTGGGAGACTTCAATACCTGGCTATGTACTGTTCAGAAGAGACCGAGGTGCAAAAAGGGGGAGGGAGGTGGAGTTGCCCTGTATGTCAATGAAAATATCAAAGCTACAGAAATTCAGAATACACATAAGAAGCCAGAAGAACTGTGGGTCACCCTGGAAACAGGAAATGGGACAGCCATATGACCTGGGGTTGTCTACAGGCCCCCAGACCAGGGGTAGGACATAGACACATTACTGTTAGAAGATATACAAAACATGACAGCTAAAGAGGAGGTTCTGATAATGGGAGACTTAAACATGCCAGATACAGATTGGTTAATACCTGCAGGAACATCTGCCAGAACTAGACACATGGTGGATTCCTTGCAGGGGGAGAGCCTCAAACAACTGGTACAACAACCCACAAGAAACAGGGCTATCCTAGATCTAGTATTGACTAACAGGGAAAGGACCACAGATCTCCAGGTAGAAGGTCACTTGGGGGCCAGTGACCATCACATGGTATGGTTCAATTTGTCCACTAGAACTAAATCATCCCATTCAAAGGCAAAAATATGGGACTTCAGAGGATCTGACTTTGATAAGATGGCCAACAGGGTTAAGCTAGCCCTGGCAAAATAAAATACAGGTGAGGGGGTACAGGCAAAGTGGGCAAGCATTAAAGATGAAATACTTGAAGCAACATCCCATTGTGTTAGAGAGAAAAGGAAGTGCAGAAGAAGAAGAAAACCACTTTGGTTTTCAAAAACAGTGGCAGAAAAGGTCAGAGCCAAACGGTTGGCCTTCAGGAAATATAAGAGAACGCAGCAGGATGAAGATAGAGAGGCATACCAAACTTCCCTAAGGGAAGCAGGGAAGGCAGTAAGGCAGGCAAAGACCCAAACCAAGGAAACACTAGCAGAAACAGTAAAAGAAGGTGACAAGACTTTCTATAGATACATTAGTGAAAGGAGAAAGTCCAGAGAGGGTATTGCTAAGATCAAAAGAGATAAGGGGGCATGTGAGGAGGAGGACCATGTAAAAGCATCTATCCTAAATAGATACTTTTGCTCAGTATTTACTGAAGAAAAGGTAGGGCAGGGCCCACAGCTCAGCACCATGGACACAGGAGGAGGGAGGTGTGCACTAGTCCTTTCACAAAAGAAAGGGTCCTACAAGAGCTCGATAAGCTCAGGGTGGACAAGGCAATGGGACCTGATGGCATACATCCCAGGGTACTAAAGGAGCTAAGGGTGGAAACTAGCAGAACCATTATCAGAACTGTTTAGTGAGTCTCTGAGCATAGAAGAGGTCCCAGAAGACTGGAGAAGGGCTCATGTGATCCCACTCCACAAGAGTGGTAGCAGGGAGGAGGCAGGGAACTACAGACCAGTCAGTCTTACCTCAGTAGTGGGCAAGATTATAGAGGCACTCCTTAAGGAAAGAAAAGTGCAACACCTGGAATCCATAGGAGCACAGGATCCAAGACAGCATGGGTTTACAAAAGGAAGGTCCTGTCAAACTAATCTCATAGATTTCTTTGACTGGGTAACCAAAGTGGTGGACCAAGGGGGAGCAGTTGATGTCACCTACCTTGACTTCAGCAAAGCTTTCGATACTGTTCCACATAGAAGATTGATTAATAAGCTGTGTAGGCTTGGGGTAGGTCAGAAGTTGGTCAACTGGGTAGCAAACTGGTTGACGGGCGGAAAACAGAGAGTGGTGCTAAATGGTATACAGTCAGAAGAGATGCAAGTACAAGTGGGTACCCCAGGATCAGTCTTGGGGCCAGTCCTCTTCAATATCTTCATCAGTGACATTGCAGATGGACTGGAGGGTAAGGTTTGTCTGTTTGCAGATGACACCAAGATCTGCAACAGAGTAGATGATCCAGACGGGGTGGGCAGAATGAGAAGAGATCTAGATAAACTGGCAAA
This sequence comes from Neoceratodus forsteri, assembly GCA_016271365.2. Taxonomy (NCBI): domain Eukaryota; kingdom Metazoa; phylum Chordata; order Ceratodontiformes; family Ceratodontidae; genus Neoceratodus; species Neoceratodus forsteri. The sequence goes on along the minus strand of CM057453.1, from coordinate 1,056,526,099 downwards.
ATGGTTGAAAGAGTGGCAACTGGGGTTTAATGCAAAGAAGTGCAAGATCTTGCACATAGGGAAGAGAAACCCTGAAACCACCTATAGATTGGGAGGGGAGCTGCTGGCAGTCACAAGGGAAGAAAGAGACTTAGGCATCATCATCACCGATGACCTGAAATCATCCAAGCAGACCACTAAAGCAGTAGGTAAGGCTAGAGGGATGTTGGGATGTATTAGTAGGGGTATCACAAGTCGGAAAAGAGAGGTAACAATCCCTCTTTACAAGACACTGGTTAGGCCCCATCTGGAGTATTGTGTGCAGTACTGGAGGGCACACCTTCACAAGGACATTAACCAAATTGGGGCAGCCCAGAGAAGGGCAACCAAAATGGTGCAGGGACTGCATCAGAAAACATATGAGGACAGATTAATGGAGCTCAATATGTATACCCTAGAGCAAAGGAGGGAGAGAGGTGATATGATTGAAACATTCAAACACCTTAAGGGCATTAACAAGGTGAAAGAGTCTAACAAGTTTCAATATAAGAAAATAGCAGGACAAGAGGACGAGCATGAGATTAGAGGGAGCGATTAAGGGTAATGTGGAGGAAGTTCTTTTCACAGAAAGGGTGGTGGGTGCATGGAATGGCCTCACCTCAGGAAGTGGTGGATATGAATACAGTGTAGGGCTTCAAATAGGCATGGGATAGGCATAAGGGAGCAATACAGATGAGTATGAATAGATAGGCCATTGACAGAGCAAAGGCCGATGGCACATTTATAAGGCAGAAAAAGGAATGGGCAGACTGGATGGGCCTTGTGGTCCTTATCTGCTGTCAATTTCTATGTCTCTATGTTTCTATGCAGCATATGTTCCTATAAAGGGCACCGAGCATGGGGTGGAGTTTTTTGTGAATGGCATCTACATGCTGAGAGAAGCCAAGGTGCTGGTCAAGCCAGACAGCAAAGTATTTAAATGAGGGTACATTGTCAATTGTACCCCCATCTAGGGTGTGGAAGGTGGGGTGGGAAGGGAGCCTAAAAAGCCTCTGTCTAGTACCAAAACACATGGAGACCAATTTCTTAGCATTTATGAATTTCTGATTTGACCTGAACCATTCCTGGACAGTGTCAAAATAAAGCTGAAGCCAAGATGTTAACTCTGAAGGAGAAGACCCAGACACAAACAGGACCATGTCATCTGTATACATGTGGATGGAAGTAGAAGAGCAAGCTGAGGGAAGATCATCGAGGAAAATGGAGAAGAGCAACAGGCCAAGGACAAAGCCTTAGGGTATGCTGGTATGGATGCGGGGGCAGGGACTCCAATTCTCACAGATTAAGTTCTTTCATCCAGGTAGGAGCTGAACCAGGTGAACTTCTAAGTGGACTCTATTTGGAAAGTTGTTTAGCTATTCTGAACTGTAACATGGATTGCGACCATGCTGTAAACTGATTCAACTTACTTTTAGTATTAATGTTTATCTGATTACATTCTGGATCTCTCTGATTATCATACCCTACTTTCTGTGTCTGAGATAGGATTACAACACACTGTATGCTTAGTAAACTTTTGAGGCCTGGTTATAAACAATTTAAGGTCTCAAGTCATGGTGTTCAGGGTTAAGAAATCTATATTTAACTGATTTATTCACTAATAAAACAGTCTATTGTTATTGCTAGTTGGGCATACATTTTTTGGGATTCATTGTTCATGGGTAAAACATTTACAGAGCAAGATGAATAAAACCGCAAGAACAGTATGTATGTAAACTTAAAAGAACTGTTTAAACATATATATAAATGTACTGGTGATGTTAGAGGGTAATGTTATCTGTGACACTTAAAAGTTGAGCCACTTAAGGCACTGCACTATTGCCGCCACAGAAACTTTTTTGAAGCACTGACCATTAGCTCCTCCCATCTTAGCATGGTCTTTTGCTTTTGTACACTTCTGCCAATCATGTCCAGCCACCAACAAGGGTACAGTAAGCAAGGGGGACTACTGGGACCAGTGGTGCATTAGTGATATCTGGGGGCAGGGCTACCTGCGGTGCTTAAAAGCAGAGCCACTCAATAGACTGCACAGCTGTCACTGGAGAAACTGTTTGCTGGACATTTGCCTTCAGCTCCCTCCATTTCAGCACAAACTGCTTGCTCCTGTCCCCCTTTTGCCAACCATGTCCAGCTACCACTGAGGGTCCTGTAAGCAAGTTGGGGGGGGGGCTACCTGGACCAGCAGTTGTGCTAGTGATGTCAACGTGCAGGGCTACCCATGGCACTTAAAAGCAGAGCCACTCATGAGACTGCATAGATGCTGCTGGCTAAATTGTTTGTCCTGCGGGAAAGGCTTGAGGGGAGACTATTTTTTTTTCTCTCTTGAGTCATTACCGTACCATACAATATTGTGCCATTTAAGTCCTTTCTTATTTACCTTTTATATATATATATTTTTAATTTGACTCTTTTATCAGCTTTTTAGTACCATAGATACTTTTAGAGTAAGCCTGCATCTTGCTTGTTGATATAATCTTATTTTAATGTAAATTGTTATATAACTTATATATCATGTTAAGAAAGGGTTAGTTCGGAATGGAGTAATTCATAGGGTTCTTTGTTCGGGGGATACTCGATCAGAGCTGTGGTACAAACTTCATCTGTATGTCTTGCATCAGGAGGTTTTCTTCCGGATGAGCTTTTTTGAACCCATCTGTAATACTAAAGGTGCTCGGGGAGGGGTAGTGGTGGGGAGGAAGTGAGGGAGGGAATAGGAGTAGTTAGATAGCATAGAGTTATCTGTTTCTGACGTGGCCATGCCAATGTTCATTATACGTCTTGCAAACTATTTGGCCTTGCAAAACCATTGTTACAGCTTTCCTTACATGTGCCTGATTTAATGTTTTCACCTGGGGGGGGCAGAGGCTGCTGATTGTATGTCTTTTCTTTGCTGTGGAAAATTCAATAAAATATATTAATTTGAAAAAAAAAGAAAGGGTTAGTTCTGGGTGGGGCTATAATTGTTACTAAAAAACTGGATGTCTTCTGCACATACATGCCACCTTGGACCAGTAAGCTCTGTTTGGATGAGCTCACTGAGTTGATTCCTGCTGCCTCTAAGAAGAATGAGGTGGTCTGCTTGGGCGACTTTAATCTTGACTGGCTTGGCCCTCACTCCTCTCTCCTTACCTCTACCATCAGCAAGGCCAATCTCTTTCAACTTATTGCATGCCTGACCAGGTTATCACACAATGGCTCAAGCAGAACTCTCATTGACTGGATTCTATCCAATCAGAAGGACTGTTACTCCTCTGCAGGAGTACTACTGGACTCCATCAGTGATCACTGCCTGATCTTTTGTGTGAGGGGTGCCCATCCTCCTGCCTATCCACCTAAAGTTCTCTCCTTTGTGGACTTTTCCAAATTGGACCTAAGGAAATTCTTCTCTGACCTTCGACATGTGGACTGGTCTCCCCTTTTTATCACCACAGATATCAGTTATGCCACTGACTATTTCAATACGACTCTCCTCACACTGCAGAATAGGCACATCTCGATCTCAACACGTCGTGTCAGGGGGAAGGTAACTAAGTGGTTGAAAAGACCTCTCTTAAATGTACTCAAAACTCGGGACAAACTTTCTGCTGAATGGAAATTCTCCTCCCTACAGTCCGACTATGATGTGTATTGTTTCCTGCATGACCTGTAAGAAGGAGGTTTGGACCACCAAGAGCAGCTACTATCATGATCTCCTCAAATCCTCTGCCTCGAGCCCAAAAAAATACTGAACTCAAATAAATGAGATCTTGGGAAATACAAAATACCAGACCCTCAATGATATGGTCATTGACAACACCTGCTGCAATAACCAATACACCATTGCCACAGCCTTCAACTCTCTCTTCACCGCGGTCTCTAACACTTCCCCTCTCACTACTCCCAATATTGGCAGCCTCCAACTGACTTCTCCCACTGAAGCTCCACCTGATTTGAAGATCACCCCTGTCACACATCTTGAGGTCTTAAAGCTACTAAGGTCTATCCCCACGCATGGTAGTCCCACACTGGATGGGTTGCATCCCAGGATTCTTAGGCTAGCTGCCCCTCTCCTGGCTACACCACTAAGCTGGCTGTTTAACCTCTCCATCAGCACCTCTCTGGTGCCAGGGGTATGGAAATCCACGAAGACAATCCCTGTACTTAAGAAGGGAGATCCCAAACTTCTGCCAAACTATCAACTCATCTCTCTCTTGCCTACAATCAGCAAGATTCTCAAAAAACTTATCCATGGCTAGATTTCAGCTCACTTATTCAAATTTAACCTTCAGTCCCCTATACAGCATGGTTTCAGGGCTGAACATAGTATCACCACTGCCCTTACGCAGTTCACTAGTGAGGTCAAATCCAACATGGACAGAGGCTTGCTTACGGGTGCTGTGTTCATAGACCTCACCAAAGTCTTTGACTTGGTGAATCATTCACTGCTCTTGCATAAATTGGACACCCTGGGGGCCACTGGAGCTAAGCCCCCCTCTTGGTTCCGCAACTACCTGGGTGACAGAGTGCAATCTGTTTCCCTTGGTAAGACACTCTCTTCCCCTGCCTCGGTCTCATGTGGCATCCCCCAAGGGTCCATCCTGGGGCCCTTGCTCTTCTCTGTCTTCGTAAATGACATCCCCTCCTCCAGCCCCCACTGTCGATCCATTATGTATGCTGATGATCTGGTTATTTATGCAGCTTCCACATCCATTGGTGACCTTAATGCTCATCTATCTTTGGCATTCATCCATCTCCAATCTTGGTTTGACTCCAACTCCCTAACACTCAATCTACCTAAGACCCTGGCTATGCTATTTGGGTCCTCTAAGAAAGTTCATACTGCATCACCCAAGCTTCGAATACTTGGCCTGGATGGGACCACAGTCTCTACTACCAATTCCTTTAAATACCTGGGGGTGACTCTTGATCCTGCACTGGACTTTTCCTCCCATATTCATGAGGTATGCAAAACAGTGAACAGCAGGATTGGTGCCACCTATCGTGTGCATCACTCCTTAACCCCCTGTGCTAGAATCTCAGTAGCCAGGGTGATCCTGCTCCCTAGGCTACTTTATGCTCTCCCAATCCTGTCCCATGCCAATGCTAGTATTCTGCGATGGTGAGATACTGCGTACAACAGCATTTGCAGATTTGCACTTTCAGCCCCTCATCTTACACACCACAGCTTACTCTACTCCGCCCTACACTGGCTGTCCCCCAGTGCTCACCGCTCCTATTCTCTAGGATGTTTCATTAACTCCTTGGCCCATCATCCTCGACCTGACTCACTTGGAACTATGCTTACACCCTTGCAGCACTCCCGTGAATTGCGATCCTTCGATGATCAGCTACTCTCCATACCTTTCTGCTCTATCAAAATGGGTGAACAAGCTTTTTCATATTTTGCTCCAATATATTGGAATTCCCTACCTCCTCACCTTAAATGCTCCCAGTCTCACTCCTCCTTTAAGACTGCACTTTTCTGTCACCTTAATGCTCTTGATACCTGTGTCTGTGGCTATTTAAGAAATCTCCTTCCCTATCGTTTCTCCCTTTTACCTACAGTTCCTCCTATTTCTTCAGTTTCTCCTTTGACTGTGTCTGAATTGGACACTTGCATCCCTACATGGATGTTATTGTTGCTGTTACAGTCTCTCACTAAAATCCCTGTGTGGATACCTGTACTGTTTCTGATGTTGTTTTTATCTTGCACCTGTAACTCGTATGTAGAACTATCTGTATTTTCCTTGGTACTCTCCCGGGTCATGCCTGAAAATAGGCAGGTCTGTTGCCTAGTACACTTACCCAGTCATCAAAAGCAAGTAAATAAATAAATATTGGGGATGACTGAATTATTACATGAACAGAAAACACCCTTTGAATTCATTGTGGTTGGAATGACCAGTCCATAACTCAGAAACTCATTTGTATTCACACTTTTTCCTTTTTTGTTCTTCTCACTATATTTAAAGTTAGCAATGGTTAAACCCACATTACAGTGCACAGTAGATCAACATTATCATCATCATAGGTTTATTTATAATAGGCACCCTTCCATTGCTCAGGGCGCCTTAACAATATATATAAACAAACATGCACATCAATAAAATACCTAATAAAAGTAACTATAAAATATTCTACACAATTTTTCTTTAAAACAGTCTCAAGCCCCTTCAAAAGCCTGGAAGAACAAGTATGTCTTGAGGTCAATTTTAAAACCCTTGATGGTCAGGCTATCTTGTATCCAATGAGGTAGAGAATCCCACAGGGTCAGAGTCATAAAGGCAAAAGATCTATGCATTCACACTTTCAACATTGGGATTTCAGGGACTGGCCAAAACCATCACTTAGTATCAGCTGTAGCAAAGTATAATTTTATGAAACTTGCAGCCCTGAGGTCTTGTCTTTTCAGATATCCAGGAAGGAATTCAAGACGGGAGAGCTGGGGGAACAATAATATGTATTACCACTTATTTATTCAGAAATTCAAGATCAACAAACCGAGAGTTTGTGAGACAGCCATGTGTATGCTCCTACTTCATGTGGGGACATCCATCTGGGCTATGGTTCCTTAAACTGTATTGCCTGGCTGCTGATGCACTGGCTGAAAAAAATTAGCATAGCTCACGTTAATAGCAGAAGCCTTTTGCAACACTGGACCAAGTAAGGGAATGGATATTGCAATATAAACCAGACCTATTAATAACACTGCAGTCTTGGTTAAACGCAAAAATATTAGATTGTAGTTTCAGCATAGAGCGTGATCAAATATCATAGGGATCACAAAAAAACCCAAAACAGAGCTACTTACTTGCATGGCCTCACTCAAGCTCAATCTGCACCCCAAGCCAGTAATTTCCATTTATGTTTTTCTGTGGGTTTTTTTACCACTTAAACAAGACATCACCGACTGATACTCGGAGTCTGACACACACCCATATATATTAATGATTCTTGGATGGAACAAAAAAAAAGTGGAAGCTATTTTTGCAGATACTTGACTTCATTCAGAGTGATGCAGAAGGTGCCAGTCTGGTGTTTTGTGTTTGGCAGCAAGGGAGCACAGATCTATTGGGAGGGACTGGATTGAGCCTGGGACTCAGTCAGGAGAGAAATTGAGAAAAACATTGAAGCGGCTGGAGAGTGAGTGGAGACTGAAATTCACTCATGCAGTCAGGCAGTGCTTTACTATTTAATCCACTGCAGTTCAGATCAGACTCCTGGACTGGACTGCTACTGTTGGTTTAATACCTGCTGAAAGCCCAAAATAATTCTACAGCATGACCGGACCAGCACTTTCTCCATCACTCTGAACAAAGTCAGGTATGAGGGGGGTTACTGGGACTAGCAGGTGTGCTGGTGATATTAGGGGGTAATGTGTGTATGGGGGGTTACCAGGACTAGCGGGCGTGCTAGGTGATTTTTGGGGGTAATGTTATCTGTGACACATAAAAGCAGAGCCACTGAAGAGACTAGATATATCTACAAAAGCAAGGAGCACACACAGAGAGGAGGGGGACAGCTATTAGATGGCAGCAGAGAACAAAGTGTGCCTGCTTGATTCCACCTTTAGCATCAGATGGGCATTTTGTGAAGTCAGCAGTACCTTGGCAATATAAGAATTATTTATATTAAAGAATCTAGTACCACTGGCCACCACTGAGCACAGAATCCAGATGTAGGATGCTACAAAACAGTGTGAAAAAAAGCATTCCCCATTAGAAGTCACACAGTGCTTCCAGTCAGAGCATTGTGTTCGGTCCATATTAGGCAGCTGGCGGCATTACTTCCGTGAGTTTCAAAAACAGTACAGTAATAGGGAAGCACTTTCAGTGACGAAAACTTGGAAATCAGTGGGGTTTTTAATATTCAGAGCAGGATATTCACTCCGCGTCTTATCTCCTGACCATGGAGTTTCAGTGTGGAGGACAAAGCAGAATGGGAAGGTACCACCTCCCTCTGCTGGCATCACTAAAGCACGCAAATACAGTGGGCACGCGCAAACTTGAAACAAAGAAAGCAAGGAAAAAATAGTGCAGTGCGAGCAGAGGTGACTGTGGAGTACGTCTGGCATGTTGTTCATTCGGAAAGAATGCAAGGAATGCAGGAGTCCTTTTTGAAAGCAATAGGACTGCAGGGCTTTGCCCACTGCAGCCCTAAAAAGGTCACAGGAACATATTTTTACTCATTTACTTTCTAATAGTGAAAATTCCTTGCCATCTTCACTACTAATGGTATTCTTGATTCTCCCTCCCCCGTTCTTGAGACAGCAAACAGTTTCTCTCACCTCTCCTCTGCACTTCTTAATTGCAGTGCCAAACTAGTAAACCGTAAAAAAAATTATGTGCACATTCAGTGTGTGATGCCTTTTTAACCCTTCAGATTTTTCTCTTGGGGTTTAAGTAGCATCACTCACCTCAGGTGTATGAAAAAAATTTGTAATACACATCTGCTCATACAGTATGTTATTCTATATATAATATACTGTACATTAGGGTTATAAAGTCATAACAGAAAAAAGTCCCTGAGCATGTGCAGTTCATATTTTGTTGAACTTAGAATTTTTAACGCATACCTCATCCCCCATCCCCTACCTTGTGATCCAAGGCCAAGTTACAGGTCTGTGGCCATACCTCTGGGGTCTGCTACTTCAAGCTACAAGTCTTGAGGCTGTGCCTCACATGTTCAGAGATGTGTGCCACAGGTGTAAGCTACAAGTCTTAGATTATACTCATGGGTCTGCTGCTTCAAGCTATAGGTTCGGGGCCATGCCCTAAGAGTCTGTGGCTTTATGTAGGGCCCATAGGACCCATCATGCAGCAGGATACAGGTCTGGGACTGTGCCCTACAGGTCTGCTCTTTGTAGGACCCACAGAGGCTGCGCAAAGCAAGGTACAGGTCTTGGATGTGTGCCAGATGAATCTCTTGCTTCACATATGATCCACAGGACCCTGCATAAACAAGTCTAAATATCCTGGGCTGTGTCCTGTGGATCTGCTGTTTTGTGTAGGGCCCACAGGTTTGAAGCAATACCATGGGTCTGCTCCTTTGACCTTACAAAGCAAGATACAGTGCTGGGGTTGTGTCCAACAAGTCTGCTTCAATGTGTACAGCTCTATGTCAAATAAGACACTTATATAGCACCACTGGGGCATAACCCCAGGCCTATAACTTGAAGCATCAGACCCATGGGGCATGGCTCCAGTCCTGTAGCTTTGCCTTGGATCACAAGGATAAGGGCTGGAGGAAGGGTGGGCATTTGGGTTACAAACCCTAATGCCACAATTCCCAACTTTCAAAATACATAACACTGCATTTCCTAACTTTTATGGCTTTGTAACCTTAACATATGCATTAACAGATTTTTTTGCAATGGATTTCCTTATGTTTTTAAAATGTATTGTGCCCAGCAAGTAACTTGCTTCATGCAGGGCCCGCAGTAGTAGGTGAGTCATAATTTGCTTCAGACAGAGCCCGGCATGAGGTACAGTAATATTTGAATCATAATTTGCTTCAGGCCCAGCATGACACAGCAAATAATGAATACCTTCTTGCAAAGCAAAATGTGAATCATATCTGTTGGGTACAGTGCCAGACGTGTAGCTTGCTTTGTGTAGGGCCCTGTGGGTCCTATGCAAATCAGCAGACCCATTGGGTACAGTGTTGGACCTGTAACCTGCTTCACGCAGGACCCTAGCCCCTACATGAAGCAGTAAACCTGTCAGGGATGCAAAGAAGCAAACCCATCGGGTACATTGCCAGACCTGTAACTTGGTTTGTTCAGGGCCCTGTGGGCCCTAGACAAAGAAAGAGACCTGTTGGGCCAGATCTAGACTGCTAAGATGCATCATGTAGGGCTAGGTGGGTGGCAGCATGGGTTCACAGTGGGAAGGTTATGTCAGATGAATCTAATAGATTTCTTTGATTGGGTGACCAAAGTAGTAGACCAGGGAGGGGCTGTGGACATGGCCTACCTAGACTTTAGCAAGGCATTTGACACAGTCCCACACAAAAGATTAATAGTCAAATTAACCAGCCTGGGAGTGGGTCCCAGGGTGGTAGCCTGGGTAAAACATTGGCTGCACAACAGGACACAGAAGGTAATTGTAAATGGAGTTCACTCTGAAGAAAGAGGGTTACTAGGTGGGCACCGAGGGTTCAGAGTTGGTCCAGTCCTTTTAATGTCTTCATCAGTGACATTGCAAAGGGACTGGAAGGAAAAGTATGCCTTTTGCAGATGGCACAAAGATCTGCAACAAGGTTGATACACAAGGAGGCATGGAAAGGATGAGAAGGGACTTGGCAAGGTTGGAGGAATGGTCAGAAGTATGGCAGCTAGGATTCAATGCAAAGAAGTGCAAAATAATGCACCTGGGAAACAAGAACCCAGGGAAGAATACAATGGGGGAGGTAGTAACAACAACAAAAATGGGAAAGGGACCTGGGAGTAATCATATCAGATGACCTTAAGGTTAGCAAGCAATGTGAGAAGGCAGTAGGGAGGGCTGGGGGTATACTGGGATGCATAGGAGAGGCATAAGCAGCAGAAAACAGGAAGTTGGTATCCCTCTGTACAGACAGTTGGTGAGACCCCATCTGGAGTATTGTGTCCAGTTCTGGAGACCCCATCTCCGCAAGGACATAGACAGGATAGAGGCAGTCCAGAGGAGGGCAACTAAAATGGTGCAGGGTCTGCAAGAGAAGCCGTATGAGGAGAGACTAAAGGAGCTTAATATGTATACCGTTGAAGAAAGAAGGGAGAGGGAGGACATGATAGAAACTTTTAAGTACCTCAGTGGAATCAACAAAGTCCAACAGGGTAGCATCTTTCAGAAAAAGAGACATGCAAGAACAAGGGGACACAATTTAAAGATAGAAGGGGTGCGGTTCAGGGGCAATGTGAGGAAGTATTATTTCACAGAGAGGGTAGTGGATGCATGGAACAGCCTTCCTGAGGAGGTTGTGGGGTCTAAAACTGTGGGAGAATTCAAGAATGCATGGGACAGACATAAGGCAATTCTTGTGGGGGGTAGGAAGAAATAGGCTGTTGGTTAACTAGGATCTGCAGCCTATCCTGTAGGTAGGGAAATGGGCAGACTAGATGGGCCAAGCGGTCCTTATCTGCCATCAAAGTCTATGTTTCTATGTTTCTATGTAGGTGAAGGTCAAGACCCATGTGGTAGGTCTGAAAGTTGCCATTTGGGTGGTTGTGAGGGGGTGTAAGCAGGCTATCTCCAAAATGTGAACCTAAAAAGTTAAATAAAGATGTTAAAGTTATTTGTAATAGAAAAAACAGAAAAAAAATTCAATGTCCCTGAGCATGCGCAGTTCTTAATTTGTTGAAATCAGAATTTTTGGGGGGTGTTTATTTCAGACACTTACAACATTTTTATTTTCAGTTTTGGTTTATAAATTCGAAAGTTGGGGTGCTTTCCATCCCCGTTATGACTGTTTAAGTGTGGTGCTTGAACTGACCCTGAAATATGTTTTCAGGGATTCCAAATTCAACCTTGTTTTGCTGAAAAAAACTTAAAGCAGCAGTGTTTGTTAGTAAGGATACACATTTTTCAGTAATAAGGTTCATCTGGCAAAAATATCAAGATATACATTTTTCTTTTCATTTTCTTTCATTCCTGAACCAAGAAATGGGGTCTTGAAGTTTATAAAAGTTCCCACACCCATGCCACACCTACACACACAAAAAATTAGTATTTTGTGCTGTTTACTATTGGAAACATGTGAAAGAACCATCCTAATACAAATACAGCATGAATCTAGCATGTACATTCAACAAGTAACACCAGGGGGAGAGATTTTCAAAAATGGAGAATAGTGGCCATCTTTAATGACATGAGTCGTTAATTACAAAATATGCTATTAAAAAAAGTCTTAACAACATCTGAGAAAACAAAAAATATACTGAGCATGACTCTTAGGTTGTCAGAAATACATTTTTGCTAAAAAACCTATATGATGAATTTTTTTTGCTGACTAACATGTACTGCTGCTTTAAGTCCCTGCACATGCACAGTAGGGACTTAGTTTTTTTTAGCAATCTTTTTCTTTATGGTTCATGATCAGCAGTGTGGGACCAAAGCAGAATGTGGTGAAAGGCCAAAGAGCAGGGTGGGCCATGCCTGGTGCGCACAGTTGGACCCTACAAACAGTAGGTACCTGGGTGGCCTTGAAGAAGAGGAGGAGGAGATTGGCATGGGTGCTAGAGGGTGGGTTAGGGTGGGGTATCATTTTAAAGGAGAACAGTCAGCACCAAGGGCCCCAGCCCTCAACTGTGGGGCCAGTCCCAATATGCAATTTGTGTGCAAAAACATTTTGGTTTACTTACTGTTTACTGTAGTAGAGCAGATTGTATAAAACTAAGTTTGCTTAGTTCTAGGCTGACATCTTGTATTCCTACAAACCCCAGAATCCCCTGCAGCTGACATCAGAACAGTAGGCAACAGTGGAAGATTGAATCGCTTGTAATGCACATTACAGTTTATATAAGCTCTAAACCTTTGATTGCTGGTACTGCTGTCCTCCCTGGGCTACGTACAGTCACAGAGGACTGTACTTAGCCCCTGGAGAAAACAGATCCAGAAGACATCTGATCTGAGATTACAAAAGCTCTAACATGCATTGCAAGCTATTCAGTCTCCCATGGCAGCCTACTACTCTCATGTCAGCTGCAGGGGTTCCGGGTTTTGTAGTAAGAGAAGATGTCAACCTACAGTTATGCAAAATCAGTCTGATACAATCTACTATACTACAGTAAACAGTAGGTAAATCACAATGTTTCTGCACACAAAGTACAAATTGGGACCAGCTCCACACATAAGTGTGGGGGCCCTTTGTGCAGACTGTTCCCTTTAAGATGGGTGCAGGGAGAGGAGGGTGGCTTGAGTGGAAGAGTCCTTTTTGTAATTTATTTTTCTACAGTTTCACAATTGGCAGGGACACAGAAGAAGGTGGCCGGCCAAGGTGGTGGGAGGGCTCTGCCAGTTTCCCACCAAAGGAACTCTTCAATGCCAGACTGTAAACTGAGGAAATCAGGTATGCAGTTCAATGTACTGTATAGCAGGTAATATTAGCGTTCTTTTTATTTTAGCGACAGTAGCTGAAATGGAAATACCGGTAATATATTCGGATCGCTAATGTTATCTACTATATATGTAGTTACTGTATGGTGTATCTACATTCTACTATGCAGCTGTTCGTAATCCCACCATATCAAAAAGTGCCAGTAAATACTGTATGAACCGAAGTAAACAGAAGACAACTTTCTAAATGTTTCTGATAGATTAAAAAAAAGTTTATTGTACACCATAAACAACGAAAAAAAAAAATTAAAATCAAATCAAAGCGCATATTGCTACTCGTTTCTTCCCCTCTGCTTCACTCAGTTTCATTTTATTTCGGCTTCTCTTCTGCTTCACACTTCAGTAATGCCAGCATATTGTATCTGTGAAGCAGAGATAAATTAAAATGAATTTCAGTTTTCGAAAACAGCACCTGCATTGCAACACAGAAGCAATTCAACTTGTACTTACGTTCTCGTTGTAGTTTAAACGCTGGTCGTGAGCGTTCAGTATCCCTGCCTGCTTGAATCCGTGTACAATGTCCACAGTCTGAAGTTTAAGGCTGTTGAAGCCACTCTCAAGCCATCGAGAGTGATGTTCCTTTAAGTTCTGTAGTTGAAGATCCACAGTGAGGTTTTCTGTACTACCGGCAGCTAATCTGTCTGATACAACTCCTGCATGCCATGATGTGAATTCCTTTTTTAGGACATCTTTGAATAATTTGTTTACGGATATGTCCAGGGGTTTTAGGACGTCCGTACATGATGCAGGCACATAAACAGGGATAATTTGATTCTCCTCCAGATGAAGCAAGACTGCCTCAGTTGTGTGTGCCCGGTATGGGTCCAGAACCAGCAGTGCTTTCTCCTCCTTGGGCAGACTAAGGGCAGCAATTTGAAACTTCATGTATGGCACAATAATGTTATCAATGAACTGGAGAGTTGTCTCCGCATTTGCCCAGTGGTTCTCGGAATTAGTGATATCCCAGTCACTAGGGAATTTGTGTTTAGGGCGGCACGCTGCAGTTCGGCCCTTATAGATCAGTTGTGGGGGCAACATCACACATGACATGGTGCAGGCCAGTATGACAGAGATCTGTTTTTTATCTCCTAAACCAGTCACGGAGACCTGCTTTGCTCCTGTTGTCTCCATAGTCCACTCTGAAATGGGAATCATGTTGACCCCTGTTTCATCCAAGTTTACAATCAAATGGGGGGGCATTAGCTCCTGGGCACTAGCTCTTGATATTCTGCCAAAAAACAGCTGCTTTAAGGGAGTGGAAATCATTGGGTGTCTTACGGCCAGCTTTCGTCCCCTTTCTCTTGCTGTAAATGATCCGGTTAAGGAAACCCCAAGCCCACTTACAGGTTAGTGTTAGGTGCCCTCTGTTCTCAGGGAGCAGCTGTGGTGACTTTGCTTTAACAATACCCACTGCAATTGCCTGAAGCACTCCAGCATTGACAACTGCCCCCTCCATGCGGAGAGTCTGAACTATACTTTTCAGCTGGCTCTCCAAGTTGTCCTCTAAATGAGTTGGGCGACCTCGCGGTTTTGTAGGGAGGACAGGGGTCATAGTAGTAGGGTCTCAAGTTGTTTTTAGCCATGCTAAGTAGTCCACCTTGAAATTGTGGACTGAGCTTTCATTAATAGTTATGCCCGTAGTACTGAGGTAGTGACGGACAGTGGCCATTACGCCATGCTCGACTGCATACCTCCCCAGCTGGAATCGTGTCTCTGGTGGATAGGTAGCATAGGAACTGCAGCATCCTCACTTAGCTGGTGGTGGGGATGCAGCAAGCTCCTTAGCAACGGCGTTTGTCACTTCCAATTCAACACCTGAGCTGTCTGACAAATCTAAACCAGATATTTCTGAGGTGTCCATGGGATATTTCCTTTTAACCTGCGATGTCTGTAACCACTTCAAGAGGGACATTATGGAGACAGGAGAAAACAGCCACAGTATACTATAATACCGAACAGATCCACACTCTGTGTCTGATCTGTAAGTGAGCTGCATTTGAGTCTGTTTGTCACACCCATTTCTATCACACCCATTTCAGTTATGTACTGTAGTTGCGGGTGAACCATCCGCTAATTTAAACAGGTGCTAATACGTACCGCATATCAGACACGCTAAATTAAATGGGCACCAATATAACATGCTATACAGTATTTCAATGGGAGGTTGAACTTAGTGGCATAACTTGGACATTTTTAAATATTTTTGCCCAAAATTTTCAACATGCCTTTTTTGGGACCCCACCTCATGAACAATGCAAGTGACATTAGGCAAATCTGTCCCAAAAGGTGATTTCATGGTCACTGCATGAAATCACCTTTTGGGCAGGAGTTGAAAAGTTTCTTCACCACTGTTCATGAGGTGGGGACATAAGAAGGCTATATTGAAAATTTGGTGTAAAAATATTAAAAAACAACAAAGTTATGAGCCTATGTAGAAGTTTGCGAACGCAGGCTCATAACTTTGGTAATTTTCAATATTTTTGACCCCATATTTTTGACATAGCCATTTCTTCACAGCACCTCATGAATGTCACAGCTGTAATTTTTCAAATCCTGCCCAAAATGTGTTTTTGTATCCCAAAAGGTGATTTTGCAGTTGCTTCGTGAACTCACCTTTCGGGCAGGAGTTGAAAATATTCTCTGCACTTGTTCATGAGGTGCTGTCATAAGAAGGCTATGTTGAAAATTTGGGGCAACAGTGTTAAAAAAACAACAGAGTTATGAGCCTATGTTGAAATTTACAAACACAGGCTCGTAACTCTGGTAATTTTCAATATTTTTGACCCCAAACTTTCAATATAGCCATTTCTTCATAGCACCTCATGAATGTGATAGCTGCCATTTTCTAATCCTGGCCAAAATGTATTTTTGTACCTGTGGCATGGAATGATGTTTCTGTGGTGCAGAATGATGTTTTGGTGGGGATTTGAAAATCTTCCCTTACCAGGTTCTTTAGCTGGAGAAATAAGAAGGTTATGCTGAAAAACAATTTTTTGAACCCTTGTCCCTCCTCACCTCCCCATCCCCTGGGATCTCACTCACCCCCACTGGCTTTCACTGTGGATTGCTCCCCAGGGTGGGGCTGCTGGGAAGGTGCCCCTCGGACTCCCTCTGAGCGGTGCCACATGTGTTCCAGTGGTTGCAGTAGTCTTGGGCTAGGCTTTGTGGTGGGGTTCAGTGATTGACCTCGGTGTCTGTTTTTTCCCTTGTGATGGGAGGTGTGGAGTGCAGTGACATGGGAATGTACATGCCCCCATCTGGCACACCTCCTGGAACTACCAGGCCTCCTCCTGCATGGCCCCCAGCTTCCACTGAGAGTTGGTCATAGACCAAGTGATTCCCCTCCCTCCTTCCCCCCAGAGGAGGGGAGCAGTCCATTGGATGCTCGATCCTCCTTCCCCAGCCAGCCCTCCAACTCTCCCAGCTCGCATCTGAACTCGGGTTGTTGACATCACAAATGGAAATCCAACTGCTGCATTGATGGGCTAGTACAATGCTGAAAATTTTATGCAGACATGCAGTAAAATGCCTAGGTTATGAGTGACTGTTACACTATTTCAGCATTCACTCATAACTTTGCTTATTTTTTATATTTTAACTTTAAACTTTCAACGTAGCCATTTTTCCACACCACCTCATAAACATGACGTGTCATTTTTAAAATCCTGGATGAGTTGTGCTTTTCTGTCTCTGGTGGGAAATGACATTTTGGCCAATATACTATAAATGATACATGTCATGTCTATAAGGTGAATCCTAAAACAAGTATCTTCAAATGTTGGGGTCAAAAAATTTAAAACAAAAAATTTGTTTGACAAGCATCAAACGTTTGGCATTAAGAAATGCTTGTTTTATTTATTTTTCTACAGGTTTGCTCTTGGCTAGTAATGCAGAAGATGGTGGACTGCCAAGGTGGAGGGAGCTGTGGTAGTCGCTCACCTCTTGAACTTAATAATGTGTATATGACGGGTGGATGGCTGGATGGATAGATAGATAAATAGATACTTATGGCAAAAACTATGTAAATGCATCAGTTAGGGTTTTTGTTTTCACTCATTGTTCACTTTATGAACTGATAAGCTCACACACAGGGTAAAAATAAAAAGGGATTCTGCACCCTGCACCACCAGCAGTTGAAAAATAAAAATGAACTGCAAAATAAGGGCTGCACACGCACCCGCCCTGTCCCTGTCCCTTACTGGGCTGAGTCTAAGTCCCTGCCCTGCTGCAAGATACAGTAAGCACACACAGCACTGCACTGCACTATGCATTCCTTTTTGCAGCAGCATAAATTAATTTCTATTGGCCTGCCTGCTCTGCCCTGAAACAACAAAAGTTGATTGCTATTAACAAACTAACTAATTAGCCAGCATAATATTATGTGGTGATTTGCATATACAGCCTATGATGCTTTGCATTATGGGGTATGTGTGATTTTGTATTTCTTTGAAACTTGGCTTACCAACCAATGCCCTTTGGGGTAACCATTGCCTCAGTGCTTGCACACTGAGGTTCTTTGTCTTTAACTAACTAACTAACTAACTAACTAACTAACTAACTAACTAACTAATGTTAATAACAATCAATGATGCTCTGATGATTCACTCTGTGTTTTCAAAGTACTGTGCCCATGATTAAAATAATTTGAACCCCCTCCTCCCCAAAAACATGTGCCCTGACATGAAACTGCATGTTTAACTGTAAAGACAATTAAAACATGTATTTCTAAATGCATTACTAACACCAATGCTTCATGATTAAAATAATTTGAACCCCCTCCCCCAAAAAATGTTCCCTGACAAACTGCACTTTAGGGAAAATTGCCTGGGACAAGATGCAATAAAAAAAACTTGAATAGCAGGTTCCAGGGAATATTAAACTATCAGGAATGTTAACATCTTGTTTCTAGTGACCCTGATACAATAAAATAAAAAATACAGTTGAGATTATTTTTAATGTCAATTGTGATCAGAATAGCTTTTAAAATCACCAATTGTTTTCTTGTTCAATGTTTTCTAATACATACTTCTCAAACTTAAAAGCAAAAAACACACTTTATCATCAAAGCTTGTGTTTAACAAGTACTGTGCCCATGATTACAATAATTTGAACCCTTCCCCCAAAAATATGCCCTGACATGAAACTGCATGTTTAACTGTAAAGACAATTTAAAATGTATTTCTAAATGCATTACTATCACCAATGTTTCATGATTAAAATAACTTGAACCCCCTCCCCCAAAAATGTTCCATGACAAACTACACTCTGGGAAGATTGTCTGGGACAAGATGCAATAAAAAAACACGAAGAGCAGGTTCCAGAGAGTAAATGTTAACATCCTGTTTCTAGTGCCCCTGATAAAATAAAATAAAAAATACAGTTGAGATTTTCTTTAATGTCAGCTCTGATAAGAATAGCTTTTAAAATCACCAATTGTGTTCTTGTTCAATGTTTCCTAATACACACTTCTCAAACTTAAAAGCAAAAATACACTTTATCATCAATGTCTGTGTTTACCAAGTATTGTGCCCATGATTAAAATAAGTTGAACACACCCAAATGTGCCCTGACATGAAACTGCATGTTTAACTGTAAAGACAATTACAAAAAATGTATTTCTAAATGCATTACTCACACCAATGCTTCATGATTAAAGTAATTTAAACCCCCTCCCCAAAAAATGTGCCCTGACAAACTGCACTCTGGGAAGATTGCCTGGGACAAGATTCAATAAAAAAAATCCTGAATAGCAGGTTCCAGGGAATATTAAACTACCAGGAATGTTAACATTCTGTTTCTAGTGTCCCTGATAAAATAAAATAAAAAATACAGTTGAGATTTTTTTTAATGTCAGCTCTGATCAGAATAGATTTAAAAGTCACCAATTGTTTTCATGTTCAATGTTTTCTAATACATACTACTCAAGTGTAAAAGAAAAAAACACACTTTATCATCAAAGTCTGTGTTTACCAAGAACTGTGCCCATGATTAAAATAATTTGAACCCCCTCCTCCAAAAATGTGCCCTTACATGAAACTGCATGTTTAACTGTATAGACAATTAAAACTGTATTTCTAAATGCATTACTAACACCAATGCTTCATGATTAAAATAATTTGAACTCCCTCCCCCAAAATATGTGCCCTGACATGAAACTGCATGTTTAGCTGTAAAGACAATTAAAAATGTATTTCTAAATGCATTACTAACATCAATGCTTTCAAAGTTTTGAAACTACTAAAAAGACTATATATATATATATATATATATACAGTATATATATAAAATATGGTAAACAAATATTGTTAATCCCAAAAGCTGAACTTTATGTTTTTAGTATATACATGTTTAAGAAAAACCTGTGGCTCTTTCAACTTACTGTAAATTAGAATGCTGTGTTTATTGTTTTTCTTGGGAGCTGTAGTTTCACTCCTTAATTACTGTCTCCTTCTGAGGCCCCAGGTGGCTCTGATAATCATTTGTTCCAAAGGTTTTTTCAGCCAATTTGAAGGCATTAAATATATTCTATTCTCCTAGTCCTTAATAAAGGCATTACATATCTTCTGTTCTCCTAGACCTTTATAAAATGCAAGGGCTCCACAACTTGATCACTGCACAGACTTGTTCTGTTGGTTGATACAGGTCCCAAACTAGTGTGTCTTGTTACAGCATGATAGAGCCACCTCATGCCCCTCCCACATGAATAAAAAAAAGGTGGGGTGGATCTTTAGGAGCTTCTTGGGTGGAGGTGAGGGTGGATCTTACTCCCCCCAAAAAACTAATGCTGCCTCCCACTACTCAGGTTCCAGTTCTTGTACCACCCATAGTACCATGCAACCATTGACTAACATGAAAGCATATTTATTTGAGGGTGGAAAACATTTCTTGGAGAAGGGTAAGGCAGAAGAGACTATTTACACCTTCAGTCAGTTCCATGGACAGAAAACATGACATCACTCCTTTTGTACATGAAAAACGTCTGCAGGTTCTACCTACTGCAGCCATAAAAAGACAAGGTATCCTGGTGCCCTTACCCTTGATAGATGTGCCTTTTGAGAGAATTGCAATGGATATGGTCGGTCCCTTAGACAAAAGTAAAAAGGGAAATTAATTCATTTTGGTAGTATGTGACTGTACAATTTGATACGCAGAGGCAGTTCCAATGCATACTGTCACAGCCCCAAAAGTGGTAGCAGAGCTTGCCAAACTTTTCAGTGGGTGGGGGGAGCATACTTAATGAGATGATTACTGATCAGGATAGCACTTTTGGTGCTGCATTACTGAAGAAGCTGTACTGACTACTAGATATCACTGCCATAAGAACCTACCCTTATAACCCTCAGACAGGCAGTCCTGTTGAACATTTTAACCAAACTTTAAAATGCATATTAACAAGGTTTGTAAAAGGGGAAGGGAAAGATTGGGATCAATACTTACCTTACTTGCTTTTTGCTTATAAAGAAGTACCACAAGCCTCAACAGGGTTTTCATCATTTGAAATGCTGTATGGCAGGCAACCTAGAGAGCCACTACATGTAATAAAAGAAACATGGGAAGATAACCCCACTCATAGAAACACAGAAATGAAGAATTTGATGGCATATAAGGACTGCTTGGCCCACCTAGTCTGCCCATTTTCCTACCTAACAGATAAGCTGCAGATCCTAGTTAACCAACAGCCTACTTCCTCCTGGGAGCATGGGTCTGTCCCATGCATTCTTGAATTCCCCCACTGTTCTTGACTCCATGACCTCCTCAGGAAAGCTGTTCCTTGCATCAACAACCCTCTCTGTGAAAAAATACTTCCTCACATTACCTCTGAGCCGTCCCCCCATCTTCAAATTGTGCCCCTTGTTCTTGCACATCTCTTTTTTTGAAAGATACTACCCTCTTGGACTTTGTTGATTCTCTTGAGGTACTTAAAAGTTTTTATCATGTCCCTCCTCTTCCTTCTTTCCTCAAGGGTATACATATTAAGCTCCTTTAGTCTTTCTTCGTATGTCTTCAGGTGCAGACTCTGCACCATTTTAGTTGCCCTCCTCTGGACAGCCTCCACTCTGTCTATGTCTTTGCAGAGATGGAGTCTCCAGAACTGCACACAGTACCTCAGATGGGGTCTCACCAACTGTCTGTACAGAGGATAACAACTTCCTGTTTTCTACTGTTGATGCCTCTACCTATGCACCCCAGTATCCTCCCAGCCTTCCTTACTGCTTTCTCACATTGCTTGCCCATCTTTAGGTCATCTGATATAATTACCCCCGGTCCCTTTCCATTTTTATTGTTGTCAGTATCTCACCCCCATTGTGTACTCTTCCCCTAAGTTTTTGTTTCTCAGGTGCATTACCTTGCACTTCTTTGCATTGAATCTAAGCTGCCATACATTGGACTTTTCCTCCAACCTTGCCAAGTCCCTTCTCATCCTTTCCATTCCATCTTGTGTATCAACCCTGTTGCAGATCTTTGTGTCATCTGCAAAGAGACATACTTTTCCTTCCAGTTCCTCTGCAATGTCACTTATAAAGACATTAAAAAGGACCGGTCCCTGTACTGAACCTGGTGAAACCCCACTAGTAACCCTCCTTTCTTCATTGTGGACTCCGTTTACTACTACCCTTTGTATCCTGTTGTCCAGCCAGTTTTTATCAGGCTACCACCTTGGGACCCACTCCAAGGCTGGCTAACTTGTTTATTAATATTTTGTGTGGGACTGTATCAAATGCCTTGCTAAAATCTAGGAGTGCAGCCATGTCCACAACCCCTCCTTGGTCTACTACTTTGGTCACCCAGTCAAAGAAATCTATTAGATGCATCTGACATGACCTTCCCACTGTGAATCCATGCTGCCTTGGGTCCTGTGCCCCACTGGCCTCTAGGTACTCAATAATTATTTCCTTCAGAAATGATTCCATCATTTTTTCTACCATTGAGGTCAAACTAACTGGTCTGTAGTTTCCTGCCTCTGCCCTGCTCCTACTTTTGTGAAAAGGAATCATATCCACTCTTCTCCAGTCCTCAGGTAACACCCCATACTCCCATGACTTGCTAAAGAGAGTAGTCAGCGGTGTCACTAGTTCTACCCTTAGTTCTTTTAGAATTCTTGGGTGAATCCCATCAGGCCCCATTGCTTTGTCCACTTAAATTTTACTAGTTCTTTCAGAACCCTTTCTTCTGTAAATGGGCTGGTATTGACCCCCATCTCCAGAGCGTTTCTCTTGTTTGGTTTGGGTACCTCCCCTCCTCTTCCTTTGTGAATACTGAGCAGAAATATTTGTTCAGTAGCCCTGCTTTTTTACTGTTACCCTCTGCCCCCATTACCTCCCCTTTATTAAGCCTCAGTATACCTCCCTTGATCTTTCTTCTCTCCTTAATGTACCTATAAAAGATCTTATCCCCCTTCTTAACAGAGTTGGCTACCCTTTCCTCAGTTTGGGCCTTTGCTATTCTGACTGCCTTCCCTGCCTCTTTCTGCTTTAACTGATAAAGTTCTCTGTCCTGCTCCTTCTGTGTTTCCTTATATTTCCTGAATGCTATCCTTTTCTCCTTAACCTTCCCTGCCACCTCTTTTGAGAACCATAGCATTTTTTTCCTTCGTTGTGTTTTGTTGATTTGCGTCACATGAAGGCTTGTTGCCTCTGTGATGGCTGTATTTATTACTCCCCATTGTTCCTCCACTCCTCCTTCTTGCCTGTTTGCTAGTGCTTTTCTGAGGCACCCTCATTTTCCCAAAGTCAGCCCTCCTAAAGTCCAATACTCCTATACACTCAGAAAAATCTATTAACATCTTACATGTATGCCTTGAGAAAGAAACTGGCAAAATATGTTGAAATTGCCCATAGTAATCAGAAAGAGGCCCCAAATCAGCAGAAGATAAATTATGCCCATGGGGTAAAAGAAAAAGTTTTTGAGCCAGGTGAAAATGTCTTGTTACTGTTACTCACTACAGAAAATAAGCAGTTAATGAAGTAGTGAGGGCCTTATAAAGTGCTTAGATGTACTGGCACAGTTAACTATGAGTTTGAGACCCATGATAGGAAAAATCCTACCCAAATAATACCACGCTAACCTCCTGAAGAAATGGGTTGAAAAAACACCAAAGGCTACTTTGTTAGTTTTATCAGAAACTTTTATAGAAGATATTGATGTCGTTTATGACAGACTGGAACAAATTAGCTGCTGATGCCGTAAAGGTGAACAAACTGCAGAAATTCATAACTTGGCAAAGACATTTAACAATACTTTTGCAACAGTGCCAGGCTGAGCAAAAGGGGTGGAGCACATAATGCAGTGGAGCCCACTTAAGTGCACAACCTTGGGAGAGTAACTTTTTGCGTACTTAAGCGGGCTATACATTAAACTGAATTTTCAGTTTTTGGCAGTCAAGAATGATGTATACTGGGGTAGCAATGTCATGCGCTATATTCATAAAGGGTGCTACTGTATTCAAAGATTACTACACTATATTAAATTGTATTTTGAAAACATTCAAAAAAATACAGTACAAAATACAAGAGATGTAGTATAGTACTGGCTGGCTGAACTGATCTGGCTAACTGAACCAATCTATGTAAAGAAAAGGAAAGTGGAAATTATTTAAGCAGGAAAGGCACACTAAGCTGAAGCTTGTTTCCAGGTGTGACCTGAGAGCACAAGGAAGTTAAGCGACTTGCTCAGGGTCACACAGTGTGCAAGTGGGAACTGTGGGATTTAAACCCAGGTCTCCAGGTTTGCAGTTCAGAGCCCAAAACCACTACACTGTAATGCTCCCAAAATTTATAAAATTCCAAAGTTATAAAGAAGTTGGTTATCCTGTATTGTTTAGTTTTTTAATGCAAGCCGCTGCACGTAAGCCTCAAATTGGGACAATAGAGAGAGACTGCTTTTTTCCTTATCAAGAACAAACTTTCTTACAGTGGCCATGCAACCTAGAACTTCTTCAACAGTTACTGACAGTTTCTCCTCATGGCTTCTGTCTTCACCTTCCCCCTGGTCTGCTTGTTCCTCAACGCCTCTGCATAAAAACACCTCAGCCTTGCTGACTGGCCTGACTGTCAGTACAGCTGCACCAATTTCTGTGTGAACCCTGAAATCACTTGCCAATATGCTGGCTCATAATTCTGGAATCAGCAAACATTTCCACTGATAGAGCCACCTGTTAGCTGTGAAAAGTGATTTCCAGCATGTCAGCTAATTGCTGGGCTTTATGAAGGAGGATTGGGCCACTGATAGGTGCAGCAACAGACAGACTGGTAGTAAACTTCAAAAAAAGGGAAAACGTGTACTTAAGTACTCTTCAAAGATATAAAAACTATGCAACATGTGGGGAAAAATGTGTATTTAAATGAACTGAGACATGATATGCACTTAAGAGGTATATTTAACATTGGCGGTATAGCAGATAAATTGGGATATAAGAAAATTGCACACTTAAGCAAGATGTGCACTTATCCAGTGTGTACATAAGTGGGCTCTGCTGTAGTGACATGGAATGCTCTCTGTATTGGACAAAAGACATGCAGATTACCAGAACAGTTAAGAGCAAACATGGTTAAGTGTAATGCCTCTGTTACCTGGGGTTACTAGAATCCCTGTAAGATCTAGTGGTAGGCAGGGAAGGCAGCTTGTGAAACTCCAGTTAACTGGATTTCACACTGTCTCACTCTCTTCTCAGTCTCAGCTGTGACTGAGGGATGACATCATTTTAGAACTGTCACAGCTGCACAAGCCACACTGGAATGTTGCAGTTGGAGGTTAGAGTAGAACATTGGGGAATTTGAAGCCAGTCTGTTTGCAGTCTTAGAGAGAGTCTGTAGTGCAGCAGTGTGTGTGCAGGCTCTCAGAGCTTTAAGCTCTGTTTCAGAGCTACTTTTGGTAAGGTGTGTGTATCCACATGAAGAGGAACACAGGAACTGGTAATTGAAGTGGTGGAGACCACTTTCAATGGTTCAGAGTCCCATCCCTGAGGGGATGGGGGAAAAGTGTTTGTCTGTTGTCCGGGGGGGGTACACCCCTGGGTCCAGCTAAGGGAAAGAAGCTGCCTGTTCAAGTTGTGCTGAGGCACCAGAAGCTCTGAGAGGAAGATTCCTTGTGGAGGAAATGCCTGTGGGGCACCTGCAACCAAAGGGTGTGTTTGCTCTGAAAAAGGGCCAAGTGTTTTCTCCCGAACAGAAGGAAACTAAAGGAACTGTTACTGTGGGGTCAGGAAAAGACAGCCAAGTACAGTTGGAAGATGTGGGGACTGGACTGCTTAACTCAGTGGGGGGGGTCTAGAGTAATGGACAATGCCACTTATAAGTATGTTCAAGGTCAGCACAAAATGGAAAGAAAGAAAGTGGGGATTGGACTGCTTAACTTTGTGGGGGTCTAGAGTAATGGACAAAGCCATGTATAAGTATGTTCAAGTCCAGTACAAATGGGAAGCAATGCAAGTAGATGGAATGTGAAATACATTTAGCAAGAATCTACACAGCAAAGTGCTAAAGGATAAGGTGTTTACAGTCCAGAGAAATGGCCGGGTATGAATTGTGGGAGTGAGAGGTGGGAGACCCCCCCATCAGTAGTAACCAAATTCACCTCTACGGATTTGCTCTGAGACACCTTTTGCTTTCTCTCAGGTACTTGGCCAGTGCCTGAGGAAAGTACCCAGATGTGGGATTGAAAGAAAGATTCCCTGATGGAGCCGAGGTGCTGGTTTAGAGAGCCATCAGAAAATGTTTCCATGAAGTATGGAAGGTGTCCAAGTGGCTGGCAAGGGAGCCGAGCCAGGGAAAACCCAGAGCAGTGTACAAGTTTGGGCTGTGTAACCCAAAGCAGCGTACAAGTCTGGGCTATGTGCCCAGTGTGTGGTAGAGTCTGAGGGCTAAAGTGATGAGGATGTGTTCTGGTCTCCTTTAATCTGCATTACCAGGAGTGTAGCCCCGTGGGGGTCCATCTATGCTTTGTTTATTCTGTTTGGATGTGAATAAAAAGCCACACTTTAGAATCCCACTTCTGGTATTGGACATTACAGTTATTGCTTCCTGTGTTTGGAGTTACTTGGGTGCCCCTGTGCAGAGTAGCCAAACCTAGCCTTTGTGCCGAGTGGCCTATTCCTCCCCGAACCCAGCCCACCTGGTAGTGCTGTCAGATACAAACGGCATACCGGGTAGGGGTTACATAAGGAAATACAAAACATGAAAAAATTGGGTATTATAGAAGAGTCGAGAAGTACTTGGTCATCACCAGTGGTGACTAAATAAAAAAGAATGGGATGTAAGAATCTGTCATGATTTTAAGAACCTTAATTAAGTGTCCAAATTTGACAGTAATCCTGTGCCTAGGACAGATGATTTGGTGGACAGATTGGGAAGTGCCAAATACATCAGTACCCTTGATCTCACCAAAGGTTGCTGGAAAATTCCCCTAGCTAAAGAATCCAGAGACAAAACTGCATTTGCCACTCCAGTTGGATTCTATCCACTCACCACCATGCTGTTTGCTTTACATGGTGCACCCACTATATTCCAGCAGTACATGGATGTCATTTTATCCTCTCACACTAGTTATTGTGCTGTGTACCTGGATGATGTCATGGTGTACAGTCCAGATTGGAAAAACTACCTGAAACACCTATGAGCAGTTATCCAACCTATCAAAAAGGCAGCTCTGATCATTAATCCTACCAAATGTGCACTGGGCATTCAGGAAACCAGATATTTGGATTATGTTTTGGGAAATGGAGAAGTAAAGAAAGAGATTTCTAAAATAAAAGCTGTAGCTAACTGTCCTGTCCATAAAACAAGGAAGCATGTCAGATAATGTTTAGGGCTGGCTGGTTACTATCAGAGATTCATTCCCAGCTTTGCCCAATTAGCTACCACCTTCATTGAACCCATAAATAAATGGTACTCAAGTAATGTGAAATGGACCCCAGAGTGTGATGAAGCTTTTCAGGCCATTAAGGCTGCATTATGTTCAGTCCCTGTTTTAAGAAGCCAGATACATAGATACATAGAAATTATCAGCAAATAAGGACCGCTAGGTCCATGAAGTTTGCCTACAAGCCTTAAACTTGTATGCAGTCACTGACCCTAAGTGAGCAATGGCTTTTCATCACTCCCTCCCCAGCCAATGTTCCCTTGTGTCTGTTCCCACATGTTTAAACCCCTACACTGTGCTTGCCCCCTGTTCCAAGTGTCCACCACCCTCTCGGTGTAGAAAAACTTCCTCACGTTACCTCTTAATCTACCCCACCTCCAATTTCATATTGTATCCCCTCATTCTAATATATGTTTTCTACATTGGGAAAGATCCCCCACCTGCACATTGTTTATGCTCTTGAGGTACTTGAAAGTTTCTATTATGTCTCTATCCTCTTCTCCAGTGAGTACATATTGAGGACCCTTAGTCTCTCCTCATATGCTTTGTGATGCAAGTTGTGCACCATATTTGTCACCCTTCTCTGGATAGCCTCCACCTTGTCTGTGTCCTTATGCATGTGTGGTCTCCAGTACTGCATGCAGTACTCCAGGTTAGACCTTACCAGTGTTTTTTACAATGGCATCAACACCTTCTGTCTCCTGCTAGTAATGCCTCTTCCTATGCACCCCAGCAAGCCACTGTACTCCCTGCAGCCTTTGTGCACTGCTTTGATACCTTAAGGTCATCAGATATGATAACCTCTAGCTCCCTTTCCTCTTTGGTGACAGCCAGCACCTCTCCCCCCATTCTGTAGCTCTCCCCAGCATTCCCCCTATCCAGTTGCATTATCTTGCACTTTTTTGAATTGAACCTCAGTTGCCACACCTCCGACCATCTTTCAAGCTTCTCCAGGTCCCTCTTCATTTTCTGCACCCTTTCTGGAGAATTCACTCTGTTACAGATCTTGGTGTCATCTGCAAATAGGCAGACCTTTCCTTCCAGCCCCTCTGCAATGTCACTAATGAAGACATTGAACAGGGCTGGTGCCAGTACTGATCCCTGTGATACTCCACTGGTCACCTCTCTCTCCCAGAATTGGATCCTATTTACCACCATCCTCTGTCTTCTGGCTGTCAGCCAGTTTCTAATCCAACGTATCATTGTATGCCCCGTGTCCAGACTACTCATCTTGTTAAACAGCCTTCTGTGTGAGACGGTATCAAAGGTATTGCTGAAATCTAGGTAGGTGATGTCTACCACCCCTTTCTGATTCACTTTGACTTTTCGAAACAAATTTTTGTTACAGACTGATGCATCAGAGGTAGGCCTAGGTGCAGTCTTGAGTAAGAATATAGATGGGAAGCAACATTTCATTCTATTTATCAGTAGGAAATTGCATGACAGAGAGAAACAGTACTCCACAATTGAAAAGAAATGCCTTGTGTCAAAGTGGGCTATGGAGTCCCTTAAGTTTTCTTTGCTAGGAGCTGATTTTGTACTTACAACCAATCATAATCCTCTCTGTTGGCCTAACCAAATGAAGGATAACAATTCCAGAATCCCAATGTGGTACCTGGCACTACAGCCATTTTTTTGTTAATCTATTTCTCTGGGTCCTGGTTGGCATCTATCCTTCAGCCACCTGTCCAGCCCCACACCCCAACATCAGGCAGCTTCCCCCCTTCCTCCATGGTTTACCCTCCATGGCAGGGCAGTAAGGAGCCCCCCAGCTCAACTCACCTCTACCAGGATCCAGATTCGGGGAGCGCCTTTTGGAGTCAGGGCCTATGGTGGGTGGCAGCTTCATCCTGCATGACCAGGGACTGTTTTTCCATTTTCTCTCCTTGCGTGGGTGGGGCGTGCAATGATGTCAATGGAGGGAGCATGCATGCATCCACACATGCTCCTCCAGGCATCTTCCCCATCTCTGCCCCTCTTCTACAATGTCAGCATACTGCCACCAGCCTCTGCTAGGGACCAGTTGAATGCCAGTCACTAGTGTCCCCCCTCCCTGAAGAAGGAGAACAGTACCTTGGGTGCTTGAGCCTTCTCCTCCTCCCATGCCAACCCCCAGTGGCCTGTGCTCATTCCTGAACATGGGTTGCCAGCATAGTGCAAGGGTAAGGCATCCAGCACCTTGGCCCTCAGTGCCACCAGGCTGGCTGGATACAGCCATTTAAATTCAAAGTGATGCTCAAATCTGGTAAAGAGAAAGGATGGAAGAGGCTCTGCCTCAACACATGAAGTGAGCCATTGACAGGACAGCTTTACTCCTCCCCCTCAGGTGTGCTGCTAATACACACCATGGCATTCACTCGGCGGCATGCAGAGAAGTAAACCATGGTCAGCAAAAGCAGAATGGGAAGGTGAAACCAGGAAAACATTGTTAAACTATGGCTTTACAATGCCACTGGAAAAAATAGCCACATTTAGCACCTTCATCAGGTAAACATTTGTGATGCTCAGAAGCAGCAATGCAACTCAGGGTATCTACCTTGAGAGCAAAAGGCAGAGATGAGACTCTAGGGCTGTGAATCAGGGACAAATAATAAGCATAATGTTGGAGAATGGCACTGGAGGAACTAATGGTTTGGGATCTGGAAACCAGCAGAGAGAGGAGGCCTCGACTAGTAAGTGACCCCTAAATTCCTACATGAGTACAGACTCTGATGTAGAAAATGAAGTAACAACAGCACTGGGAGTTTTAGAAGAGAACTCTCCCTGAGCGATAAATAATGAACTACCTTCCCAGAAAGTTTTAGAAATGTTTGATAGAAAAAAGGCTATGGAGAAGAGACTGCAAAGAGGAGATAAAACTGAAGAAAGTACTACGAGTAATGAGTCTGCACCTGTTAAGAGAGAGGAGATGCCAAGGAGTTTACCAGAGATGCATAATAAGGTAACAGAACAAATTTTCACTTTTTCAATGGGAAAATTACATGAGGGGGCTGAAAAAATGGGACATTAAGTGATGATATACAGGGTTCAACTGAAATGGTTAAAAACTCATGTAAAATAATGGGAGACTAC
Organism: Neoceratodus forsteri; assembly: GCA_016271365.2. Classification (NCBI taxonomy): domain Eukaryota; kingdom Metazoa; phylum Chordata; order Ceratodontiformes; family Ceratodontidae; genus Neoceratodus; species Neoceratodus forsteri. The sequence goes on along the minus strand of CM057453.1, from coordinate 1,056,496,055 downwards.
ATTAAGGAAAAACATCATGGCCACAAAGGAAGAAATGGCTTGTGCATGGGTCCAAAGAATAATGAAGAAAACAACCCCATGAAAAATGTAGGAAAAGATTCTGACCCAATAGTACACACCAGTCTAGCTAAAAGCAAAACAGTGATTGTGTATGTTTCTAACAATGATTCGGACACAGAATCAGATTATCACAAGGCCCAAACGGATACTGAAGGAAGTGACCAAGAAGGAGCAAGACCCCCTTCACGGGCAATCAAATTTTGACACAATTATCCATCTTAAATAAAGGCATGAAGAAAATGCAAAATGTGGAAACCAAAATAGATAAACTACAAAGCACTGTAAACTCTCTGGTGGAAGAGATCCAACTTATTAAGAACAATATTCAGACTTTACAAAAAAGAGTATCGGACATTGAGGACAAATGTGTCCCTATGCAGAGACAAGTAAAAGATCTGGAAACTTTAAATAAGCACCTAAAGGGAAAAAAAATTATAGATTTCAAGGCTAGATCAAGGAGAAAGAATATTAGAGTGCTGGGTTTACCAGAAGATTGGGACAACAAAAAAGGCTTAAAAGAATCACTGAACTTGGTATTTGCTTCTTATTTGGAGATGGCTATGATGAAAGTGGACTTAGGTATTGATAAAGCACACAGAATTTGGAGACCACAAGGAACATTTAACCAAAATGTGATTTCCAGACCAGTGATGGTTACATTTCTAAAATCTGAGGACAAAGAAGCATTAATGACTCAAGTGTACAAAAAAAAAAGAATTTCTGTCATGGGAGCTAGTATTAACATTTTTGATGATTTTCCATCTGAAATAATACAAGAACGAAAAAAATATACGACCTCATAAAAAAAGAAATTATGGGCAAAAGGTGTTAAAGCAACTGTGATTTACCCCTCTAAACTGAAAGTGGTTTGTGATGTGACAAGTTTGGTTTACTCTTCATTAGAAGAGGCAGAGAAGGACTTGAGGCAGAAAATACCTGATTTGCTTGACTAAAAATACATGATTAGCTTCTATCTTGTTTGGTTGTTTTTTTCTAAGCTGCTCAAATGGATGAAAAACTAGTTCTCTGTGTGCATGAGTGAAACTGGTGGGAGGGATCTTTTTTATAAAAAGATCTACAAACAAAATGTTTAGAAGAGAGATCCTATTGGATCTTGAGCTGTGGTGTATACGTTTTTTGTATAGGGAATGTTTAGGTGATAAGGGAATTAGAAGTGGGTTTTTCTTTTTTTTATTATTGCAGATGGGTACAGAATGGGTTTAAGGAGTTTCAAGGGGATTGGTTGGCCATGAAGGAAAAAACATATATCTGTTATTAATGGTTATGTATGATCTTAAGTTTCTTTCACTTATTGTAAACAGTATCCACTCACCCATAAAAAGAACAAGATTACTGTCCATTTTAAAAAAAATGCATTTTGCATAACACTCCAAGAAACCCATTTAGAGTCCAAGAAAATGAAAACAAAAATGAAACAAAAATGGATTACCCATCTGCTGTTTTCTTAAGGAACAAAAAAGTGCAGGAGTGGCTTTGCTTTTCAGAAAAAATGTACTGATGGAAATTTTGCAAACCTACAAAGATAACCAGGGTACAATTTTGACCTTACTCAAGCTTTAACAGAGATTGTTGCTCAGCATGTGGTATTCATAGGGGACTATAATAACTTACTTGAACCTAAGATAGACAAAACTTTAGAAATGACGTCTGTAAATAATTATGTATCTAGGTTGCTAAATCAATTTTTCCAGTTTCATGACTTAGTGGTTAGTTGGAGAATATTAAACCCCCAACATAGAGAATATACTTATCATGATAAAAAAAGTTGGATTTTCTAGAATTGATTATATTTTTAGATCTAAAACTATTATGTCATTATTGAGAAAGGCAAAGATAAACTCTATTCTCTTATCTGATCATGTGATGATTTATATAGAACTATCATTACAGGATCAAAATAGGTCAGTATCTAATCAGTGGAGAATGGACAATACCTTATTGGCAGATCATGATTTTTGTAAACAAATTAAAGACAGCTATAAAAGAATATTGGCAATTCAATTATGATGGTACTCAATCAGTACCTAAGTTATGGGATGCCTTTAAAGCAGTAATGGGGGGGGGGTAATATTGTCCTATAAAGCCTTTCTCAACAAATAAAAAAGGGAAAAAATAAGATCATTGGACAGACAACTTAAAGAATAAGAAATATGCTAAGGATTGGTATAAAATTAAGTTAGAAAAGAATGAGATCAATAATAAAGAAATAGCTTCTAATTTGAATAAAGTGAAAAAAGCTAAATACCTACAGGGTGGTAAGTCAGGTAAAATCTTAGCATATTTACTAAAAAAGAAAAAGAAAAAAACATGATAACATGCTTACAAGACAGAAATGGTAAAATAATATTGAATGATGAAGAAATGGAAGTCATTATCCAACAAGTCTACAAGGGGATTTACCAGGTAAAACTTCAGACAAATCAACTAAGGATGTCAGACTATTTAAAAGAAGCAAATATGCCCAGATTAACATGTAGTAAGAATAATTTACTATACAAGAAATTAAAGAAGTAATAGCTAAGATGCCAAAAAACAAAAGTCCTGTCCTAGACAGATTAACCATAGAATTTTACAATACATTTTCTGAAGAGTTGCTACCATGGATTACTCTCCTTATCCAGGAAATAATGAACAAGGGACCATATTTACCTCCATCTATGGAAGAAGCTAAAGTAATCCTAATTTTAAAAGAGGGAAAATATCCCCTTTTAGTGGAAAGTTATAGACCAATAGCACTGTTGAACAGTGACTACAAAATATTGACTAAATTAATAGTTAATAGAATTAAGGACGATTTAGGGAGAGTAATCCATCCAGATCAATCTGGATTCATTTTTGCCTGTACAATTTCAAATGCAATAAAAAAGTACAAACGCTAATTAGTTATGCACAAAAGAACAAAATAGTATTCCATGCCCTTGCAATAGATGCATCAAATGCCTTTGACCTTTTGGACAGGAGTTATATGTTGCAGACTTTAAAATACTGAGGAATCCCTGAAAAGTTGATAAAAGTAATTTCTTTACTTTATAAAAAATACATCAGTAAGATTTATGGTAAATGCTTATTTGGGGCAACCCTTTAAATGACAAACGGGGTCAGACAAGGCTGTCCCCTATCCCCTGTACTTTTTATATTGGCATTAGAACCTTTTTTAAGTACTATTAGAAATAATGAGAATGTAAAAGGAATTATAATTAAGGGTACAGAAACAAAAAGAAATGCCTTTGTTGATGATATCATGCTAATTATAAAGGATATTAATAAGTCATTACCTATTATCTTGGAGGAAATAGACAGATACAAGGCCCTCTCTGGATACACACTTAACAAATGCAAATCAGTCATTTTGGAAATATATGCCCCAATTATATACTGTATTAGATAATACAAATATACAGGATTTTACGGTCAGTAAACAATGTTGATATTTGGGAATTATACTTACCAAAGAAACTATTAAAATAAATTACAATAATGTAAAAAATAAAATAGGGGCACAATTAGATGGATGGAAAAAATGTCTATCACTATGGGGAAGAGTGGAAACAGTAAAAATGATGATCCTTCCACATTTGGTCTATGCTATTCAAAATGTGATCGGTTTTCCCTCAGAAAAATGGTTCAATAATATCCGTAGGAAGTTTGTCAAGTTTCTTTGGAGAGGAGGGAAGCTCAGAATACCTTGGTCATGCATGATATATCCTAGGAAACAAAGTGGATATAGTTGCTCAGATCCATTGTCATATGCGTGGCCTTCTAAACTAAGATACTCTAGGAATGGACTTTGTTACCTGATAAAGGGAACTATAATGAATCCATTTTCTAGGGAGAAAATAGACAAATTGAATATGATAATATGATACAGGAGATTACCCTCAGAACTAAGATTCCAGGGATTTTCGAGGGATTAAGAGAGAAAGGAATGTATCCATAACTAAAATTAAGGAGAATAATCTATTTCCCTGGAGTTATTTAAATTTATGGAGAAATATGGTTACCAAGGGAGTGAAAATGTTAAAAAGAATGAAACAAGTAAACAATTTGGATTGATTAACATGGGCACAATTAATAAAAGATGGGACATTTATCTCACCTATCAAATTGAACTCCTTATTTCCTAAAACAAAAAGTGCTAACTTTCTATACTATCATTCCTTACATAACCTTTTTAAGGGACTTCCGGTGACGTTACAAGGATGACTACAAGCTAATCCTAGCAGCTCCTCACCCACCTAGTAAATTTAATTATCTCCTGTTAACTGAATGGCTCATTTAGACACAAAACTTGGATCCCTAGATAACCTAAGATGGCAGGGAAACACCAGCATGGAAAAAAATCTTAAAACCACTGCTAACTGTGCAATATTGAAGCAACTGGTGCTAGACGAGGACATGGATGGGTTCGCGGCCCAGTCACACAGCAGGCGAACACTCTCAGAATCCTCCGGTGAACAAGAAACACCAGAGGCAGCTGATCCAGAAAATATGCAATGGACCTTGCAGCAAATCCTTTGCACAGTTACTAGAATTGATGCCTCACTCACAGATTTTAAAAAAAGATGTGCAGACTCTAAACAAAAAAGTATCGACAAACGCCGCCAAACTCAGCCTGGTTTCGGAGGCCCACGAGAGCTCGGACAGGCTGATCTTACTTCTACTGCAAAGAGATAGAGAAACCCAACGCCAATTAGAGGACTTAGAAAACAGGTCACGGAGGAACAATTTCAGAATTCATGGTATATCTGAAGATGCAGAAGAAGGGTTCCCTTCAACAGTTGATTTTGTACAGCATGTTCTCCGTTCTGTCCTCTCTTTGCCCTCGGACATCAAGCTAGATATAGACTGAGCCCATCCTCCCTCGTGGCGAAACCCCTAGACCCCATGGCAAGACCACGCTTCTAGATTGTATGAATGGTCTTTTTCCAGAGCAAGGACTGGATTTTGCAAGAAGCATGGTGACATAGAGACCTCAAATATAAGGAATCTCTAATCTTTTTCGACCAGGACTTTTCATTGGCATTAAAGGCAGAGCATCAGGCTGTTAAAAATGTTATTTGGGAGTTAAAGCTCAAGGAAGGAATAGAACTCAGTTGTTTCTGACTAGAATTAAAATCCATCTGGACAATGGCGTAAGAGTATTCTCTACTCTGGTGGAAGCCCTCCAAGTGTTGCAGAACCTAGATATACCGCTCCCCAATCTGGAAATGCAGAAGCTGGAAAATAAGCTCAAGGCAGAATTGTGGTCTAAGGTCCCTACCTCGAAAAGCAGAAAGAGAACGACTCCAGGATCTTTCCCCCAGGAGGCCTCCTCAGATATTCAAGATTTATTATTGAGAGCAAAGCAACACCCGTGTGAAAATATCAGCCAGAAGCAATCAACCGCGAAGTCGCCATGTCGCTGAAGAGAGGCGCGATTGAAACTGGAGACAAAAACTGCAATAACATGATATTTCCAAAGGACAGACTGAAATGAAAACAATAGTGTAAAGTATAAAACAGAAAATGCAGAGATATTTTTGTTGTACTCTATAACTGAGAGCAAGTAGGAAGTAAGAGACGAAAGGACAACGGGGGGGGTAGAAAGGGATTGCAAACAGGGGTGGAGGACAGTAATAACTTTTGTTGCAGAAGATGAAAAACTTATTTTAAAATGTAAAGTGCTTCATTTAAGTTTAGAGGTATTCTCATGGGCAATGATGGGCAAGCTAAATTAATAGGGAAGTGTTCTCTTTCGTGGTAGAGTACAGGCCCATCTTGATACAAATGATAGAGTGGTAAACGGACGAGTTGCGGGGACAAGGAATTGCTGCAATGGGAACTTCATTCTAACTCATGGAGCATAGTCTCTCTTAGAAGATAGAAAAAGGAAGGGTAGGTGGCATACAGGGGAAAGACAATCGGCTCACAGTGGAAATGCACAATTGTAGGTAAAAGACAAAGAGAGTTAAAGGGAGAGGATTTGGTATGAGGTTTGTTTCCTCTGAAATAACTTTACTGAGATGCCAGCAAGATCCTAGAATGAGAGATGGGGACAGCGTTCAATCGGGGGGCTGCTATCCTTTGGGGGAGGGGTGACAGCCTCCTGACATATGGGTATAAGAAAACAACAGCCCAATAAATGATATCAGGGCTAAACTGTAGGAAGGAACCTAGGAGCAATGGTGCTACCACAATGAGGCTCCTTAATACCCACTAGGGACACAGTTATTAATTATGGGTCTCAGCAATAACTACCTATATCTGCTGGGGGGGTGGACACAAAAGTAGAATAGAGGGGATAAAAATATTGCAGGGGATATACAGTGGCACAAAAGATGGATGGGGCGGGGGGAAGCATGGGGGAATTTGACTTCACTACTCATAGCTTGAGGTCGTTCTTTCAGTGACGGTTACAGAGGGGTGGTAGGAATCCCCTTTCGGGGGTTAACCTATACCTCTTGCCCCTAAATTTAAGGGGCTCTTTTTGGGTCAATAAGTTGACCCCCCACGGTATTACCATGGGTTTCACATGGAAGTCATTATAAACTACATGATGACACTATCTATAGTTTTAAAGTTACTATTTAAAAGAGTACCTCAGAGTGGTACTAAGTTTGCAGAATGTTTTTTGCAATACAAAGTTTCGAAACTCCAAGTTTATAATTTATGGGTCTTACAGGTTGGACAAAAGGGGACAGGAAAGGGCAAGATTCGGATAGGGCTTGAGATAAGAGCTGAAACCTTTCTATATAAACTATGTCATACATGAATATAGTCTCGTATAACATGAAAGGTGTCAACTCTCCAGTCAAGCGGGCTAGACTGCTAGCGGAACTCCAGCATCTGAAATGTGACGTGGCTTTCTTACAGGAAACACACCTTTCAGAGCAAGAGCATGCCAAGCTCTGGAGAAGGTGGGTAGATCAGGTTCTGGCAGCTTCACACCCCATGGCTAAAAAAAGCTGAGGTAGCAATCTTAATTAGATGTAATAGCCCTTTGAAAATTCATTACACAGAGGAGAGCTGTCAAGGCAGATTTCTTAGGGTAACATGCTTAATATAAAATAAAATGCTGCATCTGGTAAACATATATGCCCCAAATGTGGGCACAGAAATGTTCATAGGGGAAATATTCAACAAACTGGCAGGTTTGCCCCAGGGCCAATTGTTACTAGGTGAAGATTTCAACATAGTCTTTTTCCCACAGATGGATCGTTCATCTGGCAACAAGCTCACAAATAAGGCTGCTAGTAAAAAACTCAGGGCACTGATGGATGAAGCAGGGCTGGTGGACATATGGTGATCACAGCACAAGGGGGAAGGGACTATTCCTTCTTTTCAAAGGCACAGGGCTCCTACTCTCGCATAGACCTATTTGTTACATTTAAAACTGACCTACATTTATTTGCACACTCCAAAATATATCCAATTACCCTATCAGATCATAGCCCAATCTCCACTAAGTTATCGTTCGGAATGGAGAATAAATCCTCCATGTGGAGACTTAATGTTTCATTACTAAGTGAGGAACCCTTTAAAAAACTTACGATTAAAACAATAGAAAATCTTGAGAAAGACTCGCCCATAGATGACTGCTCTCCAATGATTTGGTGGGACACCTTAAAGGCAGTTATTAGGGGCCAAATAATTAGCTATGGATCAGCCAAGAAAAAACAAGCGAGGGCTAGAGAAGTGGACGTAAGGGAGAAACTAGCAGAGTTGGAGGCCAAACACAAAAAAAATACAGGTTCTAAACAAATTTTGAAAGAACTAACGCAGACAAGGTCAGAATTACAAGCAATGGAGAACAGGAGGGCAGAGGGATACCTCAGGTTCTCCAACCAGAAATATCATGAGACGGGAGGGAGAGCGTTGAGACTACTGGCCTTCTGCCTCCGGAAAAAACAAGCCAGAAGGCATATTTCAACTATACGAGATATATCAGACCCAGATAAACTTTGGTCTAAACCAAAAGACATTGCCTCTTAATTTAGAGCATTTTACAGAGAGCTGTATATGGAGGACAAAATGGAACAAAGGGTCATAAAGGAATCCATGGCCTTCCTGGATTCTATTAACTTATCAACCCTGCCCCTGAGTGCATAAGAAGCCCTTTCAGCTCCAGTCACCACTCAGAAAACCTTAGAGACTATACAAAATCTGCCGACGGGCAAAACGCCTGGCTCAGATGGCCTGGCAGCTGAATGATGGTATAAGAAGCTGAGTAAAACAGTATTTCCCCAATTAGTACATATTTATAATGCCAGTCTAGAAGAAGGGACTTTCCCGAATTCATAGAAAGAGGCCTTGATCACAGTCATCCCAAAACTGGGAAAGCCCCGCTCTCACTGCGACTCATACAGACCGATCTCTCTCCTTAACCAGGATTTAAAAATCTTAACCCGTATCCTGGCATCCAGATTACGACAATATGTAGAATTATTAATATACCCTGACCAGACAGGGTTCATTCCACACAGGCAACTACAAGATATCATCAGGAAACTGCTAAACATTATTACACATAAACAACCTCAGAATTCAAACCCAATGGCAATATTTCTTGACGCTGAAAAAGTGTTTGATTGGGTGAACTGGGTCTATATGAGAGGGGTAATGTCAAGGATGGGGGCAGGGGGCAATTTCCTTAGGTGGGTAACTATGTGCTATCAGGATCTGATAGCCCAAATCAGAGTTAATGGCATGAATTCTGACTCTTTCAATATAGAAAGAGGAACAAGACAAGGATGTCCCTTGTTGCCACTATTGTTTGCACTCACAATGGAGTCCCTGGGTCAGGCTATCTGGGAGAACCCTAATATTTGTGGGATCAATATCAATGGTATAGAGAATAAAATTTCTCTTTATGTAGATGACACAGTAATATATTTAGAAAAACCAAAGACTTCTGTTCCAGAGGTGCTCCGACTTCTAAACTGCTTTAGGGAGATATCTGGCTTCAAGGTGAATATAGGAAAAACAGAGGTCTTGAACCTTGGCAGGCCTCTACAAAGAGAACTGCAAAATCTTGTACCTTTTAAGTGGGTCAAAGATAAAATTAAATATCTGGGGATATCCATCCCTACTGATCTGGCTAGACTCCATCAATATAATTACCAATTATTAAAAGAACAAGTGTTTGAGGACCTACACAGATGACAAAACCTCCCTCTTAGTTTCATGAATAGAGTAGAGACAATAAAGATGAACATTTTGCCTAGATTTATATTTTTATTTTCAACTCTTCCCCTTCCAATTCATAGAGCAAAGTGGAGGGAGTTGAGAAGGAAATTATCTAACTTCATTTGGGCAGATCGTCACCCACACAAAAGATGGGGTCTGTTGACTGAAACTAAGGATAAAGGGGGGCTGGGAGTCCCGGATCTGCAGCAATATTATCTGGCTGCACAGACAGCTCCAATATTAAAGATGCTGAAGCCTGAGAATGGGGGAGGTTGGTATGGATTGGAGGAAGGGGCTCATTCAGAGATACCACTAAAATTCCTGCCATGGGTAATTAAAGCTTCAGATCTTAAAGATCTTGACAACATCTGGATGAAACACTCCCTTAAGATTTGGCTTAGCACAAGGCAGTGGTGGGAAATATTCTCCCCTACATGGAGATACATTCCTTTAAAGTTTCTACCACAATTCCTGGCCAATCACAATGATCTTTGCTGGAGTTGCTGGGCAAACAAAGGGCTCAAGTATTTATGTTAAATGGTCAATAAAGAGAGTATCAAATCATTTGCAATGCTCCCAGATGAATTTGGAGTTCCCCATAAAGATCTATTTAGATACCTCCAGTGCAGACACTACATAACCAGTACTGCTGGGATTTGTGCCATACAGGGTAATCCTGCTCCCCCATTGATGTATATATACCAGAAAAGGTTGGTCATGTGATGTAGGTACCAATTGCAGGCTTCTCTCGATCGTCCCAGCCACCCGATCGCTATTTACATTTCATTTTACGTTTCAAGTAAAATAAAAAGTTGGCAAAGGGGAAGAAAAAACCCCTAAAAGGTTTCCCGCACTTTGGGTTTGCACATTAGCTCAAATGGAAGTCGAGATGAAGAAAAGCCTACCCAAAAGGACACTGCCTGCCACTCCCGAGAAAGGTCCTTAGAAGCCTAGGCCTGCAAGTGCAGCTGACCCTGGAGAGGTAACCCCTAATCCTGCCGAGCAAGAGCCGTTAACCCTGGCTAGATTCCTAGCTGAATTTAAGCCTTTCAAGGAGGAGAGTACATCTTTGTCAGCTGAAATTAAAGCACTGTCGTCCACTTTGGAAGATCCAGCACGGCACACCTCGGATTCTGAAGTTAAAATTCACTCTTTGGAAAAAAAGTTAGTAAAATAGAAGGGGAGTTAGTAGCTACGAAACAGAAGATTACTAAGATGGAATCTAAGCTGGAGGACCTTGAGGGTCGTTGCAGAACAAATAACGCAGTCCTGATAGGATTGCCTGAAGCCAAAGGGGGACAAGATGTGGTTACTTTTACCCAAAAGTTTGTGGAGCGTGTTGCCGGTCCCTCGCCTTATGGGGCTAAGTATGCCATAGAGAGGGCACATAGGGCTATTAGACCAGCTTCCCCATCTGGATCACCACCGAGACCTCTGATCTTCAGATTCCTCAATTACCTTGAATGCCAGTGTTTTCTGAAGAAAGCCAGAGAAGCACAAGGTATCACCTGTATATATTTTGATCCAGTATACGCCGTTTCACTGGGGATCTGTAAATTATAAAAAGACCCGCAACATTAAAACTCAATGTGCAGTTAATTTATCTGTAATGGGTCGGATCTGCTCTCTGGGATACTAGCTAGACATTTTTTCCGAAGTCAGTTTTTATTTTTTAGGGATTGTAATCATAACAACCTAGTTTGTTCTATATGTAGTTTTGATCCCCAACCCTAATGCTAAAGATTACATTGTAGTACACTGGATGGGAGGACACATTCAGAATATTCTACCTCTTCTTTTAGGTATGGAAGTGAGCACTGGAAAGTCCAGTGCGGTCCCTAACTGGGTTTCTTAGTGTCCGGATAGGACATACCACAGCAGGCAGGATAATGTTAATAGAGACTAAAAGGGGCTAGCTTAAAAGGATAATTAGGTTAAGTTTTAAAGCGAATAACATGTTCTCTTTTGGCACCCGAGGTAAGGGTGCATCGTTGGTTTTGTTCACCATGACCCCTATAGGATCTAGCAGACTAGGTTATGTTTTTAAATAGTAGGCTGACACTATATATGTGGGCCATGAAACCGATTTAATTTGAAAGCCAACCTTTAAGGGGGTTGTAGGTAGTTTATTTCAATATGTTTTACTTTCTTGGGGGTTTTCCCTTTTCCTTTTAAACTATATAAGGAACCGAAGCATTCAAATCCAATTTTGAGGGAGATACACCCAATTGGGCTAGGATAGAGCTAAGTCTATATGGACTCTTTTTTGGACTGTGTTAGTTTTAAAATCTGTTCTGAATGATGTCCAAATTGTATCTGCCTTGCCCATTATTCTTGTATTTAAAACGAGGGTTATCTAAGGGTGGCTGGGGAGGGAGCAAGGTATTGGTATGCTGCAGAGCAAAACCTGTGATAGATCGGATGGGGAGGGGAGGAGGATGGGTAATTTTTGGTTGTTTTTTCAAATTGGTTGGAGGGAGGGGGGCAAGGTCAAGTGGGGTCGGGGGGGGTGGGAATCAGTGCAACTCTTGTGAGTTTTTCTGGATCGAGTTTTCTGGGGAGTTTAATATCTGTGCAACTTTTATTATAAGGAGTCTGTAATAATGGCTAATGTTATAAAAATTGCAATGTGGAATGTTAAAGGATTGAGACAGCGCATGAAACAATATAAGGTCCTTAAGCACCTTGCCTTGCTGTCTATAGACATTGCTTTAATACAAGAATCACATTTACTGGATTCAGAAGCAAATTGCATGAGAAGGCAGCAGTTTAGTTATGTATTTTTTGCAGGGGTTGCTACTAATAGGGCCGGGGTGTTGATCCTAGTTAATAGAAAAATTCCTATTGTTCCTAAGCAGGTGCTTAAGGACCCACAGGGTCATTTTTTGTTTATTCATTGTATTTTATATGCCACCGAGGTTCTCTTGGGAACTCTTTAAGGGCCTAATGTAGAGTTCCCTGAATTTTTTATACAGCTAACTGCATTTTTATACCCCTATATCTCCTTACCAATTATCATTGGGGGTGATACAAACACTGTTATGGATCTATTAATGGATCGTTCTCCTGTGAGAAGAGCCTGCTCCCCTGCACAAAGGGCCCTTCAAGAGTTTATAGAACATTATGCAATGTGTGATGTCTGGAGAGTATTACACCCTTCAGAGAAGCAATTTACCTTTCTATCGCCAGTACATAAAACCACTACGCGTATCGATTATATCTTTCTTTCCCAAATCCTTCTTTCAGGAGTGATAGAGGCATCTATACAGTCGGGTCCACCCTCTGACCATGCATTGGTAACATGTCGGCTCTCAACTTTCCCTAAGAAATCTCCCAGATGGAAGATTAATAACCAAATGTTAAAGGACGCCCATATTGTTAAAATTATCAGTAAACACATACAGTAGAGCACTTTACTGAAACTAACCTTCACTCTGTCTCCAGACCAGACCTAATTTGGGGCACTTTTAAAGCCTTCATTAGGGGCGTGTTAATCAGTATAGCTACACACAGGAAAAAAAAAGATAGAAAAATAATATCTCTTCTTGACCAGATCCGCTCAAAGGAATCTTTGCTTTCCCACAATTTCTCGGAATCAACACAGCAGGAACTGGTTAAATTAAATGAGAATTATTTGGAAATCTTAAGGGATAAAGCTGAATTTGCCATTTTGAAAGCTAAGGCAAACTATTCAGATCATGGAGAGAAAGCGGGAAGATTGTTAGCACTCCGAATCAAATAAATGGAAGCGAATAGATATATTCTGTCAATCCGCTCCCAGTTAGATGGTATTCTAAAACATCTCCGGAAGATATAGTTTTGGAGTTCCAGAGGTACTACACAAATTTATATAACTCTGAAGAAAATGTAGTATCTGTAGATTGCATAGATGATTACTTAAGGGCATCCGGTTTATCCTCACTTTCAGATGCTCAGCAGGAATGGTTAGTGTCCCCAATAACACCTGAAGAGATTTCCAGGGTTATCAAAAATGTACCCTCAGATAAATCACCTGGCCCAGCTGGTTTCTCGGCCAATTTTTATAAGGTATTTCAAGAGCAATTATTACCTTTGTTACTTCTCTTATTTCAGTATATTCTATCAGGTGCCCTTGTGGATCCTACCTTATGGGAGGCTTTAATAGTGCTTATATTGAAACCCAGAAAGAATCCAGAATTACCCAGGAGTTATCGCCCAATATCCCTGATGAATCAAGATATCAAGATATTAGCTAAAATGCTAGTGGATTGTATGATGTCAGTTTTGCCCGATCTTATTGGTCCAGAACAAGTGGGATTCATGAAAGGGCGCTCTTCAGTGGACCATCTCTGAACCCTGTCGCACGTCCTTTCGACATCTAGGGATGCTTCATTTCTAGCTACCTTGGTTTCTCTGGATGCTGAGAAGGCGTTTGACAGGGTAGGTTGGAACTTTTTATTTAGGGCCCTAAATGCTTATAAATTTCCTGAATCCTTTCAAAATTGGGTTAAAGCCCTTTATAATACTCCCTCGGCTCGAGTAATGGCTAATGGGGTTATCTCAGAAAGATTTATGTTGCACTCAGGAACTAGACAAGGCTGTCCGCTATCACCTTTACTTTTTAATTTATAATTAGAACCCCTCATCTGCCACTTAAAATCTTTGCCAATGACTCAAGGAGTTACTATTCAGGGATTTTAGGTTAAAGCATCGGCTTATGCCGACGATCTATTATTACAGCTATTGCACCCGGATAAGTCAATACCTGTCATGTTATCTATTATAGAAGAATTTTCCAATTTTTCTAATTATAAATTAAATATTGACAAATCTCTTGTTTTCCCGCTTAATCATAAAGTGATTAAATCAAGTATTGCTGAGACAGGTATGTCTTGGGCACTGAATTCCTTAAAATACTTAGGCATTCAAGTTGTCAGAAATCCTGCTTTGTTTCAAAAACTGAACTTGGATAACCAAGTAAATATTGTAGGTGCTGATTTAGCAGGTGGGCCAAATTATCTATCTCACTTTGGGGCCGAGTAAATTTAATTAAAATGAACGTTTTTCCTAGGATTTTTTTACCCTTTGTATTTGCTTAATAACTGGATACCTATTACCTGGTTCCGTAAAATTAACGGTCTGATAACAACATTTATTTGGGCTAATAGACAACCTAGGATTGCATTTTACAAGCTGGTGGCTCCCAAGGATAAAGGGGGTCTCCGTCTTCCACACTTGATTCATTATTATTGGGTGAGTCATATGGCAAAGTACATGAGATGGGTGGAACAGATGGGAGAAGTGAATTCTACTGGTTTTCTACCTATCTGGCTTAAAATTGAGCTTTCTTTAATCAAACAGAGTGGTCTCTCACCAGCATCGCTATTCCATGTGAGGTCGGGTGCCCTCCCTGTATTGTTGAAATCTACCCCCATTGCGATATCGGTCAGAGTGCACTCCCAGATAAGCTCATTCATGGAATACAATCATATTTTGGATTTAGCTCAACCTATAGGGGGTAACCCTAATTTAAAAATAGGTAACAAGCCAGTCTAGCCTAAATGGCTTCCTCAGTTGGACGATGTGAAGCTTTCCCAGCTTGTTGAATTGGATAATTCTTGGCTCTCAGTTATTTAAATACTAGATAAGTTTGATATTCCCAGTAAATTTATTTTTAAAGTTTTTCAGTTAAAACATTCAATAGTGAAAGTGTTTGGGCCGACTTCGCCCCAAAGAAGTATGAGAAATCTTTTGGATGAACTCGCGCTTATTCCTAGTATACCTCACTCTGTATCCAGCATTTACAAAATTTTATACAATTATAAATACCCGGCTGAGTTTGCACCGGAGAAATTTTGGACCTCATGTTTTCCTGATTTGGAGATAGATTGGGCAGTATTGTGGTCGAATTGTCATAAGCACATTACACAGGATAGATTACGGCTTACACAGTTTCACATACTACATAATGTATATTATACTCCCCAAAAATTATACAAGTACGGGCTTATCGATTCGCCCACTTGTTCTCGCTGTAAGCAAGCAGAGGGCTCACTTTACCATATATTTTGGGTATGTCCTAAGGCCTCCTCCCTCTAGAAGGATATCCAATGGAGGATGGATCCCTTGCTGGGCCTTTCTGACTTTTTCACTCCTGAGGTATGTCTTTTAGGTGATTATACCCTCATACCAGTGATCTCAAGACGGTACTATATGGCTTTGATTTCCCTATCGGTAAAGAAGATTATTCTCCATCATTGGAAGGATGATGGAGATATCTCATATAGGAATGGCTCAAAGAATTATTGGCCAATCTCAAGATGGAAAAAATGGTGGCTAGTTTGAGTAACAAGATGAACAGGTATATGAAAATGTGGGAACCTCTCCATACGCTACTCACTATTTAGTTTATTCATGTTATTATTGAAGTCAAGGTTTAATTACCCATTTAATAAGTTTGTGCTGTGCTGATTGGGGAGGGTCTTAGTAGGGGGTGGGAGTGGGTTTGGGGAGAACAGCTCCAATGTACTCAGTGAGTATTGTCTCCAATGTCATTTACAACTCAAATTATCATGATTGGTTCTGTTCTTTTTGTGTGTAAAATAATAACCTTTGATTTGAAAAAAAAAAATATACCGGAAAAGTCATGTGGCGGACACTAAGAAATTAATTTCTTATATATATATATATATATATATATATATCAAACACTACAGGAGGGCTTCGGATCCCTGTATATTCAATCCATAGAAAATAAATGGCAAGCAGAATACTCGAACCTAATACCAGATAAAGCATGGAGCTAAATTTGGCAGGGAATACATGAGACAACTAGTTCCCCAGTATGGAGGGAGTTTAGGTGGAAAATCTCAACTAGGTACTTTATCACACCAGAAATTTCCTTCAAGTATGCGACCTCCCATACTGACAGGTGCTGGAGGGGATGTGAGGACAGAGGCTCCCATTTTCATATCTTTTGGAGCTGCCTTAGGATAAGAGGCAACTGGACAGATGTAGCACTAGGCATCAAAGAAATTTTACAGTTAGAAAGCCCACTAGATTTCCCTCACATGATACTGGGTCTTCCTCCTCCGGGGGTGGGTTCGAAGACGCAGAAATACCTGTTTTTTATCTTGATAGCTACCACTTTAAAATCAGTCATACAGCATTGGCGTGCATCAAGTAGTTTATCCTATTCCATATGGAGGTCCAATGTTAACAACATTAAGACAATCGAGACATTAACATCTCAACTTAGACTCCAGACAGAACAATTTAATTTGAGATGGCTCCCCCTTCTTTGAATATGTGGAGACCAAAAGAAGCACACCAATATTAGAACAATTGCTATTAAAATAGAGGTAGAAAGCCCACTATCCTCTATGGTAGGATGAAATTCTTGTAACCCTATTTCCATACCTAGTGGACCCAATCCTGGACACAAGGGGCAAGATTCTCAAAGATTGTGAAATACCCTTAGCTGCGGGTAAACTGCGGCCAAGTGAGTTGCAACTTGCGGATCCGCAGGTTACCCACAGTAGCGGGTATTCTCAAAGTTGGAGCTGGATCACAACCGACTCCATGATTTATGGCTGCTTGCGGGAGGTGTTGCCCGGGATATCTCCGCAGCTACGGAAATATGCTACGGCTGGTGGGAGCAGCCGTACCATCCTCCGCAACTGCTGGCTGAGAATCGCAAACGCGCAGCTGCAGGTGATTTCAGCCCACAACTGTAGTTGCAGAGTGGGACTTCAGTCCCAAAAGTTTTGAGAATCCTGCCCCAGGTGTCTAGGATATTGATTTGTACTGTTACAGTAACCCCTATTTAGGGGTGTTTACTCTGTCTCTTAGTTATTTTTTGTTCTTTATGTTTTGCCTAAGTTATTTTTAAATTAATCAATTACAATGGTATAAAATGTGGTTTCCAAAACAAATTGTAAAATAAAAATGATAAAAGAGAACATAGGGAGGGATAGAAGAAATACACAAAACAACTGTTTGTTTTTCTGAAACATAGTTTTATTATGATGGGTCTGGTTGGGTCGAAGATAAGATTGGTTAAGTGGTGAATAGTTTGAGTAGATCCTGTAACCCTCTGGTTACATGGGATGGAAAGCACTTTCAACAAGTCTCATCAATTGGAAAGAGACACAAGTAACCAACCCAACCTGCAAAATATAAATTGGATTGAGTTGAGTTATTGGCTATGTATATAAGATAGTATAAACCCACATAACATGTAACTGATATGTTGATACTAAAAGTGCTTGTGTGTTTCTGTATGAACTCCTGTATGAATGAAAAGAAAAAACTCAATAAAAATTAAGTAAAAAAAAAAAAATTTAAAAACCAGATTCTCCAGGAAGATAAAATTAAAGTATGGGAGAAAGGTGATAGATCATGAGAAAATAATTCAGAAAGGTCGAACCAAGTTATCACAACAGATTTATATGATATTAGTTTCTGGTGAAGTGAAGACGTGGATCAAAATTAATAACAAATGGGAACAGGAAACTAAATTATCCCATTCTACCCAGCAATGGAAGAATGTAAGGATTAGAATTAATAAAGATTACATATATGCTAAAAATAGGGTTATTCAAAAGAAAATTTTGGATAGGGCTTATTTAACCACACAGATACTTGGGAATATTAAATCAGCAGGGAAAAAGAATGTTGGCATGGCTGTGGGAAAATGGAAGATTTATTTCATTGCTTGTGGGAATGTGAATATATTTTAGATTGGTGGTCTAAGACAAATAAATTGTTGCTGATAACTTGGTTTGGCATAACTATCCCTTTGAGATTTGGGAATATAGTTCTGAATGATATACAGGATGCTGAAATGTCTAGTTCCCCCCCCAAAAAAGATTTATTGTTTAGCAACCATGCCTACTAAGAGACTGATATTAGCTAACTGGAATGTAGAGAAGGTAGAAAAGTTTGATCAATATAAATGGGTCTGCTGGTTACAAAAAGCTATACAGATTGAGCAATTATGGGACATATATGAGTATGAGAATAAAGAAATTGATATGCCTTGGAATGAACTTAAGGAAATGCTATCTCCATTCTTAATAATTGGAAGTTAACCCTGTCACAAACGCACTCCGCATGTTAGGCCCTCTACTCCCACAGTGCCAACCTCAGAGTGCAATAGTGTGAATAGATAACAGACAGGGTAACCCTCCTGTCCGCTTTTGGGTCCAAATCACCTTTAGTCTCAAGTTCTGGGGGGATTCAAACTGTGAACCTTATGCTAGTGTACCCAAATGTACAGGCTCAGATAATATTCTCTTCGGGGGGATGCAATATATCTTTCACCTAAAAGCACCTAACCGGGTATACAAAATGAACCATTAAAACTCTGTAAAAGACTTTAGGTATATTTTTGCCTTTTACCAAGCTTAGTAACACCATCAAGCCCTTCAAACAACTGTCAGACTTAACCATGTATACATCACATGCAAAACGAACTTGGAAGACACACCCAGGCAGTATCTTAAGAAAATGTTTACTAAAAATGGATAAAAACAGTAAGATAAAATACAGAACAACTATCAAAGAGCAACACAATCACATAAAAGAAAAAAAAGAACTACAGAACAAACTCCTACAGCAAAACATTTAGATCTTTTCTATCTAATGTATTATCTCTGTAAGTGCCTTTAAAGTTAGATCAGAGAGCTGTGTCTCTTTAGAGTCCCAAAATGATATATCCTACATTTCAGACACAAGTATCAGTTTAAACTCTGGGTCTCCACATCCCTTCTGTGAGTCATCTAACTCTTCCATTTAGAATATAAAATTACAAAAAATGATTTCCTATCAGGAGGTATTTTAAATAAAGTGCCATCAGATGAAAAAATACATTTCCTATATATAACTCCTTAATTACACATTTCCTTTGAACTTAGCAATCCCACACTGGCACCAATGTGGTTAAAAAAGCTAACAGGAATCAGCCTAATGGCGTCCTGTTTCTGAAGTCATAAAGTCACATTTGATTTGCACGTCAAAAAGCACAGGCTTGTCATAGAATGGTAATAAAATGCCATTCTGAAGGAAAACAGTTAATTAAATGGTTCCTGGTCAATTTACATATCCTGTAGCATCACTGAAACCTGGGTGGGGGTGGGGTGAAGTGCACCCATGGAACCACAGGCTGTCTTTTTTTATAACTCTTTATTTAATTTCTGAGTTTCTTTTTCCACACACATAGACAAATACATACATTTACACTTACAGAACTTTTACAAAGCTTGACAAAAGAGAATACATTGGGTCATTCTTTTCATAGAATTGATACAGATAATACAGCACAATCCGATAGGGGAAAAAGGCTTGAATTTCCTATTCTAGAGGTCTCTAATTCCTCATGGTATAAAATCATCTCTGTGAGCCATGATATATAACACCCACCTTCGCCATTGTTTCTCAAATTTTTCTTTATTTTTATTTATTATGGCTGTGAGTTTCTCCGTCTTATATATTTGGGATACTAAATCCAGCCATTCCCTGATCGTGGGGGATCTCTAGTCTAACCATCTTTTTGTTATTGCTTTCTTAGCCGATAATAGGCAGACTTGTATTAATTTTCTATTAGGCATCCTGCTTTGTCCATTCTCTAAAATATAGAAAAAGTACATTTTCTCTGTTAGCTGGATTGTTGTTCCCAACAGATCCCCCATGGCTATTTCTAAACTACTAATAAAGGGCTTAATATTCACACATGCCCAGAAAATATGACCATGAGAAGCTGGGGTCTGCCCACATCCTCTCCAACATGCTGCTGTTAGAATTGTATTATATTTTGCCTGGATTGCTGGCACCTTAAAAAATCTAAGCATATTTTTCCACACGAACTCTTTCCACTGATTTGATCCTGTGCCTACTCTCAGATATTTCAGGCATGTATTCCACTCTGTGGTGCTTAGCTGTAGCCCCAGATCTTTCTCCCAAGATAACTTAACTTTATTTAGATCATGGTTAAATATTTGCATTAAAGCCTTATACAGATACAAAATCATATGTTACAGTGGGGCTGTTCCCTGTAAGACCCCTTTAAAAACCTCCAAAAAGAATGGATTCTCTTCCCCTGATGTTAAAAAGACAGGAAATGTTCTAATATATGCTACAACTTGCATGTATCTAAATCTGTCTTTGGGCTGCAGACCGTATGTCCTTGCCATATCTTCAAAGGTCATTATCTCTCCTTTCTGGAAAAAATTAATATTGTTTGTATCCCCATCCCTGCCCAGATACTAAAACTGTGATCTAATCTGGCTAGTTGAAAAGTTTGCACATTTGAAAGGGAGTAAAGTAAGTGTTTATATGGGGCAGGCTGTTTGGTAGCCCACAGTGTTCGCCAGCTGGACAGCGTATTTTTTGTATATGGGTTATCTGTAATCTGGTCTATCGGGATTGGTGGTTGGCTGAGAAGGATTTTATCTAGGTTGAATAGGTCTTCCTCTCTTTTTTCCAGCTCACACCATTTAGCCACAGTTTTTATGGAGCCAAAAAAAATTACTCTGAGTTGTGCAGCTAGGTAGCATTTGTATAGGCAAGATAGGGATAAACCCCGCTCCTTTGAGGGAAGCTGCAGTGTCTGATATTTCACTCTAGGTGGATATGAGTTCCATATATATCTAGAGATTCTTTTGTTTATTTCTTTAAAGAAAGATGGAGGGGGTGCAATAGGTAAGCAACAAGCCGGGTACAAGAACCTTGGTAAAATGTTGATTCTTACAGCCTCTACCCTCTGTATTAGTGATAGTGGAACCATATTCCAGCGTTCTAGGTCTGATGTTACCTCAGTCAACATCTGGTTATAATTTAGGCTATATAATAATACCCGTTCTAGTGCCAGCTGTATCCCTAGATATTTCAGATGAGTGACACCCCATTTAAAAGGGAAACTCTGCCTTATGATCGCTGTGGGAGAATAGTTTACCTGAATAACCTCTGTTTTATTGGTATTGACTCTATATCCTGCTGTCTCCCCAAAATCCTGTAACAATGACCAAAGATGTGACAAAGTCTGCTCTGGAGCCGTGAGGTATATTAACAGGTCGTCTGCATAAAGTGCAAGCTTGTGGTGCTAGCCCCCATCTCTAGCCCCCATATTTCTTTCACCTGGCACAGAGCCTGGGCCAGGGGTTTCAGGTATAATGTGAATAATAGGTGAGACAGTGGGCACTTCTGTCTCGTACCTCTATATAATGATATCAGAGGAACAATGTTCCCATTTATCTTGATATAGGCTTTAGGTTGTTTATATATAGCCATTATTAATTGTTGGAACTTTTCGGGGAATCCAAACTTATTAAGGGTCTCCAGCAAGAATGGCCACGCTACCCAGTTGAAGGTCTTTTCCGCATCCAAACTTAATAGCAAAAAAGGGGGGACTTCGACCAGGCAGCGTGGTGCAGGAGGTGAAGTGATCGCTTCACATTATCCTGCGTCTGTCTCTGTGTAATAAAACCACATTGATCCAGGTTGATTAAAATTATGGGTAAAAATTAATAATCTGGGTAAAATTATCTCTAACCTCTTGGTTATAATATATGTGAATATCTTATAATCGGTGTTCAACACTGATATGGGACTATATGAACCACATTGATCAGGGTCCTTCCCTGGCTTAAGTATGCTTGAGATTATTGCATAATCCCATGTTAGTGGGACAGACTCACTTCTAAGATCTCTTGGGCTACTCTTTCAAGGGGGAAATAAGTTAGTCCTTAAAATGTTTATAAAATTTGCCCATGTATCCATCTGGGCCTGGTGACTTCCCCGTCTTTAGATGTTTTATTGCCGCCTCCCATTCTCCTCGCGTTATTGGGACCGTCAGTTGCTCCATCTCAGTCTGGGAAATCTGAGGCAGTTCCAACTTCGCCAGGAACTCAGCTCCCTTTTGGGGATGATAATTAGTCTCTGGGGTGTATAGGGAGGTATAGTGGGTTTTGAAAGCCTCTAGGATCTCAGTTGGCTGTTTTAAAATTTTTATTTTTGGGGGAGAATAAATATGTGTAATTGTATTCTGTAATATATGTTTCCTCAACCTATGTGCTAAAATGCGAGTGGCTCGAGGCCCTCCCTCATAAAACTTCTGCCTAATACATTGCACTGCCTGTTCTGTCTTAACCTGGAGTATCTTCTGGATTTTTTGTCTAGTAGTTTCCATTAATGGGAGGACAGTGGCATCTCCTGCCCTGTGTTGTGCCTGCAATTCTTTATATTGATTTTGCAGTTTATCTAGCTGCTCAGTCTGTTGCTTTTTATGCCAGGCAGCATAACTGATAATATTTCCCCTTAACACTGTTTTTAATGTGTCCCATAATATCGAGGGGCTTACCTCAGGTGAGGTATTCTCATGTAGGATCTGGGGTATCTTGGTTTCTAACAACTCTTAAAACTCTTTTTTGTTAAGTAAATAGTTGTTAAACCTCCAAAGTGTAGCTTTTCTCTCCCCTGTCCATTTCAGAGAAATTAAATTCTGGGAATGATCTAAGGGTATGAATGGTAGGATTTCAGCCTTCTCAAGGAGATGCACATGCTCCTTAGAGATGTGACACAAGTCTATGTGGGTGTTTATTTTATGTGGGGCTGAGAAATGTGAATATTCCCTTTTAGTTGTGTTTAAATATCTCCAAACATCCACCCACCCCATTTCCTTAAGATAGTTCTGTGTAAATATTTGTACTGCTGTCCATCTCGGAGGGTTAGGGTTGGTAGTGTCATTTTCGCTCAACACTAAATTATAGTCCCCTCCTATGACCAATATCCCTTGTTGTTGTTCCGTTATTTTCCCCAGTACTATCCTTGCTGTCTCAGCATCTGTCCCGGGTGGTAAATACAAGCTGGCCAAGGTTAATAAAGTACCCTGATACCTCCCCACTACCATTGCTAGTCTGCCCTCTTTGTCAGAGTAGGAGGAGACCAGTTGGAATGGCGCGGAGCGAGGAACCAGGACAGCCACTCCCCTCCGTTTCCCCTTTCCATAAGAGGAGGCTATACCATGTTCAAAGCCAAATTTCTTTAGTTTTTGATGTTCCTCCTTGTTAAGATGTGTTTCTTGCAACAATATAAAGGTCGGCTTCTGCCTCTTTAATAAAGACAAAACCTTGTATCTTTTGATTGGATGGTTTAGCCCATTGACATTTTGGGATGATATAATGAGCTTCATTTCAATCCCCATATCTAATCAGTGCACAGGTCCCTTTTTGCTATGGATAGTCAATGTAGCCACCCTGGTTAGCCCTGTAGTAAGCCTCCAGCTCAGCGCCATCCCCCCCATATATATATTTCTCACCATTCATTTACTACGAGGAAAAGACCTCTCCCTTCTTTGATCCCCTACTTTCCCATCCATGTATTTTCCTCCTTGAGTTCTCTTTCCAATGATTGTTCCCTTCCAAACTTTTTTGACCCAGACAATAAATCACATATAACAGAAAAGTTCCAGAGGTGTAAACCCTGTAAAACTAAAACCTCCCACCTCTGGAACTAAAACTATGTTCAGATTCGAATGACTTCCAAACCGAGGGGGCATTACTATCCGCCCCTTGAATGACTGCCTCAGGGTGTCTTGATGGAAGCAGTCAGGAGGAGAGGTAATGGATAAGTCCATTAGGTCCTCCTGTTTGTGGTTCCAGTACCACAGAAGGCCCAGAAGGGCTAAGAACATCATGACCCTTATTACCAAGCTGATACCTTTAACTGTGGGGTATCTTTGTTGGTTGTAAAAAAGGTAAATTTCTCCGTACCCCCCTCCACCCGGCCATGTTTATTTTAGCCCTCTCCAGATTGTTTCAGGCCAACTATCAAATATTTATCTTATTGTCACATAGCTATTTAGCACAGGTTGTCTTATGTGAGGCAGTCACATACTATATTTTTATATTACAAATATCATACAATAATCAAAACCAGCTGGCCAAGCGTCACAATCCTCCCCACCTAGACTGAATTTGGGGGCTCTATCCCCTGCATGGGATGAGCTTCCAAGGTCAGTTCACTCCTCATATAGACCCAACAAGCCATCTGCATTCTGATTGGTCCAGCCCTATGTAAGATCATCTCATCATACCCTTGCAAGGCAAGACTCCATCTTAATAGTCTACTATTAGTTTTTCCCATTTGTGTCAGCCAAACCAGGGGGTTGTGGTCAGTTTGTACCTCAAAATGCTGCCCATATAAGTATGGCTCTAATTTCTTTAGGGCCCACACTATAACAAGACACTCTTTTTCCACAGTAGAGTAAACCTGCTCCCTGGGAAGTAACTTTTTACTCAGGTACACTACAGGGTGATCGTTCCCTTGGTTGGATGTCTGACTCAGTACTGCCCCAATACCCACATCTGAGGCATCAGTCTGGACTATAAAGGGTCTGCTATAGTCAGGACCTGCCAATACAGGAGCACTGCACAGTGCCTCCTTCAGTCGGGTAAAGGCTTTTTCACAGGCTGGTTCCCAGGAAATTTTCTTAGGCATCTTTTTCTTTACCAGGTCAGATAGGGGAGCAGCCAGGGCACTGTAATTGGGTAAACATTTCCTATAGTACCCTGCTGTCCCTAGAAAACTCCTGACCTGCTTCTGCATTTCTGGTCTGGGCCATGCCTTGATCACTTCTATTTTTACTTGGTTAGGATGGAGCTGTCCCTGGCCTACAACATGCCCAAGGTATGCCACTTCAGCCATGGCCACCTGGCACTTCTCTAAGGTGGGGCAGGTGTTCCTCCCAGCTGGCACTAAAGATGGCAATGTCATCCAGGTATGCCACAGTGTACTCCTCAGCACCATTCAACACCTGGTTCACCAACTTTTGGAAAGTGGCCGGGGCGTTCTTCATTCTGAAAGGCATTACTTTAAATTTGGATAACCCTATCAGAGTGATGAAGGCCAACATCTCCCTAGCTCTGGCAGTTAACTCTACCTGCCATTACCCCTTTTTCAGGTCAATAGTCATAAGGTAAGTTGCCCCTCCCAACTTGTCCAGGAGTTTGTCTGTCCAGGGCACCAGGTGGATGTCTGACTTCATGACTGCATGCAGTCCATGATAGTCCACACAGAAATTAGTAGAGCCATCTGGCTTGGGCACAAGGACTATGGGTCAGGCCAAGGGGCTGTGGGATCTCTGGATTACCCCTAAATACAGCATTGCCTCCACCTCCCTCCTAATGTCCTTTTGTACAGCCTCTGACACCTGATATGCTGTCCACTGTATAGGCAACTGTGTTCCTGACTCTACATCATGTGTCGCTAAAGGTGTTAGTCCAGGCTTGGTGCTAAACAGTGGGGCAAAGTCTGCTAAGACCTCCCTTACTTCCTGGATCTTGTCCAGGGCCAACTGGGGTGACAATTTAACTGCCTCCATAGAGGACACCCTCTTCCTTTCTTCCAGCAAGTCCAGAAGGGGGTCTCCTTCATCTGTCCCCTCCCCAGAACTACATACTCCAAACATCATGTCAGCCCTATTAGCATATGGCTTCATCTTGTTGACATAGTACATTCTTTCTGTATGTCATCATGTCAGGTAACTGTATGCTATAGTTCATATCATTTACCTTTCTAACTACATTGTATGGTCCTGCCCACTCAGCCTGCAGCTTGCCTTTCTGTACCAGGATAAGGACCATGACATCCTGACCCACCATGTATGTGTGAGCTCTGTCTCTGCAGTCATACCACACTTTTGGTTTATGTTGTACAGCTGCCAGGTTGCTTTGGGCTATCCCCATAAGCTCCTTCAGCCTTTCCCTAAACCTAAGGATGTAATCCATGGCATGCTTGCCTTCCCAGTCCTCCCAGTTCAAGTTTAGGGGCCCACATACCTGGCGTCCATATAAGAGCTTGAAGGGGGAAAACCATGTCAACTCTTGGGGCAGCTCCCTGTATGCAGACAACAGGTGGGGAAGGTATTTCTCACAGTCCCTCCCAAGCTGTTCAGCAAATGCTTGGAGCATTGAGTTCAGGGTACCATTAAATCTTTCCACAAGCTCATTGGCTTGTGGGTGATAAGGTGTTGTGCACCTCTGCACCCCCCCACTTCTCCCACAAACATTTCATTAGGTCCGACAGGAAGGAACACCTTAAATCAGTGATAACCTCTTGCAGAAACCCAACACGGGAGAAAATCCCTAGTAAGGAATCTGCCACTTTGTCTGTCCTCAGTGAAGACAGGGCAACTGCCTTTGCATACCGGGTGGCATAATCCACCATTGTCAGGATGAACCTCTTCCCGGAGGAGCTGGGGGTACTTAAAGGCCCCACAATATCCATCCCACCCTCTGGAATGGCTCCTTCACTATGGGCAATGGAATTAGGGTGGCTTGGGTTTTCTTACCTGCCTTCTCTATTTCTTGCCATCGGTAACAAGACCTGCAGTACTCCTTCACCTGGTGGGTGAAGTTGGGCGAATAGAAATTCTGGGCCAACTGCTGTGTAGTACATGCAATTCCCAGATGACCAGACAAGGGGATAGCATGTGTAATCTTGAGCAACTGCTCACAGTACACCTGGGGAACAAGAAGCTGCCTGTCTATCACCCCTCACTCTGTCTTAGCATCCTGAGTATACATCAGTCCAGTTGCCTAATAAATATCATGTTTTCAGTCACCTCCCTATGCTCCATCAGAATCTGCCCAAGCCCTCAGCTACTCTAGGTTAGGGTCACTTTTCTGAGCAGCTGTAAACTCCTTACACATTCCCAAGGCAGGGGACAGGTCCCCATCAGTATCTAAGCTAGGATCCCTAGCTCTAGCATCAGATCACTCAGGATCACTGTCATCCCTAACCCTCTAACAATGGGTCACCCCTCCTTCTTTGCAGTAACCCTCCGTAGCTGTTTGGTTAACTGCTACTGGGGAAATTTCTACCCTCATTTCATTAGTCTCCATATCAGGAGACACAGGCTGGGGAGCCATCCCCCCAGTGGTTTCCACAGTGGTTTCTATGGGGTCTCGGGAACTACAATTTTCCCTTGTCACTTGGCTAAGGGTAACTGCACACACCATCCCCTGTTTGAGATTGTTGCCAAGGATGACATCAACTGCTAAAGTTTTGGCTACAGCCACCTGTTGCACAGTTCCCCCCATTTCATCCCAGTCTAGGAGAACACTAGCGAGTGGCAATGTTTTCTCCTCCCCAGTGAAGCCTTGTACAGTTACAAATTTATTGGGTGTAAGCTGACCTGGCTGTACCAGATCCCCTTTTACTAATGTCAGGGATGCCTCTGTGTCTCTAAATCCTTGTGTCTGTACATCATTCACAGTGACTGGGTACATGTGTTCCCTCATGTTCACAGGCATGCTTCCCGGGACACACAAGCAACCCACTTCTTTCCTAGCACCACCTTGAGTATTGCTCGTCCTTTTGGAACACTGTCTGGCAATATGCCCAGTTTCTTTGCAAACCCAACATTCATTTCTTTTGTCAGAAAAATATTTTCTTTGAAACCTGAGGCTAACTGGTTTCATTGGAGGCAATGAGGGTTTTAGCTGCCCTGAAGGCACACTTTTCCCTTTCTGCACTGCCACGCCTGCCCCATTCACTCTCAGAGCAGGTCTGCTCTTGGCATAGCGGTACGAGAGTTCAGCAGCCTCTTGCATTGTTTTGGGATCTTGGTTGTCCAGCCAGGTTTTTAGCTCTGCTGGGCATGCCCCCAAAAACTGTTCTAACAATGTAGCATTTTCAATTTTATCTACAGAGTTTGCTTCAATTCCTTCCCACCAATGTTTTAATCACTGATGTTGTTTCGTGGCTAGCTCCTCATTGCTCATGTCAGGGATTCTCCTGAGCTTATGGAATTTAACTCTGTATGCTTCTGCAGTTAAATCAAACTTTTTTAAAGGTGCAGCTTTAAGTTTGCTGTAATTATTACTGTGCTTATTGTCCATTTAACCCAATGCATCCTGAACTTTCCTGGTAAGTAGCGGGGATAGCTGGAAGCTCCAGGACCTTCTAGGAATCTTTGCCTGAATACAAACTTTTTCAAAGGAATTTAAAAAGGCATCCATATCCTCTCCCTCTTTATATTCAGCTATCAATTTGGAATTTAATTTGTGACCCAGACCTATAATTCAAGTTAAACCAAAGCCACTTACCTGCTCTGGTGCTGGTGGTTGGAGTCGTAGCTTCTCCAGTTCATGTCACCTCTGGCGCTCACACTCTTCATGGTCTGCCTATCACTGTTCACATTCAGCCTCTCTCTGTTTTCACTCCCTTTTCTCCTCTGCAGCTCATTTCTCTTGCTCCGCTTCTCGCCATTCCCAGTGAGCCTCTCTCTGGAACTTCAGCTCCATTCTGTGCAACTTAGTCTGCAGCCTGATTGCTTTTGGCTCCAGAATGCTGGTGGCCTTTCCCTGCTGCTATGGCCCTGGGCTTGCACTGACCCTGCTGTCCTCCTCACTAGATCTGGACACTTCCCTGGCCACTAGCCCCTCCACACTCAAGGTTTGGTCCTTTACAATCACAGTCTGTGACTTGACACTCTGGGCATCAGTGGCCATCAGAGCATCCACGAGGTTCTGCTTAGTGGCTCTCCCCTCATGCAGGACTCCTCTCTCCTTGCACAACTGCTTCAGGTAGTCTGCAGTGTGCTCACTGTAGCTGGAAGCCATTCTCTTCCCTAACTACAGCTACAGTAACTTGCACTTTGAAAAAAAAACAACAGGTAGGAACTTTGACTTAAAAATGAATCACTGCCTTATTTTGCAAGTGAGCTGGACACACTGAAAATTGAAAGCTTGTGTTACCAAATGTATTGCACTGCTGCCAATCCAATCTGTCACAAATGCACTCCACAGGTCAGGCCCTCTGTCCCCACAGTGCCAACCTCAGAGTGCAATAGTGTGAACAGGTAACAGACAGGATAACCCTCCTGTCTGCTTTTGGGTCTGAATCACCTTTAGTCTCAAATTCTGGGGGAATTCAAACTGTGAACCTTATGCTAGTGTACCCAAATGTACAGGCTCAGATAATATTCTCTTCGGGGGGATGCAATATATCTTTCGCCTAAGGGCACCTTACCAGGTATCCAAAATGAATCCTTAAAACTCCATAAGAGACCTTAGGTATATTCTTGCTATTTACCAAGCTTAGTAACACCATCAAGCCCTTCAAACAGCTGTCAGACTTAACCACATATACATCACATGCAAAAAAGAACTTGGAAGACACACCCAAGCCTTATCTTAAGAAAATGTTTACTAAAAATGGATAAAAACAGTGAGATAAAATACAGAACAACTATCAAAGAGCATCACAATCACATAAAGGAAAAAAAGGAAAACTACAGAACAAACTCCAACCAAAATACATTTAGACCTTTTCTATCTAATGTATTACCTCTGTAAGTGCCTTTAAAGTTAGGTCAGAGATCTGTGTCTCTCTAGAGTCCCAAAATGATATATCCTACATTTCAGATACAAGAATCAGTTTAAACTCTGGGTCTTCACATCCCTTCTATGAGTCATCTAACTCCTCCTTTTAGAATATAAAATTACAAAAAATGATTTCCTATCAGGAGGCATTTTAAATAAGGTGACATTAGAAGAAAAAAAACATTTCCTATATATAACTCCTTAATTGCACATTTCCTTTGAACTTAGCAATCCCACACTGGCACCAATGTGGTAAAAAAACTAACAGGAAGCAGCCTAATGATGTCCTATTTCTGAAGTCATAAAGTCACATTTGGGTTGCATGTAAAAAAGCATAGGCATGCCATAAAGCGGTAATAAAATGCCATTCTGAAGGAAGTCAGTTAATTAAATGGTTCCTGGTCAGTTTACATATCCTGTAGCTTCACTGAAACCTGGGGGCACTCATGGAAGCACAGGCTGTCTTATATGAGACAATCACATACTATATTTTTATATTACAAATATCATACAATAGTCATAACCAACTGGCCAAGCATCACAAACCCATCTGCATATGTGCTTTTTATTTCATTGGGGGGGGGGGAATATAAGAATGAATTTATGTTCGGACTATAGTTGTTACTTTTTCTGTTTGATGAATAGAAAAATATTCCAAATGTATAATTATTCTGATTATGAAAATATATATCTTTTTTTTAAATCTGGTAAAGAGAACATCAATGCTGATTTTCTGTCAATATATGGATCAGGAATTGAGAATTCCGAAGGCTGAAAAAAATGTGGCTTTAAACTTAACTGTTTGTTGTACTGGTTGTTAGGGAAAAAGGGATACTGCATATACACAGAACTGTAAAGGTCATAAGATAATGTTAGAAGAGAATTAAAAGAAAGTTTTGGAAACCTGTTTTTTTAACAGGTCTCCTCTTAAAGAGGGGGTATGCGACAGGATTGAATAAGACCCTGTCTTATTTGTTATGCAGAATGAGGCAAAAGCAAGGATCTGTTCTACCCTCTCCTTTTTTGTCTCTTTGACTGTGCAATGAAATTTTCTTGTGGGACCTAGGAACTGATCACTCTGATAGTCTCACAATTTTCCTCCTCCTGCTATCTCCCTGTCTTTGCTTTCTGTTTCTATCTTTTCATCCCCCTTGCTCATCTGTGGTTATAAAAATATTATGTGAATCTTTGTGTGATACTGTTTGTGTGAAACTGAGTTCTGTGGTTTGAAAATATATAGTACGGATGAGTGGATATCAAAAATTTGCTGGATATTTGATCTAGATATCCTCAAGGTTCTATTCAACTGGGTCGGATAAATAAACAGTGTGCTATGACAACACCAAGTAGTGTTATGTTAAAGGAGAGGCTTTCTATCCCCATTTTATATACAGAATTAATTGTGTCTGCTTTACTCTGGGACTTAATGGAACAGAACAGTGCAGTCAGGAGTGGGCTGAGGGGCAGTCTCAGCTGTGTAAATCAGCTGAGGAACACTTGCAGTTGCTTGTATCTGTATGAATCATCAGTTTTGGCTGGTAGGGAAAAAGATTTACTCATGTGAAAGGAAGAGGTACAGTACATGTATTCCTTCATTTTGCTTTTGTTTTTATGTCTTAATTTACATGTTTATTAGGGTCCAGATTATGTGGATGTGAAAGTGAGTATGAACAGAGTAGGTTGATGTGAGCAGCAGTGAGAGTGAGCAGGTCAGCAGTGCTAGACACATCTCTCTTACCTTTCTTGGACAGCTTAACAGTTACTTCTGTCACGTTTATCAAACAGATTCACAGCCCCATTGAAAGTATAATCACATTGCCGCTCGGCCATTAACATGGTTATCTCAATTTCTTTGCCAAGCACAGCTTCTGTATCCAGCAACTAAATGAACCATTTTAAAGCTTTCAATCGGTGTAGTGTGGATATGGGCTGATAGCTCGATATTTTGATTGGGTGGGAATGTTGGATTGGATATCTGCCCACCCCTAATGCTATATTATTGAAATGAGTGCAAAAAGCTATTTGGAACTCAGATAGTTAACTTTGAGATGCAGTTTGACCTCCTCAGACTTGTTTGCAAAACTGTCAGCAGGAGGCTAGCTTGGGACACTGTTTTTTTTTGCAAGCCTGCTCAGGAAAGAAACTGACAAGAACTCTGATACATTTTGTGAGAAACAGGATATCTGTTAACAAGCTCATGATACAGAAATTAATTGCAAGGCAAAGACTTCTTATAAAAAGTGAACAGTCTTTTATTGAAAAGGGAGAGGCTGAAATTTTGAGGTATCCTCAGATGAAGGACTTTGTCTTCTGTGCTTGAATTGCCTTTAAAAAGAGCTATCCTGAACAATTTTATTTTTATTTTATTGTTATTGAAAATACTGTAATAAAATGCTACTCGTGAGTTTTATAACTGCTCCTGGTTTTCCTTGGCTTCCTGACCTTTGTCTCAATGACAGAAGGCCTTGGAAAGATCAACAAGGATTGCCCTAGCAAGCTTCCTGCAGTCCATAGCTTTGTTGCTGTTATCTGAGAACTTTGACACGGAGTAAATGGTACTGTGCCCCTTTTTGAACCCAGACTGAAGGGCAACATACACTGCCCAGTTTCACCCATCCTCTCACTTTGGAACTAATTATTTCTGGTTTAGCTAAACTGGCTTTGCAGCACATATAGGAGACTGAACAGCAGTATTCTGTTCCATATGTTTAAAGAGCTAGTGACTAAAACTAATATTAGTTTTTAAAAGCAGTCAACCATTACCTTTTATATATGGGGTGCTGTTTCTTTTCCCTTTGTTTAATTAGAAGATTGTTACCTAATGTTAGTAGGTGTAATGTGTGAGACAGCACTCTGCCTGGCAGCTGACATACAGTATCTATCTCTATTGCCTCCACTACATCATCAGCACTGTGACCTCACTGACTGTGACATCACTGCTGCTTAGGAACAGACACTCAGTGGCTGCCAGGTCAGTCACCTATGCTGTCACTGTCAGTGAGATCACTACGCTGATGATGTAGTGGGGAAGGGGTAGACATAGATATGTCAGCTGCCAGGCTAAGAACTGTTCCACACATCCAGCACAATATTACCACAAAGAAGACTTTCTATTGTGCAAAATGAAAAAGAAAATATTTCAGAAATAAAAAGTTACAAGTGACTACTTCATAAAATGTGTGTCATTTTACTGTTTGCCTGTTTTGGCTCCACTAGCTCTTTAAGGCTTTGCATACTAGAAACTGTACTGCAGCTAGGCACCAGCTATTCAGTCTACTACATGTGCTGCAAAACCAATTTAGTTAAGCCAAAAATAATTAGTTACAAAGTGAGAGGATGGGTGAAACTGGACAGTGTCCCTTCTTAACAACATTAATTAATAGGATGTCTCATAAGGTCGCATACAAGGCAACAAATAAGCCAGAACGGATTACTGTTAATCTCCTTAAAACAGCCACCTTAAGCAAACTACATTGCAAGCCTGTTAAGAATAGCTCAGTGGCAAACAGAATGCACCATTGAACAGGCTTTCTATAGCCTTTTAGTTTTAATCTATTAAAATATGTTACCAGGAAACACCCCCCTCCCCCACCTTTCCTCCATAAAAATAAGCATCTAATTTTTTTTTATGGTATTCTGGGAAACAAGAAAAGGAAGTGAAAAAGTTCACAGGCACATGTTACTTGCCTTAGGAATGTAGAAACCCAGGAAATACTTATGGGGGTCCATCATGTTCACTTCCTGCCATTCGTAAAGCTGCAGCATCCAACAATACTAAACAAACTCCGGTCAAAGCCAACATGGCTGCTAATGCATTTACTTGATAAAAGAATAACCATTACTGGTGGACATTAACTGGCCTTTTGGATCTGAGTACTAGGAGGAAATGGGGAAATCTGTTGTTAATGTACAAAATCATGAATAATTCTGAACTCCAAGCCCAAATGGAATTGGAACTCACAGGAAGTTGAATTTATACTAGGAAGCATGCTAAACCAATCAAGCTGGGTTAGTTTAAAACAACAAGAAGGAAGATATTTTTCACTCAGAGTGTGGCTTGGCCCATGGAATAGATTACTACAACATATAGTTGATAGTCCTAGTCAAACTACTTTCAAAAACAGTCTAGAAATACTGATTTAAAGTGTGCCTTTACCAGATTACTACCACTGAGATGTGGTGGTGGTAACCCCAAAGAGTCATACTGGCCTACCTCTCCCCTATAGTCTCGAGTCATCCTGAGTAAGAGATAGAGTTAATGTGTTGCTTGAGCACACATCTGTAGACATGCAGATACAAACAAAGTGTGGCAGGCACATAGACACACCCTTAGTTATGCACACACGGTACTCAAATTGTGATACAGACACACATCTCCTGACAGACACACATACCTTGAGATAGACATAGACTCCTTGGGACAGAAATTCATACACACAAGTGCTGCTGTAAATAGAGGTGGGCATCCGATAAACACTGAAGAAAGGCAGCTGCTAAATAACTTAGAAAATAACTCAATGCATATACTACATAAAACATGTGGAAGTTTAAAGGGGCTCCAGATAATGTGTATAGGAGCCCCATCTCCACTTCCTTGATTGAAATCTTGAATGAGAGCTATGCAAAAATTGGCTAGTTTATAAAAGTTAGTGAGCTCTCTTTTTTTGTTTTTTTGAGTTTTTGATTTAGGCATAATGAGCAGAAAGATAAGTAAAACTCAACCCTACGTTGGAGACATAGTTTCAAGCTGCCACAAATGTAAATGCTGACCTATCTGCCTGGCCAAATTGTGACCACATTCTATGGCAGCTCATTTTGGGCTTCCCAAGTGGGTCACAGCTGCCACCCTCCCTTCAAAGTGCTACTAGATGGCTGCGCTCCATTCTTCTGCCTTCTAAGTCCCTTTCCGGCTACTGCAGCGAGACTGGGGGCACAGTGTATAGGCTCCAGCCACTCTTCTTGGCATACAGTTCAATCATTGCTGTACATCTCTTCTGCTCTCCCAGTCCCACGACTGCTGTAAGGGGCTGCGGAGCGTGTCACAGACTGCGTCAGCTGCCTTTTCAGTGCATACAGTGCCCTGTGTATTTGATCAGATTGCATTCAGCCTGTACTGCAGTGGCAACCTACTGGCCTTTTCCCTCAGAGTGGTCCATGGTTTGTCTGTTCCTGTTTTAGCCACTCCAAACACTGCGCTAACAAAAAGTTTGCTTGGGAGAACTTGGACAGGGGAAGCAGAATAAGATGAGCCTAGAAGGATAAACCCAGCATGGCACTAGGTCAAGGGGCAAAAGTTGAAATAATTACGTGCACACCTGATGGACTCTAGGTCTTTTTTTGTTAAGGATTCTAGTTTTCCTAAGTTTCTATATTAGTGTTGTCAAGCAGCCTTAAAAAATGCCATTGAACAAAGACTGTAAATCTGTTAGCACCCTCTGTTTACAGCCATAACAACTAGCTGCAGAGGAAATATTTTACACTTCAAACTACTGCTAAATAAATATATATTTTTTTTTCTTTTTTCTTTCTTTTTTTTTTTTATTTATTATTTGGCTACAAAACCCATTTTAAATGTATAATGAGCCACGGCAGGATATGGGTTTGTGTTCCGAAACGGCACTTCCATGTGGTTGATGGAACTTAGCTTGATAGACTCATGCATTAAAACACATCTCGGCTGCATGTGGTTCAGGAACAGGAAGCCACACCCTGTCATGGCATATTGCTTATGTCATGCACACAGTACAATACAAACACTCACACAGACACTAACGCATATTACTACATACACACAGCCCCCCCCCCAAAATATACTAACACACCTACTGTACAGTGGTATACACATTTGTTCTTACCTTTAAACTATTCTGCCATTCCAGCTGAGGCCTTATTCACCACCAGCACCAGGAGCTAAGAGAATTGTAGGGGGAAGTGGGTCAGTGCAGGTGTTGGGACTATGGGGCAACCCAATGACTGTTCCAGCATGTAAAAGCTCAGTCAGGGTCAAATAGAGAAGCAGTCACCCGTAGTAAAGGCAAATGCCCAAATAGGGCTGGGGATTGAAGCTACTGCTGGTGGCATTATGCAAAGTGCTTGCCATTCTGGCAGCAAGGTTTGAAATGTCCTTCTCACCAGAAGCAGACTGAGGGAAAAAGCTCACCATGTTGGCAGAATCCTTTGAAATGTTCCCCTCATCAGAGACCTGCTGTGCTGGCGCTTACTTTGAAATGTCCCATTCCAGAGAGTGGTACCAGGAAGAGGCAGGTTTGTTGAGGAGGAAGTTGTGATGGGTGTATTGCAGTGTATCCTTGTCCGCTGGTGATGCTGCTCAGTAATGGTACCACCCTTGGTGAGAGTATCTGGCAGGAAGAAGAGGATAAGTAGTAGCTGGTGGTGCCAGAGTGGATGTCCAACCACAGCAGTCTACTGATGGTAGCAGCACTGCCTAGAAAGAGACTTGGCACCATATTTACTGACTGGGGCATTAAGCAAGTGGCTCACCCGTGAGCTGCCCCACTCTTATGATCATGGATAAACCCTATGCTATTCAATTTGATGAGGTTACTGAGTATGGCCTGTAACTCAGTTTTGTGGTTGCTTCCTGAGACATGAGCAATCTGATTTTAAGCACAGCACTGTGTATTTCGGTATCAAAAAATGTTAGATTATTTATACAACAAAGTCAGTGCCTGTTTTTTGTTTCAAATCTTTTTAACCATTTGTTTGATTGTCACATTTAATTATACATTGGGGCCTAGATATTCAGACTGCGCCCAGAAAAGGGTGCAAGTGGTTGCTTCACGCAACTGAGTTGCACCGGAATGCAAAATTGCTATATTCAAATGAGATGCGCAATTGCACATCTTGTCTGAATATAGTAAAAGATGAGGGCAGTGCAAATGGGGGCTGCCGAGGATGAGCTGGCACCCCCCTGCGCAGTCTGAATACCTGGAATGGGGATGTGCGGCACATCTTGGGGATGAATTGTGTGCAAATTCCAGATATTCAGACCAACATTTGCCAATGGGGCCATTATGCATGTCATTATGGCCCTATTTGCATGTCTGGGGCAGGGATGCGCCCAGCAGAATGCGCCGGGTGCCCTGCAAATGCCGTGTTACAAAAAACACTCCACATCTCCCTGGTAGTCCAGTGGCCCCCTCCCATTCCCAAATGAAAAATAAAATAGTATCCCCATAGTTTCCTGGTAGTCTAGTGCCCCCCTCCCATTCCCGAACCCCGTCCGTAGTGTAACATACCATAATGATCTTCCCTGGTAGTCTAGTGCCCCCTCTCACAGCCCCAAACCCCGTCCATAGTGTAAAGTAATGTAATGATCTTCCCTGGTAGTCTAGTGGTACCCCCCATCCCAGCCCTGATCATAAGATAAAAGATAAATCCCAATATTTCCCTGATAGTCCAGTAGACCCCCTCCCACTGAGGCACCCCCACTCCACTCCACTCTCCCCATCCCAGCATGGCCATCAAGCTGGCGGGCAGCACAACCAACCCGCACACCGCCACGGCTGCCCGCCAAATGAGCTATCACAGAAGGACAGCTTACAGTAAGCACTACACTTCTATTGGTTGACACTGTCAACAAATGGGCATTCAGTGTGTACTGTAAGCTTTCATTCTCAAGGTTGTCAACTCTGTGAATGAAAGCGTACAGTACACATTGCAAGCCCATTGGTCAACAGTGTCAACCAATGAGAGTGCAGTGCTTACTGTACTGATATTCTGTGACAGCTTAGTTGGTGGGCAGCAGTGGCGGTGTGCAGGTGGATTGTGCTGCCCCCTGGCTTGAGCACCATGCTGGGACGGGGGAGCAGGGTGGGATGGGGGTGCCTCAGTAGGGGGGTGTCCACTGGACTACCAGGGCATATTGGGATTTATCTTTTATGTTATGATCGGGGCTGGGAGGTGGGTACCACTAGACTACCAGGGAAGATCATTGCATTACTTTACACTATGGATGGGGTTTGGGGCTGTGAGGGGGGTCACTAGACTACCAGGGAAGATCATTATGGTATGTTACACTACGGACAGGGTTCAGGAATGGAAGGGGGGCCACTAGACTACCAGGAAACTATGGGGATACTATTTTATTTTTCAATTGGGATGGGAAGGGGGCCACTAGACTACCAGAGATAAAAGGGATTGTTCAATGTATCCTATGTTTGGGGATTGGGGGGCTATCCACCCAGGGGCTGGCAGCTGCTGTGTTGCACTGTGCAGTACAGCAGCCCACCTGTGGGTGACTAGCAGTTAGGTGTGTTTTTAACACACCTAACTTTGTATGGCACATCACCGAGATGTGCGGCATCTGTGCCACACATCTCTGCTGAATATCTCGATGTGCCGCATATGCATGGGAAAGCCCCCTCCAGATGTGCTGCATACAGTTTCTTTGCATTGTGGTGCATCTGGAATTGCACGGCGCATCCCTGCCTTTTAAATCTGTCCCGGGGCGCATTACTGGGGATACGTCAATGCAAATCAGTTATGTCAGAAACATAGAAACATAGAAATTGTTGGCAAATAAGGACCTCTAGGCCCATCCAGTCTGCCCGTAGGCCCTATACATTGTATATGGCCACTAACCCTATGTGATCAATGGCTTTTCATCACTCCCTCCCCTCTCAGGCTTCCCTTGTGCCTGTCCCAAGGATGCGTAAACCCCTCCACTGTGCTTGCCCCCACTACCTCCTGTGCTAGACTATTCCATGTGTCGATTACCCTTTCTGTATAGAAAAACTTCCTCACATTACCTCTTAAACTACTTCCTTTCAATTTCGTATTGTGCCCCTTGTTCTAGTACTTTTTCTACATTGGAAAAGCTCCCCCGCCTGCACTTTGTTTATGCCCTTGAGGTACTTGAACATTTCAATCATGTCCCCCCTCTATCTCCTCTCCTCCAGTGAGTACATATTAAGGTCCCTTAGTCTCTCCTCATATGTTTTGTGGTGTAAGCCCTGCACCACCTTTGTTGCCTTGAACTATCTGTTATGTGGTCTCATGGGTTTGGGTCATGATGAGCCCAAAATAAGAAAGCAAGCTTAAAAGACAAAGGACTTAGCACAAAAGCACTGAGGCAAGGGTTACCCTTAGGAAAGATGCCCAGGTGGAGAGAGGCTGGCTGCCAGAGACAAAGGGGGTGGATGGTGGGGGCAAAAAAAAAACAGTGTCCAAGGCATGCCTGGGGCATGTGAAGTATTTATCACACTCTGAGTGGTGCAAGGCAAGTGTTACCCATTGCCCCACCATACCCGATGTATAACTTGGTAAATCACTGGTCCAGCAGACAAAAAAGTATGTATGAATGTGTAACCCCTAGGCAGCGCTATCCCTAGAGTTACTACCCCTGCCTGTGTGACTGCCACAGGTTGAGGGGCTTGGATTCTGTAGTAAGGTGCCTACACCCAGATTAATGGTATTGAGGGTATCCATCTATCCTGCTATAGCCCTCTGGGAAACTATAACCACCCACCAACCCTCCTGGTAGCTTAAAACATTTAACAGCAGTTAACACACAGTCAGTATATAATAATAATAATAATAATAAACTTTATTTTTAATGTGACTTTCAAATATCAAGGCACAGTACACAGTTAAAACAGTTTAAAACCAATACTACATCATTATAAAAGCATACAATACAATTAGAGTTTTGTCATCCTCAACACCATCACCATAAGCCTTGTTCCATAAATGCGTTTTCAATGCTTGTTTAAAACCCCTCACAGTCATGCACTCCCTAATCCAACGGGGTAGAGAATTCCAGAGGGTTGGTGCCCTGAACATAAATGCCCAGGCTCCAGAAGATTTTAAAAAACACCCTCGGGATCTCTAGCAACCCCTCATT
This sequence comes from Neoceratodus forsteri, assembly GCA_016271365.2. Taxonomy (NCBI): domain Eukaryota; kingdom Metazoa; phylum Chordata; order Ceratodontiformes; family Ceratodontidae; genus Neoceratodus; species Neoceratodus forsteri. The sequence goes on along the minus strand of CM057453.1, from coordinate 1,056,456,581 downwards.
GGCCGAGTGGAGCAGTCACTCAGGGAGGTAAGGAACCAGAAGCTCTTTCAGGTAGTCAGGGCCCAGTCCGCATAGGGCTTTATATGTCAGTAATCCAACGCTGAAGGTGATCCGCCACTGAACTGGCAGCCAGTGCAGCTCTCGCAGCACTGGTGTGATGTGGAATGATTGAGGAGTCCCCATCAACAACTGGGCTGCGGAATTCTGCATCAGCTGCAATCGGCGGATATCAACCCCCAGAAGACCAAAGTACAGGGAGTTGCAGTAATCTAAATGCGCGAAGTCACAAAAGCATGGATCAATGTAGGCAAGTCCCTGAATAGAACAAGGTGCTTGATCCTAACGATGTTCCTGAGATGGTAAAAGGATAACTTAACAACAGCTGACACCTGCAAATGAAGTGTCAGCCCATTGTGAAGAACCACCCCTAGGTCTCACTCCTGTTCAGAGATAGGAAGCTCGGAGTCCCCAAGGAATAAACCTATGGATTGACCTGCTCCCCACCCCCCATCCAACGACCTGGATCCACAACCATCACCTCTGTCTTCCCAGGGTTCAATTTCAACCAGCCAGACTTCATCCAACCCTGGATTTCAGTGAGGCAGTAATTAAATACTGAGAGTGCTCCATCCTGGTCGGGTGCAAAAGACAGATAGAGCTGGGTATCATCAGCGTTGCAATGAAACCTCAGCCCATACCATCTTACAATGTCTCCGAGGGGAAGCATGTACACTGCAAACAACATGGGAGACAGCACTGAGCCCTGGGGCACCCCACAAGACAGAGAGATTGGGTTGGAGGAAAAAAACCCCAACACCACCCTCTGAGTTCTACCAGTGAGAAAGGAAGTAAACCATCTGTGGACCAAACCAGAGAGCCCACAGATGAATCTCAGGCGCTCAAGCAGAACCCCATGGTCAACGGTGTCAAAAGCTGATGACAGATCAAGCAATACCAAAATGGACCATTTTTTCTGGTCTCTCGCCATCAGGAGATCATTGAGCACCTGAACTAGCTCAGTCTCGGTACTATGCCTCTTTCAGAAACCGGATTGGAGAAGTTCGTAGATGCTATGGATGGTCAAATGGTTCTCCAGCTAAGCAGACACTACTTTCTCAATCACCTTCCCCACAAAGGGAAGGTTAGAGATTGGCCTGTAGTTAGCGAGAGAGAGTTTGGGTCCAAAGAAGCCTTCTTCAACAAAGGTGTCACCACTGCCTCCTTCAGGGAGCAGGGGTACTCACCAGAGTCAAGGAAGCACCAGACTATCTGCGCCAGAACCAGGCCGATAACACCACCACAGCCCATTATCAGGGATATAGGACCCGGATCTAAACTACAGCATGTAGTGCTCATACCCTGGACAATCCTCATAACAGCCACGATTTCCGGCCATTCGAAGGAACTCAAGGAAAAAGGAGGGATAATGACCAAATGCTAATCTTCAACAACTCCCTCAGAGTCTGCTGCACGGGTCTCCGCGCTGATGTCAGCCACCTTAACTGCAAAGAACTGAGCAAGCTCATCACACTGCAATTGTGAAAAAGTTCTACGAACCTGCAGACAGACTGGGTTGCACAGCCTGCCCACAGTTCGAAAGAGCTGAGCTGGTCAGTTCTGAGCAGCAGCAATTTCCCCAGACAGGAATTCTGTCTTCTTATAGGAAATTTCTGACTGATAGAGTCGGTAATGCTCTAGCAGTCTAAGATGGTCGGCATCTAAGCCGGATTTCCACCAGCACCACTCTAACCTGCGTCCTAGTCACCACAACTCCCTCAGGTCCCCATCAAACCACGGAGACCAAGGGCGAAGGGAGAGAGGACGCATATGGACTGGAGCAATGGAATCCAGTGCTGAGGTAATGGCCTTATTATATGCCAGAACCAAAACCTCCAGATCCATGCTAACCACAGGAAATTCTGATAGATCATGCACCGCAGTTAGACCATCAGGAGTCACATCCCGTAAAGGGCAGTACTTGACCATCTCCACAGGGGCTGGTCTACGAAGAGGGGTGCAAAAATTGAATCGCACAGTGTAATGGTCCAACTATCTGATGGGTTCCACCCCCATGTAAGAGGCCTCCATCCCCAGGAGGAAAACCAGGTCAAGAGAATGGCCATGTTTATGAGTAGCAGAGGTAACCACCTGTGCGAGGTCCAATTAATTCATCAATTGGAGGAAGAGTTGTCCAAATTGTGAGAGTTCGTAGTCGATCCAGGCATATAGCAGTTATAATATGCACACACCCTTCACACTTACCACCAGGGTTCGACCTTCAGCAATATCCCTAAAGACCCCCTGTAAAATAAGGTTAGCAAGGCAATTGCTCACTTTCAGTACTGTAACCCAACTAATAATATGCACACTAGCCAGGTTACTGTGAAAAAAAAAGACAATCAGATTTATTTAGGGGGTGTAAACAAGGAAGGGGTGCAAATTTAGTTAAATGATTTGTACTCTGATTTGAATCAGGGTTTTGGAATGCACTTTTAGTCCCAAAATAGACAGTCCTACAACACTGAGTACCCAGGATGGAAACTGGCTAGCCCGGGGGTGGCCAGAGTTGCAGCTGATGTTGGGGCCCTTGATGATAGGAAAGGCAGTTAGCAAACATAAAAACATGGAAACATAGAAACATAAACATTGTCGGCAGATAAGGATCACTAGGCCCATCCAGTCTGCTCAAAGGCCCTATACATGCATGCGTCCACTCAACCTAAGTGGTCAATGGCTTTTCATCATTTCCTTTCCACCCAAGGTTCTCCTGTGCTTGTCCCAGGCATGTTTAAACCCCTCCACTGAGCTTGCCCCTACCACCTCTTGTGGTAGACTATTCCAAGCATTCACCACCCTCTCTGTGTAGAAAAACTTCTTCACGTTACCTCTTAATCTCTCCCCCTCCAGTTTCATATCGTTTCCCCTTTTTCTGGTATCTTTTCTAGATTGGAAAATATCCCCCACCTGTACCTTGTTTATGTCCATGAGGTACTTAAAAGTTTCTATCATGTTGCCCCTTTCTCTCCTCTCCTCCCGTGAGTATATATTGAGGTCTCCTAGTCTCTCCTCATCTGTTTTGTGGTGCAAACCATGCACCATCTTTGTTGGCCTTCTCTGGATATCCTTCACCTTGTTTATGTCCTTACGCATGTGTGGTCTCCAGTACTGCATGCAGTACTCCAGGTGAGGCATTACCAGTGTTTTATACAATGGCATCACCACTTCCCGCCTCCTACTAGTAACACCTCTGCCTATGCATCACAGCATGCCACTGGCCCTCCCTGCAGCCTTTGCCCACTGCTTTGATATCTTAAGGTCATCAGATATAATAACCCCAAGGTCCCTCTCCTCTTTGGTGATGGTCAGCACCTCCCCCCATCCTGTAGCTCTCCCCAGGGTTCCCCCTACCCAGGTGCATTATCTTGCACTTTTTCACATTGAACCTCAGTTGCTGCACCTCCAACCATCTTTCAAGCTTCTCCAGGTCCCTCTTCATTTTCTGCACACAGCAACAAGATGATTATTTGTAATCCGAGCCAGTTGGCTCAGTCTTTTGAAAACCCAGAAAGTTAAAGATATCAGATGGTACCACAGATGATTAAAATACTCATTGCAGGGAGCTGCTCTGATTGTACTCACACTACTAGATTGCTGCAGAAAGGCAGGTGATATGGAGACCACGTGGTGTTCACCAATGAGCATGGGGAAGCAGGGCCGACATGATGCATCTCCTCTTCATGGCTTTTCCTTCCAGGTGGCCGCAACCTGCAAGTTGTTGTTGCACAGGGGATGGATCCCCAAAGCCAGTCTCTCTGGTGCAGGGCAATTGGTCTGGGATGGATTGGCAAAGGCCCAGACAAGATGAGCAGATTGGCAAAGTTCATTTGTTTCTTGCTGGTGAAGCCTCCAGTTGGCGTAACAAAGCAGGGCATAAACAGGCAGGTCTCAACCCATGAAAAACATTCAGCACATTTAACTCAAATAGCATTAACTTCATACAGTTCAGATACAGTCCGGTTGCTATTGCAATAGCTTCACTGAGAAAACCTCTTGATCCCAGATTGGTCTTGCACACTAGCTGGGCCGATCGCTTCACAGGAGCAATTCTCAGCCCAAAACGCAGATGGTGCTGTTAGACTTCTTGCTTCGTTCTGCTGCAGTTCTAGGCTTAAATCAGTACAAGTCCGACTTCTGCAATTAAGCAGTCCAGTGCAAGAGAAATATGGCAGGGAGGCAAGTGAGGCCTCGTCCCGCCAATTCCCTGACACTCCATTGAGGGAGCAGCTGCTCAAAAGCTCGAGCTGTTGATGCTTCAAGCTCCAGCACTAACTGATTCACAGTCTCTTGCAGTACTGGGAATTTCTCTTGGAATCCAGGATTTGGGTTGGCTGGGGAAGCTGTCAGTCACAGTTAGGACTCCCCCTCCAGGCCAGTTTGGGTGCCAACCCAAAAACTACAAAAACTATAGTTTTCCTTCTCACGAGACACTTGAGCCAGGATCCATTTAGGTCCCCCAAAGTCCTATTGGTCCAATTGCTGGAAGTCCTGGACCTAACATGGTGGCTCCCATTCCAAAAGGCAAGCTGCAAGGCAAGCAGATTAGACAAACTTTTCTAATTCAAATATAACAACATGTAAGCAACAAATAAGTATTTTCCATACAGGCTCCTTCTGCACTAGTATTGACTGCAGAATAGAGAAAATTAGAGCAGTGTCTGGCCGGTCGCAAGCCTTAAATCACTTTGACCCAGCTCAGACTATTCACTATACACATATTCGCTAAGCTCTTAAAGGGACAGGCACGGAGGCTCAGCATGGCACTCCCACGTAAATGAACAGGATCAAACAAAGACAGGATGTCAGCCTGGCAGTGGGCACTGAAGGAGCAAAGGAAGACACTAAGGTAAATCCCAAATTTTTGTGTGTGTGGGGGGAACAAATGATTATGCAACATAGTCCTTGTCCTATTGGAGTTATTTAGGTTACTGAGTATGGTCTATAGCCCAGTGCTGTGGTTGTTAGGAGCAAAATGTTAGATACAGCGGTGATGGGCCAGATGCATTGCAAAACTGCAGCATATTGCAGTAGAGGTTCTGCCGTAAGCAAAATGATTTCAGTGGCACTATGGCAGTTAATTCCTTTTGTCATGCAGTAACTTGCGACACTGCATTGCATCCTTGCCAGCCCCACTGTATGAGTGGCCTTTCAGGATCTCACGTAGTTTTCTTCCGGAATGCAAGCTTGGCCATAAATCACTTATGCCACCTTTAAACTACAAAAACAATTTTTCTGACTGTTCCTAAGTCTCTTATGCAATATTACTTTTGAACAAAGATTACATTTCCAGACTCCTTATAAATAGCTAGTTCTGAACTGTCCAGACTTAGACAGAATATTTGTAATTCAGGTGGTAACAACTTTTGTCCATGACTTAATTGGTACACCTTTCTAAAGACTATGTCTTAGCTCTGCACATTTGTTGTAATGTCTTCTCTAAAATGACATGTTTCTCAGTATTTCCCCAAGTGGTCCATACAGACCAGACAGGTTTGTGAAGGGAGGACAGGCATATAATGACGTACTGAGACTTCTGAATGTGGTACATGGTGGGGGTTGGTGTGTTGACTCCTGGTCATTTGTTTTAACAAAATGCCAGGAAAGCATTCACATTGCCACACTGTGGAGGGGTTTATTGAAATGATGTGCACACTATATGCAGCACAAACAGAAGTCAGCTCCACAATTGGAGGGAGGTCAGAGACATTTCAGTTGCTGATACGGACTAGGCAGGGCTACCCCCCCCTTTACTTTCTGCCCTAGCTATCAAGTAACTAACAGAAGTTATACAGACTAATCACATCATTCAAAGTATAAAGTCAAAGGAAAGTGTCTGCCACAAAATATCTCTGTTTGCATACATTATTACTCTGTGCTGTACAGATTCAGACAGCTCCTTCCAAGAGATTAAAAAGGTAATTGATGAATTTTCATCCCAGTCAGAATACAGAATTAACTATGCAAAGTCTGAACTATTATGTATATAGGTAAGGAGGAGTCCAGTAAGGCATTAGCACATCACCATATCAGGTAGCAACAAACACTATCATGTATTTGAGTATCAAGGTGTCCTGGCAACTGTCCAATTTCTATAAGCTGAATTACACTCCTTGGGTGAACAAAATTTTATCTGATATGGAGTGTTGGAAGGGATTGTTGGTGTGATGGATATGCAGAATACATCTGGTGAAAATGAATATACTACCCAAGCTCTTATACTTCTTACATATGTTACCACAAGGATTGATGAGGCAGGACAGGGACAAATTAGATAAGGAGAGGACTGCATTTATTTGGGAAGGGTTAGATACAATGAGTGAGCCTGGTACACCTAAGAACCACTAATGAGGCCAGCCCGATGGTGCTGAGGGCTGAGGCGCTGGACACCGCACCTCGTACCACGCTGGTGACCTGAGTTCGGGAGCGAGCTCGCCGGGAGATGGCAGGGGTGGGTGAGGAAGCCGGGGGTGCTGAGCATGGACAGAGGAGAAGGGAGAGAGGAGGCACAGGAAGGAGGACATTGGTCAAGGCAGAAGCAGGCAGAACACCTGAGAGATGCCCCCCAGACCATGACCAGAGGGAAAAAGAGATTGCAAAAAAAAGATAACACTAATGGATGGGGTGGGATGGGGTTCCCAGATTTTGATCTCTGTTATAGGGCAAGCCAATCATGTTATGTAATGGACTGGATCGAGAAAGATGGGGGGACTACATAGATAGATTTAGAAAAGGAGGGGGCCCCATATGCCCCAACCATATACTTGGAGAGGTGTGGGTTGCAGCAATATAAATGAGTGCCAAGTTCCAACTCTTTGGTCTTGGTAATGTTGGTGATCTGGCAGAGTGTACAGAAAGAGGGAAGGAAGAAGGAGGCAATCTCCTTCCTAACACCCTTAGCAGAAAATCCTAATTTTTTACCTGGGCTGGAGGGTGATGGATTTGCCTAATGGGAGCAAGCAGGATGGTTACTTGGGGTGAGATTATTACAAAGGGTGAATTGGCCTATTCTCAGAGTTACAGGACCTGGCAGGTCTTCAAGACAGCATCTGTACCTGTGTCTGCATGCACATTGGTATTTGAGAAAGAGAAAGAAACCAGGGATAGGCTGGGAGCAATGGCCCACATAATGTAGAAGGACATAATTTTTACATAGAAGATTAATGCTATTACATATGGCTACTAGATATTGCTTGGGGGCTAAAGCTGACATGACAGGTAAGTGTAATAGTAGCTGGCAGAAGGATTTGGGGGACTCCTACAGAGGAGGGGACTTGGGCAGAGATCTGGATGGGGCATATGGGCCTATTTCTTTGTAATAAACTGAAGGGAAAATATTGACACCAGAATTTATGCCAAAATCATGGTCAACAGGCTGCAAAATTTGATCCCTAAACTAGTTCATCACAATCAGACAGGATTTATACGGCACCATAATTCTTATAATAATGTCTGGCAATTACTAAATATTATTGCAGGCACAAAATGCAGCAATCTAACCACCTTAGCAATCACAATAGACGTGGAGAAGGCCTTTAACAGGCTCAATTGGCAATATCTGGAAGAAGTCCTGGCCACCTTTGATTTTAGCCAGGATTTTATCTCGAACCTAATAGCTCTGTATACAGGTTCTTCAGTCAGTGTGGGTGTCAATGAATCCTTTTCCCGTATCTTTCCTCTAAACAGAGGGACTCACCAGGGATGCCCTATGTTCCATTTGCGTTTTGTGTTAGCTGTGGAGCCACTAGCAGCTCTCATTAGGCAACATGCAGACATCAAAGGCATTCAGACTGGTCCAATAACACATAAGATTGCACCTCATACCGATGACACTTTACTTTTTCTTGTGGACCCCAGAACATCACTCCTCCACCTCTTACTTACCTTAGCAGAGTTTGGTGTTATCTCTGATTTCAAGATTAACTTTGGTAAAACTAAAGCATTATTGTTAAGTGACTCTTTTGACCACCAACATGCAGGGCCCCTTTCCTTTTTTTGGTGGGCATGGGATGGGTTGTGATACTTGGGCCTGAATATCACTACTAATCTACAACAATTATATAAAAATAAAACATAAAGTCATCTTAGCTGACATTAAGAATAATTTAGAGAGATACAGTTCTTTCCCCAACTCTCTGGGGGCTCAAATTGGGTCTGTTTGCATGAACATTTTGTTCAGATTTTTATCTGTCTTTCGAATGCTCCCTTTTAAACCCCCAGAATCTTTCTTGAAACAGATAGATTGGATAACATCTAGATTTGTATGTACTGGAAAGCATCCATGAATGAAAAAGACCTGCCGGCAGTGTGGCTCTCCCTAATTAAAGAGACTATTACCTTGCGGCTCAGGCTTCTCCAGTGCTGACTATTTTAAAACATAAATCTGATACCAGCTGGCTCGAGGGAGAGGAGGAGCAGCTCCCAGGTATCCCCCCGGGACATGGCTCCCCGTTACCCTTGCCTCAACTCACATTACTAAAGTCAGTGAACCTGTGGGTGATGCACTCTGTACAGGAGTGGGGTAGCTTTCACAGTATGGCAGGAGGAGCAGATTGGTTGGGCTATCTTACTCCAATTTATGGTAACGGGGAATTCAAACCAGGGATTATAGACCCAGGTTTTCATTCGTGGTCTCTCTATGGCATTCAAATGATAGATGACCTACTGGAGTGAGACTCTTTGATGAGTTTCGAACAACTCAGACACAAATTTCATCTGCCCAGCACAGAACACTTCCATTTTCTACAAGTGCAAAACTATGTCATTTCCCTCCTCCTGACACAAAATGCAGGTAGCAATCCTATTACATTAAAACAGTACCTTTCCCAGGAACAAAGGGTGGATGCAGAATCCCATGTAGTTTCTAACTTATGTGCCTTTTTACAACACCATATGTATAAGGATCCCACCCAGGATGGGAAAGATAAGAAACGGCTCTCTTCACAGAGCTAGATTCTCACATAAAGACTAAAACTTGGACAGTAATTCACAAGACCACTTGCTCTTATCAATGGCGGGAGTTAAAGGAGACCCCTTTCACATATTTTGGTCCTGCCCCAAACCACATCACTCTTGGAATGAAGTTTCTAGTGCCATCTCAAACATTTTGGCAGTCATGCTTCCCTACAGCTTTGAAATTTTCTTTCTATGTGTACTCCCAAGAGAGTCAAGTTCCTCTCAGAACAACTATTTACACAGCGTATTAGTGGTAGCTGTAATGAAAGCCATCACTAGAAGATGGCTGGTTCCAGTTGTTCCCATGGTTAGCAACTGGGTTAACAATAAAAGAAACTCAACTCATGGAAGAAATATACATGAATCTGCACTTTCAATATGATGCTAACAGGTCTGGGGACATGTGCTGGATTGGCTCCCAATACTAACCAGAATGGCTGTCCTATAAGGGAAGATTACTTTCTAGTGTCACAGTCACAGAGGGTGGTGGCAGGTACCCTGTAAGCCCAAGAAACAGGATTGCCTGATTGCGTTTACCACTGCAGTAAATAGTGCATGTTACGGACAATGCTTTATATGTTGTACATAAGCATATATGGAAGATTGTAGGGGGTGGGGAGTTGCTATCTTAAATCCTATGAGCTGGGGTATACAGAGGTATGAGCCCTCCGGTAAAAGGGCTCGTCTCATTTATAGCATTTATGTACAGTACAGTGGTTAATAAAGGCATGACTCTATAGTTACTGAGGCAGACCCTCTTCCTACACTGTTACAATGATATCGTGAGTAGGTATAGTGTGTTAATGTTTGTAATGTGCATTCTTTCAAAAACCAATAATTATTCTTAAAAATGACATATTTCATATTTCGGCAGCATATTTACTTTTTAAATCAAATGAAGAAAACCTTCAGGTTTACAGTCTCTTTGTCCTAAACTAAGGCTGGGAAAAATGACCATCTGCCTGTTCATTGTCATATATAGTTCCCTCATGTCTCCATCTCTCTCTCTCTCTCTCTCTCTCTCTCTCTCTCTCTCTCTCTCTCTCTTTCGTGCTGTCTTTGTCTGTGTTTTCTCTCAGTATATTGGTGACTGGATTTCACTGAACATAGCTTTACTAAATCTTTTGTGTGTGCAGAGGGGTAGGAAAATATTATTCTACTGCTTTACATCGGGCTGTGTACTTTCCATGTTGGGAAAAGAAGATAATCACTATGTCCATTACATGACCTGCAGAAACAGCTACAGTATATAACCCCACATTTGGGACACTCTCCTCAAAGTCACAATCCTGTGCGGAACTAACAATTTAAAAAGCTTTTATTGTACATTTCATGTCTGTTGCCTTCAGACAGTCAAAATGTTCTGTAGCATTCCACATTGTCAGTGGGAAGTCACAACAAGTAAGCAATAAGACATGACAGGGTGTGCATGGAACATATTTTACAGCACGGCCAGGGGTGTAATAAGGCACAAGACCTTGGTCGAGTGCCTTAAGCCCCTGGCATGTGGTAAAATATCTTCCATGCACACATCTAGAGTGTCTTATTGCGCTTATAAAATGGACTACTTTTTTAAAAACCTTTTACAGTTAGAATAATCATTTTTTATATGTAGCAAAACAGATATCCTTATGTGAATTTATGATAAAATAGTGCTACCGCCTACTACAAAAGGACATCATTACTGACATCAAGCCTCACATCCACAGCAGTATCTGTACCCCCCCCCACACACACACTATCCATTAGGAAAATGACTGGGGAAAAGCATATTACAAAAACAGAGGTAATACCTTTTTAATTTTTTTGAAGAAGCAGATTGCTGACTTGAAAGCTCTGCATTTGCTATGCAAACTGCAAGGATAGGTCCTGCTGAATGAGTACTATTAGCTCCCAGCTTACTCCCCCCAATGCTGCAGCTGTCAGTCTACTCACAATTTCACCATCCACTCCCCAGACAGGATGAGGGTCCAGTTCAAGTCGCTGAGGGGTATCACCTCCTGCGCACTAGCCCTGCTCTCTGAGCCCAGCTGCGCGGGACTTCTTCAGCGAAAACTGAACTGCTGTCAGTGCCGCTCTGCTGCTGCCCTCCATGTTGCTCTTAAACCATTCAAAATGAGGAAGTGGCGGTGCGCGTTTTAAAGTGGGCTGTCAGTTCTTTGGGAGGAGTCATCTTGTGCACCTCTGTAATTGCCACATAACTGATATTCCCCACAACATCCCAAAAACCAGAAATCCTTGTAACATGTGGAAAAAAGATTTTGTGGGCAATTTCACAATGGAGCGCAGGAAGGAAACTGACTGTGTTAGCAGTTTACAAAATATGTTCTGTAATTTTTGTTGCACTTTCACATTTATGTGATGTAAACTGCAATAGTATAAGCAGGGGAAACAGCTTTTAGCAAGGAAACAACAATGGCTGCATTTTTAAATGCCAGCGTTCTAAGGCTTAGTGATTTTAGCCTTTATACTGCTGTCCTTTTTTTTACCCATGCATGGAACATATTCCATGCACGGAGAGCTTGATCTCTGATTGGCTGGTTTAGCCTACCCATTTTATAACTGGGTATAGTGCACCCCTACCGGGGAATGGCACAGCCCAAGCTTTAGAATGTTGGGCATATGAATATTCCAAGCAGCTGCAACTCCCCAGTTCAGCTGTGCTTATGAAAGGGGTAACAGCCACCTTTGTCTTCTCTCATGATTCTTCAAGATTTTCAAGATTTCTGTTGAGGCTGCAATTCTGCATAACAGGTTGAGGTGCTTGGTTACAGGGAGCACCCCTAATTTAAAATAATGCCTGCTAAGCCGCAGCTTTCAAATTGGTTAACCTGCTTTACCCATTTCCATTCGTGGACTGGGAGCCACATCTGCTACGCTAGGGTGTTTTAAATGTCTCTGTTTAAAATAAAGCCCCCTGATGGACTCGACCCTAAGCTGCTCCATCTCTCAGCTTATGCTATAGCCCACCCTCTAACAGCTCTCTTTAATCTTCTCGCCCACCTCCATCCCAGATGCCAGAAAGGTTGCCTCTGTTATCCCCCCTTCCAAAGAGCGACGACCCCTCCAACCCCAGCAGCTTTCACCCTATATATCTGCTCCCAATCCTGGCCAAACTTCAAGAGCACCTGTCTTTGGCACAGATCTCCCCTTTTCTCAACTCTTCTTCCCTTTTCACTCCTTTCCAGTCTAGATTCCGCAAGGCTCACTCCACCACCACCTCTCTACTTTGGCTCACTGACTCCATTTTCTTAAGCATGAATCAGGGACGCATCACCTCTGCCATCTTTGTCGATCTGGCCTAAGCCTTTAACACTGTTGCCCACTCTCTTCTCCTCAGCAAGCCGACTGCGGCTGGACTCTTAAAATTTGCCATTAGCTGGTTCTGGTCCTACCTCACAGGTAGGTCCCAGTCTGTCAGGGTCGGCAAATCCCTCTCCTCCCCACTCCCAATCAACACTGGAGTCCCCCAAGGCTTGGTACTTGGTCCAATACTATTTTCCATTTTCCTAAACGACCTGATGCCTGCTCATCTGCTAGTATCCACACGTATGCAGATGATGCCATTTTATTTGCCTCTGGTTCTTCCTCCTCAGAGGTGGTGGCCAGCCTCCAGTTGGACTTCAACAACATCCAGCAATGGTTTTGCTCTGATCAGCTTCCCTAAATGTTAAAAAAAAACAGTTTCTATGACCTTTGGCACCAGGCAAAAACTCACCTGGCTTGATGCCACCCCCTCCTTCCATACCCTCAATGGTCTCATATTGGAAGATGTCTCCTCTTTTAAATACTTCGGGCTATGGCTCAACAACAGCCTCAACTTTGCAGTGCATGTGTATGCCATCCACAAAAAGCTATTCCCCAGACTCGGTGCTCTGTACAGACACCGCAGCTGCCTTCCACCGCAAGCTTGGAGAGAGATTGTCCAAAAGATGATTCTCCCTATCTTCGACTTTGGAGACACAGTCAGCAACTCTACCCCTAAATCCACCCTATCCAGACTGGACACTCTTTTTAACTCTTTCTGCCACTGTACTCTTGGCTGTCTGCCTCGCACTCACCACTGCGACCTTTACACTTCTCTCTCCTTCCTTCCCTCAGTGCCAAATGAATTGCACACAGCACCACTCTAATTGGAAAATACTGGTGTGGCTCTTTACCACCCTACGTACAATCCCTCGCCTCTGTCCCTCCCACTCTCCTTTACATCCTCCGTACTCTGCCCACAGAGCTCTTGCCCTTCCCCCTCGGCACACCACTTCAGGGTGTGCTGCCTTCTCTTATCATTTCCCAAGTATCTGGACCTCCATCCCATTAGAAATCCACTCTGCTCAGTCCCCCTGCTCCCTATCCCTCCTCCTTCAATAACACTCAGCCCCCTCTTATAACTGCACCTAATTCCCCCCCTCCTCTACTTATATTTCTCCACCCTGCTATGAAGCCCAGCCAGTTTTGCTCAGTCCTTTCCCTCGTGCCAATTCTCTGTCCCCTTGCAGGGTTCTTAACATCCTGAAGGGGTGATGACCTTTCCCTAATGCATTGCTCGTTCCTCTTGCTGACTTATACTCGTTCCTCTGTGAGTGCACAAAACACATAACTGGGTTGGCTATTGCACTTTACCTGCTAAATTTCCATCACTGATATGTATAGATTAGCACTTTGCATGTATGGCATCTTGATTTCACTGTAATCTCAAGCGTATGTACTAAAATCTATGCTTGTCCTGTACTGTATATATGGAAATGTATAGCATGCACTGTTAGTGCATATGTGATTTTTGGCTCTCTGCATAACTACTGTGTATATTTTAAGTTTAAGTTGTATGCTACTGTAAATTCTTCCTGTTTTCTATCCAGATGACGGGTACTGTATTTTGCCAGATTCTTTCTGTAATGTATGTTTTCTTGCACCCTCCTATGCATCCCCCTCCCCTCGGGACGCATCTGAAAATTAGCTATAACAGCTCTGTATGTGCTTCCTGGTGAAACTTATCAAATAAACAAATAAAATAAAAAAAGTGCCATATATAGGTACATTTTACTTATTTCTGGGGTAGCGTAGGGCTCCTGGAGGTTTCCCTCAGTTCTTGCATCAGTCCCCCCCAGCTTCAGGTTTCTGTGTGACTAATTTTTGTAAAATAAAAAAGAAGTTATAATCCTAAGGAACTTGTGCCCTGGGTTTTTTGTCTGGCTTCTCCCCTGGCAGTCTTCAGACATGTTCCCAAGGCAGCATTTCATTGCTGAGCTAATTAATCCTGAGGTAAAATGTGCAAGCTGGAATGCAGGAGACCAGTGCTCGTATAATGGGCCAGTCAGACCCAATTACATGCAGAACAAAAGGATGTACGGCACACAGTAACAAGGTATAATAAATATCATTTATTGTGGCAAAATGCTCTAAATATTCCAAACCTCATCCCCAAAAGATGGCAAATATACTGTACGGACAGACAAATGTTATTTATTATACCTTGTTCCTGTGCGCCCGTACATCCTTTTGTTCTGCATTTCACTGCTGAGCTGCTGGGGATTTAGTCACCTGGCTAAGTGCTTGTTTTATCTGTTACTATTTTTTTCTGACTTGTATTGTGATCAAAGGGTCATGGTAACAGCTGGGCATGTGCTGCTTCCTCAGTCAGCTTTCCCATGCTTGGTTTTTATGCACCAGAGGGCGCGCATGGGTGTGCATAGTGTTGCATATTAGCGTGTGCAATCACCTATGTTTTCCATTGTGCTAAAGTGCTTGCATGATCACAAGTGCATGCACACCCGTGTTTATCGCACTAATGTCACGTAGGATGTTGTGATGTTATGTGCGCTCCCACTAGTGAGCATGCATGCCTAGTTAGCTCTGTCTAGCCATGCTGATCCCTGCCTGCAGCTTCAGTTTGAGAGCTATCAGTGCAGGCAAGCTAATGGGCTAATTGTTTGTTTCTCTGGTAGTTATTGTGCTTCAGTACTTTTGGCATTCACAATTATAAACTTATGCTTGGCACCATGGCTTATCGGAGAACATTAATTATGAAACGATGCAAGACCTGCAAAGGGTGATGAGGCCCTCCCACATGGGTTCCTATTGCTCTCATTGTGT
Source organism: Neoceratodus forsteri (assembly GCA_016271365.2). Taxonomy (NCBI): domain Eukaryota; kingdom Metazoa; phylum Chordata; order Ceratodontiformes; family Ceratodontidae; genus Neoceratodus; species Neoceratodus forsteri. Next base: position 1,056,441,482 of record CM057453.1, on the reverse strand, counting down.
TGCTCAGCATAATATTGCCGAATGGTTCCCCCCAGCCAATCCTCTGAGCTGGGTAGGGGGACACCTGGTTCTTCAGTTGGCAGTGGCAAGCAGAATTGCTAAAGTCACTTTTGTTGCTCCTGGGCAAGCCTTTGGGCCCCAGTGTTCTGTAGCACATACTAGCAGACACACCTGACCCTAAACCAGGCCCCTCAGGTTAAGTGGGGCCCATACAGGCATGTCCAGGTGTGTCACAATGAGAAAAGGCTGTGGACACAGATGTGCAGGCAGACCCCTACCCTGACTACTTAGAAGGTGAGGATGATGATTTCTGGGATCTTGGGAAAGCTTCTGACCTTAAAAAAAATCTGCTCGCTGAAGAAGAGGATGTCCCCTCTGAGGAGGAGGAGGAGAAAGGAGAGTGGAAGGAGCCCAGGTCAAGGATCCTGATCCCTCCCCCGTTTGACAACAAGTCCTTGTCTTTTTTGATAGCTGAGGCATGTAGATCCTTTCAACTCAAGGAGTAAAAGTCCATGGAGATGGTGGATGTCAATCTGATTCTGTCTGCGTCCTCCTCTGCTCCAAAGTGTTTCCCGAGTTTTATTCTCTGTGACCAACTTATTGAACAAGAATGGGCTGGTGTGGATCAGAGAAAGAATCTTCCAAAACTGAGTGGGAAGTCACTCTGCTGATAGACAAAGCTGCCTATAATTCGGTCAAACACATCACCCTGCCTATCGAAGGCTCTCTGGTCTTAACAGATTTCCATGAAAATGGGTGGATGCAGCATGTAGGAGGGCTTTTGTCTCTAACGGCACAAACCTATGTACTTCTTGCACCTCCTTTATTATTGGCAGAACCTTGAACTTGTGGGTCATTACCCTGGGCAGTTTCATTCTTACTTATTCAGAAGAAGCGAGCATTCTGCAGTTGGTTGCCATGGCGCCCATGTTTCTAGGTGATTCTACACTGGAGAATTTGTGCAGGTCAGCGCATTCAGCCTACCACACTGTATCGACCATGCGTGGTGTATGGTTTAGGCATTGGGCCACTAATCAAGCTTCAAAATCTAAGCTGTTTAACCTCCCCTTGAGGGAGACTTGTTGTTTGGTTCTGGCCTAGATGCTATTTTAATTGATATTCAGGAAAAGAAGGGCCATCTTCCAGTGTCAAAACAATAGCGTAAGACTACCTCAACCCAAAGGAGTCAAGGTGACAGCCAGTGCAGACAGTCTCAGAAGGGGAGGTCATCCCTCTCAGAACTTTGGAGACCAGAGAATAGAGGAGCCTACTCAGGTAACAAGGGTTACAGTAACAGAGGGGCGCTCGCCAGACGCTGTGGAGGAGGCCTAACCCAAAAGCCTGGTACCTCACTATGCGAGTACACGGGCCCATCCCTGCCTCCCTTTCCTTGGTAGAAGACTAAAGGAATTTTACTCAAGATGGGCTTAAACAATGTCAGACACCTGGGTTTTAGAAATTCTAGACTTGGGCTATGCCACAGAATTTTCAGCAATCCCATCAAGTGAACATTTTCTGTTGTCCCCAGTGTCCCAGGATGCTGCAAAGAGACAGGTGGTGTCAAAGACCCTGAACCACCTCATTCAAATCAGGGCCATTGTGCCGATCCCACCAAGCGAGCAAGGTCAGGGATTCTACTCGATCTATTTTGTAGTTCCCAAAAAATAGGGGGGTTTCAGAACCATCCTGGGTCTGAAGCACCTGAACAAGTTCATGTGCCACATGACCTTCAAGATGAAATCCCTAAGGACAATCACCCGAGTTGTTCAGCCAGGGGACTTCCTCGCTTTGATAGATCTGACAGATGCCTACTTTCACTTTCCCATCCATCAGTTTCACCAGAAGTATCTCAGGTTCTCGATACTGGGCCAACATTTCCACTACAGGGTGCTCTCCTTCAGACTTGCATCAGCCCCCAGGGTGTTCTCGAAGGTGTTGATAGTCCTGATAGCTCAACTTTGACAGGAGGGGCATCATGTCTTTTCTTATCTGGACGACCTGCCTATTCGTGCACCTACTTTGCCGTTGGTGAGGAAGTCGATACTCAGGATGCTGGAGATGCTCGAGTCAGATGGCTGGGTGGTGAACCAGGAGAAATGCTCCCTCAAGCCATCTCAGACCTTAGAACACCTGGGGACAGTCTTCAACATGAAACAAGGGAGGGTCTTCCTCTTGCCTTCCCCAAAGAAGACTTTATTGACTGAAGTTCAGTAGCTCAGGACTCAGTCATCATCCTCTGTCCTCAGCCTGCTCCGTATCTTGAGCCCCATGTTGGCAGCAATAGATCTAGTCCTGTTGGCTTACTTCATATGCGGCCCCTTCAAAAGGGATTGCTGAGGGCCCGGGATCAGACATTGGAAGATTATCAAGCCAGAATCTCCTTCTCCTCTCAGCTACAACACTCCCTGAGTTGGTGGGTGAGTATGCAGAATCTGAGCAAAGGGGTTCAATTGGAACTCCCCCAAGAATTGACTCTAACAATGGATGCCAGTCTGCACAGTTGGGGGGGCAGTCCTGAACCAACTACCTAGCATCTCCACATAAATATTCTGGAAATTAGGGCAGTTCACCTGGCTCTTCTTCGATTTCAAAATCTACTGCAGACTAAGCATAGAAATAAGATCAGCAATGCCATCACAGTGGTGTACATAAACAATCAAGGCAGCACAAAAAACAGGGAGATGCTAAAATAGGCCGTCGATCTTCTCAGGTGGGCAGAGGAGAATCCTCTCTCTCTCTCTCTGTCAGCAGTATACTTGGCAGGGGAGTCGAACATTCAAGCAGACTGGCAAAGTCATGAAAATGTTCACCCAAGGGAGTGAAGGTTGAACCTGGAGTTGTTCGACCTTCTGTGCAACAAGTTTGGTTGGCTACAGATAGATATGTTCACATCCAGCTACAATGCTCAGACTCCAAGGTTCTTCAGCCTTCCCTCCTCTGCTTCTTCTCCCCCAGGTCATACAAAAAATAAGATACTCAAGAGTAAGCTTCCTCCTAGTAGCTCCAGAGTGGCTAAGACCGTGGTTCTTGGACTTAATGAACCTAGCTCAGTAAGCACCCTTTCGCCTTACAATGTGAGGAGACCTTCTGTATCAGAGATCCATTCTGTGTCCAAAACCAGGAGTGATGCAATTCATGGACTGGCTCCTAGAAGGAGGAGACTCTTAAAATTAGGTTTCTCTAAGAAAGTAGTAGATACTCTGGTGGTTGCCAAGAAAATTTCTACTTCTGCAGCTTATGCTCATGTATGGACCACCTTTTCGTATTGGGCCAGGAGGAAGGATCTTCAGCCTTCCACAGCCTCAATTCCACAGTTTTTGGATTTCCTGCAGGAAAGTGTAGAGAAGGGGTTGGCACTGAGCACTCAGAGACTTCAGATTTCCACTCTTGGAGCTTCCTTGGGCATTTCTCTAGAGACTAATAGAGAGGTTATTTATTTTCTGCGTGCGGTTAGCAGAAGTTGTCCTGTGTTCCGATCACTGGTTCCTCCACAGCATCTAAATCTGGTTCTGAATGCTCTTTGTAAGGAGCCTTTTGAACCACTGTCATCCATCTCACTGGATGTGTTGTCTTACAGTTTGTGTTTTTTGGTTGCTCTGTGCTCAGTCAGGAGGATTGGTGAGTTTCAGGCCTTATCCCACAAGGAGCCATACCTTGTCATGCATAAGGACAAGCTGGTATTCAGAACAGTCCCGTCTTCCATTCCAAAAGTGCACATGGCTTTCCATATGCTCCAGAAAATACGCCTTTCAACCTTCTGTCTGCAACCATCTCACCCAAGAGAGAAAGAGTTGCACAAGTTGGATTTGCACTGGGCCGTTAGGCTATACCTTAAACGGATGCCTGAGTTCCGGAAATCAGATAGCCAGTTTGTTCTCTTCAGTGCAGTCAAACAGGATCAAAAAGTCTCCAAACCCACCCTAGCTAGGTGGGTGAGGGCCTGTGTTGCTAAGGTTTATGTCACAGAAAAGAGGAGGCCTCCGGCCCTTGTCGAGGCCCACTCCAGCACGGCTACGGCCATGTCCTGGGTGGAGAGAGGTTAAGCATCGATTTTAGAGTTATGTAAGGCAGCTACATGGTCTTTTGTCCACACATTCACAAAACACTACAAATTGTATGTTCAGAGTTCTGCTGATGCAGCTTTTGCTCGCAGGATGTTGCAGGCAGCAATTCACAAATAATCTCTTTGGTACTTTCTTTTAGCATATGGGATAATATTCTCTCCCCTCTTGGCTGTTCTGGGTACTGCTTCTTAGAACTCAGTTGCTGTGAATACTCATTGACAATCTGGAGTGATACAGAAAGAAGAAATTTCTTCATACTTATCGTAATTTCCTTTTCTGTTAGCTCCAACATTGTCAATGGGGCCCACTCAGGAGCCTTGCTCATGTGGGAGAATATTATCTAGTATTCCATTGGAGGATATCCTTTGTTTGATCAAAACCCCTATTATGACATTACTGGGGCATCCCTCTATTTATCCTATTGTGCTGTATTCCTGTAAAACAAAAAAGAAAGATTTTTTTTAATCAGACTGCGACCGCGCATATTAACTGGTTTAGTTGTCTATCACTAAGGGTGTTTTTATTGTTGCAGGTAGTCTCACTGCATACAGCTTTGCCTGCTGAAGTTCATTGCTGTGCTTGTCAATGTCAGATTTCAGAAGATTGCTTGTGCAGAGTGTTCCTTGTTGGCTGTTTGCCTTTTTCTAGAAAAGGACCGACTCGAGCAAGCCTTGTGTCCAGTATGGAGTATGCCTTCTTTCAGAGGTCTGCCATATGGTAAGAGTTTTCTACTTATAGTGTAGAAGGAACGTTACATACAAGTAATTAGTTAATTGTTTTCTCTTATAAAATAGGCAAATATGGTACTTTATTGAGGCACCATGAGGTCAGTAGTGACTGAGGAGTTGCTGCTGCTTGGAATCCTCATTTGTCTAAAATTCTAAAACTTGGGCTGTGCCATTCCCCTGGTAGGGGTGCACTATACTCATTTGTTGTGAATACCCATTGACAATGTTGGAGCTAACAGAAAAATAAATTTTGGTAAGTACGAATGAGTTTCTTTGTTTTGGATTCCTCTAAAATAAATGGTTGCCGTAAAAAGAGCAAGATGCTTCAATAAACAAAATAAATGAAAAGTTTTTTTTATTGCTGAACTCGTGCCTGTCTGTCCTGCATAACCATGCACTGGAGAATGGAATTCATCAATAATGCATTGGATTTGACAGTTTCATGGGGTGAATGTCACATCCAAAATAATGACACATCATCCGCTTTCTAACTATTGACAGTGGAGTTCTTAGCCCTTGTATGTGTGGGTTGAAGTGTAAAATGTGCCACTTATTTCATGGTGTATAGCCAACTATATTTCTTAACCTGGGTACTGTTTTATCAGTAAGAGAAGAAACTAAGAACACATTTTAGTTACACCTGTTCTGTGAGTGAGTAAATGACTTTTTATCCTTTTACCTGCCTTGTCCCATGTCCAGTCTTCACCCATAGCAAGATCAGGTTCCATCTCATTTGAAGCCAGTGTCATTCCTTGGTTAGCCAGCAGAGGTTGCGGGATGACAGGACCCCATACCCCCCCTGCAGCTGAGCACCTAGCTCCCAAGATGCATCTGAAGTGCAACCTGCATGCCCCCCATTTGGGATTCTGGGAACTGTAAACAAGCCCCAGTATCTTAGATGGCAGCCCAGTGTTCCAGCAGCACACCAGTGGGTTGACTCAGAAGCGTCCTTTATTTAAAGGATCCGCAAATCACTCAAGAAGTGCTGCAGCTCCAAACTCACACAGAACATATGGAAGCCAGATTATAATCCTCCCTGGTCTGAAATCAGCACTTGATTCAAAGGGCCCAATTCACAAAGGTTGGTGCAAGCTAAACCAATCGCCAGTGCACCAGGGACAATGTACCCAATTCCCAATCGGGTAGGGTTCTGGTGGCAATGTCCCATGGCTTGTGGCAATTGTGGCCCTGCACTAAACAGACAGCACATCTAGAAGGTGTGCCGCAAGCTGCAGAGTGGCCATGTGGCAATAGAACCATGGACAGCAGTCCCTGGTGGCTAACGCCCCCCCCAGCCCTGATCCCTTGTTATTAACATAATTATATCTCTGTTGGACAGCTGTGTTAATCAATGAGCATGTACTGTATACATTATGTGCTCCTTGAATGTTCAGTCAGTGGCTGGCTATGATGGAGTGCAGAGGTCTGTGCCAGTCACTGGCTTGGGGATGGGATGGGGGGTGGGGTAGTGGGGCACTGCCTTCCGGGGTGGAGCGTGGGGATCCACTAGACCACGAGGGAAAAATATATTTCTATTATGTGGGCTGATTGGGGATAGGGAGGGGCCGCTAGACCACCAGGGATATATAAATTATTTTAATAACAGGAGATGGGGCTGGGGGTCCACTAGACTACCAGGACATAGATAATTATTTTAATAACAGGAGATGGGGCCGGGGTCTGCTAGTACACCAGGGATATATATAGTTATTTTAATAACAGGAGATGGGGCCGGGGGCTCCACTAGACCATCAGGGATATATATAATTATTTTAATAACAGGAGATGGGGCCGGGGGTCTCCTAGACCACCAGGGATATATATAATTATTTTAATAAGAAGAGATGGGGACGGGGGGGTCTACTAGACCACCAGGGATATATATAATTATTTTAATAACAGAAGATGGGGACGGGGGTCTGCTAGACCACCAGGGATATATATAATTATTTTAATAACAGGAGATGGGGCTGGGGGGTCCACTAGACCACCAGGGATATATATATAATTATTTTAATAACAGGAGATGGGTCCGGGGGTCCGCTAGACCACCAGGGATATATATAATTATTTTAGCACAGGAGATGGGACGGGGGGTCCACTTAGACCACCAGGGATATATATAATTATTTTAATAACAGGAGATGGGGCCGGGGGGTCTACTAGACCACCAGGGATATATGTAATTATTTTAATAACAGGAGATGGGGCTGGGGGGTCTACTAGACCACCAGGGATATATGTAATTATTTTAATAACAGGAGGTGGGGCTGGGGGGTCCGCTAGACCACCAGGGATATATATATAATTATTTTAATAACAGGAGATGGGGCCAGGGTCCCCTAGACCACCAGGGATATAGATAATTATTTTAATAACAGGAGATGAGGCCGGGGGGTCTGCTAGACCACCAGGGATATATATAATTATTTTAATAACAGAAGATGGGTCCGGGGGGTCCGCTAGACCACCAGGGATGTATATAATTATTTTAATAACAGGAGATGGGGCCGGGGGGGTCTGCTAGACCACCAGGGATATATATAATTATTTTTATAACAGGAGATGGGGCCAGCAGGAGATAGGTCTGGGGGTCCACTAGACCACCAGCAATATATATAATTATTTTAATAACAGGAGATGGGGCCGGGGGTCCGCTAGACCACCAGGAGGTTAAATATTTTAATAACAGGGGATCAGGGCTGGAGGTGTCCATTAGACCACGAGGGATATATATAATTATTTTAATAACAGGAAATGGGGCCGGGGGGTCCACTAGACCACCAGGGATATATCTAATTATTTTAATAACAAGAGATGGGGCCAGGGGGTCTGCTAGACCATCAGGGATATATAATTATTTTAATAACAAGAGATGGGGCTGGGGGGGTCCGCTAGACCACCAGGGATATATATAATTATTTTAGTAACAGAAGATGGGACCAGGGGTCTGCTAGACCACCAGGGGGTTAAATGTTTTAATAATAGGGGATCAGGGCTGGGGGTGTCCACTAGACCACCAGGGATATAATTATGTTAATAACAGGGGATCAAGACTGGGGAAGGGGGACAGCGGCACATTGGCACACAGTTTAAAACCCTCACAGAGGACACATTTCTAAGTACTCTTAGATCACCCCTGGGTGGTCTAAGGGTACTTAGATTTTTTCCTTTTGGGAGGGTTTCCTGAATCCCAATTTAGGGGATATGGTAGCTTACGTCTGCCTCATGCCCCCCAGTGCCACGCTAGAGCCCATTTTGTCGCACAAGGCTGGTGCAAGCCCCCTTTGGTGCATGCAGCCTTGTGCCATTCCTTGTGGTGCAAGCCCCTTTCACCATTCAGGGGAGCTTTGTGAATCAGGCCCAAAGTTTCGAAGCATATCAACTACTTAAACACGAGAGGGGGTGGGTCCTCATTGCACAGTTTTCATGTAAGCAGCTAAAGATGTGTCCCTAAGCACTAACGTAAGGCATGATGTGTGCAGTGGTGCTGAATGCAAAAGGTGCACCACTTAGGAAGGGAATTAATATCCACATTACTCTGTTCTTCTTTGTGCTTACAAAATAGTCTATAATTACAAAAAAAGGAAAAAGAAGAAATAGATCTGAAACATACAGTATTATAACATTTATAGAAAAAATTCTATATGCCGATTGGTCTATAGGCAGTTCCAGCCTTGAGATATTATCTCATCAAAACATCACTGTCTGAAACTAATCAAAATATTTCACTCTGCTGATTTTATTTTTATTTATTTATTTATTTCATAACTAGGATTACAATTACCTTTGAACTAGGGGTTCTTTTGCAAAGGTTCCACGTCAAGTGATGTAAACAGAGCAAGACAAGAAAGGCAAAGAAAGGAACAAAAAATAACACAATATAAGACAGAGTGCAGAAATCAAAGGCAACAATTTTTAAGGAGAATTGCGGATATGAAAACATGGTTACAATAGTGTCTTGTGAAAAAACAGTTTGACATGAAAAATCCAATAACAGAGTACATCAGTGAAATAAGACTACAGTCCAGAAATAACAGACTTTGTCAAAATAACAGTTAATATCAGAGACAGAAAGGAGTGGGCTTAGGGGAGAATAGGGTATGGGGGGTTAATGGAGCAGAGGAGGAGAGGAGAGGAGAGAGGAGGTAGAGGGTGTGGTAGCAGTTGGAAGAGGAATATGGCATAATAGGGGAGGGGCTAGGGAGGCAGGGGCAGTGCAGGAGAACTAATGGGGATGGTCACACTTACTAAGAGTTACAAGGTGACCCTGAAGCTTGGCTTTGAAAGCTCCTAGTTTGGGTTCAGAAAGGAATTTTCTATAATCACAATAAGACACTCCAGGGCACGTGTTATGCTTCGATAACATCACTTCCTGGGTGGTTAAAGGCACATGTCTGTGCCTCCAGTCTCACAAGACACCCAGTTTTTGACATTATCCTGACATAGCAACATAGTACAGCTCCTCTTGTGCTTTATTGCTTTAAGGATAACAGTCATCATAAGGGTCCCACAGCCAAGTATGGGGCTGGTCCCAATTTGCACTTTGTATGCAAAAACATTTTGTTTTTACTTACTGTTTGCTGTAGTATAGCAGATTGTATCAGACTAATTTTGCTTATTTCCAGGCTGAAATTTTCTGAAACTGCAGTACAAATCCCAAAATCCACTGTAATAGCCTGCAGTGCATGTTAGAGCTTTTATAAGCTCTGATTAGATGTTCGCTAGTCCTGCTGTTCTTCCAGGGCTAAGCACAGTCCTCTGTGACTGTACTTAGCCCTGGGAGGACAAGGGGGCAACAAAAAGATCAGAGCTTATATAAACATTAACATGCACTGTAGGCTGTTGAATCTCCCACTGTTGCAGCCCTGCTCTGACATCAGCTGCAGGGGATTCTGGGATTTGTACTTACATAAAATGCTCACCTGGAAGTAAGTAAAATTGGTCTGATACAATCTGCTACACTCCAGTAAACAGTAAGTAAAAAAAAAAGTATTTGCACTCAAACTACAAACTGGGACCACTCCCCACACTCGGGTGTGGAACACTTCAGGATGATTGTTCCCCTTTAAATGTTCCACCCCGGCAGGTCATATGAGTTACATGTAACCATTCATGTCACTGATTGATCTTGTTTTATAAGACATTACAGTGCAAGGCCTTAACCAATGACTAGCATCTGTGCTAAAGCCTAAAGTGAAAACAAAGTGGAGAAAACCCTAATTGTAAATAACTCACTCCTTTGGCAGTCTGGTAATAATTGATGTTCTTTTCAGGACAACTCTTACTTTAAACAAAAACAAAGCATACTTAGAACAAATATCACTGGAGGAAATAGCTCCTTCCTGTGTACAAAGGATAGTGAGTCTGCACGTCCACAGATTTTTGTACTAACAAGTTTTTATTTCATAATATCATACCAAATTGTACAACTGCAATTAAAAGAAATTGTCTTTGCAAAGAGGCTCTCTTACTCTACCCATACTGTCAAACAGTCAAAAGCAATCCAAGCCTTTAAATTTTCATGTCTGCAAAGAGACAATGTGAAACCTTTACTGATGTAACCTTGCACACTTACTGTGCCAGTCCATATCAAGGGACTCTGCTGCAAAACAAAATGCAGTCATATGAACTTTTCCAGCAGCTTCTGTATCAAGCCCTGAATCCACAGGTAGCCCTCTGCTTCCTACTGCTACATGCAGTGGCACATGATGCAGGCATTTCTACCTCACATGTTTTCTTCCGAGCATGCTGGCATTCAACTTCAATCTTCTTCAGAGCATGCTGACATTTTTACTCCACGCCATGTTCTTCACAGCATGATCTGAAGAAAGCGGTTTGATGTCAAAATGTCAGCACCATGCACTGTACCTCTGCATGTTGGCAGTAGAAAGCAGATGGCTACCTATGGATTCAGGGCTTGATACAAGAGCTGCTGGACATGTTTCTAAAACTGCATATTGTTTTGCAACAGATACTTTTGATGTGGAGTAACACAGTAATCATGCAAGGTTGCATTGCTAAAGTTTCCACACTGCCTCTTTGCAGACATGAAGATGTTAAGGCTTGGATTGCTTTGGACTGTATGATAGTATGAGTCACGTAAGAGAGCCTCAGGACCAAAGACAAAATTTTTTTGAATTGTGACAGTATAAAAAAAGCATTTGTTTTATATGAAAATCTTCAGATATACAGACTCACAGTCCTTCCTACACAGGAAGAGTCTGTTTCCTCAAACAGCATTTGTTATGTTCACTATGCGTGCATACACAGCAAACATTTTGTTAGGAGAGTGGCTTTTAAGGGGTGTGACACTGTCAGTTCAATGCAGAGATCTGCAAGGGGTTCGTCAGTGTCACACCAATCATCAGCCAGGCTGGTCATGACAATTTTCTAGCTTGCTGGGTGGAAACATTGTGTATTTTAAAGGAAAAACTAACTCAATCATACTGTAGGTGGGCTTTTTCCTTTGATCTATGCTACCTGGCAAGCACAGCTGATATGTTGATTTTTCAAATTTTCCTGTGTTTTCAATAGGAGAAAACTGCAATGTCAGGTGTTTCTTTGGGTCTGCACACTACAGTATGGGAGCTCAGGGCCCAGAGTGCCCTCCGCTCCCACAGGGAAAGAAGGGTAGCACTACACTATCTCAAAAAGTATGCATGGATGTGAGGGCACTGCCCAGAGGGCCCTGAGCTCCCACATGCAAATTCAGATACTATTACGGACTGATAGGAGCACCAGAAAAATAGGGATATGATTACAATATTTCAGACATTATGGATGGATGGCACTGTGTGCTCTGATTTACAAATATGAATACCATTATGGAGTGATGGGAGCCCAGGTCTTATGCATACATGGTAGTGCAGGGCCCACAAGGCCCTGTGCTTCCCTATGCAAGCATGAGGATTATGGAGTGATGAAGGGTGAGGGCTCAAAGGACTCTGTGCTCCATGGGGAAATAAGAATACAATTACAATCTCTCACAAATTACAGATGGTTGGGAGCACAGGGCCCAGAGGGCCCTGCTCTCCCACAAGCAAATAAGCCTATGATTATACTTTCTCAAAAAGTAAGTAAATTCTCTGCAAAAAATGTTGTTATTGCACCATTAAGGTTCCAGTGACAAAAGTTGGGAAATGCAGTTTTAGAATTTCCAATCCTAACACCCCACCCCCTCCCTGGGCTTCAAACTTTAACACCCCAACCTAACCATAACACCCAACCCCCACCCTGCAGGCAGGAACAGGCATGGTGTGCACCATGGGGTTGTCAACCCTAATGCTCACCCCATTCTCATACACTAGACCCATGTCAGTTTACTTACACATGGAATGGGGTGACGTTAGGGTTGACAACCCCAATGACACCCATGCCTGTTCCTGCCTGCAGGGTGGGGACAGGTGTTAAGGTTAGAAATTAAGGGAGGGGTTGTGGTATAAGGGTAGGAAACCCTAAGACCGCATTTACCAACTTTTGCAGAGAATATACAGTGAAGCCCACCAGGATGAAGGCCAACTCTGCAGAGTTCAGCAGTAGAGTTAGTGCAGCAAATAATGCAATTTCAATGGGAGTTAATCCCTTTTGTCATGCAGAAAACCTGTGACATTGCTCTTCATCCTGGTAGACTTCAATGTATATATATATTTATATCCTGTGAAAAAGAAAACTGTCCATCGATGTCTGATGTTGCCCCTGCAGTAGCTGTCCACCCCACCCAACCTCCCTCCTCCCTCTCACCACCCACCACCCCATCCCCCACAAACATGACACTAACATTGGGGTGCCCAATCCCCAGTGTCACCACTCTGTAATAAATAAAACCATCCCTAGTAGTTGGTTTTGTTTCATTAAATACACCCTGTAAAAAATAAACCATCCATTGATGTCTGTTGCTGCCAGTAACATTAGTCCCCCCACTCAGCACTCACCACCCCACCACCCCCAAACATAACCCTGATGCTGGGGTGCCCAATCCCCCAGTGTTGCCACCTGAAATAAGGAAAACCATCCCTAGTCTTTTTCTCACATACCCTGTAAAAAGGAAAACTGTCCATCGATGTCTGTTGCTTCCCTTGACCTACCCTCCAACTCAACACCCACTACCCCACCCCAAGCCCTTGCTTACTCACCAGAGGTCCAATGCTGTAATCCTCTCTGAACTGGAGACACATCTTCACTCTTCAACACTGGACCATGAACTGAAGAAGTCAGGTATGTGGTTCAATGTAGTTCAATGGGGTTTTGAACATAGTGGCATAACTTGTTCATTTTTGAATATTGTTGCCCCAAATTTTCAACATGCCTTTTTTGGGACACCACCTTATGAACAGTGGCAGTGAAATTAGGCAAATCTATCCCAAAAGGTGGTTTTGCGGTTGCTGCATGAAATCACCTTTCAAGCAGTAATTTAAAAATGTCTCCACCTTTGTTCATGAGGTGGGGTCATAAGAAGGCTATGTTGTAAATATGGGATAAAAATATTAAAAAAACAAAACATTTATGAGCCTATTTTGAAATTTGCAAACACAGGCTTCTAACTTTGCTAATTTTCAATATTTTGACCCCACATTTTCAACATATCTATTTCTTTACAGCACCTCATGAATGTAACAACTGTCATGTTTCAAATCCTGGCCGAAATGTGTTTTTGCATCCCAAAATGATATTTCATGGTTGCTGCAAGAAATCCCCTTTTTGGTAGGAGTTAAACATTTTCTCCACGCATGTTCATGAGGTGGAGTCATAAGAAGGCTATGTTTAAAATTTGGGGTAAGAATATTAAAAAACAACAACGTTATGAGCCTAGGTTGAAATTTATGAATGCAGGCATGTAACTTTGGTAATTTTTAATATTTTGACCCCAAATTTTCAACATAGCTATTTCTTCACAGTTCCTCATGAACGGGACAGCTGTCATTTTTCAGAACCTGGCCAAAATGTGTTTTTGCACTTGTTGCGCAAAATTACCTTTTGGGCAGGATTTGAAAATGTTCTCCATCCTTGTTCATGAGGCGGGCTCATAAGAAAGCTATGTGGGGTCATAAGAAGCTATGTTGAAAATTTTGGGGTACAAATATGAGAAAAAAACAAAGGTATTAGTCTATGTTGCAATTTTTCAATGCAAGCTTGTAACTGTGGTAATTTTCAATATTTTAACCCCAGCTTTTCAACATAGCCATTTTTTTCACACCACCTCATGAATGTGACAGCAGTCATTTCTCAAATCCTACCCAAAATGCGTTTTAACACTCGTGGTGCAAAATGATGTTTCAGCCATTGTTTTATAAATAACACCTGTTATGCTCAGAAGGAGTGGTCATAAAAAGATTATGTTGAAAATTTGGGGTAAAAATGTGAAAAACCAATGAAGTTATGAGGAAACAAATTGTTCCAACATATACTCATAACTATTTTTTGCAGAGGTGGCCCCTAATGTTCCACATATCCCTTGCGTTGCCCCATTTCCTGAACATGACAAGTGCCATTTTTCAAACCCCCTCTGAAATGTGTTTCCACAGTCACACAGCAAAATCACCATTGAGATGGGATTTAAAAAATTCCACCTGTCTTGATCATAATGTCAGGTCATAAAAAGACTGTTGAACATTTGGGGTCAAAATGAAGGAGCCCTCTCAAAAGTACATATTGCCTCTCAGCTGCCCTATCCTAGGTAATTACAATCTAATGAGTCAAAGCAGGACACCACTAAAAATGAGATATTGCATCTCATCTGCTCCATCCTGGGTAAATATATAGTAAAAATGTGTACAAGCAAGACCCGGTACAACAGCAATAGTAGAGGCGAACATTGAGCATTGACAAATGCTTGTTCTAGCTGGATGTTACCAGTTTTTTGCCCTGAGGTTTGGCACGCACACACACACATACACACACACACACACACACACACACACACACACACACATATATGCCACTCTCTGAACTTCAGAAACTTGCTGGACAGCTATTGCTTTGTTCTGTTCCTTGCCTTCTCTGTAGAACCACCCCATGGCTTTATTCTGTTTACTTTTATCAAACACTATTTCCACTACTTCTATGCCTTACTTCCAAATAAATTACTCATCTGGCAATGCATCCCTGAAACGTACACCATGCATGTAAACATTCGGCATTGACGAATGGTTCTTTTACTTTTGTTGATGAAAAAGTTTGTTAAACTATAACTTTTGTTTGCACAGTTATTAAGAAGGTTTCTATTGAGTAAGTTTGTATTTTCAGCTAGGTTGAAAATTGTTGTATCTTTTCAGATAACAAGATTAAAAAAACCTTAAAATAATAAACTAAAAAAAAAACAACTTGTATGTGAAATAAATTATGAAATAAGCCAATTTGTTGTGACATTTATAATAATTTAAAGTATCAAATTCTGCATTCTTATGTGCAAAATAAATATGCAGTTTTGGTTGCTACCCCATGCATTTATGAACATAGACAAACCATGATCAAGCATACGATTCTGCCATGTAGCTGTTGATGTTGTGGTAGTTACCCCTGCCTTGTGGGCTCAACAAGGTTGAAGGGCCTGGGACTGTTAAACCTCTGCTTGGGGGATTCATATCAAAAGTTACAATGAAAAAGCATGATGCCTCTAACCAGAGAACGGTTTAAGTGGGCCTGGGATAAGTCTAGTAAACCCCTTGGGATACAGTACTTCCCTACCTCCTCATGGAATCAACCCACCCATGAACCAACTCAGTGCAATCACAGTCCACCACAAAACACGTGCAACCCCCCCCTTCAACCTAGTGATCTCAGGCCCCACCTGCCACATGGGCATAGCAGTCAGACAGCCCTGGAGACCCACTCTCTGGTATCTCCCACTCAGCAGAAGGTCACATCCAGCCAGTTCCATTTTACAAGAGCAGCACATTCCCAAATCTTGCTCTGTACCTTGAACTTTGGGTTTACAGACAGTTTATACCTTCTGAGTCCACTTTTTTCATGAATGCTGCCTTTAGATACCCAATCTTCAGGGAATCCCTCCAGGCCAGAAAACTATCAGTGCACAATCATTGAGGGGGTGCCCACTTGAAAGACCAACTATATTTCACTTCTCTCTCTATAGTCTTGGCTGCCTAGAGATCTGAGCTGCCAATGCTTAGGCCCATCAGAAACCCACTCAGCCTTAACCAAGGGTAAGGATCCTGTGCAATGAGGAGACATGGGACACCTCATGTGACAGTGCCTCCCATGATACCTGGTTCCCCTGCTATGGAGCACATAGGTCAGCAATGCCTGCACTAGGATCATCTGATTGATGACCCTCCTCCTTGAGGCACTGAGCCAATCCAATCCAACACGAGGCACAGAAACCAAGTCCGTCTCAGTCAGAACACATATGGGCTCCTTGAAACAGGGTGACAAAGGAAAAGGAAGGGAAAGCGGACATTATTTAACCATGAAAGACACACTAAGCCAAAGCTCGTTTCCATATGTGACCTGGGAGCACAAGGAAGTTAAGTGACTTGCTCAGGGTCACACAGTATGCAAGTGAGGGCTGTGGGATTAAAAACCCAGGTCTCTAGGTTTGCAGCTCAGAGCCCTAAACCTCTGTACTATACTGCCTATACTAAACAACAACCCTTCTCCAATATAATAGGCAGCTGGGGGGTGGTGGGTTCCCATGCCATCCCAAATCTGGGGCCCTACCACTACCTGAGGCCTGGTGCAGGCCCCTCCATCCACCCCATAGTGGACAATGGTGAGACCTTGACACCCTCCTTTCTCAGGACAGACGCCATTGGGAAGCTCTATGGGAATGCCCTAGGCTGTACTCCTAAACCTCCTTCTATCCCTGTCCCTAGTCACTCCCCCCCCCTAAAGACAGAGCACAGATGCCAAGACACCCAGTGTTCTGATGGGCATCGCTAATAACAACCCTGCCCCTTACTGTAGGGAGGGTGTTGTTACACAGGAAACTTTAGGATAATTAAAGTTCAGTGATTAGAAACAAAACAACAGGGCTTAGGCCCTAAAAAGGATGACGGTTTAGGCTGCAATGATATACTATAAATAGGCCCTGGCTGGTTCTTCAGTGCCTATCTAGGCTTAGCCTAAATACACAGGGCTGCTCTTCAATCACTCTTCTAGATACAGCTAAATATTGTTAACCTGGGGTTATGCTTCTATTGCCTTTCCAGGCTCAACCTAATCACAGCGCCTATCCTTCTGCAAGGTAGTGGGATGGATGTTCAACCTCTCCTCACCCTTATTTTGACATTCTGTAATGGGGTATCTTCTGACACTTTCACAGGCAAAGCCAGCAAAAGCAATGAAGAATAGGGACTACTACAGCTGAGACTGAAATGTTCGCAATGCGAGTAAAGGGTCAGGCCTCAGACTGTCCCTAGTTTAAACAGGCATTTGTCAATGCCAGATGTTCACCACTAGTATAGAGGTCCTGGGGTACTAGATGCTTTGTATTGCATTTCGTGGCTTATGTATTACAAAGTTATGAGCCTGCATTCGTAATTATTAGCACAGGCTAGTAACTTTGTTGTTGGGACTGCAAATTCACCTTTCGGGATGCACAAACATTTTTTCCAGGATTTGAAAAATGACAACTGTCACATTCATGAGGTGCTTTGAAGAACATTTGGGGTAAAAATATTGAAAATTACCAAAGTTATGAGCCTGCATTCGTAAAGTCCAACAGAGGCTCATAATGTTTTTGGTTTTTAATATTTTTGCCCCAGTTTTCAACATAGCCTTTTTATGACCCCACCTCATGAACAAGTGCAGAAAAAGTTTTCAACTCCTGTCAGAAAGATGATTTCATGGATGGACTGCAAAATCCAGTTTCAGGATGCAAAAACACATTTTGGCCAGGATTTGAAAAATGACAGCTGTCACATTCATGAGGTGCTGTGAAGAAATGGCTATGTTGAAAATTTGATGTAAAAATATTGAAAATTACCAAAGTTACAAGCCTGCATTTGCAAAGTTCAATGTAGGCTCCTAACTTTGTTGTTTTATAATATTTTTATGCCAGATTTTCAACATAGCCTTCTTATGACCCTACCTCATGAACAAGGGCAGAAAACATTTTCAACTCCAGCCTGAAAGGTGATTGCGTGCAGTGACCATGAAATCCCCTTTTGGAACATATTTACCTAATTTCACTGGAATTGTTCATGAGGTGGTGTCCCAGAAAAACCATGCTGAAAATTTGGGGCACAAATGTTCAAAAAGGGCCTTGTTATGCTACTAAGTTCAAAACCTCAGTGAAATACATTAAACCGCATACTTGATTTCCTCAGTTCGCGGTCCGGCTTTGAAGAGTGAAGACATGTCTGCGATCCACAGAGGATTACAGTATTGTACCCCCAGTGGGTAAGTAAGGGTTTGGGGATGGTGGGTGATGAGTGAGAGGGTCGGGTGGGGGGTTAACAGTTAACAGACATCAATGGATGATTTTCTTTTACAGGGTAAAAAAAGTCCAGTGGATGCTTTTGTTTATTTCAGATGTGAAAGCGACACTGGAGGGTTGGGCACCCCCAGTGTCAGTGTTATGTTTGTGAAGGGGTAGGGTGTTGGGTGCTGAGAGGGAAGGTTGGATGGACGGGACAGTAAAATGGGCAGCAGCAACAGACATCGATGGATGGTTTTAATTTACAGGCTATGCAACAGATATCGAGGGATGGTTTTAATTGTTTACAGGCTATGCAACAGATATCGATGGACAGTTTTAATTGTTTACAGGCTATGCAACAGATATCGATGGACAGTTTTAATTGTTTACAGGCTGTGCAACAGATATCGATAGACAGTTTTAATTGTTTACAGACTATGCAACAGACATTGATGGATGGTTTTAATTGTTTACAGACTATGCAACAGACATTGATGGACGGTTGTAATTGTTTACAGGCTATGCAACAGACATCAATGTACAGTTTTAATTGTTTACAGGCTATGCAACAGATATCGATGGACAGTTTTAATTGTTTACAGGCTACGCAACAGACATTGATGGATGGTTTTAATTGTTTACAGGCTGTGCAACAGACATCGATGGACAGTTTTTGTTTTTTACAGGCTATATAGATATATAGTATCCAGCTGTGCTACAAGTTTTTACTTTGTGAACACCCCCCCCCCAACAACACCACCACCACCACCAATTCTACCTGGCTCTTTGCTCTGAAAAATGTTCACTGCTGACTTCCTCACATTCAGCATTGGGAACAGCACTGAATTTCATCAAGTTGAGCAAAATCTTGAGCACATTTATTTAAAATTATTTAAAATACACACAGTCTATGTTCTCTCACAGGTCCTGGCTCCTGTTGGCAAGCAGAGGACTCACTTGGGCTTGATTTCAAACACACCTTCCCCCCACCAATCTTACCTGGTTCTTTGTTCAGAACAGCAGTGCTAACTGCTGACTTCCTCATGATCAGCATCTGAGAAAGCATTAATAACAATTTCTTCAACTTTAGCAAACTCCAGAGCACATTTATTTAAAATAAAAGGAGAATACACACATTCTCTGTTTCTACTCGCCAGACCTGGATCCTGTCAGCATGGGGAGAACTCATTTGGGCTCTCTCGTGAGCACTAAATTCTGCCTTGGGTCCTAGCAATCAAAGGATGAGGAATGGGAAGGGGGAGGGTTGCTCAGCTGGCTTCCTTTGTTCTCTCTGCAAGACCCCGGGGCTCTTCCTCGATGTTTTAAATTCCTCAGAAGGCTGATCATGACAGATCAGCTTGCTGGGCAGCATACATCAAAGGAAAGCACCAATCCATGATTGGGTCAGCCTTTCCTTTTCAAGTACAGGATGTTTCTGCCCAACAAGCCAAAACTGTGTCATGATCAACCTGGCTGATGATTGGTGTGCTACTGATGCATCCCTTGAAGACTGCTCGGCATTGGACTGACAGTGTCACACCTTTCAAAACCCAACTCTCATAATGAAATGTTCACTAAGTACACATGCGCATGGCGAACATAAAAACACGTTGTGATTGATCACATTTTGAATGTACTGATGTAGCTTGTACTGTAGTTTGATTCGGATTCCTTTTCCTTTTTTAAAAGTGGAAAAAAAGACTGCTCACCATGCAGGTGTTACCACACAGAAATATGTCTACATACATTCCCTGATCAACCCCCACTGCATCTTTCTCATCTTGGGAACACCCCCGACACTGTCTATTCACTCATGATGCAGTGGGAGTAGAAGAGACTATTACATTAAGAGTGACTGTACTGTTTGGGGGTGTTCCTCGTGTTCAGGAAATATGCAAGAGGGATGAAAGATTTCAAACAAAACAAGGCTGGGTATAATTACCAATACACCAGTAGCATATAGTTCAGTTCTACTAAGAAAAGACACAAATAAAACAGCCAGCAACATCAATGAATTTTAGAGAGGGCAAGTAATCATAAAATCTGGGATTTTAAATTACAGATAATGGTATCCTGTGATGATAGCGAGTGAATATCAATGACTGTCAAAACGGCGACTCATATTCAGCACTATCATCATGGCTACCCACAAGGGTAGTGATGCAATGGTATGGCAAAGATGGGGAGGGTGACTAGAAATGGAGGATAGCGAGGGGAAGGGAAGGGATAGGGAACAGGGTTTTAATCCAAACACCATTCATCTTATTAACTAAATACAAAAAAAAGTGAAAATATCTCATTTGCAATGCACTTGGATTTCATTTGAACTACTGAGCACTAAATAAGCAGCTCGTAGTAAAGTATATTTTGAAATGGGAGAAACAATAATGAAGGCTCTCCACAGTGCATCTAGCTAATTGAGAATGAATCAATTTTGTTATATTTAGTTAATAAGATGAATGGTATTTGGATTAAATGTGCAAGTATTTTCAAGTGTTTTCACCTGTGTTAATTAAAGTTGATATGTATTTAAGGGTAGTTTTTTAGTACATGCCATACTCCTTGATGAAGACTCTTGTTTAGAGTTGAAGCGCCGGGGTTCATTTGTCTATCCATATATTTGCTGTACTTTGGGGACGGGGGTTGCATAAATTTGGCAAGTGTGCCATAATAAATCATATTCATTGCATCCTGTTCCTGTGTGCCATATATTTTTTGGTCTTATAGTTAATTGGGTCTGGCTGGCCTATGATATGAGCACTGGCATTCCAGCTTCCACACTTCACCAGAGGATTAAGTGGATTACAGCCTAATTTATGTTGTTGATGGGGCAGACATTTTCTTCCATCCAGCATCTTTATAGGAGACTTTAAAAACAGCATTATGGATGAATTTGAACTGGTAAGCTCCATCTTTATTATCTCGGGGCACCTGGGGAACAATAAAGTTAATTTCATCATATTGAGCTGCTTCATAGAATATGGGTGAGAACAGGGAATTGCTGTATTCTGAGAGTGAGATGGGCTATAGCTGGGAAGCTACCGACAATTTTGACACCAGGAGAAAAATAGCACGAGAAATATTACAACTTGGGGAAGGTAGCGCTGCAAATACACAGGACTCTGAGGTCAATAATATAAAAAGTGCATTTTTTGATTTAGAAAAATTACTGCATAAAGAGATGGACATAAGTTTCAACATTTCCACACTAGAGGAATATTTAAGCCACAAACAAGTACCGCGGGGTCTTAGAGTTACAGTTTTGACATCTAGTGGACTAGAAGATTTTTTCTATAAAGAAGAATGGATTGCAGCAGCCTGTCAGTGTGCAAAAGTATTCACAGAACTAATTATATGAAATGACACGCGTAAATATGAAAAGCTGCTAAAAGAACTACAACCAGCAAAGGAAAAAGTATTGAAATATAAGTCCCATCCCCTCTTTAAAGATCTAGATAATAAATTACAGAATAAGCTGGCAAAATATGAACTACAGGTTGTGGAAAAAAACAACAATAAGCTATTGCAAGATCAAAATGATTACAAAAAGGGAGAAATTCTGCAATGGTCCAGGGAGAGTGTCAGGAGGTCAGTGAGCAGAAGAAGGTCACGAGTGAAATTTGCTAAAAGATCCATCAGCAAAAATAGAAATGAGAGAAGTATAAATAATGGTAACAAAGGAGGAATTCAGCAAGATACCAAACAAATCAACAGAACTGATCATTTTTTTTAGAGACAAGAGCACTGGAAATCCAAGAAGGAGGAAGACGTGAAGAGGACACAGGGGAAGGGGCAAGCACAGATACCAACAAAGTATGACTGCTGAGGGGTCACAGGAAGGATATAAACTACAGGTCATAAACCTGTCTAGCGTGACTTTAACAAAAGATCAGGTAACTGTGCTAGAAAAAGGTTTATCATTTATACCAACACCCCCTGATAATGATTTTCAAATTTATGTCGATCTTCACAAATTGTTTAGAAAGATAAAACTGAAATTATTTTTTCACCAGAAAGAATCACAACAAAGCAAAACAATATATTAGAAACAAATATGGGGTTTCTCATTTCAGGTGAACACGTAATTGAAAGAGAGGATATTAACTATATACTAAACTTTACAACTCATAATGTTGAAAGGACTGATTAATCAGTAGGATGGTTATCATTTGATCAGCCAAGAATGTGATGAAACCTTGTTAAGTAAAGAGGGACGCTCTGAAAATCTAGATTTAGACCTGGAGACACTTGCAGATTTGGCTTTAGAGGCCAGTACTCATATATATAGTGACAATGATTTAGCAGAAGGTTTACAGGGTGGTATTTTAGCATCGCGTAAGTCACTGAAATATATCAGGAAAGCTAAATTTCAACCGGATTCTCTGTTTTGCCCTAAAATAACCAACCGTGTGATTACAACATACGAAAAAGCTGTATGTCAGCAAGTTGGAGAGATTCTAAACCAAGATAAATGGCCAAATAAATGGAATTTGACTAGGAAACAAAAACAAACGCTGTTAGAATTACTCATTAAACCAGCAGATAAGGGTGGCAACATTGTTGTTATGGATATAGAAAAATACAAACAACTGTTTTTTCCCTTTTGGACAAAACAGAGAATTACAGGAATTTGGGTTCTAATCCCACCACATTATTCAGGAATGAATTATGTAAAATTTTGAAAGAAGCTGTTGAATTGGGACACATAACAGAAATAGAATACAAGTTCATTTGGAGAGAATTTTCTATTATGCCTGGCTTTTCTGACATTCCAAAAATCCATAAAAATATTATAGAACCTCCAGGATGCCTAATAGTGTCTAAGACTGGAGCTTTAATGGAAAATCTGGGCAAGTTTATTGATTTATTTTTACAGTTATGTGTTCCAACCTTAAAATTGTACATCAAATACAGCAAAGATTTGTTAAGTAGATTACAGAATGTCAAATGGGAACCCAATTATGTTTGGCTTTCAGTGGATGTTGAGGCATTATATATCTCCATCTGTCATCAGCAAGGCATAGATGCAGTAAAATTTTACTTGGACCAGATTGGAGAAACCAAACATATACCAAAAGAATTTATCCTAACAGGTTTACAGTTCATTCTGGAACATATTTTTTTTGAATTCGAGGGTAAATTCTTTTTACAAGAATATGGGACAGCAATGGGTGCCTCTTTGGCACCCAGTTAAGCTAATTTATTCTTGGGATACTGGGAG
This sequence comes from Neoceratodus forsteri, assembly GCA_016271365.2. Taxonomy (NCBI): domain Eukaryota; kingdom Metazoa; phylum Chordata; order Ceratodontiformes; family Ceratodontidae; genus Neoceratodus; species Neoceratodus forsteri. The sequence goes on along the minus strand of CM057453.1, from coordinate 1,056,418,091 downwards.
AAGGATTTTATTTACAATCAGTGAATCCATTTTATATGAATATAACCTTCTGGTTCAGGTTTATTGATGACTGCCTATACATATGGAATGGTCCTATTGAATTGATTCCAAATTCCATCAAGTGGTTAAATGAGAATAATTTAAATTTAAAATTTACATATACAGCATCTAAAGATACTATTGATTTTTTGGACCTTCCTTTTATGAAATTACCTGGCAATGATTTAATTCACTCAAAATGCTTTTGAAAGCAACAGCAAAAAATTCTCTTCTCCATGCCTGTAGTGCCCACTCCCCCCTCTCAAAAATTATATTCCTTATTGGTAATATCTTCGTTTGTGGAGGAACGGTAGTGACGATGTCTCTTACAGGGAGCAAGCAGAAGAACTTACCAAGAGATTTCTAGAGAGAGGTTACAATATAGATTTATTAACGAAAACTTTACAGAAAGTAAGTAGAATACAAAGGGATACACTTCTGAACTAAAAAAATAACCAACCAGATGAGCCTATACCCTGCACTTTTATTACCGAGTATAATCATGTAGCAGACAAAATAGGTAATGTTGTACATAGAAATTGGAACATCTTGCTAAGTGACAAAGAACTAGGGAAGGCAGTGGGGACAAAACTACGGGTAACTTTTTGCAAAGCAAGAAGTCTTAAAAACAAACTTGTACACAGTCGCATTCAGAACCGTAGGGAAAGCAATAGAACATGCCTTACTATAACACCATCAGGCTTTTATAGCTGTAATTGGTATAACATTTGTAAATATGCAGTTCATGCAAAAACATTTCAACATCCTGTAAAAGCAGAAGTTTCTGTTAAAATTGAACAACTTATAACATGTGATACATCATTTGTAGTATATGTTCTATGGTGTTCATGAGGGCTTCTATATGTAGGGAAAACAATTCACCCATTAAAACAAAGGGTACAAGAACACATTTGCTCTATTGTGAATACAAATACGAACACACCAGTAGGAGCACACTTTATGATACATCATTCTTCAAATGCTACAGACCTGAAATTTACAGGGTTGGAGTGGGTGCCTCCTCTTAAATTTGGAGGTGACAGATCTAATATTCTATTGCAGAAAGAATGCAGATGGATATTTTGACTATGAAGTGTGAAGCAAGAAGGATTAAATAGCCAGTGGGATCTCAAACCATATTTGAAATAATAAAGGAGAAATATTTAGTTGAAACTGTTTAACTCCCCGCTTCTCTATTCTCCTAAGTGTAACATATTTACTATGTATTATGTATATAATGAAATTTTGTATCTGAATTCTATGGGCATGCAGTATTACGAATTTTGTTGATTACCCCTTTGTGCTCTTTTTGAATGTACGATCTACGTTCACACTGTTGCTAACATCCTCTTTCTATAAATTGTTTCTCTTTTCAAGACAATCCTGCATGAAACAGAAATCAACTACAAATGTTCTGCAACTTGTGTGTAAAGTAGTTGGTGTTTGAACAACTGCTACAATTTATCTTTCCCTAGATTATATTTTTAAAAGTAAAAATATCTCATTTGTGATGCACTTGGATTCCCTTCGAACTATTGAGTGCTAAATAAGTGGCTCATAGTAAAGTATATTTTGAAATGGGAGAAACAATAATGAAGGCTCTCCACAGTGCATCTAGCTAATTGAGAATGGATACATTTTTTTGTATTTAGTTAATAAGATGAATGGTGTTTGGATTAAATGTGCACGTATTTTCAAGTGTTTTCACCTGTGTTAATTAAAGTCGATATGTATTTAAGGGTAGTTTTTTATGCTATACCAGCCGATGAAGACTCTTGTTTAGAGTCAGAGTGCCGAGGTTCATTTGTCTGTCTGTACATTTGCTGTATTTTGGGGACGGGGTTGCATAAATTTGGCAAGTGTGCCATAATAAATTGAATTCATTGCTCCCTGTTCCTGTGTGCCATATTTTTTTTGTTCTTATGGTTAATTGGGTCTGGCTGGCCTATGATATGAGCTCCGGTCTCCTGCATTCCAGCTCGCACACTTTCACCAGAGGATTAAGTCCCCTGGTCCTTTTTTTTTATTGGGGGGCTTTGCCCCTGAACACCCCATGCAGGGGTCTCTGCAACCTCCCCCAACTTATGGATTCTTAACTCCAGTCAGAATGACTTCAGGGCAGGGGTGCAGGACTGGGAGACAGTGTGCCCCTGTCTTGGGCACACCAACACAGAGACCTGTTGGCAAAGTGTCGATTTTGCCAACAGGATTGTAGTTTGCTGTGTTGGTGTCGCTGTAAGGGGGGCATACTGTGTCGACATATTCACAGTATTATAAACACAGTAACAACAGAGCTAATTCTTAACAGTTGGACTTAAAGCTTTCATTAAAAAAATTAAGTTTCTAGCCCCAAGGATTCCAAAGTAGACCTTCAACAGATAATTTCTTTTTTTTCTTTTTAATGGACAGCTTTGGAATCATTAGGGCTAGATATATGCAGTTTTGTTACATTTATTTCTTTATTTATTTACTCAAGAAATCAGAATTACAACCCTTTAAGTCATAGACTTGTTTCCAAAGGCTCCACGTCAGAAAGTAGTTACAATAACAAACAGTATGGGTATAGTTGAATACACATAGTTACAGAGAAAGGATGCCTACACAGTGAAGTGAACTTTCTGGGTGGGCAGTGAGTAGATCTATACAATTGGTAGCTAAATAAGTATACAGTGTGTACACAAAGGAGTTAATCAATACAACTGCTGATAACAGGCATCAAACCTAATGAGAGGTTCTATCTATCTAATGGTGAGCAGCCCACCAGGGCTTTGCCTGAGGAATAATATACTAGGCATTGGACAAAGTCCGAGTTTGGTGAAAGTTAGGGGATTACTAGGGCAAGGCCAAGAGCCACGAGTATCTAAGGCATTGGTAACTCGGGGCCAGTGACTAAGGCAGGTAAGCAATAAGTGGTAGTCAGGTAGGGCCAGGAGGAGGTTGGCAGTTGCATAGGCAGTTATGAGAGGAGAGGATATGTGTTCTTAGTGCTTTTTTAAATGTGCCTACTTTGGTGACGGATGTGATGGTGGGAGGGAGGGCATTGTACCAGGATGGGGCTCTAAACAGGAAGGATCTCTGGGCTAGTGAGGTCTTGGCTCTGGGGACCTTCCATATAGTCTTAGAGGCTACAGGTATAGAGGCAGTGTGGGTGGTGGCCTGAAGGGAGGCCATGACTCCAATGGGGGTTAGGCCCATGTGGATTTTTTTGGTGAGGAGACAGGACTGGTATAAAAGTCTTTCTTCGAGTGAGAGAACATTGGTAAGAGTGTAGAGGGTGCAGGTGTGCATACTGTGGTCAGCACCAGAGAGGAACCGGCAGGCCTTGTTGATGACTATTTGGATGTGGTGCAGAGTGGTAGGGTTGGTGGCAGCATAGATAGTAAGACTGTAGTCTACCAAAGATAAGATGGAGGAAGTGAAAGCCAGGTGGAGTTCTTCTGGTGTCAAGTAGTCCTTATGTCTGTAGAGAAGACCCACACGGACACTGGCTGCAGAGCTGAGAATTTTGATGTGCTCGTGAAATAAGAGGGCTGTGTCAAAGGTGACACCCAGGTATTTATATGTCTGGATCTATTCCAGGGTGAGACAGGCAATGGAGTGGATTGTCAGGGGGAAATCTTTTGCTATTGATTGGCGGTGGGTGAAAAGCATAGTCTATGTCTTTGTTTTTAAATGAAAACTTGGAGTCAGCTAACTTGATATATCAATATAAGGTAATGTTACAGCTAATGTATACTATACATACATATATATATATATATGCAATGGGGTGAGAATAAAAATTGGCAAATAACCCTGGGTGGTCAGGCATACAGTAAGAATGTTGCATTTATCCTCACTGTAGGTCATTTATCCTCACCGTAGGTCATACAGAGGCACTATCTGCACTTGACCACAACTGCTCACAAAGGTTTTCATTGGTGGGAGCTGGCAGCATGAGCAGTACAATCAGAATTCACCTGCTCACTTGCATACCAGATCCCACTCTGCAGTTTCATTTCTGTCCTACAGCACACAGCACACTTTCATCCCCCCTTCCCCAAATCTTTTTTCAGCAGGAGATACAGTCCTTGGGGAAGTCCTTCAAAAAATGTAAGCATAACAATTATATAAACTCCCCAGGCACCCCAGCATGCCACATTAGAGGTTCACAATTGTTTTCATCCCAACAGCACACCAATTCCACAGTAACCAAAAACAGAGCTTCTCCAAACATTTCTCCAACCTATCCCCACATCAGACATTTACAAAAAGTTTTTCTTTTTCTTTTGCTAAATCCCTACACACACCACAACTACTAATTCGCACCCTCCAGCTTCAGCACTATCCCTTCACTGCCACTTTCCTTCTGTCCCCCACCATATAGACTTGCCAGTCCCCAACACCAGAGGTTCTCCTCTGGACACTTCTCCAAATTCCACTTAGCCAGCAATGAACTGCTGTACTCTGCAAAATGCAGAACTAGGAACTCCTCCACCAAACTGTAAGCCCCTGTCATTCTTAAAATCCCCTCATATCCTTCCATGAAACCCAATACTAAAAAACATCTTACTTCCATTTCCAGCCAACCTCCAACCAACTCACACTCCCCCTGGTACCCAGCAACCAGCTTCTCTACTAGGCAGACAGCACCAGAACCAGACGCTCCTCAGAAGTTGAATCCCTCACGCATCAGTACTACCATGCAATACAAAAGCAGAATCAACCAGATAAATGATCTGTTAAAAGAAGCCCATGGAAAAAAATAAAAAAAAATACTTAAAATAAACTGCCATCCATAAATCTCGCTAAGCGGGAGCAATGCCACCATGTTTAAAAACTTTTTTAGCCCACCCACACCAAAAACTCAATCAATACAACGCTGCATTCAGCAACACAAACATGTAGGGACCCTAACTACCATGTTAGTGTCCCTATCTGCAAGAAACACCAGAAATGAAACACCACAGCGGAAAAAGAAACAAAAATTAACATATATATATAAAAAAAAACAATAAAATCAAAAACAAAACAATGACATTGCATAATTGAAATATGCAATTGGGCTACTGGAAATATTCCTGATAGTTCCCCCCTCATGCAGATTGACCTTGTGACCTCACTTGTGGCTATGCCACTCGTGAGGTTATAAGGTCAAACGGCACTTGGGGGGGGGGATATCAGGGATATTTCCAGTAGCCCCATTGCATATCCTATATATATATATATATACACTAAAATGGTTCCCTTTGTAATGTTCTTTTATTTTTAACAACATATCATATTATCATGCATAGATGCAGTGACACGTGAGAACTGATTTTCTCAGAAGAAGCCAGAAGGGGAAGGAAACATTTTCAATTCAGTGCTTTACAGTAACTGGTAATTGTTATTTTCCTTTTTAAACTTAGATTGTGGGCTTTTAGTGACACTGTACTTTCTTTGTTGTCTTTACTTAGAATTGCTTTTGGGCTGTTGAAAATTTAAAACGTAGTGGTGGTGTATTTCTTTGCTGTCTTTAATTGCTGCAAATTTAGTCTTGGCTTGTCTGACTTGCCCTGTAGTTTGGGTGAGGGTGTTAATTGTCTGGCCTCTGACCTCAGCTACGTGATAACTGGAGGTGGGGGCTTAGTCAGAGATTCAGGTAGCAAGTGAGTTTATTTTCTCAGAAGAAGCCAGAGGAAGAAACATATACAAATCAGTGCTTTACAGTAACTGGTAATTGCTATTTTTCTTTTAAACTTAGATTGTGGGCTTTAGTGACACTGTACTTTCTTTTTGTCTTTATAGAATTGTTTTGGGCTGTTGAAAATTTAAAACGTAGTGGTGGTGTATTTCTTTGCTGTCTTTAATTGCTGCAAATTTTGCCCCCCCCCCCTTCCCCCAACTCTTAATTATATGCCCTGTTAAATCTGATTGACAGGAGCTAAACACAGGGTATAGGAAGGGGTGTGGAGTAGGAGGGGCATAAGGGTGAAGAAGCCCACCCTCAGCACAAGTGTTTTGATTCATTTATTTATTTCTTGGTTTATTTTCTTTTTAAAAGAAAAGTATCTGAGGATCAGTGGCAGGATTTTAGGACAGTAAATTAATAAAAGGGAACTAGGAGAGCTTCAGTAGCAGGCGAGTAGTGGAACAGCAGTATAATTGCAGTATAATGTGGGAATTGGTGCAATGCAGTGGCTGTGGGGAAGCCATATTCAGGCAGACCTTCTGGACACTGAGGTGCTGCCCTATCTGCATGCATCTCTCTGGACTGTGGGACAAGGTAGCCAGACTCCGAGTGGAAGTAAACTGGGTCAGGAGTACCATCACCCCTATCCAGAGACCACCCAGTCCAATGCAACTGCCTCAAAGGATGCCGAGAACGAGGAACACTTGGATGACAGTGGGCTCTGGGAGGGTTAGAGCAGTCAGGCAGAGGCACATCCCAGATCCTATTTCACTCAAGAACTCATATGCCACACTGGCAAACAGGGACAACCAAATAGAGGTACCCAGAAAAGTGGAAGGAAAGGATGTGGAGGTTAGCCAAGGAGGTGACCTCAGCGGGGAAAGCAGTGGACCCCAGAGGAGGAGGAAGTTAATTCTAGTAGGGGACTCCATCATAAAAGGGATCCAGCTAGGAACACAGGAGGGGGAGGACAGGGAGGTGAGGTGCCTACCAGGTGCCACGGCATGGAGGGATGGAAGTAAGATCCTGGGGATCACTGGGAAGGTAAGACGGGAGGGTGAGCTGGATGTCATTATCCACCTAGGTACTAATAACCTGGCAAATGGGGAGCCAAAGGAAGTTCAGGAAGAGTTTAGGAAATTGGAGAGGGGTCTCAAGCAAGTAGCTACTTGTCACTTTCTCAGAAGTACTACCTGAGAGGCAAGGGAGAGATAGTGCATTGCACCAGGAACTTTAACTCATGGTTGAAGAACTGGTGCTGTGAGGAAGGGTTTGGATTCATTGGTGACTGGGGACCCACCTGGATGGATGGAGGTTTGTTCAAGCCTGGCGGCCTGCATCCATCCTGGAGGAATCAAGCACTCAATGATAAGTTTAAATGCTACATTGACAAGCATTTTAAACTAGCAAAGGGGTGGCAGGCCAGCGCGAGGGATACCTACTTGCTTACCCCCCCACAGCTAGCAGTGGAACCAGTGAACCAGAGGAGTGGCTATCTCTACAAAGCAGTGTGCAAAAGATGGAGATTAGTGCCCAAGAGGTGGATAGGCAGAAAAGGGGCAAAATTCAGTAGAAGGGCAGGCAGCAAGGAGAACCAGGGATAAAGGACAACCAAGGAAGGGGCTGGAGTAGAACAGCGAAACAGTCTAGGGAGGTCAAATCATGGAAAGCCATGTGTGCAAATGCCAGGAGCCTTAGCAACAAGATGGAAGATCTGGAGGCTGTCATGGTGCAGTCAGACCTGGACATTGTGGCCATCACTGAAACCTGGTGTAATGATAACCACTACTGGGAGATGGCCATACCTGGCTACACATATTCAGAAGAGAGGGGGCAGGCAGGAAGGAGGAGGAGTGGCACTGTATGTGAAAAATGACATAAGGGCCACAGAGATCAGGAGGAACAAAATGGGAGAGATACTGTGGGTTAAGCTGGAAAGGAAAATGGGACCAGCCATCCGCACAGGTGTGGTCTATAGACCACCAGCCCAGGAGGAAGAAACAGATAGGAGTTGATGCTAGCCATCCAAAGGATGGCTGACAAGGGTGAGGTAGTACTGGTTGGAGACTTCAATATTCCAGACGTGGACTGGAGCATCCCAACAGCAGCATCAACTAGGAGCAGATTTATCCTGGACTCCCTTCAGGGTGCCTTCCTCAAGCAACTGGTCATGGAACCAACTCGGCAAAAGGCAACACTGGACCTTGTGCTCACAAACAGGTACAGTGTGATGGGGGTAACAGTGGGGGAGCACCTGGGGAACAGTGACCACCAGGCACTGTGGTTTGAAATCACAGAAAGAGCAGAACCAAACCACACAAAACGTATCCTGGATTTTAGGAGGGCAGACTTTGGGAAAATGGGGAGATACTTGAAAGAGGCATTAAGGGGAATTGGACAGGAATCAGGGGTTGAGGAACAGTGGGCAGTATTTAAAATGGGGATCACAAGAGCAACAGATTTATGCATTAAGCAGGTTAGCAAAAGGAAAAGGAAGAGGAGACCATTATGGTTTTCCAAAGAGGTAGGAAAGAAAGTGAAAGCCAAAAAGATTGCATTCAGGCAATACAAAAAGACACAGGCATAAGGGGATAGGGAGAAGTACCAGGAGAAGCAAAAGGAGGCAGGGAGGTCAGTAAGGGAAGTCAAAGCTCAGACAGAATAACACATTGCAAAATCAGTGGGTAGAGGGGACAAAACCTTTTGCAGGTACCTAAGTGAAAAAAGAAAGGCAAAGGGAGGGATAGTGAGACTGAAGGGGGAGGATGGGGGCCGCATGGAGGATGACAACAGTAAAGCTGACATATTGAACAGTTAATTCTGCTCAGTCTTTACTGAAGAAGAGGAGGGTAATGGGTCTGAAGGGAGTACAAGGGGTGAGAATGGTGCAGAAATGGACACAAGTCCCTTTACACAAGAAAGAGTCCTGAAGAACTGGAAGTTAAGAGCTGATGCTAATGGGCCAGATGGGTGACCCCAGGGTCCTTAAAGAACTAAGAGAGGTGGTGGCTGAATCTCTGGCTATCCTGTTTAGCTGATCACTGGAAACAGGGAGTACCCAAAGACTGGAGGATAGCAGATGTAGTCCCCTTGTGGGAACAAAGAGGAAGCGGGAACTACAGACCAGTCAGCCTCACCTCAGTAGTGGGAAGATCATGGAAGCACTACTGAAGGAGAGATTGGTGGAACATCTGGTTGTCAATGGACTACAGGACCCAAGGCAGCATGGTTTCACCAGGGAGGTCATGTCAGACCAACCTCATTGAATTTTTGACTGGGTGACTAGGGAGGTGGATCAGGGAGGCAGTGGACATGGCCTATCTGGACTTCAGCAAGGCCTTTGACACTGTGCCACATAGAAGACTATTACACAAACTGGGGAATATGGGTGTGGGCAGGACAGTAGTGTGGTGGGTAGGTAACTGGCTGGGCGGCAGGACACAGAGGGTGGTGGTAAATGGCTGTCACTCCACAGAGGGAAGAGTGACCAGTGGGGTACACAGGGATCAGTGCTGGGACCGGTTCTATTCAACATCTTCATCAGTGACATTGCGGAGGACCTAGAAGGCAGAGTTTCACTGTTCACTGATGACACAAAGCTCTGTAACAGAGTAGACACACCAGAGGGTGTAGACAGAATGAGAAGGGACCTGCAGAAACTTGAAGAATGGTCAGGGGTTTGGCAGTTGAAATTCAATGCAAAGAAGTGCAAGATAATGCAGATGGGGCACAAAAACCCTGGCACAATATATCAGTTGGGGGTGAGGATATAGCATGCACCAAGCAGGAAAGGGACGTTGGGGTTATCATCTCTGGTGACCTCAAGATAGGGAAACAGTGTGACAAGGCAGCAGGTAAAGCAAATAGAATGCTGGGATGCATAGGCAGGGGCATCACCAGCAGGAAAAGGGAGGTCATAATCCCACTATACAAGACACTAGTGAGGCCCCACTTGGAGTACAGTGTACAGTTCTGGAGACCTTACCTACGTAAGGACATAGACAGGGTAGAGAAGGTTCAGAGAAGGGCAACAAAGATGGTGCATGGATTGCATCACAAGTCCTATGAGGACAGGTTGAAGGAACTGAACATGTACTCCCTGGAGGAGAGGAGGGAGAGAGGGGATATGATAGAGACATACAAGTATCTTACAGAGAGGAACAGGGTGCAGGAATACACTATTTTTAAGTGAAAAAGATGTTCCAGAACTAGAGGGCATGGGATGAAGTTGGAGGAGGACAATTCAGAGTAAACGTGAGGAAGAATTTCTTCACAGAATGGGTGGTGGACAAGTGGAACAACCTGCCAGAGGAGGTGGTGGGGGCTGAAACAATCACGGGATTTAAGAATGCATGGGATAGACATTAAGGAATTCTGGAGGTCGGGGTAAGAGGCAACAGACTTCTAAGAAAACATAAACTGAATTTACGAGCTCAAATGGGCAGACTGGGTGGGCCATAGGCCCTTATCTACCGACACTGTCTATGTATTTATGTATCTATGTAACTGTATTGTTAGGATCTATTAATGCTGATCAGATTCCAAGCTTTTATTTGAAAAAAAAAATTCAGTGTCTATGCCTAACAACATTTAAAATATAATTGCAAGCATTACAAAAAGAAGTGCATGGTAACACAGCTTGGGAGTAAGACATCTGAAAACTGCATGCAGAATGGGAGAGACAGTAGTGGAAAGCACACCAGAAGAGAATGACTTGGGGGTAATAATTTAAGACAGTCTGAAGACAACAATGCAGTGCAACAGAGCTGTGGTACAAGGCAAAACTTATGCTGGAGTGCACTGGGAAGGGGATCTGCAGCTGGAGAAGAGAGGTGCTTCTACCAGTGTGTAGGTCACTGGTTCATCCTTACCTGGAATACTGCATGCAGTTTTGGAGGCCGCATTTGTGGAAGGCCATGGACAATTTGGAGTCAGTGTGGAGGAGAGTAACCAAGATGATTTAGGGACAGAAGGTAAGGACATACAAGCAAAGAGTAAAAGACCTAAACACGTACATACTAGAGGCGAGAATGGAAAGAGGGGACTTAACACCTTCAACTGCCTTAACGGGAAACACATGGTGGATAGCTGGGAATTGTTTAGACTAAGTGGGAATGCAAACATCAGGGCTAACTCCATGAAGCTAGTGTGGGGGGGGGGGGAATTCCAGAGGGGTGCCAGAAAGTATTTTTTCATGGAAAATATGGTGAAATTGGGGGAACAGTCTGCCTGAAGAGAGGGTCTATGCAAAAATAATGAGGGAATCCCAACATGGGTGGGACAGACACATGGGCTTGGTAAACATGGTATCAAAAGGGGAAAAGGGAGAGGAGATGCAAAGAGCCACCACAGCTCTTACATTCTATGTTAGATAGACTAGACTAGGCAGACATGATGGGCCAAGTGGTCCTTTTTCTGCTGTCAGACTCTGTTTCTGTGTAACCAGCACTGAGCTTTGGTACTGGCTGGGCAGCTTCCCAGACTAGCTGAGATCACAGGCTGTCTCTGTCTGCAGCACAGCAAAGTCTCTTAAAGGATAGCTGCAGCCTTCAGCTTGAGTTTGTGTTGACAAGCAAGGGATTATAGTCATGGCTGGCAGGATGTTGGTTTCTGCTGGTGATCCCCGTATCACAGAAAAATCTTGCAAGTCACTGTAGCCACGGACAGTTCCTGTGTTGCGTATCAATCTGATGCTGGTAGTTAATTTCTGTATCAATCTTTACCAGTAGATGTCCCTCGCCATTCATCATCACTCATTAACATTTTTGATTGGAAGTGCACATTCCCCTTGCCTGGCTTGAACCCCCTCTTCCTCCTCTCATTTCTGTTACAGTACTTCGGAAAGTAAATAACTCACATGACAGCATGGGTTATTGTATTAAAAAGAATATTATTTACTGTGCTTTCACTGTGGTTTTTTTGGACAAGCAGTATTATACAACAGAAGAGGGCTTCAATCCTTACCAGCTACACACTGCCACAGCTAGTCTACCCCCAAGGTTCCCCTAATCTGGCTTCCTACACTGAGGTGCAGGTGGAATTCATGGCGCTTCTTTTTCCTTCTTCCTTCTTCTCCTCCTCTCCTCGTAGGAATAGTTGAAGCGCTCAGATTTTTCTGGGTAGTTTTTTGAAAAATAAAAGAGACAGAATGTATGTAAACACGCACTTTACTTTGTACCGTCACTAATGCTGTACTTTAACTTCCGTATTTGTTCTACTATTGCACCCCCCTTCTCCCTTCCCCTGGTTTACACCTGGAAATGAGCCTTGGCTCTGTGTACTTTTCTTGGTTACCAATTTGTAACTAAATAAATTAAGTAATAAAACTCCATGAGCTTAAAACTAATATTCAGTACAGGTTCAGTACAGTACTGTCTACTATGCTGTTCGAAAAAAGAGAGACAGAATGTGTTTAAATACAGTATGACCATGAAACTTGTCTTCAGTACTGTACATGATACTTCAGTACTGTACATGATACTTCAGTACAGATACAGGTGTAAGACAGTACTTATTAAACTACTATTTTTTTACTGCACATTTTGACAGCAGCGGTTTTCAGAATAATTATCGACACGATGCTTATGTTCATTCACTTAAACAGTGATACTGTACAACTGCTGAACACTGTAACATTACATACAGTATTTCAATGCAATGCATGGAGCTTGGATTGTAAATGAACCCTTGCATTACTGCACTTTCCTGTTGCTCCTTTGATCTTCTGCAGGGAGAGGAGAGAGCAGTTGTGTCCCCTTTAGATGGTGCCTGAGATGTATAAGATGGGAAACATACTGTATCATACTACTGTATAAGTTCCTGCGCATTTGTAATGTACAGTACAAAGCTTTGCTTCTTCATTTCAAGGGTACTGACCCAGGATGGGATGATGAAGCAGCACCATCGGCTCCCCTGGCAGTTACTGTATCATCAACCCTCACAGGTCATGGTAGCAGAGGCTGGTGGCATCCCAGCTGGCTCCAGTTGTCTGCGTAGGAGTATTTTGGACCCCTGCTGCAACAAAAGTATGTATCTGATCTGACCCTGTAGCCCTGGAATGATTTCAAAGGAAAACAGGGATCACATTCATATCCCTGAAGGTATATTGGTTGTACCATGCATGTAATGTTACAGGTGTTATACTGTAATAATGTCATTAAAATGTCCCTATCTACATGTGACTGACTAATTATATTATACATCCTTCTCTCCTGTTCCCCAGTAGTCCCCTTCCCCATTCCTGTCTGGTTGAATAACACTATTAACAAACAAATTAAAATCAAGGAACATTTATTCAAGAAACAAAAATCAAATCCAAGTTCATCCTTGAGAGATAAATACAAAATTGCTTTGACTACATTAAAAAAAATCAATTAAATCTGCTAAATTAAAATTAGAGTTTAATTTGGCACATTTGATAACCAACCAGAAATCCTTATTTTCCTATATTAATGGAAATAGGTTTAATAACAGAAATATAGGACCTCTCTGTAACGACAGGATTACTATAACCTCAAATAAAGATATGGCAGATTATTTTAATAAGTATTTCTGTTCAGTTTTTGATCAGTCAAAAAATCTTGTAATTAACACTAACAGTAATGATTCTTGTATTCCGTTATTTCAGTTAACGGAAATTAAGAATTCATTATCTAAGATTAAAAGATTGACTAGTTCGGGACCTGATAATATTAACGCCATATTTCTTCTTGAAATACTAGATTCAATTATTATCCCTCTTCAAATTCCATTCAATAAATCATTATTAGATTGTAAAATACCTGATGCTTGGTGTATTGCTTTGGTTATACCTATTTACAAAAAAGGGTTAAAATCCAATGTCCAAAATTATCACCCAATTAGTTTGACCTCCATTCTGGGAAAAACCATGGAATGATTAATCAAATGCAGATTAGAAAATGCACTAGAAAAACGGAATATTTATGATTTATCTCAGCATGGTTTCAAATCAGGTTTCTTGTGTACAACAAATCTCATATAATTTTATCAGCATATTACTAAGCTATTGGATAGTAATGTATCTATTGATGTATTACTGTTAGATTTTAGTAAGGCTTTTGACTGTATATCACATTCCTTACTAATAAATAAACTACATAATTGCAAAATTCCATTTTGACTAGTTAATTGGATATCAGAATTGTTGTTCAATCGCACTCAATCAGTTAGAATAAATGGAGATCAATCTGCTCCTGGAGTTGTCACGAGTGGGGTCCCCAAGGGATACGTATTGGGGCCGGTTTTGTTTAACTTTTTTATTCATGATATGGTTATAAACTGTAACAACTATTTATCAAAATTTGCCGATGATACAAAACTTGGTGGAAGAATTGACACCTCAGAAAATTTTAAATTGCTCGAACAGGATTTGTATACCATAGAACAATGGGCTAATAAAAACGTAATGTTATTTAACATCAATAAATGTAAGATTTTACATTTTGGTAGGAATAATCCATTTCATAACTACTACCTAAATAGGCAGCAATTGGAATCATCAAGCTGTGAAAGAGATCTTGGCATCCTAGTTAACAACAAACTGTCATCAGGTGATCATTGCAGTAAAGTGGTCAGATCAGCCAATATTGTAATGAGACAAATCAAAAAAAATGTATTAGTAAATCTGAATACAATTTAATACCATTGTATAGAGCTTATGTTAGACCCCACTTGGAATATGGTTCTCCCTTTTGGAGTTCTTATCTGAAAAATGACATAAATCATCTTGAACAAGTACAAAGAAGACTAACTAAATCCATTCCTAGATTGAAAAATAAATGTTATGAGACTAGGCTACGAGAGACACATCTTTATCCACTAATGCTGAGAAGACAAAGGGGAGATTTACTTCTAATGTATAGGTTAGTCCATACTCCCAAGTTGTTTAACACATGTGGACTAGCATATGCTGATAAAAGAATTGTGGGAAGATTACACACTAAGCAATTAAAAGTGGAGTGGGCCAACAATAAAAAATATAATTCTTTCAATGTAAGGGCAGCAAAATCTTGGAATTCTTTACCATCAACTATTATAGAGGCAGTACATTTTGATTCCTTCAAAATTAGGCTTGATCTCTGGTTGTTAGCCCAGAAATCTGTTTAATATCCCACTGTTGTGGGAAGACAATCTAGATGGGCCTTGTGCCTTCTTTTGTCCTAATTTTATCCAGTAAATTCCAGTAAATCCAGTAAATCCTGTCAGAAGGAAGACAGTAGGTTTGTCCTTTGGCACAGTTACCAGAACCATGGTGTGACAAATGACAGTTCTTGTTTAACCTATTTTGAATGAATGCTCAGTGTGCAGCCTTTGTCCTCATGACTTTCTCAGGTTCCATGTAATAATGGCGACTGCAGAAAGGTGATCGCCATTAGGACAAGTGTACATCACCGAAAATCAGTTTCAGCGATGTACACTCCCGGCACACAGCAAAGGGGCACTGAGGACATAGTGTTTTTTTGTTTATGTGGGGGGGCAGTGCCCCCTGCACCTCCCTACTAAAGGATTCGCAACTCCAGTGGGGTGCATGTCGGGGGGCTGCAAAACCGGGACAAAAAAGATTTTGGTCCAGGAGCAACAAAATGTACACGTGTCTGGACCCAAAACCGGCACCCTCACAACCCTAGCCTGCCACCCACCCACCCACCACACCTCAGGGCCAGCTCAGCAGCCCACCACCGCTCACGCCACACAAACCCTCCTCCCTTGCACCCATCGTTCGGCTGCTTGTCCTCAGCGTGTACATATAGTGACATCCTGTCGCTATATTCGCGGACCCCCCCCATCCGGCTCACCCTTCCTGCTCGGTAGCCCTGTTGACAGGCGCCGTGATTGAGTCACCCTTTTTGAAAGTGCCCAATCATGGTCGTCAATGTCATAGGCTACCCTTTCTCACCCTGCCAATAAAACTCTTATGTCAATTTGTATAAATGTCTGTACATTTCTAATTTCACATTCGTGGTCTAGCAGTATGTTAAAAAGCGACAAATCATTAATTGGACTGTGCAGTAAGTTTTTAAGACTTTCTTTAGACAGTAAGCTCTGTCCTCTTACACCTGGTTGCCCAGCTACAGATCGTGAGTGTGAACATATGAAAATGCCAGCAGAAATAGGCCTCGCGGTCTATTGAGTCTGCTTGAGTGTGCAGCTAGCACCTTACAATGCTGCTGCCCCTCCCTCCCCAGTCCTATTACCCCTTCCTCTTCTCCTATCCCAACCCCTCTTGAAGCTGTCTGCCATCTTGCAGGCCACTACCTCACCTCTCAAGGAGTTCCACTTGTCCACCACTCTTTCTGTGAAAAAATGTTTCCTCAGCTCTCTCCTTAATCTACCTCCCTCCAATCTCAGTTGGTGTCCTCATGTGTCCCTCCCCTTTCTCCTCTGGAAAATCCTATGTGTATTAGTCTTGTTTATTCCCTTCAGGTAATTAAAGGTCTCAATCATATCTCCCCTGCCCCAGGGAGTACATATTCAACTCCCTCCAGCCTTTCCTCATATGGCTTGCCTTCCAATCCCTGGATCATCTTTGTAGCTCTACACTGTACCCCCTCCAACAACTTGATGTCCTTCTTCAGGAACGGGCACCAATACTGCATGCAGGACTCCAGGTGGGGCCTGACCAGCAATCTATACATGGGCAGGATAACCTCCCTACTTCTGTAGAAGATCCCTCTAGCTATATACCCCAGCAACCTATACAGGGGCAGGATAACCTCACTACTTCTGGAGAAGATCCCTCTAGCTATACAGTCCAGCATTTTGTTGGCTTTTGCCGCTACCTTTCTGCATTGAACAGAGTTGTTCATGCTCCCTGTTATGATTACCCCTAGGTCCTTCTTTTCTGTGGAGCAACCCAACTGAACCCCATTTAAGTGATAATCTCTCCCCTGGTTCCAGGCTCTGAAGTGTAGAGCCTTGCACTTCTTGGCATTGAACCCCAGCTGCCATTCATCTGCCCACTTCTGCAGCTTATTCGGGTCCTCCTGCAACCCCCCCCCGGTGTCATCTACCACAGCTGCCATCTTGGTATCATCTGTGAACAGACTGATTTTGCTCTGGATCCCATTCAAGATATCTGCAATGAACACCCCAAACAGTACTGGTCCCAGCATGGATCCCTGTGGTACCCCGCTCATCACCACTCTCGGTGATGAGAGTTCCTCCCCTACCACCACCCTTTGCTGTCTCCCCTTCAGCCAGTTCCTGATCCAGGTCTCCATTTTTGGTCCTGCCCCCACATACTCCAGCTTCCCTCCCAATCTCCCATGTGGCACTGAATCAAAGGCCTTACTGAAGTCCAAGTACAGGAAGTCCACAGCATGGCCCTTGTCCTGTTCCCATGTCACCCAGTCATAGAACTCTACCAGGTTTGTCTGGCATGATCTGCATGTGACAAACCCGTGTTGCTGGTCATCCTGAATACCATTTGCCTCCAAGACACTCACGAGTTCCTCCTTTAGGATGGTCTCCATGAGTTTGCCCATGGTCAAGGTGAGGCTCACTGTCCTGTAGTTCCCTGGCTCATCCTTTGGCCCACTTTTATGGATGGGCACCTTGTGGGCCATCCTCCAGTCCTGTGGCACACATCCTGTGTCCAGAGAGGTATTGAACAGGTCTGCCAGTGGCCACACAAGGACCTCTGCCAGCTCCCTCAATACTCTAGGGTGAATGCCATTTGGCCCAGGTGCTTTATCCACTCTTAATGCCCTCAACCTCTCCAGCACCCTGTCCTCTGTAATCCCTACATCTGTCATCCTCTGTCCTCCCTTACCCAGCCCTCACTTCCTGAGGTATTTACCCCCCCTTCTCCTGCATGAACAAAGAGCAGAAGTACTTGTTTGGTGCCTCTGCCTGCTCCACCCCTACTCCACCTACCCCCAATTTTTCTTGATCCTTACAAGCTGGTCTTCACTTCTCCTTTTCTTGCCTATGTAACGGAGGAAGTCTTTTTCTCCTCTTTTGATCCCCTGCTCCAGTCTCAGCTCTCTAGATACTTTAGCCTCCATGACCAGTCAGGTGACCTCCTTAGACCTTTCCTATACTTCTGAAATGCCACCCTCATGGCTCTCACCCCTTCCCTCACCTCCAGTGACAGCCAACTGGGTTTCTTTGCCCTGTATGTCTTGTTTTTTTCCCTAGTACAGGTCTCTGTTGCCTCCGCCAGTCCTCCCCTTATTATATTCCATTTCTGATCTGCATCCATGTGTTGTTGGATGTCTTCCTGGTGCTTGCTCAGAATCTACCCCATCATCCTAAAGTCCACCCCCAAAACTCAACCATCCTTGTACCCGTGCCCCCTGTGTCCCTCCCCATGTTTAGTGTGAACCACACCAAGTAGTGGTCACTCCCAGCAAGTGGTTCCCCCACTTCTAGGTTCCTTACAGCTTCCCCATTATCTAGTGCAAGGTCCAAAGTCCTTTCCAGCCATGTCAGCCCCTGTACCAGCTGTATCAAGAAGCTGTCCTGAAAAGCTTCCAACAGGACCCCCTCTCTTGCACTCATGGTGGCAGGTGTGCTCCAATCCACCCTCGGTAGATTGAAATCACCCACCACCACTGTGCTTCCCTTCCTGCTTACCCTTTGAATTTGATCTGCCAGTTCCCAGTCCAGGTCACAACCCTGTGATGGTGGCCTGTACACTACCCACATCCTCAGTGTCCTATTGCTCGCATCCTGGAACTGCATCCACAGAGCTTCTCTTCTACCCTCCTACCCTACCTCCGTTATGTACTTAATCCCCTCCCTCACATAAATCACCACCCTCCCTCCATTCTCCTTGGCCCTATCCTTTCTGAATAGCCTGTACCCTGGGATCATCATATCCCAGTCCTAGTACTGGGTGACCCATGTTTCCATGATGGCCACTATGTCCACCAATTCCACCACCAAGAGAGCCTGTAACTCTGCAGTTCTGTACCTTAGGCATCTTGCATTCAGTGAGACCACCTGCCAGCCTGTTGCCTCCCCAACCTTACCATTCCTCTTCCCCCCCTTTGGTTCTCTCTGTGCCCCCTCCTTACAGCCTTCACCTCTAACTAGGGGGGTGAGCACCCTATGCACCCTTTTCCAGCCAGTGTTTCTAACAACAGTCCCCTCGCCACCCCTTTCTAGTTTAAATCCACCCTTGTTGAGATATACCCCTCCATTCCCTGTTTGGGTACGCTCTTCCCCTCCATGCTCAAATGTAACCTGTCCCCTGCATATAGGTCGCTGTTATCCCAGGTCCTGCCTCAGTCTGACACCAGTCCATATTTCTTGATCAGGCACCAGTCCCTCAGCCACCCATTGAACTCCTCTATCCTTTTTTTTCTCCCTGTGCTTGCACTTAGTATCAGTAGCACCTCAGAGAATGCCACCAATACCCCCACCTCCTCATACTGCCTACCTAATTCCTCACTCCTCCTCTTTACCACCTCCATTGTTTCTCCAGCCAAGTCATTTGTTCCCATGTGCACCACCGCATGCGGTTTCATCCTCCCTCTGCTTTTGCACTTGAGAAGTGCCTGCCCTGCTGTGTCTGCAGTCAACCCTGGAATTGCCTTAACCCAGATATGACTGTGCCTTTCTCCCCTTCCTCCCCATCTGATCCCCTTCAGTATGGCGTCCCCAGCACCAACACCCCCCACTATTCTTATCCTGACCCCCTTCCACTATGATCCCTATCCACTCCCCCAAGAATCATGCTGCCTCCCTCCTTACATTCCTCATCTGCACCTTTTGTGTTCCTTGCATCATTCCCCCTGCTGCCTCCCCTCCTGTTCCCCCTCTCCCTCCTCCTTTACCCTGCCCTTCCTCTCCCATCTCTGTTTCCCGTTATAATTCCTGCCTCTTGGACCTTCCCTACACCTTTCCCTCCTCTCTTGCAGCTCCAATACCTCCCCTTTCTCTGCCAACACTGCAGACATATTGTTTGATAACCCTGCAATGGTGCCCATCACCTTCATCCTCCTTCCCTGATCCCTCCCTCCTCCTACTGCACCTCCGCTCACCTTCCCCATCCTCCTTATATCCCCATCTTTAGCTCTGCAGTTCCCTCTCTGCATCTCCCAGCCCTTCATTAGTGGGGTCACTCCTGCCTCAGCTCCCCCCTCACTCTCCTTAGTTCCCTCCATAACCCCAGTATCTCATCCTCCAATTTCCTTATCCTGCAGCAAATGGGACAGCCTCCCAGTTTCCATAATAAATTCATCCAAACAGCTGCACCACATCTGTTGCAACTTACTATCCTTCCTGTCCCTGCCACCCTCCCTCCACAGTGCCCATCATTCCAGCCTCTATTCTGCAGCCTCCACCCATCTTTTCCAATTCTGTTCACTTCCACAACCCCTCACATTCCCCCCTTTCTGCCCTTCACACCTACTCCCTATAATTTGCATTTGGCTTAAGTGTATCCCCACACCTGTCCCCCGTGATTGGCTTAAGTGAATACCCACACCTGTCCCCCAGTCCTTACTCTCATACTTATATGCTCTATTACTAGTCTAATATCAGTCCTTCTTTAACCCCCTGGTCCTCATTTGATGGCCTTTACTCAGTAACACATTAATACAATCCCCTCAGTGTGCTACAGCTCTTATGAACCCCAAATACTTATCCCAGCCCCAAGTATGCTAGATCTGCAGCTTAGTAATACATTACCACCTTAGTACATGTCAAATTCAAATATGACATCACATAACAAGGCTAGCTTTCATATCATAATAATCATTGCAAGATACCCTGTGGGCTTGGTAAACCTTTCTATCTCCACCCACCTACACCCCCGTGTGTCAACGTTTACTACCTGACTATTAGCTTTAAGAGTTAGTTCATACAGGTAGTTTGTATCTCCACAAGCTCCTCCCTCACAGCCTTCAAGCCCAACCCCCAGTGGCTTTTCAGTAGTTAAGAAGCCTGCAACACAGTGTGGGTGGGAGGGCTTTAACACAGCCAACAACTGTTCCCACAACCAGCACACAAGCCACCAACAGTTACAATATCACAGCCCAAGTAACAGTTGTAACTCACAGTACTAATTTTAAACAGTTGTAAATCACAGCACTATTTTAAAGTACAAACTATTCAAATATCACAATTAAAACAGAAGAAAATAAAACAGAGCCACTTCCCTGGACACACTTCCCTCTTCTATTCCCAAGTGAATAATGAAAGACAAGATGGTTCCTGTAATTACTCCTCCCTCTCTCACCAGACAAACAACACAGATTTAAATGCTACTTTAAATATCACAGTCAACAACTGTTCCCACAACCAGCACACAAGCCACCAACAGTTACAATATCACAGCCCAAGTAACAGTTGTAACTCACTGTACTAATTAAAGTACAAACTATTCAAATATCACAATTAAAACAAAAGAAAATAAAACAAAGCCACTTCCCTGGACACACCTCCCTCTTCTGTTCCCAAGTTTGTTTGGTTTTCCTTTGTGACGCAGTTCCCTAATACAGCACATTACTGTTATTGCTGGTTTGTCTAGTGCGGTAAACTTCCCTGCTGCTGGACCAGACCCCACCACCATCAAACAATTACTTTTTTCCTTGTTCAGACTGCCCCAGTCAAGAATGACCCCTCCCCCATACACTTCTTCTGTCTGCAGCATTAGTTTTCCTGTTGACCGAAGGAATAATTCAGTAATACCATCAACAGCTTAAATTGGTTCTGTAAGTCAGCTTAGATCTGTACATATATTCCCCATCTCTTTCCCCCTGGGTCACACCTGGAAATGAGCTGCAGTTCAGTGTGCCTCTCCTGTTCACCAACTTTCAAACAAACAAACAAACAATTGCCCTGGTCTTCACCAGTGGTGCTGGTGCCCAGTAAGGATGAAGAACTGTTGAGTGAAGGAATTATATTTTGCCCTTGTGTATATTATAATAATAGCACACAACAATAGATAAAACTAGATACACATTTATTAATATCACATCTTTTATTTTATGGCAGCAATTATACTGTACCACAAAGTTATTGTTGTGCCATAGGTAACTGCACCTGAAAATGTTCTATATTTGGGTATGCTGCCCCAGGCGACTGTTGAATATCAAGACAAATGGGGGTGGGGAGCTCAATCACCTTTTTTTTAAGAAAGAAAAAAAATGAAAAGGCCTTCATACTGTAGCCATTCTTTCTTAAATCAGTTTTATTTCATCTGCCCCGAGTTTTTGCCCAAAGGCTTCTTTAGGGGATTAAGTATCTATGATTTAAACAATAAAAAGTACATATTGTTTATCCTGTCATCAAAAATAATTTTCAGAAAATAATCCATATCATAATTGCATACACATTTTTCATAATTGTGTATCTGTGATTTTTTAACGCAGCCACCTTGTTTTTTTGTTCCTTCTTTTTGTATATATTATTTTCATACTTATAGAAATATCTCATTTTCTATTAAAAAAATGAATAACATTCCTTAGGCCACTATAGTAGACTGTTGTGCTGCTACAATCTTTTACAAGCTGCCATTACCTCATCCTGTGCAACTAACAAATTCACTATCTGGTAAGCCTAACAGATTCCTTCAGTAGCTCAATAGTTCAGTACATCACACAGTCATGGTTTCAGTGTTAATCTCTTCTCTTATTATAAGCATATACTAGTAGTTCACATATGCAGTCCTACTGGGGATATTCAGGAAGAGATCAGAGAATCAGTGAAAGAGACGGTAGTAATTGATCGGCTAAAGTAATGGGAGGGGAGTGTCTAATACAGAGGAGTCCTAGGAAGTGCAGTTTTAATTGGGACACTTTATTGGACAATGACTGAAATACCCCATCTGCTTAAAACCGAACGCTTAGGCAAAAATGTTTACTGTATTCCTTTGGATGGCTCCTTTTGATCAGTACTGATTGCCTGGTAGGAGGCATCAACTGTATGTTGTTTTTATTGCTAAGACAATAAAATATAAGTTTATAAAAGTAAGCATTGGGGAGTTCTGCTAGCTGATAGAGATACTGGAGACTTACTTACAGAGAGAGAGACAGCTAGTAGTACCCAAAAGAAATGACACACTCAAGGGCAAGGTAGTGAAGACCATGCCCACTCCACCAGAACTGAAATGAGTGCAGTTACTTCTGGGGCTCCTAAAATCCAGTATGTGTAGATGTGGGAGATGCTCAGTCTACAATAACACAAGTAGGAAGGACTTTCTTGAAACCCCTTATATCAATGTGAAGTATCTCATAAACACACACATTGATTGCAACACACCACTGGGGTGGTGTATATAATCATGTGTTCGTGCAATCAGATGTACATAGGCAAGATCATCAAGACATTAAAGATAAGGATATTAGAACACAAAGGAGACATCAGGAATCGAGATAAGAAATCCCAGTGGCCAGACATTTCATGATGCATGGTAATACAAGGGCTACACTAAGGCTCAGAGAACTTGAGACTGTGGAACCCCATCCAAGGGGTTGGGGATCTCAACAAGAGTCTAAAGAGAGGTGAGATAAAATGAATCCATAAACTCAATGTGCTCACCAAAGGCATGGGCATGAATGAGGAAGCAAATTAGACAGTTTGCGGGTGATGAGCAAAATTGGCATTTTATTACCAAAACCCATACCCCCCCCCAATTCTACAACCAGAAAACTATATTTCACCCTCACACTGCCTGCTTTCTTCTATGCACCAAATGTAGAACCATCACTTGTGAATGGCTGGATGAACACATACAGTTACTGGGGAAGTGAAAGTGACTTCTGGCTTCGGATTGCAAAGGATGGATGTAGAGAGTGGGGAATTAGAAATAGCATGTTTTAAACAGATATGGTTTTGGCATAGGGATGAGAGTAGTAAAGATGGAAATCCATTACAGACATCATACAGGAAGCAGTTTCTGCAGTGATATCGTTTTTTTTTTGTTTGTTTGTTTCATATTTTTATTCAGTTTTCACATTAAAAGGTATACAGTGTCATAGTAATACACTCATTTATAGAATTACAATACTTTCAGTACTACAAATTACCTTTCTAGAACTCTCTGCTCTGATTAAGCTTATTGTCCTTGTGTTCTAGATAATGGGACATACAGATTTGGTCTTTGCCGTATTGGTCCTTTTAAGAACAGATCCAGAAGCAAATGATTTGATATCTTTTATTGGACCTACATAGACGTAACAAAAAGAACAAAGTGCTTTAACTTTCGGACCAACCCAATCCTTCCTCAGAAGCTTAATGACAGTTATTTAGAAAATCCCATACTTTTAACACCCAGATCATGCAGAAAAAAAATGAAACAAATTCCCATTGGTTTAAAATACTCATTTAAAAAATAACACAAGACACATACATGTATTTACAGGAAGCCAACAGACAGACAGAGATACTTACACAGGAATAGTAGTCACCTGAGCCACACTAAGAAATCTATCATGTACAGTCAAGCACTTCAGTATCAGCATATCTGTTCAAATGAGGAAGACAGAGATGCACATTTGGCTATGTTGAAAAACACCTTTATTGAGTAGGAACACTCTTCCAGAGAAATTGACAGGACAATAGAATGTGGAACACAAGTGCCAAGACAACAACTACTTCAGTATAAGGAAAGGACAGCTACCAACAGAATACCCTTAGTAGTCACATATCATCCAGACCTTGAGCTTCTGCGTAAGGTTATTAAGGACCTCCACCCAATATTTAGTGAGGATGAGACCTTGAATTGTATTTTTAAGGAACTGCCACTACTATCTTTTAAAATAACCACAAAACTTAGCCAATCTAAATATTATGAGTAAACTTTCACCAGAACAGAATGCCATGACACTAAATGGTACACGACCCTGTAATCAACTCAGATGTAAGACTTGTGAGCTCATTTCCACTTCAGACTGTGTGGTTATATCACAAAACAGACAATTCAGGGTCCATGGGAATTATATATGTGCATCATGGCATGTTGTTTATTTCATTCAGTATAAGAGATGTCCACAAACAGATTATGTTGGAGAGACAAGCCAACCGCTCTGCACTAGAATGAACTCACACAGTCATAATATTAATCTGAAGATGACTGAAAAAACCAGTGGGGCAACACTTATCTCACCTGGACCACTCAATCTCAGATATGTCAGTAATGGTCTTAAAAGGAAATCTCAAAAGTACACAACAGAGATGAGCTTTTGAGATCAAAATTATATTACTTCTCAATATGGTAGAAGATGGCATGAACACAGATTTGGGGTTTATGGCACATTATAGGACTTAAACATCCACAGACCTTTTCTTCAAAGGATATACATATTATAGGACTTCAGCGTCTCCTTGTGTATGGGTGAGTGTGTGTGTGTGGGGGGGTTATGTGAGTGTGGTGGGTGTGAGGGTTGCTGTTACATTGAGGTGGGCTTATATTCAGGTACATAACATAATGGTGTTACAGTGTGTCATGACTCTTAATTCACACACATAATGAATATTATTTCCTTTTTAGTAGTTATCTTCCCGGCGGGGGGGGGGATTAATTCCATTGGGTCTTATTCAGATTCCATAGCCTGTTACTGTACATACATTAGTTTTATTACATACTGTCACATTTTTGAACTCTGAACATATATGGGTGCAGTATCTAATTTTCATGGGGGTCCTTGACAGATTAATTACATTGGGCTAATATTGTAGTGATTTGTGGAAATGAGGGTATGTTAAGACTCTTATTTCACATACATAGTGTACATTCACTTCTAACTAGTTAGCCTACCCTGGGGAGGGTGGAGATTTTATTTCATTGTGGTTCTATTCATGATCCTTGGACTGTTGCTGCACATACAGTAATATGATTATAAAGTGTCGCATTTTTGAACTTTGTACATACAGTATTAGGATGCTTGATCTCTTTTGCTTGGAGGTTCATAACAAGTTTATTTCCTTTGGGTAACAATTGAAGTGACTGATGTGAATGATGGTACATTAAGACTGTGTGTGTGTGTGTGTGTGTGTGTGTGTGTGTGTGTGTGTGTGTGTTATCTCGATTTAATTCCTATGATTTCTTATTCATATTCCTTAGACATTTTCAGTATATCAAGTTGAAATATGTACATATCAGAGTGCATGGTCTTAATTTCTTGATGGTCCTTGACAAGCAGCTTTTTTGTTTGGCTCTTACATTGCCAATTTATATTATCACATATATTATTTTTATTTAGTTTTTGTTGATCGGGTAAATGCACTAGACAAATCCTGCCTATTTTCAGGCATGACCTGGGGAGGGGGATACAGATGAATGCCAACTGACCTTGAACCAGATTAAGCTGTTGGTGGTACTTTTTTTTTTAGTGAATGAGGGAAATTTGGCTAGGACACCGGGGAAATTCCCCTACTCTTTTCAATAAGTGCCATGGGATCTTTAACATCCACCTGAACTACCACAAATCCAGGCAGATGGGACCTCGGTTTAACGTCTCATCCGAAAGACGCATATAAACTCCGGTAACAACACAAAAGGCCTTAAGGTTTATGGAGCATAATAACCAGTTTGAGAGTATAATTGCGTAATCTTTCCTGCTTAGTTTTACATTCCATAGTGTGGAACTGTTGCTCACATTAGGTAAACTTTACTTTAAACCATTTGCATGCTGTGTATATTTACTTTTTGTAGTTCTATTTTGTGGAGCTTGGTTTCAATTTACAATTATGTCACATTTTAGCATGTCTTTAATCTGAGTGGGCTTTGACTGATAATTGGGCTATACAGCTCTATGTTTGAGATGTTATTATCTTATTCTGAAGATATCTCTAAGTCATTTTAATTTATGTACAGTGTACTCCCTGCATGTTTTTATGCTCTAAGCACATCTGACCTTTAGGCCCTTTCAGCTGAAGCTGAAATGGTGCTTTTCAGCTTCTCTGATGTGTCTTGTGTTATTTTTTAAATGAGTATTTTAAACCAATGGGAATTTTTCAGGTTTGCACTGGGGCTGTTTTGTGAATCCTGCTCCTGGAACATATCCCCTCTTATTCTTCTTTCTTCTAGGCTGCATAGTCCTAGCTTGTTCAAGCTGTTCTTATAGGGTATATTCTTTAGCCTAGGAATGAGCTTAGTAGCCCTATGCTGTACTCTTTCAATGCTACTTATGTCTCTCCTTAGATAAGGATTCCATAGTTGTGACCCATAATCCAGGTATGGCAGTACATAGGACAGGTAAAGGGCATTATGCATTGTTTTTGTCTACTTACAAAAGTCCTTTCTATGCATCCTATTAGTCTACTGGAGGTGTTAAAGATACTATTACAGTACTGGGATGTATAGGGAGAGGCATCAGCAGCAGAAAACAGGAAGTTGTTATCCCTCTTTACAGACAGTTGGTGAGACCCCATCTGGAGTACTGTGTCCAGTTCTGGAGACCCCATCTCTGCAAGGACATAGACAGGATAGAGGTAGTCCAGAGGAGGGCAACTAAAATGGTGCAGGGTCTGCAAGAGAAGCCGTATGAGGAGAGACTAAAGGAGCTTAATATATATACCCTTGAGGAAAGAAGGGAGAGGGGGACATGATAGAAACTTTTAAGTACCTCAGTGGAATCAACAAAGTCCAAGAGGGTAGCATCTTTCAGAAAAGAGACTTGCAAGAACAAGGGACACAATTTAAAAGATAGAAGGAGGGCGGTTCAGGGCAATGTGGAAGTATTATTTCACAGAGAGGGTAGTGGATGCATGGAACAGCCTTCCTGAGGAGGTTGTGTGGTCTAAAACTGTGGGAGAATTCAAGAATGCATGGGACAGACATAAGGCAATTCTTGTGGGGGGGGTAGGAAGAAATAGGCTGTTGGTTAACTAGGATCTACGGCCTATCCTGTAGGTAGGGAAATGGGCAGGCTAGATGGGCCAAGCGGTCCTTATCTGCCATCAAAGTCTATGTTTCTATGTTTCTTACTAAATTTTAGATCCTTATTTATCAATATTCCTAAATCTTTTTTACTATCGGCTACTTGTATAGCAATAGTGTCTAGTTTATATGTATGGTTTTTATTTCCTATTCCTGTGTGCATCACTACGCATTTTTCATCAGTAAAAGACATCACCATTTTTAACTGTCCATTGTTCAATTTTATTAAGGTCTTTTTTAATTTTGTCGATGCTCTCATCTGTATTTACTGATCCTACTACTGTAGTGCCGTCAACAAATTTGATGACCCAGTTGTCCACTCCTTTATTAAGATTGTTGATGAACACCAGAAAAGGACTGGTTTCAGGTTCAGGTTCAGTTTTATTTTATTTAATAATGTATAAAGTCCAAAGACTTATTACATTATATAAACGACATAAAACAGATACATACAATTTCATCTTACAAAATTAAAAATACAAAAAAAATAAAATTCCAGCCATCATTATTTTAGATGATATATTATGTCTTCACCACTGTTTCAATCATTTCTACATGACTCTACTGCCAGACTTTGCAACTGCATAAATTATATGTATACTAAAAAATGTAAACAAGAATTTTAGTTTTTTATTACTGAAGGAGAAATATTTCTACACAGCACTGGTTCTATCCATCCTTTTCTGTCTTCTGTAAAGGTAGGACAATAGAGAATATTATGTTATATTGATAACAAGCATTTGTCAATGCTGGATATTTGCTTTGCAGCTTCTGAGATCCGGATAGGAAAAAAGTTTAAAAATGGCTGTTTTTTGCTTTTTTTTTTTTGCTTTTTTTGTCATTGTCTAGCACCCAGACAGTTTGGAATTTTGGCCAGCAATTTCAGGGTAGAGAGGGCTTGGCCTACAGATGTGCCTTTTGCTGGTTTGGTGAACAAATATTAATCTGTTCCAACAGGGAACAGTCAACCTGTTGAGCAAGGAGTGTAACTTCAGCCAAAGGGACATGAACCACTATATTAGAGTGCCAACTGTGCAGCTACTATCTACTGCTGGACTGCAAGCATGGGAAATTACAGCAGTCTTAGGGCACAGATCAAAAACTAGCTTGAGAAGCTATTGGAGTGCCTCTGCCAAAGACAGGAAAATGTGGAGTGGAATCCTGGCACACATTACTAAAAAATCAGCAGATGGAATCTTCAAGCAAGAATTAAGAAATTAAGCTTACAAGCAGGAAACAGAAGCTGGAGCCTGAAAAAGAGTTCACTTACAATGAGCATGAAACACCATCAAGAGGAACTACAGTGCTGGAAAACATGCCTGTAGTGTATGGGAGAGAGATGTTGTGTATAAAAATCGATGGAAACACAATGTTGTTGTACCATCGATGTGACGTCAACATGTTGTTGTACCATCTTGAGAACATCACATCGATGGTACAACAGCATGGAACACATGTGCGCATGTGTGTAAGTTCACCACATTTCCGGGAAATGGCCGTGGCAGTAAGAAATGGACCCAAAAGCGAGGAAGGAAAGACAAAGTAAGGGAAATCAGATCATATTTTTTCCCTACAAAACCACAACCCTGTTTAAAGTTGTTGTCTGTGAGATCGGGAGAGGGACCGGGACTGATTGTGACTCGCTGTGTGTGTGTGTGTGTGGGGGAGAGTCAGTGTTGGAAAGCACATTTTTTTAAACAAAAAGTAAGCCTCCAGCAGTGAATTCTTGGCGTACTGATCCCATACACTATATAAGACAATATACGGGCATCAGTTAACAACATCGCTGAATTCGCTTCTAGAGTTTACCAGGCAACACTAAACCTCTCGAGCTTCACTCTCGAAGTTTACACAGTTGCCATGGTAACCTCTTGAAGTGAATACAGCATTGTTGTTAACTGATGCCCATACATTATCCTCTATTCAAGCTCATAAACCCTGTATTCCATAGCAAGGTGCAATTCATCAGTTTAAGTAAATCTAAAATGTTCCATGTTGTGGGGAGTTTTTTTCCATTGTTATTTTAACTGCCCCCCAAAAAGTAGTGCATCATGTGGTTCTAAGTGATTTATTATTTTGACCATCCCAAACAGTGTAGTTAGGGACTATTTTTTCTCCATTTTTAAGAAATTCTATGTTACAAAATGTTATAATTGCAAACTACTTGTCAGTGTCATTTTTTTCAAAATCATAACCCATTTTTTTAAGTGCAATAAGACACTCCAGGGTATTGGTTGTTCTGTGATAACTGCACTCATAGGTGTGGAAGGACACTTGGTCTTCAGCCTGATGCCTTATCACACACCTAGGCCTATGGTTATCACAGAACAATCAACACCCTGTTGTGTCTTATTGCTTACTCATTCTACTTTAATAAATGCAGTTTCAGTATAAATGAAACACCAGCCTCTCATTTACAAACCTATGGAGTAATTAAAAAAAATGTGTAAGAAAAGGGTTTTAGTGTCCAGTGCCTAAACACAGTCCATTTAAGGTACAGTGTTGTTTTTTTGGTTTTTTTTTTACAGTGGAGGTTTGAAGTGGACTGTTCATATTTATTTATTTATTTATTTAAAAGTTTTACCAGGAAAGGCATACTGAGCAAACTACCGCTCGATTCCAGATGCATCCTGGGGGTTGTTAGGGAACAGGATAAGTACATACAAGTAAAGAATACAGAGGTACAATTACAGAATTACAGAATACCAAAATTTACATAGGTTATATACAAAAGGTACATAAGTTCTACAATACAATAATAGTAAGCTAGTAGTAGTATATAGGAAGATAAACAGAGAGTACACAGCAAGCAGTATGCATTAATTAGTAGAAGAGGTATTGGCAAACTAAATTGGACAGTTAAGTATTTGGGTGAACAACATAGTTTTGCACTGGCGAGTTGGCCCATACGTATTGCACATCAGGTTGACATGAGCAGCTTGTGGGGACTTGCCCTTTTAGTAGGGACTTGTATGAACTTTTT
The DNA here is from genome assembly GCA_016271365.2 of Neoceratodus forsteri. NCBI lineage: Eukaryota > Metazoa > Chordata > Ceratodontiformes > Ceratodontidae > Neoceratodus > Neoceratodus forsteri. Next base: position 1,056,387,563 of record CM057453.1, on the reverse strand, counting down.
CATCTTTAAAACGTACCATGCAGTTGAAATTCTGTTGTTAAAGTACTGGAAAAGGAGTTTGATGGTCTGTGCTGGTTATGTGCCTTCTTCCTGAAAACTTAGATCAGCCACACCCCCGCTGCATTGTGATATCAGCCTTGCCAGACAGCTTTCCATTATGTTCTTGCTGGGCCTAGCTGTTTTATAAACAGTTTTTTTTTTTTACCTTTGGATTTCAGTAATCTTTACTGGGCCTGTGCTCACTATTCTTCATGTTCGAAGTAGAGGAATAAAAAGATACCGAGGGCATAAATTTAAACTTTGATATTTATATCTAACCTTACCAATCTGAGCACACAGTATCCCATGTTAATCAGTGTGAGTGGGCCCAAGCTGCATCCAGTTCTGACATACAGACTGACAGTTATGATTCAGATGACTCAGATCAAAGACTTACCTTGGATTTGTTAGTACTTTTAATTATTAATATCTAATCATTACTTTATCTGTAATCTCAGGGTCATTGTATGTTTTATTTAGCAACACAAAGGTATTCCTGTTCTTCATATAATCTGTGATGCCCCACCATTATATTGTTTAGAAACTCATTGTCCAACGCTGCATCACAAATTGTATATCTATGTTATATTTTTTAATATGTCTTTGTACTCATCAGTTCTGAACTATATCAAGTCATATTGTTTAGTGTGTGTGTGAGTTGGGGGGCTTTTTAGAGGTGCCCATGTGCACCCATCTTAAATCACATTTTCCTCCTGGCCAGGGTCCCACAGGCCTAGAAGACAGCAGACGTCCTATTCCTACACAAAGGAGAGGATGCCCACTCCCCAGGCAACTATTGCCCAATTTCTCTACTCCCATCCCTTGTCAAACTACAAGAATTACTTGTTCTCACCCTCCTCTCTGAGTTCCTAAACTCCTCAAATTTCCTCTCCCCCTTTTAATTAAGCTTCCATGGCAATCACTCCACCATCACTACCTCCCTCCTCCATGTCAAAAACAGTATCTTCTCAGGCATGGATCATGGCCACTTCACTGCTGCAATATTTATTGACCTCACAAAGGCTTTTGACTCGGTGTCCCACCTACTTCTGCTCAACAAAATATCTGCTGCTGGCCTCTCTCCCATCACTGTAAATTGGTTTCAATCGTATCTCACAGGCAGAACATAACACGTTAAGAGTAGCGGAGCCCTATCTCCCCCTCTACCAGTTTTGGCAGGTGTTCCCCAAGGATCCATTTTGGGCCCTATTTTATTCTCTATATTCCTAAATGACCTCCCATCATCATTATCAGTGGTGAACATACAAATGTGCGACAATGACACAGTCTTCAATGCCACTGGTTCCTCCCCCAGTTCCATGCAAGAGCTCCTCCAAACTGACTTTCATTCAGTCCTCCACTGGTTTCAGTCTAATCACCTCAAGGTCAACATCAAAAAGACCGTCTCTATGATCTTTGGAACCACCCAAATGATAGCATTCTTCTCCTCCCACCTCACTTTTTATATGCTTGTTGGCACCCAGCTTGACATTGTCCCCCACTACAAATATCTGGGTGTCTGGCTCAACTCCCAGCTTGACTTGTCCAGACATATCGAACACATTCTTGTGAAACTCCTTCCCAAGCTGGGCATCCTGTACAACAAGGATGCCCTCCCCTCTGCACCTGTTGTCAGCTCCTAACTAAGATAATAATACCCTCATTTGACTACGCCGATGTAGTCCCGACTCACCAGACTTGATACCTTATACAACGCATTTTGTCATATCACCACAAATGCTTCCTCCCCCTGCACCCATTATTGCACCCTCTACTTGGCCCTCTCCCTCACATCCCTTCAACAGTGATGGCAGCTCCACTCAGCTGTATTCATTTCAAAATTCTGGTTCGCGTCACTTCCTTCCTAGTACTCCATATTACTGTAATCCTCTTTTTCCCTTTTCCCCCGGGTCACACCTGGAAACAAGCCTCAGCTCAGTGTGCCCCTCCTGGTTACCAACTTAAAATAAATAAATAATTTGATGGTGCTTCATGTTTGTTTATTAGGGGCTGTGTTTGGTTATGGTTTCATCTTGTGTTGCAGTACAAGTATGTTTGTGCATTTTTCCTCATTGTATATGTTACCTATTCTGATTGTGTGTGTGTGTGTGTGTGTGCATGTGTGTGTGTACATACTGGGAGGGTGGTCCTGACTGTCCATTCCTGTACTGTCAACTGTATGACCACATGTGGATGTTTATGGGCAGGATTGAAACTGGGACCAGTTCAATAGTCAAATGCTGTTAGATTTTCTTTTGGGATAGTCAAAAATCTTTTTAAGAAGCCATGAGGGCTTGTACTGGAAAAGATAATATTTCAATAAGTAGATCACCTGGACCAGTAGAAAAATCTGTGTAGCTAGAGGGTTTTCCAAGTCACTACCTGGCTGGCTATAGCTACAAAACTTAATTTGACCCCTACATGGATCAGCCTGAGATGTTTTTTCCTTTTTTTCTTTTGTTTATTCTCCCCTAGTTGCCTGGTCTCTGGCTCCTGGTCCCCAGACACATTGCACCCCCCACTTGATGGGAGATAGCCATAAACAGCACAGTGGACCCCGGGATCATGGCAGACAGTAGAGAAAGTACACATATAACAGTAAACTTTCATCGGTACCTCGGTATGTTGGTCGGCATTTCTCCTGTACCTCGGTATGCCAGGGTGTATTGATAAAGTGATGTAGTAACGAGGTGTTGAATGCAGTTCAAATGAGGAACTCAAATGCTCTTCCTTGGCACTCCACATGATGGCAGTCACTGCTCAATCCAGCACGATTTCTTGCCTTGAGTACGATTTTTTTTTGTAACCTAATAGCTTTGCCCACCAGCAGATGGCATTGTGGTTCAATAGCAGGCAGCCAGCGGCTGTACCAGTACACGTTCATTTTCTAAGAGTGGGCCAGTTTTGAAGCCTTGTTACTGTGCAGTGTTCATTTATTTTCGTTACATTGTTTAGGCTATTAAAGAAATTTGTTTACATGTTTCTACTTAGTAATTAGACAGGCTGTCATAATAAGGTATATATCGTCTCAGTCTGGATGTTAATAAATAAAGCAATTATTAAAACAGTGCCCAATTTGTGTTTTTCTATCTGATCTCCATGTTGCTGGTCTCGTGCACATCTTTTGCAGGTACAGTAGTGACGTGTCTGACAGTCAGCCTGACTCTGGTGTACCATTGTTGTTAACTGTTGGATTGTGACTCTACATGTTTGACTCCCTCAATCTGTCTAATCATCACCAAATAGGTACATCTAATAAGTAGCTCCTATTTGTCACGTATTATTTTTTTCACTTATTTTACTATAATTCCTGTAAATGCTGTCTGTTGTACACTACAATACTACAACTTGTAACTGAAAACATGTTTGATGCACTACAATCCACCACAGGCAGGCTACATGCAGTCAGATGACTGGCAAAATAAATTAATGAACCAAACATCATTTTTTGTCGCATACATGTTCTTATGAAATCTGATGAGGAGTACTATTTATGTCGAAAAGCTAGTTGTCATTGTTTGGTTGCTGGGTGCATGGGGCTCCCTGTGGCTATGTTCAAAATTAGTGGGAAAGAAACTTTTTTTTTTTAAAACATCTTATCTCACCCTTTGTTATCTGTAAGCTTTTTGTCCAATGATTTTCTTAACCATGCAATTTGAACTCTCCACATACTGCAATAGTTTTGTCTTATTCCCTGCTGAAACACCATCAGTGACTCTGTATTCCTGTACTTTGTGACTTTAACAAATACTCTGAAATATGTTTCATTCAACTTTCAAATATGCAATTTTTAAATGTCCCTTTCCTTTTTACATTTTTCTGGTTTTTGGCTATATGTAATACATGTTAGTTCCCCGTCCCAGCCCCAAACCCTGTCATTCACATGTAATGTATCTTACTCCCCATTTGCTTCACAGTGTGTCCCCACCTCGTAGCCCCAACCCCCGGCATCATTAAATGAAATAATATGCTCCTTTTCCATAGTGTAGTGGATCCCCCCTCCCAGCCCTGATCCCAATGAAATACATCAAAACATTTCTTCATGTTTCTGTAGTGTAGAGTTCCACCCTAGTACCCAAATGCCCATCCGATAGTACCAATATATGTTCCATAGTGTAGTGGCCCTTCCTCCATCCTCAGTCTCTACTACCCTATGAAATAGATATTTTTTCCACATTGTAGCAGTCCCACTCCTACAGTACACCCAGACTTAGGATCACCCGATCCCATGCTAAAAATGAAAACACTGGCAGCTGGATTGATCCCTGCCCCCATCATCTGGTTACAGTCCGACCACATCATTAATTTCAACAATGGATGTTAAGCCTTGCTGGGTATTTTAACAACTGCAATCAATTTTGATTTTTTTTTTAGATTATGGTTCAATACCTAGTTTATTGTAATTCTGAAAATGTTTTTTTTTTTCAGAGTGATGTGGTCAGCCATTGGTTGCGGGTTCATCATAGCACCTAATTAATTATGAATTTACAAAGAGAAGTTTCTATCTCTGTGAGTGTTTTCTGCAATAGAAAATTCACCATACTGACACTAGACTGCCCTTCTAGTTACACGTGTGGCTACATCACAATTAAAATAAAACTGCCAATAAGAGTGGCTGTAATTAAAACTCAAGGGCACATAACATATTTAGCCATGATTCTTGGCGGCATGACCATTTAGTGTATACATTTATTGAACATTCAGTTAATTTAGGAGCACTATTGGTGTCCAAAGGGAAAAAATCATAAAATGTGAGTCACCAAATCATATACTCTATTACGCCACGATTCAGAATAAAAAATATTTTAAGATGTCTATGAGCTAAGATGCCTGAACTGAAGCTCTGCTTTTCAGTTATATTTCTTTTTTTAAATGGTAACACAGGTCGGAAAAAGCAACTAGAATGTAGGAAAAGAGGCTGTGAGTGTCAGGTCAAAAAATGTCATAGACCAAAACACTTGATACAAATCAGTAAAGTTAACATAAATGCACACAGAGAACACAATTTCTGTAGTTAAACATGAACACTTAAAAAAACAAACACTAACTTATCTCCTGAAGATTCCAGACATACTGTAACTGTCCGCTGTGAAATGCTCCGAGCACACTATGATGCACCTGTTAAATACATCTGGGAGATTTCATCTTTTTATTGCAGCTTTCCATTTCAAAATCATAACCTTAACTTTAGGGAAATGGAAAATAGAGCTATCATGGCACTTGAGTTTATGAGAGGCATTACTGCATCCCACCTCGCAACGACAAACCATTTTAAATTGACCAAAATAATAAAATAAAATCACGGCCTACAATGTTAAAATCTATGTGTTAGACTCTGTTCTGAACAGGCACTGATCATCCAAGACGTCATAGTTCTAAGAACAGCTGAAAAATGGTGCAAGACTACCTGGTGGTTTTCTTGTTGACACTGACCTTAGATGTTCCATTTTCGAACCTAAAACCAGAAAGACAGTTGCAGGCAGTGCAATTTTGTAATCAAAAATACTTTGTTTTTCAGCAGGGGATAACTCAGGAAGGCGAACAATTCCCTTTAAAGTCTGCTCTCACATATAGTGGTGGTCCAGTGACCCCAATCCCCATTCCCCGATGTCCTCTGAAATACAAGAATACAGTACCCCTCCTTTTGTGGTGGTCCAGTGACCCTGATCCCCATTTCCCCATATACCTGTTATAAAAGAATAAAAGTACCCCAATCCCCATTTCCCACGTCCCCAGTAATCAAAGAATAAAGTATCCCCCCATTGGTGGCCCAGTGACCTCAATCCCTGTTCCCTCATGTCCCCAGTTATAAAAGAATAAATTAATCTTCTTTTCATTAGTGGTACAGTGCACCCCTGCCCCCAGCCCCGGGAGGTAATGCCACCACCCTACTCCCCCATTCTCTGACAGAGCCGGGGACCGGAACATTTCTCCTCACACCTCCACAGCCGGCCTGGACTGAACTGTCACTGAACACCTAGTAAAGTACTGAAGTAGGCAGTTGATGACAGTTCAGTTGGGGGCCCGAAGCAGAGATGTGAGGAAAGCTGTGCAAATCCCTGGCTCTGTCACGGGATGGAGGGTCGGGGTAGTGCACTACCTCCTGGGGTGGGGGCCACTGGACTACTAATGTAAGGGGAATTCTTACTTGCAGAATGAAGGGGGTTTAATGTATTCTTTTATTATGGGACATGCAGGAATGGGAATCGGGGTCACTGGACCACCAATGAAAGGTGTTTCATTTATTAATTTATTATGGGGGAATGGGGATCAGTGCCCTTTCAATTCAATTCAGTGTCCTTAATTTTTTGTAAAGGAGATAGGAGAAACGTGCTTAAAATAGGTGTGAATGTAATCATTTGACATCATTATTCACTACAGTGTGGTCAAATGCACAGCTTTATGCTATAAAAGTCTCCATCATACATTTTTTAGCAGTTTGTTTCTTTGGCAGTTATGAGCATCAGCTTGCCAGTTTCTGAATCAGGCAGCGCGTGCATCTGAATTAAATATAACGAATACAGGCATCTCAGCATGTGTTTTGAGTACTGAAATAGACTACAATAAAGTGATAGCCTCTGATTCTGTTTTATTGATTTTTGCGGTCTATTCTGACACTGTGATTTGCTGAGTGTTTTTTGCATTCCTTCATGATAGTTCAATAAAAATATCTGCAAAGATTCATGTTAATCACAACTGAATGTATTTTAAAATGGTTTGACATTGTTTTATTTGTGTGTGGAGATGGCATGGTGATTGTTGTGAATGGGGGTGGGGGTGGGGATTAAACACTTATGCCCCAGTCCATCACACAGTTCTTTTTACATGACCTCCTCTTTAGTTATCTGTTTTGGGGAAAGAGAGTGAAGCATGCATAGATAGCACATAGTACCCTTTCCCCAATGTGAGTACACCTCTGTAATGGCAGGTCTCCTTTCTGATGTAAATTATTTTTTTTTTCAAGCCTGGATCTATCATATACGGGGATGTACTGTCAAAGATAAAAACACTGAAACATAGAAGTTGATGGCAGATAAGGACTGCAAGGCCCATCCAGTCTGCCCATTTCTTTTTCTACCTTATAAATGTGCCATCGGCCTTTGCTCTGTCAGTGGTCTATCTATTTATACTCATCTGTATTGCTCCCTTATGCCTATCCCATGCCTGTTTGAAGCCCTGCACTGTATTCATAGCCACCACTTCCTGAGGTAGGCCATTCCATGAATCCACCACCCTTTCTGTGAAAAAGAATTTCCTCACATTCCCCCTTAATTTGCCTCTCTCTAGTCTCATGATGTGTCCTCTTGTCCTACTATTTTTCTTATATTTAAACATGTTAGACTCTTTCACCTTGTTAGTGCCCTTAAGGTATTTGAATATTTCGATCATATCACCTCTCTTCCTCCTTTGCTCAAGGGTATACATATTGAGCTCTGTTAATCTGTCCTCATAGGTCTTCTGATGCAGTCCCTGCACCATTTTGGTTGCCCTTTTCTGGATTGCCTCAATTTGGTTAATGTCCTTGTGAAGGTGTGGTTTCCAGTACTGCACGCAGTACTCCAGGTGAGGCCTAACCAGTGTCTTGTAAAGAGGGATTATTACCTCCCTCTTATGACTTGTGATACCCCTACTAATACACCCTAACATCCCCCTAGCCTTACCTACTGCTTTAGAGGTCTGCTTGGATGATTTCAGGTCATCGCTGATGATGATGCCCAAGTCTTTTTCTTCCTTTGTGACTGTCAGCAACTCCCTCCCAACCTATAGGTGGCTTCAGGGTTTCTCGTCCCTATGTTCATGATCTTGCACTTCTTTGCATTAAATCCCAGTTGCCATTCTTCTGACCATTTTGCTAGTTTATCCAGATCTCTTCTCATTCTGCCCACCCCATCTGGATCATCTACTCTGTTGCAGATCTTGGTGTCATCTGCAAACCGACAAGCCTTACCCTGTAGTTCATCTGCAATGTCACTAATGAAGATATTGAAGAGGACTGTCCCCAGGACTGATCCCTGAGGTACCCCACTTGTGACTTGCATCTCTTCTGACTGTATACCATTTACCACCACTCTCCGTTTTCTGCCCGTCAATTAGTTTGCCACCCAGCTGACCAACTTCTGACCCACCCGAGCCTACCCAGCATATTTATCAATCTTCTATGTCGAAAGCTTTGCTGAAGTCAAGGTAGGTGACATCAACTGCTCCCCCTTGGTCCATCACTCTGGTTACCCAGTCAAAGAAATCTATGAGATTAGTTTGACAGGACCTTCCTTTTGTAAACCCATGTTGTCTTGGATCCTGTGCTCCTATGGATTCCAGGTGTTGCACTATCCTTTCCTTAAGGTGCCTCCATAATCTTGCTCACTACTGAGGTAAGACTGACTTGTCTGTAGTTCCCTGCCTCCTCCTGCTACTTCTCTTGTGAGCAGGATCACACAACCCTTCTCCAGTCTTCTGGGACCTCTCCTGTGCTCAGAGACTCACTAAACAGTTCTGATAATGTCCCTGCTAGTTCCACCCTTAGCTCCTTAAGTACCCTGGGATGTATGCCATCAGGTCCCATTGCCTTGTCCACCCTGAGCTTAGCGAGCTCTTGTTGTGAAGGGAGAAGTGCCCACCTCCCTCCACTCTGTGTCCATGGTGCTGAGCTGTGGGACCTGCCCTACCTTCTCTTCAGTAAATACTGAGCAAAAGTATCTATTTAGGATAGATGCTTTTACAGGATCCTCCTCCTCACATGCCCCCTTTTCTCTCCTTTGAGCTTAGCAATACCCCCTCTGGACTTTCTCCTTTCACTAATGTATCTATAGAAAGTCTTGTCACCTTCTTTTACTGTTCGTGCTAGTGTTTCCTCAGTTTGGGACTTTGTCTGCCTTACTGCCTTCCCTGCTTCCTTTAGGGCAGTTTGGTATGCCTCCCTATCTTCATCCCACTGTGTTCCCTTATATTTCCTGAAGGCCAGCCTTTTGGCTCTGACCTTTTCTGCTACTGTATTTGAGAACCAAAGTGGTTTCCTTCTTGTTTTGCACTTCCTTTTCTGTCTAACACAATGGGATGTTGCTTCAAATATTGCATCCTTAATGCTTGCCCACTTTGCCTGTACCCCCTCCTCTGTGTTTCTTTTTGCCAGGGCTAGCTTAACTCTGTTGGCCATCTTTTCAAAGTCAGCTCCTCTGAAGTCCCATATTTTTTTGCCTTGGAATGGGATGATTTAGATGTAGTAGCCAAATTGAACCATACCATGTGATGGTCACTGGCTCCCAGGTGACCTTCTACCTGGAGATTTGTGATCCCTTCCCTGTTAGTCAGTACTAGATCTAGGATAGCCCTGTCTCTTGTGGGTTGTTGTACCAGTTGTTTGAGACCCTCCCTCTGCAGGGAATCCACCATGTGTTTAGCTCTGGCAGATGTTCCTGCTGGTATTGACCAATCTGTATTCGGCATGTTGAAGTCTCCCATTATCAGAACCTCCTCTTTAGCTGTCATGTTTTGTATATCTTCTAACAGCAATGTGTCTATGTCCTCCCTCTTGTCTGGGGTCCTGTAGACAACCCCAGTTCTTATGGCTGTCCCATTTCCTGTTTCCAGGGTGACCCACAGTTCTTCTAGCTCCTTATGTGTATTCTGAATTTCTCTAGCTTTGATATTTTCATTGACATAAATGGCCACTCCACCCTCTCCCCCTTTTTGCACCTCGGTCTCTTCTGAACAGTACATAGCCAGGTACTGAAGTCTCCCAAGTGTAGTTACTGGTAAACCACGTCTCATTAATTGCTGCTATGTCCAGTTTAGCCTCTGATATTATTGCCTGCAGGTCTGGGATCATATTTCCCAGGCTGTGAGCATTTGTGTACATGATTTTCCATTGGCCAGATTTCAGTGTGTTAGTTGTTGGGTGAGGTTTGCCATTTCTCCTGTGTGTCGTATGGGGAGACAGACTTTTTTTCTTACCTGGCGATGCAAATGAACTGCAAACATGCTGAATCCCTGTTTGACCACTAGCTGAGGGGGGAGGGGTGTTCTTCCTATTTGACGTATGGGGTGTTGCACCCCTCTCCCCATTTGCTAGTTTAAATATTCTGTAAAGATGTCAAACTTCTGCCCCAATGCACTGACTCCCTCCTTAGTCAGATGCAGTCCATCAAATTTAAAGAACTTTCACTCCCAGAACTGTTGCCAGTTCCCTACAAATCCGTGTCCTTTTTCCTGGCACCAGCCCTTGAGCCACATGTTTAGCTCCCCTATCTCCCCTTCTCTGACCTTCTGTCCATCTGCCCCCCTCTCCCAGACTGGCAGGATCTCAGAGAAGGAGATGTCAGACGAAATGGATGATAGTTTGTCACCCAGCCTGGTCAGATGTTCCTTGGTCTCCACTACTGACCAGCTGGCAAGATCATTAGTCCCTATGTGTACCAGGATGTCAATGTTTTCTCCTGCTTTGTGAACAATTTTAGTAATGCGGTCAGTGTCTCTCCATGCTGATGTACTTGGGAGACATCTGACCATTATCTCTGGCTGGAGATGGGTATCTACTCCCTGAATCATGGAGTCTCCTATGATCAGAAGGTTTTTGGATTTCCTTTTTGCTTTTTTTGCTTTGGTTCCTGATTTGGGCAAGTTTTGTTGTGCTAGCTCCTGTGCTGCAGTGTCCTGCTCTGCAGTGTCCTCTGCCCCTTTGTTTGATCTCGGAGATAGAGGCAGATACCTGTTTGTAGTGTTTATATGGTTTTTGGAGGGAATATGTTGGACAGCACAGAGTGATAGGGCACTCAACTTGCCCCTCCTAACCACCTGCCAACCTCCTGGACCAACTGCCCTCTGCGGTCGAGGTTCTTCTGTTGGATGTTGGGGAAATGGCGGGTGGTTTTTATAATGTATTTCCTCTTGAATATGAAATTTGAGGTGCTCAATCTCTGTCCATGCTACCTGGAGCTGAGCCCTAAGTTCTCCAATGGCACAGCATGTATGACAGTGTCCTAAATCCTGTAAGACTGTCCTTCTGAAAAGTGTTCCACAGTACCTGCAGTTAATGATATCCATTCCAGATAAGTTGCTGGGTTTATAACCTGGTCAGAGTAATTAGAAGGAAAAAATGCAAGTAATGGTTTGATTTTGTGTTTTGTTTTCATATAACTTGTTATAGCAAGTTAAATTACTAGTGCCCCTGTAAATGAGCTCACCTTATGGATGCCCCACTGATCCGCCCCTTCCTACTTTGCCACAGGAAATGTCACTATTGTTTCATACTTTTTTAGTACTTGGTTTTTCACCTCTAATATTTTTTTTTAACTTTTCTACTGTGTTGTGTCTGTTTTATAGCCTGTAAGATATATGTTTATTACTTCTGTTGCAAATATTAAGTCAAGAAATGTCATGCGTCACTAATGGTATTCAAGGAACAGTTCATAAACATCCCATTTATAATTTTTTTTAAAAGGTGACGTCTCAGGTTAAAAGAGTTATTCCATTTTGCAAACATGAAAATCTATGACAACATTGGACATGAGGAGAACTGATGCTGAAGATGAAGCTGGATGAAATGTGAAAATCCAAACAGTTAATACTGACAACATGAAAGAAGGCATCTATTAGAAACATAGAAACATAGATTTTGATGGCAGATAAGGACCACTTGGCCCACCCAGTCTGCCCATTTCCCTACCTAATGGATAAGCTGCAGATCCTAGTTAACCAGCAGCCTACTTCTTCCTACCCCCACCTCCTAGAATTGCCTTATGACTGTCCCATGCATGCTTGAATTCCACCACTATTTTTGACTCCACAACCTCCTCCGGAAGGCCGTTCCATGCATCCACAACCCTCTCTGTGAAAAAATACTTCCTTAAATTACCTCTGAGCCACCCCTTCTATCTTCAAATTGCCCTTGTTCTTGCACACCTCTTTTTGAAAGATGCTACCCTCTTGGACTTTGTTGATTCCCTTGAGGTACTTGAGAAGTCTCTATCATGTCCCCCCTCTCCCTCCTTTCCTCGAGGCTATACATATTCAGCTCCTTAAGTCTCTCTTCATATGTCTTCCGGTGCAGACCCTGCACCATTTTAGTTGCCCTTCTCTGGACAGCCTCCATCCTGTCTATGTCTTTGCGGAGATTGGGTCTCCAGAACTGCACGCAGGACTCCAGATGGGTTCTCACCAACTGTCTGTACAGAGGATATACTTCCTGTTTTTACTGGTGATGCCTCTCCATGCATCCCAGTATCCCCCAACCCTCCTTGCTGCCCTCTCACATTGCTTGCCCACGTTTGGGTCATCTGATATGACTACCCCAGGTCCTTTTCCATTTTGTTGTTGTTAGTATCTAACCCCCATTGTGTACTCTTCCCTGGTTTTTGTTTCCCAGGTGCATTATACACTTCTTAGCACTGAATCTAAGCTGCCATACATTTGACCATTCCTTTAACCTTGCCAAGTCCTTCTCATCCTTTCCACCCTACCTTGTGCATCAACTCTGTTGCAGATCTTTGTGTCATCTGCAAAGAGACATATTTTTCTCTCCAGTCCTTCTGCAATGTCGCTTATAAAGACATTGAAGAGGACCAGTCCTAATACTGAACCCTGGTACCCCACTAGTAACCCCCTTTCTTCAGAGTGGACTCATTTACTATTACTCTCTGTGTCCTATTCTCCAGCCAATTCTTTACCCAGGCTGTCATCTTGGGACCCACTCCCAGGCTGGCTAACTTGTATATTAATCTTTTGTGTGGGACTGTGTCAAATGCCTTGCTAAAGTCTAGGTAGGCCATGTCCACAGCCCCTCCCTGATCTACTACTTTGGTCACCCAGTCAAAGAAATCTATCAGATTTGTCTACCATGACCTTCCCGCTGTGAATCCATGCTGCCTTGGGTCCTGAGCCCCTCTGGGCTCTAGATACTCAACAATTCTTTCCTTCAGAAGTGATTCCATCATTTTCTCTACCACTGAGGTTAAACTAACAGGTCTGTAGTTTCCTGCTTCTGCCTTGCTCCCACTTTTGTGAAGGGGAATCACATCTGCCCTTCTCCAGTCCTCGGGTACCACCCCATCCTCCCATGATTTGTTAAAGAGCAGGGACCCTGTTTTCCATTTTACCGGTAACACCGGTAACAATCAAGGAATCCTGCTTGGTTTGCAGATTTTGAATTCTTGTACCGGTGCCTCACGGAAATTGCATGTCACTGCACAGAATCTCTAAGATTTCAGCATCTTTTTAAATTTTTTTTTATTTTCTCTTTCTTTGTCCCCTTCTCACAGCATCAGTCTCGACTTTTCAGAGATCCCTAGGCTGAATATCCCCTAGCTTCGCCCCAGGTAATGCTCAGGAGCTCCTGTGGACCTGCCCCTATCCTGCCTGGATTGTATCCCCCAGGTAGGAAGGAAGGGAACCCCAAGTCACCTCTCCACACTCCCTTAGTGTGTGTCGGGCAGCTCAGTGGGTCCCTCACGGAGCCTGGTTATGAAGTCTGGGGCACCTGGGTCTCTTCTGCCAGTGACCGATGTATGATGATTGTTCCTAGTTTTCTGGTCTCTGTCCCTGAGGGCATCTGCACTAGAGGAGTTCAAGGAGGTAGGTCACATAAAGACATGCCACTGCTCCAGATCCTGGCTAGCATCCTCCTCCCTCCTGATCATTCTGCAGCACCATTGCACCACCACCCGTGGTCACACAGGTGGTAGTAAAGCAGCAGGACCTGCAGCCCACCCTTCCCAGAGGAGGAGGAGAGCAGTCACCCAGGTGCTCGATCCTACTCCCCTGGCCAGACCTCCGGCAACCCAAGTTCACTTCTGACCCTGGGTCACTGGCATTGCAAGCAATAGTGCTACTGCACGCCCAGTGGGCCGACCCCATTCAGCATCTTAAAATGAATGCTGCTGTGCTTCACATTCTTTCTACTTTGCTGCATATAGAGTCAGCAAGGAAATCACCACACTGCTTTGTTGTAATCAGCTATTCAGTTTAAGTACCCATGCCTAGTGGTTAGAGTAACAAACAGTGATTGAAATGGGTATATCCAGCAGACCTGGGTTTGATTCCCACAACCTCCACTTGCATACTGTGTGACTCCAAGAAAGTCACTTAACCTCCCAGGTTTCTAGGTCACTCCTGAAAACAGACAGTTCTGCCTAGTGGGCCCTACCTGCTTACAAAGAATATAAAAGAAATACCAAGATATGTTTACTACATCATAGAATAGTAGTCAGGGTACCATGTATTTTGCCTGTGTTTTACTTGGGCTGCAATGATTTTGTATAGGTAAAGATAAATGTTCAGATACATTTTATGTGCTTTATAAGCTTGTTTTTAGATTTTAGTCAGGTTTTCATTGTATTCTTTGCATATGAGCTTTTAGGTTGTAGATTGCTAAGCACAGGATCACTGTTACCAACTAGCTTATTCAAGTTTATACTGTAATCAGTAGGGCCATCTAAAATCCTCAGTTGTTTGAATGAAAACTAGTTTGAATGAAAGTATGTTCTCAAAGAAGAAACTGCCTTACTACTTATGAAAAGACTTCACAGTTAACACCCATTTAGGTGAATTGGATGATTTGCACCTTTTCTCCCACCTGCTGTTTCAGTCTCTGTGACAACAAAAAGTTTTCTGATAGACTGCTTCAACAAAAAACAAAAGTTAAGTATTTACGTGTACATATGTTTGGCCAGTGGATTTTGAAAGCACAGTCAATGATGTACAGAAGGTAAGACCCCAGGGGCTGTATGATGCTGGTGGGCAGAGTGGTGTTCAATTCACATCTTAACAAAGACATGAAAACTGGGAGACACCCTTTTCATGGACACCAAGTAAAAAAAAAGTATCCATGTCTGGGAGATGCATGAGTCCATTTGAAGGTCCCCCACTAATCCCTTGTGGATTTTTTAGGTGAAGACACTTTATTTCAAAGAAGCAAATTCAAGCAGTTTTTTTTCTCCTCCTACCCCCTGGCCATTCACTCCTTCAGGCCTGCCAAGGCACCCCTACCACTGCTGCTGAGTCCAGACCACCATCCACTGCTCCTTACTGCTGTTGCTAGGTAACCAAAATAACCCTTCATTGGTGGGCCCCTACCCTGAGGGAAGCTACCAGAGGAGGAGAATTCCCCAAAGAGCTTCCTGTGTATCCTGAGAATGGCAGGGATCAGAACGGACACATGTCTGGAGCTTCCAGCTTATGCAGGGACCAACAGCTGTCCGGTTGGCCAGCGGATGTTTTGCCATTTTCTTGATAGGCCACATGATGTCAAGGCACAAGCCGACATCCGTCACGCTCCCTCCTGCAGTGAAGGCTGATGTGTTGTTGTGCCTCTGGCCTCCACCAGGGGCCAGCAAATGCTGAGCCGTGAACCCTCCCTCCCAAGAGAAGGTGCGTGGTCATTGTACAATCAAGCCTTCACCCACCAGCTGGCCCTCCAACACCCAAGTCTGTTCCCTAACCCTGGTCAGCGGTGTCACAGGCAGAAATCCAATTCAGGCAGTTAAATTATATATGGGAAAAACAAAGGTAGTCCACCTTAGTGGTGATGGTTCAGATTAATTCACTCTGAGTTCTAACAAGCAAAGAGACAAGTCATTTTATAGCGTGTGCAAGTGGGGTGTGGGTGTTGAAGAAAGTGGATCATAGTGCTGTCACTGCTGCCATCACCCAAGAGGGATGTGGACTGCATTGTTGCTACTGCCGTCACACTGAAGGGTGGAGGCTGTAGTTATTCTGCCATCACCACTGGTGGATTATTTATTTAAGAAATTTACCAGATAAACATACTGAGCAGGATCCACTTGTTTCCAGATCGACCTGGATGGAGAATGTAGTACTGCTGCCATCACACCTAAGGTATGGGGCCACAGTGCTGCTGCTTCTGTCACACCTGAGGGAGGGAGGTCGTAGTGATATTGCTGCCATCACACCAGAGGGATGGGAGCCATAGTGCTGCTTCCATCACACCTTAGGGATGGGGCTGCAGTGCTACTGCAGCCATCACATCTTGTACCTAAAATAACTTTAAATTGGTACAAGGATGGAAGGATGTGCAACAGTGGAGTTCAAAATTGCTAAAATGCATATTAGCAGAGTTAAAAATTGTTAATTAAAGTACAGAGAACCAAATACTGGTAAAACCGGATTTTGGCTTAGCAGACACCGGTGACAATACCATTTTTTACAGTGTGCAAAATGGAATTAGCCCTTTCTCAATCCCGGTAAACCAGTGTCCCTGTTAAAGAGGGTAGTCAGTGGTGTCACTAGTTCTACCCTTAGTTCTTTTAGAATTCTGGGATGAATCCCATCAGGCGCCATTGCTTTGTCCACCTTCAGTTTTAAGAGTTCTTTCAGAACCCTTTCTTCTGTAAATGGGCTGGTATCAACTTCTGTATCCAGAGTGTTTCTACTGTTTGTTTTAGGTACCTCCCCCACTTCCTTTGTAACTACTGAGCAAAAATATTTGTTTAGTATCTCTGCCTTTTCACAGTCACCCTCTGCCCACCCTCCCTCCTCTTTATTAAGCCTCACTAACCCTTCCTTGATCTTCCTTTGCTCCCTGATGTACCTATAAAAGGTTTTATCCCCCTTCTTAATTGAGTTGGCTATCTTTTCCTCGGTTAGGGCCTTTGCTGTTCTGACTGCCTTCCCAGCTTCCTTTTGCTTTAACTGATACAGTTCTCTGTCCTGCTCCTTCTGTGATTCCTTGTACTTCCTGAATGCTTTCTTTTTCTCTTGAACCTTCACTGCCACTTCCTTTGAAAACCATAGTGGTTTCTTACATCGTTTCATTTTGTTTATTTGCTTCACACAAAGGCTTGTTACCTCTGTGATGGCAGGTTTTTATTACCATTGTTCTTCCACCCTCCTTCCTGCCCATTTGCTAGTGCATTCCTTAGGCACTCACCCATTTTGGCAAAGTCAGCCCTCCTAATGTCCAGTACTTTTGCCTTTGTGTGGCTTGACTCTATTGCTGTGTTTATTGTGAACCATACTGTTCGATGGTCGCTAGTTCCCAGAAGCCTACCCACTTCTACATCTGTGATCCTCTCTTCATCTCCATTTGAGAGAATCAGGTCCAAGATTGCTCCCTCTCGAGTGGGCTCCAATACTAGTTTTCTAAGGCATGCCCCCTGTAGGGCATCTAGAATAACCCCACTCTTCAAAGTGGCTGCTGCAACTGCACTCCAGTTAACATCTGGCATATTCAGATCACCCATCAGCAATATCTCCCCTTTGTCTGCCATTCTAAGTATTCTTTCTATCATTTCCTTGTCCATTTCCTCCCCCTGAGAAGGGGGTCTGTATACAACCCCTGTGCGGATTGTGGTGCCATTGCCGGTCTCCAAATTTACCCATAGTGCTTCTTCTCCTCCCTGTTTTCCCTTTTGTTCTGTTGCTTTGATTCCTTCCCTTATGTAAAGAGCTACTCCTCCTCCTCTTTTACCCTCCCTGTCCCTCCTGTAGATAGTGTATCCTGGTATGTTTATGTCCCAGTCATGGTTTTGTGTGTACCACGTTTCTGTGACTGCTATGATATCCAGATATTCCTCCTTCATCAAGCCCACTAATTCAGGAAGCTTGTTACTCAGACTACGGGCATTGGTACTCATTGCTCTCCATTTTTTGATGGCTTTACCTTCTTTTGCAGCATCCCCCACTGACCTTTCTACCTCGGTCTTTTTCTCATTTAGTACCCTGTTTTGTAGGGAGAGGCTGGGATTTTTCTGCTGCTTATCAGTGCCTCCCCCCTTGACTAGTTTAAAAGCTTGCCAATGAAGCATTTAAACTGATTGCTCAAAGACTTGTTCCTGCCTGGGCAGATGCAGATCATCCTGCCAGTATAGGCTGGTGTCCTCAGGTGGAACCCCAATCCCCAATGAAGACAAACCCTGTGCTCCACACCATTTTTCAACCATTCATTAAACTGCATGGTGCAAGACCCTAACCTCCTCATGCCATTGACAGGCAGCACCTCAGAGAAGGATATTGTGTGTGCTACTTGTCTTAGGCCCCTCCCAATTCTACAAAGTCCTTCTGCACTGTTCTAATCTCATGATTAGCCAAGTCATTTGTCCCTAGGTGGACAATGACGTCCAGCTCAGACTCCCGTGCAGCTGTTCTCGTGATCCTGAGGATGCGCTTCCTGTCTCTCCAAGCCATGGCACCAGGCAGGCACCTTACTTCAGTTTTCCCTGCTCCCCCAGTTCTATCCCCCTAATAATTGAGTCCCCACCAGGAGCTGCTTCCTTTCCTTGTGGTGTCCTCTGCCTCCTTCCTGTGGGCCTCCCTTGTGACAGTTGTCCTCAGCCTCCTTAGTCTCCTCTGTGGGTGCATCCATAGGGGAGCTATGCTCCCCCAGAATGGTGTATGGATTGTGGTGTGGAACAACTGACTGGGTGTGCCTCTGTTCCACCATCCTCACCCTCCCTGAGCCCACTGTGGTCCAACTGCTGTGCTTTCTTCACAACCTCTGAGGTAGTGGTGGTGGCAGTGGTGCTCCCTGGATGGGGGAGGTTCCCTTCCTACCGTCCAGTGTGGCCTGGGGGAAGGTTCCCTTACTACTGTCCAGTGTAGCCTGAAGATGGGCAATTTCCTCCCTCAGGGCAGAGAGTTGTCTGCAAATAGGGCAGCCTCTTAGCCTCCAGAAAGACTCCCGGAAGACTGCTGCCCCACAGCCATTACATTGCAGTACTCCCCACATTTTCTTTTTTATATGTGTGTGTGTGTGTGTGTGCGTGATTGGTTTGTTATATAGAAATATATATATATATATATATATAATACAATGTGTATGCTTCTATTGTCAGTGCAGTGTGCTAGAGAGGATATAACAGTGATATGCACCTTGCACTCTTGAGAAATGATTCAGAACCCCAGGTATAAAGGAACTATTTCCAGGGTGGGTGAGGTGAGGGTGGGAAGGGTTGAGCCTAAACTGTGCCCTCACAAAACAATCAGCTAAAAGCTCTGACCCACCGCTGCGATAGGTGCCTTCCTGTCAGCAAGATGCCCTGCACAACAATTTGACAGAGAAAATACCCTGCTAATCAAACAGAGAAAAATCCACACATCCAAGTCAGACACAGGTAAACCTCCCCAGCCCCAAAACAGGCCTGGTGGTTCGTGCTCTGAAAGCTGTCAGCCCCAAAATAAGTCAGCTGTGCTTTAAACTCTTCCTGCACTGAAAATCTTAAGAATTGTAACAAACTTGTATTACTTGTGTAGTGTAAAAAGAAACAGAAGAAAACATATACATTCTGTATAGTATATCATAGAAAAGTCTATACTTTACAAAAAACTGCATTAATGCACCAATTAGGGTTCAACAAAAGTACGGAAATGTGGCATAAGGGTTTTCATCCCTAACTCCCCACCCATCCCAACAAGCAGCCAAAGGGACAAGACAACCCAAGCAACCAAGACAGCCATCACCAGATAAGACAAACAGCATGCAACTCTTTCCAGATGATGCAAGAGACATCCATCATCATGGTCCACGGATATACATGCACACTTCAACAAATACATGCCTACAGTACTTCAGGCGGCAGATCCAGAGTGCCTTAAAAAAAGTTATATTTACATGATGTTTGTGACTGAAATGCGAATATGGCAATCACTGGCATATCTCAGTGCAGTATTATCAATTTCCCTTTTCCTTATCCGGGGGAGGGGGCCGGAGTACAGATACAAACTGACATACTGAATTAGGTTAAGCTATTGGTGGTACTTTGTGTAGTGAATGGGGAAAATTTGGCCAGGAAATGGAAAAGTCCACTACTCTTTTTGAGAAACACTACGGGAACTTTAATGTCCAACTGAGCAACCACCAGAACAGGCAGACAGGACCTTGGTTTACTGTCTCATCTGAAAGATAGCACCTCAGGAGTGCAGCATCCCCCTCACGCTCCACTTCAGTGCCAGTATTGGGATTCATCCCTCTCCTCCCCGAGTTCCTAGTGTGGGGTTAGAACTCACAGCTTTCCAATCTTCTTGCCTCAGAGGTGAGTTTGCAACCTGCTGAGCCTCTGACACTGCTACACTGGAACACTGCACTGCAAATAAGCTGAACTTTGGCAGCCATCGTCATCCCCATCCTAAACCCATGACCCCTTCTCTCATGATGGCCAGCACGACACCACCACTCACCTCTTCAGCCATTCATCATCTAAATCTCTTATAGCACTATAAAATACATGAGATACCTGCATGCTGTGTATTTCATTAACTGCTCATAAAGCTTGGAGTCTGCATGTGATTTAGGAATATATGCAGCATACAGATATTTTCTAGAGTATATTATACACTTTGATAAGCTTTTCAGATGGCAGTTTGGCAAGGAGGTGAGTGATGTGCTCGTGCCAGCAGCTGTCTGGGATTTGGTGGGGTGTGTAGGGTAGGGGGAGTCTATAGGCAGTACTGAGGATGGGTACCCTGTATCTATGTCAGAAACATGGGAAAGCAAGGGAACGACAGGCAGGTTAATCATTTTTTTAAATAATTAATACACTTACTAGCACCAGGATTTGGGCTCTTTTTACACCAGTCAAGCTGGGGGTGAGGGTCTTATTGGGTGGATCAGTTAATATACATGCTTCTCATACTTCTTAAGATGAAGGGACTTCACACACTGTGTCAACATGCTCACCATAGGACAATGGCTGAACCATATTTCAGACTGGTTAAGTTATAACACCCCCAGATCATGACAGTACATATACAGATGGTATTTCAAATGCTGATGCAAGGTTAGCGTCAAACCCATTTGTCAGTGCAGCTGCACCAAACACCTTTGCCGCAACTGCACCCGATTTTATATTCTTGGGCACAGCTGTGACACTTTCCTCACTCTACAGCAGGGTGCACCAAATATCTGGCACAAGCCCCATAAAAATGGTCCACAGAATAGCACAAGTTAGACCATGGGGGAGCAGGTATAACTTGTGGCATTTGGTGCAGAGGAGTGAAAATCCCGATCGCCAGCCAGGAGACTGCTGCAAGCCCCGTGCGCCATCGGATCGGCACACCAGAGTCTTGCAGCAGTCTTGGGGGCTTTGAAAATTGAGCCCATGGTGTCCATAAATCAATGTGTTCACATTTTCCACCCTTCCAGAACTTCTGCGCCTATTACATGCTAAACGTCAACTCCTGACCCCAAAAACATACATTGTTTTTGTAAACTATTGCTTTTCTTTATTGCATCTCGCTAAATCAATCTCTCTCACGCCCCTCACCTAAACTTCATAACAAACTGGTACTGCTTCCTCTTCGAGAATAAAAGCATATTAAAAGAAGCACTGGCAATACTGGTAATTGTTACCTTAATGTCACTTCTTTATTTCGGTGCAGACTCAATCAATGGGGCCCATTACTAGATTGTACAGAGTGGCTACGTGACATGCATCCCCCCGGCATGTAGCCACCCCGCACCCATTGTGGTCCCCATGCAGAATGCACAAAATGGAGCGTGCAGCCCCTATGTACCGAGCCCCAGCCATGAGGACAAAACAGCACCAGGGGCAAGCAGGGGACCTGCCAGCACTACGTGCCATGCACAATGACATGTAGTGATGCCCGTGGGAGTATGGAGGAGGGCACAGGATACGCCAGGGAGAATCCTGCAATAAGTGCCCCATGTGCCCCATGCACACAGACTGCAGCCTGGACATGGTGGTAAGCCATGATCTCTCACCATCAGGTGTCCAGCACCCATCCCTCTGACAACCCGGTGCCAGCCACCTGTGTGCCCCAGCCCTATGTCGGCCATGCGCACACACAAGAGGCACTGGCCCAGGTATGCAGCCCACCCCCCCACAGCCGATTAGGTGAGAAGAGGGATGTGCCACAGGCCACTGTGCTCAGGTATGGGGGCTGGAGGTGGGCTGGTGGCTGCATGGGGGAGGCAGCATGCCGTTCAACAGGGATGGGGCCACCGTGCACCTGTGGACCAGAGGTGCAGGTGCCGGAGTATGGTTGGTTGGCATGATGGGGATGATGTCATCGGGTGGGTTGATGGCATGTGGGGGGGCCCGGCCATGTGGGTCAGGGGCAGGTGTCCTGCTGAGTGCAGCACGCGGGCTGCTGCACTACTAGGGAATGGGCCTTGGGGGGTCCACCAGCCATTAGAACAAGGCTGCGTGGGTCCAGGTGCCTGCATTGGGCATTTCTGCACCTGGACCCATGCCTCCTTTGTGCTTGTGATCCACTCTGGGACCCATGCCAGGTATCCCATTGGATGCTCAACTGGGGCAGTGACTCTGCCCCCTGCTGCTCCACAGAGTGCTGCACACCAGGGAGGGAGAATGTACCAGCAGACAAGTCGTGGCCATTAAGGAATACCGGTGGTGCGCACCTGTCAGCAGGTGCGAAGCTCCGCTGGCAGGATACACACTTCAGGTGCGTAATTCCCTCCCTTTGGAGCATTGGCCCCCATGTAAGCGAGCTCATATATACAAGCTGACCCAATGAGCTTCCTGATATGTTTCACACTGTTCTTTGGTGCTGTGTCAAAGGGTACTCTAACTCCAACCAAAGCGCTCCTTATATAGCCCAAAATTAAATGGCCAACATTAATATGTGCAGGGGCAGCAATTAACCTCCTGAAGTGCAAAACATGCAGAATAAGTATATAAAT
The DNA here is from genome assembly GCA_016271365.2 of Neoceratodus forsteri. NCBI lineage: Eukaryota > Metazoa > Chordata > Ceratodontiformes > Ceratodontidae > Neoceratodus > Neoceratodus forsteri. Next base: position 1,056,364,915 of record CM057453.1, on the reverse strand, counting down.
AGAATAAATGATATCTGACTATGAATTATTTAATTTTTTTTTTTTTTATACTGGAGAGAAGGGTGAGCTACATAGCCCTTTTTCACAAGTGACCAGTTACACATAAAAGTACAAGGTACAGAGCAGACATGCTTCAAAATAAATGCAAAGTACAACAAGCATTTGTCAATGCCGAATGTTGCTTGCTTCTATGTGCTGTTTAGGTATTTGGAAGTCATTGGAGTGCAAATATTGAAAATTTGCGAACTTACGAGCGTGCGTAGGAACTGCGCAACGCACACTCGTAAAACAGTCATTTTTAGGAAATTTTTCACCAAATTTTCAACATAGCCATTTTAAGACCTCTGCTCATGAACAGTGTCACTGTGATTTTGTTAATGTGTCCGTACATTGATTTCACACACCGACTAGCCATTCTACGCTACATGGGAGGAAACACATTTTGGTGAGATGTGAAAAATGACAGCTGTACTGCTCATAAGAAGGTGTGGTAAAATGGCAATGTTGAAAATCTGGAGTGAAAATATTGAAATTCAGCGAACTACGAGCCTGCGTGGGAACTGCGCCAATGCGCTCGATAAAACAGTCATTTTTGGAATTTTGGCACCAAATTTTCAACATGGAGTTTTGGGACCCTTCTCATGAAAGATGTCACTGTCATGGTGGTATTCAGGCCGAAGGAGTGATTTCACAATCCTCTGCTTGAAATCATGAATGGCTCTTTCTCATAATGGTGACATCATTCATGAAAGGAATCTACAATCATGTTAATCTGTGCAAAATTCAAAAAATACCTGAGATATGCAACAAAGTTGAAACCCCCTATCTAGGCCATTATACAGCTTACGGCATTTCCTCAGTTAGCGGTCGGTTTTGAAAAGTGCAGAAGTGTTCCCGGTCCGAAGCGTCGCACGAGTCTGGAGGTAAGTATGGGGTGGGGTGTGTGGGGAGGCTGGTCGCGCAGTGGGTGGGTCTGCGGTTGTGGGAGCGGGGGCTGGGAGACGCGCCGCAGGACCGTTTTCGTTTTGCAGGTTTAAAAAAAACAACATTGTGGGACGTTTGCCACGCTGGGGTGGGCTCCCAGTGTGGCACAAGGATGTTGGGGGGGTGTTCAGCTGACGGGGGATTGGGCACCCTCGTCAGCTATGGTATTTGCTGCCACGCTGGGGTGGGCTCCCAGCGTGGCACAAGGATGGGGAGGTGTTCAGCCGATGGGGGATTGGGCACCCCAGTCAGCCAAGGACTGCTTGCCACACTGGGGTGGGCTCCCAGCATGGCACCTACTACTGGGGGTGCGCAGCTCAGCCCGACTGGGATTGGGCACCCCATCGGCTACTCTGATCTTGGCGGGGCGCGCACGCCTGTGTGGGGGTGGAGCTGCGCTGAGGCAGCCTATATCTTATCGGTGCTCACTCAAGCATAGCTCCCCTTTCAACTGTATGCCACTGCATTTTGGGCGTGTCTGGAACGGCTCAAAATGCCAACTCTGAAACGTCTGCCAGCACATTGACTTGGAGGAGGAGGTGACACCTCCGAAATCTCCGATGATGGCACTATGTTTCTTGCACATGCGTGCAAGCAACATAAAAATGAAAAAGGAAAAAAATGGGTTAGACAAAATTAAGATGATTAGAATCTATTGTATTGTGAACTGTCTGTCACAAGCTAGTGGAGCCTGAGGCTGAAGGGAGGAATGTTACCTACATCTGTGAGGAGAGGTGTAAAAGTTTCTAAGGGTTAATAGCCTGTAGGTCAAAGCCCTCTGTCCAGAGGTAGCTTACCTGGAGGGGAGCTTCAATGTAAATCTAGACTGGAATGTGTCCCCAGCTAGTTGGGCAAACATTGGAAGTGCTCAACAATACACTATGGGACTTTCCGGAGAGTCACCTTGTGGAGAAGCACCGCAAAGCTATGGCCAGGCAATTCACCAGCAATGGACAGAAAGCTGCAGAATGCAGATGGAAGTGGAGGGTGCAATACTGCAGGCCAGTAAGTAAGTGACAAACAATGTTGTAGACAGTGCGTACTTTGGAGAGAACCATGGCAGGGGCAGCCACATTAACCAAGGAACCCAGTCAATTAAAGGAAACAGGAGGCTATGAACAGTCTCTTTGCTTCCAGAACTAGGCCCCTTTTAATTCAGTAAAGTGAACCCAGTCTCATTTGTACAGATTTTACCAGATTGTTAACATAGGTGTCAAAATGTAGGGAACTGTCCAAATACAGACCTAGGTATTTAAACTCTGAGACATGTTCCAGCTCAGGACAGTCCAAATCAAATAGCTGGAAGGGGGCACTCCCAGGTTTTTTGTTCACCCCCAAGAATATAATGGATTTTATTTTTTGGTACTGAGAACAAACCTGTGCTTTATAAACCAGTCCTGGAGTAGGTCAAAGTCCCACTGAATGGAATTTCTCAAGGTTGCCTGGTAATTGCCAGTATTGAAGATGAACACGTCATTGGCATAAAGGATGGTTTTCATTGTTGGGCAGGCATTGGGCAGTGTGTTCAAAAGCATAGAGTAAAGTTGAGAACCAGGACTAGAACCCACGGGGATCCCACAGCAGATTTGACAAAAGTCAGAAAGAGAGCTGTGAATTACAATCCTATGGATCTGGCTGGACAGATAGGTTTTTGAACCAGTTGCTGACATCTGGGGAAAACAATTGCGGAAGGACAAAGCTTGCATCACTAGTTCTTTGTCAACAAGGTTGAATGCTTTGTTGGGATCCGCAAACACTGAGGTTACAAAATTACCTTAGTCTGTTGCTTGGTGTACAAAGTCTGTGACACTCCCTAAATCAGTGTCTGTGTTGTGTTGTTGGCGGAAACTATGTTGGGCGTTGGTCCACAGACCAATTTGCAGGATGTACTCGGAAGTCTGGTCAAAGACTATCCTTTTGAAGACCTTTGACAGAGGAGTCAGAAGAGAGATTGGACAGTATTTGGAAATGAGATGTTCACAACCCAGCTGGTGAATAGAAATAATTGTGGCCATCTTTCACACTTTTGGGTATGCACCAGTGAATAAGAAAAAGTTAAACATTTTGGAGATGAGATAAACCAGAGCCTCGCTGGCTAATTTGACTAAGCGATAATCAGTCCCATCAGGACGGCTCTACAATGCCGGTTTGACAATACTTTTGTCAGCTGGCATCACAGCATCGGAATTATATCATCCACAAGTTGCAGTTGACATAATTCCCGAATGTCTCTCAGTCCTGTTTTTCTATCGGGGGCTCTGCCCCCTGCATATTCATATTTTAGGTTATCAACTCCAGTCTGAGTTGATTTGGGGAGCGGGCACAGGACCGGGAGACAGTGTGCCCCTGTCTCAGACACACCAACACAGTGATCTGTCGATTTCATCGACAGCGATGTAGGTTGCTGTGTTGGTGTCGGTGTACAGGGGATATACCATCAGGACCAAGCACTGGTTTGTTGTTTTAATGACTCAGATATTTGGCCAAATGTTAAACAGAAATGTATTTAAAATAAGAATTTTGGAAAGGAGCTGCTGGTAGAGATACCTAGCAATTGCTGGGGAGGGGGCTGAGGAGAAATGTCTATACTTATTGAGGTCACTGAAGAAGTCATTGAACAGAGTGGTGACGGTCTTAGGGTCGCAAGTAACCCGTCTTTACCTTCAGTGGCCTACAGGGGTATAATCCATTGAAGGGTTTTGAGGACATGATAAAGCCTCCCTCTCCATCTGTACAAGACAATGAAAACCCACCATATGTATTTTATTAAAGATTATTTAAAACAAAATCTCTTTTCTTAGTTTTCAGTTAACAATTAGACTTACTTTTTTTTATGTTTGCTTACCAAAGGCCAGCATATATTGGGGCCCTATGCACGACGCCTACGCACCATAGAAACTGGGCGCATAGGAATGGATGCACATGAATGACATGGAGCAGGGTCCTGTGGACCCCTCCATGGCATTCACAAATGGGGCACAAGACAGTTATGCACCCAATTCCCTGGCCGTGCGGACAGCAATGCGCCACGGGCAGGTGAGGAGTGTGCCTGCACTACGCACCATGCACAAAAGCATGTAGTGCAGCTTTCGGGGGAGGGTGTAGTAGTGATCAGGTTACAGCAGCCCAGACCCTGCCATAACCCACAGCATGCCCCCAAAGACAGCACCCATCGGTCGAGGAGGGATCAGGATATGGTCCCCCCATGCTGCCCAACCCACTAGGCAGAAGGGGCAGGGCTTGGGCAGCTGATCTGGTGAGTGGCCGTACCAATGACAAACAGGGTCCTAGTGTGGCAGATCTGCACCCTGCAGTGTGCCCATCCACCCCGTCCCTATGGGTCAAACACCCTCCATAAACACATACCAGCCTGGCCCCAGTAGTTCCCCACATACCCCCCCCACACTTGGAACATGGCAGCCATATCTCAGTAGAGCAACACACACCCCCACCCAAAACAATATTTATTGTTATGTCTTGAATTACAACAGATTCACCAATTGCCCCGACCACTGGGTAGTACCCCCCTCACACACACTGCGATGCCCCTGTCAACATCAGTACGACCCCTGTCCCCAACACCACAGCAGGACCATTGGTGGCATTTGCTCCCCCACAACACTGACACCCCCCTGGTCCCCATATCTTCCTGTCGGTACCATGGCTCAGGAAGACCAGCAGCACAGCCCTCCGCACACCTCCTCGGCTGCCGACTGTCCAAGTGATGCTGGGTCTGCATCACCTATATATATAGAGGCATGCTTCCAGCATCACTTGGATGGCTGGCAGCCAAAGAGGTGTGTGGAGGGCTGTGCCGCTGGCCATCCCAGGCCGCAGCACTGACAGCAAGGCATGGGGACTTGGGGGGGGGGATTGTCGGTGCCATGAGGGGTCAGAGGCAAAGGGCACTAATGGTCCTGCCATGGTGTTGGGATTGGGTTCGGATTGATGTTGACAAGGGAACTGCAGTATGTGTTGGGGGTACTACACAGGGTTTGGGGCTCCTGGTGAATCAGTTTTATTTCAAGACATAATGATAAATATTGTTCCGGTTGGTGGGGGGGAGGGTATGTGTTGCTCCACCAGGGTCAGGCTGGCATGTGATGGGGGGGTGCCCTGGATGATCCATGGCTGGGACTATTGAGTCGGGGAGCATCCTCCCATGGGGCAGTGGCCCAGCAGGGGGGCAGATGTCTGTGTGCCCGGTGAGCATAGCCATGAGGCATTTTTTGAACATGGGTACTGCTCCTCACCAATGCATGAGAGTGCGGGTCCAGGTGCCTGCAGGTGCTATTCACACACCTGGACCCATGCTGACCCACACAAGTAACACACTGTGGAACCCTGGATGGGCATCCCATTGGATGCCTGCCTGGGTCCACAACTCTGCCCCCAGCCACCGTGCGAAGTCCTGCACACTGGAGGGGCAGAGCCGTGGACAGGTGGCAGCCATTTGTGAATACCTGCCTATGCACACCTGTCTGCAGGTGTGGAGCGACATGGTCTGGGTACACACCTCTGGCACATACTTTCCACCCATTAGTGCATATCCCCCACATTGCAGTCACTCTGACCTGTGAGATGGCTTTTGAGGACTTAGCAATCCTCCAACTATCACAGTTTCTGAATCACAAATCTCTGCCCTAATTCCACCCCCTCTCCACCATAATACTGTTTTCTACTTTGAAATATTTGGCCTATCAGAAGGCTAAAAAATACAAAGTGAAAGTGGGTTTTCTTGAGTAGCTGGTAGTTCCTACAGGCAACTTTCCTATGCTAGTTGTTTTATGTATGCAATGCTGTTCAGTGCTTTATTTCTTTGCCTCATGGGAATATAAGAGATGTTGCACAACAGCCAACACTTGTTCCTGTTTGTGGCCTCAGAGGTCAGTCTGCAATGCCACTCAGTGGCACTTGATAAGTCTCCCACCCGCCCATACTGGCAGCACCAGTTATATGACCTTGCCACTCAGGATCCCTCACCTGCCACCCAATGTGCTGTGGTTTGCATCAGCAGAGCAGGGAGAGAGCATTTTAGTCTCCTTGCCAGCCCAGAGGAGTGGAGCACAGCACTTCAAAGCTCTTCTCCTGAGACATAGCTCAACACCAGAAGCAAATGTTGGCAGTATCAGAGGGAAAGGGCAACTAAGTTTTTCTGATCCAGCAAACCCAACTCCCTGCCACAGTCAGATACAAGGTGCCCAGGCCCTGGTGCTGCTTCACAATACCACCACAGCTTGACACTGGGGTGCCCTTGGTGCCACTAGACAACACCTCCCCCCCCCCACAATCTGACACTGGGCTGCCCACACTTTGGTGTCGATAAACACACCACTCAGCCCACCATAGGCTAACACCGGGATGCCAGATCCCCAGTGCTGCCAAACAATACCTCAAACAGTCTGACATCAGGGTGCCCAATCCCCTGTGCCACTACACACATGGACATTGGGGTGCTCATTCCCCAGTGTTGTTTCCCTGAAACAAACAAAACCATCCATCACTGATTGTCATTTTTTTAACCTGAAAAAAAGAAAACAGTCCAGCAATGTCTTATAGCCTCCCATCCCCAATCCAGCACCCATGACACCACATCCATCATCCTTCATTTACCACACTATGGTCCCACAATGTACTCCTCTAAGTGACTGCAAATGCTTCCACTACCACACCCGGCTGCAAACTAAAAATAAGGAATTTCATATTTTTTTTAATGTGTTATTAACTTTTATTCATGTTGGCCACATCAGAAGAAAAGGACAACTAAGTTTTTCTGATTCAGCAAACCCAACTCCCTGCCACAATCAGATACAGGGTACTCAGGCTCTGGTGCTGCGTCACAATCCCACCACAGTTTGACAACTGTGTTGCTTTTCAAGATTTTCAACATGTGTTTTTTTTATTAGAATAAGAATCAGCATTTATATAGCACTTTCATACACAATGTATCCCAAAGTGCTTTACAAGCAATGCTAGACTGGTAGAGAAGTGACTGAATGTGTGGTGGTGGCCATATCGCACATCATCACTTACACACAGGCTAGACAATTGCATGAACCAGTTTTATGGGAAGGGACCTCGGTTTAGCATGTCATCCTTTGGACGGCAGACCCCAACTGTACAGCACCTCCCTAATACTGCACTCAGGTGTCAGTGTTTAAGGTACAAGTCCAATCCCGATGTGAGACAAGAACCCACAGCCTTCTGGTCCTGAGGCACATGTGCAACCAACTGAGCCACACTGACACCTTACAAGACACTCACCTCATGAACAAGGCACCTCATGAATAAGGCAGGTGTAATTTTTCAAATTACCTTTGAAACATGTTTTCGCAGTCCCTCCACAGAATCACCTTTCAGATGGGATTTGAAAAATTACACCATTCTTGAACATAAAGAGGGGGTAAGAAAATGGCTATATTGAAAATTTGGGGTCAGAATTTAAAAAAAACAACAAAGCTATGAGGAAACACTGAAAAGTTTCAACATTTACTCATAACTTTGGTATTTTTTGAGATTCTGACCCCAAATCTACATAGCCATTTTTTTCTCCAGCTCATTTTTCAAATCCCCGTCCCAATCCTGTTTTCACAGTCAATCTGCAAAATCTTGTTTCAGGAGGGATAGTGAGGCTTAAAAAGGGAGGAGGGTGGGCAGAGGGTGACTGTGAAAAGGCAGAGATACTAAACAAATATTTTTGCTCAGTATTTACAAATGAAGAGGGGGAGGTACCTAAAACAAACAGTAGAAACACTCTGGATACAGAAGTTGATACCAGCCCATTTACAGAAGAAAGGGTTCTGACAGAATTCTTAAAACTGATGGTGAACAAAGCAATGGGGCCTGATGGGATTCATCCCAGAATTCTAAAAGAACTAAGGGTAGAACTAGTGACACTACTGACTACCCTCTTTAACAAATCATGGGAGGATGGGGTGGTACCCGAGGACTGGAGGAGGGCAGATGTGATTCCCTTCACAAAGTGGGAGCAAGGCAGAAGCAGGAAACTACAGACCTGTTAGTTTAACCTCAGTGGTAGGAAAATGATGGAATCACTTCTGAAGGAAAGAATTGTTGGTATCTAGAGGCCAGAGGGCACAGGACCCAAGGCAGCATGGATTCACAGCGGGAAGGTCATGCCAGACAAATCTGATAGATTTCTTTGACTGGGTGACCAAAGTAGTAGATCAGGGAGGGGCTGTGGACATGGCCTACCTAGACTTTAGCAAGGCATTTGACACAGTCCCACACAAAAGATTAATATACAAGTTAGCCAGCCTGGGAGTGGGTCCCAAGATGACAGTCTGGGTAAAGAATTGGCTGGAGAATAGGACACAGAGAGTAATAGTAAATGGAGTTCACTCTGAAGAAAGGGGGGTTACTAGTGGGGTACCGCAGGGTTCAGTATTAGGACCGGTCCTCTTCACTGTCTTTATAAGTGACATTGCAGAGGGACTAGAAGGAAAAGTATGTCTCTTTGCAGATGACACAAAGATCTGCAACAGAGTTGATGCACAAAGTGGGGTGGAAAGGATGAGAAGGGACTTGGCAAGGTTAGAGGAATGGTCAAATGTATGGCAGCTTAGATTCAATGCTAAGAAGTGCAAGGTAATGCACCTGGGAAACAAAAACCCAGGGGAAGAGCACACAATGGGGGGTGAGATACTAACAACAACAAAAACGGAAAGGGACCTGGGGGTAGTCATATCAGATGACCTAAAGGTGGGCAAGCAATGTGACAGGGCAGCAAGGAGGGCTGGGGGGCATACCTCTCAACCTCTTGCCTCATGAAACAGGGACAAGGCTTAAAAAAATCAGGGACAAAGACCCAAAATCAGGGACACATCTTAAAAACTGGTGCTGTTCACTCAGAAAGCTAACAGAATAAAGGGATTTGTGTTAAGATGCATTTTCTGAAGAAAACAAAATCTGTAACTTTAATGTTTGACATTATTTTCCGCTTTTAATCCCCACTGTTCTGTCACAAAAACACAAATTTTATGAGGGACAGAGGAAAATTTTGAGGTAAACTCAGGGATGTCCCTGAAAATCAGGGACACTTGAGAGGTATGCTGGGGGGATACTGGGATGCATAGGGAGAGGCATCACCAGTAGAAAACAGGAAGTTATTATCCCTCTGTACAGACAGCTAGTGAGACCCCATCTGGAGTACTGCGTGCAGTTCTGGAGACCCAGTCTCCGCAAAGACATAGACAGGATGGAAGCTGTCCAATGGAGGGCAACTAAAATGGTGCAGGGTCTGCACCGGAAGACATATGAAGAGAGACTTAAGGAGCTTAATATGTATAGCCTCAAGGAAAGGAGGGAGAGGGGGGACATGAAAGAAACTTTCAAGTACCTCAGGGAATCAACAAAGTCCAAGAGGTAGCATCTTTCAAAAAAAGAGGTGCGCAAGAACAAGGGGCACAATTTGAAGATGGGGCAGCTCAGAGGTAATGTGAGAGTATTTTTTCACAGAGAGGTTGTGGATGCATGGAGCGGCCTTCCGGAAGGTTGTGGAGTCAAAAAACAGTGGTGGAATTCAAGCATGCATGGGACAGTCATAAAGGCAATTCTAGGGGGTGGGGATAGGAAGAAGTAGGCTGCTGGTTAACTAGGACCTGCAGCTTATCCATTAGGTAGGGAATGGGCAGACTGGGTAGGCCAAGCGATCCTTATCTACCATCAAATTCTATGTTTCTATGTTTCTATGATTTGATAAATGGCAACTGTCATGCTCATATGATGGGATAATAAAAATACAATCTTGAAAATGCAGGGTCACAATCCAAGAAACCCACCTCTTCATTTCCCAATGATAACAATCACCCTATTAAAATTCATGTTTTTTTTATTTTAACCACTACACTATCTAGACCCAACAACTACACAGTAAACACAGGCAAGCAATCATGACTTGCATCGGCCAATGTTTATACATGTTCTGTTTGTAGAAGTGCTGTCGCACTGTGAGTCACCTGATCAGTAATGACTCACAATGGTATACAAACAAAAGAACAACATTGTAAAGAAAGAGCAGTAAGTCTGTTGTTTAACAATAAAACAAAAAAGTCAGGGTGTTTGTGCACATGGGTGGGAGCTAAGAGGGGAATACTGGGTTTGGTCAAATGTCAGTTTTTAGGTCATATGTCACACAGTGATTTACAGCTCTAGAACACGTGGCTTGGACTCGATATAAAGGCCTTAACCATGGATTATAAATATAATAACAGATTTTAGAAATGTTTGACTCTACAGTGTCAATATTAGTTTTGACTTATGAATGTCTGAACTTTAAACTTTATAGCTGATTAGAACAACTGTATATTCCATCAATTAATAACCATCAGTTTTACAAAACCTCTCCGACAATATCTTTCCCCATCTCCACTCAGTTTCTTTGAGGCAGTTCCTTTACTCTGTTGGAACATAAAAGCATATTTGACTGTTTCTGGAACAGCATAATTCACAATGTTTTAAAACAGACGATACTCACTGAATCCTACCTCCATCTAAAATATAAAAACACTCTAGTTTAGCAAACAATATCAGAAATTATTAAAATGTTGTTTACAAGGTGGTATTATAATATCAGGAAACATTTGGCCTATTTAAAATTAGCAGATAAATAAATTCTTACGTTAATGACAATTCCCAAAAACAAATTACAGTCTACTTATTCAATGCACTGATACTCGCAGTCATACAGCTAAACAGCATAAGTTAGATTAAAACTTATAAATGGAACCAGCTCGATGAAGCAAAGGGCTGAGGCACTGACAAGCACTTTCAAACAGAGGAGAGAAAGAAGTAAGTGCCTTAAAGGTAAGAAGGAAGCTGCAGCTGGTAACACAACTGAAACAGTATTCCAGGCGGCCAGGGTTCAAGTCCCAGCTGATGCATTTCTTTCTTTCCTCTGTTTGTATGTGTTCCATAAATATGCATACCATACTCTTGTGATTGAAGCTGGGACATCAGAACAAGGAAATGGGGGCCCAAGAGTTGTATGACACCCTGTACACCTTTCCAGACCCCTACCACATCCTTACACCTCAGCTCGATCTGGATGTGCATTCTGGGAGGACAGCCCTCTCCTCCTGTTCCAACCATGTTGGGGGTGATCCATGGGCACAAAGGTCAAAGTAAGAACAGGGTAGGTGGCTGCCTGCCTGGGGGGGGATGGGTATGGAGCAGAGTGGCCACCTAAGGGGTAAAAAGCTAAATGGAAAAAAATGATAAATGGACCTGACATGTTTGAATAAGAACATCAATTAAAACTGCATAGATATTTCAGCTGTTGATAGCACTGCCTGCTGAGGAACCATGATTCACAAGAAAAATGCAGTAAGCTGCTATGCATGAGCAATAACACTAGAGGATGGATAAGTAAATAAACACAGTACACGGTTTTAATCACCATGGGGACAATTCTCCAAGGGTCACAATGTACACGTGAGCCACGTGTACATTGCATGCCCCCCTACCCAGCCACGGATGTGCACAGAGTGCACTGATTTACAACTGCAAAGCACCCACAGGGCAGCTGTCCGTGCCTGCCCCAGGCACACAAGTGTGTGAGGACAGATCGGCGAACACAGGTGGGCATACAATGGGATGCCCAGTACCAGTCCACTAGTGGATCCCCCCACACCATGTGGTGTCAGGGATTCTGGGATGTGCGGTGGGGCCACACACCCTAACACCGGGGAGCACCCAGACCGCCATCCCCCAGCAGTTGCAGTGGTCCAGGAGGTCTGGGATGGTTTGTCTGAGCTGCCCTATGGTGTTTGCCACTGCAGGCGGTATACAGTCAGGGGGGCACACAGTGGCTATGGCTGCCTCTGGATCACATAGCTTGCACCTCCCTTGCCCAACGCTCTGCACTTACATGAATAGCGTGGAGCATGGGCATGCCCCCTGCTCTACCCCCCCCAGACTGGACCCACGTGGAGCTCCACGGACAGCTGGGGGATCCGGTGCATGACAGCCCTGTGCCCCTTTGGTGATTTGGGTACAGGGGATGCAGCGGCTATGGAGTGTCTACGCATCACAGATATGTGGTACATAGGCACTAGACCCATAGGAGAATCGCCCCCAATATGAAGCTTTTTAGAACTAGAGTACAAAAAACAGCAGTTTTCCTATTGCTAATGGCTTCTTGGCCTCTTTAAGTGGTTAGCTACCAATGAGAAAGTGCCATGGAAACAGATCAAGACAGCTAAATTTCAGATTTATTCTTTGTAAAAGAACAATAAAACAAAAAGGGCACACCTTCACCTTGCAGGATCCAATATATACTAAATGCAGCAATACTGGAGGACTCTGGACTCACTTATGCTACTTTGATAACTATGGCAAGCTCTGCGCCACGTCAACCTATGCTTTTATGCTACCTCCATGCACTCTTAACCACGCTCACTCTGTGCTCTCCTTTTCTGATTTCAGCATTAGTGATCTACGGACCTATTTACACTACTTGTAGTACTATGGGTTAGCTAGTATGACCTTGTAGCTTTTAAATCAGTTTATTTGAGTTGGGGGACTTTGCCCCACAACCACCATGTTAATAAAAGAGGGAGATGTGTGAGCAGAGTCCCCCAACTCAAATAAACTGATAAAAAAGTACTACACAGCCATACCAACTAACCCCGAGTACTGTAAGCTGGTACATAAATAGTACAAGTGGGTCCACAGCAGAGCGGCAAATAGCAGAGCAGTACTATAGCAAAATGTATGCTAATTCCGTGATGTACTGCTATGCTATTTGTGTGGGTCCAGAGTCCTCCAGTATTGCTGTAAATGCAATCCCATGAACCCCAGGGGTTTCTAGAGAGATTCACTGTACTCTATATAGTGGTACGCTGGGACAGCCAGTGCCAGTCACACCCCAAGGGTGGGGTGATTGACCATTGGCAGTATTTGAAAGGTGACTCAAATGCTGTTGTGGTGGGGAAGTAGACAGTAAAAAAGAAGGAGAGGAGATGTGACAGTGGAGGATACTCTTGGGAGTCCAACATTTGGGTGGGAGCCGTTCTGCAACCACCCCAATTCAAGAACCATTTCTTTGGATTTGTGTAGAGTACTGAACAACCAACTGAAATGGTCGCTGTACTCAATGCCTGGTTGCCCCTCCTGAGATAGACATCAGGAGAGGAGGATATAGTATCTGGAGATGAACATGTGACACTAACTGGAGTATGGGATAGACTGGTTCAAATTGTTAAAAGAGTACTATGGAGAGGGTCGGTCAGAAGGGGGCAGCTGGAGGTCAAAGGAGCATAAAGCGTGTATATATATATATATATAAAGAGTATTATGGTCAGAATTTGCAAAAACATAAATGTTGTGCACAGTTTTTTGATTTCTGTGTGTAATCCTAGTGTGTCCTTCCCTTTGTCTGCTATTAGGGGTTTTTTTCTAAATTAGCCTGCTAGTTTTATGGTAATGTTATGGCCCCTGGGGATTTCCATCTTAGCATACTTTATTGCTCTTCTTTTTCCTACTGTACAATGCTTCCTGTCCCATGTAAAAGTGATGTATCCGGGACCATAGATTCAGCAAGTCCTTATTTAGAGCCAAGTTTACAACTGTGGAGCTGTGATTTTCAGTAAGTTTCTTGATCCAGTAAGCACAAAAGGCTATATTTACAGTTTAGCAAATAAATACTTGAGGCTAACTGAGTGGGTTATTCTGTAAGAAAATAGCTAGAGTCTTTACTAATATAGCACTGATGATCCAGGGTGATTTTTGTGCTTTTTATGGCTGTGTGTAGTCTGATGAAATGAAAAGTTTTAAAAGCAAAACATTTACTCCTGCTTGCTAGACCTAACATGCACATAGAAAACAAAAATATTGAATAAGAGTTATTTAGTAGAGGCCAGACCATCAGGCTCCTATCTCTAGTACTTCCTGAATCTATGGTCCCTGGATGCATCACTGTCACATGAGACAAGAGGCATTGTAGGAAAGAGCAATAAACCATACTAAGATGGAGATTCCCAGGGGCCATGAAACTACCAGGCTAATTTAGAAAAAACTCCTAATAGCAAACAATAGAAAGGTGACACTAGGACTACACACTCACACACACAAATCAAAACACTCTGCACAACATATGTTTTGCAAATTTTGACTGTAGTACTCCTTTAACTTTGGTTACAGGATTTGTGGGTTCAAGAATGGTGCATGTACAGTGTCTCTTGGGACTGATAGGGTGTTGTACGATACAGCTTGGTTCTACCATTGGTACTCTGAGTATATGGTCAGGTATCAAGAGTGAACTGAACTGAGATGATTTCTACTGAATTGCATTTTATTGCAAAGACAGGCCAGGCATTGTTATGCACTGTTCCTTATAAGGTTATTCTACTCTACAGTAAGGCAGGGGTTACTGCGTTGCACTGTAGGCTGTTATATTCACCAAAAATGATATAGTGGAGTGGAGTGGAAAAATTGTTTAACCAGGAAAGGCACACTAAGCTGAAGCTTGTTTCCAGGTGTGACCTGGGAGCACAAAAAAGTTAAATGACTTGCTCAGGGTCACACAGTATGCAAGTGGGGGCTGTGGGATTAGTAATAATCACACAGACACTAAATTGGAGTGAGCTGGTAGGCTTACTGCACTGTATAACACTCAGAACAAAACTGCAGAAGGTGCGGGCTACTGCCCGCCAGATAAGGGTTTATATATAGGCTAGCGAATGCACATTAGCAAGGCATACGTAAATTGCGTATGCTAATTAACTTCCTTACATCTCCCTTCTCAATTAAACTTTTCCCCCAAACATAAAATGTTTAAAGTTCTATGTAGCGCAATGTTTTTATGAGTCTATGTAGTCACAATGCCAGGCAGGCCTTCGGATCTCCCTTCCATTGATAGCTAATTCTCCGACTGGAGCTGGTGCCAGCCAATTGGTCCCAACTGCTTGGGGCGGGGCCAACTCCACAGGCTCGTTTTGTAACTGCCCCAGTGTTACATGTGGTGGGACCTCCATTGCAGGCACCTCTGGGATTCCATAATTCTCCATCATGTCATCCAGCTCTCTTCTCCTCCTTGGATGTGCGAGTTTTGTAGGCTACAGTAGCGGCACGGTTTAGGGGTTAACAAAGGGTCTCTCCTATTTCTTCTATACAATTTCCCATTTGCTTGGACCACATAGGAACGTGGCTCTTCAGCATGTCATTCCACAATTGCAGGAGTCCAGGTATTCTCAAGTGTTCGCAAGTAAACAGGCTGCCCCAGCTGTAAGGCTGGGAGTGGTCGAGCGTGCAAATTGTAATAAGATTTTTGTTTTTCTTGAGTCCCTCGCAATGCAGCTCGCACAGCTTCTAGCAAACTTCTAGCACTTTTGATTTGGGTAGCTCAGATCTGGCAGGTATTAAAGTTCTGGTCCTGCGGCCCATAAGCAGCTGTGCTGGAGATGCTGGCCCCTCCAGTGGGGTGTTTCTCAATTCCAAAAGCATTAAGTAAGGGTCTTGCTGGTCCACTTGTGCTTTCTTTAACAGTCCCTTTATTGTTTGAATGGCTTGTTCTATCCTGCCATTACTCTGGGGGTATCTTGGTGAAGATGTCACATGTTTAAACTCATACTTTTGTTAAAAGTCGTTGAATTCAATGCAGGCAAATTGCAGGCCTCTATCTGTTATAAGTATTTCTGGAATACCATGTCTTGCACATTATGATTTAATATGGTTAATCACTGTTTCACTTCTTGTATTTTGCAACTTGGATATCTCAATGTATTTGGAGTAGTAATCGTCTATAGCCAGATAATTTTCCCTTTCAAATTCAAATAGATCAGCCCCAACCTTTTGCCAAGGTCTCACTGGTATCTCATGTGGCTGCAGTGGATCTCTAGATTGTGCTTTCCTGAATTGGTTGCAAATGCCACACTCAGCCACCATGTCACTAATCTGGCTGTTCATCCCTGGCCAGAATAAAAGCTCCCTGGCCCTGCTCTTGCATTTTTCAATGCCCAAGCGGCTGCTGTGTAATCTGGGTAACATGTCTGGTCTCAGTGATGTGGGGACTATCAGTCTCTCCCCCTTCAGCAAAAGTCTATTTTACATACTAACATACTAAGATGCCAGCAGAGTAGGCCTAAAGGTCTATCGAGTCTGCTCGAACATCAGCACCTGGTCAAGACACCATTGCTGCCCACCCCGCCTCCCCTGTAAATCCCCCCAACCCCATCCCCCACCAGAGTTACACTTCCATTTCTGGCATTCCTCAGCTTTACCTTTCCCTTATTTCTGTTGAGATTTCATCTCTGAACTGCCAGTACTGCCTCATCTCAGGGTGCACTGATGTTTTCTCCTGGGGCCACCCATTCAAAACAGTGCCTCTCAACTTGACCAATGCTGAATCTTAGCTAGTCTTTTTCTGAAACAATTTCAGTTTTTCATCACTGATAGGCATATAGTCCACCACGTAAACCTCAAATTTTGTCTAGTTCATTTTCTGGCACAGAATTTTCTTCCACGGCTCTACTCAGTGCATCTGCTATATGAAGCTCTTTACCCACTTTGTACTGTACTCTCAAATCATACCTTAACAGTTTTAGCATCATGCGTTGAATTCTCGGTGGGGCTGTGGCCAGTGGTTTTTTGAAAAGGCCTTCTAGGGGCTTGTGATCTGATTCAACATGGACCCTTGGTCTGCCATAAATATATAGATGGAATTTAGAACAGCCAAACACAATAGCTAGAGTTTTCTTTTCAATTTGTGCATAATTTCTCTCAGCTGTATTAAGTGATCTGGAAGCAAAAGCAATAGGCCTGTCTTCTTGCAGCAGAGCAGACATGCACCCAGCCCTTCTGAAGATGCATCGGCAGATAAGTCAACAGGTTTCCTTAGATCATAGTAGGCCAGCACTGGAGGGTTTGTGACAACTGTTTTTGCAGTTCTTGAAAGGCCTGTTGGTGGCACTCCTCCCAATGCCATGCTATTTCTTTCTCTAGTAACTCTCTCAATGGCTTATTTACAGTGGATACATTTGGAATAAACTTTACCAGGTAGTTTACCATGCCCATAAATCGCTGTAAGTCAGCCTTATTTTGGGGAACAGGTATCTCCATGAAGAGGATGGTCAGCCAGGAGCTTGCGTCATCGGGAGAAGGGAGATGCAGGTGGTGGTAGTAGGATGTCAGGATAGGCAGGAGCCCATGAGATCCCATGTAAAGTAGTGGATCAGGCCACGACGGCTGTGGGGATGATGGCAGGGTCTCCACCGGGTTGGAGGCCAGTGGCAGTGGATCTCCCTCATATCTAGCATGGCATGGTGGTCTGAGATTTAGAGGGAGCCAGAGAGCCCTTCACCCACAGGAGGGACCTGCCTGGAGGGGCAGGTCCTGGGGCACTGGCATTAAAGGGCCACATGGGTCACAGGTCTTATGGACAGGCCTTGGGGGGTGCCTCTGGCTGGAGCTTACTGCAAGCCCAGGATGAGGATATCAGGGATGTGGGCTTGGGGCTGTGCACCATTCAAATGGTCATCTGGGAGTGCAGAAAAGGAGCTGGGGTGCCATCAGAGGAGGAGTGGGCTGCTTGGGGGGTCTGGGCGATGGCAGAGCCCAGATCCCACCCATGACAGGTATCCCAATTAAGGTAGCACAGGCACTGGAGCAGGGCCGGGTTTGAGGGCTGCTGCACCAGTAGAGAGAGAGAGAGAGAGATATGAGTGTAGGTGTGGGGACTGGTGCTGTGACTGGGATCACTAGCAGATTTAGGTTCCATGAGAAGTGAAGGAGATTGGGTTACAGGACCTGGGTTGGAGAGAAAAAAAATCCTGGTACCCCTCAAGATTTGGGCCTCGGTCCAGGGCCCAGGTGGAGGAAATAGCACACTTTCTCACAACAGAGATAGGGCAACCGAACAGTGCCAGACCAGACAAAGATTAAGGAGAGTGGGTAACCCAGAATAGAAAAAGAGAGAAAGATTTGGCTTTCCAGCGCCTGTGAGCCAAAAGCCTGTGGGTCTTTTCCAAGAAGGGGGGTTCTTTGGGTAAATCATCCAAGAGGTTAGAGGGAAGAATCCCTGCTTGTACTTCCTGTAAACCATTTGTGCTGCTCAGAATGTCCAGCCTGGGTATATTTGTACAAAGTTCAGATAGCCCCATGGAGCTGTTTTATTTATTCGATGAAGGATGTGACTCTTGCATTCCTGGAATCATTTTGGGTGCAGGAGCTAAAATAAAGAAGCTAATTGGGAAGAAACTTGCAATGATTCTGTCTTTATTTAAGTTGGAAGGGGGGACAAATGAAATGGAAAGCCCCCTCCCTTGTGTCTAATTTATTTCATTAGTTGTAATTCCAGAAGTTGTCATCAGGCTGCATCGGGATCGAGGGGCTCCGGGGCTCAGAAGAGACAGGAGGCTGCAGTTTTGGAGATCCTATTCTGGTGGTCAGTGTTTGGGGAAAATCCAGATTCAGAGGTGAGATCGAGAGTGCACATGGAAATGAAGGGTTCTATGTGATAATAGTGACCACCAAAAGGCGGTCCCTATTATCGCGACCTGCATTATCGCCAAAAACATTTTCAACGATATACAGTAAAAGGCTACTGGGAAACTGTGCATGTGGGGGGGGCAGCGCCCCCCACCCCCCTAACTAAAGATTCTCAACTCCTGGGAGGGGTGCATGTCGGGGGGGGGGCACAGCCAGGTTTTAAAAATAAATTAAGTCCCGCTGCTGCGGGATGCAGCAAAATTGTACAAGCCCCCAGTCCCAAACCCAGGGCCTGATCCATCAGAGCCAACCACCCTACCCACTATACGGTTGGCTCGGTGGAAGCAGGCACACTACAGAGTTACAACCCTGTTCCCCATCCCTCCATGTCCTGTTGTCCATCCTCCTTTCCTGTCGCCCACCCTGCCCTCGCGGTCGCAACATTCACTGTTCCCCTACCATCGCCCACGACGATAGCGCCTTCATATGGGTCCCTGTTTTGACAGTCACCCATATGCGGTCGTTATCATCATGGTATACTGAAATGAAGTTGTCAAGAGGTAGGACAGGTATTTTCCTATCTTATTTGGGGGTGCACTGGCTCAGGTGTTTGTGCTTATTTTAGCTCTCCCCTATGCCTCCTGAACCATCTGCAATGATAATTTACGCCCCTTGATGAGGGGGTGGGGGTGGGGTTACATTTGTAAGCTTCATTTCCTAACAAGTAGAAAGGCCCAACACTGGGGTCACATTTGCATTAATCATTTGAAATGGCAACAGGTAATACTTTTGCTTAAAACGTGTTAGCAACATCACTTTGCCTTTCACACCAAGTTTACGCCCAGAATAAGAAACCAATCTAGCTGACGACCTTTGAACTGCTTCTCCAGACAATGTCTTATACATCTGAAAAGGCATCACATTACTCTCTGCTCCAGTGTCTAATTTGAACGTCACCATTTTCCCATTTATGCTCAGATTTACTTTCCAGTCAGACTCAGGTTTATAGGTAGTCACAGTCTCAGTACTAAAAGTACTTTCAATTCCCTGGGCATCTTCTCTAACAGCATGGATCTCACTGTGTTTACCCACACAACATACTCTAGCAAAGTGATTTTTTCTGTGGCACAATCTGCAGTACAGTCCATGTGCTGGGCATCTGTTTATCTCATGCTCACGACCACACTTTTCACATTTGACTTTATTCATTTGAGGTACATAACTCCCTTTACTCACACTGGCACTTGCTTTTACTCTCTCTTCCTGGACAACTGCTACTTGCACTTAACTTTCATCCTGAGCATTTCCACTTAAGCGTTTAATCTGTGTTTCACTCAGTTCAGTGACCCTATTTATATCTATGGCATCATCTAATGTTAAGTCTGCTTTTCTCAATAGTCTGCAACTCACATGCTCACTCTGTATGCCACACACAATTCTATCTCTGATCAACAATTCAGTTAAATCTCCAAATTCACAAGATTTAGCCTTTAGCCTCAGTTCAGTCACATATGAATCAATGGACTCACCCAGATTCTGGCTCCTAGTATTGAAAAAATGTCTCTCATAAGTCACATTCTTTCTCGGGTTACATTACCTCTCAAATTGTCCCATAATTTTGTTCAGTTGCTCCTTCTCTTCCTCTTTTTCCCAAACTAAAGCTTTGAATACCTCTAGTGCATCAGGGCCTGCCACGTGTAAGGAGGTCATAGCCTGGATTTTTTGGGATTTTTCAGTGAGTCCACTGGCAACTGAGAAAATTTCAAATTGCTGCTTAAATCTTCTCCAGTTTCCAGCAACATTTCCATGTAGACCGAGAGCAGTAGAAGGCTGCAGGTGGTCCATTCTGACACCATGTAATAATCACGCAGACATCAACGTGGAGTGAGATGGTAGGTTTAATGTACTGTGTAACACTTAGAATAAAAGTGCAGGCTACTGCCCACCACATAAGGGTTTATATATAGGCTAGCACATGCGCATTAGTAATACATATGTAAATCGCGTATGCTAATTAACTTCTTTATAGGATTCAGACCCAGGTCTCCAGGTTTGCAGCTCAGAGCTCTTAACCACTATGCTATACTGCCACATTGATCTAAATGCTTTGCATGGCACAGTCAGATATTGTCAGAGTGGAGGCTGTCTAGTGTGAGAGAAATAAAGGTGATGGTAGGTTGTTAGCAAACTCATGCTGTTTATTGCTTTGCATTCCACTGAGTAAATATATTATAGGCA
Organism: Neoceratodus forsteri; assembly: GCA_016271365.2. Classification (NCBI taxonomy): domain Eukaryota; kingdom Metazoa; phylum Chordata; order Ceratodontiformes; family Ceratodontidae; genus Neoceratodus; species Neoceratodus forsteri. The sequence goes on along the minus strand of CM057453.1, from coordinate 1,056,344,248 downwards.
TGGTTGAGGATGAGACTGTGTCCAGCAAGTGTCTGAACAATATGGCCCGCGTTGCTGTTGCATGAAATTTGGGCTTGATATGAATCAGTCACCTGTGCAGGTCTAGTATCTCAACCTGCTTCAGAAAAATAGGACAGAGAAGGAGGAGAAACACCAGATCACGTTTGCAGTGGTTGTGGGAACCTACCGAACTGTATAAGTACAGAACATAACTTGTGTGTATTAGAATAAATGCCCTGTTTGAAATTGCATATGTGGCTGTGTTGTAGTCATTGACATTGTGTTATGGGATTATCCCAGTCTTTCATGCCCAACATCCCTTAAAAGCCCCAATCACTTTGCCCATTAGAAAGGGTCTTCCTTAGTCCTGAGGAACCCTGTCCAGACCCCTCTTGAAGGCGGGAGGCCTTTATGCATAACCCAACTGCTACCAGTTGGCTTACATCTGGAGAAGTTGGTATACACATTTGGCCACAACAGAATTGATATTTTTTAATCTGAAACTTGTAAGGTCAAAAACTTTTGTGTTTTTGTTCAGCTAGTAAAGACAGAAGACATACAGAAAACCTAGTCAAAAGGTGGACTGAAGAGACAGTCACAGATGTTTTCATAGACTCGATTATTAGTTAAGACACCAACAAAGGGCATCAGTAAACCTATCCATTGGCACAGGGGCAGGGTGCTGCTTGTATCCATTGGCATAGGGGTGGGATGCTGCTTGCAACACTCAAGACTCAGGTTCAGAAACAAGCCCAGGTTGTCCAGGGGGGATCCAGTGTTTCAGAGAACACTCTCCTTCACTGGAAGGGGTCACTGCCAGTCTCCACTGTAGCATTGTCATCTGGGTAACCACAGGAGGAATTAGTGGCTGGGAAGGAAAGGGCATTGGCTGGCTATGCATGGCACCATATAACCATGTGCATTGTGAGCTCTGGAGCCCTCATCGCTGACATCTGGGGATGGAAAAAAATTAAAGGGGAAATTCTCTTGTACTCTCAGTCCCCACACAACCTCCAGTACCCCCTACTCATATGTGCTCCAGAGTAGGGGAAGACTTGTCCTCCTTAGGCCCATCTCGAGGACAAACCAGGGAGTTGGAAGGAGGGTCACAGGTAGGGGTGACTGGGCTGAGTATTTGCCTAGGGCTGATAGGGAGCATGATCAGGACTGAAAAAGCACACATCAAAATGAAAAGGACACCCGCAAATCATCTGCAAACTTCCTTATAGAAACCAGAGATGGGGAAACTGGCTCCTCTTCCCACTGAGACAAGAGATTGTCTATATCCTAACACATGACCTAGCTTGGACTCACATCTTGCCCCCCCTCTGAGCAGGCTGACCCATATTGGTCCAGATTATCTGGATCAAATTCCCAGAGGCTGCGGCTAGAATACAAACCAGGTCACAGCTGCCTGGCCCATCTCTAATGAGAGCAGTGCAAGTATAATCTATGAAGCATCTGAGGCCAGACATTCAAAACGGAAGACATTTCACACATGCAGCAAACAATGCTGCACAAGGTGGGGGGGGAGGTCCCTACGATTTCTGTCACATGCATACAATTTTAAAAAGGTTGCTTTTTCACAATTGTTTTCCAATTTATGGCATTATGTGAAAAAAAAATGCTGACTGCACAGAAAATGCTAAAAATCTCATTTTCGCCTGTGCATGGATTTTTTCCTGCACTGTCGATTCAGGCAGGAAACTTAGTTCAGGGGCAATACCAGGCACTTTGAAAATCAGGCCTTGATCTATAGTCTATACCAGACTCTACAAGAGATATGTAAACCTAAGAGATAGTTATCGAACTGAAAATGTCAACAGGAATTTGAAAGAGAACTTCCATCATAAAAAGCTTCACACTTCAGTGTGGATCTGATCCCAATTTGCACTTTTAGTGTAAAACCTAAATTTTGGCTTAGTTTCTGAGTACTTTGCATTTATCTGGTTGATCCTGCCATTCCTCTTGCCCAACAGATTATGTCAAGCACCATTAGTGGTGCAGTCCATAATCTTCTGGGGTTGATGATGTAACTGCCGGGAATCAGCCATGGGGATCTAATTAGAATTGTAGTAATTGGAGCTATGAATTGTTCTGGTTTGCTGCCCATCAGTCCAGCTTCCCTCCCGAGACTAAGTACTGCTTGCACAAGCTATACAGTTCTTAATCTCAGTACGGCAGTGGGACCAGCAGCTGGAAAACAGAGTGATGAATAGCTTCAATTACTACAACATCTAATTAGATCTCCCGAGGCTGAAAGTCAGCTATGGGAGATTCTGGGATGCAGCCCTTATGATGCCTGCCATAAGACGCTTAATGGGAGAGGTGGAAGGATCAAACAGATAAATATAAAATATTCAGCAAAAACATAAAGGTAAATTTGGACTTTTGCATTAAAAGTTCTAATGTGGGCAGCCCCTCACTAAGGTATGGGGTGGGCTCATGATGGAAATCCCCCTATAATTAATGATGCCATGATGAACAGAGAAAAACAGATTGCTGTTCAGAGCACAGACTTAGGAGAGAATTTGCTTGGAATGATGCAGCTAGATTTTTAATACATTGGGCATATTAAGAAAGTATGATTCAAAACAGTGAGAAATGCTGGTGAGATTCTAGTGCGGAGCATGAAGAACACATACACACACACATACCTACTGTATGTATTTTGGACTAGTAGTAGGTCGGGAACTGTTGTGAGGAGTTGGTGGAGTAATAGAGGGGATTTTAAGAGATAAACTGGGTAATTAACCCTGTTCTTTTCTCCCCCTTGCAGGTCCCTGCCCTGACCAGGCTTCCACTGCCGACTAACAGCTGCAGCGCAGAGCTCTTCTGGCTGCTCGCTCTCCTTCCTCCTCCCACCTATGCTTCGGATCCAGGCCCCTGCCCTGACCAGGCTTCCACCGCTGACTAGTGGTGGGGAGTTGCTCTGCCCACTTATGCTTTGGATCCAGGTCCCTGCCCTGACTGGGCTTCCAGCGCTGACTAGCAGCTGCGGTGCGGAGCTCCTCTGGCCACCCACTTTCCTTCCTCCACCTGCCTACCCTTCGGATCCAGGTATGGCCTCCCAGGGATCGAAACCCAGCAATTCAATTAACTCCAGCAACCTCTGCATTACCTGCCATTGGCTGCTGATCTCGCTCCTGGCTCACAATTGGCCATTGCAGTTTGGACTGAGCCCGTCTTTTTTAAATTAAAATCTCTCTATTTGACTCTAACACCTTATATTTTGGCTTCCATTTTAATTCCCCTATTTTCTTGCTTTAACTTAATTCCTTGCCCTGCCATGTACTGTTAATATGTATCTAGGTAGCCTATTCAATGTGTATCCAGTTTGCTAGCCTTTATTTGCTGTCCTTTTGTAGCAGTTTTTCTTCGATTTGATGCCAAGTTTAATCTGCTAAAGATTAGCCTGATAGGAATTGTTGTTTACATGAATTTTTATTCTGCAAAGTTCAGCCAGATTTAGTTTAATTACTGATTTAACTGCTAGCTAGCCTTACTTGATGTCCTTTGCAATCGTTTTCTCGATATGATGCCAAGCTCAAACTGCTACAGCTTAGCCTGGTAGGAACTGTTATATCGGAAATTTTTGTTATTCTGTTAAGTTTCTGACCGATTTAGTTTAACGTGATCTAACCTGCTACCTATTCTCAACTGCCTATCACCCCCCTCCCTGCTCCATTCACAGCTGCTTGAAATCTTTGTTGCTACCCTACCTTTCTCCTAATTCCCTTCCTATCTTCCACTGCCTATCATATTCCCACCAAGCTTCCTTTACCCTTTATTCCTTCTCAATCTAAACTCTTCCCTGACCTTCTCTGACTCTACCCTACCACCACATTTCTCCATCTTTACTGTTCTCCTCTCAATCCCTCCCCCTTTCCCTTCCCTCTGTGTTTCTTCTTGCCTGCAGTCCTTTGGTGCCAGGCCAGCCCCCCCCCCCCACGCCTCTACCTTAACTGAACCCAAGCTCACTTAATTGCTGTTCTTCTCACGTCCATTGTTTCAATCGGTGCTTCTTGCTTGCCCCAGCCACCGATTACCAATAGCACTGGCCCTGCAGTGCTCTCCATATCAGCAGTTAACCCTGTTCTTTTCTCCCTCTTGCAGGTCTCTGCCCTAACCGGGTTTCCACCACCGACTAGCCACTGTGGCGCAGAACTCCTCCGGCTACCCACTCTCCTTCCTCTGCCTGCCTATGCTTCAGATCCAGGTACAGCCTCCTAGGGATCAAAATCCAGGAATTCAATTGGTTCCAGCAACCTCTGCATTCCCTGCCATTGGCTGTAGATAATACTCCGGGCCCACAGTTGGCCGCTATAATTTGGACTGAGCCCAGCTTTTTCAAATGAAAATCTCTCTCCCTATTTGACTCTAACACCTTATAGTTTGTTCTGCCCATCCTCACCGGCCCCTACCTCGGTTAAATACCCCTTAGCCCCTCCTTCCTTAAGCCTCCTTCTCACTTATTGGCTCCTATCCTCCTAAGCATGGTTTGAGTACCAGGGTTTACTTCTTACTGCTCCTACCCCTCGCTGTTCTTACTATTCCTTCGGCTGTTGCTTGCTGTTCTTACTATTCCTTCTGCTGTTGCTTGCTGTTCTTACTATTCCTTCGGCTGTTGCTTGCTGTTCGTACTATTCCTTCGGCTGTTGCTTGCTGCTCTCTCTTTCCCTCTGTACTTTCTATAACCCTCGGCTGGTACTGATCACGACTTCTCCTTCCTTCTGTTGAATTCTATAATCACTCTGCACATGGTGCTCACCCCTAACATAAACCCCGGGTTTTACACCTAGCCAGGTTTCTCCTATTACACCCACACTTTCTAAAGCCTGTTCTAATTGCCCAGGCCTCATTTGCTCTTGGGAGTTTATTTATCGAGGTTTCTAACCCTAGGCTATTCCTGGCGATGCTTGTGCCAACCATCTTGTTAGGTTTTCTAGCAGTCTTCTGTGTGGTTTATGCTCTCAGTCAAGTCACGTCACGGCCAGACATGGGATTGTTCATGCTTTGTTAATTGTACTATCCTTCACACTACTAGACAAACTTATTGCCCTTTGCCCACTCCCCCGTCCCATGACCCCTTGCCCCTTTATCTTAGTCCCACCTACTCTGACATTACACTTCCTCGTCTCACTCACCTTATGCTTAAAAAGGATGCCTACACCCTCAGGATATGCACCAGGTCCTCACTGCGCTCTGTATGCAAGCTTAGCCTCAGTACCACTGGCCTTTGCTCTTTAAACTTAACCGTGGTTTTGCACCTACCCCTACTCCTTCTTCAAGTGGGTGACATTGAATTAAATCCTGGCCCCCCGGGACCGTAATCTACATCTGCCCTGTTGTCCCCACCTAACACTCTACGGGTAAAGGGCGTCAATAATTGCTCATCTAAACTCTCAAAACCTCAGGCCAAAAATTACTGAGATCCAGGCCTGGGCTGCTAAACTTAGCCTGGACATCCTTAGAATAACCGAAACTTGGCTGAAGCCCCACGTGCAACAACATGAAATTGATCTGCATGGTAACTCTTGTTTCAGGCAAGATCATATAGGTAAAAAGGGGCGTTGTGTCTTATTCTATGTCAAATCAAAATTTCATGTCACTGTAATCCCCTCTCCTACTGAGATACCTTCCTCGACTAAATCTTTATTTATTTCACTGACCCTTGGTAATGTAAAGAAACTCCTGATCTGTTGTATTTACCTCCCCCCCAGAGATGCAGCCAATAACTTGCATTCCCTCATGTTGGCCCTGTCTGCTCTTCCCCCGCATGACACAGTAATCTGTGAAGATTTTTACAATGCCTGGCTGTCCCTACAATAACAAGGCTCACTCTATCATCTCTGACATCAATTTTACCCAACTTATCACTGAGCCTACATGACATAACTCCAAGATCGGTACTGCAACACTATTGTACTGAATTCTATCCAAGTGCCCTCATAGGATTAAAACAGTCAGTGTGCTACCTGTCTGTATCAGTGACCACTCTTCTTCCTGTATGTTTAGTGCAACAATTTTGATGCCCCCCAATAGTTCAGGAATCCAGGAACATGTCTCAGTTTAACATAGATGACTTTTTTTTTTTGTCATAAAAATAATTTTATTCAAACACAAACACACACACACACACACACATATATAATCACATTCAGATACAGAATCCATTGATGCAGAATACTTTCAGGGTACTTTGATACTAGGCACTTACACATAAAAAATAAATCCTCTGTGATTCCTCTAAGATGTATATACCTATGCATAGGTAAGGTGCATACGGATAAGGTGTTCCGGCGCCTTGGTACTATATCCCATGTTCCTATGTCTCCATCCCATCCCAAAGAAATATACTCTCTTGCTGGTTTAAGTCTGCCAGGAAGGGGGCCCATTCTCTGGTAAAGTGTTCAAGCTTATCCTTGACAAGAAGGGTCAATCTCTCTAACACCAATGTGCACAGAGCTGATATATGCCAACATTGCACTGTGGGTGTTACACAAGACACCCAGGTATTTTGAATGCAGTGTCTTACCAGAATCAAAAGAATCCTCACCCACCTCCATAATGGTTCCCACTGGCTCTCTCCATCTGATTCCACCCTAAATAAACACGTTATTCGGTCCAACTGGATCACCCTGCCCCACATCCTCCCCAGCTCCAGGACCACCGCTTCCCAAAACCTCTGTAGAACTGGGCAGGCCCAGAAAGAGTGGATGTATGTGCCTTCTTCCTGGCCACATCTTCCACATTGAGAAGGCATAGCAGGGTGATATTTATGGACTTTGAATGGGGGACTATATACTCTGTGTATAAACTTATAAAAAGCTTCCTTGAACTTATTACAGAGCAGGAATCCCATAAGCATAGAAAGCAACATAGCCCAATTTTGATCCCGTATCTGAATACCCAGGTCCCACTCCCAAATTTTCTGAGTCTTGAGCGAAAGATCCGGCATGCACTGCCTAGATTCCCTCACAGCTTTCCCTATGAAACCTTTAGTTTCCCATTTGGATGCTTGGATTAGAGGTTCTATTTTTTTCATTTCTACTATTCCAGGTCCTTCTCTGGCTAACCCTGCCATGTAAGCCCTAACTTGAAAATACCTAAACAAGTGTCCTTCCCCCAAATTCAACCATTGACGCAGGTCCAAGAATGGACTGAGCTCTTCCTTACTACAGAGATCCTCCAAGGTCCTTATCCCCCATCTTTCCCACATCTTGAATCCAGGGACCTCCCAGCACAGCAAAAAGTAGGGGTTACCGGCCACCGGAACCAGATAGGTGTCCACTGTCACCGCCCCCTCTGCTTCAAGAGTTTGCCCCAGCTATCCAATACCGCTATAACCAACAGATTCCTGGCCTCCTGCCCTCTATATGCCCCAGAACCCCATTTCTCTAAGTATGCCAAGAGTCTCGCTCTGAAGCCCCATTATTTGAGGTCCAGCCACCTTGCTTCCTGGCGCATATGAATTCAGTCACTAATATATTTCTGCTGAACTGCTAAATAGTAATTCCCCAAATCTGGAAAATTCAGGCTGCCCCTCCCTGTATCTACCTTAAGGCATTGTAAACTTAACCTAGGTCGCTTCTCATTCCAAATAAACAAGGAGAACATACCCACCAGTTGTTTAACTTCCCTCCTGGATATCCTTACATGCATCATCTGCATAATACATACCAACCTGGGGAGGATATTCATTTTAATTAAGTTTATCCTCCCTAGCCAAGAGATCAGGAGAGATGTCCGTCTCCTTAAATCGGCCTCTATGGTTTTAATGATGGGGGTATAGTTCAGATCATAGAGGAGACCAAGGGACCATCCAATTTTAATTCCCATATATGTGAAATGTCCCCCTGCCCTCTTAAACCCCCATCCCTGGCCACACCTCATTTTCCCAGGGAGTCTCATAAGTTTAGATTTGTCTATGTTAAGTTTGTACCCCGAAAACTGTGCAAACTTCTCTACCAGCTGCAGAAGAATAGGCATAGAGGCCTCAGGCTCTGTGACAAAAAGCAACATGTCGTCCGCATACATTGTGAGTTTATGTGGCTCCCCTGAGATCCCCCACACCCCTCGGATTCCTTCTTTCTGCCGGATTGCTATCACCAGTGGCTCCATTGCCAAAGCAAAGAGCAGTGGAGACAATGGACAGCCCTGTCTTGTGCCCCTTCCCAAACCGAAACCCTTAGAGAGTGTGCCATTTACCAGAACCTTCGAATGACGGGGAGCTGTACAGTGCCCGTACCCAGCCCACAAATGTGTTCCCCAGACCAAACCGGGTTAGTATCTCAAATAAGTAACTCCATTCTACCAGGTCAAAGGCTTTTCAGCATCCATAGATATGACACAGGTGTCTTCCTTCCCCTTATCCGCCATCCAAATCACATTAAGAAGTCTCTGCACATTATGGTACGAGAGATGACCCTTGATAAACCCGGTCTGGTCTGGGTGGACAATATCAGGCAACACCAGCTCCGGTCGGCCTGCCAATACCTTTGCCAAGATCTTGACATCACAATTCAAAAGCGAAATCGGCCTCTAGGAGGCAAATTCCGAGACATCTTTCCCTGCTTTAGGGATCAAACAGATCACCTGATCTGAAAATGTTCCTGAAAGCTTCAGAGTCTCCCCTTCCACCTGTTGAAAGATGTAGCACAGTGGACCAGCCAGCTGCCCCACCTAACATTTGTAGTATTCCACCGGGTAACCATCCGGCCCACTCGCCTTTCCGCTCTGTAGCCTCTGGATGGCCCGCAGCACTTCCATCCTCGTGATAGGGCCATTCAGGGTATCCTTTTTCCTTCATCAATTTAGGTAGTTCCAAGGTATCCAAAAGGCTTGTCTAGAACCCCCCGCCATTTTATATAATCTTTCATAAAACCTCCAGAAACACTCCTCTATCTGCTTGTGCCGACTTGCGCAGCACCCTGCCTGTCTGATCGCCATAAAATGGACTGGGCACCTCCCTCCCCACATCAGTCAGACCACTGGAGGGCCTGGCTTGTTTCCCCATTCATATAGCTTCTTCTTACCAAATGTCCAAGCTGTCCTAGCCTCCCCACTGAGCAGGGCATTCAGGGTCTCCCTGACCACCTTCAGACTAGCTCTGACTGCTTCCTGCTCCCCGTCTGCAGCGTGCCTCTCCAACCCTTTCATCTTAGTCTCTAACTCCACTCTTTTGTCTCACTGCTGCCTCTTTACTTTAGCTACATACCAAATAATCATCCCCCTCATAAACGCCTTCCCTGCATTCCAAATAGTGGCCTTATTGGTAGGGGAATTGGCATTCGCTGCCATATAAATCCCCCACTGTTCTTCCAGATATTCCTTATAGGCTTTATCCCCCAGAAAATATGTCAGTAATTTCCAGAGAGGGGTCCCTCCCTTTGCCTGTTCATTGTCAGTGACGTAATCGCATAGCATGGTCTGAGATATGGATAGGGCTGTGCCGCGCGACCTGCATCCGTTTGTACCAGGCTGTGGGAGGAAGATGTAGTCTATCTGTGACCAAGTACCATGCAGATTAGAATAGAAGGTGTACTCTTTAGCCAAAGAGTTCACCTCCCTCCAACCATCTATCATCTCTAGTTCCACCATCCCCCTATGCCACTGGCAGATTGCATCATGCTGCCGGCCTCTGCCCTACGAGTGACCCAGATAGGGATCCAGGGTGCAATTCAGATCTCCCCCTAGAAGCAGGCCCAGAAACTGTTCCTTAACCAGAAGTGAGAGAATAGTACTGTAAAAGGAGGCATCAAATACCACCGGGGCATAGATGCTACCAAACGTCACCTGTTCCCCCCAGAACCCTCCCACAACAAAGATATACCTAGCCCCAGTATGATCCCTAACCACCCACTGCACCTGAAGTGGAAGATGTCTATGCAGAAGGACAGCAACCACTCATTTATGTGCCTTAATTGAGGCTGCAAAACATCTCCCCACCCAACCCCATGCCAATTTCACATGCTCCGCCACCGTGAGATGTGTCTCCTGCAACATGGCGACTTGCATCCCTGCCTCTGCAAAGCTGTAAGGAGACTTGTATGCGTCACTGGGATAGCTATCCCTTGCACATTCCAGGAACATACAGTTACATCTTGCCAATTATCCATTTTGCAGATATAACACTGTCACAGTTACCCCTACCTTTACTGTGAGGCATGTCACCTCGATCCTTACATTTCGAGCAGATGCTCCCCTCCAATTCCTCTTATATCTCCTGTGCACCTGATACACCATAGACTTGTGAATGTGAATATGTGTGCAAAAACATTTAAGCGGTAGAACAATAGAAATAATCCAACAAACTTGAATACATTCAACCAAGCCCCCCCCCCCACAACATTACTGCTATTCAGTTTTATTGGACCTGCCCTCCCCCATATCTCTTATCAACCATGCCTTGCCATACCTGACCCAGAACCAGCAGTAGAAGACCCCAAACCCCCATCCCGACTCCCCCAGCACACCAGTTAGACACTATCTGCCAAACTTGCTTGAGTGTCAATAAAGTCCCCATAGCTGTCCATGTCCCACCCTCTGCCCCCTCCCCGGACTATATAAATCATTCTCTCACCTATTCCAAAATCCAACCTGCACAACCCACATAGTTTAATCCTGAGATGAAACACCCAGGGGGCATGCAGACCTTCTTGAGAAAGCCCTGACTCCAGTGCTTTGCTTCCACCGTATGTGAGGCCATTCGTGTGACCCTACAAGGTCAATCAATATTGCTGGGTCCAGTCCCAGGAGATTTTACTTTCCAGGCACCAATATGGCCACTGGGTATATCAACAGCCACATGCTGGTAAACGCGCCATGTGGGACTACCCACCCCTCGCACCTCAAGCATAGACCCGAAAACAGGGTCCCTCTCCCACCTTAGCTCCCATGTGCTGAACTGTAAGCAGGCCATATCCCCAAGGTAACAGTCCTGCATGTGGACTGAAAGGCCTCCCCACAAACGATATCCCCTCCAGGAGCACAGCACGCCACCCCCCCGGCTCCACTCAAATACCCCAATTGTAACAAGCCCCCTCATCACCCCTCCGAACAGCTAATAATTAACAACAATATAACAGTAAATTTCCTTTAATAAGCAATATAACAAAATATTCAGTCTTTATTGTTCCAAAAGCCCAGGAAAGCCATGTGTGGGGACCCTGCACCTCCTATCTCTGGAGCGCAGGAAGAGGGTACGATAGTCCAACAAGGAGAAACATCCCCAGCAAAGAAGAAACACAGTACATACCTCCAAAGTAACTCCATTAACTTTAAAAGTTCAAATAACCTCCAGTGTCATCACGAGGCCATACAACCATTTCACTGCCAGTGTCTCAGAAATCATCCGATCTTCTTGCATAGGTCTTCCACAAACTTTGCCGCCTTATCTGCTTCCCAGAAAGAATAAACCACTTCCTCATGTTTGACCTTCAGGGTTGCTGGATATATCAGATAGTTCTCCACCTTGATAGCCCGAAGTGTAGCCATAACTTCATTGAACATTTTACGTCTTTTCAGGAGTCTCGCTGAGTAATCTTGGGAGAGAAAGAGCCTGTGGCCCTCAATCATCAGCTAGCCCTTCTCCCGGTATGCATGGAGCACTGCCTCGTGGTCCTGAAAATGGTGGAACCACATTATGATTTGGTGAGGCGGTTGCCCCACAGGTGGCCTGGCATAACTGCCCTGTGCGCCCATTCCAGTTTTAGCCTCCCGTGCTTTGTCTCCAAGTCCAACAGCTTAGGCAGCGAGTCTGCACAGAAGTCCAAGGCGCTCCCCCCATCCCTTCCAGCAGACTTCAGAGATGGAGACTGAGTCTCCAATGGTAGTTTTCCTCATAATCTGCCACCTCCTTCTTGTCCTCAGGCTCTTTTTGTAGGGCTAGTATCTGCCCTGGGACCCCCTGCAGCTCATCCTCCATTCTCAAGATTCGCTCCTCAGCATCCGTGAGTCATAACGCCTGGGCTGCCTGCTGCATCAGCACCTCCTGAAGTCTATCATCAATTCTTGTCTCCAGCTTACACAGCTGCTGCTCCAGAGCCGTGAGGACCTGGCCTGTTTGCTCTCACCCCAGGGCACTCACCTATGCAGCTGAAAGAGAAACTATGTGGTGGATCTTGGTCTGCACACAGGCTGCATATTTCTTTGCAGTTTTTCCGGCTAATTTTTGGCTTTTCCCCGCTCCCGAGGTCAGGTATTCATAGTTAGGCACTACTCGGTCTCATGGCAAAATAAATCGTGACCAGAAGCGAATTAGTGACTTTTTAACTTTAAATTACTCCGGCGAGGAGGAGCAAGGTATGGACATGTCTTGTCCCTTCAAGTGCTTATTAGTGTCCCCCATAGATTACTTTTTAATGTCAGTTAGTAACACTGAATGGACCCCCCCACCGTTCTCCTCCCAACCATAGACCAGGCCCTAGACTACTTCATTCTTATGTTTAAAGACATTATCAACAGACATGCTCCCCTACCTAAACTCAGATCTAAGGGCATCAAGGCACCTTGGCTCTCTACAGAAATCAGGTCTCTTATAAAGAATCATGATGCAGCCTGGAAATCCTACAAACACAGCCACCTACCTTCCGACTTGTTATTTTATTGTCAGCTGAGAAATCAGTGCTAAAACAGGATACATGGTGCTAAACGTTCCTATTACCTCTCACATCAGACTAACAACCTCAGCAAGCCCAAAGAATTCTAGAAGCAGACTAATTCTCTGATCAAAGGAAAAACATCCCAATGTCCCAGCTCCATATTGTCTGGTTGTGACCTTCTTCAAGATCCTCCTTCTATTGCAGAAGGAATTAATCAGTTCTTCACTGACCTTGATAGATATTCAGCTCACTTTCCACCCATCTCTGAGTTCACAGTCCCTACTCAGCCCTATGCTGCCCTTGGCCCTCGCCCTCCCTTCCACCAAAAACTTGCTGCAAGAGTGGAAGTCCACAAGCTATTATCATATCTTAAAGCAGAGAGTTTCCCTGGCCATGACACTGTAGAACCCAGGTTCCTCAAACTCGAGGCAGCAGTACTTGCATCACCTGTCTGTAATCTTCTAAACAGGTGTTTTCTTACTGGAATGGTGCCAAGACTTTGGAAAGTGGCTGTAGCAGTCCCCTTCTACAAGGAAAGGACTTATGCCATGGGAAACTACAGGCCTGTTTCAATACTGTGTCCCCTGGCTAAGATTCAAGAGTGAATCCTGTAAAATCAGTTGCAATTCTACCTGGACAAGTATTGGCTTCTCACAGAATGCCAGCATGGCTTTAGAAAGGGCCATAGTACTACCACTGCCTTGGTCAAAGTATCAGCTGATATCCTTAAAACCAGCAATGAAGGCCTAGTAGTGGGTACAGTGTTCGTTGACTTGACTAAGGCCTTCAATCTAGTTAACCACCACCTCCTGCTTGGTAAACTCCATCAACTTGGCCTAGATTGCCTAGCACTACCTAACTGATAGGTCGCAAAGGGAAAATGGTCCGGACCATGCTCCTCCCTTAGACCCATCTCGCTCGCTATACCTCAAGGTTAAATTCTTGGCCCAATATTATTCTCACTCTTCAAAAGCAAGCTCCCAAACTTCTGTGGTGGTGCATCTGTGCAACTTTATGCTGATGATGCAATCTTATACTGTTTATCTAACAACATGGACTGGCTTAACCACTGTCTTAATTCTGACTTCAAAGTGCTTAGAACTTGGTTCTCTGCTAATCACCTAATTCTGAATATAAAAAAACAAAAGCTGTGATATTCTGCAACCCCTCCTCTAAACTTATCAAACCTCTCCAAATCTGCTGACTGTCAGGTGACCCCATAGAAGTGGTCAAAACTTTTAAATATCTTGAGATGCACCTTGATGCCTTCTTTTCACCGGAACACCATGTAACTCAGCTTACCAAAATGATAAATAAGAAGCTTGGGCTCTTTTACCGCCTGCAACCCCTATTATTTGCTGCTGCCTGCAAAAAGATTGCATCTACATCCCTTCTCCCTGTATTGTTCTATGGTGTCCCACTCTTACTCTCTGCACAGTTCTCATCCCTTGCCCGGCAGTGTCAACTCTGTTGTAGGATTGGGCGATTTGCCCTAGGAGCTGACTCCAGAAAACATCACTGTGATACCCTACTTTGTCTCCATTGGCCTACTTATGACTCAAGGATACAGTTCCACACTCTATGGTTTGTATTCAAACTAGTTAAGCTCTTTAATCCCCCTTGCCTAAGGGGAATCGTCTATCACAAAACATATGCTCGCCCACTCAGATCTACTTCCTTCCCCCTTAGTAGAGATTGAGAAGACACACCATCTTTCAGGTAAGCATTCATTTGCCTTCTCAGCTACCACTGCCTGGAATTCCCTTCCCCCTGCCTTACTCTTTTGCCCTACCCTATCACTCTTTCAAAAAAGAGCTTCCACCTATCTACTTAATCCTCCCCTCTGCACTTGCTTTAACTAATCACAATCTTCTCTGTACCTGCTGATGGTCAGTGTACATTACTCTGACACATGTATCTTGCAAATATTTATCACTTAGTCCTGTATTGCACAAATTCTACAATCTTAGTACCATGCTTAATGATTAATGTAAATTTCTGGATGTTCATAATGTCATATATCTTGAATGCTTTTGTATTACCTTGAATCTTTGTTAATTCTTTGTACGTTGTAATATCCATGCATTTATCAGTTGTGTTGCACCGCAATTTGTCTCCCGGGTCATCACTGAAAAAGGGACTGCATGGTCTCAGTGGGCCTACCCAGTTACCAAAATTCAAATAAATAAATAAATTAACCAGAGACTTTTTACTGGGACATTTCACAAAATATACTGTCTAAATTACAGCAGTATCACATTTGTAGTCTTGTGATTGCAGTAAAGATGTATAGCATTGGAAGGAGATTAAAGCAGGCTGTAATGACTGGGCCTGATAAATAAGATTTGTCAGATGGTCAGACTGGTCTGGCACACAGTGTGAGAATGCTGGAAGCAGTAAAGTGATACTGTGGGTGGTATTTAGTATCCTTATGGTAATTCATTCTGTACCTTGGGAAACTGTGGCATACAGAAGATGCCGAAGAACATATACAAAGCTGGAGGGGACGCTACTATAGAACAAGTTTAAAGGATGCCTAATGATCTTATTGGGACCAAGGATTTTTTCCTGAAATTGACATGGCAAATGTAATCTGGGCAAATTGTAAAATTTAGCAATAATGCACAACAGGGTGTGGTATATCATGGGATGTTGTCACGCCTCGAGTGCGTTGTGAGGCACAAGGCCACTGGCCAAATGCCTCATGTATCCCATGATATACCACACCATGGAGTGCATTATTGCTATTATGAACTGGATTCACATGCGCTGTAATAAAAAAAGATGTTTAAAAGACAAAGCTTGTCATACTTACTTATTATTTTTTGGGGTGTAAATGTACATTTAAGAAAAAAGTTCCTTTATTATTCATTATGGCCAGTAGGTGGCCCTGTTTGTACTCGGCAGTAGAGGTGGCCAGAAGTTGTGGTCAGTAGTCGGAGCGAGCAGGATGGATATTTCAAACAGACCTCGGTGTTTGCTTTTGTGTTGAATTCCAAGTTCTAAAGTGAATCAGGTCTCAGGGGTAGCAGCTGGAATGTTGAGGATGTGGTTGGTTTTGTACTAGCAGGCAGGTATTTGGTTGAAAGAGGCCATTGTGGTACCAGGGGATGTTTTCTTGTGAGTGGCCATTGCTCTCTGTGGATCAGAGTGGCAGTGTTGTGGCAGTTTGTTGTGGAGAGGAGAGTGGTTCTGTGTATGCCGCAGTCGACGGCAGTTTAAGGGGCTGTTGTTGTACCAGGGGATGCTTGCTTGTGAGTGTCAATTGCTCTTTGTTGATTGGGGTGGTGGTGTTGCTGGCAGTTTGTTGTGGAGAGGAGAGTGGTTTTGTGTATGCTGCAGTTGGCGGCAGTTTAAGTCGTGACAGCTTTAATATTTAAATAATGTTGTAGTGAGTAGAGGAGTAAGGGGTGGTATTTGGTAACTCTCCTGGAGCGGTTGTGGGAATGTGAAGCCTCCAGCAGAACTGTTAAAAAAAAAAACACAGACACATAGTGTGGCTGGTTTTAGGGTCCTTTCATTTTCTTTTTTTGTTTGTTTGTTTGAAGAGTTGCTTGAGCCGTGACCCAATACACACATATCGGAGGCTTCTGCCACTGCCTGCTGTTGTGGATCGTTTGTGTGGTGAATCCCACAACTGGTATGTGGGGGAAGTTGTGGGCAGTGAGAAGGTTAGTGGCTGAAGCTTTTCTGAAGTCATGATTGTGTTATCAGATTTATTCACGGCTTCAGAAACATCTCAGTCAATCACCTTCTTACACTGTTTTTATCCAGTTCTTAATTAGAAATATTGTATCTGATGAGACAAAACAGACTGAAGAACATTGTGACAACCTGCAATGTATTTTTCCTTGTGTGTGTTTTTTATTTTTATTGTTATTATCATCTTGTCTCTGTAAAGTGTTTCAGTTGAAGGGGAAGTCTGGTGGAAGCTGAAAATTCCATTCCACTGTAGCCCATGCCTAGGGGCATTTATTTATTTATTTGTTTGCTTTTGGTAACCAGGTAAGCACACTAGACAACTAGTGCCTATTTTCAGGTGCGACCCAGGAGAATTACAAGGTATACATGAGAGAAATACACAGTCAACATTACGAACCTGGAGCAACATGCTCCAACAGTGGAATAAAACAACAAGGGATTTTAAAGCAATAGTACATAGCGTAGGGATTAGCATAGATACAACAACGAGGGTCACATAGCATAGGGTACATACAGGCCCAAGGGGCAACATGGGGGGGTATAGGACCTCCCCTAGGCTAATTAGTAACAATACATAGCATAGCTGGTAGTATAATGCATCACAGAGGTAGAGGGCCAAAAAGAGCCTAGCTGGGGTACCGTTGAGGGTAGGAGGGCTGTAGGACTGGGGGTTAGGTGGCACACAGGCAGGTCACAGCAGCTTTTAGGAAGTTCCAGAGGGAAGTTTTGAAGGTGGAGTGGGAGGTGGAGGCACGAACTCGTGACGGAAGGGAGTTCCACAATTTGGGGGCGTGGGTGGTGAACGCCCGATCACCTGTGAGGGTGCGGGTCTTAGGGACCAGGCGAGTCTGGGACACACAAGACCTGAGGTGGTAGACGGGGGAGGCATATTTCAGGGGGAGGGCGAGTGAGGCAGGAGTGGCTGTACGAATTATGTTGTCAATGAAGTTTCCCAGGATGTAGGTCCGGTGTTTTTCAGGGGGGATCCATTCCAAACGAGAGTAGAGCATGCAACGGTGAGTGAGACGGGGAGCCGAGAGTGCAAAGCAGCAGATGTTGTTGTACATGGTGTCCCACTTTTGAGGTTTGAGGACGGGACAGAAGCAAAGGCAACAAGACCATAGGAGAGTGTAGGAAGTAATATCCTCCTAGCTATGGCCAGCCAGGCAGCGGGGGTAAGGCAGTCTTTAGCCCTATATGCTAGTCCAAGCTTGCCATTTGTAGCGTTACATATGTTTCTGATGTGTCCGGAGAGGTCTAGGTGAGGATCGAGGGTGACTCCCAGGTACTTAGCAGAGTCAATTGTCGGCAGGAGGGAGTCGCTTGACCCATAGATTTGGAGGGGCATTGTGCAGGAGGAGATTTTGGCCGCTGTACCAAAGAGCATGGCCTGTGTTTTCTTCAAGTTGACTGTAAGTTTGTGCCCATCAAGCCATGCTCTGATATGTGAGAAGTCAGAGTTGAGCTGGGTATTGATGCTGGTTGCATCAGGGGTGCTGGCTAAGATGACCAGGTCATCCGCATACAGGGTTAGGTGCCCTTTTGTGGCTACAGAGGGTAAATCATTGATGAACAGGGAGAACAGGGAGAACAGGATAGGTTCAAGGACGGATTCTTGTGGAACCCCACTGTTCATGGGTAAGAGGATTGAGAGGGTACGGTTGAAACAGGTGAGTTGCTGCCTGCCCCCAAGGTAGTTGGTGAACCAGTCGAGGGCACGGAGGGAGAAGCCAAGGGTCTGCAGTGTGGAGAGGAGGAGAGGATGGTCCACATGATCGAAGGCTTTCGATAGGTCAACAAATATGCCCCCCGTCAACTTGCCCTGGTCGGTTGTGGCCCTGATCCTAGTGGTGACCTCAGCAAGCGCTGTCGAGGTGCTGTGGCCTTTGCGGAAGCCATGCTGAGATGAGGAAAGGACATCGTATCCCTGAAGGTAGTGGTATAGTTGCGAGGTGACAGCTTTTTCCAGGAGCTTGCAGGCAGCCGATAGTATGGCGATAGGACGATAATTGTTGATATCTTTAGGGTTGCCATTTTTCAAGATGGAGACAACCCTGGCAACTTTCCGTATGTCAGGGATGACCCCTGAGATAAGCGAGGCATTGAATATGTGGGCAAGAGGTCGGGCAATGATGGGGGCACCCAGGCTGAGTAGCTTGGGTTCCAGGCTGTCTTGACCCAGTCCTGTGTGGTGAGAGAGACCAGCAAGGAGTGCCTGGGTCTCGCCCACAGAGATCTTTTTCAGGTAGAAAGGTGGACGAAGGGGTGGAGACCCGCAAGCATGTGCAGGGGTAGAGGACTGTGTAGGGGTGGCGGCCGGCAGGTCCATGAAGGGGCGGTTAAAGGAAGAGGCAATGGTTAGGAAGTTATTGCAGTTGGCCTCACCAATGGTCATGCCAGTGACTTGCACTTTGGTCGAACCACCGACAAGATTTTTTATGTTCTTCCAGAAACATCGTAGGTCATTTGCAGTGGCAATCAGTGCTGTACTGTAGTACTTGCTTTTCGCGGCACGTATGGCCCGTTTGCAGGAGTTCCTTAGCTGTCGGTACTCCTGGAGATCTTTTTGGTTGCGAGATGCCCTATATTTTGTCCAGGACTTGTCACACTGCTTCATAAGGGAGAGGAGCTCGCTGTGAAGCCATTTCATGACCGAACCTCTGACTCTCCTCTTAGATAAGGGAGCATGCCTATTTTGGAGTGGGGCAAATGCTGCAATGAAGAGGTCTAGACTTTTTTTAGGTAATTCAGTTCCTGCACTATAAAAGGCTTTTGTTTTGGTGTTAAACTTCAATGGGCTGCTTCCCTTTCATGACAAAAAGACATGTTTTGAAAGTAAAGAGGGCATGGCAGAATGATGCATTTTCCTATGATGACAGAAAAGGCATGTACTGTATGATGATGCAGTATAGTGGGCCAAACAGAAGAAGTTATTTCTTTGTGTGTTAGCTCTTAGAGCTTCAGTTATGTTTTGGGACTTTGAGTGAACAACACCACGGGTTCAAGTCTGCCATAACTCACCAAGTTCCCAGTTGGTGGTAAACTTTTTTTTTATATACAGCTTTTTGCTCCTCTGTTGCCACCTGCACCATACCATCAAGACCGTGACCTGGTAGCTCCCAATCCTGTCATCTGCTCCCCACACCATCTCACCAGTGGGGATCAGCACAGAGCAAGGTCCAAGGGTGCCGAGGGTGGTCACACATGGCAACAGAGAGACATAGGCTTTTTCTGCTTTTTCTCCCTTTGGACAACATGGATGTGTAATGAGCATGTTGTATGAGCTGCACCTCCATGGAGATGCCCCTGGTGCTCTGAACATGCATACTCCCCCATTGTGTCCTGCATGCACTGCCATTTGGATTGCTCCCAATGGCAGTTGAGCAGTAAGACTCGAGTTCTCCTTTCCTGAAGGTGGAGAGCAGTCCTAGGGACACTCAATCCTCACTGTCCTGGCTGACCTCAGAGTGACCCGCATCTGTTTCCAAACCTGGGTCGCTGGTGTGGGATGCAGTAAGATGCTCATAGTGCCTCAGCCCTCTACACAACTGGCCAGCCAGGTGGTAAACTTCTTCCGCTCTACTTAGGGTTTAGATAGCTGTAAGACAGATTTTTCCTGTGTGAGCACTCTTTTTCAAAAACCTTTATTTTTATCTCTGTAAAAATATTGTATCCCCATAGTCTTTAGTGTGTATTATCTGTAACATGTAAATATCATGGAGTATTAAATATTATTTTATGTGTAACCCGGAGGCGCCATCCACCACGGGCTACTACCCCTGCCTTGCAGACCTGGACAAGGTTGAGGGGTCTGGGTCCTATTTCTGATGTACAAGGGGGTTCCTTTACCAAGTTAGAACAATAAATAGTGTGGTGCCTCCACCCACAGTAAAAATTACAGGTGGGTCTGATATTTAGCAGTACAACCCCCTGGGATGCTGTACCAACTCACCTCCCTATACAGTCACCCCACACATGGATTATTGGTAACCAAAACTCCGTATTTCAATAACTTGCAATTTTTGACTTACGTTAATAATATGCTCACGAGTCATAATTTTATGAAACAGTTAAACCGTCATTTATTTACATGGGGAGGGTTAGGAAAGGGTGATTGGAGGCAGAGGTTAGACATCAATCACATTTGGCAATTGCCATTTAGTAATTAGCATCAGCAAACTGTAAATAATCATTTTGCATTTTTTTTAATCAAAACACCTTTTTAGTGCAAGCCACCCACCAACCCTTTGATGAACCAGAGATATCTTTCCAACTGACTAGCTGCTTATATTGTTATAATTACACAACCCTCTGACTGGTAACAGTCTTCCAGTCCAGATAATGACCCTGCAATCCAACCTCTGGGTACCTAGTACTAACGCTTGCAGGCCTGATGTTGGTGCACATTAAAATGAATCAGATTCAACCTCTTTTTATGGCTGTGGGTGGAGTCTACAGCCATTTTGCTATCTGTCGCATGAAAATGAAGTTTTGTGGAACACATTTTTTGGACTTTTCAACGTATCCTTCTACATCTACAAATCACTATGACAACTAAAATAAAATAATCCCTTCTTTCTGTTTAGAATGTTAAAGACATAACTCCAAACTGCTTATCTGATGGCCGTTAGGAAACTGAAACAGCTTGTTAAATATTGGTTGCCTATTAAAATGGAGATTTGTTTACCCCCTTCAAAACGCAGCAGCTTGCACATTTAAATTATTAGCATTTAAACATTTTTTTGCTGCTAATTGTATTTGGGGATGAATATCTTTCAAGAAAGATTCATACCTCATAAATGTTACCCTTTCCCAGCAAATTGTGTAAATATTTACACTGTTTTAACCTCTCAAGACCTATCTGATAAAATGCCAGGTCTTCAGTGAACTACCCAGACTAAATACATAAATTTCTTTTGGACAGCTGGGCTGCGACCTGCTTCCTAAACATAACAGATAAGAGCTACTGAGATCTCTTACAGTAAGAGAGAGAGAGAGAGACAGAGTGTGTGTGTGTTTGGGGAAGGGGTGGAGAAACAGTCAAACTCCTGGCCAGGGAGGCCTCATCTAATGAATTAACTGCCAACAAACCATGAGTGATAACAGAAGCAAATGGATTTATACCTTTTATTGGACCAACATAGATGTAATGAAAATAACTGATACCATTTATAAAATTCCTGATCAAACAACTGCAAACAGAAGACTGTTTTTTGTTGTTTTATAATATGATATACTGAGTGTGTATTTACTGAGTTGCTGGATCAGGGCCTTGATAAAATAATAACAATTTATTTAACTCATTCAAGATTCCATCAGGTGGACAGAAAAAAGTCTATGAGAAGTTGTCTGAAAACTAACAACAAAGATGTAAAAATAGCATTTGTGCATATGTGTGTGTGTGTGTGTGTGTGTGTGTGTGTGTGTGTGTGTGTGTGTGTGTGTAGATATATACATATATGTATATGGAAATGTCTCTATTTACAATAAATTTGTTTACAGGCATTACTAGTATCTTTTAAAATATTGTGTAACTTGTGATTACTAATTTTGAGTATAGTTCATAAAATAATGAGCTTGATATGTGTTATTTAGAAAATGGCATAAATTGATTTTGAAATGTAATTGGCTAAAAGCTGTTCCAACCTGGGTGTCTATTTCTCGATAGACGCACGGTGGAAAACAAGTGCCAATTTGGAGTGCCCCATTACTGAGGGTATTATTGGGCACCCACATTTTCAAACTAGCGACCACCATTTGTTTTCCTCCCACTTAGCGGTCCTCTGCCCACTGTTCCATCACTGATCCTCTGCCTGCCTTATTTTAAATTTTGGACATAAAAAAAAATCTGAAATTTAGGCATACTTTTCTTTCTTTTTATCCCCTCTGGCACCTCTCTCCAAAAAAATGTATGGATCTTTCGTCCGTATTTACTTTCTCCACAGTGCGGCCACTGCCCCCATCCCCACCATCACCAATGCTCTGTTGTTTTTGTTTTAAACCAACCCCCTTTCTACAGGCTTACTTTTCATTCTTACTCCTGTCTCAAGGATGATGATGGCTCTCCTACAAAATGTATGGACTCAATTCCCGTGCCCGTCTTGTTCTAGTCATGACTCCAACAGCCAATTCCTCCCCAACTCTCAAAACGACTGTACCCACCGATTCCTTTTCTGCTCTGCAAATGAATGTTACTGCCGAATTCCTTGCTCATTCTCCAAACCAGCATTACAGGGCTCCACATGCTTAATCCTCACATCATTTTACTACATGGCCTTGAACCCATCGATACTTTACATAAATCCCATAAACCAATGGGGCAGTTCTATACCTCGTACAAGCAAAATGAAATAGACAACATTGCCCTCTAGTGGCATACATGCCACAGTACAGGGACTACTTTACAAAAGCTATATTTTACTGTTTTTCTAAACATTGATTAAATAACTGTAAAACTTTTTTTTTTCTATTCCAAAAAAAAATATTACTGATGGGCCATTTTCTAAGTGCAATAATACCCGATAGGGTGGGTGGTATTGGTAAATACCAGACCTTCCAGGGGCTATAAGGCCCTCCGCCTGCAGCGTCGGGCCTCATTATGCCCCTGGGTGATATTTCCCAATACCACCCACCCTGTTGGGTATTATTGCTTACTTCATATAGTACCCCATTATGCCTTATGCATAACATATAAATCCAAATCATTCCAAGGCCATCGTGACATATAATATTAATACAGAGCAGCAAATCAGAGGTCTTTCCCTAATAAAAGGCTGCTGATATAATAAATAAAGAACAAAATCATAAATAAGGAATGAATGGCTTATGAAAAAATCTACAGGGATTTATACAGGGATTTGATTCTGCCTTTGTGGGGAAAAGACAGGGAAAATGAGGGCTTCTTACAGAGTAATGGTTATTTGGATCTGGGAGCACTGAATATTTCTTATCCTATATTTTGTATCCTGGATTGGGCTGGGGAGATGCTACATCTCATTGTCACAGGGATGTTTATTTACACATTTTTGCACTCTATTTACTCAGGCTGTCCCAGATTAGATGCAATATTTTCTTGTCAGTGGGATCAAGATTTTACCATTTTTATAATGTATTTATTCAGGCTACCTAGTCCAGGTCCCCTGTATTCAAAGGAGATATGCAGCGCATCCTGGTGGAAAAGGGAGATGTGCCGCACAACTCCAACAATGCGCAGCAGGGTGATATTCAAATGTGCAGGATGTGCTGGCCACAAGGAAATTGGCCAGGGCACACACAAATGGTATGCCATTCAAGTCAAGGGGGCAATCCCATGCATATGCCGTGCTGCAGCATATTCAGTGGGAATGTGCCCCTCACTGTCCAGAGCACCGCAGCCCACAGTTAGGCCATGAATAGCTGTCCTAACCAGGGCAGCCAACCACAGGCAGGCTGCAGATGTGCACCCAGCTGCACAGCAGCCTGGCAGCCCTGGTGGACTAGAAGTACCCCCTTTCCATCCCCAATCTAGCCAACTGCATCTCTGAAGAGCTCCATAGTGTAGGGCCCTCCCAGAATTGATTGCATCAGAGGAAACCATGGTCCTTATCCATGGTCTAGAGGATTCCCATCCACTGCCCCTGTACACAGACACCCTTACTCCCCCCATACCCAATCTGATGCAAAGACTTGCACTGCCCTCCACACTCTGCCATGGCCAGCCATTAACTGCACTGAACCCAGGCTGGGGACCTGCACTCTGGAATGTCCCAACTGTCTGTACCGTGCATTGGAGCATCATGCCAGCTGCAAATACACCAGTGTATGCAGACATGTGTAAGTCCCTGGCAAACTGAAGAGGGGATTTACATACCTCAAATGCATGCCTTGCTGATGTTGTATCTTCCTGCTGTCATACATGGCTGCAAATCCATACCCTCCCCTGTTCCCCTGTGTAACATGCCAACCTCTGGACTGCTGAAGTATCCCGGGTGCCATGGGGTGCGGTATCTTGTAATGCCATTTGCAGTTTATGCTTCAGGCTATAGATAGTTCATCTGCAGTTCCCCAATTGTACAAATGAATGGGAGGTCAGCTGTAACATGCCTGATTTGGGACCAGTGTGAGGGGGTACAGCATTGGCTGTCACCCACACGGAGCAGTGCAATGGCACCAGGATGATGGATCCGCATGCAAGTGCCTGAAGATTAGGGCCACTGGGTGTTATCACCCACGCACAGCTCGTGCCTACACATAACACATTCCAGCATCCTGCTGCGAGTGCTCTGCCACCTGCCAGTAGAGTGGTATGATCCCATTACAGAGTCTGTCATCTCAATGGGATGGGCTGAGGGGCAGGAAAGGGGGTGTCTGTGCACCATTGAGACATAGCTGGAGCACTACACTATGGACATGGACTGTAGGTGCATTCAGGTGCAATTAGGGATGGCATTGGAGTCCCTACAATATGGAACCAATAGAGCCTGGACTCTGGTACAATTGGGGCTGGTGGAACACGTGGGAGGGTGCCACTATATCACCAGAGACTTCAGGATCTGTCCCACATGGGAGTGATCAGGGTCAGGGTTTGGGGGCGAGATCTGCTCCGGTGCATTCATTCCCATGCCAACATGCAAATGATCTGGTAATAAGCATGCATAAGGCCCCTTTGCACCCTGCATGCTCACTTAGTTCATTTGCATTCCTGGGCTGAATATCGCCCATGGGGGCTGCGGTGCATACCGCTATGTGAACGCATTCCCCCTGGAAGGTATTCAGTTGGGATCACCCTTGATGTACCTGACTTGGTGGCCACCTGCACTGCGATTCCCATCCAGGGTCACATTTTCAACAGGAATGATGAAGTTCACCAGGATGAAGTGCAGTGTCACATGTTTACTGCATGACAAAAGGGATTACTCCCTTTGAAAATGCATTGTTTGCTGCAGTAACTCTACTGCAGAATTCTGCAGTGCTGTACTTCATCCTGGTGGGCTTCACTGTATGCACACCCTGTACTGGTGGTGCATTCTCTTTGAATATTGTATCAGGGCCCACTGGAACACCCTCTTTGTGCAATGCATCTTTCTGCTCATGCATCGATCCGGCACTTAATACATCCCCCCAGATATAAAATATTGTTTTTAGTGCATTCTGATTTTACACAATGCAGCATAATATTGTGTAGATGTACAGTCCCATTGAAAATAAGATGCCATTTCTTCTGTGAACTATCCAGACTAAATACATAGCAATTAGCAGGCATATTCTAGGAAAGCACATTAAGAGAATACCTCACAATACAACGACTTTACTTTCTCCAACCAAATTGCTGAAACACAACATGTGCGTGCCTACACCACCCATATCCTTCTGGAGGGTTGTACCTACAACTCGTTTCATATGCTCAGAAAATACAAAATAACACAACTGGTTCATCTCCCATTCCACACTATTAAACTGTGGTTTCTCCTACTCCTCGTCATCCTATTGTCAGGGGACGTAGAACTTAACCCTGGCCCCTCTGTCCACCACTCTCCCACTGACCTATCGGCTGTCTCAGGAAAAGGACTTTTCATTGCCCATATGAGTATTAGGAGCATTACCAGGCACTTTGCTGATCTCGAGGCATAGACGAAAGTGTACAGTCCTGACCTGCTCTGCCTATCTGAAACATGGCTCAAGCCTCACATTCTGGACTCCTTATGTTCCTTGCCCAATTACTCCTTGATATGGAGAGACAGGCCTTCCCCAAAACTTGAAGGGGGGTCATTCTCCTCTATAAAAAAACATCTTGATGTTATGGTCTACCCACCCACCGGCTCACTCTCAGTCTGTGAGTCCCTACATGCAACCATTTCCCTTGGCACAAAAAAACTCCACATTATGTGCGCCTACAACCAGCCCACTGGAGGTATCACAGGTCTTCAGGATTTACTTAATCAAACCGTCACAAACGCCAAGCAAAACGAGGTCATAATCTTAGGTGAGTTTAACCTAAGCTGGCTGGGACCAACTCGCAGCACACTGCTGACACTAACGCAGAGCTATAACCTGCACCAGATCTTAACTGAACCCACTAGAACCATCCCTTCTCTAACTACCTCCACCCTCATAGACTGGGTACTGGTGAATCGCCTTGACCATGTGCAAACTGCAGGCATCTTGGCAGATACTATCACAGACCACTCCCCCACTTTCTGTGTATGGAGTCCAGAGACCGCTCCCCAACCCCCTCCACGCTACATCACAATTACCAACTTTGCCAAACTGGACTAGGAAGCTTTCCTCTATGATGTATCCTGTATCAACTGGTCTGACATCTATCACTCCCATGATGTTCAAATAGCCCTTGATATCTTCATTGATAATTTCACAGCACTTCAGGATAAACATACCCCGAAGGTCACCAGAAGGGTTGGGGTAAACAAACAAGATGGCTACACAAGGACCTGCTGGCTAACCTGCACACATAGGACAAACTCTGGAAGAAGTATAAAGTGTCCAGACTACCGGAGGATTACAATATCCACAGAACCTCTCAGAGCGCCTGTAAAAAACAAATCAGAACAGCAAAGAGAATTTACTGCAAGGAACTACTCACAAACTCTGCTGGTGACCCTAGAAAATTCTGGACACACATCAAGACCTTTCTTGGGGCTACCCAGTCATCAACCCCAGGGGATATGATCCTAAATGGTGTGCATTGCAATGACTCGAACACTATAGCGAATGCCTTTAACAGATTATTCCTGGACCTGTCTCAGTACACCTCATCCTTTGCTTCACCTCCCACAGCATCTCAGCCTTACTGCACACCCCAGAGATCTGCATCTGATGCTGACCACTGCCAACTAACTACTACCCCCCCCCTTTCCACTTTAAAGCTATATATAGATCCGAAGTCCAAAGGCTATTGCAAAACATATCTGACAACACTAGCCCCGGCTCAGATTCACTCGAGCCACGACTCCTGAAGCTAGCGGAACCATTGATTGCTTCACCACTGGCCAAGATTTTCACTCTGTCTCTCTCTCTCTCTCTTGGCATTGTCCCAGATCTCTGGAAGATTGCCCCGAGTTATGCCTATCCTTTAAAAAGGAGACTCAAAGGATATCAACAACTACAGGTCCATAGCCATCCTCTCTGTGCTAAACAAGCTACTGGAGAAGCTTGTTGAAACCCAAACCATTGACTATCTCACAAAGAACAACCTTCTCTCAGACACTCAGCATGGTTTCAGGAAAGGGCACAGTACCTCAACCACTCTTCTCAAATTCTCCACCGATGTACTCTGCAGCATGGACAAAGGCCTACTCACTGGAGCAGTATTTATCGATTTTACCAAATTTTCGATCTTGTTGATCATCCCCTGCTTCTCTCAACCCTGCATAGACTTAACTTTTCATCCTCAGTAGTTGACTGGTTTAACAACTACCTATCAAACAGATTACAATTTGTTAAATTCAACTCCGCTCTCTCAGATGTGACCAGCACTGACATTGGAGTACCCCAGGGTTCCATCCTGGGACCCCTTCATTTCTCACTATACGTCAACAACATAGATTATGCCATACTCTCCTGCTCAGCTGTCTTATATGCTGATGATCTTGTCCTCTACTCCAGCACTGACAAAGTTAACATCATTAACAAAAACTTCTCCTCGAATTTTGGATCACCTTAGAGAGTATTGTGGAGTCACCAGTATTGTCATCAACTGATTTGAGTCCTATCTCTCGGGCAGGAAGCAGCAGATGGTGATGGAAAATTTCTCCTCCTCCATGAAGCTCCTGCCATGTGAAGTTCCTCAAGGTCCAATTCTATCACCAATGTTATTCACGGCGTACATGCTACCACTGGGTGAGCTCATTAGGCATTACAGTTTGGGTTTCACTGCTATGCAGATGATACTCAACTGTACATGTCCTTTGCCTCTGGAACACATGACGCTGTGGAAGTGCTTAACAACTGCCTCGTCAAGATCCAGAACTGGATGTCTTCCAACTGGTTATGACTGAATCCTGACAAGACAGAGGTCCTAGTGATTAAGAAAGGTCGCAGGCGTGATGGAGATGCCTCCAGAGTGGCAACAGGATTGGTCCTGGGAACCACTCCATTGATAGCTTCCTCTAGGGTAAGAAATCTGGGCATCTTCCTGGATGACAGGTTGACACTTGATGCTCAGATGTCATCTGTTATCCAAAGTGGTTTTTATCACTTATGGAATGTCGCCCGGATTAAACCCATAGTTCTGCCCAAGGACCTGCCTTTACTAGTACATGCCTTTGTTACATCCAGACTTGTTTACTATAATGTTCTGTACTTCAGGGTCAGTGGAGGGACCCTCCACCAGCTGCAGCTGGTGCAGAATGCAGTGGCCAGGTTACTGACAAGCCTGTCTAGGTCATGTCTTATGACTCCAATCCTGAGAGCTCTGTACTGGCTGCCTGTCAGGTGGAGGGTCATCTTCAAGGTGGGCTTGCTCACCTATAAGACACCATACAGACTGGGCCTTTGCTACCTGACTGATCTCCTGACCACTGCCACCTCAGTCCACTCCCTCCACTCCTTCACCAGGGGGCTTCCTTGTGGTTTTGAGGGCCAGGTTAAAAACATCTGGTGATCGAGCATTTGAGGTCACTGGCCCGGCCCTCTGGAACTCACTTCCCATCTCTCTTAGGGAGGCCCCAATGGTAGAGGCATTCAAAAAGGATCTTAAGACTCATCTTTTTAAGCCGGCTTTCCTCGACTAACCAGAGTTGTTTTATATTTTTTAAGACTGTATTTATGGATTATTATAACCGCATTATATGTTGCATTTTAATGTATTTATGTTTCACAGCAGGGATCGACAAATCCCATAGCCCGATGTCCCAGGCTACCATTTTTGTCACAGGGACATTCATTTGTCAGGGGGACACTTACCCATGGACAACCATTGCTCTGCATTGTGTCTGCATTCAATTTTCATTACCTCTGCTCTTTTATAATCTGTCTGGGAATGGTCACCCCATTGCGGCATCAGTTCTGAAGCCTGGTGGTCTAGTGGAGCTGAGGGAGACAGCAGGTACAGCAAGAGGAGGCACATGCCATGCGGTTGAGGTGCGTACCAGGCAGCAATCTGCCAAGAGGTTGGGTGCGCATCATGCAGCAGGTGCAGCAGCATCACATGATGCTTCTTCTGGCAGTCACCTGATTACAAGTCCGGGGGTGCATGCCTCGTGAGTGGCTGAGGAGGAATGCTGGTGCCACACTGCCCACTGCTAGCAATGGGCAGGGGGTTACTGACAGAAGGAGTCACAAATCAGCAGCGTGACTCCTTCCCCTTTGCTGCACACTACTTGCTGAGCCCACTGTTGGAGGTGGAGCAAACGGGCAGGTAACAGGGGAGTATTGTGCACAGTTTCTCCATTCTCATACTGAGACACAAGTTGCGTGTTCGACTTCGGATTCGGAGGGCGGCATAACTTCGCTCAGAGCTTTGAAAACAACAGCTGCCACAAGAACTTGAGTTTTGTTAGGGACTCATTGCTGATTGCAAGGGGAAAAAAAGAGATTTAAAACAAGAGAAAAAAATTAAGGGAAGAAATAAGCAGGGAAGGGAATTAAAAAGGGTGGGGTGCATTAGGCCTTGTATCATCGTGTGAGAGCCACAGTAACCATTGGGTTTGTCGGCTGATGGATGGGAGGGAGTGGGGCAGAAATTGATGAAAATAAAAGTAAAAAAAAAAATACTAAGGGCGAAAACAACAGGGTTCCTAATTTTTTTTAGTTTGTGTGTGTGATATTATTACTAAGAAGAAGCAGCAGCTGTGTGAACTGAGAGACTTGAATCCTCTTCAGGCCAGACTAGCTTAACTACTGTAACTGCATGCTAGTTGCTGGGTCTGCCTAGTGAGGAACAGGAGAGAGAGAGAGAGGTCCAAATTAAGGAAAGGAAAAAAACAAAACAAAAAGCATAGTATAGCTGCTGCAGCTGTTTGAGCCACTGAATCCAGTTCACCAACTGCCTACAGTGCCAGTGTCTTTCTGCTGAGGGACAGGAGAAGGAGAAAGGCAGAAATTGAAATAAAACTGTTAAACAACAAAGGCAAAATTGAACATAAAGGTTGGATTTGGTTTTGGGGACAACATAAGCTGAGCTCATCTGTGTGTGTGAGAGAGACAGAGTCTAGACTGGATCTGGGGCACTGACAGAGTGTGAGAGTCCACTCCAGTGTCCACTCCACACTAATGCCTGATTTTGAGGGACAGGACAGGAAGAAGAGAGACTAGAGGCAAAAATTGAAAAGAAAAAGATATTTTAAAATAAAAAGAAAGAAAGAAATCACATTATATTAAAATGTTGCAGTTGTTTGAGACACTAAATCCAGCCCACATCAACTGCTTTCTGTGCCTGTGTGTCTTCTGAGGGACAGGAGGGGTGACTCAAGGGAAAGAGCCAGAAATTGAAATACAACTATTAAACTAAGGCAAAAACAAACATAAAAAGTTAGATCTGGGATAGCTTATCTGAGAGTCTAGAGTGTGACTGTGTCTACTGACTGAGAGTGAGTGCTGTAGTTAAGTCCACACATACAAGTGGCTGACTGTGTGAGGGACAGGAGGGAAAGAGAGGCAGAAATTGAAAAGGAAAAAGATACTAAAAAGAAAGAAGATCTAATTTAGCTGCTGCACTGCATCTGTGTGAGACACTGAATCCTCCACATCAACTGTTTTGCTGAGGGAGGGGGAAGAGAGGCAGAAACTGAACAAAAAAACTGAAAAGGAAACAAGTGTGGTGGTGGGGTGTTGTGCTATGTTTGTGTATGTACATTGAACAGTACAGAGAAAAATATCAAGTAAATAAAAAAATATTCTTAAGAAAGTGCAGCAGTTAATATACTGAAGTTAAAAAGTTTAGCAGTATGTGATTACGCTATAGTGTTTCCAATTCCTGTATTTACCCAGGCACCCAAGCACTAGTACACTACCCCACCCCCCTTCCACCCAGTCAAGAATGGACACTCACACGCAGATAATATCAAATATATTTTATTTGTAGAGTAAGCAAGTTAAAAAAAGTTAATACAAACACAGCAAATAAAAATATGGCTTTGCAAAAAAATAAAAAACAAAAGACTTGTTTTTCTATGTGGTCAGCAGCAGCCACTGGGCCTAGTAGTAGCCAATCACAAATGCAGTCTTCTCAAGATAAAAGAGACACTGAGTCTTCTGCTGTGGTAATGGATATAAAAGCAGCTGATGCTGATGTTCATCAGTCAATTGAATTAAACCGTGAAGCGGAAGCATCTGTTTCCTCTTCCTGTCCTAAGAAATGAACTTTGCTCGATCAGCAACAACAAGGAGACATAATCTCTAAAGACAAAAAATATGACCAGGAAAAAAGGGCCAGAATGTTTCAATCTCACTGGTTGAACAATTATAAATGGTTGTGATACGATAAAAAAAGGGACTGATGTACTGCACAGTTTGTGAAAAGTATCCCACTATTGCAATACCAGCCTTTAAAAAAAAAATGTGTTTGCCACAGGCTCTAACAATTTTAGAATTGAGTCACTACGTGCACATGAAAAAATTAAATCTGCATGTACTGTGCCAGAACCAACATATTCTGGAAAGTGGTCAGCGTGCAGTTCAGTGTGATATTACTGAGTCACCACTTTATCAAACCTTTGCATTGTTGGAAGAGGTCACAAAGGAGGAAATGAGACATCTGTTCAACACAGCGTACTCCACTGCAAAAAATCTGCATCCTTTTTCTGACATGGATTGGCTATGTGAATTGCAAGAGAAAAATGGTATTAAGCTTGGTACTAACTACACAAATGATTAGTGAGCCAGGGATTTTTGCACAGCTATATCTGTTGTTCTGTCCAAAACCCAGATGCAGACTCTTACAAACGCAAAATATGTGACAGTTCTTGCTGATGGCAGCACGGTTACGGCTATAGTTGAATGAGAAAGTGTCTTTCTGCATTTTGTAGATCCTAACACAAAAGATGTATGTACATATCTGATCCAGGCTGTGCCTTTGGAATTTGCACATGCTGAAGGTGTTTTTAATGCAATAAGAACACATTAGATTCACTGTGTCTTCCTCTCACTGACTTATCAAATGTGAGCAATCCAGGGCCTCTTTTGATTTCTGCCAGTTTTGATGGAGCAAGTGTAATGATGGGTGAAAGGGGTGGAACCATCACGAAGTTACGGGAGCACTGTCCTCGCATCATTGCCATGCACTGTGTTGCCCATAAGCTGGAGCTGGCAGGTTTCGATGTAATGAAAACAAACCCCTTCATATCAAAGCTTGAAAATACTCTAAAGGGTATATTTAAATTCTATCACTATAGTCCAAAAAAGATGAGAGAGCTACAAGAAATTGCACAAGTAATAGATAGTGATCTGGCACACTTCAGTGCAATTAAACAGATGAGATGGCTTGCCAGCAGATCACGGTCAGTTCACGCAGTTCAGGCGAATCTACCTACAGTTGCTCAGCACTTGCAACAAAGTGCATCTTCTGCTGATGGTTCAAAAGCAAAGGTGCTGTTAAGAGAAGTACAGTCTGTTCACTTTGTCAAATCTCTTTATATCCTCCAAGATATTTTGCCCATATTTAGAAATCTTTCACTGCAGTTTCAAAGAGATGACTTAATAATTCTTGAAGTACCAAATCTCATCGAGGCCTGCCTTCTCCAGCTGATGGAACTGAAATCAAAGCCAGGGAAATACATGACAGCTTTCCTAGCTCATTACAAACCTCAAAACAGATGCATGGACTATGTCATTTCACAGAGAGGAGTTGAGAAGGCTGTGCCCTTCACATTCAAAGGCAACTGCCCTGAAATAAATTTTGGGACAGATACTCAACTGCAGACTTTAGTACATGCAGCAATAGATTACATCAATGTAAGATTCCAAAATTTCTCAGAGGTGCCTCTGAAATGGTTCAAGTGTCTGGATTTTAAACAGTTTGATCTACCAAGAGAACAACTTGCAGAGTTTGGGACCAATGAAGTGGCTAACTTGTCAGCATACTTTAATATTTTCGCTGAAGAGCAGCAGGAAAATATAAGATCAGAATATGCTGCATTTAAGGTTCTGCTGAAATCTGGAGTTGACAAACCCTATCTGCAGGTGTATACAAGATTGTTGAAAGAAAAAACGCCCCAGATTGCTCACCTTCTAGATTTAGTGGAAATACTACTGACAATGAGTATGTCAACTGCAAAGTGAGAATGAGTGTTCTCCATTCAAAACTTGAAAAAAGACAAAAATAAGAACACATCTGGCAGATGACACACTACAGTCACTTCTTCAGATAGCAGTAGAGGGTCCTGATCTATGTGACTTCAATCCAGATCCAGCAATAAACCACTAGCTGCTGTCTGGTCCAGGCACTCGACATGTTTATGGGCACGCTGCTACTGGTACTACTGAATCTAATGCTTCTGTGTCTCATGCTAGTACTGCTGCTGCTCCATCATCACTTGATGTTGTTGACAGTTCTGAATCTGAGTTCTTCTTAATTATACTGTGCTAATTATTCTCTGCTTCATTCTGGCATTTGTGGAACTGGACAGGACATTGACAGTATGGCACCGCACTACTTGACTCGGACTTCTTCAAATCACCAAACTGAAACTGTATTAACAGAACAATTAAAAAAAAAATCTTCATTTATACTGTTTTCTATAGCTTTCATCACATACTACTATTAATAATACAATGACACAACAATTTGTTGCTACATATGTTTTTATAAGTTTTCCTTAAAATACAGCCTTCTGACTATTGGATTACCACTCACGACAGTGGGACTACCATTTTTGGATAGGCCAGTTGTCCTGGACTAACGCGTAAATTTAAAATTTGTCAATACCTGTTTCACAGTTTGTTTTATTAGCCTGTATTATCCTGCCTGTTATTGTGTAAGGTGCCCAGAGCCTCCGGGAGTGGACACCATATAAATAAATGTTACCGTATCTAACTTACCTACATTTTAAGGAAGGTCAGGCACACAGAGCTGAGGACAGCTCAGCAAGCTGATGCACCCATACAGAAATTACGGAAGTTAGCCACCAGGGTGGAAGGAGACTCTCAGGGTTCAGAGAAGAGGGAGGCCCTGCTGAGGCAGCCACCCTACAGAGTTCCTGAGGGAGTGAAACATGCCATTGAGGGAGAGAGCAAACAAATTCTGTATCTCAGGGTAATACAGAAGTTCAGTAGTCGCCAGGCCTCCCCAGTGGTACAGATCCTCAAGAATAATAATAATAATAAACTTTATTTATCTACGCCTTTCTTAAAACCAAGGCGCATTACAATAAAATACAGAATAAAAACATACTAAAACATAATAAAACTGAATTAACAGTGGGGCAATTAATAGGCATCCAAGAAGGATGGGACCATGAGTTTCTGCATCGACTACCACAGGTTCAACAGCTATACAGAGTCAAATGCATGCCTCATGCCCAGGACAGAAGAGATCCTAAGGAACTTAGGGGAGCCATGTACTTGACCACCATAGACCTTACAAAGGGCTATTGGCAGGTACCTTGACCCCTTAAGTCAGAGAGAGGGGTTGGTTTTTGTCAATCTGTTTGACCTTGTCAAGTTTCAAGTACAGTCCGCTCCAGTTAACACAGACACTGATAACTCAATCGGCAAAGGCAGACAAATTTTCAAAACCCAAACCGTTTCCCTGTCTGCATTAATTAATTGGCCCATTTAATGCAGACACTGTGCACCAGCAACCATGGACAGCCGATGCAGCTTCACACATAAGTAGTCAGTAATTAACATCTCGTTCCACTGCTTGTTACAAGCTGAAGCATTAATTGCTAATCACTTGAATAGTGTTGTGGCTTTTCAAAAGGGGGGGTTTCGTGTTGGGCAAATCACGGAGGAACCACAGGTGCTTACTTCACTAGAGGATCTGATCCCACCACCACTGGGGCTCTCTGAGAGTGAGTTCACCAACCTCACACATCTCGGAAATAACAAAGCTGATGCCAAACAGACCGATGAATTAGCCAGAGTTCTGAATAAGATCCAGCACATCAACAGTCAATCCACACCAGAGGGGGAGGAAGCTGAAGCTGAAGATGAGACTGATGAACCAGAACCCCCGTCGGTAACTGCAGCCGATATCACATAAGTTCTACTAATGCTCAGGCAAGCCATGGAACAGCTTGCTGAAATACAGCCTGCCTGGGGTCTAATGGACAGCATTGAGCATACTGTATGGATAAAACAGAAAAAAATAACAGAACCAACAAATGAAGAATCAATACAGCATTATATTAGCATTATATAATGCTTTATTGACTACAACTACAGTAGCCAGGCATCTCTTGATGGCTATTAATGATCATGTAGCATATGTCTTGTGTTGTGGCACCATCAATCTGCAAAACCGGACATCGCCTTAGGTGGACAAAATATCAAAGCGCAGAAGTGTCCGTATAAAGCAGCTTACATTGTAATGCCATTTGGGATGAAGAATGCACCAGGCACCTTTCAATGGCTCATGGATTTCATTCTGTCTGGAGCTAGAGACTTTGCTCTAGCATATGTGGATGACATCGCAATCTACAGCCAGCCATGGGAGGATCATGACAGGCATGTGACTCAGGTGCTCCACCAACTGAAGGCTGCAAAGTTGATAATCAAGGTGGAGAAGTACCAAATAGGAATGGCAGAGGTTCATATTTTGGGCACCAGAGAGGCAGTGAGTACATCTGGTCTGAGCCAGTGAAAACTGAGGCCATACAGGGACAGGCCATGCCAACAACAAATAGAAAAGTATGGGCCTTCCTAGGGGTGGCAGGGTACTATTAAAAGCTTGTGCCACACTTCAGCAGCATGACCAAACCCCTGTCCAATCTCACAATAAAGAAAATGCCAGAAAACCTTAAGTGGACAGATTAGTGTGGCACAGCATTCTGCCAGTTGAAGGAGATATTGTGTCAGGCAGCAGTGCTTGCAAGCCTTGACTATTCTCTGAAGTCCATTGTACACATGGATGCATCCAATCATGTGCTAGATGGAGTTCTGAGTCAGGTCACCCACACGGGGGAAGAACACCCAGTCATGTACCGGAGTAGGAAGCTGCTGCCCACAAAGGAGACCTACACCACAATTGAGAACGTGTGTCTGGGTATCAAATGGGCTCTGCAGAATCTCTAGTGTTATTTGTGTGGAAGGGCATTTACACTGGTCACTGACTACAACCCCCTTATTTGGCTCCATAGGACCAGTGGGCAAAACCACATATAGTTCAGATGGAGCTTGGTGCTGCAGTCCTTATAACATGGACATCAGGCACTACAGTGGGTCACAGCATGGCAAGGCAGATGGTTTGCCTAGGCAATAACCTGTGGCCTAGTAAAGAAAGGGAAGTCCCTTGATAAATTAATGAATTGTTAAAACAAAGAGAAAACTTACAGGCATAACAGGTACAGCAAACCTGTGAACATGATAAAACATAATTTAGGGTCACTAAAAGATGTGTTTTTAATTTTTGTTTAGAGGATTGCAATATAACAACTTGCAATATTTTATTCTTGTGTGTGTGTTTTTTGCTTTGTATTTTTGTTATCATCTTGCCTCTGTAAAGTGCTTCAACTGGGGGGAGGGGTCTGTTGGAAGCTGACAATTGCATTCCACTGTAGCCCATGCCTGGGGGCAATCAGCTAAAAGGAGACTTTGCTAGGCAGTCCAGTTCCTGCCCTATAAAATGTTTTTGTTTTGGGGTTAAACTCCAAAGGGCTGCTTCCTTTTTATAACAAAAATAAATGTTTTGAAGGTAAAGAGGTCCATGGCAGAATGAAATGGTTTCCTTCTGGGTAGCCAGATGGGACAACAAAATGGCCCAGAATGTAATCCATAAAACCAAGCTTGGAAAAACTAATCCAGTTTGGGCCTGTTCTCAAAAAGGGTGGTTCCCAGAGAACAAAGAAACAGATGAACCTGTGATATCAGAGAAGCATGTATGATAATGCGGCATAGTGGGCTAAAGGTATTTCTCTGTGTGTTAGCTGTTAGAACTTCAGTTATGTTTTGGGACTTTGAATGCACAATATCATGGGTTCAAATCTGACATAACTCACCAAATTCCCAGTTGGGTAAGCTTCTTCTATTCAGGAATTAGACAGCTGTGAGTTAGAGTTTATCTGTGTACTCACTATCTCATTCAAGAGTTTTATTTTTATTGCTGTAGAAATACTGTGTTACCCATAGTCTTTAGTGTGTACTATCCTGTAGCATATTCAAATATCTTGGAGTATTAAAATATAATTTTTATATACTTCATGATTTCTGTTGCCAAGTCATTTGCGGTATAGGTAACTATGGGTAAATTGACAAGTCTGTGACCTGTCTTCAAAAAGCCTGGCTACAGATACCATATCTAAAGCAAGAGTCTCAGCCATGACAGACGTGGGGGGCCGTTTGACCATTTGTAAGGAGCACTATGCTGTGTGAAAGCAGTGGCTCTGGTGTAATTTGAATATAGAGATACCTCAACTGAGGTTGCAGTGAGTGGTGGCAGCCTACTGAGGTAACCCTTTCAGGAATCTGAGGAGTTGTGAAACTGGTGACAGCCACAGACTGGGTTCTGGGAAAGAAGAAGTCTGTTGCAAACATCATAAATTTACAGGTGTACTGAGAGGCATCTCTTATTAAATGATAATGTTCGTTCTGCTGTTTGGGCAACATTACCACAAAGCTAAGCAGTTCTGTCAGCCCCAAAAAGCACAAAAAAAATTTCTTATTCAAGAAGAAACACCTCTCAGTGCACACGTAAACATATATAAAGTATCACTCAGGTAGACTAGAGTGATTTATGTTTTACATTTGCATTTTTCTTATTTTCAAACTGAATATAATGCTCCTCCCCCTGCCTGTGAGGTAGAATGGTCCAGCGTATTGCTTCTTAACAAGACAACAACTGTATGTAGGATAAGAGTCCCTGCATTTCAGAGTGGCACTTGGTGGCTATCACGTAAGTGGTTTATACTGCGATAATAAAGTAGACATGTGATCTATGATGGCTGCTGGTTAGCAGCTGCCTGTTTACTTTTCCAGTCTATAACAGCATGATTTCAATGGCAGATGAAGATCAAACAAGAGCTGGCTAGAACGAATGGACTTGCGTTGCCAATGGTAATACAACAAAAGCAGAAGAAATGGATTGTTTTAGTTGGCATGGAAGTTGTTGCTGGTCAAATGCTATTGTCATTGAGTACACATGAGCATACACAAACACACACACACATATATCACTACAGTCACGTACTTAAGCACACATGCCACTATAAACACAGGATTTATTGTCAAACCAGTTAAGCTGATTTTGGCCTTTAGAGAAGCATTCTGTAAAGGCTTGGTGACCTAGAGAACCAGATTCAAATCCCACACCAGTCATTTACTTAGAAAGCAAGTGCTTAGTAAGGATGTATATCTTAAAAAATGAAGGGTTGGGGCCTTGACATGTATTGGTAATCATTTAGTTTGTTTTTATTTGTTTCTTTGCTTACCTTTTTAACATTTTATTTGTATTTTGCCAACTACTACTATTATAAAACAATCCAATGGAATCCTTGTATTCTGAAGTCAGAAAATCTTTACTGGCAAGACTATCTGTTTGCAGATTTTTATAGAAAAGTAAAACTTTCTTCCACTAAAATATTATAGATTTAATAGAAATATGTGCTTTCTCATAACCTGTGATCTTTTGTTATGATTTAACAGGGGATAGTTTCTTCCTAACCAGATTTTCCTTGTGAAGAAAAACAAGAGTAGCCGATTACTGTTTTAAAAATTGTAAAATAATACAGATGGACTATAATAGTGCAAACCTATAAAAGGCAAAGATTGTTGTTGCAAAAAGTACCCATTTCTTTTGGCAAAGACAGAAAAATATCTTTAGTGTCTCACGCAAATACATTTGGCTCATAAGTAGTTGGCAGTTTCTGACATCGCAATACCAGAATTCTATTAAATGCTTTTTTACTAGCAGTGTGAAAAGCAAAAACATTTAATTATAAAAGCAGAAAGAATTTACTATAACACATTAAAACACAGTAAATAAAATCACTCTCTATTTATTGGACTTGAACACTGGTCCCTTTAATATGTGGCCCTGAGCAAGTTATTAAACCTTTCAAGTGCTTCAGTCAACTCAGGTACAAAAATGAATCAAAGCAGGACCCCAATGATACAGGTTTAATAAAGTTCCCCTTTACAAAGGTACTGTCTCTTACCTGGCTGATCCTGTTTGGACGAGTGGCACTCATGGAACAGTACAGTAACCACACCAGCACTTCCACACTCTTCCATATGTCTTATTCTGTAGATTACAGGCAGTTGACCTAGTACAGTTATGAAACTCACTTCTAGAGGGCATTACGACCATGACAGTTGTCATTCCTCAACACAGCATGAATATTGCACACATGCATAGAGCTCTGCGCCATGGGTGTACCAGTTCTGACAGTTTGTAAATGTACTGTCACACACTGGCATCACAGTACATGCAATCAGTTGCTCCATACAGTTTATGACGGTTTTTACAAGCAAGCACACTGTACCACCTGAGCTGGACAGTTGCAGTTATGCTGGTACAGGAGGATGATCTGCAGCTCGAAGTTTACTTTTGTAGGTGCTTCTGGTGACTGTACATGGCACTGCTGTGTGGTCATCCCATCAATTTCTCCCACAACACCATTGCAGGTACCATACAGCCTAATATGGCATTCATATGCATTACACTGTTCCAGATCCTGGTCGGGCTTACGGGTTTCTCCCCTACCCCAGTTGTCCTGCTGTGTGGTGCAGGGGAAGTTAGACCAGCTCATGGCTGGTCTAACCATCACTGGGACTTGCAACCACAGTGGGGCTTTCAAAATCCTGATTAAGGGGATGTTGCAGGCCTGCTGTGACGCAAGCCCCCTTCCAACATGGCACACCACAATGCTGGGTGCACCACTGGTGCAGGGCCAGTTTGGTGCAAGGCATCCATTTTCTATGCAGCCTGCATTCGAAAATCAGGATTGCCACACCGTTTGGCACAAGGAGCCAGTTGCATCCTTTCTGTTTGACCCAGGCTCCTTGTGTCAAAATCAGGACTTTGAAAATGAGGCCCAGGATTTATGTTAGAGTTTTAGGATGAGCCCCTAAGGATAGTATCTGAACCACATGTAGCTGTATATGAAGGTTACTGAGAGCTAGCACACAAACATGTTAACATAGAAATCGTAGGATGGAAGAAGACTTGTGGCTTATTGAGATCGCCCCCCACTTCTCAGTGGTAGTACTGCATCTGTTTAATTTTGGCGCTTATAAATAGTTATCTAATTTTTCCTTAAATATTTACTTATTTTCTAGGTTTACTATGCTACTTAGGAGTTAATTCCATATACAGTACTAACTAACCTCTGTGAGAAGTAGTACTTTCCACCTGTCCCCTCTGAAATGTTTTCCCTGCAGTTGTTTGTTATGGCTCCTTGTTGTACTTTCATTTTCGTTAGTATTTAGCCCCAGTGTTTGGATAATTCTGGATCCATTGGGAAACCATAGTGCAAAATTAAGTCTCCTCTTAGTCCCTTTAGTGGGAGAGTACAGTATAAAATAAACCACAGCAGAGGTGGTGGGGGCAAAAACTGTAATGGGATTCAAGAATTCATGAGATAGGCATAAGGGAACCTTAGTGGTCAGAGAAGGGAGGGCTATGCCGGAGATCAAGTAGTGCCTATGGTATTACAGTAGGCAGGGAAAATGGAAAGACTAGGTGGGCCAAGCGGTCCTTATCTGCCATCAATTTCTATGTTTCTATACAGAGAATGGTATAAGGTAGTGACAATTCAGGCAAGGCAAGTCAGTACATAATAAATCATAAGTGGAGAACAAATAAACAGAATATAATGTTAATACATAAACAAAGACAGAGAAAAGCTAAAAATCCACAGGGAAACAGGGAGAGATCATATACATAGGGTCTCTTGTTTTAGGTGTTAATTTTTTTTAGAAAAACGGTGTTTATTTTAAACCTTTTCTCACTCATTTTCAAACTCCTAAAAATCTGTTTTCCAGTATAAATAAAAAAAAGACACAAAATTTCAGTATTTGTCAGTGTTTATTCAAAATAAATAAAAAAGTTTAAAAAGCACTGTGTACCATGGTCATTTGTTGTTGCTGACATAAATATTGTTTTCAAGTGCAGTAATAACAATAGATATTGGACTTGTCAGAAATTGCACCATGTATATTGCACATAACCCCTAATATTAACATCATGTGCATTGCACATATTAACAAAGTAGCACCATAACATTTGTAGCACCACAGATATTGCACAGATATTGCACCTTAATCACTGTACTCTATGATGACTGCTTGATATTTCATTCATTCATTCATTCATTCATTCATTCATTCATTCATACATTCATTCATATTAAATGGTTAACTTATTGTAATAAATCATGCAATGCATTTTTAGTGCTTGGTTTGACATTCTAGCTCTCTCTTTTCTGGCTGTAAATGCCCTAATCTCTGAGAATGACCTTTCTACATTAACACCGGAGACAGGTAATGCAAGAATAGACAAAACACATTCACTCAGTTCTGGCAACTGCTTCAATGTTCCCCTCCAATATGTGTGCACTTCTAACTCAGAGTTACTAGGTATTGGTTCTGCCAAGTACTCATCAAACTGTACACATAGCACGTCTGCCTCATGTTTGTTGAAAGTATCAAAATAAATTGGCAATTTTCAAAGTCTGAAGAGAATTCATTTCTTCTAAATGGATTAAACACTTGTGCTGAATACCAGAAAGAGAGATTTCATTTAATTCAAATGCCATTGTTGGATTTGGGAGATTTCTTGCCATGACAGCCTGCCATTTATCATACATTGCTGTGTAGAACATGTTAAAAGTTTGTTCCAGAACTTGTTGATTTTCTAATGGCAAACACCCCAGAAGTGCACTAGCTGCTGGTCCAGACTCAGAGGTACCCCCGTCAATTTTGCTTTCTAATACAATTTTAGTGTCCACTCCCACAATGTTAAACACTTGATGGACTTGTGTGTCTTCTGACTCTGTTTTTTTCATAATATCGATTACTGGTTTCATGTTCTCAGAAAGAAAGTTTAAAACACAGTACACAGTGTTCTTTTTAATCTCAGTGTCTATGTGCTTTCTCATTTATTTACATTTTTTTCCTGGAGCATCTTCACTTGACAAAAAAACAGTAAAAGGTTGCCACATGGCAAGCAAGCTTTCCACAGCCTCTATAAGAGAAAATCAGCAACTATGTGTGATGCTGGGGACTGTTGTTTT
The DNA here is from genome assembly GCA_016271365.2 of Neoceratodus forsteri. Classification (NCBI taxonomy): domain Eukaryota; kingdom Metazoa; phylum Chordata; order Ceratodontiformes; family Ceratodontidae; genus Neoceratodus; species Neoceratodus forsteri. Next base: position 1,056,301,617 of record CM057453.1, on the reverse strand, counting down.
GTTTTACCCCCAGGCGTGAACAGATGGCATAGTGCTTTCTTTTAAGCTCCCGAGCATACTTGAAAAGTACAAGATAAAGTAAATTACCTTTTTGAGAATGCTGGACAAGGTGAGTGCTGTCTTAAGTACACCATCCAAGAGGTGACAGGGGTCTCGTACAGGGAATGCCTTGAACTGTGGGTGAGCTTTTCTTAGATCATCACAGAATTTTTTCTTACCATAGAGGTCTAGCACCTTTTGCAACAATGCAGCAATGGATACAGCATTACAACACTCAATTACCTCCAGATCCACCATAATTGTACATCAACTCCAGCCCTTCTGTCGGTCTACGAAAGTAAACAGTACTGCCACAGCCGGGTCGCCATGCATCTCAGGTAATTCGTTGATGGTAATTGAAATCTGGGTTCCATTCAGCAGATCAAGAATGTGTTCAATGCCCATACCTCTGGCAGATACTTCTCTTACATCTGGCCTGCTTTAGGCATAGTTCTTGCTGCTGGTGCCCGTTTATGGAAAAGTTCTCCCAGAGGACCATAAGTTTGGTTCAGGCTTACACCCAACTGTATCACTGCTCGGGCAAACTCATGTGCGACGTCCCTCTCATCCTCTTTCTTGCACTTGAAGTCGGTGATTGTTGCAGACAGTGAAATTTGGCTCAACCCATGCTCCTCTTTCTTTTTTTATTAAATATAGCTTTTTATTTTATTTTGAGATAAAGAATCACATACATAATCACATTTCATGCAACACATCAATTGTTGAGATTCCTTGTTACAGCATATACAGGCAGTTAATTTACAGGCACTTAATTTATACACACAGGACTGTTTAACATATCCCTGAAATAGCATCATGCTATCTTTCTCTGTTTGGTAAACAGACCAGAATAGGATCTCATAGACTGTAGTCTTGAATAAATAATGTTCCCTAGCTTCCCCCTACCATATTTTCCAGCTCAACCTCCATCTCAGTCTGGGTCCCTTCCCTTTAGCATCAAAGACTCCAAGATAATATACTACCTAACTACGAGTAACTTGGGAATCATTAAGATATTCAACCTTTTGTTTCATGGTACAAAATCCAGATAGGTCTCTAACTGATATGCAACCCACAGTCCCCATCTAATATTGAAGGTGTTTATCCTGTTGTTTATCTTATATGAGAGACGTTCCAAGTTATATACTCCATAGGTGAGGTTTCTCCAAGAGGCTTTATCTGGGGCCATTTTAGTGAGCCATAATCTGGTAATAACTTTTTTAGCTATTAAGATTAAAAGTGTGACAAGTTTATATTGAGACCAGTTAATCTGGATGTCTTGTGGTGGTGTCGCTGTCAGGACAAATCCTGGGGTAAGTAGACCAGGAGTGCCAAATATATTATTAAGTTCCACTAGGATATCCCTTCAGTAACCAAATAGGAGGGGACAAGACCATAATATGTGTTCTTGGCCTGCAGGTGAATATCCACATCATCTCCAGCAAAGACTCCCATCTGGTGCCCCCAACTTTACCTGGATATCTGGAGTTCTAAAAAATCTAATCCTGGTCTTCCAGGCAAATTCCCTCCAATAAGACGTTGATGAATTCTTGGAATAAAAGTAGGTGGATTGTAACCATCTGTCTGGGTCTAGTTCTAATTTAAGTTCCCTTGCCCATCTGACTCTCACTTGGTCATGTCCCTGTGCGGACATAGGGCACATTGCCTAATATATATTACTAATAATATGTTCCTGCGATCTACCTTCTATGGCCTGGATAATCAACTTACCCTTTTGGATGGGGCTTTTGTTATTCCAGTTAAAGAGTCAACCATCCCAATCAGAGCAGCATGTAGTGCCCTATAAGTTGGGAGCTCTCCCTGAGGTAATCCATATGAGGATTGTAAACATGGGAATGGATGAATTCCCAAAGGGCCCACCAGCTGGAACACATATCTGATGAAGTAGTGCTCCCATCTTAGTAGATCTGTCTCCAGCGAGGATGGGTAAAGATCTTTATTATAAGCTAAGGCATTTAAAAAGTATTTCTCCTGAGAGGTTAACCTAAACCGAGTCACATAAAGCCAGTTTTTTAAAAACTCTGCAGTCATTTTCAGAAACCGGGACAGGGGATAGCACCTGGTGAGGTCTCCCAGTAGGTACGTCAGCCAGCGGGCGGCAGCACCCCACCTGCCTGCCGCCCCGCCGCCCACCGACTGACAGTCGGTAGGGCTGCCGCCCGATGGTTCAGAGCAAGAGCCAATGGGTGTACGTATAACGATAAGGCAGTCCAGATATGTAGATAGATTCATTCCACATATCGTTCTGCTCTCACGATATGGGCTTCCGCCATTGGCTCTTGCTCTGAACAATGAAGCGTGCAACCCTGACTAATCAGCATTAGGCGGCAGTGCAGGCAGAAATAGTCTGCCATCACGACTGGGAAGCGAGGGTGGTGGGGCTCCATGGCTGGTTGGGGTGGTGGGCCACTAGATCACCAGGGATATTGGACATGGGGGTGGGTTTGACCTTTGCCCGCGATCGGGCCAGCGGTCCACTGGACCACCAGGGATATTGGTCTTTGGGGGGAGTTCTTAATGCCCTTGTCGGGCTGAGTGGGGGAAGGTTTCCTTCAAGCCAGCGATCGAAGCATCATGTCCACTGGACCACCAGGGATATTGGTCTTTGGGGGTTGACCTTATGCCCGCGATCAGGCTAATGGGGATTAATCTACGTTATGCCCACGATCAGGCTGCTGGGGAATAGTATGTTATGCCCGCAATCGGGCTTTGGGGGTTTACATTACGCCCGATTGGGCTGCTGGGGAGGAAGGAATACTGTTCTGCCACGCGATCGGGCTGCAGGGGCCTCAGTCCCCGGCCGGCTGCTGCCTGGCAGGGTGCCAGGTGCAAGTCGTCGGAATTGGCACACCTGCATGCTAATGGCATGCAAATGGGGCCGTAATTAGATGCAAATGGCCCCACGTGCGCCTTGCATAAATTATGGCCCCATTTGCATGTCACCTTTTGAATATCGGAAATTTGCGCATGGCGCAATGGAACTTGCACCACCGCATCTGAATGCTCCACTCTGACCACTTGTGGTGGCGCAAGTTCCACTGCGCCATGCACAGTGGCTGTGGCCGGGGATGATATTCAAAGGAGTTGCTCAATAGTGCAACTCTGTTGAATATCGCCCCGGCCACACCCCTGCGCAACTTTTTGGAGCAGCGCAAGGGCTTGCGCCACAGAATGGTGCAGTTTGAATATCCAGCCCTATGTCCCAAATTATGAAAATAGGTTGATAGTTGTTCCATAAGGATGTTGTACAAAACTGCACAAAGTCCACCTCTCACACACCAATCCCCCTCCTGCATGAATTGCCCATGTAAGAAAATCGATGTACTTCGGTTCTTCATGTTCTAGTCCCAAACTCTTAAAGTACTTCTAGTCTGTTTTCAGGCAAGCTTTTGCCCGGGACAGTTAGTTAAGAAGTCCACTAAGTAAGTATGGATATGGGTATAATTCAGCCATATGTGCCTCCCATAGGGAGAGAGGAAGGATTAGGCCAGTTCCAGGAGCTAACCTTAATTTGTGTCTCCCCTCGAAATTGCGTGGTATCGATATTGAAGAGAGTGTGTCAGGAAGCATGTAATGCCCGTCTCAGGGCTCAATTATGTTGTTTCCCAAGGTCCATTGGGGAAGGGCGAGAGAAGGGAAAAGCATCACAGCGGGAACAAAGCCATCTGCGTATCCCCAAGTGTCCAAATGTCGCCCAGATTTAGAGGGCCAAACATTAGGAGCTAGAGTCAAGGGCAGCCACCAGGCCTAGTTCGGATGTGTCTGAACTAGCTCCTCACCGCTTCCGTCTCACCTCCAGCCCCCAACCCCCCAAGAGCCACTCGTGACTAATCGCGGATAATGCCTCCAAAAAGTACCTTTAAAAAGTTTCAGGCTTCTTTCTCAGGAATAGTGGTGGTATCCCAAACAAATTTTGCCAACTGCTGTCTGGGGTCTCTCATATTTATCTGGTTTCTCTTTTCTTCTGCGGCAGTCGGTTTTGGTTGTGCTGTTTGCCAACGCGACGGCTGTGTGGGGCGGGACATACCAGGCTGAGGCCTTTCTGAGAACGTCAGACCTTTTGCCGTCAGTAGTTCACAGGCCTCCTCAGCATTGGAGAACTCCATCTTTCCCTTAGGCATGAAAACGACGAGCTTCGCCGGATAAGGGGTCTGAAACTTGATGCCATGGTTTTTCATTGTAGGGAGTAATGGGAGGTAGGCCCTTTGTTGTTTCATTGTCCGGGGTGCATAATCATGATCTACATAGAATCTGGTTTGTCCAAAAAAGATCATTCATTTGCGCCAAGCTGTCAGTAGAACATATTCTTTCACTGAATATTTATTGAACCTAGCAATTATGGATCTGGGGGCAGCAGTCGCCGTGGAGGGTTTTGGAGCCAGGGCTCTATGCATTCTCTCAAAATCAAATTGATAGTCCTCAGGGAGGTCTAAAGCTGAGCAGAGTAGGCCAGATATGAATTCTTTTATTTTAGAGCCCTCACTTCCCTCCGGAATACAATAGAGATGAATATTTTTACGGCGTGCTCTATTCTCAGCATCTTCTTGGCATGCTTCTAAGAGGCCTTGTTGTTCCTGTATTTGTTGTATTGCATTTTCTAAGTCATTTACTCGGTCCTCTGTTGCTGTAATTTGGTGCTCCGAATCGTCTGCTCGCTGTTCCAAATGCTGCACATCTCTGCGAATTTCTAAATACAGTTGCTTAATGTCCACCCTGAATGCACACAATTCATGGTATATGGTATCTAGTTTAATTTTTTTTGTTCTGTTCTTTGATGTGCGATATTCCAACTGAGTAGCCTTAGCAGGCGATGGCACATTTTGAGGCTGAACCGATTCAGACTCTGAGATCTCGGACTCCGATCTGACATCATCCTCCACGACATCATCCATTTTCTTTAACTTTGTAGATGCAGGACCTTTGTTCCCCCTCTTGTGCATGTTGTATCCGTATTATTTTGAAGATTCTGAATGTAAGAGGGAAGATTATCTCAGAAGGGGTATCGGAGCAGTTCTCTTAGGCTACCATCACCATCGGGGGGCGGAACCGGAAGTCCATGCTCCTCTTTCTCATGTGGCTGCTTCTGTTTTATGTGCATTTTAGACAGGATATGCTCGGTAAGCCGACTAGTGGTTTTTCCAGGAACCACGGGCACAGTCACTCAGCAGTATCTACACACCAGTGTTCACTTGCCATGGAGCTCCTCGACAATGAAATCTTTCTGCTCCAAGGCATATTTGCTCAGGGTTCTCGGAATGTCAGGGCATTTCAGCATTTGTTTCACTGCCAAGCATTTTGGCGTTCCAATGTGGCCCTTTTTTCCACCCTTCTGGATCCTCGTGGTGGCATGTGACATGTCCGTGATGCATATGCATCATTAGCATAAGGAACGCCTATCACTGAACACATGGAACTTCGGTGCTTATCGGTTTTAACCGAAATCATGAAAAAACACCCCAGTGGTGTTTTATTGGTGATTATCAGTTAAAACTGAAAACGGGGAACCCTACATATACATAACAAAGATAAGCAGAAAGGTCTTAACTATACAATATAGTTAGCCACCATAAAATATTAGGTTGATAAGAAACTCAACGATCACAAACAATCAAAGACAAATTAATGTGAATTATGGGCGAGAATGCTTAGACACCTTGGGCCGGATTTTCAAAGCCCTGAGAAGGACGCAAGGTGCTTACGTCAAACATGTCTGATTCAGAAATGCGGTATGCGTCTGAATCGGGAGCCGCTGCATCCAAGTGGTACTGAGCCCCCTGGTGACAAAACTGAGGGTGCACTACATCACAAGGGGGCTTGTGCCACAGTAGGGCTGCAGCATCCCATTTTCTGGGATTCAGAAAGCCCCACTGTGGCCGCAGAAAGGGGTTCAAGATAGACCAGCAATGAGCTGGTCTAAGCCCCTTGTGTCAGTACAAGACACTGTAGCAAGTTGTTTTTGGGGGGCCCTGACAGTTGTGGCCCTGGGTCTGCTGCCAGGGCTGTGCCCATGTGGGACCATGGCACTACGTGTCTCTGTACACCCCATCACCCTTCCATGTCAGTGACAGTATTGCTCAATATTTGGCACCCCCACTGGGTGCAACATCACTAATAGGCCAGCCCACCCCCTTCCCAACCACCACTATGGCACCCCATGCCCATGCTACTTCCGTACCCCGCATGCCTTGCATGTGTTTTCCCCCTACCCCAAATCATCCCAGCACATCTGCTGTTGCACTGGATGGGGAGGGGGGCAGCTGGAGCATTGTGGCATTTCCCACAGGTGTGCTGATTGTTTTGACAGAAGTCTGTGGGTGTGGCAACTCCTGGATTTGTGGTGCAGGGACCCAGTTCTTCCTGAATATGGTGCAGGCTCCCTGATGCAGCCAGGGTGCACTGGAGCCCTAGATTGCCACAAATTTGCAGCAATCTAGGGGTTCTTTGAAAATCTGGCCCTTGAGTGGATGTTCACAGTACCCTCTATGAAATGAGGATGATGAGGGATTTTGTTGAATCTCTGCTGGAATGGAATTCCATAATGTTGGTGCAGAATACATGAAAGAGGATTCCCATATCCTGGTTCTAAATTTAGGGATTTCCAGCAGGGCATTAACTTCATACCTCAGGGATATGTGCTGTGTGCTGGGTTGAGGAGGGAGATGAGGGACAGGGGCATATGATATTGAAGAATGCCATGGATGACACATCCTAGCAAGAGGTCATGAGCCTGGGATGGGGAAGCTAGCCAAGCCTGTCATACAGGGAGCAGAGGTGTGTCTGTTTATGTGATGCCAGGGAAAATCAACAAATATTATTGTGTGCTACATCCCATTTTGAGAGCATGGTTTTGGAAACCGATACAAAGACTGGATACCATAAAGGAGTTTAGGTAGGAGCATGCCTTTGGCAATAGCCAGTCTGGCTTGTGGGGTAAATTATAACTAACTTTGTAGGAAACACCAAACATGGAGTTCACAGATTTACAGGTACCCATCATATATAACAAAAAATCTGGAAAAGGGTCAAAGGTGATACCTAGATAGGTAAAAGAGGTGAATGCGGGGACTAGTGTTCCATCTTTGAAGGCAACAGATAGAGAGGCTGGGCACTGTCTAAGTTGGAGGGGTTCCAAAAAGCATAGACTGAGTTTTGGACATATTAAGGATAAGCTTGTTACAGGACAGCCAGTTATGGGCTGATCATAGATCAGAGGTAAGATGTTGATTAATAAGGGAGATGTCTTTAGAGCTGGTGTAAAGGAACAGACCATCTGCATACAGTATTGCAGAACAGTGAGACAGGCTTTGAGTGATTTGATATATATGTAAAGCAAATAGTAGGGGACCCAGAATAGACCCTTGTGGGGCCCCTATGAGTATAGAGGCCGGTTCAGACTAGAATGATCCAAATTTCACTCTCCGCAATCTGTTGGATAAGTAGCTTCTGCACCATTGGAGTGTGGTGGGAGATACACCCAAGTGAGTAAATTTTTAACAGAGCAGAGGGTGGTCAACAAGGTGAAAGGCCTTTGTTAGGTCAATGAACACAGCTCCTATGAGGCAGCCCCTGTCCAAGACTGATGCTATATGGTTTGTAATTACATGCTATCGCCTCCAGTCATTAATCTGCTTGCTCTTCTTTGGAATCTTTCCAATCTGTCAATCTCAAGTAAGCCCTATATAGTAGTGCCATTACTTCCATTGACCTGCTCACAAAGGCTCACCTGATGCAACCTAACACCTGTGCTGCCTTTTAGGAGCTGTTTCACTCTGGTGCCTTTGTTTAGAGTACACTGTTATCATAAGCCCCAAATCCCTCTTTTCATTAGCCTCTTTTAATTCATAGACATTGATGTAGTAGCTGGCCTTGCCATTGTTTTTTCTAAATGCAGTTTTGTGCATTTCCTCTCATTAAACATCATGTTTCATTGATTTGCCCACTGTACTATTTTATCTATATCCCACTGGATACTTCTAGTTTTGTCATCATTGTCTGCTACTCCTCCTTTTTGGAATAAGTCTGCAAACTTTAACAACTGAAAGTAAATTGAGAACAACAGTAGATCAAGCAACAACCCCAGTAGTACTCCACTTGTCACCGTTCCCTCATCTGAGTCAAGAGTGTTTACTCTTACCCTCTTCTTTCTTTTCAATAATCAACTTTGAATCCAGCATGCTATCTGTTTATTAATCCACTTGCTGTCAAGCCTGCTAAGCAATTTCTCATGTGATACCTTATTGAATGCCTTACTGAATTTCAAATGAACAATATTGACTGGCGTTCCCATGTCCAAGCTTTTTAAAACTGGTCAGTAGAAAGTTAATAAGTTAGGCATGAACACCCCTAGTCAAGCCATGCTGTGTTTTGTCCCTGTACCCAAACTCATTTAATCCTTGAGTTATTTTCCCCTTACAAATGATTCCATAATTATGTACAGAATAGCAGTCAAGCTGTTTGGTCTTCAGTCAGTTTGCCTCAGTCCCCTTTTTTGAACAATGGTATAACTGTAGCTTCCCTCCAATCCACTGATGCTTCCCCTGTCTCAAATGAAGCTATATATAAATTAGTTAATGTCTTCACTAACTCATTTGTCAGCTCCTTTAGGACCATCGGGCGCAAGTCATCCAGCCCGGCTGACTTCTTTAAGTTTATATTCAGTAGTTTATCTAATACCTTCTATTTTTGAGCATACTTCTTACTTTGTCCATATTACATTCATCCCTTGGCTCTACAGTGATATCCTGTTCACTGTGATTTTCTACATATGCTGAACAGGAGTGTCTACATAACTCCTGCTTCCATCTTCTGGTCTTTCATTATTTCCCCAACCACATTTAGTGAGCCCACTGTATTTTTTTGTCTTTCTATTCTCATTTCTGTACCTATAGAATTATTTTACGTTTCCACTATTCCTTGTTGCTAAGTATTTTCCAGTCTTCGTTTTTGTTATTAAATAGTTTCTTACATTTCTTTTTTCTTTCTCCTAAAGCTATCGCTTGCCTGTCTTGTACATTCTGTTTTTGACTCCCTGTAGGCCTTAATATTTGCCTTTTTATGTTCACCTTTGTGCTTGAGCAAAGCGAACATATTGCTGGGATACTGCATTTCAGAGGTGTGTCACTGACATGTCAGGTCCAATGCAGCTCAAGCTACAGTGGGCTCAACCATGACAGTTCAATAATCAGGAAGGCTGATCGTGATGTTGGTCTGCTAGTGGATGGGTGGAAACTTTGTGTAGTAGAAAAGAGGTAGCCGTGTCTATCAGACAGTGGTTACCTTCTTTCTTTTGCATAATGCTGCACACCAACCAGCTGAGCAGCATCAAACAATCCCAAAACAACAAAGTTACAACATGGTCTTTTACATAATTACTTATTTTCAACATACTGCAATTGTCTGTCATTTGACCTGTTGCTTATCACATGCAAAGTATAGCAAGTCATGCTTTCAGTATATGGCTCTCTCCCCCCCACCCCAGTTGGGTGAGTACTGTACCAGGCGACAAGACCAGTGGGGAGGAAAGGATCTCTGTTTTGACTTTACAGTTCAGCTTGCTATTTTAACTTGTCAGACAACAGTGTGCATTATTCAGGGGGCGTATGCTAGGTAATGCTATCTTCTGTCCGACGTGTAAGACAATCAGAGTTAAAAATTGTGCAACATAATTCTTCAACAACTATACAAGACAGCAATAGTTTACTGTTACTTCATTGTAGTGTGACAATGTCTTTCCCTTATTTTTTTTTATTTTCATCTTTGCTTCAAGCTTGGAAGTAATGCATGTTAGCCAGCAAACTGTTATTCATATTTTCAAATAAATGTTCATTGGTCTTCTGAACACAAGGTTAAACTCTGCCATAACATTACCATTCCTAATACCTGTTTAATTTTCTTACATTTTATAGCATTAATCAGCTTCGTAAACTTTCACTAACTGGTGCGATGTTCACCGTGCATGATTTCCTGTTTCTTGCTCTGCCTTTCTAAAGTCACCAATTGCTGCTGTTCATTCTGTAACAGCTTGATTGTTTTAAATATTTTTATTATGCACTATACTGATATCACACATCATTGTACCATGTCTTATACCTGTTTCAGTTTTGCTGGATAGTGAGATCTTCATTTGTTTATGTTTGCTACTTTTTGTTTCAATTCAAACTTTATTCACATTTTACAATACAGAGAATAGAGCCATAATAGATTATACATAGCATGTGAGAACAAAATTTTGCTACTTTTTTATGTTGGGGGGATCAAGTCCGATCTATGCAACTATATACACTTTGATTGCTTAAATCTCATGCACATGCCCTGTATCAGTTTTGTTTCATTCTTCTAGTAGACGTGGATTTAATCTATAGCCTCCATAGATTTCAATTAAATGTATATAAATTCATATGGTCAATCAATGTCACTATTCAACCCCCCAATTTTTCCATTTCTTTCATGCTCGCTTTGGCTGCAAATCATGATTCAGCAGTTTCTTAGTATATCAAAATCCATGTAAATGGTACCAAAAAAATCTGGCTGTAGCCATTCTTACCAAGTAGATTATAAACTGAAAAATCAGTTTGTCATCAGTTTCATGCATGCATACATAAACACTGTCAAACATGTAATATGTAATTTTTTGTGAACGTACATGGCAGATAGCTTGCTGCATGATTTTGTAACATGGGGCAAATATTATTGTAAAATGACTAATTCATACCGTAGCATGAGTACCTATTGTTAGATCTGTAACTTATAGTTTTAGATTTTCTAATAATAATAATACTAAATAATACCACTTGTATTGGTATAATAAAATGTAATTTATTCCAGAGGTTAGACCAGACAGAAACACAGATATTTACTGTAACATTTCTCTTTTACATAGACCACTTCAGCATAAGTACATACAAACAGACAGCATAAAACACATTTTATATTTAGATTATAAAATGCCCTGTACCTTAGCTAACATCTGTAAGTTATTCTAAAAGAAGCTTATAGTTATAAAATGTTTACACAGTGGGAAGCTTGTGACATTATTTTGCCAGTTCTGTGTAACACAGATTAATAAAGCCCCTCTGCTTATATACCCTTTTTTGGTACCAACCTTTGCATGTTCTGCTGACTTGATAGTCTTTTTAAGTGAGAAAAACATGTTATTCAGACTAATGTATTATGACCTCATATTAGTGGTACGTGTGTAGAAGACACTCTTCTGCCCCATCTCTGAGAGGTACAGAATAACATATGGGCTTTATCTCCAAGGTTTTTGCCAAGCTACACTAGACAGTTTGTCTGCAAAAGTTAAAACGTGGCAAAAGTAAATTATGAGAAAGAGCGAAGACATTATTTATTAAGAATTTAAGTTTCCACAGTTCTTTCTTTGCAGCTTATCAAGGTCAGATAATTTAACTATATTTTTGTCTTCTCTGACTTATTCTCTGTTAACCCCTTAGGGGTGCTGTGATGTGCCTATAGCTAAAGGAATAACATATTGTGTATGGATATGGTCTTTAAGACTCTTGATATAGTCATATACTATGTATGAGTGTAGTGCATATAATAATATGCTCATCATGACACCTATTATAACAAGACTGAAACATTTTATAATGTATGATGCGCCCTTATTACTGCTAAAAAGTGGCAAAATTATGTCTTGATAATCCCATCGCTATGACGTAAATGGTCATAAACCTCTCTTGAGTACGTCATAGTAATGGGATTACAAATGGAGCCCATCTGCGCATGCGTGTACCTGTGATCTCGCGCACCAACGGCATTCCTGAAACCAGTGCAGTGGCCAGAAAATGACCCAGAACGTCCTCAGTGGGGCTAAAAGTAAGCCATATTAGTTTGTTTTGGCAGTTAATTGGGACCATACACTATAAAATATAATGTATGGTCCCTCTATCATTAAGCGGTTTGGTTAACCATCTCGAGGTTGCCATGGTGATGTAAACCTCTCAAGCTTCGCTCTCGAGGTTTACATGGTCACCCTGGCAACCTCTCTACGGTTAACAAACCTGTTAACGATAGAGGACCATACATTATCCTCTATCTTATTTACCTGGAGATACTGCCATGGAAAAAACAAATTGTATATACACAACATACCCACATAAATCTCATGAGGAGTTATCTCAACCAGCCACCCCACTCCTATCCAAAAAGATGCCAGAAACTCTCATTCAGAAAATTAATGTGCGCAGATTGTATCTGAAGAGGAGAAGATATGCTATCTAATTGGTATGTTAGATATAAACATTTTATATGATTCTGTAAATTGATGAAACACATTGTGAGTGGCAGTGAGTAACCTTCTAAAAAGGGCACTGTCTAGCACAATACTGACCAATTGTACTGCATATCAGCCACTACCATACCCAGCTCAGCTCAAGAACACTAACCAATACTTATGAGTCTGACTGACGAGGAATAAAACAATGCAGTTGTAACTCACTTACACTGTACATACATGAAAACTTCTCACTTTTAACTAACTCAGCATTACATGTAACAGTGCGATCTGCACAGAATGTGCTGCAAAGGTAGTCTTCAAAGTGTCCAGTGCTTAGATGAAGTTATACATCACCTATTTGTGACCTGCCTGCTCTTGCTGGAGTCTGGTAAATTCCCAGAACATAATGGCTGAGACAACCAAGTTGCCCCATCCCATCACAATCCCCTTAAACAGAAATCAAAGCAAGAAGGTCATTTGATTTAACCACTTCAGTCAGCAAGAGGTTTTTAAACTATATTTTTTGTAATTATTATTAAAACACTCCCCATACAAGGTACCATCAAGGTGACAAAGTTTCCGTTGTAGGGTGAGGGCATTCATCAGCTTGCAAAACGAGCCCCTTGAGACACATTGTGAAAACTGCCTGGTAAGAATTAGTTTGCTTCTTGAAGTTATTGTAACACACTTTTCCAATGTATTCCACTAGGTCAGCTGTGATTCTAGCATGTGCTGCATGCTCAGAAAGAAATAAAATACAATTTCAGAGTTTCTACAAAATGTTTGGTGCTACTTGTATAAAATGTTTATAGGCAGTAAAATATATTTTAAAATCTACACCTTATCCCAATTGTTGCAGGGCTAGTGGAGGAAAAAATCCCAGTTTTGTTTTCTTACAGATGATCCAAGGAACATAAACCATATGATCTTCAAGTTATAGCCCAGTGCCCTGTGAATCTCTGCAAGATTCAAACAAAGCTCGATAGTTTGTCTAACGACAATATGATCAGATGCTGATATATATAAAAATCACTGTGCAGTTAAATGTTATTGTTTTAGGATTATAAAGTACAGAAAAGGGTCTTAAAGTATCTGAAGACTAATGGTGAAAAGGAATCGCAGTCTGAAATGAAAAGACATCTATTCAGTCTCCAAAGTGACGAGAACTCCAACCTACATAAACAGATGATGACCAAAGGGGCTTCTATCTTGGCCATGATTATGATATCACAAACAATTAATTGAGCTGCAGACTGTTGCACAACAACAGTGTCTGCGTTGCTGACGGTTGTACATTGGAGTTTAAAACTGTGGATAAAACAACCAGTTTTATTTGTCTTAAAACAAGATAATCCTTTCAGGATAAAGATAAAAAGATAAAATCGGACATAGTTACAAGCCAAGAAAGTAATTCACAATGCAGACATCTATTAATTCTCCATTGTCAATATTGTATGTGCTCTCTTATTATAGCTCCCATGGATAGTACTTGGTTTTCTTTGGGGCTGTCACAAGGGATATACCTGTTTCTGCATCAGTTCAATGCTTATTAGATATTTGCAGGTAGAGTCATAATATCTTTGTCTGCCCCTGTGTGGATCTTTTACATCATTGGATTATTTTGGACTGTATGGACTCATATTAGCAACCTTGGACTTACTGGGGTTAAGAGGGCTTTGATAAAATGGCATATTATTTCATATGTGTGACCCATACATGCTATTAAGTTTTTATATTGTCTGATGTTCCAGTGTGCTTTGATTTTATCTCCCGTCTATAACACAACAAAGATAAAGTTAAAAAAAAAAGAAAGTAATTCACAAATGTTTTTTGGTTCCACTTATGTTCATGGTTTTATTCACATGTTTAAAAAGTGTTTCTTTTTGTTTACAAATGTTTGCTCAATTAATGGTTTCTTATTTATTGAAATCGTGGATGATACCTGTGAGCTGATGCTCATTGAGAGGTTCCACGTCAGATACATTAACACAAGAAGACACAATATAGTTACAGTAAGTTATACATACAGAGTACAAAAAAATTAAACAGTACATGGGTTGCAATGATGAACAGTTACACAAATTGTGCTAAGGCATAGTACATGGTATGCCAGTGTCCTGCGGAAGAGAAAGAGGCAGAGGCAGACTGCTATGGTGAGGTAGGGAGGGCCAGTGGGAGCTGGGATAGGAAGGGCAGAGGAACAGAAAAGAGCCAAGGGGTAGGGGGTGGGAGGAAGTGCTAGGGCAAAAGGGGTGGGAGGCAAGTGCTTGGGCAAAGACTTAATGTGGTGGTTCAGGAACTGGAAATGCTGAGGCAGACTAAAGCTGCAGATGCAGACGAGTGGGGGAACCTACAGGTACTGTTGTTGGTAAGGTGCTGATGGAGTTTGTACTTAAAGGAACCAAGGGCTGTGGCTCTGCTTATGTCAGGTGGTAGACCATTTATCCACAGTGGGGTCCAGTGAGCAAAGGATCCCTGGGCCATAGTTGTGCGGCACCTGGGCACATGGAATACTTGTGTGGTCAAGGTCCTGGTATGCCTGGCATGTATAGGTGGTGATAGAAGGCTCAGAATTCCTTGAGGAAGTAAGTTAGTGAAACCTTTTTTGCTAGTAGGCAGGTTTGATAAAGTATTCTGTCCTTCAATTGAAGCCAGCCCGATCGCGCATAAAGCTCACAGGTGTGGATGAGTTTGGGGGCATTAGTGAGCAGGTGGCAGGCTTTGTTTAAGGCTGTTGAGAGGCATTGGAGTGCTGTGTCAGTAGTGGAGCCATAGACGGCTAGGCCATATGAGCGAACTGTTAATTGCCAAGTGCAGAACTTCGTAGGTCAAGCAATGTCTGTGCCTGTAGAGGATACCAATCCTGGTGTTAAAAGCTTTGGCTGTGATGTCAATGTGCTGTGTGTAAGACAGGGCAGTGTCCAATGTGATACCCAGGTACTTGAAATGGGGGACTAGTTCCAAGGTGTTACCAGAGTCATTCTGAATTGCCAGGGGATAGCCTTTTAGCTTGTTTTGGGCAGTGGTGAAGAGCATGGTCTTGGTCTTTTTATAGTTCATGACCAGTTTTTGCTCTTTGAACCACTTTTCAGCCACTGCGAAGCCACTCTGGAGATCGTATTCCAGAAGTGCGGGGTCAAGGTTGCTAGTAAAGATCACAGCATCATCTGCGTAGTGGAGCATACAGCTATTACAAGCAGCTGGGAGGTTGTTTAGGAAGACACTGAAGAGTAACGGACTGAGTATGGATCCCTGTGGTACCCCTGATCTGACTGGTCAACTTTCTGATAGGATGTCCCCAGTCTTTACTTGCTGTGATCACAGGCTAAGGTAGCTACAAAACCACGCTACAGTTTCTAGGGTTAGCCCTATGTCCAAGAGCTGTTCAAGGAGGAGGGCATGATGGACCATGTCAAATACCTTTGATAGATCAACAAAGACCGCCCTTACAATGTTCACTTTGTCAAGAGAACTATGTATGAATCCAGTAAATTCCAGGAGAGCTGTGATGGTGCTATGGCCAGCTCAGAAACCATGCTGTTCTGGGCATAGGAGCTGATATTGATTGAAGTACTCCACCAGCTGGTCATCCACAATCCTTTCAAGGGCCTTGGAGAGCGGTGGGAGTATAGAGATTGGCCTATAGTTGTTTTGAAGAGACTGGTCACCTCCTTTGTGTACTGGGGTGACCGTGGCAGCTTTCCACATTTGGGGGAATTTGGAGTGGCAGATGAACAGATTAATTATCTTTGTCAGTGGACCAAGTACTTTGTCTAGTGTTAGTCGAACAAATTTTAGGTCCCGAGAGTCCCCACTGTACCTTGATTTGCCGAGGGCTTTTTTAAGGTATTTTCTAGCAGCGGCTTTGGAGACTAGCTTGAAATGGAAGAGTGGCCAGTTTGGTCATGCTGGGGTCTTCTCACTGACCCCTAGAGCAGGGGTATTGAAGAAGTTTGTCAGGAGCACACTACTGAGATTTGAGAAGGTGAGGTTCAGAGAGTTAATGATGAACAGAGGGTCCAAGGTAGGGACGTTCTCAATTTTTAGCATGGCTGGGGCTATTTTAGGGTCCTTCCCAGTGATATAATTTAGATTTACCCAGAATGATTTGCTGCTATTCCAGGTGTTAGCGAGCGCTTCCTTGTAGAATTTGCTTTTTGCCTCATGGACTGCCTTTGTGCACTCATTGTGGGCGTTTTTATACCTTTGGATGTTAGTTGGTGTGCTGTGTGACCATACTGTTTGCCAGAGTTGGTCTCTTGTGTTTAGTTGTACCAGTATTTCCGGGGTAATCCAGGGATTTATAGGTCCTCTGTTTTTTCTCTCTGTGATGGGGGTGTGTTTGTCACAGGCCGCATTGAATTTTGAGATAAAGAGATCTAGTGCAGTGTCCACATCCGTGGTTCCATACAGGTCTGACCAGTCTTGCTGCTTTAGGTCATCCTTTAGCTGCAGAAGGTGGCCCTTTAGGAGTAGGTGATTTTTTACAGTTCTGGCAGGGGGTTTATGGTAGTTGTTGTTTTTCCAGAGGAAACTGACAGGGGAGTGGTCATTCAATGAGTCAGGGAGCTTGGTGAGATCTGTGATGTGGGAAGGGTGGTTCGAGAGAACCCAGTCCAGAAGTGTGCTGGTGCCCGTCTTGTAATTGGTTGAGTCGGTGCATCCGCCAGTTGGGAGAAGTGGATTGTGGCAAGGGTATCTTTGATAATGTAAGCAGCATGTGAGACTCAGCTGATACTGAAGTCTCCCAACAGCATTGTTTCAGAATTTAGGCTCAGAGTGCTGATGTAGTCCTGTAGGTTGTTGATGCCAGGTGTGGTCTGTTTAGGTGGGATGTATACGGACAGTAGGGTGAACACTCTGTTGTGTGCTCCTAGCATTAGTTTGATGGCTAGTACCTGGAGATTGTCATTGTTGGATGGTGGGGGTATGACATATCCCTGAAGTGTATTTCTGGTTGGTGCCCGTGATGGTGATTACTGTGGGTTTGTATTTTCAGTTTAATTGTTTTAATTTATTTGTCCAGTACAATATCATGAGCTGGTGACTCCTTTACGATGATGACCTGAGAAGAGACAGAAAAAACTGTAACATAAATGTAAAGGAACATTTCAAGTAGAAAAAACAAGCACAGTACATTAGTATAAAGCACATCTCACTTAGATATAATGTTCTATACTGAGTTGAGTCTATCACTAGACATAAAATAACTGCAAGATTGAAGTTGTTGCAAATAAATGTTTTTATTAGATCTTGGAGTATAGCAGCCACTATTTCTCCCACACTTTAAAGGCCAGAGTAGCACATTTTATAGTACTACGGGGAGGGGGGATTGATCTACTGCCGTGGGTTGTAATTGTAGATTATACAAAGTGTTCTGGTGTATCATGGACACGTGTCTTTCCGTTGTGTGGAGGTACACAGTCCTTTTGGTTTGTTGTTGAAAATATATTGCTGGTGACCCCGACATTCATATTATCTGGTGCCATTTTAACCTGCAATTTGCTTCGCTGGCAGCATTCTTCATACATGGTAATAACTTAAAGACTTGACTTGCTAGCATCACAGAACCAAAGCAGAACAGACAGCTACACCAAAAGCAACAGCAGGCCACATGTGACCTGTGACTATTCGTGGCACTGTTTTAGCAGGCTAGGCAGTCACTCTAGATGGAAAACATTAAACATTCAATTTGTCAAAACTTCTGTGTGGAATTTTTATTATGTTTGCCTTTGTGCTTGTGCAAAGGGAACATATTGCTGTGATATTGCATTTCAGAGGTGTCTCTCTGTCGGGTCCAATGCAGATCAAGCTGCAATGGGCTCAGTTGTTACAGTTCAATGATCAGTGAGCAGCATCAAACAATCCCAAAACATTAAAGTTACAACATGACCTTTGACATAGTTAATTCTTTTCAAACATACTGCAGTTGTCTGTCATTTGACCTGTCGCACATCACATGCAAAGTATAGCAAGTCACGGTTTCAGAATATGGTTCTCTTCCCCCTCTGGTCCAGTGAGTAATGTATGATAATGCTTGTGAGCTGCCTCTAGCCTTCGAGACAGTTCATGGCTTGTCACTCGTAGAACCAGCTATGTGCAAAGGAATAACATTTGGCAGTTAGTTAATAAGAGATAAACTTCTTGGGAGACCTTTTGGGAGCAGGATCCCCTTCAACATCAGAAGAAGCACAGTGCTTATTTGTGTGCTGATGTAGTCCTATGCTGATTGGCCATGGTATTGGCGGAGCTTTGAAAACAGAATGAATGTTTGCACAAATTGTCAGTGTGGTAGCAGTGGCTGTGGCTGAAAGACTGTCCTAATTCCCAAACTTCATTAGTGACTGGAGGGAGATCAGAGGAGCAGATTAGCAGAGGACCTACCCAGCATCACTCAGAGCCTAGAGAACCCAAGCAGGAGTGAGCGAGATGAGCGACCCACCAGGAGACAAGACCAGCGGGGTGGAAACAGCATCATTCAGGACCAACTGAATGGAGGACCTTGTAGTGACAAGTAGCCAGGATTCAGTGTAGCATCCATCAATCATCAGAATGCAGACCAGAGAAGCAGCTTGTGGATAAAGCAGGAGCAGGAGGACCAAGACCGATCACCAAGGAAGGCCAACAGACTGAGCACACCCTGAAAAGAGTCTGTAGCAATCCTAAGAGATGTTACCATGCATGGTACGCAGTGCACAGGAAACAGCAACGACAGAAGTTTGTCACAAAAACAGGTTTATTGTCAACTGAGAGTGGACACATAATTGGAGCCATTAGTAGTCTCTTCCCCTTCACCTTATTGAAGTTAATCTTAATTAACGTAGCCATCACACTCTGAAAAGACTGCAGCAATCACAGGAAATGCCACAAAACAAAACAAGATATGCAGTGCACAAAATAAAACCCAGCAAAGACAGGAGTGTCCCACAAAAATGGATTTATTGGCAAGTAGAGCGTGGACACATAATTGGAGCCAATAGGAGTCTCCCACCTTATCCTTGCTGAAGTTAAACTTAGTTAACTCAAGCCATTCCGAGCCCAGTAATGCTTCTACTGACTAGTCTGCAATGTAAAACAAAAAATGTCTTACATTATTATGCCCCCATTTATTTTCTCCATCTTATATTTATCCTCCATGGCCTGCAGGTGGAGGTCCGTCCTCCTCCTCCTCTGGTCACCCCAGTTACTGCCCCCCCAGGTACCCCCAAGCCCTATTTAGTGGACAATTATGAGTGGTCCCGAGATAGTGGCACAGGCCTGCCAGAGGGGATGTCATAGAGCCTGCAGCCGGATTTTCTCTCTTTTTCTGGCCCCTCCCCCTTGCAGCCATGACCTCGTGCATGTGGAGGCAGTGTGCATCACAAAGCCACGCTTCAAGTCTCCCGGAATCTGGTGCTACCCTCATCCTCCAACAGGAGGCAGCCAAGGAGCGGGACTATGTGCCCACCCATCCCCCAGGAGAGGAGAGCTGTCATCGGATGCTCGATCCTTTCCTTCCCCTGCCAACCCCCAGCAGCCTAAGCTCACTCCCAAACCCAGGTTGCCGGCATGGTGTGAGGTGTGGCGTCCAGCGCCTTACCCCTCAGCACCACCAGGCTGGCTGCCCCCATTTATTTTCAATATGACTTGTTACAGTAACTTTTTGCCACAAACACTGAATTGCCTAAGCTTGCTACTGCCCAGTCCACGATGTGTCAATTTGACATCTGTTTCTGCCATGCTGCCTGGTTCCTTGCTAATCAAAACAAAACAAGTTATATAGTATATGGCTGCCCTTAATTGTGAATAGATTTTGCACCTTTGTAAATGTTGTTGTAGTAAAGTTCAGTGGTCATGAAAAGCTGTTGTAGCATCATGCTGTTGTCAAAATCAAAATCACCTCAATCATGTGCAAGCTCATGGAGACCATACTTAAGGAAGGGTTGGTAGAATATCTACAGGAGAATGGTCTCCAGGATGCAAGGCAGCACAGACTCATGGGGGGGGGGGAGATCATGTCAAATTAATCTGATTGACTTCTTTGACTGGGTCACTAAGACAGTACACAGGGACCAAGCTATAGACATCCTCTATCTGGATTTCGGCAAGGCCTTTGACTCTGTGCCCCACAAAAGGTTAATCAGGAAGTTGGCAGATTTCAGGGTTGAAAATAAGATGTCCAGATGGGTGAAAAACTGGCTGAGGGACAAAACTCAGAGGGTGGTTGTGGGGGGGAGAGTTATCTGGCATCAAGGAGGTCACCAGTGCAGTCCCGCAGGGCTCAGCGCTTGGGCTGGTGTTGTTCAATGTCATTGGGGATGGCATTAAGGGCAACATGTGCCTATTCACAGATGACACCAAGCTCTGCGGGAGAGTGGACACAGCTGAAGGGATACAGGACCTACAGGATGATCCGGAAAACCTGGGGAGGTGGTCCGGGATCTGGCAGCTTGACTTCAATGCCAAGAAATGCAAAGTTTTGCACATTGGAGCCAAGAATCCCAGGATGGAGTACTATCTGGGTGGAGTCCAGGTATCTGCATCAGAGGAGGAGAAGGATCTGGGAGTGATGATCACTAGTGACCTGAAGCTCTCCACGCAGTGCAAGAAACAGCAGCAAGGGTTAACAAGATGCTGGGATGCATAGCTAGGAGGATCAGTAGTAGGAGAGATGAGGTTATACCACATTTGTACAGGTCACTGGTGAGGTCACATCTAGAGTATGGAGTTCAGTACTGGTGCCTGCACCTCAAAAAGGACATTAACCTGCTGAAGAAGGTTCAGAGGAGGGCTACAAAGATGAAAGCAGGTCAGCAAGGTAAAGCTTACGAGGAGAGGTTGAGGGCACTGAACATGTGCTCCCTGGAGGAAAGGAGAGAGAAAGGGGACATGATTGAGACCTTGAAGTACTTGAAAGGGATAAATAAGTTGGATAAGGAAGGTCTCTTTAAGGTGAGTGGCAACCTTAACATGAGGGGTTACAGTCTTAAGCTGGGGGGGGGAGGTTTAGGAGGGAGGTCAGGAAGCACTTCTTCACAGAGAGGGTGGTGGACACTTGGAATGCGCTGCCAGAAGAGGTGGTCTCATTGAAGACAGTGGGCAGCTTCAAGAGAGGCTGGGATAGGCATGGGGGGAATGTATGGATCATGGATATGGAGGATGGGAGGAGTGGGGGGGGGCAGGGACTGTAGCTGAAGCTGTGCACCCTGCAATACGAGCAGACTGAAAAGACCAAATGGCCTTCCTCTGCTGGCTTCTTCTGTGTCCGTAAAATGATACTATAACAACGTTTTGTCACCTTTGAACCACCTGCATTGCTCTAGCATGTTGAAAGCCCTAGCAGATTACAGGTCAGAGCATTCTGAGGTACATGGTGCTAAAGTAGTTAAAGCTCCTGCCTGTTAATGCCCTGATGGATAGTGAAATTTAGCATTTTTTTAACATCTCAAGTGTATCTCAGTGGAGCAGGCCAGCTGGCAGCAGTTCACATGCAGCATTAGCAAGAAAAGCCACATCGCAGCTAACAAAAAAGAATCTCTAAGCAAGTTTAAAGGGGAAAAAATGCTAAACTTGTAATTTAACAGCATAGTACAGCAACCTGAATCTGGCTGGTTGGCTGACGGTTGGGTTTGGGGAAGTGAAGCTAGTGTTCTGTTTTTTCTCCCCCTAATAGTGTGCTCTAGCTAAAATCTCCATCCACAATCAAGGACAACCAAGTACTATATAAAACAGTACATGGGTAACCATATACGGCAAGGTTGTGTTTCCATCTTGGGTTTATGATGACATCATAGGGACCTCTCAAGCTTCACTCTTAAGGTCTCTATGATGTCATCTCAAATCCTCAATGGAAACACAGCCTGGTTGTGTATGGCTGCTCATACACTATTCTATATGTGGTGGGCAAAAAATGATAACAAGAGCAAAGGCAGGAATATGCAGCAAAAACAGGTTTATTGGCAGGTAGAGAGCAGACAGAGGCAAACCACCCCAGTGCTTTGAACTCTAGCTGGGTTCTTTGTAAGGGGGTGACCCCCTTGTTTTGATTACCAAGGAACCTGGCAGCACAACAGACACAGACATCAAATTCACACACCCCCCATACCAGGCAGTAGCAATTTTAGGCATGTCAGAGTTGGCAACAAGGTATAGTGAATCACACTGAAAATAAATAGGGCCGTAATAATGTAAAATGTTTTTTTGCTTTACATTGCAAACTGGACAGGAGCAGTATTACTGACCTCAGAAGGAATGGAGGTAACTGAAGATTAACTTCAGTAAGGTGAGGGGGGGGGAGAGACTCCTAACAGCTCTAATCATATAAGGGCTCCAGACACCAAGTATTTGGGACAGACTTGAGGACTTCATTCAAAGGTGGGGACCTCCAGGCTCACAAACAAACACAAAACATACAAGTACTCCAATCACTGATGTGGGGAGTTGCTACTGGGCCAGCTAGCCTCACCTGAGCTTGTTGTCATATGAGCTGGTCAGTGAGCTTGATTTTGCACTATTTTCTCTCCTGGATTCATGAATCATAAGCAAAATGTGCCCGTGACTTTTCCCAAACATTTAATTTCTAACTGTTTATATCCTGGTACTGGTGGTGATGGCATTTGTTTCACATGTCTAGCAAGTAGGTATTTTTATTTTATCTAAACCAGAGCAGTACATTTTATGCTCTTTTACTGAATCGCATTAGAATGTTAAGGGAGTGAGAGGTACACAATGTGACAGAAGCTGAGATTGTAAGGTGTACTGCTCTGGTTTTTATCAAAAGCGTACTTTCCTGGTTATTTGAAGTAATCAGTCTCAGTGTCCGTGAAAGCAGAAGTAAATATTAATTGATACGGAGAAAGCCTTCACATGTTTGTAGTAGCTAGAATGATTAAACAAGTGAAAGGGTGCTGCAGTAGTTGTCAAAACCCCTCATTCTGCTTTTGTGTGTGTGCGCACGTGTGCCACTCCTGAACCCGATGAGCATTGTATTGTTTCATTCAATACTCCTTACTACTGCTGTGTGGGTGGGCCTGCCCTGATGTTGTCTGTGTATACTAAAGAAAAATTCTACTTGTCTGGCATGTTTCATGTGACCATGTGTGGGCTCCTGGAGGACTGGGGTACTGGTGAACTGGGGACCATGTCATTTAATGACTGTGCTAAAAAAACTTGGAGAATGAAACAATGTTTTACCTGCTCTGATCACTAATACTGTGAGCTCAGATGCCTTAGTGACTTTTTACGACATATTGTATGTCAAGCTTGCTGGTCAGCATAGCATCAGGGCTGCCGCCAGTGAGACTGGTGACCCTGCGATGGAAAAGACTTAGGCTGCCTGAGGGCCTGTGGGAAGGGGGGGGCTTGAACATTCTAGCCAACACTTGCCTCCTCTGGGTGTGGCAGGTGACAGAGGCCCACTATCTGGCGCCGGCTCTGGGTTCCTGGGTGGAGTGACATGCATTGCTTGGCAGGGGAGGAGAGGATGTGTGTGAACATTTACAGGCATGCATGCCCACTATGTGTGCACTCCTGGTTACATTCCCATACGTGTGGGAAGGAGAAAACAGAGGACACTCTGACTGCAGCAGAGTGATGCCTGCCCTCCACATGCCCTGTGTTGCTGACTGAAGGCTCCCTCCAACCTCACATCTTACACCACTGACCAAAGGCACCCTCCACCCAGAGGACCTGTACCTCTGACCAAAGGCACCCTCCTCCCCAGGCCCTGCACCACTGACTAAAGGCACCCTCCTCCCAGAGGACCTGTACCTCTGACCAAAGACACCCTCCTCCCCAGGCCCTGCACTACTGACCAAAGGCACCCTCCTCCCCAGGCCCTGCACCACTAACCAAAGGCACCCTCATCCCCTGTTCTGCAGACTGAAAGGCACCCTCCACCACTGGATTATGGTTTTCAAAGGAGCTTGGTTCACCTTGACAGCCTTGCCATGAGGGGCAATTCATGGGGGGGGGGGGTAAGGCAGGGGGTAATTCACAGAGAAGGCATGGCTGGGGACTGGCAAATGACTGCTGGCTGGTTGGGAGCAAAATGTTTCATTAAGAAATAATCTGTTTTACCCAGGACATCCAGCTGGGATTCAGCATCTCATTTTCAGTGGCGTTTCTACCCATTTCAGCAGCCGGGTGGACTGGGGCACTGGGAAGGCAAGTAACTTGATCAGCTTGGGGTGTATTTTGCTCTGTTGAGGTTTGAAACTGGTCTTCCCAGTTATCAAACCAGTGCTTTAAATAGCAGATCAAATTTTGTTGTTTACTTGTTGTTAATGAGTTCATAGTTTCTTTAAAAAGTGTCTCACAATACGGGGAATCATGCATATATTTCAAAAGTGCAAGCCCATTTAGTTAAGCCATGCAACCTAAATGGAGTCGACATGGGTTTATAGGACTCAAAATGTGAATGGAGAGAAATGCCTCACTACACCTTAAAAGCAGACATGAAAAGATGAGCTCAAGTAAATGTTCTAGAAAGGGATTGTAGGGAGGTAAGAAATATGCATTCCACTGCTTACTGAAATAACCAGTTTGGGAGATGAATACTAGCATTTATTAAGGTTAAGAGGAGTTTCTGACCTCCGGTCTAATGTCTTGTAGTGCCTGTACTTCATAAAGCCAGCATTGTGGCTGTAAAGTGGACAGGAATGTATGCAGTATAGAAGGAGACTACATCTTCTGGACAGCAGTGTTCAAAACTGAAGTAGACCCGCGGTTCATGTTCTGAGACGTATTGTGTTTTAATAATATTGTCTGCCACATCTGCATCCAATTCCATCAACTACAATCAACAAACAACAACAAAAAAAACTGAGCCATCACACACAGGTTGGGTTAGGAGCAAAACTGTAGTAAGGTCCAGTAAAAGGTGATACCAAGCCTGTAGAGACACAGATTCCTCACATTTTACCCTAAACATAACTTCCTCATGCCAGATTTGGCATAAAAGTGTAGTGTACTTACATATATTATAATAACTGGGGAGCGTTTTCTCCCATAGGAAACCCGGTTATAATTTGCCCGCGCCAGTTTCCTTGCTCCAGTGCAAGAGCCTGCCTCCGCTCACACGGCCCACTGACACTTACCCACCGTCGACTCAGCTTCCGCCACCATCAGTCGGCGGTAAGTTAATGCAAAACAAAAAGCAACTTGCCTCTCAGTAGTCCTGTTTGACTCCTTGACTAAATTTTTTTTAAAAAAAGATTAAAAATAAAGTGTTTGACAGCCGCCGGGTCATGCAGGCAGCAGACCGCTGACAGCCTTCCATCGGGACCAGACTGTGGCTGTTTATTTTATACAATTGCTGTGGTGAGAAAATGCACCCCAGCAAATACGTAAAATAAAACATACGGTTGTGTGTTTAACAAGGTTTTACACACAGCCTTCGGTGTTGGATGCCTAAATAAACCCTTTGAACTTTGCTCTCGGGGTTTATGTAGCATCCAACACCTCGGGGTGTGTAGAAAAACTCATTAAACACACAACCCCATGCATTATTGTATATTTAATATATTTTACCTGCGCCTCTAGCCTTACCTTTGTGTACTGATTCTTTTTTTCTTGTGATTGCTGCACTGTCCAGCTCGCTGTTTTCTCTGCTGTCCCTTTCGCAGAGGTCGATTATAAACTTGTTTGACTTGTCTGCAGCATACTGCAGGTTGCCCCCGACTACTGCAGCTCATGCTACCTATCCATCTCGACTAGTGCAGGTCTACCACAGCTGCCATTGAAGTTGCTGCTGTGATGACTGGCTGCTCACTTGGCATGGCATGACCACATTTTGAAGAGCAGCTCACAGTGAGGGTGCGGAGTATGGCTTTCGCTGCCCAGCTTAGTTTATTGCTCATTGCTCTGTGGTTGGTGATGGAAATGCGGTGAGGCTCAGTTATGTGTGCAGGGGCAGTACTGCATGACTGCATCGTCACTGCAGTAGAATTGTCTGGTTCATGGGTGGGCTGAAGAGGCAGAGAGGTTGTCACAACATAGAACAATGATTGGTTGGAGCAGACTGCATGGCATGTCTTTCTGTGCTGTGGTTGGGGCAGCTAATTGGAGCAGGACTAGTACAACCATCTGCAGTTTGATGCAATTTTGAATAAACTTTTATATATTCAAATAGGTAACCGGTCAATACAGTTAAGCATTATGAGCGCAGTAAAAAACATGCAGTAAAATGAGTGTAGGTGAAAAGAGCTACCAGGGAATTATAGCGTTTGCATAAGAGCACTATACCGGTAGCTCTTGTCACTCAGGCGGAGCACTCTAACAACGCTGTTGAGCACTAAGTGAGCAAGCTGATCCCGTGACTTAGTGGTTAGTGAGATAAGCAGTGAATGCAGGAGCAGGAATGGACCCATGTTCGAATCTGCCTTCAGCTGGTATTTCTATTTTTCATGGTGTTTGGTGGGACTCGGAGGATGTCTATTTAGAAATTGGGGGGTGTGGGAGAGAAGACCCCTGACTAAACATGTTTAACACGCCCCCACCGTCAACTTGGACCCACATTCGAATCTGCCTTCAGCTGGCATTTTTATTTTTCATGGTGTTTGGTGGGACTCGGAGGATGTATATTTAGAAAACAGGGGGTGCGGGAGGTCGGGCCCCCCGACTAAACATGTTTAACACTCATACCCCACTGTCAACTTATGTTTCCAGTGCAGACCCCCCCCCCCCGACATTGCCCACCACCAGTTTCAGTGCTATCTCTGTAGTCGCTGTTTTTCATTAGCGCTGTCATGACCTTCTCTGTATTTCTTGCGTGGATATTGACCACTCTCTAATTATTTAGCGGTTTTCGACCTGAACCATTCAAATATAGTATAAATGTATCCTTTACATTACGTTCTTCATATAAAATGTATAATTACTGTATATCTGTATATGAAATAACAGGTTTGGGAAAAAAAATGCCCTTTTTTTTACAATCTTCCTGAACCCATAGATGGGAAATTCAGCTCTCTGAATCCACTGACCAGATGGTATAACTCTGCAAAACCTTTTTCAAAATCCGCAAGTATAAGGAGTGTCAATCAGAACTTTTTTGTTGTCGTTTTTTCTCAGTTGTCGACTGTACTGGCATTTACCACATTTCTTTAATGAAAAGGGTTACATAGTAGAATAAAAGTTGCATTAAAAATGTTTAGCGGGGTCCTGCAACATTTGAAGTTCGTAAATCGTATTATACAGGTGCATCAATATCTAACATTTACTTTGCCAGGATTCACTTGAATCCCTTCTAACATCTTTTGAAGAATATATCTTAATTTTCATATACTTGGATGTTACTAGGTAAGTAACTGTTTTTTCAATGTAATTTTGTGTCATTAATGGATGTTGGTATAGTAAAGACGTGTATGATGATGGGTTATCATTCATTCATTTTATCTGATTATTTATATCAGGGTTGAAATATATCCATTTGGGGTGCAACTATCTATGATTGAAGTTGTCTGTATACTGTACATACTATACGTATAATGTTACATTTGCACCCACTGACTTTCAGTTAAAGAATTTGACAGTCTATTCACATATCACTGGTAGATTTTTATAATGGGTACTTTTTTGGCTAACTGCAAGACAGTCCCAAAACATCACAGTTACAACATAACCATTCACATAATTCATTTTTTCAACATATTGCAATTGTCTGATATTTGACCTGCTGTCCATCACATGCAAAGTATTGCAAGCCATGGTTTCAATATTTTCTGCTTAAATGTTCCAGTCTGGGTGTCAGTACAGGAGCTCCAAACGGACCCTTGTTGTATTTTTATGTTTGTACTTGTGCTTGCACAAAGTGATCATACTGTCCTGATACTGGATGTCATCACTGTCAGGTCCAATACATGACAGGTGTCATTTTTCAAATCCCCTCCAAAACATATTTTCACAGTCACACTGTGAAATTGCCTTTTGGTTGGGATTTAAAAAAAATTCCACCTGTCTTGCTCATAAAATCAGCTCATAGAAAGACTATGCTGGAAACTTGGGGCAAAAATGTGGAACGCTCTGAAAATTAAATATTTGGACCCATTTTTAAATGATCGGGAATGGCACACAGTGCTTGTGCCAACAAGGAATGGTGCAAGGGGCATGTTGTGCTGCACTGTGCTCCATTCCCGATTTTCAGACACCACTTGCACCAAATTGGGGGGGTGCCATTTCCAGTCGGGCTTGCACTGCTTTTTTGGGAGATGCACAGCTGCTTCCTGGTGAACAGGGGCTTACGCCATGGAGGTGTTGCCATATCCCCTTGTTCAGGATTCCAAAAGGATCACAAGAGGCACAGGGCTCACCAGGATTTAGACCAGCCCAAAGTTGGTGTGGGTTGGGAGGTGAACTTGTACCCATTGAAGATGACCCCAATCTGCAACCACCGTCATGCCACACCTACATAGGGGGCGTAGGTACAGTGTTGCACTGTTACTGACACAGTGCAGGTCCAAGACAGGTGCCGCTGCCAACCTGTGGTTGCACTGGGTATTCTCCAGCTATAATGCCAGGTGGTGCTGGAGACCCATGTCATGACCCACTACACCATGCCATGTCTGTGCCTGGTCATGTCAGTCCCGCCATGGCACCAAATGTTCCTCTGCTCACCCTCCCAGCCTCATGGCTGCCCTACATGTCCCTGGCTCTCATGGTGTCCCCATCTGTCATGGCCTGCAGTCTCTGCTACCTCCTCCACCCCACATGTTCTGGACCCCCCTCGCAGCCACTGGCAGCCAGCTGGGCATGCAGCTGATGTGCTGTGGCACAGTCGCTTGGTGGAGGGCCATCTCACAGCTTGCAGCATTTCTCTCCCGTGCACCTTTTGTATGTCGCATGGGACTGGGTGCACCAACCTGTAGGACTTTGGGACTGACACCCGACCTGTATAAAAATCAGGCGCAGGGTCCCTGGTGCACCGGCGACTGATGCAAGCTGCTGTTTGCCACAATGTGTGCGATCTATGGCCGGTTTTGAAAATTGGGCCCATCGCCTCCCAGCTGGCCTGTCCTGGGAAAATACAATCTACAAATGTGTAAAAGCAGGACGCCACTGAAAATGAGATATTGCATCTCATCTGGTCTAGCCTGGGGAAATATTCAGTAAAAGTGTGTAAAAGCAACACCCAGTACAACAGAGCTCCCAGTGAACTGTGCAAATATGCTGCTCTACCCTGGGAACAACACACTGTAAAAGCTAGCACCCACTGAACATGTAACGTATCTTTCAGCTAAGATATCCTGGGTAAATACATTATAAAAATGGGTAATAGCAGGGCCCCATCGAAAACAAGATATTGCATTTCACCTGTGCTGTCCTGGGTAAATACAGAGTAAAAATTGGGAAAAACAGGATCCCACTCAAAACAAAATAGTGTATGAGCTGTGCTATCCCAGGTAAATACAGTACGAAAATGTGTCAAAGCAGGACCCCATTGAAAATCAGATACTGCATCTTAGCTGGGTTATCCTGGACAAATATATTGCAAAACTCTGTATAAAGAGGACCCTACAGTAGAACCCCACTAAAATGGAGATGTTGCATCTAAAATGATCTGTCCTAGAAAAAAAAAAAACATTACGAAAGCAGAACCACACCAAAAAGGAAATATTGCTTCTCACCTCTACTATACTGGGTAAATGCAGTTTAACACAGTGTGAAAGTGGGATCCCATTGCAAATGACATATTGCAGCTCATCTGGTCTATCTTGACTTAATATGTTGTAAAAATGTGTACATGCAGGACCCAGTACAACAGCAATGCAAGCGGCAAACATTCGGCATTGACACATGCTTGTTACGTTCACTTGCACGCATGCGCTAGGAATGTTTTGGGAGAGTAGCACACTTTGGAGGTGTGCCTCTCCCTTTCAATCCACTGCTCCGTTGAGCAGGCGTGGCAGTCCTGCACCAATGGGTGCGGGAGCTGTGTATGACAGCGGTGGTCTTCGCTTCAAAGAAAACCACCGCTGTCATACAGGGCACTGTGTCACGCCACCCCCATGTCACGCCACTCCCCCGGCCACGCCGCCTAAATCTTTCCTGCCACCCTGGGAGCTCACTCCCAGCGTGGCAAACGCCCCATGTTGTTTGCCGACAGGTGCCCAATCCTCGCTGGCTCCACAGCCCCCAAGCCATCCTTCTGCCACGCTAGAGTCCACCCCAGTGTGGCAAACGCCCCACGTAGTCTTTTTTCCCCTTTCACCTGTAAAGCAAAACGGTTCCACGGGCGCTTCTCCCAGTCCCCTCCACAACCTGCACCCACCCACTGCGCACCCAGCCTTCCCACACCCCTCACCCCATACTTACCTCCGAACTCGCGCGATGATCTTCGGTGGACCGGGAACACATCTGCACTCTTCAAAGCCGACCGCAAACTGAGGAAATGCCGGTAAGCTGTATAATGGGCTAGATAGGGGGTTTTCAACTTTATTGCATATCTCAGGCATTTTTTGGAATTTTTGCACCAAATTTTCAACATGGGGTTTTTGGGACCCCTTCTCATGAATGATGTCACCGTCATGGCGTTATTCAGGCCCGAAGGGTGATTTCACAGTCACTGCACAGTCAGTGCATGAAATAACTCTTCAGGCCTGAATAACACCATGGCAGTGACATCATTCATGAGAAGGGGTCCCAAAAACCCCATGTTGAAAATTTGGTGCAAAAATTCAAAAAAATGACTGTTTTACGAGCATGCATTGTGCAGTTCCTACGCAGGCTCGTAAGTTCGCGAATTTTCAATATTTTCACTCCAGATTTTCAACATTGCCATTTTACCACACCTCCTTATGAGCAGCATAGCTGTCATTTTTCACATCCTGCCCAAAACGTGTTTCTGCCCATGTAGCGCACAATGGCGCAGTCGGTGTGCGGAATCAATGTATGGGACACAGTAAGAAAATCACAGTGACACTGATCATGAGCAGAGGTCTTAAAATGGCTGTGTTGAAAATTTGGTGAAAAAATTCCTAAAAATGATTGTTTTACGAGTCTGCGTTGCGCAGTTCCTATGCACGCTCGTAAGTTTGCGAATTTTCAATATTTTCACTCCACATTTTCAACATTGTCATTTTACCACACCTCCTCATGAGCAGTACAGCTGTCATTTTTCACATCCTGCCCAAAACATGTTTCAGCCCATGTAGCGCACAATGGTGCAGTGGGTGGGCAAACTCAATGTATAGGACACATTAAGGAAATCACAGTGACACTGTTCATGAGCAGAGATCTTAAAATGGCTGTGTTGAAAATTTGGTGACAAAATTCCTAAAAATGACTGTTTTACGAGTGTTCATTGCGTAGTTCCTACGCACGCTCGTAAGTTTGCGAATTTTCAATATTTTCACTCCACATTTTCAAAATTGCCATTTTACCACACCTCCTTATGAGCAGTGCAGCTATCATTTTTCACATCTTGCCCAAAACGTGTTTCTGCCAATGTAGCGCACAATGGCACAGTCGGCATGCGAACTCAGTGTATGGGACACATTAAGAAAAATCACAGTGTTACTGTTCATGAGCAGAGATCTTAAAATGGCTATGTTGAAAATTTGGTGAACAAATTCCTAAAATAACTTGTTTACTTAGCAGTCGCCAGGCAGTTCCTAATGCGCCGTAAGTTTGCAATTTTCAATATTTTCACTCCAGATTTTCAACATTGCTATTTTACCACACCTCCTTATGAGCAGTACAGCTGTCATTTTTCACATCCTGCCCAAACGCAGTCCGCCATGTGGTGCACAATGGCACAGTCGTGTGTGGAATCAATGTATGGGACACAGTAAGAAAATCACAGTGACACTGTTCATTAGCAGAGGTTTAAATGCCAATGCTGAAAATTTGGTGAAAAATTCCTAACAATGACTGTTTAACGAGCGGCGTTAGCAATGTTCCACGCACGCCGAGGGTTTGTGAATTTTCAATATTTCACCCAGATTTTCAACATTGTCATTTTACCACACTTCCTTAAGGAGCAGTACAGCTGTCATTTTTCACATCCTGCCCAAAACGTGTTTCTGCCTATGTAGCGCACAATGGGGGTAACAAAAAGGTCATGCTGAAAATTTATTGTGCAAATACCACCAATCGCAGAGGGCATTAGGGTAAAGCACCATACGTGCCAAACACCACTGCAAATACCTGCAAGCGAACGTTTGGCATTGACAAATGCTTGTTTTCTTTCTGTGTCTGATCTGTTGACCACATCAGTTTGATACCCTTCTTGTTGTACTGCCTTCTGTTTTGTGTCTGCTTATCTCTCAGGTCTGAAAGTTTGCTTTGAGCAGGCTCCACTGAATGTTTAGTTTTACAGACAGTTTACCTGACATGTCTCTGCACCAATCCCAGTCTTGAAACTCTTCCCTCATGCTTTTGTATCTTCCTACCCTGTAGTTGTTGCACATTGTTCGCCCTTGTTCCGCTACTAGTTTCCCCAAGATCTGGAACAATAACATGTTGTTTTTAGTTCCTGATAATGGCTCTATTGTATCACATTTTATGAACTCCTGTCTCGTATTGTTCAATACTAAATCAAAAATATCCCCTCTTCGATTGTCCCTTTTATAACATACTGTTCTGAGTTGTAATCATTTACCATTTGGATGTGTCCCTGATCTAGTGGCCACAGTGTTGTTTGCCAGTCAGTGTCTCCAAGGTTAATGTCTACCTCTAAAATAACATCCTTTTTTCTGTTTGCTTGCATGCATGTGCAAGAAACATAGTGCCACCATACTAATTTTCGTAGGTGTGCCACCCCGCTTCCAATGCCCTGCTCCTTCTTACAAGCGCAGCCTCACCGCACCAATAAATGTCCGAGCTGTCTATGACAGCAGTTTAGATGCAGTGGCATACAGCTGAAAGCCAAAGACCGCTACAATCAGCGGTGGTAACGTGTAGGCAATTTGCATATTGCTGTCGGTAGGCAATTTACATACTGCCATCGGCATTATGCAAAGTGCCTACACTCAGCATTGTATATGAACAGCTGTCATACACAGCTCCATTTTTTTCTTATCTCACCCTCAACAAACACCCAGTAGCACACTGGGAGCCCACCCAGCATGCTCTTAAGGCCTCAAGACATCAGAGTGGCTGACGGGAGTGCCCAATTCCTCCATCGGCTCCACTGCCCCCAAACAGATTTAGGTGCTCACGCTGGGAGCCCACCCCAGCGTGGCAAAAGTTCATATGGCTGATGGGGGTGCTCAATCCATTGTCTCCACTGCCCCCCCAAAAAAACTTCCAGCTGCCACGCTGGGAGCCCACCCCAGCATGGCAAAAGTCCCATGTCATCTTCTTGAAAAAGAAAAAAAACACTGTAAAAAAAGGTCCCTCGTTGACTGTCTTGCCCCCTCCCCAACCTGCGCCCACCCTCTGCGCACCCACCTCACCACACCCCCCCAACCCCATTCTTACCTCTGGAGCCCAGCCTGATGATCTTTGGTGGACTGAGAACATGTCTGCACTCTTCAAAACTGACCACGAACTGAAGAAATGCCGGTAAGCTGTATAATGGCATAAATGTTTTGTTTTTTTTCAATTTTGGTGCATGTCGGCCATTTTTTGGAATTTTTTTCACCATATTTTCAACATGGGGTTCTTGGGACCCCACCTCATGAACTCAGTCACTGTCATTTTGTTATTTGAGTACAGCTGTCATTTTTCACATCTCGCCTAAAATGTGTTTTCGCGCATGTAGCACACAGTGGGGCAGTTGGTGTGCGAAATCAATGTTCGGCCAGATTAAGAAAATCACAGGGACACTGTTCATGAGCAGAGGTCTTAAAATGGCTATGTTGAAAATTTGGTGACAAAAGTCAATAAAATGACTATGTTATGAGCGTGCATTGAGCAGTTTCCATGCACCCTCGTAAGTTCACGAATTTGTAATATTTTCAGTCCAGATTTTCAACACTGGCATTTTTCTACACTTCCTTATGAGCAGTACAGCTGTCATTTTTCACACCCTGGCCGAAATGTGTTTTTGCACTGCTGGTGCAGAATAGCACAGTCACTGTGGGAAATTAGTATCTGGGACAGATTACGAAAATCACAGTGACACTGGTCATGAGCGGAGGTCCCAAAATGCCTGTGTTGAAACTCTGCTGTAAAAAAATCCCCAAACAAATTACATTACGGGTGTACGTTGCACAGTTTCTATGCACTGGCATTTTTCCACATCTCCTTATGAGCAGTACAGCTGTCATTTTTCACACTCGAGCCGAAATGTGTTTTCGCACTTCGGGTGCAGAATAGCATGGTCGCCATGGGAAATTAGTGTCTGGGACAGATTACAAAATCTCAATGACACTGTTCATGAGCGGAGGTCAGAAAATGCCTGTTTGAAAATCTGCTGTAAAACCCCAACCGATTATGATTACGGGTGCACGCTATGCAGTTTCTCACGCAGACGCCATGACTTCACCAGTTTTTGTATATTTTCACTCCAGATTTTCAACAATGCCATTTTTTACACCTCCTTATGAACAGTACACTTGTCACTTTTCACATCCTGTTCAAATGTGTTTTTAGACCTGTATGCCTAAATGGCGAGTCGCTAAAGCAATTACCTTCACCAATGAACTGATAGTGTTACTGTTCATACAGCGGGGTCACAAAAAGCCCATGTGGAAAATTTGGAGTAAAAATACCAAGAAACGCCCAGGGCATTAGGGTTTTCGACCATAATGCCCTACCCTGTAGGGACTGACAGGCATCAAGGGTGTGACTTGGGATTGTTGACAGTAATGCTCATGCCATTCCACCCCAACCCCCACCCTGCAGCCAATGACAGGCATCGAGGTGTGACTTGGACCTTTTGCCCCCAGAGTTCACCCCGTTCTCCTACACTGTGCCCATTTCAGCGTATTTACTTATGGAATGAGGTGGATGTAAAGCTCAACACTTTACAGACACCTCGATACCCTTGTCAGTGTCTGAAGGTAGGGTGAGGTGAAATGTCATGGCTGTCATGGGCTACGTAATCCAAAGGCACATCCCAATGCCTGTCCATCTCTGCAGAGTGGGGGTGGAGGTGACGTCAGTTCATTACTTCAATGCCATTCATATACTGCATCTAACTCCTGCACTTCCACTGCTAATGCCAGCAAGCAAACATTTGGCATTGACAAATGCTTATTTAAAGGGTTGCTTCCTTGGTTTCTTTATTAAATAATTTCCTAATCAGTTTCCTGTCTGCAGTCCGGTGGCTTGTAATATACTCCAATAAGACCTACCTACAGTACCAATTGTCTCTTAGGCCCTTAACCATACTGATTTTCTTTCTAAATTACTTTTTCATGTTGCTCGCTAGTTTTGAAGCTCTCGGAAACATACTGTATAATGATGGGGTTTTTTTTTTGGATTTATAAAAAGCAAATTGATTGTTGTTTTATGTTTTCTTGTTATTTTAGTGGTTGCACAGCACCCTGAGCCCTTGGGATAGGGCACTTTATAAATAAAACTTTGCCTTGCCTATTTCCTCACCTTTTTTGTTTCTCCTTCCTTTTTGATATTGTTTACCCCTCCATGGTTCTACCCTAGTTGTCCCCCTCTGCTCACCGTGTTACTGTAACTGCTAGATTTGGTTGTTCCCTTAGTACTAAATCCTCCAAATGCCCCATTTTATTGCTCAGACTTGTGGCATTAGCGGTATATATTTCCAATTATTTTTATTCCCTTTTTGTCCTACAGTTTTTACTGATCTCTTCTGTTATTCGTTTTGTTTCCGTATTTCCATATGTGCACCATAGAAGCATTTTTGTATCTCCATATCCCTCTTTATAGAGACAGTGATGTAAGAACTTTATGACATCACAATGAACACATTTGATTACACTGACTGGACATCTTTACATTTCATGCATATCTTCCTCCTCTACTCACTCACTATTGATACAACAATGGCACAGTCAAACAAAACACATTCCCTTGTCAGTCATTCCAGAAGGAATATTTAAAAATGTCCATTATTTCGGTTTCATTTTTAGTTTTTAAATAATCAATTTCTTGCAGTAACTTCACTACAGAATAAAGCTGAGAGCTGAAAATGCACCCTATTTCTCAGATTTTTTCAACATGATGGCATATTAATATTTTATTGTACCAACAATAGGTTTTCTATTTGTTTATAACTTGATGTTAAAGGAATAATGCCTGACAGGGTGGGTGTTATGCTGGGATAACATCCCACCTCGGGTGGTTGGGCCAGAGCCACCGGCTGGGCGTCCAACACCAGAGGTGGATGCTATCCAGCATAACACCACCCTGGAGGGTATTATTCTATTATACAATGGCTCGTTTATACTTCTTACATTAGAAAAATGGTTAAAAATACTGTTTTTATTGTATTTTTGTAGTTTTTTTTTATTGTGGAAGGATGCTGATTTGAAAAATAGTGCCTTATACTGTTTGTACAGCAGGTGGAGCTGTTTTTCTGTGTGTCTGTTGCAGGTCTCTAATAGGTGTGCCCCCCCCCCACCCGCTCCTCTAGGTGTTCTCATACTGGGTTTCTTTCTTTATTGTTTTTCTCCTGCTATTGCTTAATGTATTTAAAGAAAAAAAAGACATAGAAGGAAGATGAGTTGAACGACGAGCGAGCATTAGTACAACGGGCGAATGAGGCGGGCACCGGAGAAAGAGCAGGAGACTGCTGTGACGCTAATCCTGAAGACGGCTTTGATTTCAGGTTTTATTTCTGTTTTAGAAATAAACAAAGCTTGTTTGGGGCACGTGTGAGAGCTGTGCCTACTGTAAAGCTGATCGGAAATGCGGCTTTCACTTTCAGTGCAAGCAGGAAGCAACGGACAGCTGTGGATGGATTTTTTTTTAACTTTACATGTGGTCATGACTGTACTGGGACTAGAGTAGGGATGTTATGCTGGGATAACATCCCAGGTCCAGTCCCAGTCTGACCAATCAAGGACCAGGATTTTCTCTTGCCATTGTATAATAAAGTATAAAAGCATATACTTTCTTTGTCTTTAACTAGAATGTCTGGCCTTTTTCTTTTGGAATGTGAGACTGACCATAAATCACTCATGCCAGCTTTAAACCACAATCACAGTTTTTCTTAAACTTTTCATAACTCCCTTATGCAACATTACTTTTGAACAAAAGTTATATTTCAAGACTCCTATGAAAAGCTGGTTTGAAAAGTCCAAACTTGACAGATATAATATTTGTATTTCAGGTGATAACAACTTTTGCCCATAACCTTCGTGATGCATCTTAGAGACTATGGGCTCGATTTTCAAATGATGAACTATGATGCAAGGTGCCAGTGCCAAAGGTGTGCTTGCATCATAGTTCGTAGCATTCCTAATTGTCAAACATCAGCTGTGGTGAGATTGTGATGCCATGCCGTGAAACCCCTGTGCACCACCCTTGCAGCAAATGCACCTGTATGCCATTCCAGTTCATGGAGTAATAGTGGGGGGCACTCCTATCCTCCTTATTTGGGATTCTATAAGCCCTGCCATGGCCACAACAGGGAGCTCATGTTAGACCAGCCAGGAGGTGGTCTAAAGGCCCTGTACCACTGCTTGGCAGAGCAGCGAGTGAGCTGTAGGACCTGCAGGTGGGGAACGGGGGTTGCTGGGACAGTGAGGATGCCATAGAGTATGAGTGGGGCATGGTGACAGTTACAGGAGGTAGAGGAGGCACCTGAGAGAAGTGCCATATGGCATATCAGATAGCTGAGGGGACCGGTTGGGGGGGTGAAACATAGAAACATAGAAGTTGACGGCAGATAAGGACCGCAAGACCCATCCAGTCTGCCCATTTTTAATACCTTATGAATGTGCCATAGGCCTTTACACAATCAATGGCCTATCTATTCATACTCATCTGCATTGCTCCCTTATGCCTATCCCATGTCCATTTGAAGCCATGCACTGTATTTATATCCACCACTTCCTGAGGTAGGCCATTCCATGCATCCACCACCCTTTCTGTGAAAAAGAACTTCTTCACATTACCCCTTAATTTGCCTCCCTCTAATCTCATGCTGTGTCTTCTTGTCCTGTTATTTTTCTTATATTGAAACATGTTAGACTCTTTTACCTTGTTAATGCCCTTGAGATGTTTGAATGTTTCGATCATATCACCTCTCTCCCTCCTTTGCTCTAGGGTATACATATTGAGCTCCATTAATCTGTCCTCATATGTTTTCTGATGCAGTCCCTGCTCCATTTTGGTTGCCCTTCTCCGGGGGCATGGTGATACTATGTATGACATGGCTCCAGGTGGAAGCAGCCCTGGCATCTGCCCCACAGAACCCACAGTCCTGTGGGGCAGGTGCCAGGGCTGTTTCCACCTGGGGCCGTGTCATAATAGTATCACCATGCCAACCCCCCTACCCAGTCCCCTCGGCTGTCAGATACAGCATATGACAACTCTGCCAGGTGCCTCCTCCACTCACTGTAACTGCTGTGATATCCCTCTCATACCCTATAGCACTCTCACTGCCCCTGCAGCCCCTATTCCCCACCTGCTAGCCAGAATTCTCCCCCCACCTCTGCAGGTCATGTAGGCTTGCTCTGGGGGTGGGGGCGGTTGACAGATCCCTCCGTCAAACTTCACAGATGTACCCAATGTTTGGCACAGCCCTGTGACTGTGGCAACACATGTCCGGCGCAGGAGCCGTGATGCACCTGGAGTTCACCGCAACCCTAGATTATCACAAGCTGTGGCAATCTAAGGGCTCTTCGAAAATCAAGCCCTATATCTTAGCTACGCACACATGTTTTGATTTCTTCTTTCAGACTGTGTAGTTCTAATTTTGGCAGCATATTAACTTTTCATATCACAAGAAGAGAACTTCCTCCAGGTTCTCAGTTTTTTTACTTTAGACTAAAAGCTATGAAAGGCAGACTTTAGTGTTGAAGGCGTGTGATCTCTTACCTTTTTCACTGGCCAGCTCTGGAACAGAATAGCACAAGTTGGTTTGCACACATCTCTAGCTGTAGTTTAAAACCATTCTTTTTTCCTTTGTTTAACAAGCTTGTTAAAATATAACATTTCTTAGCATAATTATTAAGAAAATAATTTTATATCAGTGTATATATTTTACTTGATCACCACAGAATAAAATATCTTTCTACAGATAGAAAATAATTAAACCTACCATAAAATAATAAACTGAAATAAAAAAACTCTTGTCTATAAAATAAAGGATGAAATGAGCCAAGTTGTTATGACATTTCCCTTTAAGAAGTAACTGTAGTTCCAGTAACATTTTACCAGTTCAAACATTGTTCAGCTATACTGCAGATATGGATGTACACATTAAATTGGTATGCAATGTAGCAATTACAAAAGACATATTGTCATACAACATATGGTATTATCAATCACATTAACATGCTAGATATATTGGTACACATATTATGTAAGAGTACACTGTGCATTATTTTCAAGTTGCATAGCATATATATGTTTTTGACACCAAGGGCAAATACATACAGTGCTCCGTCAATATAACGAACAAAATGGGAGCCATAATGCAAATTTGTTATAGTGGTTTGTTCATTATATTGAGGGAGCTTTGGTTTGACATGGAAAACCATTGGCATCACTCGGGTAAAGCTTGAAAACACTTTATTCATTACAAAACTACACAACATCTTTATCTTTAAAAGCTCCTAAAAGCATCTCAAGAACACATTAAAATAATACAGTACAGTACCTTAATTCATACAGTGCTTTATAACATTGTGCAAATGCTTGAGCTAAAAGCCGTCATTTGAAATAATCCGTAATGCAGCCTTGTGCTTTTTTCATTTTTATAGCCAAGTCCCTGGTATATGATATTAGTACATTGTTTCACATTTTCACCTAGCAAAACCTTGCTGCACAGTCCATAATGAGAAACATTTTAAACATGAAAATACCATGCACAGGAAATGCAAATCCTTTCCTATTTTTAGCACAGAGGGACAACACTGTTATGCTCTTCTGTGAGAGTTATGTAAAACTTAAGCATTTGAAAAGTTCCATAATTTAAATTACAGATGTTTTTTATAGTGGGAATGACAAAGCTGTATCATTGACGTCTGTCACATGCACAGTGCTGGTGTTGTGATGTCATCATGTTTACATCATGCTAGCACTCAGTAATGGAGCGCTTTAAAAACAATCTATATACGTGGTAATGTTGGTATTCTTCAGCCTCTGACTGCCATATAGAA
This sequence comes from Neoceratodus forsteri, assembly GCA_016271365.2. Taxonomy (NCBI): domain Eukaryota; kingdom Metazoa; phylum Chordata; order Ceratodontiformes; family Ceratodontidae; genus Neoceratodus; species Neoceratodus forsteri. Next base: position 1,056,261,150 of record CM057453.1, on the reverse strand, counting down.
AGGAACATAAAGCTGAGAAAGGTGAGCGTTGTTTTGGAAACAGTTGGTATAGAGAGGGTAAATTCAGATTACTAAAGAGCTGATTTTTGTGTTTTTAGCATTTAGGTCCAAGCTGAGACCAAAATCATTAGTACCGTGGGGTTAGGTGGCAAATAAAAAAAACACAGGTAACTAGTTCATATATTTAAAAGCTGAGAATACAGAAAGAATAAAACAGTATTTTACTTTAACATTAAGTGTTTATTTTGAAGTAAGGAGAACCAACAGGGAAACAAGGAAGGCAAAATGAGAAATTAATAATAATAATAGAAAACAACTGAGGTTTTGTAATGTTTTAAAACATTTGAATGTAAATACTGGGCAAGTTGATGTATGGAGAGATTCTCAGTATGCTTTTGTATTCGTTTTAATGTAGTGGCCACAATCAAACTATGAATGTAATACAAAGTGTGGAAAGAGTATATCCATACTAGGTATATTCATGCTTAAAAATATTGTATTTGATATTTATGTAATTTGATATTATGTGAGCATTAAGAATAGTTTACGTTTGTAATTAATTAACAGGTTGTCACCTCTCCTGATGAAGAAGTGTGATGACACCGAGGCCCTGTCCACACTCACAATCATGAGAGTGTACTGGTCTCTGTAACAGTTTCACTCTTACCATTACCGCATGTCCACACTCTCCTTTCAGCGTTCTCCCCAGATGTGCACTCTCCGTTATGTTGAGTCCACACTGGATTACTCCGGCGGTGATTGCAACAGCCACCATCATCCGTATTTGAAGAAGTGACACACAGAATCCCAGAATGCTGTGCGTCACTTCTCAACGTATCCCAGCATGCCGCCACTTGTTTCCATGGGCACAGTAAATGGAAACGAGAATGATGGCATGCCATGGGATCAATTACAGTAACTCAGGGCTATCATTATCCCCCCCCCAAGTTACCCTTGGCAAAACACTTGCAGGTAAATACTATCATTAGCCTGCCACCACCCCCCCATTTGGTCAGCTGCCTTCAATGTTTGAGCAGCCATGTGGGAACCAGAACTAGGTGGCAGTTTTTGACTACACAAAGAGCCTTTCAGTGGGCACTTCTGCCAGTCCTATTCCTACTGCTTTGTTTTGTATTAAAACATGCGATGTTTGCATACAGAGCTAAATAAAGCTCCTTAAAGCTGTTTTCCTGACAACAAGTGATGTTAAGACCCCTTGGGTTCACCAGTTCCTTTTTCTTTACTGCTGGTAAACGGTTTTATAGTGCTCTGTTAGGCTCTGTAGGTAAACATAGCAGGCAAGGCATGAACTGCTTCAGAGCTCCATGTGAGATGCTGAGGTACTCAGGAATATGTGTTAAAGGCTGACAACACCCAATAACATCTTGCAATAAAGATACACATTAATGCACTGTCTCTATGGGTACTGCTGTATTGTGTCTTTCTGTCTGCTTTTTTTTCTGCATTAATCCCCCCCACCTTGCCTTTGTCTTTTCTGTGTTTGCCCCCCCCCGCTAGTGTCTGGCTGTCCACACTGACCAGTCCACACAAATCATGCATCTTGCATTTCCTGCACTTGTATACACACCTGGGATGTGTCTCATTCCCTCACCCCCACCATCACCACCCATGGTATGGCAGTCAAATAAGGGGATAAGGGAATGCAGCACCTTTTAGGGCCCTGCAGACTTGCAATCCCAGAATGCTGTGTGGTACTTCCCTATATATTCCATCACGCCTTCTTCCTATGGACATTGTGCATAGAAAAGCACATGGAGGCAGCAGATTTCACTGTGGTGTTTGTTTTACTGCTTGTGCGCCACTGGTACCACAAGCAGCAAGTCATCCGGAGAGCTCAGAGGAGCAGGCAGTTGGGCAAGACACCAGAGGGCAAAGAGAGCCCTAGAACTGATGCAGCACTGTATGTGCAATATTACTGCTATGCACAACCTCATTGCCAGTAGGTATACATGTGAGGCAGTGGAAAGGGCTGTGTGGAGCCACCCCAGGTCAACCAGCTGGTGGGACATCATAGTCCTGTGTTCGTGGTCTGATGACCAATGGTTGGCAAACTTCCGGATGTTGAGACAAACCTTGCAGTCTCTCTGTGGTGAGCTGCAGTGTTACATATACAGAAGAGACACCAGGCTATGTAAGGCAGTAACTGTCCAAAGAAGGGTTGCTATCACCTTGTGGTGCCTCACCACGAATGTTGAGTACCAGACCCTGGGCCACCTCTTTGGGGTGGGAGGATCAACTGTTGGGGAAATAGTGGTAGAGGCCTGCCATGCTATCGTGCTTGTGCTACTACCAAAGGTCAAGATTCACAATGTTGATGCTATTATACAAGAGTTTGAAAGGAAGTGGAGGTTCCCCAACTGTGGGGATACTGTGTATGGTACCCACTTCCCGATCATCTGGCCCCTGGGGAATGCAACTGCGTATTACAACAGGAAGTCTTACTACTGTGTGGTCATGCAAGCCCCGGTTGACCACAAATATCGCTTCATGGACATAAATGTTGGATGGCATGGGAAGGTGCATGATGCCAGATTGTTCCTCAACAGTGCCCCCTACCTCATGGGACAGTCTGGAAAGCTCTTTCCTGGCATATGTCAGGACATTAGTAGTGTGACTTTGCCCGTAGTCATTCTTAAGGACCCAGCCTTCCCCCTTCCTCCTCCCATGGCTCATGAAGCTGTACAGTGACTACAGTGACCCAGCAAAGTGGCATTTCAACTACAGGCTAAGTTGTGCAGGGATGGCTGTTGAGCATGCCTTTGGCCATCTTAAAGGGAGGTGGGGGTGCCTATTGAAGTGGAATGAGTTCAGCATTGCCAACATGTCTCATACTGTGTAATCAGTGCTTGCTGTGCCTTACACAATCTGTGCAAGGACACATCTGATCTTTTCTTAGACACCTGGTCCAGCAAAAGTAACAATGCGCATTTTCTCCAACCTTCTGATGCAGACTGCACACCAGCCAATGAGATGACTGTTGCAGCCATGAACTGGCAGGCTGCATCAATTCGTGATGCACTGTGCGAGTACCTAAATGCACGCTAATGTGCAGTGATGCCCACTACCACTATCTGCTTTGCTTCCCTGATCATTGCCATATGTATAAGAATGGACATTGAAGCTGGTATGAATGCATGAAGTGATATTTATTCAAATAGTGGTTTCACACAAAAAAAGCGTACATATATATATATATATATATAGAGAGAGAGAGAGAGAGCATTTATAAAATTGTGTTAAACAATTACAATGTCTCTGGCCCCTTATTATAACAACAGTTTGCAATCTATCAAAGTACCTGTCAAGTACCTGAGTGGGGAAGGAAATAATGAATGGGGCAGACATAAGGCAGTTCTAGTGGCTATGCAGGGTATTCAATGTGTGGGTCTTTTTACAACAACTACAGATGTACCCAAAGTAAGTCCCCACTCATCAGATCCTGTGTGTAGCCATAGCCCTGCTCGTATGATGTGGCTTGAACCTGTTGATCACCGCTGGAAGGTGGCATATCACCACCCACTGGGGGCTGGTCAGAGCCATGCAGCATGTGAGCCTGTGATGTGCAGGACACACTGTGTCCTGAAGTGTCAACTGTAACTTGCTGCAGCCCTCTATATTGATTATGTGGTGCCTGTGAAAGGATATCTATGCTGGGACCACCAGGAGGGTTACTGATTTGCTGTGGAGCACTATAATGGGCCTGTGGTGCATGTGAGGGTATGCTAGTGCGATTGCCAGGGCCAGAAAATTGTGGATGACCTGCATAGGGGTTCTGTGTTGCCTGTGGGTGGGTGCTAGTGCTACCACCAGGTCCAGAAATTTGTGGTTGGCCTGCATAGGGGTTCTCTGGTGCCTGTGAGGGGGTGCCGGTGCTACCTCCAGGTCCATCAAATTGTGGTTGGCCTGCATAGGAGTTCTGTGGTGCCTGTGGGGTGACAATACTGGGAGCATTTACATGGCTTTGGGATGACCCACTCAAGTGGATTGACATCATTTGAAGCATATCGCTGGAAAATGCTGCATTCTGCTCTGCCTCATACTTCCTCAGCTTCTCCTCCATCTCCCTCTCCCCCCCTCACCCTCTCCCACTCTAGTTCAACTAGTTCCCTATGCTGCTCCTCCATCATCTTTCTTTGTTGTAATTAATATTTTATTAGTTTTAACTACCACAAAACATCAGATACATAAATAATGAAGTGTTACACTGAAAGTGCATAGTCTCCCCTCTAATATTCAAATTTTACATATATCGCACTTTCTGCTGAAATGACAACAAAGAAAATATACACCCAAAAACCCACTACCCTCTCCCCACCCCCCTACCCCTAAGGTTATAAGCAATCAAATCAGAAAAAAAATAAGAGGTGTTCCTGACAATACGGAAAACTTCTTAGTTTTACGGCTTCCAGGTCATCAAAAAGTGCTCCAAAGAGCCCCATAGAGATACATAATACTCATGCTAACCCCGCATACAAGCAATATGTTTCTCGAGTTGTAATGCTAGAGTACATTCCCTATGTCACTCCAAAAGTGTTGGAGCCTTATCCGACGACCACTGTCTTAAGATTAACAACTTCATAACAGCTGACACAAGAGACACGTGCTCTCAAACCTTGAAGTGGACATTGGGAAAGCATGTAACAAACAAATCTCGGAGTATCCATTTTATTTGAGCCAAGGATAGGGTCTAATAAACTACTTATAGTTCTCCAAAGAGTCCGAATCTCCGGGCACAGCCATAATAAATGATACAGGGTTCCTCTTCCTTTACAATTCCAACAACAAGGTGAGCTGAGTGCGCCCTTCTGAATAAATGGGTAGGAGTCAAGTAGAGATGATGCATGATATTGAAATGTACCATTCTTAGCCTATCTTGCTTAATATACCTATACGCGGTCATCCAAAGTGCTTTCCAAACCTCCGAGGAGTCTCACAGGTTCAGTTCTTTTACCCAATAATAACATATACCTGAGGGAAGCCTGTGATCCCATTCCTGGAGGAGTTTGTGAACTTTGGAAACTGCATGTGATTGCATTGCGGCCTTCAAAAGAGTGTCAACATTTTTTTCCCCCTGACTAAAAAAGGAGACTGACAAGAATACCTGGGTTAAAGCTTTGCTAAGCTGTAGCCACTTAAAGAAATCAGAGCCCACAAATCCAAAAAGCCTTTTCAAGACATCAAATGAGAACGGGCTGTCCTGGTCCCAAAAATCAGCTACGGTCAAATTGCTTATTTGCGGCCAAAATGCTGTGTGTATCGGAGTTCCAGCTATTTTAATTTGAAGATTTTCCAAAATGGGTTGGGAGTTCGACAACCACCAGCTAACCCCCAAAATAACGTTGCAGCTGATGATAAGCCCTGAATGACCACCCCATAGGGTTATTTTTGAGAAGTTTAGGGACGGCAGCCAAAGGAACAAACAGCAAAGCATATAAAGAGCTTTTCACTTTCGTCGCCAGGTCTTGTTCAATATCCAGCCAAAAGGTGAATAAGCTAAACTTCCATGCTCCTTGCTCCATAAGGCCAATTTAAACATGTTGGGCCAAATAGAACATAAATAGGGAGGGGGCAGCTAGGCCACCTTTAGATCTAGGAGCTGTCAGATTGAAGTATGATCGACGGGTTACTTTGCCTTGCCACAAAAAGGAATTAAATATCTTCTGTACATTAGCAAACCATTCCTTTGAGAGGTAGGTTCCTAGCATGTCTAAAGGATATAATATCCTCGGAAGAGTAATCATTTTCAGGCGATTCAGCCTACCCCACAAAGATAAGGAGATTGCACTCCATCTCTTGAGATCTTCCGAGATCTTATGAACTAAAGTACCTAAATTATCCTTAACCATTAAAGCGAGACTCACGCTAATGGTAATACCTAGAAATGTTATGGATTTGGTTTCCCAGATCAAGCCTAGATCCTGGAGATCTATTTTGCTGGCGTAATGATTTAGAGGGAGAACTTTTGTTTTGGAACAGTTCAACTTATAAAAAGATAATCTGGAAAAACTATTTATTTCTTCTAGTATAGGTGATATGGAAGTCCCTGGGTTCTCAATATGCAATAGCACATCATCCGCATAGGCCGAGCATATATATCTAGACTCCCCTACTTGTATGCCTTTAATGAGTGGGTTCTTCATCAGCCTACGCAACAATGGCTCTAAATACAGGTTAAATAACAAAGGGGACAAGAGGCAACCCTGTCTAGTACCTCGCTCAAGCTTGAAAACTGGTGACAACATTCCGTTGCACTTCACCCTCACAGAGGGAAAAGAATACAGGATTCTAATCCATCTTAGAAAGTTCCGGGGTAAACCAAAAGCCGAAAGGGTAGCAAATAAAAAAGACCAGGATACCCGGTCGAAGGCTTTTTCAGCGTCGAGTGAAAGAAGTACTGCTGGGATTTTGGATTCTTTAGCCTTCACGATAAGATGCAATAGTTTCCTAAGATGATCATGGGGTAATCTCCCTTTCATGAAACCCACTTGTTCCCTACATACAAGGTTATCCATAACTTTTGACAATCTATTAGCAAGAATTTTCGCCAGTATTTTGATATCCGTATTAAGGAGAGATATTGGCCGATAACTGTCCAAACTAGAAGGATCCTTCCCAGGTTTTAAAATTAAAGATAGTGTAGCCTCCAGGAAGCTTGGATCAGAGATACCAAAATTAAACCAATACCTAAATGTGTCTAGTAAAATTGGAGCGATATCTGGGAGAAAGGCTTTATAAAAATTACTCGGGAATCCATCAGGTCCAGGGGACTTATCAGGGGGCAACTGCTGGATAACCTGACGTATCTCGGAGATCACAATTGGTGCGCCTAAGACCTCAGCATCAGCTTCTGTTAACTTTGGTAAATTAGATATACTTAAGTATGCAGCAATCTCAGAAGCCGAGGGCCTAGAATCGGGTTCCTCCGCATATAATTTCTGAAAGTATTCCCCAAAGATCTTAGGTATTTCTCTTGGGTCCGTGCAGACCTGATCCCCCTGACCAACAGGTACACTCACTATGTGGTGGGCCGACTCAAGTTGTTTTACACGCAAAGCTAGGAGTTTACTGGCCTTTTCCCCTATATCCAGATATTGAAGTTTCACTCGAGAGAGAGCTAGCTCTGCTTGTTGAAAAACAAGACTCGAATATTGAGCCTGTAGTTGATGTAACTTAACCCACTCGGAATCAGATGAATTACGAGATAGGCTGGATTCAATACAATTAATTGAGGATAAAACAGAGCTTAACTTATCCCTCTGCACCCATTTCCTCCTAGAGGCATCCATCATCTTTCTTGTGGGCTGAAATACAGCCTCCAGCATCTCTTGCATACGGTTGCTCCACTTCTTCTTTCGTAGGTTGTACAGTGATTCCATTGGTCACTTTGGTGTAGTTCCGCTGGCACCCGTTGTTTTGCAGCTGGAAGGTCTATCCGTGGCAGGTGGTGTGCTGTCATCACCAGTCCCCAAAGTAGACTCCGTGCCAATGTCACTGTCTGCATTCACGGAGGTGTCATCCATCGCCTCTGCATCTGCAAATGCAAACAAATAATTATTAAATGTAATTTTGGGCAATGTACAAACTAGAACACATATGGGATCAAGTAAATGATCAAGGTCATCCTCAGTCTCCTGGCTGTCATTCTCCTCACTGATGGTGGTACTTTCCAGAACACACTGCGGCTCTGATGTAGGTTGGGTGCCCAATATCTGGTCCAGTTGATTGTAGAAAGGACAGACGACATGACCGGTTATTGGAGTCCCTGGTTTTATGGTATTTAACCTTTAACTGTTTAATCTTGTCCTGGCACTGCTTCGCTGTCCTGGCAACCCATGCTCACTTAGGAATTTGGATACCTTCTGGTACACGTGGGTGTTCTTACGATATGTCGCCAGGTCATCCTGGATGCAATTCTGTGACCAGTACTTGATCAGCAAGTGGGTTGTCTCATCTGACCATGTTGCACTGCAGTCGGTCATCATAGACTGGATTGGAACACAGTCACTAACAACCCCAAAAAGGCTGTGGAGGAATAGCTGTGGACTGTATGGCACCTGTGCCAATGAGTATATGGGGCACTGTATGCAGCAAAAATGGCAGCCTGTTTTCAGTGTGCTACTTGCCTGGCCTGGCTAGCACACAGACAGGTAAAGAGATGTCATGACTGGGCTGGCAACAGATTAACGAGTGGGCTGGTAGGAGGAAAACTTTGCAAGCAGCTCCACAATTAAATACTAGCTACCCTGTCATGTCTGGCTGTCTTGCTCCAGCACACACAGCAACAATGCAAAGAGCTGTCATGACTGGGCTGGCAGCAGAAAAATGACTGGGCTAGCAGCTGAAAAATGTTCCAATGGTGACAGACACTAGCTATCCTGCATGGCTGTCTGGCTGGCATGAAGCACATACGCAGCAATGCATGAATCACCTGTGGCATCTGGCCGTTTAAATAGCCTGCCTGTCATTGCTTCCCGGTTCCCATGTGCTCATAAGGTGCATGTGCAGGTGCTGTGCTCCCTCATGGGATGCCTGGCAGCCATGGAGGACCGGGTTAGAAGATCCTCACTGGCTCCATCTGCACCGTGGCGCACTGCTTTTAACCTTTTCGCTGCCAAACATTCCTGCTCCCGGTCTCAAGACCACCTTCCAACAGGTCTCGAGAATGAAAGCAAAACCACATCGGGTACCGTTATCACTGCAGACGTGCACCATTTTTGTCAGATTCTGTAACGGTTGCACCCCGCAGTAACGGTACAAACTTGCGTGAGTGGACAGGGCCTGAAAACATGGAGAGTACACTGATGGATGACTTTATGGATGAAGTTTGAAAAGTAAAAAAATATATATACTTTTTATGTAGATTTAGTGATCAGTGTTTTTTGTGCCAGGACACTAGTCTTGCTCAGATGCCTCCTGAGTATTTTTTTATTCTTTCAGAGGAGGATAACATTGCACCTTGGGTGTATTTAAAACATATTTACCATCATTTAGGTGTTACCTTTCACCAATATATCATTCATGTAGACTAAAGTTTCCTAACTTTCAGCATCAGGCATAGCCTAATGCTGAAAGGTATTGAGATTTACAGTAGAATTCAGAAATCCAAAAGGACACCAGTTCCCAGTACAGTGCTGCCTCACTATGATGAATAAAAAGAGAGTCATAACACATGTTCATTATAGCTCCCTGTTCATTACATCAAGGGATGCTGTTGCACTGTGCTATCAGTGCTCTCTGCCATCATGCCTCTAACACTCCTAGCCCACTTCAAAACCGCCTCCCCCTCAGATGCACATTTTGTACCTGTTTCAAATCTCCAGTCATGTTTTAAACATGAATAAACATTTGGTGTGCCATGTCAGACTGCAAAATTAACACTCAAACTGTCCACACTTCAAACTGCTTGCAGCAGCGTCTCTCAGCTGATCACACCCCCTACTATTGCCATCACTCTGTATCTTTCATTTAAAAAATAGACCTACTGTAAAAAAGAGTTTCCAGCTGAACTACAGGAATGAAGAGTAGAGTGAGTTAGTGGTGTGAGAGTGGACTTGTACCATTAACAGTTCAAACTGCTCGCAAAGGCATCTCTCAGCTGGTCAGACTGCCACACCTCCTTCTCCAGCCATCACTCCATACCTTTTATTTAATAAAACATACTGCAAAGAAGAGTTTCCAGTTGAACTGCAGGACTGTAGAGTAATTTAGTGATGTAGGAGCTTAGGATCACTTGCCCCCCCCCCCCCACTTCTGGAGGAAATCACTGACCAGACTCATCATGCAGCTTCTGACTCAGCTGTTCAGAATTCTGACCAACAGCAGCCCCGCAAACAGTGAACAGTGTGGCAGCAGTGTTTTACTATTTATACTATCCCATCTAATGGATAGCATGCTTCCAAACTAGGTTTTATGAACATTAAAGTTAGGAATTTCTACTCTGAGTATAAAAGCTGTGTCTACACTAGCAACAGTTGAATATTGTCAGGCGCCACCTACTCCATTAATAATATCTGAGTTTTCATTATACCAGGGTTCAGTATAACGAGGGAGCACTGTACTGTACATTGTCTGTTTCCAAAGTTAAAAGCCAATTAGTCTTTGTCTTTTGGTTCCACTTCAAGCACCCAGAATCCATTTGCAATGTCTACAGTGGTAAAATATTGTTCCCCCTCAATTGTTGGTAGACTGTGATCTAAATAGATCTATGGCCAACAAGATAATGGTACTAGTTGTTCAATTGTCTATAGTTAATTGTAAGTCTTCATTTTCCTGTAGTTGTTAATACAGGCTAAATGGTGAGTTATAAACAGAATTTACTTCTCTTATAATTCCATGCTCCATCATGGTAGCCAGTATCTCATGTATGGTATTCTGTACTGACATACATAAACTGGATCTTTGTCAAGGTCTGTGGTACTCTTGCTATGTGAATGTCATTAACCATACAGTCATAAGTATCTTTGGAGAACATCTCTTGGAACCCATAAAATAATTTAAAACCTGTTCTTTTTCTTTCTCTGCTTTACATTTACTGATTTGAACAGCTTGTTCAACCTGTTCCTTAGACTCATGACAAGGTAAGTTTTCTCATAACTCTTCTCAAAATTCTACCTTTCCTCCAGTTATATCAGTATCATTTTCAGATTCTACCACATGTACTTCTGTTGAATGCTCCTTTTCATTTACTGGTATGGACAGTATATGATCATCATTTTTAATTGGGCATACACATACTTCCTCTTCACCAAACTTGATAAACTTGTTAAAGAGTAATTAGACCATCAGGTAAAGATTTGACAGTACCACACATGTTATCCCCCATGGTAATGTTTTATGGTAGCTGACCTGCCTGAATGTATTTGGTTGATCGTGGTGTTCGTTGGCTTAGGGAGGCAATGACTGCAGTCAGGAATGACTGCAGCTGACTACCTACAGTGCTACTTATGCATGGCCGCAGTTCCACGCAGTAAGCTTTTAAAAAAAAAATAAATAAAAGAATGTCCATACTGGAGATGGGAGGAGAAAGAGAAAGAGAGTGAGTGAGAAAGAGAGAGAGAAAGAGTGTGTGTGTGTGTGTGTGTGTGTATGCATGCGCACGCATGTGTCGCAGGCTGTGGGAAGGTCATTTAAGAAGAGGCTGAAGAGTAGGAGCCCCAGTATTGATCCCTGGGGTACCCCAATGGTACCTCTCTTGCACCGGATACTGTTTGCCCAATTTTGACACATTGATTTCTCCATAACAGGTAGTCTTGGAACCAGCAAAGGGCATTGGGTGCCACACCCATGTTTTGCAGTTGGGTCAGTAACAGGGGGTGGTTGACTGTATCGAAGGCTTTGGAGAGGTCAATAAAGACAGACCCCACCAGTTTGCCTTCATCCAGGGACTTATGTGCATAGTTCGTGTAGCCCAGCAGGGCAGTGGTGGTACTGTGATTTTGTCTGAAGCCATGCTGGTTGTGGCATAGTACAGTTTACTTATTGAGGTAGTCAATGAGTTGACACGTCACAATCTTCAATAGCAACTACTAAAAAGACATATAAAAGTCTCATCATTGGATAGTGGCAAATAACCTGACTTCTTACTAGCCTGGGAAAGCATGCTCAGCTAACAGAAAGACAAGATAACTAAACAAAGGACCTGTATTCATGAAGGCCACTTGTGGTTACATACATAATTGTATAGGTAATTGCTGTTCTGCACTAGAACTGATGATGGCAGTATGATCTAACTAATGATTATACAATGGTATAAACGGAGATGTCCCCCAAGTGGTACAATTAGAATGATGGCAAATGCATTATGATTTTTAGCAGAACTACAGTAGAACTCAGATCCTGACACTTATGCTTGTACGATAAGTGTCTGTGCCCTAGATATTACTGTCTGCGAGGTAAGGGAACAATCAGGAGTGCTGGTCCATGGATAACATTCCCCCCACTTGTTACCTCAGAAGGGACAAAAATTCCAAATAAGCTGGTAGGGCTGGAGCTAAAGAGTCATTTGCTGGCCCACCGCATGAGCCTTGTAAAGGAATCTGAGTTGTTCTCAATGTTGTTTTAGGGTACGTCGCAGGCAGCATAGAGTGAAGATAAGGAAAACAATCAAGAATGCTTGAATAATAACAAAAACTTTGCAGCTAAGTTCTACCCAATAATTGCCGATGGCAAGACTTAAATCACTATCATTAATCAAATCATTAAGTATATTATTAGCTTTAGAGATATTATTGCTAATGTAACTCAAATGAGCATCTTTTCTAGCTAAAAGAGATCGTAAGGAGAGAGTCAAGGGATCAATGTGAACGTTAAAAATAGATGAATATTGAGACAGGGCAAGCAAGTATTGGGGGTCAGTATCGATAACGTCTGGTTCAGGGAGAGGAATAGGTATGATCACAGTGTGACGAATGACATTTTTCTGCTGTGGAGTAAAACAAAAGTTAGGTTTATCAATATTACAAGTACGAGTTCCATATGTAAAAGATGGATAGTTAGTGACTATACAGACTTGCCCCTCAGATGTATAGATGACTCTGAGTGTTGGTACGCACCAGCGATGTAAGTGTACAGGACAGGTGAAGGTCTGATTTGCCAGCTGAGTGGTGAAGTGATGTATCTCTTCAAGATAGCTTCTGGATGGTGCTGTTTCGGCCTCGAATGCTGAAAATGCAGCAGGAGGGACGTCATCTGGATTAACGTCAGTAAGGTTGGTAGGCAAGTCTTCACCCAATGTCAAAGCCCAGTCAAGATGTTTTGGCGAGTAGCCACAAACTGGTTTCACAATGTCAAAGATGTCACAGAGGCATCCTTTCTTGGCACAACAGTTAGTGTGAAGAGCCACCCAAGCTTGGAGAATGGGGTGGTAAACCAGCATAGAAGAAAGTTCAGTTCGTTCATGGAAAATGTCATTTTCAGGATGTCCAGTGAAGTGTATATTTGCCATCTTGTCGAAGACAGATGTAGCTGGATCAAAGCGTGATAAGGAGACCATGAAGGTGACGAACATGTTGTCCCTAATGGAGCAAGATTTGATTAGATAACATGGTGTTTTGTTAGGAAACCTTCAAAAATAACCAATATTACGCACTGTAGACATGGAAATGTTAAGAGTATTTTTTAAATATACAGAAATGCAACCAGTGGCTGTGCAATGTGGACAATACCATTTACCCAATCTGAGATCATGAATAACATCTGGAATTTTGCCTGATTCCAAGTCCCCAAAGATACTGTTAACAGTAGAAATAACATAAGAGCCATAAGCAGAACACAGAATTTCATGCAAAATATATTGCTTGTCCGCCTCACGGTTATTCTGAAAAATAAGATCATTAAGTTTCTGTCTCATGTCATTGAACCCTTGAGCAATCTCCTTCATATTATAACCTGTGTAATGCTCTTCCTTGTTGAGAGAATTAACACCTTGCTGGAACTTAAGTGTCTGTGCTTTAATAGAAGGGATATCTGCTCTATTCCAAATAGACATTCTTGAGCCGAAAAGGCCAGTAACAGTGCCAGCTATGCCAGTGATACCAGAGACAGAACCAGCTGCACCAGTGACATCTGAGGCTGTGTCCCCCTTGGTGCGTTTTGGCCTGGGTTTAGCATATTTGCGGGCAGGTCTAAAAACACCAATATGGTCAGTGCTGTGAAGTCCACCAATAGGATCATTTGTGTGTGTTTGGTAAGCAGCTACAAGATCAGTAAGCATCATACTTGAAATTTAGAAGTGTTAGTATGTTGACATAAACCAAATTCAGCCATATTCCAATGTGATAAACTGAAAATAACTGGGGCATTCATAATTTGCACATTGTTTCTCAGAGCTCCTGGGAGTGATGTGGTGGTCAAACTACTAGGAGGGCCATCCTCCAGACAAGGACAGGCAAGCAGTTCTTCCTAACTGGGTGGGACTACAGAGCGGTAAAGAGAAGAAAAAGCAGCATACTTTTGAAGACAGAAGTCAATTGCCTCCTGTGAAGGGAGTGTGTCACAAAAGGCAGGATCTATGAGTGCAGTAACATTATACTGACCAGTGTGTCGTGGAGAAGCCTGTCTAATAGAGAAAGTACCATTTTGAGATATATTAGTGTTAGGCTAGCCATGGAATGTACCTTTGGCCAGGCGAGCTACAGGGATTGTGTAGCCCACTGCATCAGTTTGCCATTGAATGGAAAGTGAAGATTTATCTGGGGCAACAACTACAGCATCCAGAAAGGCATCTTTGCCTTGAGTAACCTTAATGTTTTTGTTTGGAATGTTAATCCGAACACCCATGGGAGCTGAATGTTCCATTTCACCAAGCCAGTGATCCAACCGATACTTGTGAGTCTGTGAGGTTTTGAGTGGGGGTGCTATAATGGTTAGAAGCAATAGTCCCACCAGTAGGAGAAGAGGGTGCAAGATAGCCATCTTGCTGATATCTGAAATAAATGAAAAAGGATTAGTTAGCTGGAAGTACTATTCTGTCCTATGGGGTTAGGAAAAGTAAGTTTTTAGTCACCTTTACATAGTTTGAGTTGGTTTGCATGGAACCACTTGTTAGCAGTCTTTTTCTGCTGTTGTACTCTGACCTGATACACAGCAGGGCTGAGTTTGTTGACAATGGGATAGGGACCTTCCCATTTACTGGCAAATGAGTGTGTGTGGGTTGTCTGTACTGGAGAAGCATTACTTGGTCTCCAACTTGCCAGTCAACTTCTTTGACATGCTTGTCAAAATGAGCTTTAGCTTGTTGTTGAGCCTTGCCCATCTGCTTGGCAGCAAAGAGGTGTGTCTTCATGATGTTATCATGAAGCTTTTCCACATACTTGTCTACAGATACTCTATCTGCAGTAGGGGTGTGGAGATCAATCAACAGGTGCTCAGGTAATTTCATGGCTCTACCAGTCATAACCTCATAGGGTGTGCACTGATTAGTAGCTGCAGGGGTGCCACTAATTGCCATTAGTAACAGTGGCAAGAGGGAATCCCAATCTTTGGGATTGTCATCAATAAATTTGCATAACATCTGTTTTATGCATCTGTTAGCTCTTTCTACCTGACTTGATGAATGAGGATGGTAAGGCATGTGGTATTTCTGATCAACTCCAAGAAGTTGGAGTGTCTGTCGCATCAGTTCCACTGTAAAGCTGGTTCCCTGGTCTAAGTCTACCTTTAAAGGTAGGCCCCACCTGGAGAACAATTGATTCACCAGGATCTTGGCAGTTGTCTTTGCCGTGTTGTTCTTAGTGGGAAATGCCTCTACCCACTTGGAGAACAAATATGTGACAACAAGTGCATACTTGTTGTTCTTACTATAGTTAGTAACTGGACCAATGAAATCGATGTGTATCACATTCCATGGTCCAGACTGCCTTTGGGACAGTAACTTGGCATTTTTCTTCACTGAAATGGGATTGTTCTGAGCACACACTATGCAGTTGTCCACATAGTGTTCCACATCTTTGGCCATGCCAGGCCACCAGACAACTGCCTTGAGTCTCTGGACAGTGTTTTCTGTTCCCTGGTATCCACCAGTGGGGGAGTCATGAACCATATGAATAAATTCGGTTTGCAGTGATTGTGGTACCACCCACAATTTGTCACCTGTATGCTGTTTGTGATACCAGATGAGTTTCTGATCACTGGACAGATGTAAATTGTCTGACTGTCTTTTGTAGGGATAGCCAACAGCAGTTGTTCAGTTCCTTTGTCTAGGAATTGGAACACATCTCTGATCTCTGGATCTGCTTTCTGTGCAGCAGAAAGATCTAATGGGGGTTCTGGTACTGGTTTCTTGGTGGCAGCAATTATAGATGTCACAAGTGCTGATACTCTGTGGGTGGGTCATTTCCCAATCCCCCCCCAAGCGCCTGCTTTTGCAAGCGAGTCCGCTTGTTCATTGAATTCATGGTAAGAATCGAAGTTGCAGTGAGCCTTTACCTTTTGTATGTATAGCTTATGTGTGAACATTTGTATCAGGGTGTGTATACATACAAATAGTTCCCTGTATTTGACAGGGGTACCATCAGATGAGGTAAAGTTGTTCTTTTGCCAGAATGGAAAGAACTCAGTTAGGGATGAGTATACCCAATTGGAGTCCGCAAAGATGATGGCGTTGCTGTCACCATGGGGCATGATCTCTAATGCACATGCCACAGCAGTCAGTTCAGCGTACTATGAAGACATAACAGTGCATTTTCTAGCAATGCACCTGAAACCACCCTCATGATCCAATATGAGCACTCCAAGGCCTGCTACCTGTTCTCCATCCACATAGGATGCAGAGCCATCTGTGAAGATGCGGAACATTGTTTTGTCTTCCAGGACCTCAGGTGTGGCTGGCAGAAAGGGTCCTGGGTCAGGTAGGTCAGGCGGTTAGAGGGCACAGTCATGGGGCTTACCTGTGTACAGTAGGCCATGGGTCAGGATTGATGGCATTTTGGCAGGCAGTACTTTGATGTCTCTATCCTGCAAAAGCAAAGACCAATGGGTGAGTCTGGCGTTAGAGACTAATCCATCTTTTACTTTGTCTGAAAGTAAACAGTTAATTGGAGTGTGGCAGGTATGCAGAATAATAGGAGCCTATCCAATAATGTAGAGGAAGTGTTTGACAGCCCAGAAGGTTGCCAAGAGTGTTCTTTCATGGAGACTGTATTTTCTCTCTACTGGGGATAGCATCTGTTATGTGTAGATAATGGGCCTGTAGTACCCATTGTACTTTTGTGCCAGAACTGCAGACATGGTCACATCAGAGGTGTCAGTTTCCAAGTGGAAAGGTAATCTTGGCTTTGGATTGATCAGTGCTGGGGCTAAGACCAAGGTCTGTTTGAGCTGGGCCACAGCTTCAGTGTGTGTGGGGCCCCATGTCCATGGGGCATCCTTTTTCAGAAGTTCATACAACGGAGCAGCTTTCAAGGCAAAATCAGGAATAAAATCCCTGGAGTAGTTTACCATTCCCAAAAAGCATCTGAGTGTTGCCACGCTAGTGGGAAATGGCAGATTTTGCAAGGACTAGATCTTTTTGACAGCTGGGCTCCTCTCCTTGGTCAGTGATGTGTAGGCCAAGGAAGATGACCTCCTTCTCGCACAATTGTGCTTTAGAGGGGTTGCACTTGAGGCCTGCTCTCCTGAGGAGAGTCAGTAGTTCATCCAGAAGGGTCAGATGTTCTTCTTTAGTGGCGGTTGCTAGAAGCAAGTCATCCACATACTGCAGGAGACACTGGGGAGTGGAAAACCCCTGCAGAGCATCCATCATGTGGAGATGGAAGCGGGAAGGGATGTTGTGAAAGCCCTGGGGCAGACAGGTACAGGTGAGCTGGTGCCCATCAAATGTGAAGACAAATTTGTATTGACCTTCTTGTGCTAATGGGAGTGACCAAAACCCATTAGAGATGTCAAGAGCTGAGAACCACTTTTTGTCAGGTGTCAGCAACCTGAGCACATCATGGGCTGATGCCACAGTTGGGGGTAACTTGATTGAGCTTTCTGTAATCAGTTGTAAGTCTACAGGCTCCATTTGGCTTTTTCACAGGACAAATGGGTGAATTGACCATACAGACACAAGCCCTAATCACTCCTTGTTGTAGCAGTGATTGGATGGTCTCCCTCAATGAGGGTAAGGCTTCAGCAGGAAATGGGTACTGCTTCTGCCTCACAGGATTAGGTCCTGGGATTTCAATGGTGGTGTACATCCTACCACAATCATGCTTGTTGGTAGAAAACACATCTATATGTTCCTGTAGCAATGGTTGTAGTTCAGGAAACAAGTCATGACTTTCAAACAGAGCCCTGATGTCATACTCCTCATTGTTATGGGAGATGGCTGCTACTGCATAGACGTCTGGTATGGTGACAGCATGACATTGTCCTTTGATCTGTAGCAATAACCTGTTAGCTAGGTCCACCACACAGCCATGCTGTGCAAGAAAATCAATTCCCAGTATGCTGGGATGATGACGTAATACCATAAGGTCAAAGACAAAATTAGTTTAAAGGTGACCTACCTGCACAGGGAGAGACACAGATTGATAAGTTTGTAGTTGGGTACCATCTACCCCTTGTGCACTGGTGTTCCAGCTGGTAGACCAGGCAGACGTGGCTGGGTTCTCATCATGGAGAACAGAAATGGCTGCTCCTGTATTCAGAAGCATGTCTAGTGGGCAGTCCCCAACCATGGCCCTTACACAACACCGTCCATTTCTGTCAACAAGAAGTCACTCACAATATGGACTTGGGCCTGCAGTTGTCAAACAGTGCTGCTCCCGGCTTCTTCCTCATCCTCCTGTCCCTGTGACCTGAGGCCTTTGGAGGACCATTGGGCCTCCTCTTGGTGCTTCACAGGACTGTACCTCTGATGTCAGGGCCAAGATCTCAAATTGTTCAATTGGCAGTTCCCGAATCACTGCATCAGCTTGGCCAGTCACCAATGCCATGAAAGTTTTTTTCCCTTGGCTGCTCATTTGCTCAGTAGCCGAAGACCAGAAAGGGTTGGTGCTATTACTAGCTGGTGCCAGGGCCACCACGGAACATGTGGATGTGGCCTCCTTTGCAGCATGGGCCTCCTCCAGCTGTTTATGGAGGGTCTCATTTTTGTCCTTTAGGTCCCAATAGCTAGGCCCATTATGGTACTTGCCATCGGAGTTTGATTTCCCATTCCTGTTGTAGTTGTTATTGTTCCGATTATTCTTGTAGTTCCGGTCCCCCCCCCCGTGGGACTGTCTGTCATCAGAAGGGGCTTCCTGTTTATTGTTGTTGCCTTCCACTATATAGTGGGTTGGGGCAGGGTCTACCATGGTGACTTGGGCCGTGGTGGCCTGGGTCATTGGAGTTTGGATGGCAGCGGCCTTGTTGGTGTTTTTACCAGAGAAGTTAGGTTACAGAGGTAGACCTGGAAGGCACGCTCCATCTTGGTGAGGATGTCAGTGAAGGTATCAGTCTGTGAGTACATGTTGAGTTCAACTTTCTCATGGAGAGCTGGAGTCATACTCCGGATGTACAAATCCTTGTTCTAAATTTGTTTTTTGTCGGTGGCTTCACCCGCTAGGCCTGTGCCGGCCTTGTAGGCAAGCCATAACCACTGATGGTAAGACGCTGGGCTTTCCTTCACATTTTGCTTGACCTTATAGGCCAAACAGGCTCCAACAATACCTGATGAGCTGGCAGCAAGGAGTGCCTGTGTGATATTGTTTTAGTCAAGCATCTCGCAATTGCGGACAGTCTCTGGGAGTTTAGCCCAGAAGGTAGGCTCGATGGTTTGTCTCAGGACTTGG
Source organism: Neoceratodus forsteri (assembly GCA_016271365.2). Classification (NCBI taxonomy): domain Eukaryota; kingdom Metazoa; phylum Chordata; order Ceratodontiformes; family Ceratodontidae; genus Neoceratodus; species Neoceratodus forsteri. The sequence goes on along the minus strand of CM057453.1, from coordinate 1,056,241,876 downwards.
ACCTGGTACTCAGGTTGGAGAAAAAGCTTCTCACAGAGGGAGCGCACCTTCTCCAAATGACAGTTGAGATTGTCAGTTGGGCCCATCTGTCCAATGCCTTGGGCAATTTGCTGAACAGAATAAGTGACCTGTAGGGGATTGGAAGTGGGTGAACGGGGAGCAGTGTTTAGTTCCCCATGACCCAAGGCACCATGAAGGGCAGCTTCCACCATCACATCAACGACTGCTTTGAATGCATTTTCCTGGGTTACAGCATTTTCAAATATGCGTCCAATCTGCTCCTGCATAGAGGAGCTTCCCTCAGGGGTTGATAGTCTAGCCAAGACATCCTGTACAATGCCTCATACTTCTGCACCATCTTCCCAGGAAAGGGGAGCCAGTGGATGTGGGCTCCTACTTGGAGGTGGTTGGCCTCCCATATCACGGGGGCTGCCATGTTTGTTTTGACATGGCAGCGTAGAAGGCATGTCAACGTGACATGGGTGCAGGCTATAATGACTGCCATCTTGGGAATGGCTGGTAAAGACCACCACTCTGTGGGGTGGAGTCTTGGATGTGACGAGTCATCCTATGTTCTCGTATTCAGAGTCGTCATCACCTGATGAGGTAATGTCAGTGGGTGTGTACTGAAAACCATTCGTGGCTTTTACATTGCCAGCGAGGATATCTTGCTGATGGCGCATTCTCGCCATCTTGTCTTTACATTTCTTGTGACAAACTTTAGCAGTGCCCTGCTCAATACCCTCCTCACTCTCACACTGCAATACTCTGTACACGGCACCCAATTCAACATTTTTCCTAAGCTTTTTGTCTAGCTCATGCATCAACCTCATATTATCTTCCTTCAATTCAACATTATCCTCTCTCAAACTTTCATTCGTATCACTCAAAATGTAATTCAAATAAGATAGCTGTTTCTTATCACATTTAACCTTTCATTGTCATCCCTTAACATGCACAATTCATGCTCAGAGTCTTGAGCAGTGCAGTGCAACAGTCTGTCATTATGATCACAGACTGACTGTCTCCTCTGCGAGTTTCTGTTCCTTTTTCAGTAACTCTGATGCTTGCAAGACCATCTCTTATTTTACAGAAGCATTTTGCAGCTCAAGGGAGGCACATCGTGCTAGTAAACTTTTGACGGCTGCATGTAAAGCTGCGATCAAGAGACCTTTGGTGTGGTATTTCTTGGCTTTTTGCTTCTACTCTAGGTATTGATCAGAGATTGTAAGCAGAGGGTCTTCTGATGACTTCGCATTCAGCGTGAAATCAGTCCAACCTCCATGTGAGGTAAGGTAGTTTGAGATGTCGAGTCTCAGTTCTGTGCACAGTTCAGGCATAACAAGCAAAGGGGTAAACAGACAAACAAAGAAAGTAGTCAAAAGACTGGAATAAAATCCTTGGCGCTGTGGGCAAATGGTGGTGCCAAGGCGGTACACTGCTACTCACAAAGGAGTGTACCAGTGGTTCAATGTGGGTCTGCCACACCCAAAACTGAGATGGAACAAGTAGTGTCCAGCGCATACAGTGAATTATTTCTGGTATATAAAGCAGGCTTACAACCAAATCACAGTGATAAACACTGAGGAGAACACCTCCAATCTTTCTTACCTATAGGCAGCAACAAGTATCTTCTTCTCAGAGGAAAAGGTGCAATGCAAAGGGTCTTATACCCCTGATAATAACCATAGCAACTACTAAAAACATATATTTAAAAAGTCTCATCTTTGGATAGTGGCAAATAACCTGACTTCTTACTAGCCTGGGAAAGCATGCTCAGCTAGCAGAAAAGCAAGATAGCTAAACAAAGGACCTATATTCATAAAGGCCACTTGTGGTTACATACATAATTGCATAGGTAATTGCTTTTCTGCACTAGAATTGAAGACAGCAGTATTGTCTAACTAATGATTATACAATGGTATAAACAGAGGTGTCTCCCAAGTGGTACAATTAGAATGATGGCAAGTGCATTATGATTCTCATCAGAAATACAGTAGAACTCAGATCCTGACACTTATGCTTGTACAATAAGTGTCAGTGCCCTAGATATTATTGTCTGTGAGGTAGGGGGCAAATCAGGGGTGCTGGTCCATGGATAACAATCCCCTCTATAAAGTAACAGTGCATCTCTTCTATAAAGTAACAGTGCATCCCCTCAATAAAGTAACAGTGCATCCCCTCTATAAAGTAACAGTGCATCCCTTCTATAAAGTAACAGTGTCTCCCCTCTATAAAGTAAAAGTGCATTCCTCTATAAAGTAACAGTGCATCCCTTCTATAAAGTAACAGTGCCTTTCTCTATAAAGTAACAGTGCATCCCTTCTATAAAGCAACAGTGCATCCCTTCTATAAAGCAACAGTGCATCCCTCTATAAAGTAACAGTGCATCCCCCATAAAGTAACAGTGCACCCCTTCTATAAAGTAACAGTGCGTCCCCTCTATAAAGTATCAGTGCGCCCCTCTATAAAGTAACAGTGCATTCCCTCTATAAAGTAACAGTGCCTCCCTTCTATAAAGTAACTGTGTCTCCCTTCTATAAAGTAACAGTGCCTCTCTTCTATAAAGCAACAGTGCATCCCCTCTATAAAGTAACAGTGCATCCCCTTGTAAAGTAACAGTGCATCCCTTCTATAAAGTAACAATGCACCCCTTCTATAAAGTAACAGTGCGTCCCCTCTATAAAGTATCAGTGCATCCCCTCTATAAAGTAACAGTGCATTCCCTCTATAAAGTAACAGTGCCTCCCCTCTATAAAGTAACAGTGCATCCCCTCTATAAAGTAACAGTGCCTCCCCTCTACAAAGTAACAGTGCCTCCCTTCTATAAAGTAACAATGCATACCCTCTATAAAGTAACAGTGCATCCCCTCTATAAAGTAACAGTGCTTCCCCTCTATAAAGTAACAGTGCATCCCTTCTATAAAGTAACAGTGCATACCCTGTATAAAGTAACAGTGCATCCCCTCTATTAAAGTAACAGTGCCTCCCTTCTATAAAGTAACTGTGTCTCCCTTCTATAAAGTAACAGTGTCTCTCTTCTATAAAGCAACAGTGCACCCCCTCTATAAAGTAACAGTGCATCCCTTCTATAAAGTAACAATGCACCCCTTCTATAAAGTAACAGTGCGTCCCCTCTATAAAGTATCAGTGCGCCCCTCTATAAAGTAACAGTGCATTCCCTCTATAAAGTAACAGTGCCTCCCCTCTATAAAGTAACAGTGCATCCCCTCTATAAAGTAACAGTGCCTCCCCTCTACAAAGTAACAGTGCCTCCCTTCTATAAAGTATCAATGCATCCCCTCTATAAAGTAACAGTGCATCCCCTCTATAAAGTAACAGTGCTTCCCCTCTATAAAATAAGAGTGCATCCCTTCTACAAAGTAACAGTGCATACCCTGTATAAAATAACAGTGCATTCCTTCTATAAAGTAACAGTGCATCCCCTCTATTAAAGTAACAGTGCCTCCCTTCTATAAAGTAACTGTGTCCCCCTTCTATAAAGTAACAGTGCCTCCCTTCTATAAAGTAACGGTGCATCCCTTCTATAAAGTAACAGTGCGTCCCCTCTATAAAGTATCAGTGCGCCCCTCTATAAAGTAACAGTGCATTCCCTCTATAAAGTAACAGTGCATCCCCTCTATAAAGTAACAGTGCTTCCCCTCTATAAAATAATAGTGCATCCCTTCTACAAAGTAAGAGTGCACCCCCTCTATAAAGTAACAGTGCGTCCCCTCTATAAAGTAACAGTGCATCCCTTCTATAAAGTAACAGTGCATACCCTGTATAAAATAACAGTGCATTCCTTCTATAAAGTAACAGTGCATACCCTCTATAAAGTAACAGTGCATCCCCTCTATTAAAGTAACAGTGCCTCCCTTCTATAAAGTAACTGCGTCTCCCTTCTATAAAGTAACGGTGCATCCCTCTATAAGGTAACAGTGCCTCCTCTCTATAAAATAACAGTGCCTCGCCTCTATAAAGTAACAGTGCATCCCCTCTATAAAGTAACGGTACATCCCCTCTATAAAGTAACAGTTCATCCCATCTATAAAGTAACAGTGCATCCCCTCTCTAAAGTAACAGTGCCTCCCTTCTATAAAGTAACAATGCCTCCCCTCTATAAAGTAACAGTGCATCCCTCTATAAAGTAACAGTGCCTCCCTTCTATAAAGTAACAGTGCATCCCCTCTATAAAGTGACAGTGCACCCCTCTATAAAGTAACAGTGCTTCCCCTCTATAAAGTAACAGTGCCTCCCTTCTATAAAGTAACAGTGCATCCCCTCTATAAAGTGACAGTGCACCCATCTATAAAGTTCCCACCAGACAGAGAACCAAACGTCTCCTAATTATCATTGCAGTGGTACATAAGCACAGCAAATGTTTCTAGTAGGTCTATTTAAGTCACAAATGAAGACATAAGGCCCAATTTTCAAAGGGGCTAGAATGACACAAGGGACTTGCGGCAAAACATTTTGATAAAAGGGTTGACTTGCATCACAACTTGCATCAACCATGGTTTTCCAATGCAGCCTGCAACAAATCCTGATGCAGCTGCACAAAAGCTCCCTTGTGCCAAGGTTGTGTCAAACAACATGGTGTGCCAGGTCGCGAGGGGGCTTGCACCATGGTGGGGCTGCAACATCCCCTTTTTGGGGATTTTGCAAGCCCCGTCATGGATGCAGCAAGGGGCACCAGTGAGACAGGGTCTGACAATGGGTTGCCAGGGGCAGAAGGGGCACGGGAGGTAGAATATGGAGAGGCAGGGAGACAGCAGGGTATTAATGGGAGTGCTGTGGCATTCAGCGGAGTGTGTTTGCTTTTGTATGTATTTGCGTATTGCACTATACATATGAACTGTGCTCTACAGGGGGTCCAGGGACAGAACCTGCCATGGCACCAAGGGGGGAAAGCCCTGGCATCTGCACTTTCTGTCCCTCAACCCCCCTCCATACAGTGTAATTCATAGGTACAGTACAATACGCAAATACATACAACAGCAAACGCACCCTGCTGGGTGCCTCAGCACTCACTCCTATTAATGCCCTGCTGTCTCCCCAACTTCCCCTATGCCACCTCATGTGCCTCTTCTGCCCATGGCCCCCTCTTATCTAGCAGTCACCACCACCTCGCCACCCACTCCAGACCCTATAGTGATGCACTGGTTGAGGGGAGGTCGGATCTCTGCGTCAATTCCTGCAGGTGCACCAACTGTTTGGCACAGCTGATGGCTTGCAGCAAACCTGGGGAGCTTGGTGCCTGGACCCTACTTTTTGTAAAATCACCTGCACCTGAAAATTGGGCCTATGATGTTTCTGTTTGCATTTTCCAGCACTGTGATTGGGAAAGTGCTCTGCACAGGGATTGAGTAGTGCAAAAAAGGAGATGGAGAGTGGGTAGATATAAGGAGAAGACTGATTTTGGTGCTGTGAAAGATTGAGGACAGCCAAACAACTGAAAGTCCCCCTCGGTCAGTGATACCAATAAGTTTTCAGTTCAATTCAATCTTATTTTTATACTGGAAGGTATGTGAGCAAAAATGACGTTTTCACAAATGTCCAGTGATACAAAAATTCAATAATACAGAGGAAAAGGAAAAACAATATTTGCGAAATGTTATGGTATTTACAATAGGAACAATGTACATGACAGGATCATCTAGAATAAAAAACAAATACAGAGCACACAACAACAGAGCCAATATACAGATACATATAAACTCTAAGGTAACTACAGGGTTGGTGGACATTCAGGAGGGTTACCTACCGGGGCAGACACAGGTGGTGGATTGGAGGAGGTGGTCCTTGAGGGAGGAGGTGAATGAGCCAACTGAGTTTGTCATACCTTAGATAAACAAACTTTAAAAAGGACCGCAGGCAGAGATTTCTCACTGTCTGTGTAAGTCCAAAATAGTATCAAAGTTATTGACACTAATCTCAGGGACAAATGGAAGTCCTTGGTTGCATATACCAATTTCTACTTCATTAGGTTGGTAGAGATGTTAAGTTCAGTTCATTTGAAATGGATTCCATTGGTGCCACTGCCTATGTCCCTGACCTCTTCCCCGTCCTCATCCAGTCCTCCTCCTTGTGCACTTGTGCTTCCCTAATATCCTGTGGACTGCTTTTACTATCTCAGTTGTTCCAAGGGGGACAGTTCTTGCTTCTCTAAAAAATATAAAGGTTCCGAGAAGGTGCTGTTTTGATCATAGTTCTCAGTACCATAATGAATAACTCTTCCCCATCTCTTTAGAATAAACTTAGGTCTCCCTTGCATGTTATCTGTAGTGTGAGCACTTTTTTTTTAATTTCAAATGAAAATTTTCCTTGTGAATAAACAACTGTCTGTCCATCAAACTTAAATATGATTGTGTTTCTGCAAGATACCTTTGAAACCTTCATGAAGTTCCACTGTGTCTATAAAACTCACCCGAATCCACATAACCAGTTTGGTGCATCTCAACAGCAACAGACAACAATTGTGCAAATATTGAAATCTCAGTGTCCAACTAACCAAGGTAACAACATACGGTCTCCTTATCAACACACTACATAATGCATTTCATGCTAGCAGCACTTTGTCAGGGGTATGCGGCTAATATGCCTGTAAGAAGTATCTATACCATACAATAAAATTTAAAGGCACAGTGTCATCAGGCAGGAGTGTTCCCAAGTCCCATAATACCCAGTAATAAAAAGTGCAAGTGCAACCCCCCCCCCAAATCAGGTAGTATAGCAGCTGACATGCATTGATGCATTGGATAGGAGTGGGCTGGCATGGCCCAGGGTACATCTATGTCTAGCGGTATAGGTGTTATGCACCCTTCTTGCACTCAACAGTTATAGGTGTATTGGTTCTCCAATTAAATAAGCTCAACATGGGCTCCATTTGTGGGTGACACAGAATACACATACTAACTGGGCTTCAGGCACTCACCATAGAAACATAGACTTTGTCAGTAGATAATGACCGATTGTCACACACAGTCTGCCCAAGTCCCTATTTACATTACCACTGCAGACCCTACTTGGTCTCTGGCTCTGTTTTCCTTCCCTCATTCCTCCCCCCCTAATATTCACCTTATGTGTATTCCAAGCTGCCTTGAACTCTTCCACTTTGTTCACCCCAACTACCTCAGCTGGTAAGCTGTTCCAAAAATCCACACCCTTTCTGTGAAGAAATACTTTCTTACAACTCTCACAGCTCTCCTGAATTTACCCCCCCCCAGTTTTATACCATGTCTCCTTCTTGAGAATATATTTTTCTGAAAAATACTCCCCTCCTGTACTTTATTTACCTCATTTAGGTATTCATATGTTTCTTGTTTTTTGTTTTTAAATTAATATACTTTATTGATGTTTTAGATTGTGATTTGTACAACATCACAAACAAGAAAGAAAAAGCAAACCAACCATACAAGGAGACAGTTGACAGTCATATACAGTCTTTCCACATAGACAGGAGTAAAAAGAAGATATTACTATTCATATTCCTTCAGTTAGACTATCTTCACCGCACAGGAAGGCCTCTTAAAATTAGAACAGCACCAGATTGCCAATTAAAGGCCCATCCTCTTGAAGAAACAGAAATGAGACTTATCAAAAGGCATTCATATGTCTGTAACATACCCACTCCTCACTCCTCACTCCTCTCTTCCAGGATGTACATACTGAGTTCATTCAGTCTCTCTTCATAGGGCTTGTAATGTAGACCCCTCACCATTTTAGTTGTCCTCCTCTAGACTGCTTCCACTCAGTCTGTCTTTTCACAGATGTTGATTCTCTTTACTGCGGCATTTGTCAAATTTATTTGTACATTACACTGTTTCCTTGCCCAAAGACCGTAATAATTCAGTTACTATTCAAATAAATATTGTAATTTCAAACTTTTGTTGTGACAGCTGTGGAATGTATTTTTTAATTCATTTCTTTGTCAAATATTTTAGTTGCTGTGGGCATAAGCACTGCGTTATATGGGCCTGTGGGACCCAAGCTCCATCAATATTTTGTAAAGTGGGCCCAGCCACACCAATACTTATATCATCCTTATTGCCATGTTTTTTTGTTGGCTTGTTTTTTTGGCACAAATTTTTCTGTTTTGTGCATGCCCCCTGTGACCTGCTGTGACACCCATGCCCCCCCCCAACGTTATTAAGGAGTGATCCCCCTGTGCCTATTGGGTGGCATCATTTTAAGTTGACACCTTTTTCTCTCAGAATTCCATGCGTAAAGAGAGCGGGCTAATCCCACAAAGTGGCAGCTAGTGGAGTCGAGTAATGAGCACAGTGAGTGCCAAGATGAGGATGGCAAGAGTCAGTCAGAGAGAGCTGAGAGCTGAGGTGTTTGAGTGGCAGTCATGAACTGGTGTGGTGGGTGTGGTCTGTGCAACACAGCCTGTGGGGGGCCCTCCTGCCCCTCGGAGTAGTAGTTATTAGGCCATGAGCAGCTGGTGGGCCTGGTGTGACAGTGTGCATCACCATGTGATGGTTGTGACTCGTGCAAGGTGGGAGAGCCTGTCTGTCAGCCTGAGGTTAGGAGGAAGAGGACCGACCTATGGACCACCACGGCACACTATTATTCTCATGTTACCCTCACTATTGTCACTAGTCAATTTAATATTTTGACATGGTTGGCTTCTGGGAAAGTCTGGTCACAGTTTGTTGTTATTCTTGTATATCTTAGTGTGAAGGAAGCTATTACACTCTCTACTCTGACTTTTGATGAACACCGGGTTTTATGTCCTGCTATTCAAATACCAATAGAAACATTCTAACTGTCCCTCTGTGCCCTTCTGTACCACAAAAATATTGCCAGCAAAATGCTTCCATTGTGATACTCTTTAAAAACATTCATATAAGGATTTGCATATAACAAGGCCATAGTAGATCCCATTGCCATACTGTTCTTCTGTCAGTGGAAACAGTTTTCAAACATAAATAGTTTTTTTGTTAAAACCACTTCTGTCAGTCTCACTAGAAACTTATTCGATGGTGTATTATCTAGCTTAGTTCTGTAACAGTCTCTCTTAATTCCTGCAGTCCACCCCCATGAGTTATTGATATGTATAAATTTTTCCGGTACCACATCACTAGGATAAAATTCTAAGTCCAGTCCCTCAATGTTAATCTCCTGTATCATTTTCATAACCTCTGTGGTATATTTTATGCATGCTCTTCTTGTCTTTACCAACCTTTTTATGTGGTAATCCACAAAAGTGGATAGGGGTTCTATAATCCCCCCTCTTCTGGCCACTATAAGTCTTGCAGGTGGTTGGCTCAAACTTTGTGTACCTTAGTGAGTGTGTAAAACACAGCTGTTTTAGATGAGTGCATTCTTAAGCTTTAAACTCCCTTTCAGTTATTCATTTACAAGTCCATCTTTCTCCAGTATGTCACCTTCCCTTTTCTATATTTCTTCAATTTGGTTGTGTCCAATTTTAGTGTAATTATCTATGTTCTTTTGTAGTCCTGATAGTTCCGGAGTACAGAGGAACCCCTTTGACTGCAATTTTATTGACAATGTTATTTAAATCAACAAAATACCATAGTACTGGATTTACAGGATTAGTTAATTAATTGCTGCCTTTGTAATCTTCTGTTGAATCCCAGTGTACTGTTCTCTTATCAGCCAGCTTCTTTTCTACATCTTTGTGCTAAACTTGACATCTCTGTCACTGAAGAGTAAGAGGTTGAAATTGTAAAATAAGGACAGACAGGGTTGCAATAATTTCCTTCAGAAAATGTTTTTCATGCTAAATCACAAGTTGTAACAACTTCCTGAATTGGTGTGACAATTTTTAAAGACGCGTCTCTGATTTCGGTCCCTTTCCCTGTACTGATATGACTTTTTTTAGAGATGGACCCAGATTTCAGTCCATTTTCTCTGATTTGTAAAACTTTTTCCCCTGATTTCTGAAGCAGGGAATTGAAAGGCATGGACTTATGCGCTGTCTCTTTTGTTCTCTGGGTGAGGCGTGCATACCTATTATAAAGTGCATCGATGTTTGGTAAATGATAACACATGGAACAAATACTGGCAGAATGCAAATATAACAATTACAACTCATTATAGACAAGCGACATTGCAGATGGACTGAAGGGTAAGGTTTGTCTGTTTACAGATGACACGAAGATCTGCAACAGAGTAGATGATCCAGATGGGGTGGGCAGAATGAGAAGAGATCTGGATAAATTGGCAAAATGGTCAGAAGAGTGGCAACTGGGGTTTAACGCAAAGAAGTGCAAGATCATGCACATAGGGAAGAGAAACCCTGAAGCTACCTATAGGCTGGGAGGAGAGTTGCTGGCAGTCACAAGGGAAGAAAGAGACTTGGGAATCATAATCACCGATGACCTGAAATCATCCAAGCAGACCACTAAAGCAGTAGGTAAGGCTAGGTGGATGTTGGGGTGTATTGGTAGGGGTATCACAAATCAGAAGAGGGAGGTAATAATACCTCTTTACCAAACATTGGTAAGGCCCCATCTGGAGTACTGCGTGCAGTACTGGAGGCCACACCTTCACAGGGACATTAACCAAATTGAGGCAGTCCAGAGAAGGGCAACCAAAATTGTGCAGGGACTGCATCAGAAAACATATGAGGACAGATTAACGGAGCTCAATATGTATACCCTAGAGCAAAGGAGGGAGAGAGGTGATATGATCAAAACATACAAACACCTTAAGGGCATTAACAAGGCAAAAGAGTCTAATATGTTTCAATATAAGAAAAGTATCAGGACAATAGGACACAGCATGAGATTAGAGGGAGGCCAATTAAGGGGTAATGTGAGGAAGTTCTTTTTCACAGAAAGGATGGTGGATGCATAGAACGGTCTACCTCAGCAAGTGATGGATACAGTGCAGGGCTTCAAACAGGCATGGGATAGGCATAAGGAAGCAATACAGATGAGCATGAATACATAGGCCATTGACAGAGCAAAGGCCGATGGCACATTTATAAGGTAGAAAAAGAAATGAGCAGAATGGATGGGCCTTGCGGTCCTTATCTGCCATCAAATTCTATGTTTCTATGTTTCTATGATTTGTAATTTGCCCCCTGATTTCTGAAGCAGGGAATTGAAAGGCATGGACTGATGCACTGTCACTTTTATTCTCTGGGTGAGGCGGTCATACCTATTACAAAGTGAATCGATGTTTGGTAAATGATGACACATGGAAAAAATACTGGCAGAACGCAAATATAACAATTACAACTCATTATGGACAAGTATGGACCATGACATTAAAGTTTGTGATGGGTGTGGGCAATTTCAGCTGAAAGGGTAGGGGAAGGTTTAATAGCGTGGATATAATGGTTAAAGAAAACTATTCCCAAAACGTTTGTATTTAGCCAGTTCTTACTGATTCCATTGCTTTAACTCTTTTCAGGTTGCTAGCTCCTTACAAATCAATAATTCTTTTTTCAAAAGAAATGAATATGCTTCACAACCTTCTCACATCTGCTTGGAGGGTAAACATTGCCCATTTAGGCCGTTTTGTATCTACATATTCCAAGCAAAGAATTCATCATTCATGCTGTACTTTATTTCTCTGGCCGTACCCTTCTACGTATCTTAAATATACAGTAAAGGGGACTTTGAAGGATGATCAAAAATTAAAGCTGCACTATACATGTTGTTCTTAAAGCCCTGGAATGTCGCAACAATCATATCTTCAAACAATGAGCCCCTTTCCAATGTATAATCATTAGAGTCCCCTTTAAAAAAGTCAATGCAGGTAAATGTATTTAAATTGTTTATTTGCTAAATTTTCTTGTGAGAGTAAACCACATGTGGATCAGCAGAAATACATAGTAAAGGTTTAAATTCGAGTGCCTATCCCTTAAAATAACCCTTTCCAAAAATACCTCACTGCAGCTGATCAGCTGTTACAGACCTCCCTCAGCTGGCCTCAAGATACTATCCTATTTGGGTGACTTGATTAAACAAGGGAATGAAGAAATCATAATTATAGGCGATTTAAACCTAAACTGGCTTTCTAGGCAGCTACACCTCTAATTTCATTCTCGACATGCATGGGCTTACACAGCTTATAAATGAACCTACTAGAATAAACAAAAGAACCCAAAAATAGCACGCTTTTGGATGTACTATTAGTGAGTAAACCTCACCTCTTCTCACACACTGGAGTTCTGTTCAACGACATTTAGTGATCATTGTTGTATTACGGCAATTAGGTCAGCATGTAAGATTTCATCCCCACAAAGTTCTTGTTGAGGAGATCGAAAAAGAACTTCAACATTGAGGCATACCTGGACGATATTAAATACTCCACAAGATGGCAAGAATTCTATCTAGCGAACACAATGGAGATTGCATATGGTGTTCTAAATGACATTATTACAAATGCTCTAAACATTCATGCACCAGTCTCTAAACTACGTATTAAAAATAAAACCTGTCGTTGGTTCAATTCTGACCTTAAATCCACCCTTCTCAAAAGGGACAAGCTTTGGAAAAAAGCCCGAAAAACTAAATTAGCCTCTGACTGGGAGCAATTCAGAAAAGCCAGGAATCTCTGCACCAAGAAAGTGCGAGACACAAAAACTACATATTACATGGCTGAATTAGATTCCTCATACTACAACCCTGCCAAGTTTTGGAGCACTATAAAAGATATAACTGGCCATGTCACAAGTAACTCACTCCCAGCAAAACTACAATGTGGAAACAGAACCATCAGTGACAAAATAGAAGTATTGGAAGCCTTCAATAATCATTTTACAACTGCTGGGCTAGCATTCGACTCCTCTCCAGCCAATCAAATGAGAGTACATCTAGGGATTAAGAACACTGATGCAAGGGTGACTGACTCCACTTTCTCCTTCAATCCAGCCATGCTGAAGCAAGTTGAAGAACTAATCTTACAATTGGACATAAAAAGAGTGCAGGCGCAGAACTCCTCGACCCATACTTTTTAAAATTGCCATACATGTATTAGCAGTACCAGTAACACATCTGTTTAACCTTTCTCTACAGTCTGAGTTATCCATCAATCTGGAAAACCGCCAAGTGATTCCACTTCTGAAAGCCGGGATCCTACAGACCTTAATAACTACAGACCAATTTCCATTCTTATTGTGCTGTCTAAACTACTTGAAAAAATTGTGAGCACCAGCTAAGAGAATATCTAGAAAGCCAACAATCTTCTAAACCCAGCACAATCTGGTTTCAGAGCAAACCACAGTACCATAACAGCTCTTGCAAAAGTCACCAATGACTGGCAACTGAATTGGATAAAAAACTGTGTATGTGCTGTCTTCTAGACCTAAGCAAGGCCTTTGACATCAGTTGACCATGACCTGCTCCTCTCCTCACTAAGGTCTATTGGACTTGACACCAATTCCATTAGATGGTTTAACAACTATCTTACAGGAAGAACTCAGCAGGTAAAGGCGAAGGAGATATATCCCCACTCAGACCACTACAAAGAGGTACCACAGGATCTATTCTTGGCCCTATCCTCTTTGCCATATATATAAATAGCATTGACACAAATCTTACAAAGCCACTGTACACCTTTTGCTGATGATACAGTACTGTATGTCAGTCACCCTTCTCCTACAACAGCCTGCAAGAACTACAAGCAGAATTCGACTACTGCAACTCCAGCTGCTGGAAAAAACTACTATTGAATGCAAAAATCTAAGGCAATGTTCTTTTCCCACAGGTGCAGGCAAGATACTCAATCCCAGTTGATCTCCTAAACTATCCACTGCACTTGGTGAAAATCTCGAATATGTCACAAAATTCAAATACCTGGGGGTATGGCTAGATAGTAGATTAGACTACCTAGAACATCTGGAAGAGCTGCTAAAAAGCTAGACAAAGACTTGGACTTTACTATAGAATTTGGCACTTCCTTTCAAGTGATTCAAAAGAAGTCGGTCCAGGCCCATTCCTCTCTCAGTACTAGACTACGCTGACTTACTATAGTGCGCTGCCCCTCGGTATGCTTGAACAAATTAGATACACTATACCATAGAGCTCTGAGGTTTATCACAGACTTACCATACAGTACTCACTACTGCTTGCTATACTCCATGATTGGTTGGCTCTCGCCTTCAATATAGAAGGATAGGAATGCATTATTATGGACTTACAGAGCAATATTACAGCAGCTTCCAAAATATATCTCAGACTGTTTCTACAAGCCACATCAAGTAATTATGCATTAAGAAGCCTGAACTTCATTACTCTTAAAGTGCCTAAGTTCCACTCTCGACATGGCAGACATGCTGTTAGTTTATGTGTTATCTACCCTATGGAACACGATGCAGAAGACACTGAAAGTGAACAAGCTCAAATCTATTACAGCCTTTAAATATCTATACAACAAAATATTCAAAGAAAAATGTAACTGCTTCCGTCAACATTAGACTAACCCACCATCTTTCCTACCAGCTGGATGACTATTCAAGGTAGCTCCTCAGCACCCTACAAGCAGTTGCTTCACATTTCATAAACCTTTACTACAATCCTTCCTTCTGAAGCATTATATACTTAGTCTCCTTATACTTTCAGTTTTTTTTTTTACTTCCCCAGTCATCCTCCCCGACCCTACTATTGATCCCTCTTGACACGGCCTTTTCCACTCCTTCCCTTTCACCACCCCTGGCCACAACATTCTGCATACACTCCTTTCATTCCCCCTGTCACTGCTTCAGTCGGTATTTGCCTCCTACAAATCACTCTCTGTAGATATATCTTCCAGATGTCCATACAGCTCATCGCCCAAGTTTAAAAACTTTCTAATAATTCCCCTGACACATTTAACCTTCACCAAAAAGTGCTAGTTTCTAAAGTGTCCTCCACTAACAAGCTGGCTATTTGATGAATCATGTATATATGTAATATATATTTGTTCTTGTTATTAGCTGTTCAAAGCACTCTGTCTTGGAGTTGTTGTTTTTGTATTCATTTGCTATCCTCTCAAAGTTGTGTATTCTCTGCATGTTATATGTCATACAAATTGTATCTTGACCTTACCAGGTCCATCTTGCAAATGAGCATTGCTCAATGATGTTCGCCTGGATAAATAAAGATTTGATTGATTGATTGACTGATTGATTGAAATTAAGCAATGTACAGGAATTCATGCTATGATTTTCAATTGTAACTTACTTTTAGAGTGCTCCACCATAGTACCCAGGAAATGAGAATTGAAAATACTATCCACCAACCATGCAGGAAGAGATGTGTGCAAACCGTGGCAGTGCAGGAGGAGAGGAGATGGGATGCCTGTAGCCCTCTTCTTTGGGAGAAATACAGCTAGGGGGCTAGAGCTTGTAGTTCACACTCAGCACTGTCCTCCTGTCCTGCACACCATCTGACGTCATCTCACACAGGGGACAGGGGTAGGATGCAACATTTCTCTTCTTGTTATTTTTTATATTCCATAACATCCCTTGCATCACATCACTTGGTTTCATCTTGAACAATGTCTAGCCCATCTTTACAATTGATTAAAACCTCTTGTCTTGGTGTCCTTCAGTGTGCAGTGTGGTAGAAGACTCTTAGCAGGTAGGTCCTAGTGTTGAAAAGCCATCATTTTTTTCTGTAGTCCAAAAACACACTAGTTTGACATTCTAGGCACTTTTACTACACTGAAACTCTACCCTAATTTTTATACCTTCAAATACATGAAGGGAATAAGTAAGGTAAATGGGGACAGCATCTTAAGACTAAGTGAAAACAAAGCCACCAGAGGTCATTCACTCAAGCTGGAAGAGGACAGATTTTGGGGGGACATAAGCAGTGGCACTGGAACAATTTTTATAGTGGGGGTGCTGAAAGTCATTGAACAAAACTGTATGGGAACCATAGGGAATTGTACTTCAAGCAAGGGGGTGCTGCCTCAACCCCAGCACCCCTAGTTCCAGCACCTATGGACATAAGGGGGTGTTACTTCTCACAAAGGGTTGTAAGTCCATGTAATAGGTTGCTGGAATGGGTCGTGGAAGTAGATACAGTGGAAAAATTCAAGAGAGCATGGGATATCTACATGGGACTTGGCTGGGGAGGTGAGGGAGGGCGGGGTGGAGGTAAAAAAGCTGGAGAGGATATCTTTCTTGGGCAGACTGGATGGGCTGAGTTGTCTTTTTCTGCTGGCAGGATTCTATGATGCTACACTAGATCAAATTAAAAATATTTTGAAGGACTAACTCCTACGTAATCAGTCACTAAATTGTATTATGTCAACTGATTTTGAAGGTTTTGTAAACAACTTATGTTATTATCACTCAGTTTTGTGGCATGCACATAAAGATACACAAAGCTCTGAGCATTTTAAACAGGTCAAATTGCAATATTTTCTTCTAACCTTAAAGAGCTGGTGTACTGCCTAAAAGCAATATTAGACTTTAAAAGCAGCCAACCCTTACCTTTTATATCTGAGGTACTTTTCTTTTCCCTTTGTTTAATTAGAAGATTGTTTACCTAATGTTAATAGGTGTAATGTGTGAAACAGCTCTTAGCCTGGCAGCTGACATATCTTGCTATACTGCCCCACACTACATCATCAGCACTGCGACCTCACTGACTGTGACATCACTGCTGCTTAGGAACAGCAAGTGAGTGACTGCCAGGTCATTCTCCTGTGACGTCACAGTCAGTGGGATCATAATGCTGAAGATGTAATGTGGGGCAGTAGAGACAGATATGTCAACTGCCAGGCTAAGAGCTGTTCCACACATCCAGCACCATATTATCATACAGAAGACTTTCTGGTCAGCAAAAGGGAAAAGAGAATACTTCAGAAATAAAAAGTTACAACTGGCAACTATTTAAAATTTGTATTATTTTCCTGTCTGCCTGTTTTGCATCCACAAGCTCTTTAAACAGATATATTCAGATACTTACAAATGGTCTGCTGATGCAAATGTTTATGAGGGGGGCCACATTACTCATTAGCAGTGTGTCTATCTGGTGAGCCATTTAAATGGCTCTGGTGGTACAGTGTGTCACGTATGTATGATGCAATCACTGATTCCTGACGGATGTTTCATAATCAATGGTTTTTGACTGGAATGTTTCTATATTTAAATAACTGAATGTTTACTTTCACATGTGTAAGTATTTATAGTTTTAACTCTCTAAAAATACCAAGTGTGCTGTTATTAAACATTTCTTAAGCATCTAAAAGATATACCGTTATCCTTTTCATGTAAGCGTTTAAACTCTGCCATGGCGAGAGTCCTTACACACATAGGAGCCCTAAAGAGTGGGCAGGAGACCGTAGCAAAGAACTTGGCAGCCCCATGTCCAACAAAATACATCATGTAAGAGCTTCAAAGAGTCTGAAGTGACAAAATCATCAACTGAATAGTTACTTACTCTGACTTTCCACTAACTGGGGCACAACAGAAGCCAAAGTATTAAAGTGATTGACTGAATGGCCCCCTCTGGCTCCCAAACCTGGCTCCGCCACTGCACAGCAGGTACAAATTTAGCTAAGTTAGAAGTTATAAACTAGCATCCTGCTGTGCACTATTGCCACAAGCAGTAACTGGTTAATGAGGACTGGTTGTTTAATTTGTAATAATGCTGTTAAGCGGTTATTTCACTGTGAGAATAAAGCCAACTCTGTGGAGTTGCATTATTAAATATCAATCTAATTGCATTAGATTATCCAAAAATGTTACATTTTGGAGGTTAAAAACATGGCTTTCAAAGACAGTATTTTCAATTTCTTGTCATACCTTAGGGACTTAACCCCCAGACCCCAAGTATAGGGGGCTATGTTCTCTACACCCCTGCTGGAGGCTTTAACCTCTGACCCCTAGGCCCCACCAAAAATGTGACAAACCTGGGTCCTATGCACAGGTCCTTGAAATGGTCATGTACCACAACCAAAGCTGACTCTGATGGCAGGTGGATTATGGTTAAATTCGATACCCTAGAGGGCCTCTAACCTTACTAAATGTATCAGTCAATCAATCTTTTCATTTTCAAGGAGGGCCTGGTAGGTATAGAATAAATAATACAGTAGCACAATAGAACATATAGCACAAATGGGCATAGTAATACAATACATAGCAATAAAAACAAGGTACAAGGATAATTAGCGAGGCCCGGTCATAAGGTGAAGCCTCATCCCAGTAAACAGTACAGCAGAGAGGTGGAAGCAAGTCAGCACCAATGTGCCGAACCAGTGATTTTAGATACTGATAGCTCTAGTAGAGCAGAGTTAATGCTAGTGACAGTGCAAGCTGGGGCCACAGCAGCAAGTAGAAAGCAAGAATGAATCCAGCAACATGGCTTAGGGTAATTCTAATGAGAGGATAGAAAGTGTAGAGGGTTGACTGTAAGAATAACAATGTATGGCTACAGTTTACCGACAGGGAGGGCATTGACAAGGCTCCAAGAAGTATCTTGAATACAGTGACCTGAATTCCTCAAAACCAATAGGATGCACCAATTTAATGGATTTCTGGATGTTGTTCCACAGCTGGGGCAACACATAGCTGAAGGAGGCTCTGCCAAAACAGAAAAAGACTTTAAGCACAGCTAGTGAGATGTATGAATGGCTTCTCAAGGCATAGTTTTGTAAGGTGCAGGAGGGCAGACAGTCAGAAATGCAGGAGAGTAGCATCTTGGGTATAGATCTATAGGTCCATAGTACAGCATTCCTTTGCCTCCTGGATGTAAGTGAGGTCCATCCTACCATGGAATAGAGTACTCAGTGATGGGTATTATATGCCACACCTGAGATAAAACGTAAGGCCCTATGATAAAGGGTGTCAAGCTTAGATAGGGTGGTTTTTGAGACCTGGCCATACAGGAAGTCTGCATAGTTCAAGATAGCTAGGAATGTGGTTTGTACTAAGCTTTTTCTGGCCTTCTAGGTAAGCAGATGCTTGATTCTAAAAAAAAGTCTTTTTGTCTAAGTCTTTTTGAGAGCTCGTCTATATGATCAGCAAAAGAAAGTCTGTTGTCAATCCACATACCTAGGTACTTGAACTTGGTCACATAGTCAAGTGACTCACCAAGCAGGGTAGTGATAGTGGGAATATTGTCGTACTTAAGGGAGTTTATAGACTTGGTCATTGGGGATAACAGCATAGCCTTGGTCTTTTTGGCATTCAATAGGAACTTTTGACTCAGGAGGTTTTGTTGCAGCGTAAGGAAATCTGCTTGCAAATCCGAGCTGACACTTTCAGGAGTAGGCCTGGCAGTGAAAAGGACCGTGTCATCTGCAAAGAGATGTACACTGGAAATTCTGATTCCACGGTTGATGTTGTTTGATATAAAGTGAGAAAAGTGAGGGCCCCAAGATGGAGCCTTGAGGTACGCCTCTGCTAATCTGTTTTATAGTGGAGAGATCTCCTACTGCTTTTACTTGCTGCATCCACTCTGCCAGGTAGCATGAGAACCATTTTAGGGAAGGTGCATCCAGACCAATGTTACAGAGGGTAACTAAGAGCAACACATGGTCGATGGTATTGAAGGCCTTGCCTAATTCAAGGAATACTGCGCATATGTGATTCTTTAAGTCAAGGACTCTCTGCCAGTTGTTTGTGACTTTAGCCAGAGCTGTGATTGTGCTATGGCATGGCCTAAAGCCTGATTGCACAGGGTTTAGCAGATTTGAGGCATCAATATAGTTTCTAAGTTGGTAATTCACTAATTTCTCCTGCAGTCTTGATAGGGTGGGGAGTAAGAAGATTGGACTGTAGTTATTTGGGTCAGTTTGAAGAGTGGTAAAACTTGAGCAGTCTTCCAGACAGAAGGGAATTTACCCAAGCTGAGGGACATATTAAAGAGGTGCGTTAATGGATCTTCCAGCACTTGGTGAATGAGCTTCAGGAAAAAATGGCCAATGAGGTCTGCTCCTGTGCTTTTTCATGGCACCTAGCTGAAAGAGCAGGTCATCCACTCCCATGTAAGTTACTGGTTGGAGGGAGAAACCCGTGACAGGAGTACTGTGGACAGGGGGAATGCTTGCGGGTCCTTGTGATGAGAACTGGGTAAGTAGGTTATTCACAGGTGAAATGTCAAAGGATATGCACAACACTCTAATATCCTCCCATTCTTTTCTAAGATTCCTGAAAAAATCTCCCAATTTAACAATCCCAATGCTCCTCTTCCCATGGGGGGATTTTAACCTCACTCCATATCCCATCATTGACAGAGCCCATACAACCCATGAATCCAGTCATAGTGCTACTGCTGTCCTCCATGCCATGTAAAAGAGTTCTCTCTTGCGGACATTTTGTGACTTAACTGCCCCCTCAGTAAGGGAAGGCAAGGCAAGGTAAATTTTATTTTTATGGCACCCAGTCCCAGAGGCTCTGGGCACCTAACAAGGCATTACAAATAAAACAACTAACTAAAATCCAGAAACGGCCAGCTCAGTGGCGCTGAGGGTTGAGGTGCTGGTTGCCACACCTCGCGCCATGCCGGCGACCCGTGTTCGGGAAATGGCATGGGTTGCCGTGGGTCGGCGGGGAGGAGATGGATTGAGCATCCAAGGGACTGCTCTCCACCTCCGAGGAGGGATTTGGGCAGCGGGCTTGCTGACCCCTAGCGGAGGCTGGGGGTCGACAGCATGTAGCTGCAAGCTATGGGGGGCAGGACGTAGACACTTGATTGGGCACGCAGGGCGTGCATGCACCCAGTCACCGCGTCATTGCACCATGACCACCGGAGGAAATGAAAAAGCCAGTCTGCAGCATTTAAGTTGTTCTTCAAGGCGCCATTCCTGAAGGGCACTCCCTGGCATGGATCCATTGGGGTGGATTGAGTCACTCCCACCACCCTGCTGTGATGGGTAAGTCGCGGGGTGCATAAGGGAGGGGGTCTGATGTCCGGGGATGGCAATGGGGGGAACAACGGAGGGTTGTAGCCGGAGCTCTGGGGAGAGAAAAATAACACCCCAAAAAAAAAAATCCAGAAACAGCAGATAGATAAAATCAGACTTCAAATAATAAAATGCAATATATAGTACTGATTACTCTGTGAAGGTCAGGATGAAGAGGTAGGCCTTTAGCCTCTGCTTGAAAACACCGATTGGGCCTCCCAGACCGCAGTTGGAAGCGCATTCCACAAGATCAGCCCAGAGACACTGAAAGCTCGATCACCAGATGTTTTGAGCCAAACCCTGGGAATGTCCAGGAGGCCCCTTGAAGAGGAGTGAAGCGAGCGGGCAGAGGTCGCAGGTGTCAGGAGCTCCGACAGGTAGCCAGGACCAGTGTAAGGGACTATACATTTTATTTGCAGGTTCACCATTCATTTAGCCACATCAATTTTTGGCTCACCTCTCCCCAGTTGACACAAAGCACTGTTGCCACCCACATTCACCTAGTAGTCATATCTGACAATGCGCCTATCTCAGTAACACTTTTGTGAGCCCTCAATTTCCTGCACACATCATTCTGGAGTCTAGACTCTCCTCTTCTCAAAGACCTCACCTTTGCTCCATGGGTGAGATGAGAAAATTCAGGATTTCCTCCATGCTAATGTCAATGGTTCTGTCCCTGATGACATTATTTGGGATACCCACAAAGCCTACCTCAGGGGCCGAATAATTGGCTTTGCTGCTCACAGGCGCAAAACAAGGGAACATGTGGCAAGAGAACCTGAGGCTATGCTTAAAATTCTGGAGAAGACTCAGAAACAAAACAACCCTAGAGACCCTCTGGAACTAATTAGAATGGGCCACACTCAACTCCCTCTACACAACGAAAGCAGAGTTAGCCTTCCTCTGTCTGCACTAACCACAAATACTGGGCGGGGGAAGTAAAATTCTGGCATACAGACTACGCGAACAACTGGCCAAACACCATATTGTGGGACTCTGTAATTAAGTTGGCCAGACATATATTGACCTGTCCCAAAGCAATACCATCATGAGACAGTTTCATATTGAGCTCTACTCCTCCCAAGTCCAACTGACCCCGAACACACAGACACTTTTCTAGATCCTCTGGATCTGCCTCACCTCACATTGCCACAACAAAAACACCTGGACTAATACATTACTAAAGAAGAGATTGCAACAGTGGTGATGGCCTTGAAAAAAAAAGCAAGTCCCTGGGTGGAGATGGCTTCCCCATCAGCTTCTACCAGGTCTTCCTAGACATCCTCAAGCCCCTCCTCCTTAGGACCTTTTCCCATACCTTACAGCATTGTCTTGTCCCTACCACCCTCTAGAGAAGCCACCATCACTGTCCACCAAAAGAAAAGGAAAGGGAAAGAGCCTATTTCCCCTAGTAACTACAGTCTGATATCCCTTATTAATGCAGACACCAAAATCCTGGCCAAAGTCTTAGCCACGCATCTACAGAAAATCCTCTCCTCCCTAATGCACCCATCACAAGCTGGCTTTTATTAAAGGCCATCTCAGCCCTGACCATCTTTGTACCTTTATCAACATTCACCACATGGCCAAATCTATCCCCTGCCTGCTGCTGCTCTCACCATTGACTTCAACAAGACATTTGTTTCTATTGATTGGGCTTTTCTTTTTGAAGTTCTGAAACGTATGGGGCTGGGACCATACTTTCTTTCTGCGGTACAGACACTCTGTCAAAACCTCTGCCATATTCTCACCAATAGTCTCCTATATCCCACTTCCAATTCAAAAGGTCACCCACTAAGGTTGCCCCCTTCCTCCCACTCTTCCTATTAGCCATTGAACCCTTGTCCATTGCCCTCAGAACATCCCCACAGATTGTTGGATTCAAAACATCCTGTACTGAGCATAAATGATTGTTATATACTGATGATTTACGTGTCCGGTTTGCTGATGTCTCGAAAGTCATCACAACATTACAACTCATCTTGGCCTCATTCTCCTCTGTATTAAGTCTTAAGGTTAACCACACCAAATTCGAAATCATCCCCTTTAACCATCTATTCAACATTCACACTTTCTCAGTACTACATGGAAATGGTCAGAAGAAGGGATTACTTATCTTGGCATTCAAATCACCCCTTCTGTCTAGCATATCTGCCAAGTGAGTTTTACTCCCCTATTAGAAAAAAAGTCCAAACAAACATGTAGCAGTTGAAAAACCACCGGACAAGTAGAATGCTGAAATAAAGTGCTTTTAATCCACACTAAGATGTCTATTTGAAGATCAGTATATAAACAGCAATGGCTATTACAAAATCTGCTCAGCTTGAGCTACAATTTGCAACCCCTATTAGAAACCCTTAGCACTGACATGACATGCCAGAAAACTCTCAGCTTATCCTTTTCAGGAAAAATGAATGCAACCAGAATGATGTTAGCCCCTGAAGTCCTATACCTTTTGGCCCACCTTCCAACTGTGATACCAGATGCATACTTGCCAAAATCAATTGGTTGGTTGGAAGCTTTAGTTGAGACAGCTCAGTACCAAGAATCAGTTATTCTAAATTACAGAAGGACTGGTCCAAAGGTGGTTGGGGCCTTTCCCACTTCAAACATTATCACGTAGTCTTCATATGTGCCCAAGTCCTCAACTGATTCCACTTTACCCAACCACAAGCTCTCTTATGTGTGGATCTTGAAGGATTTGGCCCCCAGTTCCCTTCTCCATTACTGACTTTCTATCTACCTAAACACCAAGTGCTCTTAAAACACTCAGCCCTGGGTATTTCTCTTAAATACTGGTGTCTATTCACCTCTACTGTGAATATGACCCCACTCACCTGCCACCCATACTCCCATCTGGCATAACCTCCAAATACGCATCAGTCATAAATCTATCAGCTGGCCACACTGGCAACAGGCCAGCATTCATCAAAAATGCCATCTATGCAACCCTGACCTTAATACCATAGCCTCCTTTGAGGACATTAAAATCAAATTTGGTATTCCCCAAAAAGGACTTTTGAAGATACCTTCAACTCTGATCAGCTGTACCGCCTCTTCTCAAAGCCAGGAAAACTCCTGCTTAAGATCTCCCTATAAACAAATGTCTCTCCCTCCGCAGGGCAAAACAAGTAAAATCTACACCAAACTAAGAGACATACAACAATACCCAACTGAGGTTAACATACATAAATTGGCCATGGAACTCAATACCCTTATATCAGAGCAAGATTGGGAAGCATGCTGGCTCTGAGTCCATATGGCCTGCCAGGATACAAAACCAAATACTACCCTTATGATATAGAACCCTACAATCTCACCATGCACATGGCATTCTACAGCATGGTAAACTGTACTTGCAACCAGCAAGTACAATCACTCTTCTACCTCTTATGGTCTTGCTCGCACATCTGCTCCTTTTGGGACCAAGTTCTAGACTTCTACATGGCCATTCTTCCAAGCTTCACCCACCTTGACACCCCCGTCATACTGCTGGGCCCCCACCCACCTGACTTACCTAAATCCAACCCACACATTAAATGGGCCATAGCAGTCACCCTTGTGGCCAAATGGTTAATCCTTCGCAGATGGCCGACTGCCAACATCCCCACTATGACTGAATGGCTCCAAGGGGTAGTTCAGCTTGCATCACAGGAATGGATGACCCATAATGCTCTCTCTAAAGTACCTGCCTATAATGAGATTTGGGCCCTATACTTCAACTATTTATCTAGCCATACCTATCATCCCTCCCCCCCCCCCCCTCCAGTGTAACTCATATAATCCTACTTGACATTCCATCTCTTATGTAATCAATATGTACTAGAATTGTACAGAACAATACCAGGCTTTTTAATGTTCTGATAGATGTGACTACAGTATATCAGTCGCTTGCTAACTCTCATAGCTGAATACCAGTTTGTCATGTCTAGGCATTAGAATGCTAATGCTCACTGACTTCCTTACAGCTCCAAGTTAGTGGTTGTTGTTAATGTTTACCTTTCTGTTGTGTTGACTTGCAGTTTATGTACTTAATAAGATAGTTGTATTTATTGTTTTTTCAGTAAAAAAATGTAACATTTAAAAAATGGTCAAAATACATAAACACTCTATAAATCCAAAATGAGAAAACAGTTTTCTACAAAACGTTCCATATCAATATACCCTTGGACTAAAATGATGCATGCCAAATGCTGCATTGCTATGGTCTAAGATAGCTCTGTTATATGTGTTTAAAAATGATCTTTTTGAAAGAAACTCCAGCTGCTTTCAAAACTAGTTATGATTTCTTCTTCATTGAATCCTGTAGTTGTTATCACTGAACCTATATTCCTGCTCCTGCTATGATGAACTGGGGTCAAAATGCTTGTTATAAGTTCTTTTTATCTTCATCTCCCACAACCCTAGCACTTACCAGTATTCTCTATCCACCTAGTGTTTGATCCCAATCCTAACTTGGCCTATGTACTAGCATCGAATCTCTCCCCATGGCCATAGAACTACATAGCCCTCACCCCAATTACTTATAAGTTATGTGCTCAGTAAACCTGATCTGAACAAGCACTTTAGGCTTCACATATTCCTCTCCCATCGGGTACTCCTTCTTGGCTCTTTCTCTAAAAAATGTCCAAGTGCCCACCTCCACCAGTCACTATCCCATCATCCAGTGTTGAACCAGCTTCCCTCCTCCCTCCTCTGTTAGCTTTAGGGTTGCATGCACATGCTGGTGCATAGTTATCTAAACCAGCACACTTACTCTGAAATGGCCATACACTGTAAACGTTATGTCTAGCACCGCTGAATGTTTCGTCTAGTCTAGCATCGACCATTATAATGCTTATACACAGTAAATATTATGTTTAGCCCTGCTGAATGTATCACCTAGTCTAGCACCGACCAATGTAATGTTTATGCACTGTAAATCTCATGGCTAGTCCTGCTGATAGCACCATTCAGCCTGGCATTGACCAATGAAATGTTCATACGCTGTAAATATCCTGTCTGCTCCTGATGACTGTATCATTTAGTCTCTGAAATCCTATACTATTTTACTCATTGCCTGTAGCCAATGTATATTATGTCTTTACATTCTACCCAGGTCCATCTTGAAAATGAACATTGCTCAATGATGTTCACCTGGTAAAATAAAGATTTTGATTGATTGATTGATTGATATGACATAGTCTGACTGAAGATAACATACTTATCTTCATGAGAGGCCAATGGTATTATGATACAGTATCTCACGAGTGGTGAAGTCACCAGTGACATATCTTAATATCATTGACCTTGAATGAAAATAAATGTGGTATGACGTCTTCAGTCAGGCCATATCACGTTCTGTGTATACAGACTTGTTTTGGGATAAATATGATTGGGAATGTGTCAAAGTGAAGTTTGACCTCACGTAACCTAGTGAGTAAGCCATGAGTGATGTGCTTAAGATCAAACTGCCTGAGTGCAGATACATAACGTATCACTCAAGGTCCCCATCGCATGCTGCATTATTTTATTTTTAGGGCTTATAAATTTTCTTTATTTACAAATTTGATGGCACTTTTTGCTGATGTAGTGCATTTCCCCATTTTGGGTCTGTGGCTGTCAGGAGCGTGTGACGCTGGCCATGGTTAGTCAAATGCTTTGGATTTAGAAAAATTAAAAGAAAAATGGCAGTGGACTTTGGAGAGCAGTGGGAAGATAAGATGGCTGGCATCAGCTGTGTGTGGGAAGGAGCTGTAGCTGGTGACTTGCGGTCTGGGACTGTGTTTTTTTTGGAAAGGGGTAATTGTTTTATTTTATTTTATTGTTTCATGCATTGTGCCATCTGATGGAACTTGCATGTGTGCCATGGAAGGAGTGAAATGGCAAGTAGCAAGATCATACACAGATCAAGTGCTGCGTGCTGGCTGGAGACAACTTACAGGAAGATGGGAGTTCTGGAGGTTGACGAACTAGTAGGGAATTTGTGAGCATTTGAAAAAAAGGAACTGCTTTTGTGGTTGGGGTTTGAGGAGCTTGGTAATATGGGGCTACAGTGGGGCAGAGAGAGTGAGAGTGCCAAAGTTGGAGAGAGGGACAAGAAAACATGCAGCATGAGGTATGGTGGGGGGATAAAAATATGCAGTTTGAGATGCAGTTTCAGATTAAAAAAAATAAGAGAAAAAAGTGATTTGCCTTCTCTCGTGCTTTCAATGTGTCGGAGAGCCATGCTGCAGGTGTAGTCAGTAGAACAGCTTCAACAGAGTGGGAGCTTGTTTGTTCAGGGTGATTCCTGGGTACAGCGATTGCTGAAGAAGTAGTCCAACTGGGTCAGGCGGGGGGGGGGGTTGTTGTGACGTACTTACTATATGCATAAATGGCTGATAACAAACTTACTATACAGTATATATAATTGTAAGATTTTACATTTATACATAAAGTTGCATTGATAAATGGATCTATCAGCAGCTTTCTGTGTCCACACCTACTGCGTAAATACAGATACACACACACACACACCAAACTTCATTGTCAAGGCATATACTGTAGCATGTCTAGACTCTTAGTTTTCTCAAAATGGCAACCCTTGGAGTTTCCTTTCTTCGGTAGAGGGGTGAGCAATGAATATTATTTTCTGTTACCCCATAACACTCTCATCCCAGCTGTGTGGTTTTTCTATTATCTATAATCTATCTGTTTACGTTTAAGTCTTTTACTGAGGGATTTTACACACTCCATCAAATTGTGTGAAAAAGGATTTTCTTTCTAGGGATCTGCAGTGGCATTGGCCACTAGGATCCATTGTATCACCAGTGTAATTGTTGTAAAAGTGAAGAAAAGTAAGAAAAGATTGTTTAGGGGAAAAACTCTTGATTTCATCTCTGGCAATAATTTTTTGTGACACAGGTCTTACACTCTTCAGGCAACCTTATCTTACAGTCGGGTAGTGGAATTAGGCTAGTATTTTGTGGAGAGGTGCAGCCATTTGAAATCTGCAAAATAAAATTATTAATCAGAGAATTCCATTTGGGGGCTGTACTTATCTTAGCTCATTAGTTGTCTGAATTAAATGAAGTCCCTATCAGGTTCTGTAATGTAACATATTCTTGCAGATGTAACAAATGAGCACATAGATAATGATATGTACTGTCTACGGATCATACAGGCTATGTGATTCGTGCTTTATAGAAGAAGCAAATATTTTTATTGTTTTGGGTTTTTTTGTTGTTGTTGTTTTTGTTTTGTTTTACAAAGCTCTAGTTAGAGTGATATGCTTCAGGGAGTCCATTAGTGAGGCTCTTTGCTGCTACATGGCATAGCTGGATGCCGAGATTTCACCATTTGCACAATTGCTATTTGCTGCTATTGATCTGCACTTAGGATATCTGGAGGGATACAGAAAAATCCCAAGGGGGCTGTTTGCTGTTACATAATATGGCATGTTTGGCTGCCAGGATGTCACCTTTTTCAGGATTGCCACTTGCTGCTGTTGATTTGCCCTTAATAAAGAAGAGCCAGTGGCCTAACAGTAAGTGTTAGAAGAAAACATTCCAGGATGCCGATTGCCTTTATTAGGCTCCTGTGATTGTAGGTTAGAGGAACTTCCTCAGTAGCTACCAAAACACCAAGCATGAAACAGAAAGAAAACTCTACTCTTTCATAGAGATCACCTTTCTTTAAAAAAATGTTATTATCCACATCAAAACACAATCCATTGTTTTTCGGTATAAAACTACTTCTCACGGAATGGTGGCATATAGTTTTAAACTTACATATTCCCTGAAGAAGTGATTTTATACTGTGAAAAGTTGGACCCGGCTTTGAGGTGGATGATAACATTTTTTAAAGAAAGGCAATCACTACAGTGTTGTCGAATTTCTGTTTTGTTTCATGTGCGAATGGTAGGTGTTGCAGCTTACTATGCTGACGATCTCACAGGGTCGCATCCCAAGCCCATGCTATCACATCCTGGCTGGCAGAGACAGTGCTGACTGTTTGTTTTTTTGTATATCTCCTGCTTTGCAGATTCTGTGTGGCTCCTGCCATTACAAGACTGCTCCCCGTGGAGTTGTCATGTGACCAGAAATACAGAGTTTTGCACTGGGCGCTGCAGGATGCTGACATAGGATGCTATGGCGTTATATGACCAGTTCTCCTTTGCCAGTAAGCATCTGTCAGAGTGTGGTGGCAGGCCTGGCACCAGCCTGCTGCTGACTGACCATCCTGTCTGGTGCCCTCGGTGGGTTGTGGAAAACTTGGAATGTGACATATGGGGAATGACACATAGATGGAAACAGTGATGACTCTCAGACAGAGGTTACAGTTATGCTTGCCTCTACCCACTCAGTTGCAGCACCCAGAACTCTGGATCCTGAGACCCCCTCCCTGGTTGGGAAGGCTTCTTATGGCTCTACCTTCTGGCCAGCTGGCCCCATCCTAAGAGGTAAGTCCAGGACACTATAGTCTCTTTTACACAATCTGCTTTGCACTGTTGTGAGCTGTACAGGACAATTTAAACATTACCTTCAATGTAGTGTAAAGGCGAGCTGCACCACAGCAGAAGTGAGTGTTCGGTCTCCCTGGTTTCCTGGGCATGTGGTGTGATTTTGCTATTTTGCACCACTGTGTAATCAATCAGCAGTGCCCGCATTCATCTAGACTCCACAAGCAGCTCTGGTGCTCTTGGCCAGCTGGAAGGATGGTGAAAACATAGGAAGAGACAATGGAGCATTGCAGAGCTGCAGAATGTAAACAGAAAAGAAACTGGTACAAATGGAGCAGAGCGAGATGTTTCAAATGGCAATGCTATGAGGTAGGCTCTGTGTAAAAGGGTCTTATATGAGGGACTAGGCAGTGGGTGTCTGGAGGCCAATGAGGACTGCTCCAGTAAGCATGGAATCCAGAGCTGGTGGCTGGGCTGAAGGAGTAGACCTGTGTACCAGGTAAGGAGGGGAAAATACAAATGAAAAACAAAAAGTGATGTGTCCAGTGTGGCACAAATTAAAGTCATGGCATCAATAACTAGAATATTTGTTTCTCCTTTGCTGGAGGTGATAACCCCATGATAAAACCGTCTCCTCTGCTGCTCAAAAATCTTAAAGTTAGGATTTTTTTAGCCTGAATCAGCTCCTCCCAAGTCTACAGCAATATTACCAGATATGGGCATCTCTTGCAACTCCACTGTAAGGATCCTTCTGTGGTGCGATTACACACTGGTCCTATTTTCTGCATATATTGCAATGCCTCCAATGGCACACCTATATCATGACAAAATGTAAACACATATGCAACCCACAAAAAAAAAAAGCCTATTCCAATAACAGAATAACAGCACCTCAATTTGGGGCAATTGCAAACTTCAGTAGCATACATTTAATGGAACTCTTGTTTGCATACAACAGTTCTGAGCAAGCAGACAGACACACTCACTCAGGAGGGGCCAGTGCACACACTTCTAACAATGCAGGAACAAAATAATAAATCCCAACCTGTAGTCTCCTTAGGTTGTTTTAAACCTCCAATGTTCAATAAAGAAGATTTTAAGCAAGTTTACTTCTTCAGTTCCTTTTTGGATCTATGTTGTGCTCCACTCTGTGTTATTTTGTTCCCATACAGCAGTTATTCAGTTTCACAGAGAAAGGCATCTTCTGGCAACCCCACCCCCACCCCACCCCACCCCACCCCACCAAGAATTGCTTGTCATCAAACACTCAGAAACTGGAATTATCAGGAAAATAAGTTACTGAGAGAATGAAATAGGTTGTTCACCTCTAGCTGTAGTTCCAGGAGTGGTATATGGTTCATATCCACACTCAGGCAGTTCCACTGGAACAGTTTGATTTGATCGACATCTTTAAGCTAGGCTCCTCCCACCACTCAGGATGTATATCCCACGACTCTTCCCCGTTACACTAGATCTTTCAAGCTGGAAACAGAGATCTGTGTGCCACTTGCCATGAGAGGCTGGGTGAGTTGTATGGATGTGAACCATATACCACTACTAGAACTACAGTTTCAGGTGCTTAATTGTTTTTCTAGGGGCATGGATATGGTTTACTATCCACACTCTGGCAGACTACTAGCATTTCTCTGGGAGGAGGGGGCATGGCGCACACCCTTACTTGGCAAAAAGAGATTGGAGGACTTAGGTTCCAAATGCAGCATCCCAGCGTGACTCAAGGTCATGAGGTAGTGGGAAATGAAGGTGTGTGCTGACTTCCAGGTAGTAGCTCTGCAGATTTCCTAGATAAGGACATCTTTGGAAGCAGCCACCAATGCAGCAGTATGTCTAGTGGAATTAGCTCTAAGTCCTACAGGAGGCTCCCTATCAGCCAATCTATAACAGAGGTCAATGCAGGATGTGATCCACCTGCCAATCATCCACTTTGCTGCGTGTTTGCCAGGTGTGGCTTCAGTGTAAGTGACAAATAGCTGGCGAGCCTCTCCCTGAACTCCAGCCATGCACTCTACATAATAAGAGCACCCTCCACAAGTCCAGGGTATGGAGCCTGTGGTCGGCCTCTGAAGATGGGTTAGTAAAGCATATCAGTAAGTTAATCACCTAGTTAACGTAAAACTCCAATACAACCTTTGGAAGAAACTTCGAGTTAGGGAAAAGGACGACTTTGTCCCTGTGGAAGACCACGTAGTGAGACTCCACTGAGAGGACCTGGAGCTCCCCTATCCTTTT
Source organism: Neoceratodus forsteri (assembly GCA_016271365.2). Classification (NCBI taxonomy): domain Eukaryota; kingdom Metazoa; phylum Chordata; order Ceratodontiformes; family Ceratodontidae; genus Neoceratodus; species Neoceratodus forsteri. Next base: position 1,056,210,384 of record CM057453.1, on the reverse strand, counting down.
AGTTGATGTGATGGCCACCAGGAAGGCCATCTTCCACAACAGGTATGACATCTTACTCCAATGCACAGGCTCAGAAGACTTGCCCATGAACATAGCCAACAGCTGACTGTTCTTTCTTGCAACATGAATCACAGGGAGATCTGAACCCAGGCTGTGCATGAGGGTCCAGGAATTGAGGGCCTCCTGACACAAGGGAAGAGAGTGAGTTCCACCCTGCCTGTTTAGGTAGAACATGGTCATGGTGTCCTCTGGAACTGCATGACCTGACCCCTGACCTAAGAATGAATTCTCTCAGTGCAAGTCGCACTGCATGGTACTCTAACAGGTTTAGGTGGTGATGGGACTGCTGGGGTGACCAGAACCCATGGGCTCTATGGTCTCCCAGGTGCACTCCCCACCCCACCAGAGACACATCCATCATGAGCATGACAGTCGGTTCTGAACAGACAAACAGGAATCCTTCCTCCAGATGTTCTGGGATCAACCACCACTGGATGGCATCCCACAATGGCTAGGTCACTGTGACTGGCTGATCCAGGTGGCCTAGGTGCTGGGATCACTGATGGCTCAACTCTAACAGGAGGTGGTGCATCTGCCAGCGGGTTCAATGGACCACACTGGTGCAGGATGTCATCTACCCCAGCAGCCTCAGGAAATCCTGGACAGGGTGTGAGACCCCAACCTGAAATGGTCTGGCAAAGGAGGTAAGATCCAGTGTCAGGTCTGCAGGGAGGCAAACCTTGGCTCACAGGGAGTCAAGTTCTGTCACGACGAACTTGATCACCTGCATAGGTACCAGTTCAGACTTGTTCAGGTTGACCATCGGGTCCAATTCTTGAGATGTCCAGAGACCCTGTCCTTGGCCTGTTTGGATGGACTGGCTAACAGCCAGTTGTCCTGGTAGAGGTACATCCTGACACCTAGGTGCCACAGGTATGCTGTGGCCACTGCCATGCACTTGGTGAAGATCATGGGTGCTAAGGAGAGGTCAAAGGGCATAAGCTGGACTGGTATAGGACCCCTTCTGCTCTGAACTGGTTGTACCAGAGGTGGGACTGATGGACTGGGATGTGGAAAAATGTATCCCGGAGATCTAGGGAGCAAACCCTCATGTTCTGCTTTAGTAACGGAATGATCTGATTCAGGGTGACTATCTGGAACTTGCATTTCCACATAAACTGGTTCAGATTGTGTAGATCCAATATGGGACACCAGACCCCCATCCATTTCAGGACCAGTAAGTACCTGGAATGCAACCCTGACTGACCAGGGCATCTGGGACATGAGCTATGGCTCCTTTCACAAGGACCTGAGCAATGTCCTCCTGAAGGGATACAGCATGTCTGTGACACCCTGGGATCCTGAGGCACGTGGAGGCAGTAAGGTGGGAGAGTCTTAAAGTCCAGAGGCAACCCTCTGCCCATGATGTCCAATGCTTCCTTGTTCACTGTGACAGTAGACCAACATGGCAAGATGTGACATAGCCAACCTCCTATGGGGAGTGCATACAGAGACAGGATGGGTGGAGGGATGGCATCCTTAACGCATCACTGGGCAGTATTTGCTGGGGCACCAGCAGCTGCAGCCAGAGTGGCACCATTACCTCTGCCCTCACTTAGGACCCTGGCCGCTAGACTTGGGCTTGTGGTGCCAGGCCTGGTACTGCCCCTGCTGGGGTTGCTGCCAAGAAGGCTGTGGCTTAAAGGACTGACACTGGCAAGCTTGTTTCTTAGGCTTCTTTTCTGTGACCTTCTGGGATGATGCCACAGAATCTGGGTGGCATTGGACTTCTCAATATGGGTAAATGTCCTTCCACCCCAGGGCCAAATAGATTGTTGCCCAAGAAAGAGACATAGGTCAGCTTGTGCTGGGAGTCTGCCGTGAAGGTGGACAGATGCAATTAGGCCCTGGGACACATGGAGATGGCCACTGCCATGGCACGGGCATATGAGTCGCTCAAGTACAAGGCCATCTGGAGCTGGTGTTTAGTCAGTGATCTTGGTCTCTGATGACCATCATTGCTGATTGCAGTGATCAGCCAGGAGGTGAGGGAGGATGGAATTAAAAACTCACATCAGGGAGTGAATGAAATTGGCCATCATCATAGCATAGCTGGTCCAACAAAGACCCGAGGATTTCGCAGTATACACCTTTGTAGCAGCTTGGTCAGTCTTACAGAACTCCTTGTCCAGAGGTTTGTCCACACCCCTGGTGTCCAAGATGAGGGGCAATGAATTAGTTACCCACCTCTCCATGGAGAGGTGGTCTGAAAATCCAGAAAAGGACACAGTAGGAATTGCATGCTTGTGGACCATACAGTCAGAGGGTGCTGGATAGGATGCTGGATGCTGCCAAAGCTCCAGGGTCAGTCCCAAAATGGTTTCAGCCATGGGAAAAGCAATCCCTGGGGATTCATCCCTGTCTGAAATGTCCACGTAAAGGGTACTGAGCCCGTTTTTTGGGCCGCCCTGTGGGATTGACACAGACTCCCATATTGAGTGGAGAAGCGCACCGAAGGACACCAGATCATGCTTGATGGACAGCTCCTCAATCAATCCCTGATCAAGGCTGGGAGTCCCAGTGGAGGCCATGGATTCAAAGCTTGAGTCATCCAAGGACTCCTTGATAATGTGCCTCGATCATTTTTCACCACAGACCACCCAGGTATCCTTCCCCATGGTGTTCTGCACTGACAACCAGCCTGGCAAGCCGGTGGCTGAATGGGCCTCCTTGGTCACAGTGATCACTATTGGCTGCGGTGGTGGTGACGCCACCCAAAAAGGAGCAGAAACAGTTATGGGGAGCACTTGCATAGCATGGATTGGTGGGAGAACTACTGGTGGCTACCAGGTGAATGGAGGTCATGGGGTAGAGCCCTACCCTGCCCATGATGGCCCTCTTTTGCCAGAGGACCTCCTCATAGCACTGGTGCTGCTTGCAATGTGCTTCTCCTCACATGAGGATGAAGAGGTCATGGTGAGTCAACAGCAGTGCCTGCCAGTTGAGCAGGATTGATAGCGGGAAAGCCTCAATCAAGATCTCAACAGCGACCTCAACTGTTGACCAGATGATCATTAGTGAGGGGAGCCATCTGGCTGGTTGTAATATACCATGTGCCTGCCCACATTAAGCAGTATGGGTATAGAATGCTCAATCACCAGTGGAGGCTGCTCCTGCTGAAGACTGGATGGGGACACCAACCAAATCAAGTCCTCTTGAGTGAGGTCTGGAAGCACCAGAGTGTGTGAGAGCGATTCCTCAACCTTGTTTGACAACTGATTGGCAGGCTTGTGGAAAATTTCTGTGGCCTGCTTAATCAGAGTCAAGGTTGACTGGCTTGAAGGAGACACTGAAGAGCCCTCAAGCTGTCTGACCTGCCCCTTGATTGATGGGCACTCAACCATCATCAAGTGGTCTTGTAAGTTAAGGGACTGGGAGAATCATGATCTCTCTTGGTCCCATCATTGGTACCAGCAGTCCTTGTGCTGGGCATCACAGAGGGCAGGGCTCTCCTCTAGGGTCTGGAGGGCCAAATACATGTCCTGGAAGCCTCTGATGAGTGACTATCTGATGCTGGCCAAAGCCAGGAACAGCTCAAGACTGAGGAGGTGACTTCCGTGGTAGCCACTGTTCTGCCTCAAGAACCTCAAGCTGCTGGGCAGACCCAGCTGCAGCCAAGGTCTTCTTGCAGCCCTTATGGAGGTCCTTCAGATCCCATTCCACAGGCCAATCCAGTGAGAGCCGGAGCTACCTGTCCTTGAGGGACTCAGGAAGCAAGCTGAGACAAAAACCGCATCCACCCACGTCGTGTTGTCCGCCCATGCAATATTTACACATGTCATGGAGGTCAGTGACTGACATCTTCTGCTGGTACTGAATACAGAATTTAAACCTTGGCTTCCACTGCTCCTTCAAAGCTCTACAAGGGGAGTCAAAGGATCGAGGAAAGAATTCAAATAACTCAAAACTTCAAAGACAAAGTTTGCCTATGGCACACTAAATCCTAAGTGGAAGTCACAAAGGAATTGACTTGTTCTTCCAAGGGAAAGAAAAATCTGACGTCATGGGTCAGAGTTGGGGAATATACCACCCGGGTGGTGGGAGGAGTTTAGCTTAAAGACGTCAGGCAAATCAGACCATTTCAGTAGAACTGCCAGAGTGTGGATAGTAAACCATATCCACTCCCCTAGAACAAACCAGTTCACTCAATGACCCACTTTTTTTGCTTCTAAATTTCATGTTTTCTCCTTGCCCCCTACCCCTTAGTCTCTTGAGAACCTGTTTCTCTGTGCATCCCCAAGCAGCACTCCTTGTTTCAATGTTCATTAAGGAACTCATGACAGGTGCAGCTGCACTTCAGGAATACTGCATTCTCCCTCACAGCTGTGCCCTGACAGTACCAGCTTTTAGATGCTTTTTAATACTGGTCCAAGAAAACTTCCTTTGTACTATGCCTCCATATTTTAACTATTAGAATAAAAAGAAATAAAGCATCATGAGCCATGAGCTGGCCCTCCAGTGAAGTGGTGGTACTATCTGTTGCAGTGCCGATGACCTGGGTTTGGTAATTGGTCTGGAGCATCAGAGGATTGGCTGGTGGGAGGAGGATTGAGCATCAAATAGACTGCTCTCCTCCGCTGGGGTGGGAGGGTTGTGGAGCGCAGCAACAGTCCAACCCCTAGCAATAACTGAGGGGTCAGTATGCTCGAGACCACACACAACTGGATTGGTGGAGTAGCAGACAGTGGTGCATCAGGTGCAGAAGAGCACCTGATGGCACCCCGATGTCATTGCGTGTCTGCTCCAGCAGAGGCACATAACTAAGGAAACTGCCACCATCATGGAGGATGATGCCCCCTGTGCCACTCCACATCCGTCACTGAGCCTCTCTCCCTGACCCTAAGAACTGACAGACTTCCCTTCTGCCCAGAGCTGACTAGATGTGTGAAGAGGATGCCATGGATCTGCATGCAAACACACCCCGGGTGAAGCTGGGGGAGTGGTATCCTGGTAGGTTGTGGGTGGTTTGGAGCCTTGGAGGTTGCAGGTAAGAGGGCTTCAGCAGGAGAGGCAACAGTGGCACTGGTGGGAGGCTGAAAAGGGTCTGGGTTGGTGGATGGATCAGAGGATGAAAAAAGTTAAAAAAAATACAGAATCTTTTGTGTCTCTGACTGAAGGCACACTTTTATTCTATTTTTTATTTCACACATTTTTTTATTACCCAGGATAGCCTGGTTGGGATGCAACATTTTGTTTCCATTGGGGTTCTGCTTGTACTCATTTAAGCAGCTGGGTGGACTGCAGCACTGGAAGATTAAGTGACTTGGCCAAGGTCATGCAGCGAGTATTTGGCAACAGAGAAATATGAATCTGTGATTTAGTAGATCCCAAGCAAGTGCTCTGACCACCAGATCACACTGTCTCCTTATTCAATCTTGTGTATATGTGTGTGTGTGTGTGTGTGTGTGTGTGTGTGTGTATGTGTATACTGTACACTTTCTTTTCATGAACTAAGGTGGAAGAGGCTATCACGAACAGGTGTGGCAACATAGGAACAGGCTTTTCACACAGTTCCCCATTTATTTCCAATAACTATCAGATAAGAGAGTTCCCTGCTTTTTGCAATACAATGAGGCATTGTTTGCAAAGTTTGCATTTTATAACTGTAATTATTTGTAGAAAATAAATGTGTGTGTGTGTGTGTGTGATGTTTCAAAATTCCACTCCTCCATGTAGATAGACAAGCTACTCGGAGATTAAGAATTTAAAAATAATGCTCTATGTAAATCTTCATCTATGCCATCAATTCATTGATCTGAGATTCTTGTTTCCAGGCTCCCAAAGCATCAGATGCTTTTACCAGTAAAGATGTGGACCGTCTGGACTCTGGATATAGTTATGTGTGCGTGTCTCTGTGCTGCTCATGGATTCAAAAACTGGGAACTGCTTAATGCCATCTGCAGGATGCCAGAAATGTACGAATGGCACATAAACAATTCTGAAAAGATCAGCTGTCAGTCCTTTTACATCTACTGCACTACAAAAATGTGTAAATTTCTCCCAAACTCTTATACAGTAAAGTTGATCAGGAAAGGTGTACCATAACCTATTAATATGCTAGAGCACTGTCGTTTAGTCAATCCATATGGAAGCATGTTCAGTGGAACCAATTAGCTCCCTGGTAATTGCCATAAGCAGAGTTCACATTACTTTGTGATACTTTTTCTTTACAACATATTCATATAGAATAATGTATGGGAAACCATACACACAAAGGATGTGTTTCACCAAGGGGTTGTCATGATGAAAGGGTAACCTTGAGAGGGAAGCACAAGAGTACCCTGCTGTTAGAAAACCCAAAGGTGGAAACACAGTCCTGGAGCGTATAGCTGCCCATACCTTATTCTGTATAGTGTATGAGCAGAAGCGCAAACATCTGCAGTTGCTGTTCCGGGGTCTAAATTGCATGAAACAGAAACAGAGTCACTTGTTCTTTCTCTGCTGACTCTTTTCGTGCACTAGTCACACTACCAGGCCACCAGGCTGCTCCTCCAGTTAACCGGACGGTCACTTTTGTCCACTCTCCTGTAGCTTAGTTGCCCACCCTCCCTGCAGCTTGCATGTCCTCCAGGACAGCTTGACTGCAATCCTGACAGTTTGTCCAGCACAGCTAATGCCCCTGGTTTGCGACCGCCTAACGCTGCTCCCTACTCCCCTCTTAATTTTTACTTCCCACTTTCACTGTGTGCTTACGATGGTGCAAGTTCAGTGGTTGGTGGTTTTCTTATTTGAGTAATGTAACTACGGCAGCACAACTGCTTTTTTTTTCAGTGTATGGAATTCCATAAATAATCTGCCCATACTCATATGCAGTAATGTATTTATCAGTGTCAGTGGCTCAGTAGGTAAACATGGAAACATAGACACTGTCGGCAGAAAAAGACCACTGGCCTATCCATTCTGCCTTGTTTTACCCTATGCTACCTCATGACCTATCATCTAGATAAGGGTTTTACCCTCACCTTCCCTCCTGCTCCCTGCTTACTGCCCCCCGGTAACTGTTAAATCCCTTACTCTGTCCCAGCCTTGTTTTTGCACCCACCACCTCTGCTGGTAGGCTGTTCCATATCTCAACCACTCTCTCCATAAAGCAGAATTTTCTCACATCCCTCCTGAATCCATCCTCTGCCATTCATGCCCCCTTGTCATTGACTCTCTATTTCAGCTGAATAGTTCCTCCCACCATACCTCATTTATTCCTTTCAGGAGTTTGAAGGTCTCTAACATGTCGCCCCACTCCCTTCTGGCCTCCAACGAATACATGTTACATGCATTAAGCAGATCCTCATCGGATCTGCCCTGTTGGCCCTGAATCATTTTGGTTCCCTATGCTGCACCATCTCTAACCTGCCTCTGTCTGTCTTCAGGTGGGGACTCACAACTGTCACAGTATTCCAGATGGGATCTCTCAAGTGATCTATTGAGAAGTAATGTTACCTCTTTCCTCCAGCTATTGAAATCCCTCCCAATATACCCCAAGTCTGGCTGTCTTGCTGTAGTACTTATTGCATTGGCTAGTTTGTTTTAGGGAGTTACTTACGATGAACCCCTGGCAGGGCCAGATTAATGAATGTGGGGGCCCCACTCCAAGTCATATTTTGTGGTCTGGTGGGCCCCTAAAGGCCAACATCCCACTCCACCATGGGATAAAATCGTTGAACTTTTGAAAACCAAAAGGGCGATAAAATAACTAAATAAACAGTGTTTGTTATGCAGCACTGCAGCACGCAGACTAGTGGTAGGGCTAGATGTCCTACCTAGGCATCACATGGACTCTTTTCTGTATTCTTTTTCAAAATGCCTGTTGCAGCACCATTTTGTTGTCACTGTCCTTTACTATCCTGTGGTATTTCTTGTCTCTTCTGTCAGGATGGCCACCTAAAGGACCCCCATCTCTCTGCTATCTACCTCTGTAATCTCCATTTTTCATAGGTGGTGGACAGATGTGATGTCTGAGATCCTCAAGATCACTCAGGCAGCAGTAACACGACTCGGCCCGGCAAGGGAGGACTCCTCACAGCAGGACCAGAGGGCCAACTTAAGCAGCATTGACTGTGACTGACCCTGGCTACACCTAACACCAGCAGCACAGCATGCGATGCTGCACATCAGCCTGCTGACTACATGGCGTCCGCAGGGATGAATAACTAAAATTAAAGCCCTGGTGGCTGGAGCTGGATGGTGGCGAAGCCGAATCCAACTCTGGGTGATCCCCCGCGGCCCCCTCTCTCTCTCTGTCTCTCTCTCTCTCTCTCTCTCTCTCTACTTGTATGATTGTGTCTTCAACATTTTTCAACTGAGATGAGAGAGAGATCAACGACTGACCATCGATGTCCATGACAGCTCTCTCGTCCTCCTCCTTGACTCCTCACTGCCCAGCCACATGCCCTGACCCACACACACGCATGCATGCACTGATTCCCACTCCCCAGTAGCCACACCAGAGGACCTCTGATGGACATGATTGGTTGTGTGGTGGGGACAGGGTGGATCAGAGGTGGAGCCGGAGCCATCCATCAGAGAGACTGAAAGGCTAGCTCGCTCCGAGTGGCTGCAGGTGGTGGTGGGGTGGCAAACCAGGCTGACTTCGAGGTCGGAGGGTGGGACACTGGTCTGGACAATGGTCAGGGGATGAGTCTGAAAGGGGGGTGCTTTTTGGTCAATTCAGCTGGACAGCGACTGCAGCAGTCTCCCAGTACTAAGGAAACCCTCCTGAACCACAGGACCCTATGTCATGGTGTAATTTGCATACAGGTTAATCCGGCCATGATCCCTGGTCCCTTTCCTCAGAAACTGTGGCCAGCTTAACCTCTCCCATCCAATATTCCATACTGAGGTTCTTATTCTCTGTGTACATCACCTTGCACTTAACTGCATTGAATTTCAACTGCCAAACCTTGAAACCAGCTCTCTAACCTTTTCAGGCCCCTCTGCAACTCTCTTACTCCTCCTAGTGCAAGTTGAGTCAAAACAATGGTGCACATTGAGTCAAAAATGATGCAAAGGACGAGAATGACGCAATCTAAGTCAAAAAATACAGCAGATGAAATGGCCAAGACTACACCCCCAAAACGTTTTCAACTAGTCCTGCAGGGGAATATTGACCCTTAAAAGTAACATTGTCATGTCTGCCCACCTGCGGTGGACCTTGTTATATGCTCTAGTTTAGGTTAGACCAGCTCTGGCTGTTCTAACAGGGACATGCATCTTAGGCACAAGGACAGGACTCACATTCCTTGAAAATCCCCAATAAGGGGATGGTGCATCATTTTAGTGATGCAGGCATCCCTTCCAACATGGCACAGGCATTATTTTGAGCAAGCCAGTCTGATGCATGCAGACCTGTTTTTGACACAAACACCATTTGAAAATCAGAACTGACACGAGGTTTGGCACATCTTGCTCCTTGCATCAGTTGTTTTTGATGCAACCACCCTGCATTATTCTATGGCCTTCGAAAATCTGGGTCAGCGATTTTAACAGCATGATACCTTATGGTTCCTCTCCGTGTGACACCAGCAGCTGCACAAGTTTTCTTAAAAGGTCCCCTTTTACCATGGTTCACTGTGGCTCTTTTGGTATTTGCATTTTTTTACCTGAAACAATTTCGTTGTTTCTGCTACCACTAGTATTAAAACTCTCCAACAAGGCAGCTCAGTACTAGTGGATGGAGCCTCGTATTACAAACTGAAATGGACAAAAGGAACTACCAACATCCATAAGTTGAAAAGCCTCCAATAGCTTGAGTTTTTAACCAGTTTATTATAGTCATTGGCATACACTGTAGCATCTTCGTACTGGCGCCTGATAGCCTTGCATCACTACTTTGTGCTTTTTCAGAGATGCCATTCCAAAAGCATTAAGTAGTGACCAGAAACGTCAGGCGCCAGTAGAGGGAGTGCTACAGTTATCTTCTTATTGTTAATAATAAACTGCTTAATTAAAACACTCCAAGATGTTGGAGAGTGTTTGCATTCTTCCAGATGTTGGTAGCTCTGCTTTTTTGTCCATACCGCCAGGATGGCCATTATCACCAACACCTGACCCGCCAGCACCAGAGCCAGATGCTTCTTCTGTGTTGCCAGCCATGATAACACCAGCGATTGCAATGTATACACAACTCCTGCATTAGGAAATGGTATGGCCACTTCAACTCACAAATTTGGTTTTGGTTTTCTGACAGTGTGATGCAGTGAACGCTAACTGAAGACACAACGATCAAGTTGGATCCCAGGTTCGAAGCTTACAGAATGGGCACGGGCAAGGCGAAATGATGTCAGGAATTGGAACTCTCAAATCTCAATAAAAAAAATTTCATTTCAGGATTGAAATTGTCTTTTTATATTAATATTTCAATATTTCTTTAATATGATAGTTTAATTTTTTTTCTTTGCAAGATACTGCACACTGAGTGCTAGGTGGCACACAGTCACATGCTGGCTACAGTGCAGTTAAAGGGAACACGGTAGGAATGATGGCCAGTATGCCAAGTAGGAGTCGCAGGCATTTTTAAATGAATAAAATACTTTTCTCTCCTCTTCAAGACCTGTCACCAAAAATATTTCTGGAATTTATTTAAACTCACCCATTTTGTTACTCATGCTTCTAGCATAGCACAAAATGACTGACCATTTGGACTTACTTTTAGCCTTTACTGCCCTGTTATTAAAAGTGTTGGTATTACTTATATCAGAGATTTTTTCACTTTTCCTTTTTTTCACACTCTGTTGTATAAGTACTCAGATCCCCATACCCCTTAGTAAACAGTCAGTTTAAAAATGTGCTTATTTGTGTCAGTAGTCATAATGTGTCGTAATAGTGTCATCGGCTCAACAGGTTGCACACTTGCCTCTGAGGCAGGAAGATCAGAAGGCTGTGGGTTCTATCCCCACACCAGGCACTTGAGGTTAAATCCCAGTACTGACATTGTAGTTTATCATGAGGGGGGTGCTGCACTCCTGAAGTGCCATTTTTCCGATGAGATGTTAAACCGAGGTGATTATAGTGGTGCAGTAGCGCCACTATACTATAGGTAAGTTTGAGCAGAGGTCTTCATGTCAGTCCCCAAACTTTGCACTTTAATAACTTCACAGCTGTTCAGTGGATTTACACAAACATTTGCATGCACAGTTTCAGGGGATAGATCTCTTGACATGCTAAGTTTCATTCCAGTCGGATGTGCAGATTCCAAGATACGGATAGTGAAAAAAGTGAAAAAATCAGTTTTTTTTGTGGGGGGATTTGTCATCGCCTAGTACCCAAACAGTTTGGAATTTTGGTGTTAAAGTTTCAGGGTAGAAAGGCCTTGGTTAACAGTGTTGCCTTCATTGGTTTGGTGAAAAAAATATTAATCTATTCCAAAGTTATCAAATTTTAAAATTTCAGTTCTGAGCATGCTTGGTATGGTCTTTTGAATAGCTGCTTAGAACAAAAAAAGAATTTGGTCCATATGAAAGAGGATCCTTTTCTGTTCGGGGTAATCCTTTTTCTTGAGGAAACAATCTTTTTTTCATATGGCCACCATCTTGTTTCTGTTTAAAAAAAAATTCAAACCCCACAAAAATGATATCCTGCACACACACCAATACATGTGCCTTGCAAATTGCGGCCCCGTTGGGTGGATTCTGCACTTTGTGGGAAAATGATCCATAAATGTATTTTTTTACTTTTGAAAATCCTTTTTCATTAGTCGATTTTCTTGTTTCGTATGGGCATATGAAAAAAAACTGGCCCATACAAAAAAGGATCCCTTCATATGACAAAATAATTTGGACTTCATTTTTTTTTCAATTCTTTTTTCGTATGAAGGCATCCTTTTTTGTATGCTTTTTTCATTTATATGAAAAAGGATCCCTTCATATGAAAAAAAAAGAATAGCAAAAAAAAACTAAGTCCAGATTCTTTATACGTATGAAGGGATCTTTTTTTATATGTTTTTTTTTTGTTCATACAAAAAAAGGATGCCTTCATATGAAAAAAGAATTAGGACGTAGTTTTTTCCCCCATTCTTTTTTTCATATGAAAGGATCTTTTTTTGTACACTTTTTCCATTCTTATGAAAAAGGATTCCCTCATATGAAAAAAAGATTTTGGACTTAGGTTTTTTTCCAATTGTTTAGTTTGATACCTTTGTTTGATCACATCATACAAAAAAAAGATTTTGGACTTTGTGTTTTTACAATATGTCAACTTCAACAAGCCATAACTCTCTCAGTATTTGGACTTAAAGGGCAGTCTAGATATCAAAACAAAGATCTTTATGTATGCTACAAGAATAACATGGAACCCTCCAAAAAAAACATTTAGGGCCATATAGAAAACCATAACAATTGAAAATCTAAATTCTGATAGGATAACATTGGAACTTTAACAAGCCATGCAATGAAGCACATAAATTACTGTTTTCACAGAAATAGAAGCGCAGAACCCAGAGAGCCCTGTACTTCCACACCAACACAGATGTATGCATCTATTGAGAGATGCAGGTGCAAGGCCTGGAGGGCTCTGTGCTTTCACAACCAAACGAGGATATGATTTTACTATCTCAAAAAGCAAAGAAATTCCTTGCAAAACACTTTGTTATTGCATCAGTTAGGGGTTCGTCAGCCCTAACACTCACTCCTTTCTCATACACTCTACATACCTCAGGTTATTTACTGATGGAATGGGGTGAATGTTTTGGTTGACAAGCCCAAAGTACACCCCATGCCTCATTTGGTTTAATGACAATGATTACTGCCGTGCTGGGCATGCTGTGAAGTGCTGAATTTGTCATTTTGTTTTTTGCCTACTTTCCACTTGATCCCCATTTTGTTTTGTGGATTTGTTGTGGACTGTGTTGTTTCCATCTGTACTAGGACTTGCTTGTTTATCTGTCTCCCCTGTCGTTTTGCCTGTCTTCCCATTCATTTCATTGTCTCTCATGCGGCCGCTTGTGTTTGCACGTTCTGGGTTGGACAAAGTTGGCGGTGTGAAGGCTCACTTTGTTGCTGCTGAGCGCTGACAGGGCCACTGTCCATGGCCCTAAAGTGTGCACTGAGGCTGTCTAACTAGCCACGTTACTGCTCCGACTATCAGTGGGAGCCCCGTTACTGCTCCGACTATCAGCGGGAGCCCCAGGGATTCTATTGCAACTTCAGTATCAGAGTACTCGGGGAAGAGTACACAATGGGGGGTGAGATACTGACAACAGTAAAATTGGAAAGGGACCGGGGGTAATTATATCAGATGACCTAAAGGTGTGCAAGCAATGTGAGAAGGCAGTAAGGAAGGCTGGGGGGATACTGGGATGCATAGGGAGAGGCATCAATAGTAGAAAACAGGAAGTTGTTATCCCTCTATACGGACAGTTGGTGAGACCCCATCTGGAGTACTGTGTGCAGTTCTGGAGACCCCATCTCCACAAAGACATAGACAGAGTGGAGGCTGTCCAGAGGAGGGCAAACAAAATGGTGCAGGGCCTGCACCAGAAGACATACGAAGAAAGACTAAAGGAGCTTAATATGTATACCCTTGGAGAAAGATGGAGAGAGGGGACATGATAGAAACTTTCAAGTACCTCAAGGGAATCAACAAAGTCCAAGAAGGTAGCATCTTTCAGAAAAAGAGATGTGCAAGAACAAGGGGACACAATTTGAAGATAGAGGGGGGGATGGCTCAGGGGTAATGTGAGGAAGTATTTTTTCACAGGGAGGGTTGTGGATGCATGGAACAGCCTCCCTGAGGAGGTCATGGAGTCAAGTACAGTGAGGGAATACAAGAATGCATGGGACAGACATAAGGCAGTCCTAGTGGGGGGTAGGAGGAAGTAAGCTGTTGGTTAACTAGGATCTGCAGCTTATCTGTTAGGTAGTAAAATGGGCAGACTGGGTGGGCCAAGCGGTCCTTATCTGCCATCAAATTCTATGTTTCTATGTAATGAACGCTGAATACGGACTTGTCTATTTGCTTTATGTGCCTAGAAGGAAGACCGTGGGAGAGAGAACCTGGTTCAGAGGAACTGAGGAAACCGTAAGGAGGTGGATGAATTTTAAGAAGAGGGAGCTTTTTAAACAGAATGGATCTGCTTTGATTGTTGTGGAGCTTGTAGTGACTGTATTCCTGTCTGTTGGCTTGTTTAGCTAACAGCTGAATTGGATTCCATCTGTTTGGATTGTTGACCCTGCATTTTGTGGGTGCCTGGCTACTGGACTCTGCTCTGCTCGGTCAGGCCAGGTCTGGTGGGTCAGGGAACCGGCCAGTGGGTGTTCATTCTGCCTAGGCCTTCTGTGAGGCCGACTGGTGGGCTGACTGATGCAGAGGGCCGTAGTTGCCGTAGTTGCCGAGCAGTTATTTTCCGGTGGCTGGCCCTCACAGGTAGGGTTCCTTGCTGTGGATTATTTACTGTGCTGTGCCTCCTCAGGAAACCCTTCACTCCTCTAGGAAAATACAGTCAGAGTTTGAATTTCTTTTCTTTGGACAGTGAGAGTGTCCTGTTGCCTGCTACTCCCTGGCCGTGAGAGGGCCCAGGTGTCCTTATTTCTTCATTTAATTGACTGCTTCTCGAAGGTCTAGTAGAGGGGATCACTGGATTTTCATTATGGGCAGTGAGAGTGCCCTATCTACTTGTATCCCCAGGTGGTGAGAGGGCCTGGGGATCTGAACTTCATCAGGCTGTACTTTCTTTTAACCCTTGCATACCCAGTGAGAGGGGGTTGTTTGAGTGTTACTATATTATTTTATTTATTTTAAGGTGTTATTGGTGCTTAATTTCCTTTTTTCTTTTAAAGTGGAAATCCTCATGTTGACATAATCTCCACTTGTTGGCTTTTTGTATGGCTTTATCTCAATCTGACTGTGCTTATCCAAGACTTTTTTGAGTATTGGATTGAAACATTTACGCAGCTTCAATGGGGGTCTATTCTATTTTATTTTGTTTTATTCCATTTTATTTTTGTTTTAGTGTCTAATGTGGGGTGGGATTATTTTTATTTATTTTTGTTTTGTGTTACTAAATGTAAATTATAGAGTTGGGTGTTATTTTATTTTTGGTTGGTTAGGGGTCTTTTATGGGTTTGGTGCATATTGTTTTGATTAAGCCTCAGAAATGTGTTATCAGCCCTCCCCCCCCCACTTGTGCACTATTCGTCCTCTGCCCTCCGCTCCCTCTGCCCATTTCCACTTCCTCCTCTGATGTTGTCAACCTACCAGTGCTGTAGAGCCCTGGGTATTGTTTGTAGAAGGGTTGGGGGAAGTGGGGGGCATGGATATCAGAGGGCAAATGAGCGGGACTCTCACATCAGGGTAGTCAGATCCAGAAGATGCCCTGGGGCAAAATGGGGTCTGGAACATGGTCTGCCATACCCAAGGGCACCACCATGTTTGGTGGGCAAGTAACCGGGGCGACCCTTGAAACCCGCAATTATTGCGGATCTTGTTGGAACAACTGATCTGGTGTGCATCACCAAGACCTGGCTGGATGAAAATACTGGCCCCATATTGGAGGCTGCAATTTCAGCTGGGTACTCAGTGATACACCCCTCAAGATTGGACCGTTGGGGGATGCGGTCTGTTTCAAGACCAAATTGGGCCTCACGAATGTACCAGTTGAGGCTGAATCATTCGAGTGCACCATCATTGCAGGTGTAGGTTGTAGGATAGCTCTCATCTACCATCCACCCAGGGATGAGAAGCGATTCCTTCAGGAAGTAGCAGACTTTGTCATCGACATGGTGTTTGGGTCACCCAAACTGATGGTCCTGGGTGACTTCAACGCCTGGGTCGATGACGAACTCTCTCAATTTGGACAACACTTCCTCCAGTTGATGACATTTCTGGGTCTTACACAGATTGTTTCTTCTGTTACTCATAAACACGGTCACTCCCTTGACTTGGTTTTCCTCCTGGGAATCGATGCCTCCAATTTGGGGGTGGAACCTTCAGTTGGTCTGATCATTACACGGTGAGGTTCAATTTTTGCACCCCCTCCATAGGCCTACCCATATGAAGATGGTCAGTTACCACCCTTTACGGGATCTGAGCCCTGAAGGTCTTGTGGCGATGATTGACCTCTTGGAGTTTCCTGTGGCAAGCACAAATCCAGAGGCTTTGGTGTTGGCCTGTAATAAGGCCATCTCCACTGCACTGGACTCTGTTGCTCCAGTCCATGTTCACCCTCTCTCCCTCTTCCCTCGGGACCCCTGGTTTGATGGGACCCTGAGGGAGTTGCGGAGACTAGGTCGAAGGTTAGAGCAGCACTGGAGGAAATCTGCCCTGGATGCTGACCATCTTAGGTTGGTGGAGCATTATCATGTCTACCAATCAATGATCTCCCATAAGAAGGCAGAATTCCTGTCCTGGGAGATTGCTGCCACTCAGAACCAACTGGCTCAGCTCTTTCGAACTGTCGACAGGCTGTGTAACCCAGCCTGTGTACAGTTTCGGAGAGCTTTTTTGCAATTGGATTACGATGAGCTTGCTTGGTTCTTTGCGAATAAGGTGGCCGGCATTAGGGCTGAGATCCTCTTGACCCACCCTAATGGAGACGCTATTGATTGGCACCTGGCCACTGTCCCTCATGCTTCCTGGAGTACCTTCAACCGGCCGGCATTCATGGATATCATGTGGATTGTCCAAAGTATGCACCCTAAGTGCTATAGTTTGGATCCGGGCCCAACTTCCCTGATTATGGGTTGTTGTGATATCATTGGCCCAGTCCTGGCACAGACTGTCTGGTGTTCCTTGTATTCAGGTGAGTTCCCAAGCTCCCTGAAGGAGGCAGTGGTGGCACCCTTCCTAAAGAAGACTTCTTTGGACCCAGATTCTCTGGCAAACTATAGACCTATCTCAAACCTTCCCTTTATAGGGAAGGTTATTGAGAGAGTAGTGGCAGTACATTTGGAGAACCACTTGACCATCCATAACATCTACAAAGCTCTCCAATCCGGTTTTCAAAAGAGGCATAGTACCGAGACCACGCTGGTTCAGATGTTCAATGATCTCCTGATGGCTAGAGATCGGAGAAACCACTCCATCTTGGTACTCCTTGATCTCTCATCAGCGTTTGACACCGTGGACCTTGGGGTGCTGCTTGAGCATGTGAGGTTCATCTGTGGCATGACTGGTTCAATCCTCAGTTGGTTTACATCTTTCCTCTCTGGCAGAACTCAGAGAGTGGTGTCTGGGATTTATTCCTCTGACCCTCTCTCTCTTTTATGTAGGGTTCCTCAGGGTTCAGTGTGGTCCCCATGTTGTTTGCAATGTATATACTGCCCCTCAGAGACATTGTAAGATGGTATGGGCTAAGGTTTTACTGCTATGCTGATGATACCCAGCTCTACCTCACCAACCTCATCCAACTCGGGCGCTGTTATGCAACGCCAGATCTGTCTGCAACAAGACTGGTCTTATTGCAGATTTTGTTGTTAGGGCAGATCTGGTTTGCATTACCAAAACCTGGCTGGATGGGAATGCAACCCCATTTTTAGAGGCCACTGTTCCCACCGGGTACTCGGTTGTACATCGCCCGAGATTGGACCGCGGGGGGGAAGGGTTTGCGGTCTGTTTCAAGACTGAATTGGCCTAATGGGTATACCAGTTGAGGAGGCCAGGTCATTTGAGTGTACCGTGGTAGCTGGTGTTGGGTGCAGGATCGCCCTCATTTACTGTCCACCAGGTGATGAGAAGCTATTCCTGCAGGAAATAGCAGACTTCACCACCGACATGACTTTGGAGTCACCCAGATTGATTGTTCTGGGTGACTTCAGTGCCTGGGTCGATGACGAATCCTTGCTTTTTGGTCAACATTTCCTCCAGGTTATGACATCTCTGGGCTTCACACAGGTTGTTTCCTCAGCTACACACAAGGGAGGTCACTCTCTTGACCTGGTCTTCCTCCTGGAGATCGAGGCCTCCGATTTAGTGGTGGAACCAGTCAGTTGGTCTGATC
The DNA here is from genome assembly GCA_016271365.2 of Neoceratodus forsteri. NCBI lineage: Eukaryota > Metazoa > Chordata > Ceratodontiformes > Ceratodontidae > Neoceratodus > Neoceratodus forsteri. The sequence continues at coordinate 1,056,192,398 of CM057453.1, read as the reverse complement.
ACTACTCAGTTGAGTTCAATTTTGAGTCCCCCCTGGGTAGGTCGGCCCCTGTGGAATTGGTCAGGTACTGCCCTTTGTGGGATGTGGTCCCTGAAGACCTGATGGCGGTTATTGACCTCTCATTGTTTGACAAGTCTTGCACAGATCCCGAGCAGTTGGTTGTGGCATATAATGGGGCCACATCTTCAGCCCTTGATCTGATTGCTTCTATCTGAGTTTGCCCCTTTCCGCATCGCCCTGGAGCTCTGTGGTTTGATAGAGCTCTGAGAGAGTTGCGGAAATTGGGGCGTAGGTTAAAGCATCATTGGAGGAAGACTGACACTGATGCCGACCATCATATTTTGCTAGAGCATTATAAACTCTACCAAACAGAAATCTCCCATAAGAAGGCAGAATTCCTGTCCAGGGAAATTTCTGTCGCACGGAACCGACCAGCTCAACTCTTCAGAACTGTTGACAGGTTGTGTAACCCAGCCTGTCAGCAGCTCCGTTGAGTCTTTACACAAATTGATTGTGATGAGATCACTTGCTTCTTTGCGAATAAGGTGGACAACATCAGGAGGGAGTGCCACCAACTTCACTCTAAGGGGGTTGCTGTTGATCGGTGCTCTGTCGCAGAGCCCGGAGTTACCTGGAGTACCTTTGCCTTGCTGGATTTCATAGACATTATGAGGATTATCCAGGAGATGTGTCCCACGTGCTGTAGTTTAGACCCGGGCCTAATTCCCTGATTTTGAGTTGTAGTGAGATCATTGGCCCGGTCTTAGCTCGGATTGTCCGGTGCTCTCTAGATATGGGTGAGTTCCCTAGCTCCCTGAAGGAGGGGGTAGTGATCACCCTTCTGAAAAAGCTTCTTTAGACCGAGAGAACCTAGCAAACTACAGGCCTATCTCTAACCTCCCTTTTGTGGGGAAGGTTATTGAGAAAGTTGCGGCTGCTCAACTGGATAACCATTTAACCGTCCATAATTTATACGAATCTCTCCAATCGGGTTTTAGTAAGAGGCATAGTATCGAGACTGCTCTGGTTCGGGTGCTCAATGATCTCCTGATGGTGAGAGATCAGAGACACCGTTCTATCTTGGTTCTCTTGGATCTGTCATCAGCTTTTGATACTGTGGATCATGGGGTTCTGCTCGAACGCCTGAGATTCATCTGTGGGCTGTCGGGTATGGTCCTCAGATGGTTTTCATCTTTCCTCGCTGGGAGAACGCAGAGAGTTGTCTTGGGTTTGTTTTCATCTCGGGCTTTCTCTCTGCCTTGTGGGGTACCTCAGGGTTCAGTGCTGTTCCCCATGTTATTCGTAGTATATATGCTACCCCTCAGAGACATTGTAAGATGGTATGAGCTGAGGTTTTATTGCTATGCTGATGATACCTGTCTTTTGCACCTGACCAGGTTGGTGCTATCTCGGTACTGAACAGCTGCCTCGCAGAAATCCAAGATTGGATGAATTCCAGCAGTCTAAAGTTGAACCCAGGAAAGACTGAGGTTTTGGTTGTGGACCTGGGTCATAGGGTAGAGGGGTTGAGGACTGGGCTCCCTTCCGGTTTAGTCCTGGGGGAGGCCCAGATTCTCACCTCTGAATGGGTGCGTAACCTGGGAGTGGTGCTAGACAATGGTCTGACTCTTTGACATCAGGTAATGGCAGTCGTCAGGCTGGCCTTTTTCCATCTTAGGAACATTGCCAGGATTAGGCACCTTGTTCCATCCAGCGACCTGCCTGTTTTGCCATGCCTTTGTGACATTGCGCCTTGATTATTGCAACTCCCTTTACCTAGGGCTTCCTGGGGTTGATATCCACCACTTACAGCTAGTGAGAATGCGGCAGCACGTTTGTTGACTGGGGCATCTAGAAGATCACATATTACCCCTGTGCTGCGCGCTCTGCACTGGCTGCCAATACAGTGGCGGATCACCTTTAAAGTAGGTCTATTGACTTACAAAGCCCTACACGGATTGGGTCCCAATTATTTGAAAGAGCTTCTGGTTCCTTACAACCCTTTGCAACAGCTCCGCTCGGCTGATGAGGGGTTGCTGGAGAGTCCGAGGGTTAATTTAAAGTCATCTGGTGTGCGTGTCTTTAGGTTTGCGGCACCTACCCTCTGGAATTCTCTGCCCCGTCAGCTCCAGGAGTGCAGGATGGTGGGGAGGCAGGCACTTAAGACTTTTTTATGGGGGGAAGGCATTTCCTCTATTGTTCTGATTTTATATTGCATGTAATTGTACATGTGTTTTGTTTTATGAATACTGTACAGCGCTTTGAAATTTAAAAGGCACTTAATCAAATAAATTTTATTATTATTATTACCTGTCTTTTGCACCTGAACAGGATAGTGCTCTCTCGATATTTAACAAATGCCTCACTGAAATCCAAGATTGGATGAATTCCAGCTGGTTAAGGTTGAATGCAGGAAAAACTGAGGTGATGGTCGTAGATTCAGGCCACCAGATAGAGGAGTTGAGGGCTGGTCAGCCCTCTGGACTTTTTCTGAGAGGCTTCCAGATCCTTACACTGAATGGGTGCAAGATTTGGGGATGGTGCTTGATGATGGGCTGACATTGCGACATCAGGTCATCAAGTCATCCTTTTATCACCTTAGGAACATCGTCAGGATCAAGCACCTCGTTCCATCTGGTGACCTTCCTACATTGATCCATGCCTTCATGACCTCGTGCCTTTGATTTTTGCAACTCCCTTTACTTAGGGCTATCTGGGGTCGATATCCACCACCTGCAGCTAGTGCAGAACGCTGCGGCACAGTTGTTGACAGGGACATCCCATTTTTCCCATATCACACTGGTGCTGAATGATCTGCACTGGCTGCTGGTTCAGTGGTGGATCACCTTTAAAGTCGGATTACTGACATATAAAGCCCTACTCAGACTGGGCCCTGACTACTTGAAAGAGCTCCTGGTCCCTTACTGCCCTGAGCGACAGGTCCGCTCGGTTGACGAGGGATTGCTGGAGAGTCTGAGGGTATCATTGAAATCTTCCAGGGCCAGTGCATTCATGTACATAGCCCCAACCCTCTGGAATTCTCTACCCTGTCAGCTTTGGGAGTGCGTGACCATGGGGGGGGATTTAAACAGGTGCTTAAATCTTCTTTGTGGCACCAGGACTATCCTCTTTTAACCTGATTGGATCTATCCCAACTGAAGATTATTGCTTGTATTTGTGATTTTATTGCTGTTCTATTATTCACACTATACAGCGTCTTGATATTATGAAAGGCGCTTAAAAAATAAAGATTATTATTATTATTTGCAAAGTTGGGGTGGGATGTTTTGGTTGGGAACACTAACACCACATTTCCCTACTTTCATCTCTTTAACCCTAACTGGTGCATTAACAAAGTTTTTTGCAATGAATTTAAAATATATCAGTGCACATTAAGTGAAACTTTAAGCATATACAAATACAAAAGAGAAGCTGAGGAAAAAAAAAGGAAGGGAGATAGGAGGAGGAGATAAATGGAGACCAGAGGAAACCAAGACAATCACATCAAGGATATGAAGTAAATGGAGTACAAAATTAGCAGTCCATATTGAGAATGAAGTAATTAACCCCTTGTGGATATAATAAAATAATTCATTCCATATATCTTCAACTAAAATAGAGTCCTGACTGACTTGAAGACCTAAAACAAAAACGTAGACAGCAGCATGAATCAATTAAATAAAAAGAGATAGAGGTCTAAGAATAGGAAATTACAAAAGTAAAAGAAAAAAAAATAAACACAGTCACCCTTTAAACTAATTAATAGATAATGCAGAGCCCTATGTTAAATCAGAAATGGACCCCGATCCCATCTATTATTTAATTCATCAGAGGACCGGGCACCCATAGTATAGATCAAACGGTTCTCTCTTTGGAGTAACCTCCTTAGACAGTCTCCACATCCGAAGTTCATGGATATATGATCAATACCCATGAGTTTAAGGTAACGTAAGTCATCCTGGTGCCATTGTTGTCCCACTGGAATATCACATCTGCCAGATGTGATAGAACATATATGTTCAAGTATTCTCTCTTTCATGGGACTAACTGTTCTTCCTATGTATAATGAAGGAGATATGCACCACAGTGCATATATTATATATTCCGTCCAACATGTGACTAACTGACAGAGCTGATATGTAGAATGGTTAGTGGGGCTAACAGAAGATTTACCCTGGACTGTATAAGGCCATGCAAGACAATTGCCACAACAGAGAAACCCCAGGGAGAATTGTAAAAAAACTGGTGGAGCATTATTGTCTTTTTTTCCTTTGAAAATGGCTCTTAACCAGCAGATCCTGTAAGTTTTCCTTTCTTCTATATACTACTCTGGGTTGGGTGCCTACAGTGTCCTGTAGTATGGAGTCAGTAGTGAGGACAAGTCAGTGTTTTTTTTTTTAAATGCCAGCTACTTGAGGAGTGACAGCGTAATAGTCAATGATAAAATTCACTGATTCAGAATTCTTTTTCAAACTTTTGGAATTCAGAATGAGTAAATCTGCCCTTTATGTCATAGATGCCTTTTTACAGGCTACATTCAAGGTGGTGCGATCATAACCCTGCACAACAAATCTACTGCACAATTCCCCTGCTTGTTCTTCATAGGAGATAGCAATGGAACAGTTCCTTCAAATGCGAAGGCACTGTCCACAAGGTATGGCCCTAATGAAGTGTTTGGGTTGTGAAATGTATGCCCGCAAAAGTGTATTGGCAAATGTTGGCTTCTAAATGTCTGAGTATCAGTAACTTTTCCATGTTTGCCATTTAGCTGAAGATTTAAAATAGTAATGGTTGTCTTGTGCCATATACCAGTGCACTTCAATCCCAGATCATTATGATTAATATGTTCCATGAAGTTCATTCCTTCCATTTCTGTGCCTTTCCAAATTATTAAATCATCAGTAAAGTGTCCCCAATAAATGATATTGGGACTGAATGGGTTAGTAAAGGGGTCGCAGATGGCCACCTTCTCTCACCAACCCATAACAAGGTTGGTGTAGGAGGGTGCCATTGACAACCCCATCACAGTACCACAACTCTGTAAGAAAAATTGTTTATCTAGCACAAAATATTTCATATTTAGAGCTAATAGTACAAATTACTGATCCAAAGTCTGAGAAGTATCTAAGTTTTCCATGAAAAAACTCACTGCATGTAATCCCAAATGATGTCGGATGCTTGCGTACAGTGTATTCACATCAGTTGGGAGCTACAAATACCCTGCATCCCAAGTTAGGTCACTAAAAGCCTCCAACATCTACATGGTGTCTCTAAGGTAAGATGGTAATGTGACTACCATGTGATGTAGGAAAGCATCTAAGTCGATGGACAAATGTTCCGCAAGTGAACCATTTGAAGAGATCATTGGATAACCAGGTGGGTGCTGGAGGCTTTTGTGTACTTTGGGTAAAAAGTAAAAGGTTGATATTTTAGGAGTACGACATTTAAGGTATTCATATTCAACATTAGAAAAATTACCTAATTACAATGACCTTTTAAGAAAATGATGTAAGTTTTCATGCAATGTCAGTGTGGGATCTTTCAACTTTTTTATGGTATTCTGCATTGCTCAGCTGATTCCAAATCTCTTGTACATGAAAGTCTGTGTCCATGACAAAAAACATGCCTCCCATATCAGAAGGTTTAATGGTAATTTCTGCTGTGCTTTTCATATCCTGCAAAGCCTTAAGTTCTCCTTGGGTCAGATTCAAATTCCTATACTCTAAATAAGATGACAGTAAATGATTTACGTCTTGGTTAACTAGCTGTTCAAAAATAGTTACAGCTAGAGCCACAATTTTAGGAGGGCAGAAAGTAGACTTATGCTTAAAGTTCTTCTTTTTTAACTTACAGAATTCTCCTGGATTAGATATCTGTTGTATATATTGACCTTCCTGGGAAAACCAATCCAGCAGGGGTGTCATGCAATCAGAAATTCTGGAGGGGCACAAAATCCCAACCCCTCTGGGGGGTCCAGAGGCATGCCCCCCCCAGAAAGTTTTGAGAAACTGAAGTCAAATGGTGCATTTTGTGACTTTTAGCAGGCCTGATGTTACTATTCCACTGATGCAGAACTGCCCTGAGATTATGCCTCATCAGGTGTGTGTGACTCAGATTGCAAGGCCATGGTAAGGGGGTGGCTTGGGAGTCCCCCACTTTAAAAAGTACTACTGGTGGTGCAGCTGGTGGGCCGGAGGAATTGGTGTAAATGATGTTGAATGCAAATAAAAAGATATACTTTATGGAGGGAAGCAGAGACTCGTGGTTGAAGTTCTGTTTTACTCATCCACAGAACACAGCTGTGGGGTGGCAATGAGGAAATCCAGTCCTTATACATTTGCTGAAACTATGGCATAGGGTTCACAGGTTAGGGGCTGGAGTTCCCCCCACACCAGCCTCACGCCTCTGTGGGGTCACTCAATACATCCAGAGTTCCTGAGTGGTCCAGGCTTTAAAAGATGGGAACAGAGAGGTATTACCCTCCTCAAAAATCTCTATGGCAATGGTAAATTGAAACCATTCAATGGTCTGGCCTGAGCATGCAATCTACCTTGAAGTCATGTTTTTAAATAAATGCAAATCTGATATTACATTACACCACTTCAGTACCGGGACCAAAGCAAGCTCTACAGGAAGCACATTGGCAACATTTTTGCATAATGTTCGAGGTATACAAAAAATACAAGCCAGGCAAATGGGCAAGCACTAAAGAAGTGTGGCAGAACAAAGTGGAACAGAAAATCACTCAGAACGACATCTGTGAATTTGGGATATGATATCCTAAATGATGGATGGAGGATCCCAAGCTCATAGAAAAACTGAATAAGTGGACAGCCACAGCCTGTGTGAGTGACTCACGCACAGCGACAGTAGCAGCGACTCACTGAGGTGCAGAATAGAGACTAACGAAATGTCGCATGCAGCACCTCACTGAGGTGTTGCAAGTGTCATGTCATTGTTCTGATGAGGCTGGTTAAAGTTGCTTAAAATGAAGCTGTGAATGAGTGAGACTTCCCTTGGATGAACATGTGTTAACAAGTGTGCATAGGGTTCATATTATGCATTTGCAGAAAACCACATGAGTACAGTAATAGAAACTGAGGTCATTTGTGTTGCTAAATATGGCAATGTCTTTCACAGAAAATGTTACAATTCTGAACCTAACTGTGTATTAAATATAATACACCTTAATAGACCTGGCAAAATGGGATTCCAAAGACAGTGTTAGTAAGTAGTGCTACTCTAGCAGTATGTTTAAATATATCTCATTAAATTGTGAATCATCAGCACTGGTTTGGCTTAGTTTAGTTTTTATTTTACATTAAATAATTTAGACAAGTGTCTATTTTCAAAGGATTCGGTCAGGTATACTGTACAGATATTTAAGTACATACAAATAGAGATTATAGATAATAGCAATGTGCAGTTTTAGGATTAGGTTCCAGGCTTTAAGGCAAAACAAATGCAGTATAAAATACATTGTCAAGATTACAATATGATCGTTGGAAGCAGTTACATATTCCAGGGGCAGTAAGCAAAGCCAACAAATGATGAGTTTAAATGATGCAATGGAGTCACATCCTCTTAACTTATTTGTCATTTTGTTCCACTTTTTGGCAACTTGAAATAAGGAGTTGTGGCCCAACAAAGTTCTCCTGCATGTCAGTAGCAGATAGTCATGTGTCACAACACTGCTAGCGTATTTATTGTCTATGTATTTGATCATGGTAATATGCATGCCAGCAGAGAGCAAGCCTAGCATAGCTTGTTTTCTTAAAACCAAAGTATTAAAAAACACCCTTGAGGTAAGGTTTATCCAGTTGAGTTTGCTATACATGACAGAGATGTGGGTAGCTATTCTAAGGTATACTGCAAAACGGCAGGCCCTGTTCAGCAGACCCCTAAACTGGAACAACAAACTGTCATTCGTGGACTACAGTTCCATAGTCAATGGTGCTTAAAGCATTGAACAAGGAGTCTCTTTACATCAGGTAGGAGGTTTCTCCTGCATCCTGTACAGTAGATAGATTTCTCTGGTGTTTCTCCTGGTTTGTGCCAAGCTATGGCACTTATAACTTTCTATAAAGTCCACTGTTCTTAGATTGCTGAGAAACACTTTACATAAGTTTAAAAATTACCTGGGATATATTTTATAAACAACTGATATTGTTTAAAAGTATTTTTTTTGGCAACTGGGCAAGGCCCACTCTGCACAAGTGGCTGTTTTCTGGGGCAAACCTGGAGGACTTGGGATGTTAAGTGACTTGCTCAGAGTCACACACTGTGCAAGTGGAGGTTGTGGGAATCAAACCCAGATCTGTTGGATGTACTAAGTACAGTATATCAAGCTCATTCGCAACTCACCTCTCTCACCTCTAGGTTACACCACCAGGCCAGCCCCATTATATTAGATTTAAACCTCACAATGAATACATGTAGTGTGGCAACCTATCATGGATGGGGATTGCAATACAACTTATTATCAGCACCCCCAGCTTATGTGCTATACTTTAATCTGGGTGACTGGTGAATTTTTTTAAATCACCTGTTTCTTATATTAGTTTTTACAGCTGCATTCATGCAGTAGCTGGCCCTACAATTAGAATCCTAGGGTGTAATTACAATTTCCACCTATTTGCATTTGAGAGACATAGTAAATGAAATGCGAGTTGCTATTGAACAAGCTCAGAGTGGACTACACAGTATGGACGCAGTACTAGAAGAAATAATAATGAATCTGTCTACCCTGCCCAGCCAAAAATCACTACTAGTTTGTCAACATTCAGCATATGAGTCCAGTCTAGATTCTTACCAGGCTTGATGACTTAGTCTGCAGCCACTGCCTGGCCCTGGTCCTCGCTCAGCCCGATGGTGATCCCTGGCTCAATGGCTCTGACGGTCTGCTTCTTTTGCTTGCTGGTGGCACTGCAAGATGTTCAAACTGGATGCCCGCTGTGCCACCACTGTGTTTTTGTAGATTTTTGCAGCTTGATTGATGTTCCATCACAACCGCCCTCCACCCAGGCAAACAACAGCCCATCCCTAGAGCCAGCCCAGCACACCCTTTTAAGTTCCGACCATGAGGCATTTGAGAAGGGCACAGTGCACACTTACACTGTACTATCTCGCTTCATTCATCCTCTATCTTTCTGAGTGAGCAGGCTCACTGGTTCAGTCAGAGCTGATTATTAAAATATTATGGAGAGGTGGATGAACCCTTCAATTTAACTGATGGTCACAATTCGAGACGAGTTGTTGTTCCTTCCTTTTTCTAGGTGGCTGCTAAACTGCTCAGCCTCAGACTTTCCTCTGCAGACCACTCTCTCTTACAGTCTCACTCCTACAAGTGGAGAATTTAATATCCTGAGATGGTGCTGGAAAATGCACAGGTTTGCCACGTGGTATGGTTATCATCTACCCCACTCCCTGTGTCACTTTCCAATTGGATGTTCATCCAGTATTTCTTCTCAGCGATTGGCTGGCAGGGTCCACAAGTGACAACAGAAACAAATGACAACAGGAGAAGTGATTGGTAGAGTTTATGTTGATTGTCTTGTCAGCATGGACTACAAATCACTGTCATGTCTTCTTACATACCACAGCCAGCAATAAAGCATGCGTTTTTTGAAAGTCACCCCTTGAGACTGATCGACCCCTCACCCCCACCACCAAAGATTTTAAAAAAATTGATTGTTTTTTGCACTTCCACAAATTAAAATAAAATAAAGGTGATTTTTTTTCTACATTGGTCACAGATATTGGGGGGGCACATGTCCCCTCGGGCCCTATGAGCATGACGCCACTGCAATCCAGAGTTACATCTGGTTCTATGTCAGGCAGACTTTCTTGAAATGAAGGGGGGGTTAATGGCAGCCCCTGTGCCTGAGGAAGTGCCACATGGGAAGAGTCTGGTGTTAGAATCCCAATTATTGTAGATGGGAGGGTATAATTAGTTCCAATGGCAGCTGACATATGTGTCGCTGGAGTACGTACCAGTTCTGCACTCCAATCCATATATAACCCATTTTTCTGGAGCTGTAGAATCTTTTTGGATGTAATTTACAGTGAGCCTTTTCAAGATCAGCTTTGATCTGAAAGCTATCAAATTTCTTGTCTGGTACAAACTATAAACCTTTAGAAAGGAGATGCAGTTCTTCTATTGTTAATTGGAACTTTGATATATTTAAAACTGAGGTTTGTAATGTGGGTTATATTTGGCCTGTTGTGCTTGTAATTCTCATGATTTCTCCCCCCTCTGCTGCCTCTTTTTGTTTTCCTTTTCCTTTTTCTGGGTCTTTTACTATTGCTCCTCCATCTGTTTTTCCACCTTGTCTTGACTTGTATCAGAAAACATGACACTCTGGCAGGACTGGCCTGGATCATTGTTAACTGGGGGATTATTCCTTTGTTGTGCTCTGTTTTTAGAGCTTTTAGATCTTTGATGTCTTTGCTGTTCTCTATTTCAAGATTTAGATCTAGATCTACCTTTGGACTGGTTTTGTTGGATTTTGCCCAGTTGTACACCATATTGTTTGTATAGTCCTGTGAATCTCTATTAAATTTATGTTGTTCATGATTAATTGCTTCCTTTTCACATGAAGCAGTTTTTGTTGCTTAGTTTAGCATTTAAGTTATCAAATTCACAAGATGTATCTCTGTTTAAAATGCCATTCTCAATTTCTTCAATATCAGCTAGTATGTCTGAGTATTTATGTGTATCTTGATCAATTAAAATTTGAATCAATGTTGCTGAACATGTATTCAAAGTGGTTTCCCATCTCTACTTGTATACATCTTTGTAGAAGCCACCTGAGGGTGTCTTATTAATGCATTACCCTCTTGGTGCCCAGTTCTTCTTGCTGTACTTTTTCAAACTCACACAGTTATGATAGAGGTTAATTTCCAAAATGTTAAGTTTCTCTAAGTGTGAGAACTGGTCCTTTAAGAACTGGTCCCTTTTTTTGTGTTCTCTCAGTTCATTTTAGGAGTTGTGGCTTCTATCGGCCTTTGCACCAGAGTTTTCTGTTGTCTACATTCCAAGGTAGACAGTCAATTATAGGTAACTGCCCTTGTCATACATGCTGGAATGGCAACAACACTCACAGCAAAAACTATACAAACCCCTTTGAAAGATAAAGAGGTGGTTGTCAGAGAGTTCATCATATGTCAGATGGAACAGATGGCCTACATGTTAAAATGCCCCTGAGATTTAGACTACACTGAGAAGGCTATGAGGCCTCTTAGGCAATGAGTAACTGAACACAAAAGCGACAGTGTTAGTTCACTAAGGTTGAGGGTGTATAAAGAATTAAGGATTCACTGGAGGGGACATCAACAAGATTTTACAATGGAGGACAACATACTGGATCAATTGATTCTGGACTCTTAACCAAAAGTATGGCATAAATGAGGAAACAGATTAGGAAGAAATCTTTTAACTTTAATAGGAATTGGAAAAAGATTCAAATATGGTAGTGCCCTCTCCATACCCTACCTTTTAGGTGAACCAGTACTTGTATAGTGAGAAAGGTCATCAGTCTAAAGGCCAACCACCAGATTCCCCGGGCAGCCACCATGTTGAATTCACTATGCAGGATCAGGACCAAGAACCCGCCATTTGGCAAGCCCCAGTGTCCCAATTCAGCATATTTGTTCTGGCATAGAAACATTAGGCAGGGAAATTAAATAAACAATACCAAGAGCAAGGAATGTGGACTCCATAAGCAAAATCAACAGCATGAGAAATCAGCATGACATAGCTTAGACAACCAGAGTACTTAGAGACCAGAATGAGTGATGAGTAGTACATTCAAGTGGTAGTAGAAGTTGTGGCAGGACAGAGGGTCTACTATGATACTCCTTGAGTTGGGCCTGGTAGACTAAAATCTCAAGAAAAAGTACAGGGTAATGGGTACCATTCCACAAGTGGGGAGTTTGTACTGAATGGAGACTTGGCCTGCACTGCATTCACAGAAAGCAGTTTTAGAACATATTTCTCGATTCTGATATGAGGCAAGAGGGGGGATTGGAAGCAGGGGTCACAATTCCATTTAGGCACACTGGGAGTATCCTGATTGAATAGTTTCCAGTGCCCACCTACCTGAAATAATGTTCTGCCACTGGGGCAAAAGCACCAAAATCATCAAGATTCTGCACTCTCCTGAGGCCCTGGAGGTGGAGTGGGAAGGGAATGCAGTGAGTCAGAAGGAGCTCAAGGGGTAGCCTGCTGATGCTCCCTCTGTAATGAACTTTTGGGGTCCTATAAGGGCACCCATGTAGTGCTGTTGCTGCTGGTAACCACAGCAGCCACGACAGGAAGACTGAAAGAGATGGGGGCCCTCACAAAAAGTGTCACCTTCTCTGCCTCTAGGCTGTTGGGGACTAGGAAACTTTATATGAAGGGTCAGACAGGACACTCTGAAATCATTCAGAATGGTTCTACTGAGGGCTCAAACAATCTATCACCCTCAAAAGTGGAGTGTAAGACACACTGCTGTACATCAGGGCAAACCCAGCAACTCTGATCAAGGTACGTCTGCACATGCAGATTCTAGCAGCTGCTGCCCCAGCAGAAGCATCAGAGACATCATAAATGGGACGTGATAAATACTTGCCAGAACGTAAGCCTTGGGCTACATATTGTATTTTATGAACTCTATTTTTGCTCCAGGTGGGGATGTACTCCACATCTCTCTGTGCTTGGGTCCTGTTCAGTCCCCCCCCCGCTGCCTCCACTGGAACCTTATCTTGCTCTCCCCTGGGAGACCATGGCTTGCCCCCCCAGGGTGGGGCCCCCCACCAGTGGATGTAATGGGGAGGGAGGACCGAGATGCTAATCTAAGGAAAAGAGGCAGCTCATGAGGTGGCAGGGCTGGCACTGGCAGGGATCCCAGACTTCATGCTGCCAGTTTGATAGGGTTTCCTTCTTGTGAGTTGCTTCACTGATAGAGGTGGACATGCAATGAGGTCAGCATACGGTCAGGTGCACTCCTGCCCCCAACATACAAGTGCCCGCTACCTCTACCAGTCCCAGATTCTGCTCTGGTCCCTGGTTCACCAACCCCTAACCATCATTTGGAGTCAGTATGTTGCCAGTTGCCAGCTGCCAGATCCCTCCCTCCCAGAGAAGGTGAGCAGTCGACTGGACGCTCATCCTCTTCCCCAGGCCAAACCTCCAACTCCCTGAGCTTGCTCCTGAACTCAGGTCATCAGCACCGCAAGTGTTAGCTCTACAACTGTGTTTGTGGGCTGACCATTGAGCAACATATTGTTGAGCCTCATTGTTGGTTGAGGCTTCCAGCCAATTAGCTACACTTTTGGACATGCACTTCCACAGGCAGTTCTGATATTTCACTAAGTATGGCTGGCAATTTGCAGTTCTGAGACCAATTGTGGTCAAAGCACAAGAACTTTTTCCCATATATATCCAGTTTTCTGGGCACCTTATCTGGGTATCTAGTGTTCAGGTGTTGAGACATCTTGGATCTGAAATGAGCTGCCCTAATTACCACCGAGTACATTTCAGGCTAGGTTAACTAACAAAAAACGAATACTTTGTATTCTTGCCTGCCTTCAAAGATACAGCCAGAAAGGTACTGTACTAGGCCTATGCCATGCTACCATAATGACTTCGAGTGCCAGAAAAAGGGGAGGAATCATAACAGAAAAGACTGATGGAAGTTCAAAGAATCACTCAGATGCTTTGCAAAGGAATCTTTTACCTTCAAAGTAAACTGCAAGTCTCTTTTGACCGACCTTATCATGGTTTGAAAGGAAGAGTCCTCAGGAGGAGACCTGCGAAAGTATTAACCATGTCTGCACTGTCAGAGGACACAGTGGACCCTGAAAGGTATCTGATTGATGATCCTTCTTCTTCTTCCTCCACTTCTCCCCAGAAGTCCTCCTCCATTAAGTCAGGATTATACTCGCCTTTTACCTCCTCTACTTCAGGGGACGAAGATGGGATTCTTATTTTCCCATTTTTTGTTTATTTTCCTTCTGATCTGGCTGACCAAACCCCATTCTGCTGGCCATCCCAGCCCTGCCACCCCAACTTCTTCCCAGATCTAAACCTCACAACTCTGATCTCTTGAGGGCTTAGCCCCTGGTGGTGTCAATGAGAGTTCTCTTATTTCTGCCGAGACATGAATCTGGTTGGTGGTAGAACTTGTGTCATTGGATGCTGGGCCTGCAAGTGGATTGAGTCATCCTGTTGGCCAGGGGCATTTCTGCCTAGATTTTCTCCCCAGTACCAGAGGTTAGCTTGTGTGCTATGATGCTGGCATATGACGTGAAGATGCTGCAGTACTTGTACATCTGTGCTTGGCTCTTCAAGAGGCAGATACATGCTTTGCCACCACGCCTCTACTAGGGAGCATCCAAGTAGCAGTGTGCACTCTTTCCCCTACTTGAGTGTTCAATCCTCCTTTCCCCAGCCAGCCCCCAAGCAACCCTGGTCTATTCCCAAACTCAGGTCACCGGTGTAGTATGAGGGGCCTCAGCTGGCCACACCACTGAGCTGGCCAGAAGAGGAGGTTCTTGACCTGGAGCAGGAACCTCTACAGGGGCAGGAGGCAGAACTAGCCCTTCTGGTGTACTGGACTGCAGTGTCCCAGGCAGGCCTGGTACTGGCACCATAGACAGCACTGGCAGTAACTACAGCAACAGTCTGTGTATCAGCTCAGATGGTGACATTGTGTGGGTTGCTGCTGATGAATGCAACCATTGTGGTCAATGAGTTTTGCATTGTTGCAGAACTTGTGGGCTGACACAGCTCCATTGATAGTGTAAAGCACCCTTCTGCCATTGGTTCTGGTCATTCAGTGACTGAACCAAGAGTTGTCACTAGATGTTGAGAATTGGTCTGTTCTTCCCACTTTGACAGTGGGGATTGTGACCTGAGTCTCAGAAAATGGTGGCACCACTCAGTAAATGATGAGCACAGCCTGAGTCTGACCTTCAAGTATCATTGCTTTTTCTGGTGGAATGGTGCCATGGCTAAGTCAATGGAATGGACTTCAACATTAGCAATTTCTGAGGCAGAAACTTCTTTGCAGAAGTCAACAGAGAAGCAGGCATTTGCTTGTGACTGCACTGTCCTTTTCCAGAGTCTTCTTGATAAATGACTCTAGTGACTTCCACCTGCATCTCCCTGTAACTTACAATGTGTGTGTGACTCCATGGAGGAGATATTCTTGAAAATATTAATCACATACATGAAAAGCATCTATTGCGTGCTCCAGAGAGGTGCTAGTTTATATTTTTGGGTGGGGGAGGTGTGAAGAAGTCTCCCCTCAAATGTGCAAAAATTATTTTTCTTTTTGGATTCCTAATATCAGAATTCACCACCACCTTTAAAGTCACCATGTAAGGGATAGCTTGAGCCAAAGAAAAAAATAACTGCACAACAGCAACAAAAAAGACATAAATTATTCCTGGGCTGGACATATATTTAAAGATAGCACCTATGTTTTGATTTACCAGAATACAGACCTGGCTGGTGGTTGTTTACATGTAGCCTGTCTCTGGAAAATTACCAGGACCAGTAGACAGAATGAAAGAGAGAGTTGGAGTTACACATGGAGAGAGAGAATCTGGCTGAGTCTGGAGCTGAAAACCACAATTAACATAGAAGGATAAAAGGTTGGGAGATGGACTGAACAAGCAAGAAAGGAACCTGAACCTGAGTTTTTGAAAGGTGCAGTCTCCAGATCTTGAAGCAGGGGCAGAGATGGAGGAGAAAGGATTTAAGAGAAAGATAGTAAAGATGCTCAACAGAGTAGAAATGGGGTGTTGCACAGACTGTATCAGTGAGCTGACAATGTTGGGGCCCACAGTCAATCCAGGATACAGAAGCAGCCCATCCATGAAACCTGTCATAAGAAAGAGATACTTTAACAACAACAGTTCCATTGCAGCAATCTAGTCTGAATGCATACTAAACCAATCAATCCAATTATATTCACATAAGCAGTTAATTCAGACTAGTAAGGGATTGTACATTTTCATTGTTTCTTTAGGCAAAGGTGGAATAGAGACCCAACAGAAGCCACATCTGACAGAACATGTAATGCATGGCAGCAAGAAACCTGACTGGAGTGCAGTCTTATTGACAAAAAGAGGTGACATAGTGGACTAGTACATGAGAGATTCTTTCAAGGGCAGTGTAGTTTCACCAGCGATCTTTAAAACACGTTTTTGTCAACCATCAGGTGACCTACCAAGAAACCAGAAGCATGAAGCCAGCTGGGTATCCAAACCTAAAAAAACACCTGACATAACCTCAGTAATTCCTTCCTGATGTAATCTGGACTCAGGACTCTGAGAAGTATGATATTGCAAGATATGGGAGAATTATACCGCAACTTGGCAGGTATTCTAAAGGTCTGCGCTTAAATCTTGCTTATTTGGAGAGGAGAAGTATACGTACTTTGCCAGGCAATCAATCAATCAATCTTTATTTATAAGCACAATTCCATAAATCAAAGCGCTGTACATCTTTGAAAAATATTTAAGACTAACAGAGAATAATTCTAAACAGAAAACTAAGAGTATAATCTAAGACTTGAGTTAGCACCGAGATAACTAAATGTCAGCAACATCCGAAAAAGCAATCTGAAATAAGTGTGTTTTTAAAGCAGTTTTAAAGTTCTCAACTGTTGGACTTTCTCTGATCAGCCGTGGTAAAGAATTCCACAGGGTGGTTGCCATATGAGCAAATGACTGAGCCCCCAGAGGACTTAGGACGGACCCTGGGAACCTCTAGTAATCCTTCATTAGAGGATCGGAGTGAATGGGGGGTGATGAGGATGGAGCAAATCATGGAGGTAGCGTGGCCCCTGTTCGTGTAAGGCTTTATAAGTAAGTAATCCAACCTTGAAGGAGATCCGCCAATATACAGGCAGCCAGTGTAGACTGTGGAACACTGGAGTAATGAGACAAGATCTCGGTAAACCAGTCAATAGCCAGGCAACCAGCTGTAATCGACAGATCTCACCACCTGGTAGCCCTATGTAGAGGGCATTGCAGTAGTCAAGGCATGAGGACACAAAAGCATGAACTAGTGTCGGAAGGTCATCCAGTGGGATCAGGTGTTTAACCTAGATGACGTTTCTCAGATGGTATAGAGAGGGCTTGATGACAGCAGAAACCTGCGATTTTAATGTTAGGCCACTGTCGAACATTACACCTAGATTTCACACCTGATCTGAGGTCAGCAGCTGGTCTCCTCCAAGCAAAAGCCCAGACAGTTGACCAACCAGCATCCTCATACCCTGGCAACCTGGCTCCACTACCAACACAGCCAGTTGGAACTCATCCAAAACCAGATCTCTGAAAGGCAACGATTAAAAACCAAAATAGCGTCATTTAGCCTGGGTGTGAAGGACATGTAGAGCTGAGTATCATCTGCATACCAATGAAAGCTTAGCCTAAACTGCATTATAGTAACTCCCAGTGGCAACATATACACTGTAAACAACATGGGGAACAAAACAGAACCCTGTGGAACCCCACAAGACAGAGGAACAGGAGCTGAGGAATGGATCCTCAAAATCACTTTTTCAGATCTGCCAGTGAGGAAGGATCGAAACCATTTGAGGACTGTACCAGTTAGTCCACAGAATGATCTGCAAGCGCTCCAACAGAATCCTATGGTCTACAGTGGCAAATGCTGCAGAGAGATCCAGAAGGACCAAGATGGAATGACTCTCTTAATCCCTCGCTAATAGGAGATCATTTAGCACCTGAACAAGAGCAGTCTCAGTACTGTGCATTTTCCTAAATCCAGATTGGAGGGGGTCATACACATCATGAGATGTCAAATGTTCTTCCAGCTGCATTGCAACTACCTTTTCAATAACCTTGCCCACAAAGGGCAGGTTAGAAACTGGTCTGTAGTTTGCAAGGCAGTCCAGGTTGAGAGAGGGTTTCTTTAGAAGAGGTATTACTTCCATCTCCTTCAGAGGATCTGGGAACACCCCTGTGTCCAATGAACACTGGCTTATTTCTGCAACTATTGGACCGATAATTTCAATACACCCCACTAGGAGGTATGTTGAGCCCAGGTCCAGAGTACAGTAAGTTGACAGCAAAGACTGGATAAACTGCACGATATCTATAATCTCCACCCAGCTGAAGTCAGACAAAACAAACCGAGGATTAATGATCTCTGACCGACTATCGCAGCACCCATAAGAGGACGCTTACTCCCCATCAGTGAAGCTGAGTGCTGCCATAGGAATTAAACTAAAAGAAACACAGGTAAGGAAATGCTCCAGAGGGAAAATTTGAAGTCATGGGCCAGATTTTCAAAACACAATGTGTCCAGGACCCTGCACCTGATTTTACAAGGGGCATGGTCTGGCACCTAAGTCCCGCTGCTTGCGGCAAATGAATGGGTGTACCAAATGGATGGCACACACAGGAAGGAATGCTACAAGTGCTGTGGAATGGTGTGTGAAGCCATGCTCTTGCATGGGCCATGCTGGTGCCCTCCTCCCAGTGCCATGCTGATGTGCTCATCAGTGGCACTACAGTGACCAGATCCTCCCTCCCTCCCCACCCGACTGTGACTGTAAATAACCTCTCTGGTGCTCTGGTTGCCCCCCACAGGCACATAGTGCCCACAACCCCACCCCAATCCATACCTGAGATTCGGCAACCAGCACAGCCCTCAGCACACCACCACCCTGGTCACCGAATAAACTCTCAGTGCACGTACTGTATACAGTATGCACACTGACAGTTCATTCGGTGGCTGGCTGTAGTGGTATACGGAGGGTTGTGCTGATCGCCGAATCGTGGGTATGAATTGGGGGGTGCGGGGTTGAGGGCACTATGTGCTGGTTGGCGGGGCCACTAGAGCACCAGGGAGGCTATTTACAGTCACAGTCAGGGCGGGAAGGGGGGACCACTAGATCACCAGGGAGCAGCCATTGGGGATGGATCTGGGCAGGCCACACAGTGGCACATACTGGATGACCCTCCCAGGAAATGTCTAAATACCATTAGACCAGCCCTTTGCTGGTCTAACAGCACTTTGCACTTAGTTCCTGGGGAGGTCTTTGAAAATCAGGAATTGAGGGCTGTGGCAGTCTGGGTCTGCCGCAAGCCCCCTAGTGCCATGCCGCAGCCACTTTCGCAGTGCAAGGCAGGTGCTAGCACACTTTAGCGTGGGCAGCCTGCTGGGTGATGCAGACTGCCTTTGAAAATAGCGCTTGGTGCTGCCCTTGGCGCAAGCTGCCTCTTGCATCAGAATTGTTTGATGCAAGCACCTTGCATCATACTAAGACCTTTGAAAATCCGTCCCCATGTCTCTTTGTCCTTACTACATGTGTTGGTATTTCCCTAGGTCTGTACATTTATCTAAGTTGTATTATCAGTAATAAGTTGGATTTTGTTTCACCAAGTTTTTCATGTGGAGTGCTGACTTACCTGTGTTTCCTATACGTACTTTGCATAACTGTTTTGAATTAAACAATTTCATTACATAATACTTACTATGGTAACATTGAAAGTACCGGTGCCTAGTCATGAAATTGTATGTTCATTCGTTTATGTCATGGTGTATCTGCTACGTTTTAGTTAGATTAGATCATTATTGTTAATAAACAAACAGCTTGTTTGATTCTAAATTTTGGTTAGACATTTTATTTGTGTCTCCTAAGGGTGAACAAATGTGAAAATTAGCAACTTCACTTCGATTTCAGTTGGGACCCCCTGACTTTGGTTCAGCTTTGACACTTCACTGAAGATGCTTTTGGACCTTGGTATGGGTCTTGGGAGGCTAAAATAGGAGTAGGTAGTATCCTTCTACCACCGCAGCTCACTCCAGTTAATCCCAACGTCTTACAGCTTCCTTGTTACTCCTGCCAGTTTTTTAAAACTCCGTCAGCACCCAACATAATGCCAAGAGCTCAAAAAACATTTCATAAAACAATTGTCTGGCAAGGAGGGAAGGATTGTGGAAAGTGACTGGGTTGGGGGAAAAGGGGGCTATAGGACTAGCCCTAGCCTCCTGGAAAGAGTTAAAGTGTTATTTTTTAATTAGTTGGCTAATGAGTGAAGTGAGCCAAAGTAGCCCAATAGTTTAATTGGACTGTATTGAAGGTAACAGTGCCAAAGTGTGGCACACTCACCAAATACAATAAGGCACTGGCTCATCCTTACTGCTCCTGTGGTCTAGAAATTAACTGATGCAAAGGGTATATAACATTACCCCCTGTAGATCACAACTAGATCAGGAATAAAAGAATCTGAGGCCTGAGCCACACTAGTTAGGAGGTGTTTTTGTTAAAGAAATGTCCCTGTAATGAGAAATGTGGTTAATGGTTTGCCATTAAATCTCAATACTTGAACAAATGTATTAACTGGGCACAGCCTCAATACACGCATTGCAACTGTTGCCCCATAGGACCTGCAATATTTTTAAAACTTTTTATTATTTGATCTAACCCCAATTTGAATGGAAGTTAATTATTTTCCTCATTTAAGACTGAAGAGTGGGCAAGCTTGGCTACCACCATCAAGGTGACCCCCAATGACACAATTAGGGCTAGGTCTGGTCTCATGTTTACATAACTCTGCTCATGAGGTACCACTGGTAGCCAATTATTGAACATGTTAGATTGAAAGGACCCCACCTCTCCCTACTCAACTAACAGTCCAGATTGTAACATACTCCAACCAGAGCCCTTTAAATATTATTATCATTTTAGTTTCTTTAATGTGTTCTACAAGGGTTCTGACAAAGTGGCTAATCAGTGATATCACAGTTCAGAACTTCGTATCAAGTCACTGCGGACCCAAAGGGCATACCATTTATTTAAAACTTGTTTCTATTTGTTCTTACCCCAATTTCAGGTAGCAATGTTCAGTTTCCAAAATTATGACTGAAGTGTGGGCAAGCTTCTCTACAAATGCCAAGGTAATCACCAATGAGTCACGTACCTATGCTATTCTGTATTTTAACCTGCTGTAGTGAGCGGGAGTAAAGCTGTTCTCTGTCTCTTATGCCAAACAACTCTCAAAGCTAGGTTTCATCTCAGATTTCTACAGTTCATCTCTAGAGATACCTTTAGTAGCAATTTATTTATTCATTTATTTATTTATTCATTCATTCAAAATTGTGTGACAGGATAGTCACACTGAGCCGGGGCTCATTTCCAGGTGGGACCCGTGGAAGGGATACAACAGGGACTGAAACACCAATAACAAAGTGGTAACAATAAGTGCAAGAATATGTACAATAAAATCACAGTACTGAATTTCAGAGAAAGATAAAAACAATGTAAAAAGTGTACACGTATGTCGGTTATGGGGTAGCCAGATCGAGAGCTACAGGTGCATGCTGCCAACGTAGGACAAGACATTCATATAGAACCAGTGAGGCATAAAATTCAGATTAGCGAGTACATTAAGTCAGTGTGCCTTTCCCGGTTACCAACTTTTAAATAAATAAATTAAATAAATAAATAAGTTGTAGGCTATGCAACTGAGTAGGCAAAAATGGACAAAACGGGTAAAATAGCAGAGTG
Organism: Neoceratodus forsteri; assembly: GCA_016271365.2. Lineage (NCBI taxonomy): Eukaryota > Metazoa > Chordata > Ceratodontiformes > Ceratodontidae > Neoceratodus > Neoceratodus forsteri. Next base: position 1,056,170,862 of record CM057453.1, on the reverse strand, counting down.
GGATGGGTAGGACTAGTGTGGTTGTAGTAAGGAAAGAGGAGGAAGAAGCCTCTCTGCAGGTGCATTCTTTTGTGAAGTGTGTCAGTAAGAGTGGTTTGGGAGAGTGCAGAGAGGAAGAGAGATGGACGGGGACAGGGTGGCTTTTCAACTGTGTAGGAAGTCAGATAGAGAAAGCAGATTGGCCTGCTACAGATTTACTGTGAACGGTATGAAAGGAATGTGTAGCAGATGATTGAGGGAGTAGAGAGAGGGGATAGCAGGGTTAGAGAGGAGAGATATGTGTGAATAGTGGCAAGCCAGTATTTGGCCGTGAAGGAGGAACAGTGTGAGAGATGCCGGACCTCAAGAGAGGGGGAAATACATAGAGAGTAGTGATGAGTGCGAGATGGAGTATTGAAGGCAAAGTGGCAGAAGGAATGAAAAAGGTCATCCATCCTGGCAATTGTAGACTTCAGGGCAGTGCTGTACACTACATCTGGGTAGTCAAACACCAGCCAGATCATCTTAATGATGATCTCACAGCTCACCAGGAAAGGAAGGCATGATTTGTTTCGGTGCAGCACACCAAGCTTAGGGCAAAGTTTTTATGCATGGTGTCAATGGGGTTGGAAAAGCTGAGATTCTATTTCGGCCACACCCCAAAGTACTTGAAATGGGGTACCTATGCATGCAGGTTGCCATCCAGTGTTGCAAAAACTGGAGTATGTGGAGCCTTAACAATCTTTGCCTAGTACCAAGTGTAAAAGAGACAGCTTCTTTTGGCATTTAGCAAAACTGGTTTGAACAGAACCAATGCTGGACACTGTCAAAGTCATGCTCAAGTGAAGACTGCAGCTTAGGGACTGAAACAACTGAAGTAAATAAGAACTGTATCATCTGCATGCATCTGTATGTGGGAAGAGACACAGGTGGAGATGAGGTCATTTAAGAAGATAAAGAAAAGGATTAGGCCAAGGATGAAGCCCTGGGGGAACTGGACTTGATGGGCAGGTGGAATGGGCATCACCAACTTGGACTGATTGGGACGATCTGAGAGCTAGTAGCAGAACCACCCAATGGCAACCTCAGATAGGCCCACAGCACCAAACTTATCCAAGAGAAGGGAGTGGACCACAGGATCAAAGAGCTTTGTGATATCTATGAAAATGGTCATGGTAAACAGGCCCTGGTCCATGCCTTTCAGCACAAAGTCAGTAAACTGAAGGAGGGAGAAGATGGTGGAGTGGTGTTTGTGATAGCCAGACTGAAAAGTGGACAGGCAGGAAGAAAAGTCAAGGTAGATGGATTGCTGGGAGAAAGCATATTTTTCCTGCACCTTTGCCAGGGCAGGGAGGAGCAAGATGAGCCATAGGAATTAGGGACATAGAAACATAGACTTTGATGGCAGATAAGGACCACTTGGCCCACCTAGTCTGCCCATTTCCCTATCTGCAGGATAGGCCGCAGATCCTAGTTAACCAACAGCCTATTTCTTCCTACCCCCCACAAGAATTGCCTTATGTCTGTCACATGCATTCTTGAATTCTCCCACAGTTTTAGACCCCACAACCTCCTCAGGAAGGCTGTTCCATGAATCCACTACCCTCTCTGTGAAAAAATACTTCCTCACATTGCCCCGGAACCGCCCCCCCTCTATCTTTAAATTTTTTCCCTTGTTCTTGCACGTCTCTTTTTCTGAAAGATGCTACCCTCTTGGACTTTGTTGATTCCACTGAGGTACTTAAAAGTTTCTATCATGTCCCCCCTCTCCCTTCTTTCCTCAAGGGTATACATATTAAGCTCCTTTAGTCTCTCCTCGTACGGCTTCTCTTGCAGACCCTGCACCATTTTAGTTGCCCTCCTCTGGACTGCCTCTATCCTGTCTATGTCCTTGCAAAGATGGGGTCTCCAGAACTGGACGCAGTGTTCCAGATGGGGTCTCACCAACTGTCGTCTGTACAGAGGAATAACAACTTCCTGTTTTCTGCTGGTGATGCCCTCTCCCTATCCATCCCAGTATACCCCCAGCCCTCCCTACTGCCTTCTCACATTGCTTGCTAACCTTAAGGTCATCTGATATGATTACCCCCAGGTCCCTTTCCTTTTTTGTCGTTGTTACTACCTCCCCCCCATTGTGTAATTTTCCCCTGGGTTCTTGTTTCCCAGGTGCATTATTTTGCACTTCTTTGCATTGAATCCTAGCTGCCATACTTCTGACCATTCCTCCAACCTTGCCAAGTCCCTTCTCATCCTTTCCATGCCTCCTTGTGTATCAACCCTGTTGCAGATCTTTTGTGTCATCTGCAAAGAGGCATACTTTTCCTTCCAGTCCCTCTGCAATGTCACTTATAAAGACATTAAAAAGGACTGTACCTAGTACTGAACCCTGCAGTACCCCACTAGTAACCCCTCTTTCTTCAGAGTGGACTCCATTTACAATTACCTTCTGTGTCCCGTTGTCCAGCCAATGTTTTACCTAGGCTACTACCGTGGGACCCACTCCCAGGCTGGTTAATTTGACTATTAATCTTTTGTGTGGGACTGTGTCAAATGCTTTGCTAAAGTCTAGGTAGGCCATGTCCACAGCCCCTCCCTGGTCTACTACTTTGGTCACCCAGTCAAAGAAATCTATTTGATTCATCTGACATGACCTTCCCGCTGTGAACCCATGCGGCCTTGGGTCCTGTGCCCCACTGGCCTCAAGGTACTCAACAATTCTTTCCTTCAGAAGTGACTCCATCACTTTCCCTACCACAGAGGTCAAACTGACAGGTCTGTAGTTTCCTGCCTCTGTCTTGGTCCCACTTTTGTGAAGGGGAATCACATCCGCCTTCCTCCAGTCCACAGGTACCACACCATCCTCCCATGATTTATTAAAAAGAGTAGTCAGTGGTTTCACTAGTTGCCCCCCTTAATTCTTTTAGAATTCTGGGGTGAATTCCATCAGGCCCCATTGCTTTGTCCCCCTTCAGTGTGAAGAGTTCTTGCAGAACCCTTTCTTCTGTGAAAGGGCTGGGATCGACCCCCCTATCGAGAGTGCTCCTGTTAATTGGATTAGGCACTTCCCCCTCCTCTTTTGTGAATACTGAGCAGAAATATTCATTCAGTATCCCTGCTTTTTCACTGCCCCCCTCTGCCCACCCACCATTCATTCTATTCAGCCTCACTATCCCTCCCTTTGTCTTTCTACGCTCTCTGATGTACCTATAAAAGGTTTTATCCCCCTTCTTAACTGAGTTGGCTATCTTTTCCTCAGTTTGGGCCTTTGCTATTCTGACTTCCCTCCCTGCTTCCTTCTGCCTTAACTGGTACAGCTCTCTGTCCTCCTTATACTTCCTGAATGCTATCTTTTTCTGCCTGACTTTCCCAGCCACCTCTTTTGAGAACCATTGTGTTTTTTTCTTTCGTTTTGATTTGTTTATTTGCTTCACACAAAGGCTTGTTGCCTCTGTGATGGCAGTTTTGATGATTTCCCATTGTTGCTCCACCCTCCTTCTAGCCTGTTTGCTAGTGCTTTTCTGAGGCACTCTCCCATCTTGCCAAAGTCAGCCCTCCTGAAGTCCAGTACCCTCACTTTTGTATGGCTTGACTCTGTAGCTGAGTTTAACGTGAACCACACTGTTTGATGGTCACTTGTTCCCAGATGGCAACCCACTTCTAGATCTGAGATCCTCTCACTGCCCCCATTTGAGAGTATGAGGTCTAAGATTGCTCCCTCACAAGTGGGTTCTGAAACTAGCTGTCTGAGGTCTGCCACCTGTAGGGCATCAAGAATGGCCCTGCTCTTGGATGTGGCTGCAGCAAATGTGCTCCAGTTAACATCTGGCATATTCAGGTCTCCCATCAACAGTATCTCCCCTTTCTCTGCCATCCCAAGAATGCCTTCTATCATATCCTTGTCCATTCCCTCCCCCTGACATGGGGGTCTGTACACAACCCCTGTGCGGATTGTGGTGCCCTTTCCAATCTCTAAGGTGACCCACAGTGCCTCCTCTCCTCCCTGTTTACTCTTTTGTTCAGTTGCTTTTATCCCTTCCTTTACATAGAGAGCTACTCCTCCCCCTTCTCTCCTGCCTGTCTCTCCTGTAGGTTATGTACCCTGGTATGTTAACATCCCAGTCATGGTTCTCTGTGTACCATGTTTCTGTGACTGCTACAATATCCAGGCATCCCTCTTCCATCAAGGCCACCAGCTCAGGGAGCTTGTTGCCCAGACTACGGGCATTGGTACTCATTACCCTCCATTTCCTGATGGCCTTACTCCTTTTTGCCCCATCCCTGTCCTTCTTGCCTTTGTCACTTTCCCCATTTACCCCTGCCCTTCTCCCTATTGCCCTATGAGCATTTTACATTCTGGACCTGTTCTTTATGGATGCCTAAAACATTTGCCTGAGGATGTCATCAAGGTCCTGGTTGTGGTAGTTGTGGCCACCTGCATCTCCATTGCCACATTGCCTATCTTTTTCTCCAAAACTGCAACTCCAGAGTTAAAATTGGGATCCTTCAAGTGCTCTGTTTGTTTTTTTAGTCTGAGAGTTTATTTTTGTTGGCAGAGCGTCGACTGTCAGTGGAGCATGTCCCTGCATGTTGGAATGAAGGTGGCTAATCATAAATGGAGAATTGTATGGGGAGCCAGAATCTCTAGTCAATGGTTTCCTTCCATCAGAGATTACCAAACTTGAAGTTCAGGATACTTGTCATACTATACCCTGTTTCTGGCAGTTTTCATGGATACATGACTGTTTATGGACATCAGTGGACATCTGTGTTCTATCACTGATCTTTGTTCTTAATAATTCCATCCATGGTCTATCAATGATTCTTGGGCAATATTGTCCATAGTTGATGAGCCTGCACAAACATGTAGAAAGCCATACACTCAAGAGAAACTAAGTGGGGAACCACATACATGTGCATTTTGGTAAATGAATGAAAAAGATACAGATAAAGGAACATTTTAAATGATTTCAGGAAGTAGCTATAATTGCCCGTGAGCTGACTTCGGTTTTCACTGTCCATGCTTGATAATGGGTTCAGGGTTTGGTTTTTAATTAACTAATGGAACCAGAACAGACAAACTGTAAAATGATACACATTTTAAGAAGTAGACAATTGTAACTTTTTATTTCTGAAGTATTTTTCTTTTTCCTTTTCCTTACTAGAAAGTTTTCTATGTGATAATATTGTGCTGGAAGTGTGGAATAACTCAGCCTAGCAGCTATCATATCTATCCCTATTCCTCTCACCACATAATCAGCATTGTGATCTCACTGACAGTGACATCACAAGCTAATGACCTGGCAGCTACTAAATGGCTTTTCCTAGGCAGCAGTGATGTCAGTCAGTGAGGTAACTGTGCTGAATGCATAATGAGGGAATACAGCTAGCTATGTCAGCTGCCAGGCAAAGTGCTGTTCCACACATCACACCTACTAACATCAAGCACAAAATCTTTTAATTAACCAACAGGAAAAGAAAAAGTACCTCAGATATAAAAGGTAATGGCTGACTGCTTTTAAAATAATAATATTAGTTTAATCATAACACCAGCTCTCTAAAAATATTTATCAAATGTATTATATTTGGTGTCCTGTTTAAGAGTTTACAATGGATGATATTGTGGTTAAAATATAAACATTGTATTTATCATAGCGGTAGTTCCATCACTGAATCTGCTTGTGTAGGAAGTAAAATGGTGGAAAATATTTCCAGTTACAGATTAAGCCTTATTTTATGACAGCATAAGCAGAAATTAGGCCATTCTGTTAATTATGAATGAGGAGCAACTCCATTAGAACAAGTATTGGCCAATGTCTTAATGCTTGATTGCAAGTTTTATTAGTGAAATTGTTATGCCTAGCATGTGATGTAGAAGAAATTAATTAAAATTAGCAGTTACATGCTTCAATGGAATCAAGGAATCCAGAGGTCATGGGAAACATGGTTAGGAAAACTGAAAAGCAGGATAAGAGGAGGTAGAGGATTCACAAAGGGTTAGAGGTGCTACAGGAGGAAAGTCAAGTTTTCAGAATGAATAAGAAGAATACTTGTGTGACAGGTAGAGAACTAGACATCCAGCCATACCTGGGGAAATAAGGAAAAGTAGGTTAGGGTAGAAGGAAAATCAAATAGCAAGAGGAGAGAAAGAGCAGCAGAGGAGTACAAAGGGAATAGGATGAGAGTACAAGTATCGCAAAGGGTATTATAAAGGAGAAGTCACAGTTTAAAGTACAAGTCAGTGTAAAGTGGGAAAAGAAAGGAAAGTATAGAAAACTGAGATAGAGAATGGAGGGAGGCAGTATAGTGCAGTGGTTTAATACTCTGAGCTGCAAATCTAAAGACCTGGGTTTGAATCCCACAGCCCCCACTTGCATACTGTGTGACCCTGAGCAAGTCACTTAACTTCCCTATGCTCCCAGGTTGCACCTGTGAACAAGCTTTCAGCTTAGTGTGCTACTCCTGGTTAAACAATTGAAGAAGAAGAAGACAGAAATTAAATGTAATAGCACAGCTGTGGCAGAGGGAAGCATACACTCCTTCGAGTCCAAGTGTCCATTATGATAATCAATATCAAGTCCCCGATGGCCTAGGAGACTATCTGGATGTGTGCAGAGGGTGAACACTGACTGCCATCTCAGGGTCTGATGGTGGGGTGGGAAGGTAGTCATCGAGGGGAGGCACTGGACTACCAGGTTAAATTTTAAACTAAAAAATCATTTGCAGGAAGGGCCAAAAAGTGCATCAGGAAGCACTCCGTATCAGGGACTAGTGCCTTTTTTGTGTCGCACACATGAGTTTAGTGGGCAATAGTTTTTGAGACTAATGCCTGTTGTTAGATCTATTGACTGTCATTAAAGAGTTTAGGAGGCAGTAGTACCTGCTGTTTCTGGTCATGTTACCAGGTGTTGGCCAATCACATGCAAATACTTTTATCCAAGGTTTAATAATTTGCATTAAATGGCAGCCAGGCTGGGTTAAGTTGAGTGAATTTCTGGTATTAAAAAATCAAACAGTAAACATGAAACGAACTCTCAAGGGGACCAAAATAATACTTTGTTTTTGTAAACTGATACTCTACCCGCCCCATGCACTAAGCACAGTAAAAGTAAATCTTACACTTACCTTGCCCTGGGGGAGCCTATGGTAGAGATCACAGAAGATGTGGTTGGGGTATTGTAAAATAGAGGTTAAGAAAGGGGTTACAAAGGATTTGTGGTTCTTATGGGGGAAATAGATAAATTGGGGATAGGTGAAAAAATATACTTCTCTGATATTGTTGGGATAGGCAAGAGAGGATATTCAGTCAAAACTGTAAAATAGGTTAACATGGGGAAAAGTTTCAACCGCGAGAATGGAGTTAGATGACTTTAGAGGTAGAAAGGGTGGAAAACAAGAGTAGAAATCAGTTGTTTTACATGAGAAGGGAAAGCTTAAAGAAGGTGAAAGTAAAATCATGAAAGAAGAGGAAACCAAGAAGGAGGAGGGAGATATTAAAACAGGGACTGAGACAGAAATGAAACAGGGACAGAAAAAGGAAAGAGTACAGTTTAATTGGGAGGAGCTAGTTAGAAGACCCGAGCACCCAATGGTGTCAGTTCATATTAAGGTGGCCCTGGTGACTCAGTGGGTTAGTTGGGTCTGACTGGTTAATGAGTGTTATGACAGAAATCCCTGCTATCTAGTGTGTCCAGGGAAGTCTTCTTGCTCCCCAGACTACTGGACTTTGGTGTCTTCTCCTCCTCATTGTCTTTTTTACCAGAGTAGCAGCGAGAAGTGAAAGAAAGGCCTACTGCAACTAAACATACTAGTGCAAGTCCTTGTTCTCCCTGGTGCTTGTCAGAGTTACAGGTCCTGAAGAAAAGAGGCAGCAAGATGTGGTTGGAGCCACAGATAACAGGACCAGCTCTTTGGCAATGACAGAATCAATGTTTGTGGCTCATAGCTGCAAGCTTCACTTTGCAGCTTTCAGCCACAATTTTTGCAGATGGAAGCTGTAAAATGAAGGAGGTGCTCCTGTGGATGTGTGCTGTGTTCTAGGAGGGCAAAGGTGGGGAGGTATCAGATAGGACGGGCAGCAGGAGTAGCTAATATAAGAATTAAGAAGCAAAGTATGGCTCCCCAGGAGTTGCAGATTGGGGGGCAATAGGAACACTATGTGGATCAGGTGGCATTAACACTCCGATGCTGTATGAAGATTCCCCTGGGTATTATCACTGTACTCTGCCTTCAGAATGAGAACCAAACTGATACTGTAACTTCACAGTACAGTAGAATTACACTAATTCCAGTCTAACCCTGTCTCACTTCTATTACCTTGCCCCACACCTGTGGCACTCCCCATCATTCTCTCACCTCAACCAACTACACTCAAACTCACCCCTGACTGACTGGCTGCATTATGCTGGGCACCTTATTCATGGTCCATTACCACGCTCTTCACCCTCATCAGATCAGCCAAGATGACACTGCCAAACGTACTAAAGGACCATGGCTGTATTTGCTTGAGATGGGGGGGGGGTATTGTCTGCTGGAGTCGTAAATCCAAACCAGCACTACCAGTACTTGCTGGGGAGAGCGCTACTAGTAGCAGAAGTGGCAACCAACAAACCAGCAGTGCTTGCTCAGGGGGAGAGATAGTAGCTGTCGGTGTGAGCAGCTGCATGGCATGGTGACATGGTGCGGGTAAACAACAGAGCAAAGCGCGTTAGCACAGTGAAGAATTCCCTATACAGCACCACTGGCTAAAAAGTGGGAGTGGCTGCTTTCTCCCTCCCTCCCTCACTGTCTAGCAGTCTGATACACCTACAGACCCCAAACTCCATAACAATATATTTGCATGCAGTTTGCAAGCAAACATGGAAAGAGGATAAACTGAGGGACATTTCCCAGAATACCACCCATAATGCCATACCATTTGGTGCCCCTCCCCATTTCAGTAATAGTGCTGATAAAGCAGTCCCATTATAGACTGCTTGATCTGCACTATTATTGCCAATACAAATTTCTTTTTCACTTGATGCTTAAGAAGGTAAAATAGGCTATCCAGGCAAGTGGAGTGGCATAGTCGAGCAACAGGTGGATGTTACACAGCAGCAAAGAAGAGGTCCTGGTGCATTAGGATACTCTGATTAAGTGGTGCTACTGATCTTTGGGGTACTGAAGCGCCAAAGTACTTGCAACTGGCGATAGTGCTGCTCATTATCATGGTGCACCCATGCTGTTGCCAGCTGGGGAAGCTCACTGCTATCCCGCTTACTGGGGAGGGGGGGTGGATCTTTAACATTGTCATTGGCTCAGTGGGGCTGATCCTTCTCACCAGAGGGAGACATTGAAAATGATGCCACCAGTTCAGCAGGCTTGGTCCCAGTCCCCCTCGTCAGACAGAGGAACATCAAAATCAATGCTGCAAACTCAGTGATGCTAATCTGGGTTTAGCTCATCAGACAGGGGAGCATCAAAAACAATTCCATTAACTGGGGGGGGGGCACTGATCCAGGTCCCCCTCATCAGGCAAGGGAGTATCAAAATCAATGCTGCTAACTCAGTGAGGCTGAGGTGGGTCTCCCTCATCAGACAGGGGAGCATCAAAATCAATCTCACTAACTGGGGGGGGCGCTGATCTGGGTCCCCCACAACAGGCAAGGGAGCATCAAAATCAATACTGCTAAACAGTGAGGCTGAGGTGGGTCTTCCTCATCAGATAGGAGAGCATACAAATCAATCTCACTAACTGGGGGGGGGGGCACTGATCCGGGTCCCCCTCTTCAGGCAAGGGAGTATCAAAATCAATGCTGCTAACTCAGTGAGGCTGAGGTGGGTCCCCCTCACAAAAGGAAGACGTCTACAATATTGCTGCCACATGCAGAATATTGCTGCTGGATCACAAAGTCTGGTTCAGGTCCCCCTCTCCAGATGGGGACAATGAAAACTTTACTGCTGGCTCAATAAACTTGTCTGAACTGAAATCTGGCTTTAACTATGGGGTGTCATTTACATTTATTTTAATTTCTGAACACAGTGCTGTAACAACTGACTAAATTACTACTGTAGAAAACCTGTGTGTCTTGTCTGGCATCTGCAAAGAAACATATCAGGGTGATTGCTGAATCATTTAATTTTATTTCTGTCTTGTAATATCAGACTTCCCCTCCTGTCCTGTTACACTCCACCCCCCATTGTAGTAGAAGCACAAAGCATTATGCAATCAGCACTGCATGATGATACCAAAATGTCACACAGTTTCAGTGAAAACTTTTTGTCTGCCACAAATGGAGGGTGGGGTATACATTTCAGCAGCGAAAACAGTATGCAGGTCCTAAGAGAGAGAGAGAGAGACACGGGGTGGAGAATGCACGACAGAGAAAGCATGAGAGTGAGAAAGAGAGAGAGAGACATTAAGCGACTGAAACCTGAACACTCTGCATCAGCACTTCAGTGAGATACTCAGCATTCCTCTGCTGTTAATAACAGTTTCTGAGCAAAGGTTCTGGCTGCCTCATCCCCTTTGAGCCAGTGAGATTTTCTCTTTCTGACTGAGCTACCATTCCATCTGTGTACCCTGCTGCACAAATACATTCATTAACATGCTGATACTAGATGTCTAGCTGTCCTAGTGCATCAAGAAGCCCACTTGTCAGGTGTGCAGGGACCAACCAAATGGTGGCATGTAAAGAAGCCTACTCAGTGGACATGCAAGGAGCCACCGACAGTGGCACTGAGAATATCCCGCTCAGCACTTCTGTAGGGAGCCACCAAACAGCAGCACTGATAGAAGCCCAATCAGCATGCATGGAGGGAACAACCAAATAGTGATGTGAAAAGGAGCCCACTTAGTGGGCATTCAGAAAGCCACTGAATAGTGGCATTGAAAAAAGACTACTTGGTGGGTATGCAAGGAGCTGCAAAATGGCAGCACTGAGAGAAACCTGCTCAGTGGCCATGCAGGAAGTAGCCAATTGGTGGCACTGAAAGAACCCCATTCAATGGGAATGGAGGGAGCCACTGAACTGCAGCACTAGATGAAGTCTATTCACCAGAAAGTGGAGGAAACACAGAGCCACCGAGCTCTCCATATCAACCACGTACAGTAGCTGTCTGACACACAGACCAATACCTCAATCAATGAATCAAAAGCCTCACAGACTAACTGCCAACTCCGCTGATGAATCCCATCCAAGTAACATGACTCTAAACAGGTAAACATCAGCAGGTGTCAACATGTATGATTCCACCATGCAATAAGCTACAACTACCGGTACAAGCAATCACAAGACAGCATTCAAATCAATCCATTTATTTTATTTATTTATTTGATTACTGGGTAAGATACTCTGATCCCAGGGATCATTTTCAGGCATGACCCAGGCCATTTTAGATGGCCCATCTAACACAACAACAAGAAGAAAGTCAACAGAACACAGTTTCTACAGTTACAGTTGAGAGAGGGTCATAAATGGAGAACATGTAGTAAAAAAATACAGTTACAATTCTCAGATGCTAGGGGTATTACAACTTACCCCTACAGCACCACTGACTGCTAAGTGGGAGTGGCTGCTGTCTCCATCCCTCATTGGCTAACAGCCTGACACACTAACAGACTCCAACACAATAACAACATGTTTGCATTCATATATATGCAAAGATATAAAGAAAAAACAGCAGCAATGTTGAATAGGTAAATACTATGTAAAAGAAAGCTATTTCAAAAGTTGGTGTGTATAAAATACATTTCTCACAGAATGTTAAAGTTACTGGAAAATATAAAATTACCTGAGCTATGTAGAAATGTGTTTAATACCTCAGGAAACTTCTGGCCACAATTACCTTGACTTATTCTCAAACTAGATTGACCATGTTCATCCATGGTCAGCCCCCTGGGCCATTTACTATCAGGGGTAGTCAATGGATAATCATGGTTAAATGGAAACACTGGATATCACCCAAATGGTAGCAGTTGCTGCAGAAACTTCCAGTTAGGGCATTTATCAAGAAAGTAAAATTATTCTTCACCTTATGAATGTGTTATGTTATCCTGAAAGTCCAGCACTGACCGTCATGTCAGCCAAGCCGCGCATAGCCATCTCACACACTCCAGGCAGTGTCCATCATGGGGGGTATGCTAATGAGAGGTACCCACTAATGGCAGAGGTGGTAGCCCTCATTAGTATACCCCATGTGGCAGAAGCCACCTGGTGTGCGTGAGATGGCTGCGGGCAGATCAGCTGACATGACAGTCGGTGCTGGACTTTCAGGATTACATAACACATTCAAAAGGTAAATAAAAACTGCACTCTCTTGCTAAAAGTCATAATTGGGCATTTCTGTGGCAACTGCAGCCATTTGGGTAATATCCAGTGTTTTTCTTTAAAATCATGGACAAACCATGAATGACCGTGGTTGCAGACCATGTTATCACCGTCTATGGGCAGACCATGTATAACCATAGTTTATCCATGAGTAAACCACACTTGAATTGAGTCTATCACTATGTCAGATCATGCCCTGGTGCTCCATGAGTTTGACTTTGGTCTGTACATGTGCACAGCAAAATGGAAGCTGAATGTGTCTTTGTGGGAAGACCCAGTATTTAAAACATAGCTAAGATCTTCTTGTAGTACTAAAAGTTGGAAGGAATTCTGGGTCCTTTAGGTACTGCCCTTTCACTTCATAAACATGGAATAATAAGCACGTAGCCCCCTAACCACTGGACTGGCTTGCATTACTATGAGGCCCTCTAGGATGCAGAGAGGGCCAGCCAGGATTAACAGTTTGTTTATGTTTCTTAGTAAACATGGGACACAGCTATTGATTAAGCATCAAACTTCATTTTGCACTAAATAAACTTCATTGTTCATGCAGTTCTTCCTTCAAGCTGTAGGGGGTTTATTTAACAAAGCACTATAGGGTCTCCTGGGTATAGTAATGCTGTCATACAACATCAAAGTACACTCAAAGGAAACAGAAAATATGGCACAGATACAGAGGTATTTAGCAGCAGTGCAACTCAGGGTGACCATAATTATTCAGGGCCAGCAGAGCAGATCTTACGAGGATTGACTCAAGGCACTGAACAAGTACTCGCTGGAGGCCAGATGAGAGAGGGCTGAGATATGATAGATACCTTCAAGTTCCTGAAAGAAATGAATATGGTAAAATACGAGTAACTATTTAGCATAAGTAGCAGATCAAGAACACTGGGGAGTAAGGGGGAGATTCAAGAGGGAACTGAGAAAGTAATATTTTACAGAAAGGGTGGCAGAGCTGTGGAACAATTTTCCAGCTGATGTGGTGAGCATCAAAACCTTCAATGGTTTCAGACATGGCTGGGACAAAGTGATGAAGGGCTTAGTGGTTGCTCAGGGTGATAGCGGTAAGATGGGGGGCACGGGGCTGGATAGTGTGGGTTAGAACCCTGTATGAACAATAGGTTCTGGGTTTGTTAGGGTTTATGGGCTGACTGGATGGACCAGTAGTCTTTTTCTGCCATCATTGTCTATGTTTCTATGGATACATTGCATGTCTAGTGAGCAAACGCTCAGGGAGCTCCCCTAGGACAGGGTAGAGCACCTTGAAGTGCCAGAGCGTTTGTTCACTGAGCGTGCAATAAATTCACTGCTGCTAAATACCTCTGTATTTGTGCCATATTTTTTGTTTTCTTTGATCTATTTTAACCACCTGAGGCACATTAGGGAGGCAGAAACCCCCTATCTTTTGAAGATAAAGGCTGCTTTTGAAAACTGAACTGAGAACTGGGAAGGACGCACAAACCTGAACTGGAAACTAGAAAACTGGAGGAAGGCACAATCTTGCTCACATTCTGAGGGAGGTGGGCCTTACTTTTAATTTTACAATTGTTTTTGCTTCTCTGAATCAAGAAGGGGTTTGCAATACTGCTCATCTTTTTGTAGATTGCTTACTTTACGTCCAGAGGGATTGAAATACTGTTGATTTGTTTTCTGTGTGTTGTGTTTGGTGGCCAAAATAAGTACCTTAAACACACAAGAGTATTGGCAGTAAGAAAACCACGCCACACTGAAATGCAGGCCTTCTCTTTTACTTCCATTCAGCAGCACATACAAGAGGAGACTGGCTCCAAACACAGGAACACTTACAGGAAGTGCACATTCTCTTAAAGCTGTACTGTCTCTGACATTTCTTAAAGCCATACTACACATAATCCCTCCTTACTTAGCTAGGAAATACTTAAATCTATAATTCGGAAGTAATATGAAACTATTAATGTTATTACTGCAATGTCCCTTTTAGTTAGTCTATGTCATTCGGCTACATCTCTAAAAGTCCATTCTCTTTGGTGGATGTCTTATACATCCTGTCCAACGTAGTAGGACTCGAGGCCATTGCACTGGAATCTGATTAGCATCAGCCACATCTTGTCTCAAATGCTGTGGTTCCACTATCTCTTCCTGTTCTTGTTCTGGAACAAATAATGCTGGATGACTACCCCAGCTCTGGGTATCCCTTTTTTGTTCAGTCTCAATTCTAGTATGTAATTGGTCCACATGGTTTTTCACTCTTCTCTGGTTAGTCAGTCGAACACTATAGACAACAATTCTGAACTTTTTTCCCACCATGCCTTCTAGCCATCTTTTTGGGCCTGCATACATCCTGACCCACACAAAATCATTGGGTTTGAAGGATCTGGTCTTAGGAAGCATTTCAGTTACTGACTTATAGCCTAGAGGGTGAAGAAGATCCAAACGATATATCGCAAGAAAGTCCAAAAGGGCTTTTTGCTTTGCCGTCGGTGTAGTAGAATTAGCTTTGTCCATACTCTTTTTAAAAGTCTGAACCAGGCGTTCCACTTTGCCATTTGAACCTGGATGGTAGGGAGGTGAAAAAATATGGCGGATACCACATTGCTGGCAAAATGCTTGGAATTCAACAAACATGAACTGTGGTCCATTATCCGAGACAATCACTTGTGGGAAACCATGGGTAGCAAAGATAGATTTCAACACTTTAATCGTACTCTCAGTAGTTGTTGAAGATATTTGATGAATTTCTGGCTATTTATTATAAGCATCAGTTAAGAGTAACCACATGGAATTTAAATAGGGTCCCACAAAATCAATGTGCAACCTTTGCCAGGGTTTTTCAGGTTGCTCTCAAAAGTGAACTGGAGCTCTTGCCAGATTTCCCATCGATACAGCACAACCTATGCATCTTTGCACAACGTGGTATATGTCTCTGTCAATGGAAGGCCACCATACATGAAGTCTGGCCAGGGATTTCATTTTAGCAATGCCTGGATGGCCCACATGTAAAACAGTCAGCACATTTGAGTGATAACATTGGGGTACTATGACACGCAATCCCCACAGAAGACACCCCTCAGCAATGGACAACTGCTGTCTCTTTGTAGTGCAGCCGAACAAGTGGTGCCTTACGGCCAACCCTCAAGCGTATACTGATACACTTGTTTCAAAATTACATCTTGACTAATCGCTTTTGCGATGTCCTTGGCTAGTACTGAAAGCTGCTGTAACTGTTGTAGCTTCATTGCACACACAACAGTAGAGTCCTCCATATCTTTGAATTGCACTGGAAAACTGTCTGGCCCCACCTGGTATGCTAATGGCTCCTCTTTAAGTTCCACATCGAACTCCACTTCTCTGGATATTCGTAACCTCAACAAGGCATCCGCATTTCCATGCTGGTCCATTGGCTGGTATGTAACCTTGAAATTATAGGCAGACAAAATTAATGCCCATTGTTGAAGTCAGCTAGTGGCTGTCTCTGGAATTCCTTTTCCTGGACTGAAAATTGTCACTAGTGGCGTGTGATCCATCTTCAGGTGAAACTTGCAACCTAGCAAGTTTTGGTGAAATTTATGGACTCTGAACACAATTGCTAATGCCTCTTTCTGAATCTGGGCATAATTCATTTCAGCTGCAGTGAGTTTGCGTGAAGCATGGGATTCGGCTTCTCCACTCCTTCTGGATCTGTATGGAAAAGGACAGCTCCTATACCCACAAGACTAGAGCATTACAGGTCAATGTGATAGGTAAGTTAGGGTCATAATGAGTCAAATTATTCACATCAGTCAGAGAGAGAGCTTGATGGCTTGAACTGCCTTACTGTGGCCGTTGGTCCACTTTCACAAAGTACCCTTCTGTTACAGTTCATTTAGGATAGCACATTTAGTGGCTAAGCCAGGTATGAAACGGTCATAGTAGCGTACCATACCCAAGAATGTGCGCAACTCTGAAACATTCTGTGGTTCAGACATGCGCACAATGGCTTCCACCTTTTCATCATTCGGACAAATTCTGTCTTTGTCAATAGTGTGACCTAAGTATGTGACACTTGGTTGACAAAATTGGCATTTTCTCTCCTAAGTCTGAATTCACTATGTTGCAATCTCTCTAAAGTCTTTTTTAAGTTAAGTGAATGTTCTACTTCTGTCTTGCCCATGATAATGATGTCATCCAAATAACAAGCAACACCTGGTATATCACCCACCATTTGCTCAATCACTTTTTGAAAAATAACAGGTGCGGAACTAAGGCTAAAACATAACCATTTGTACTTGTACAGTCCTTGGTGTGTATTAATCACTACCAATTTCTGAGAGTCTGTATCCAACTCCACTTGAAGGTATGCATCAGCGAGGTCCAGTTTAAAGAACCTCACACCACCATTCAGTCTATGAAAAAGTTCCTCTGGTAAGGGTAAAGGAAATACATCTATGCTAAGTATTGAATTAAGTGTCACCTTAAAATCTCCACATATTCGAACCTTACCACCTAGTTTAGATACCACCACAATTGGAGTGGCCAGATCTGAACTTGAAACCTTTTCCAGCACACCCGCTTTTTCCAGTCTGTCCAATTCTGTCCCAGCGACTGGTTTAAAGGCAAAAAGGAGTTTCCGTGGTTTACAAAACTTAGGGACTACATTAGGCTTTGTAACTAGCTTGGCTTTAGATGTTGTGCAACATCCCAGGTCTTTCCACAACTCTGGATACATGTGTAAAATCTCCCCAAGCTTGAGTGGAATAATGCTTTGTGGTACCTGGACAGCAGCAAGTAGCCGAAAATCTGCTGGATCAACGTGAATGTTTAGAAGAACCTGGGCATCTCTGTCCAAAATGTTGACACCCTTTTTTGAAACCAGAAAAGTTAAAGGTGTACCAGGAGAATCAGTCCTGCGTACCAACATGGTAAACGGGCCCAGTGGCTGAATTGGTTTCCCTTCAAATGAATGCAGAAACTTATTACAAGGAGACAATGGTGGCTTATCCAGATCAGACCATGTTTGATGGTTAATAAACAGGAGAAGCAGAGTCTACCATTAAATGCAACTCATGCCTCAATTGTGACAACTGAAGTAACAAATAGTAAGGAGGAACCTCTTTAGTCTGCATTTGTGGTGCAATAGAAACCACCACACTGTCTGGGCTCTCTGAACTGACTACCACAGTTCTTCTGCTCCTGCAAACCTTAGCAACATGCCCTTGACGTTTACATGCATGACACTGAACTTCTCTAAATTTGCGCTGGTCCCTGCTATGCTGAGATGACCCACATGATGCACATTTGTACTGGTCATGCAGTTTGGGTGGAGTGGTTGAATTTTTCTTTGAAAACAGTGGCTTAGACTTAGGTTTGAGTTTTTTCAATTTGGGGTTTATTGCAGCTACTCGTACCTCATTTTAGTGTCCATCTTAGCATGTGCATCCTTTTCTGCAGCCTCATACATTTGTGCTAACTGTAAAAGTTCCTCAGTAGACTTCTTTACACTTACAGAAAGTAATTGCTGAATAAGATGTTCATTATTCAACCCCATAACAAACTTATCAGCTAGATTAGATTCAAGATGCTCCCTGCTCCACTCACATGTGACAGCTAAGCGTTTGATCTCAGCCAAATACATTTGTAATGACTGACTTAGTTTCTGGTGGTAACTGTAGAATTCATACTGTTCAGCCCTTGGAAAAGTTGTCAAACTGTATTGTGCATTCAATTTAGCCTTTAGCTCTTGATATGACAAATCCTCGGGCCGGTCCGGTGCACACAGACTGCATAACAGTTTGAAGGTTTCACTCCCCAAGAAAGTACAAAAAGCAGCTCGAATAAGCTTATCCCGTTGCTCATCATTAGCAGCTTGTATGGCAGGATTAAGTAATATCTATACTCAATTACTGGCCGCCCCACATCAGGGTGTGCTAATGCAGCCCCACGTAAATGAAACAACTCATAAAAAGCCAGCACTACCCACCACTGAAAAGGGCAAAAGACACACAGTGACTGTCCAGATAAATGCAATTTAATAATACAGCCTCAAACACAAAAAGTATAAAATCCACAGACCTTCAAAATGCTTCAGGAAGTGTGAGGCTACTGCGAAACTGGTAAAAGTCAGTTGGGCCCTGCCCTTGTCTTTCCAGCCTGTGCTATCAGCATTTTGAAGGTCTGTGGATTTTATACCTTTGTGTTTGAGGCTGCATTATTAAACTGCATTAAAAGGCTCCAGGCTGAGTTAGCTAGGTTACAAGGGATTTCCTCCCCCATCCAGGGGCCACCAAGTCTACACCCATTACCTCAAAGAAGGACCAGCAAAAGCAGTGTGTGGACTACAGGGGGCTCAGGGAGGGTCAGGTAGGTGGATCAAAAGCACATCCCCCACCCAGTGCAATTAAGAAACTCCTACACAGTTTTGGAGGAGTGGGAAGATCCCACTGGGACACCTGAAGTTGTAACCTTGGTGGACGAGCAGGTTTGACAGAAGAGTTCCCCACAGGCTGATGAAAGAGGACCTTATCCACTAAATATTGGTTTAGATTGCCCTTCTTATATCTTAAAACTTACGTAATTGGGTCATCCTATATGGCAACCTTCAATGAAACAACAATTTCATAACATAGGATAAACTCCACTCATACAAAGTATTCTTATTTAGCTTGAAAGCAGCTCTTCTTTATTTTTCAAAATTCACACCAAACATTCTGGGCAACAGTTTCGTAGCCAAAACGTCACTTCTTCATGCCCTCATATACAGCGTTGTTTTTCTGATTCTCCTGTTAATTTACTTGATGTTTCAATATAGTACTCCATATGAATCTATTTAAATGCAAATCTTACTACTCTTTAGTCCTTGACTCATGCCATTCTATTTTCCTTTGGAGGGTGAAAAGGAAGAAGACCCCAAAGGAAGAAGAGGCTTCTCCTAGTAAGGGACTCCATAGTTCAGGGAGTGGAACTAGAGACAGGAACAGTGGAGGAAAGGGATGTAAGGTGTCTACAAGGAAGCAAGGCATAGAGTGACAGGAAGAGGATCCAGAGAATTGCTAAAGCAGTTGCAAGGCAGGGGAAGCTTGATGTCATTGTCCATCTGGGGACAAATGACCTGGCTGGGACAGGGGTGGGCTGATCTTGGTCCTCCTCACCAGACAGGGGAGCATCAAATTCAATGCTGCAAACTCAGTGATGCTGATCTGGGTCACCATCACCAGACAGGGGAGCATCAAAAACAATCCTACTATCTTGGGGGGAGGGGGGGCTGATCCAGGTCCCCCTCATCAGGCAAGGGAGTATCAAGATCAATGCTGCTAACTCAGTCAGGCTGGGGTGGGCTCCCCTCACAAAAGGAAGATATCTGCAATTTTGCTATCACATGCAGAATATTGCTGCTGGCTCACAAAGGCTGGTTCAGGTCCCTCTCACCAGATAGGGACAATGAAAACTTTACTGCTAGCTTAGTAAGCTTGTCTGAGTTGAAATCTAGTTCTAGCTATGGGGTGTCATTTACATTTATTTAATTTCTGAACACAGTGCTGTAAAAACTGGCTAAATTACTACTGTGCAGAATATGTTTATCTTGTCTGGCATCTGCAAAGAAACATATCAGGGTGGTTCCAGTTGTGTCAGTTTTTATTTATTTATTTAACGGACTTTAGGCATTCTGGGAACTGCGGTGCTGCCCCATCTGTAGGCACCTCTCTGGGCTGAGGGAAGAGATTGCCAGCCTGCAGGCTGAGTTAACTAGGTTGCAGGGGATTTCCTCCCCCATCCAGGGGCAACCAAGTCTACACCCACTACCTCAAAGAAGGACCAGCAAAAGCAGTGTGTGGACTACAGGGGGCTCAGGGAGGGTCAGGTGGGTGGATCAAAAGCACATCCCCCACCCAGTGCAACTAAGAAACTCCTACACAGTTTTGGAGGAGTGGGAAGATCCCACTGGGACTCCTGAAGTGACATCATGCACCTGACTGCAATGTAGCTTCAGAGGCTCTCACCAGGATTGGCTAAAAACCTTCATATTTGTTGCTAATTTAATCCAAAACTTGAAAAAACTGCAGAGGAAGGTTGCATTATGCCACGGAGAAGGAGGATGAATAATTTCACGCCTGTGGATGCCCAAGATGCTGAGAGATTTTCGGTTAGGGACTCCAAGAGGGAGCGCTCACAGGCCTCTACATCCTCGAGGCATGGCCAAGCAATCCGAGACAACCAACCCTATCCATCTTGCAGCGCCAAATGACACAAATGCTAGTGGAATTAAGGGACTTCTGCAAAGAAATAAGGTCAATCACTGCAGCGCTGTGAAACAATATTGGCAAGCTAGAGAAGTGCCAAGAAAGCACCGAGACACAGATTACAGCAATTGAAAAAAGAGTAGACTACAACGAGAGAGATATTGTGCAGCTGCACCAGATTGCCAAAACCCTTCAGGACAGAGTACAGGATGCGGAAAGTCAGAACCGATGAAACAACATACACATTTCGGGGATCCCTGAAGGTGCTGAGGGTCCAGACATGATTTCCTTTGTCCAGAAATTGCTCCGAGATGTCCTGTGCCTTCCAGAGACAATTACCCTGGAACCATACCTCTCAACTGTCCCTGATTTTCAGGGATGTCCCTGATTTTGCCTCAAAATTTTACTCTGTCCCTCCTAAAAATTGTGTTTCTGTGACCAAACAGTGGGGGTTATAAGCACAAACTAATGTCAAACATTAAAGTTATAGGCTTGTTTTTCTTTAGAAAATGCATTTTACGCTAAGCCCTTTATTCTACCAGCTTCCTGAATGGATATCTCAAATATTGAAGAAGTGTCCCTGATTTTGGTACTTTGTCCCTGATTTTTTTAGGCCTTGTCCCTGATTTATTAGGCAGGAGGTTGAGAGGTATGCCTGGAACTAGAGTGAACGCACAGGACTCTCAGCCCAAAGCCATCACCTAATGCTAAGCCGCACACTGTGCTTGCTCGCTTCCTTGGTTTTCAAGAGAAGGAAACCACTATCCATGCTGCCTGGAAGAAAGGAACAATATTATTCTGGAACCGGCGCCTGTACTTCGAGAACAACTATGTCCCCAAGGTAATGGCCAGGCGCAAGGAGTACATCTCCATCATGAAATCCCTGAAAGCGGCAGACCTCTACTTCAGGACACCCTACTCTGCCAGGCTAACAGTTTTTTTCCTGAAGACCCCCTTTCATTTGTGTCAGCGACTGCAACAACAGAGGAACTGAAGATCAGGGGAATTGACATCCGGCAGCGCCAGGCCCCAGCCAAGACCTCGCTAGCGAGAAAGTCATCCCTAAGGCTTTGAATGGGGAATCAGTGTGAGGTATGATGCCGGCAGGGGGATGATACCATACAGATGACAGCTGAAACCCTGAGTACCCAGCACACACCCTCCACATTGGGCACCCAGGAGAAGGCCCGTCCCTCCCCATGTTGAGGTTGCTCCCTAGTACCTGTAGGAACCCAGATGCTCACCCGCCTGGTTGCTTCTTCTTCACCCAGGTAAAAGGCCCAGTTCTTTGAACGCTGATGCCAGTGGGTGAAAGGGGATTTGGGCCGACATAGGCACTAGCCTGGAGCTGCTCCTGAACAGTGACAGAACTTTAACATGGAGCAGCATGGCCTAAACCTTCCCAAGCAACTGCCATACTGAAGACTGTGCCTCTGCTGGACAATGCAAATGATGCCTCAGATAAATGTTTCAGTTTTATATAGCTACTTACCTCTTCCCCCTTTCTCTTCCCTTGCTGCGTTAGCTGTATTGTAAAATGTTTTTATCGCAACCGCTAACATGAGCTCTCCTTCTGTCCACCCATCCCCCCTTCCCCTTGTCTGTTCTCTCTCTCTCTCTCTCTGCTGCAGGACTGCCTTGGAACAAAGCACCTCTACCTCCCTAACATGTAAGGAGACTTATCCTTTTCTTTTCCCTTTCTTAACCTTTTAATAACTTACATTGTCTCCAAAGGTTGTCGAATGGGGAGGTAGGGAGTGGGATTAGGGTGAGGTGGGGGCTTGGGGGGACGTGGCCTTAGGTGACTGATGCCATTGCGACTGCTGAGGTGCATGGCGCACTGGCTGTGACATGGATAATTAAGGCATGGAGCACCTTAGACACACAGCATTAATTAAAATAAAACTAAAATGGCAGCCATGCACCACCTGATGCGCGAGATGGTGGAGGTTCACACGGAGGACAATGCCCATAATCCAGACTCCCCCTCAGGATGTTCGGGCTGAGATAGGCAGTATCTGTGGGGCTATTCTGAGGATCTGAAAGGCTCCCAGGTCTCCTCTCCCCCTTACTATGAATGACAGCGTGGCTGACGCCCCCCCCTTTTTTTGTCTGTCTTTTCTCCCTCTTCATTTCCCTTTTCTTCTTTAACGCCCTTCTCCTTCCTTCTTCCCTTTCTCTTTACCTCCATCCCTCACATCTTCCTGCACACTTCACAATAACAGGATAATATTTTGACTATGGTACTCCAGGGCTGCATCTGGCTCCTATAAGGTGCTCAGTCATGCAAAGGACATGATTACAAACTAGGTATTCACTGGAGCTTAATCAGAAGTGTCAATGAACTTTTTAAATAAAGTTATAGATTCCCTAAAGGGAACGCTGATAGTGGTGGGGATTTTAATTTGGCTCCTTCTCCTCAAATGGACATTTCATTTCCTCAGGCCTATCGATCGTCTAGCACTCTTAAATATCTTAAGGCAACTCTTTCTCGCCTGGGTATAGATGATGTCTGGAGACGACTCTTTCCTTCAGCCATGGGTTTCACTTATTACTTGCCCCACTTCCATACCTACTGTTGCTTGGATTATTTTTTTATCTCGCGTGAACACCTTTCACTAATCCAAGACTTAACTCTTGGACCCCATATATTGTCAGACCATCACTCACTTACCCTTAAAATAAACCTGGGTAAACCCCCCAAAACAAAGCTATGGTGACTGAATCCTTCTCTTCTCCAGGATCAGGAATATATAGATTATATGTATACCAAAATCCCCCAAGTGCTAAAAGAAAATGACCAAGATGAAATATCCAACCCCATAAAGTGCGATACTGTGAAGGCGGTAGTTAGGGGGGAAACTATAGCTTTCTCCTCTAGAAAGAGAAGAAGGCTGGAGGCATCTTATAAAAATTTAGTTGAGCAACTTCAATCTTACCAACTTCTTTACAGAGAGGGGGATAAAATAATGCAAAGGAAAATCAGGGAAATAAAAAAAGAAATACAGAATATTATGGATCTCAAGGTAATTCAAACTCTTACATACCTTAAACAATCTAATTATGAAGGGGGGGGCTAGAGGAGCTCAGATACTAACCCATAAACTACGGAACAGAAAACGGACAGCAATTATTCTTAAAACTAAACATCCGGTAACAAAGAATCTTTCTCATAAAGACAATCACATCCGCTCTTCCTTCTTCTCCTGTTACCAGGCACTATAAGCCCAACCAACAGAGACCTTACAGCAAGAAGACAGAAATACTTTTCTTTCCCAGCTTGCTCTCCCAATACTCACAGACTCCCGGCAGTCAGCCCCGTAGGTCCCAATAAGCCCACAGGAAATCCTAGGCCATATCAAACCCCTGAAACCAGCCAAATGCCCCGGCCAAGACGGATTTACCTCGGAATGGTACCAGAAATTAACTGGTCTTCTTCTTCCCTCTCTCTTATTCACTTCTAGGGTGGTAGCAGAGGGTGACCCCCCCCCATCCAGGAATTCTGCAATAATAACCCCCTCTTCTTAAACCAGAGAAAGACCCCACTGATACGGCCTCATACCGCCCCACTTCGATTTTAAATGTAGATTACAAAATCTACATGGCCATTTGGGCTTCCAGATTGGAACTCTCCTTCCCAAACTCATACACCCTGACCAGGCCGGATTTATGAAACTCCAAAGCACGTCAGACAATACCAGACGCACCATGCTCCTCTTGGAATATATTCATTCTAGACAAATTCCTTCAGCTATATTGAGTCTAGACGCTGAAAAGACATTTGACTGTGTGCAGTGGGATTTTTTGTGGGACACACTTAGGGACTATTCTTTCCCGGACTCTACACTAGCATGGCTTCAAAATCTGTATTCCCAACCAAAGGCTTTTATTCGAATTAATGACTCACTTTCCTCTCCACTCTCAATTCACCAAGGCACTAGGCTGGGTTGCCCACTATCCCCTCTTCTTTTTGCTCTTTATATGGAACCTCTAGCAGCAGCTCTACACTTACATTCTGCTATAGAAGGATTACCCTTTGGACAAAAAATGTACAAGGTCTCGTTCTTTGTAGAAGACATTTTGCTAACCCTTCTTTCCCCAGAATCTTCCATACCAGCGGTGTGGGAAGTTCTACGGAAATTTGAAAGACTGGCTAACTTGAAACTAAACAAAGCTAAGACAGGCATCTTAATGCTTTACTTCATTCCTTCTAACGATCTGAGAAAAGCCCTGCCTATTAAGTGTTGAGGGACTAAAATCAAATACCTCGGAATTTATATTCCTAAAAACCTAATACACCTAGAGGTGGTTAATTATGAACCCATCTCTCTCCAAATCCAAGAGGACTTACCTAAATGGGAACAACTTAAGCTCTCTTTCTTCCAGCTTATCGACACTATTCGCATGGTCATTCTCCCAAAACTTCTTTATCTTTTTCAATTCATCCCTACGTTCCCTCCTCCCTTCTACTTTAGCTCATGGGAGAAAATGATTTTTTCCTTTATCTGGGACGGACAGAGACTGAGGGTTAGAATTTCTCTCCTTTACCTTCCGTTGTCCCGTGGCGGGGTTAAGCTTCCTAACCTAAAGTGGTACACCTTAGCTGCCTTTCTGAAGATCTTTTTCTTATGGATTTCTCCTAACAACCATTATATTTGGAAGGACATTGAGATCCATATTAATGATTTACACGATATTGAGAAAATAGTCTTCGCATCTAGAGAAAAGGCCCCCCCCCCCTTTGAGATCTTACAAACTTCTCAGCCCAAATTTTTAAATTTGGTATGCCTTAAAACGAAAAAGCATGGCCGCCCACCAGCACAATGGTTGGATTTCTGTCTGCGATGCCGGCAATCCAGGTTCGGGAATGGACTCGGTCCCTGGAGGGCCAGCCAGGGGAGGAGGAGGATGGAGTGTCTGGGGACAGCTCTCCTTCTCAGGGGAGGGTGGGATGGGCACCGGCACCTGCTGGCCCCTGGCGGAGACTGGGAGCACAGCAGGGATGTCAGGGTACATTGCTCAGGGGGAGTGGCAGACGTCAGCGTATGTCTTGATGTCAGGACGCCACTCCCCACAGAAAACCAGGAAACGCTTCCTGGCTGGCCGGATGACGGTATCTCTGTCCTCCGCTACCACCGATCCCATCACCAACACATTTCAGTGAAACATCGGGCCAATAGTGAAATGTGCTGGCCACCGACACCAGTGCTTTTCCCTTCAGAGGAGGGGGACCCATCCAGCGAAGGGATATGCTGGGTTACCTGTGGGGGTTCGCAATATGAGCTTGGTAGCCGGCGTTGGGATGGTGCAGGCAGTCGGTATGTGCATAGGAGACCCAAAGGAGTGGGCAGCCAGGAAGGGGGAAGGTGCAAAAAAAAAAAAAGTGTTTTTAAACAAACTGTATTTTTTCATACACTACTCTCTTTGGATGCTAGCTTTTTCCTGGCCAATCTTGATTTGACATTTGCACAATGGTGGACATTAGGCCTCAGCTATTGCCACCAATTTATAAACCAAATGGGCATTATCTCTTTTTCTGAACTTCAACTCACACACTCTCTACCTGATCGTGACTTGTTCCCCAGGTGAGAAAGATTTTACAGCTAGCCGCCCAACTCCCCCTCCCCATACTATGGGTTATATTAAGAGACTCTCTGAATGGAAACCCTTGGACGAGGCTAATTGGCCATATATATAGACTGCTAAGGGAGTCTCTTGGAGACTGCATCCAATCAGTCCTCGACACATGGAACAAAGACCTAGAACAAGAAGTCCCCTTTTTACAATGGGAAAGTGCATATATGGAGGGGAGTTCTCATGGAAGTCCCATTCAAGATATTTTCTAGCCCCAGCCATCTTGGCAAAATATCTTCCAGTCACCTGTGGGCATTGCTGGAGAGGGTGTGGTTGCACTTTATCAGGGTTGGGGCATATTTTCTGGTTCTGCTCTTAACTAACTCCCTTTTGGTGTTCCCTTCAGCTTGAGCTACAGGGCTGCCTGGATGAAGAACTAGAACTAACGGCTGAAATAACTATTCTGTCTATCTACCCCCCTCATAGGCCAAAATGGGAATGCATCCTATTACCAACCTACAATCTAGCAGCTCGAAAAGCCATTACATGCAAGTGTATGTCTACTGACACTCCATCGGTGATGGACTGGTGTCAAAGTAATTATGGAAATCTACAAGCTAGAGCACTTAACAGCTAAAATGTACAATAAGTTGGCTTCATTTGAACCCAAATGGCGCAGATGGATTATGCATTTGGCTTTGGTTGACCCAGAGTTCATTCCATGAGGGAGGGGCTAGGCCGGGACAAGTAAAGGGGGATATCTGATTGAAACCAGGTGGAGGAGGGCCGCCTACTCTAAATGTCACTTCCCTTCCCTTTCCTCCCTTTATTTCGGGACAAGGCTATGGAGAGCCCATACCCTTTCTTTATTTTAGATATAAATGGAGGTGTATTTCGTGTGAACCAGTGTATGATTTTGTTTCATGAGAATTGATGTATAGTAATGCCATAGAAGACGAACTTGAAGAAATCAACAATTTGTATTGATTTGTCTCACTCAATAAAAATGAAATTAAAAAAAAAAAGACGTAATAATGGAAATATCTGATACAGGTCAGGGATCGGATGCTGTGCCTCCCCCGCCTTGGTGGTTGGGAAATAGAAAGCTGGGAACTCTTCCAGGCAGACTCCCAGGTGTGGGCACTGGGTATAGACACTGGAATGGACGTGCTCCAGATGGGGGGGAATCCCTGAGTGGAGGCACCTAACCCAGTTGGGTTTGACTGATGCAGGGTGGGGGAGCGCACCACCCCAGACCCTGGTGGGAAGGGGGAAAATAAAGCATCTGATGAAGGAACATGGATTTGAGCATCTAAAACTTCACACCCTAGAGCACTGAGGTAGAGCCTGTAATAGATAACTGAGTGTCTCTTTCTCTTCCACCCCTTCACCTAAGCACATACTACCCAGAGGGGGCAAGTGACACACCGGCCATAGAGCAGCTGTGATGACAAGCTCAGCAGAAGGAAACTCATCAAGCACACCTGTCGGCAAGGCGTAAACCTCCTTGTTGGAGATCAGCTGCAATGGCATACTCTCACAGGGAGGGTGAGCCCCAAGGGTAACCCACACTGCAGGCTGAAGGGCAGCTGGTAACTCCTGCTGACAGGTAAAAAGGTACATTGTCATGACCTGAGGTACTTCCAGATGGGGGTGGTGGAGCCGTTTGGCAGGTGGGGGGGACAGTTGGGGGGGCTGAAAGAAAAGTATTAGTTGATACCATTGCATTTAATCGAATTGTACAAACCGAGGGGCTCAGTACCTACCGGGAGCCAAAGGGTGTGAAGCTGAGTTTAATACATGTCTCACATTCTGAGGGACCCCCCCATGCCATATCCCCTCAACGACTGCTGGTGTCCCCTCAGCCCTCCTCCCCCAGCCTAGCTCCCCCCCCCCCAGTGGGCCTGACCTTCTATAGATGCCAGGAAATGCTTGCCTGCCCTTCCCCCACGGTTACACCCACATATAGGTGGCAGATATATATTAGTCCTATTGAGAGCCTGTCCCCCTACATTGAGATTCAGACCAGCACTTATGGGAGACCGCCATACAGACATCCTTCCCCCCTCTCCTATAAGGTTGCTGAGATGATGTGGCCAATCCTGGAGAAGCTGGTGACATCCCAATACCCCCCACCCATACCCCAAGACACTACAGGTGTCAGGAGGACACTCGGCTGAGTCTGTCCCTCCCAGTAAGGTCTTCACCTGACACGCAGGATCCCTGGTATGATCCTGGCCAATGGAAGTACAAGTTATTTGATTCTGGTTTTGACAGCCCAGTTGGCTGCTAAGTGTCTACTCTGGACAGCGTCCAGTATTCTCAGTTGTGATCACCTCTCCACAGTTAAAACCTAAATCCACCCCCCCATACTCCACTTGGACAAAAAGGTAATTTTATGTCTTTTTATCTTACTGTTTGGTATATGCCTATGTTTTTCACAATCTTTGTTAAAGGTCAACATGATTTACAACATAAAACTTGGGAGACCTGGAGTGGGGCCGGTCCATGGAGCGGAGCAGGGAGTGAGATCCCTTGGCCGGAGAACAACCTTAATCTTTCATCTGCATTTTACACTGTGGACCATGGGGTGCTTCTCAGGCACCTGAGGTTCATCTGTGGCCTGTCAGGTACAGTCCTCAGGTGGTTTACATCCTTCCTCACTGGCAGAACTCAGAGGGTGGTGTCGGGGATTTACTCCTCTGACCCAGTCTCCCTGTTATGTGGGGTTCCTCAGGGTTCGGTGTTGTCCCCCATGTTGTTCGCAGTGTACATGCTCCCTCTCTGAGACATTGTAAGAAGGTATGGGCTGAGCTTTCACTGCTATGCTGATGATACTCAGCTCTACCTTTCTTTTGTACCCAACCAGAATAGAGCTCTCTCGGTGTTTAACAACTGCCTTGCCGAAATCCAGGATTGGATGAATTCGAGCTTGCTGAAGTTGAACTTGGAAAAGACTGAGGTGTTGGTTGTGGACCCAGGGCGCTGGATAGAGGGGTTGGGGGTAGGTTTGCCTTCGGGACTTTATCTTGGGGGTGTGCCACTCCTTAACTCTGAATGGGTGCGAAACCTGGGGGTGATCTTTGATGAAGGGCTGACTCTACGATCACAGGTGTCGGTAGTCGTCAAATCCTCTTTTTATCATCTGAGGAACATCTCGAGGGTTAAACACCTTGTTCCGTCTGGCGATCTCCCTACGTTGGTCCACGCCTTTGTGTCCTTGTGCCTGAATTATTGCAACACTCTTTACCTAGGGCTACCTGGGGTTGATATCAGCCGCTTGCAGCTAGTGCAGAATGCTGCAGCCCGGTTATTGATGGGGAATCCTCAGTCCTGTCATATTCCTCTGGTGCTGCACGAACTGCACTGGCTGCCTGTGCAGTGGTGGATCATTTTTAAAGTCAGACTTCTGACTTATAAAGCCCTACATGGACAGGACCCAGGCTACCTAAAAGCGCTTCTGATTCCTTACTGCCTGGGGTGATTGCTCCGTTCGGCCAACAAGGGGTTGCTAGAGATTCCAAGGGTTGCTTTAAAATCTTCTGGGGCCCGTGCATTTATGTATGTGGCCCCAGCCCTTTGGAATTATCTACCCCGCCGGTTATGGGAGTGCGCGACCGTGGAAGGATTTAAGCAGGCTCTTAAAACATATTTATGGAACCAGGCCTATTCTGTATGATTTCATGTTGTTTTATCAGATTTTATAAATTTAGGGCTATGCCCGTGGGTAAGTGAGGAAGAGCTCCTCCCCCACCCCTATTTAAACTAGCAGGCTGTGCACTGCCTGTGGAAACAAGTCCTTTTCGCTGCCATGCCGTTGATGGTCCGTAGCTGCTCTCTTTGTTCTTTGTCCCCCGTTCTTTTGTTTGTCCTGCCTGGCTTCGTTTCTTTTCTGTTGTTCCCCCCACCACCCCTTCTCTTCCTGTTCCTGGTGTTTCGTTTTCATCCCTGTGTCTTTTTGGGGGGATTCTGTGGCTCGTTTCTTGAGTGCTGTGTTTCCCTGCCCTATCTCACACTTTCCTGTTGCACACTTGCCTTCCTGTTTTCTCCTCCATTTCCTCCTTCGAGCAGCCCCGGCTCCATGCCCAGTCCTTTGCCGCTTTTCGGTCTTCTTTCCTGCAGCTGCTTGTTGGAGCTTCCAATCCGACCTCGCTACCACCGACTGTGGAGCTACATACCTCCCCACTGCTGCCATGCCTCCTTTCTCGGTGCCGTCACGCCTACCGCTGAACCCTGTCTGCTTGCAGCACATAACCAATTCATTCTGGCAGCTGATTTATTAGACTCTTAAGCATAAGGGAACGAACATGCAACAACGAACTGTCTTGCTAAGTCCTGTAACATTGCGGCTGTTGCCATTCACTTTTCTGCTCTGCTAGACACTCTGCTGGACATATTCTTATGGAAGCCTGCAAGCTCACTTCGGGCGGCACATCTAAGCCATGCTTGGTAAATTAACTATAGGCTTTCTCCACACAGGAAGTAATAAAGACTCCATATTTTATTTATCAAGATCCAGCCCTGTTTTTCCTCATGCTGGGACTTGCTGGGTATTCCTTTACTACGGGCTGCTGGTATCTCGGCTGGCCAGGGCACTTATTGGGACTACCATTCTGTACTTGGCTGCTTCCTACTCATCCTGTTTTCCCATGGTAGCAATGCACCTTCCTGTGGTCCGGCAGACTGTTTCCTCTACTGTACCTGGCATTGTTTCTACATATGGATTTATTCAATTGCTTCTTATTTACAGCAACGCCGAACTAGTTATGGCCCCATGTGCACCATCGTATGAGTCTGATGATTGTTGTTCTCTTGTTGCATACGTCCAGATCCTCTTGTTTGCACTTTTGTCCCCTAAGAAGCATGCTGCACCAGGTGGCCCTCCGTGACAGGACCTCCAGTTCTGCTTGCTTATATGGGGTCAAGCATAAGTCACTCACTCCCCTTCGCCTGGCCTACATGGGGTCCAATCGTTCTGCTAGCCATGCTGGGGCTTCCCTGGCAAGCATTTACTGCTCCTTTGCTACCCTACGTGTGGGTTTGCGATCCTGCTAGCCTTCGTGGTGCCTAGCTGCCGCCTCTAGTCCTTCCTTCAGCTGACCTACGTGCAATCTAGCCGCTCATCCTACCCCCGTATAGGCCTAGCTGCTCATGTCTTTGGCCTTTGGACTCCTGTCATGCACTTCTGTCATGCGCCTCATCATTGCATTCCTCACTCTGCTCCAGATCCCTCCTGCAGACCATCATCCAAAGTTCTCCATCAGGATTGGACACTCTCTAGGATATCTTGTCTTCAGCTATGCCAATCGAGTTCTGGATGGCTTCAGCTCCCACCATGCCTGTTCAACCTCTCCAGCTGTTCAGGATCCATCGGTGCTCCATTATGGATTTTTCTGTCGCACTATGTCTTAGGATTTGCCTTACTGTCCCTGGATGCTTCCCATATTGCTTTGCTTCGTTTGGACTTATCACTACTACTCACTTTCCGGCTGACCTACAAGTAGTCCCGCCGTGCACGCTTACCCCTCCAGCTGACCTACATGTGGTCCAGCTGCACATGCTAGCCTTTGTGGGACTTAGCTGCCATCCTATACTTACCTTACCAGCTACCTATGCAGAATCCAGCTGCGCATGCTAGCTTTCATGGAGCTAGATGCCACTCTTTACTTATGCTACCTTACCAGCAGATCTCTTCTGATCCAGTTACATGCTACCCTTCTTAGGCTCAACTACTACTCTATTACTCACTGACCGCTACATGCTGTTAACGTACCTCATATGGTCCTACGGCTGACCTACACGTGGTCTAGCCACACTTTTCTATCATTGGGCTAGCTCCCCTTCGTTCCCATGGATGCTTCCTACAGAGTTACTTTAGTCATTCGGACCTACCTTTCCAAATATGCTCCCTAAAGCTTTCACCTTCCATTGGATTATTTCTGGAGTACATCAAGATATATGCTTCAATTCTCTGGATGCTCCTCGCCATGCTACTTCAACTCCCGAAGTTACTACTACCGTCTCTGCCAGGACTCCCTGTTGACCTTTATTCCATACTGTCTTTCTTAGTTTAACTGATACCTAAGACATTGATTCACTACAGTTTCAGGATGCTTATTACCTCTCGTTGAGTTGCCAACTCTTCCACCGAGGTCTCTTCTCTACAATCCTTGCCATCCTCGATCTTCAGATATTTCAGTCTACAGCACCATTCTGCTCTCATAAGTCTGCCTTAAAACTACAGTACTACTCCACTAAACTGACTCAGGATATGCTGCTATTACAATATTATTTACAATTTATTCCTCACTACGTCGCTGTTAATTTCCATTACATCATCTACCACAGCTCTGCAAACTGCCTCGCCCACGGGGCCGGAGGTTCGCCTTTGCTTTTCGCCTGACCTGCACCCCTACAGGCCCGGAGGTCCTTTGCTCCTATTTTACTGCACCATAATCACCTACTTCTATGACCTGCTGTGCCCACTGGGCCAGGGGTTTAACACTTTTACTCTATACCTGCCTCGCCCAGCTCGGGACCTGAAGATTTGCATATTCTACTATACGCCTACCTGCCGCCATGTCAGCCAGCCCTAGGAGCTCCTTTACTATAGACTCACATCTGGTTTGCTTAGCCATTTGTCATCTATTCTTTGGATGCTTCTGCCCTGCCACTTTCAGTCTTATGAAATTTCTTCTACTGCACTCTTGCCAGGACACTTAGTTGAGCTTATCCAGAAGACCTTCAACATCCTAATTTATGCTCTAATGCTTCTTGGACCCTGACACTGCTACTTCATTTGACCAGCCTCTTTAGTCATCATCATCTATGACTCATAAGCTCGACTATTCAGGACTCGTGAGAATATTCGTACAAAGTCAATTCTAGCTAATGTACCCTTCTGGCTTTGAAACATGGATATCAATATCGTTACGCATCCATTTGGATCCAGACGAAGCTCTTCGATTCCTGTGCTATTTCCATTCTTCATACCCCTCGCTGTATACAGTTCATAAGCTATGCATACTACTTCCTGCTCTGCGTCTGCATCATGCAGCTTTACTTACTACTACATCTGACCTATGGACAGGTCCACTTGTTTCCATTGCTTGCTCATATTACCTGCTTTGCCCTTACAGGGCCTAGAGGTCATCACAACTGCCTCACTGATTTTACAACCTATTGCGCTCCTCGTGAGCTGGAAATACATCTGACTTATGTCTACCTATGCGCACTACGATCTCTACCTGCTTCACGTACTTGCTTCCCCTCTCCAGATTGGAGGTTCCTACTGCTCCGTCCTCCCGATCATGCAGCTTACGCCAGTTCTCGTGCTTCATCACCACAGCCGTCATTTGCAATGCTTGTCAAGCAGAACATGACCCAACAGTCCTCCTTCTCTGGACATGGATGCTGAGCCTTTGATTCCTGGTTCTCCTCTGACACGTCATCCTCACCTGCTGGAGTGCTTCACCACTGTAACTCGTCGCTTCAAAGTTATTTCGACCACGGTTTCCACTCTACTATCATTCCAGTCTGCACATGTATTCTCGAAATTGGGGTACTAGAAGGATGCATCCTCTGTTCACCTGACATGCCACAATTCAATACTTTTTCAGTTTTCCGTTTCTCTGGATCAGGTTCTACAACTTTGGGGTTTGGATTAGCCGAGTACATTAAACATTTTTATTTAGGATTACTCTCCTTTAGTATGCCCAGAAGGACGGGCAGGTCAGTAGCCATGGGTCCTCAGAGGTTTCCCCCAAGGGGGGTTTTCCCTCTCCTGCGTGCTACTGGTCACACTCTCCAGAGCTGGAGGCGGTGATCATACTACTACTCTTTTTTTTGGGAGTGTCTTCCTTGACTCCTTCAACAGTCGGATACTGACAATCATTGATATCATCATTTTTGGGGGATCTCATAATACTGGACTAAGCATCCTTCCTACAGTGGGATACAGAGAAAGGCCAAAACTATCAAATCGTAATAAGTGACTCATCAGTTCAAGCATCTAAGCACCTTGCATGTACTATCCAGTTCATATGTACCATAATCACTGACTTGCTCATGCCTATGCCAAGTACCTAAGCATGAATCATTCCATACTACTAGTACCTGGTAAGCATTATCCTACCTACTGGTCTGGCCTCTGTATCCAAGCACAACCTACAGCATCCAGCTACAGTACATAACATAAGCACTGAGCTCTGAACCACAGTTAAGTATTTATGTGTGTTTGTATTTACTGTGTTATGTGGTTTTAACTTACTGTTAGGTGCATTGGTTGTGGAAAGGCGCATTATAAATACAATTATTATTATTATTAATCATAATGACTGACCCATCCTCCCCTGAAGGTGCTCTCCCTGAATGTGAATGGTCTGACTTTCCCAATCAAGAGGTCTCGAGTTATGACATATCTTAAGAAAACTAAGTAGAACCTTGTTTACCTCCGGGAGACCCACCTAACTGTCGCAGAGCATGCTAAGTAGGTTTGGCTGCAGAGAGATTATCTTCTCTTCCAGTCAGAGTGGAAGGAGATGAGGAGTGGCCATCCTGATCTCCCCCACTCTCCCTTCCAACATAATATAACCTGGACAGCTACAGAAGGCCGCCTGGTAATACTGTAGGGCTCCATTAATAATCAGGAGGTTACATTGGCCAATGCCTACTTTCCTCCAGGACTGGGAATCCCACAGATGAGGACACTGCTGGATAAAGTGGTGCAACTGACCAGGGGGATATTACTGCTAGCTGGGGACTTTAACTTTCTCCCTGACCCTCTAATGGACTCCTCTATCCCTAGACCTCCCCACCAGACACCTGCACACAAATTCTTCAAGAGGTTCCTCAAAGAGGTGGGATGGGGATACATGGCAACATATACATCCGCACACGAGAAATTACTCTCACTATTCGGCGGTCTGTCAGACATACTTCCATACTGACCACTGCTACACACAAGTGGAGAATTTGGAGTGCTTGATGGACTCACGAATGGGAGACATAATTCACTCAGATCATGCTCCCCCCCCGATAACCCACTGGAGAATGGGGATGCAAAGAAGATGTACACGATGGAGACTTAATCCCTATTTTTTTTAAATCTGATCCATTCAGGGAATTTCTCAAGAAGAACATCGAAGAAATTCTGGCAAATAACTCCCCTCTAGAATCTACCCTAGCAAACCAGTGGGACACCATTGAGGCAGTTCTAGAAGGGCAAATTATTCAATATACCGCCACCCAGACTAAATTGTACCGGGAGTGCAAGATGCAGCTGGAGGACACATTGCATTTCTTGCAAATGGCACATAAGCAGGGGGACAGATCTGTCCTTTCACAGCTGCAGCATACCAAAGCAGAACTTGACAAGCTATGTCTACAGCAGACAGAGATCACCCTCACATTTCTGCGGCAAAGATACTACGAGGTGGGCCCCTGGGCAACTAGATTGCTAGCACACCAACTACGCAACGTAAGAAAGCCTCCAGGATTACTTCTGTCCAACATTCCTCAGAAGATAGGCTGCTTACCTGACTGAATTACATCACAGAGGGCTTTACTTCCTATTACTTCACCCTATATGCCCCTGAGAGGCAGGTACCCCCTGAGGAAGTGGTGAAATACCTACAAGCCCTCACCCTACCAAGTTTAATGTCAGAGCAGGGAGAACAACTAATGCAATCCATTACAGAGATGAAGGTGGCAGCAGCCATCTGCAAAACTGAAACCCTAAAAGCCCCTGGCCCAGACAGTTATGGGGTTGAACTTTATAAAACCGACAGGACACAAATCCTCCCTAATATGCTGTCTACTTTTAACTCTGTTTTGGAGGGGGACTCCCCGCCACCCTCATGGGAATAAGCCACCATTTCAGTAATAGTGCAGCAAGGGAAAAAAACAACTTAGTAGTTCCTACCACACAATTTCAGTCCTAAACACATACTATAAAATGTTTATGAGTGGTTTGGTGCATAGGATGGATAGTCTCCTCCCCCAATTAATAGGAAAAGACAAATAGGATTCATGCGGGCCCGATCCACTACAGACAATATTAAGCTAACCCTGCATTTCACTTTTGAGATGCAGGCTTGGAACTCCCCTTATGCCCTAATTAGCCTAGATGCTGAAAAAGCATTTTATTGGGTATTGTGGCCTTTTCTATACTATGTACTAGGAAAAATGATCTTCCCCTGAGCACTCATCCAGGTCTTCCGAAATATCTCTGCTACCCCAAAGGCCTGTGTTAAGGTTAGTGGACACCACTCTGCATATTTCCCACTATATAGGGGCACCAGACAGGGCTGTCCCCTCTCCCCGCTGCTATTTGCAATCTTTATAGAACCCCTTGCACAAAAAATCTGAGAATCGGTTGACCTCTCTGGGATAACGGTGGGTGGCACAGAACATCGCATCGTACTTTATGTTGATGATGTCCTCCTATACCTGGGAGATCCCAAGAGGTCTCTCCCCATCGTAAGGCAAATTCTTGATGACACTGGCCAAGTTTCAGGCTATAAACTCAATGTTAACAAAACTGAGGTACTAGCCTTTCATTATATTCCTTTCATGACTACCCGAGCCCTATTCCCTTACAACTGGGAAATTCTCAAACTAAAATACTTTGGGATCTATCTGTCAAAATGTCCCTTCATGATGTACAATCACAACTTCTCCCCTTTTACTACGCAGCTGCAGAGCTACTTGGCAAGCTGGAACACCTTGCCCCTCAGCCTCGCTAGAAGAATAGATGTAATATGAATGGTTACCCTCCCTAGAGCCCTGTACTTGTTCCAGAATATACCTATTCCATTAATAAATCAGATATTCCAGAGATGGATCATCTCTAGATTTATCTGGGCCGGGCAGAGACTTAGGGTACACCTAAAGATCCTGTCCCTCCCAAAAGCACAAGGAGGGCTTGTGCTTCCTGACTTGCAGTCCTACTACTGTGCAGCACAACTAACACATATTATGGCTAGGCAACTAACCACCAGTGCCACACCATACCAAACATGGACTACTATCACCACCTATACTATTCTGAGCCAGCCCCCTCCCTGCCACCAACAGCTAACCCTTGGATAAGGCACTACATAGCCATATGAACCTCTATAAGAAAAGCCCTACACCTTACCCCCTTCCTATCTCTGCTCTCCCCAATCTCTAGTCCCTTGGACTTTGACCCGGGTAGACTCAACCATGGGTTCTGAACCTGGGACAGATATGGTCTACAGTATCTGACCCAGATAACTAATCAGGGTGACTTCAACTCCTTCGAGGAAGTGCAGAGAAGGTTTGGTATACCCTGAAGAGATTTCTATAGGTTCCTACAACTCCAACACTACTACAATACCCTGCCCAGAGGAGTGAGAACCCTGGAAATGCATCCCCCATTAATTACTAAATTAATAAACTTGTCCTCAGTCTTAGACCAGGGACACCTCATATCAGCTTTATACCAACCCCTCATTAACCCGCAGGAAACTCAGACAATAAGGGTCTCATTACAGTGGCAGGAGGAGCTTGAAACACCCATCACTAAGATGGACTGGCAATTGGCATGCCAACATGTGGGAAAGATCACCAGCTCCCACCAGTGGCAAGAATATGTCTGGAAGAATTTAATTAGGTACTTTAGAGCACCAATGATTGCCCGGCATTACTCACCCTCAGGAACAGCTGATTGCTGGTGCAACTGTGGGGAGGGAAAGGTGCACCATACACACGTAATGTGGGCATGCCCTAAACTTACACCCTTTTTCCAGTCAGTGCAGTCTGAACTACAAGAACTATTTGATGGACAGATACAGCTCAGAGAGAGATTATATATCTTGCTTGTACCCCAGAGGGTTTAGGGACCCTAACTCTAGGTATCTACTAGATCTTCTAATAACTGCTGCTAAAAAATCAACCATAAAAGCCTGGCTTGCCCCCAGGGTTCCCTCCCTCCAGGACTGGTGGACGGTGATCAAACAAATCTATCAGATGGAAAGAATTACACACAGACTTAATGACCAGAAGGAAAGGTGTAACTCTAGATGGACTAAATGGATACTCTACTACATGCTAAAGGATGTTACCTTTGTCCCTTGAGTTGCCCTCCTCTGCCGATTGCCAGTGGCAGCAGGGTGACAAAGACCAACAGCTGTGCTACACAGGGTCTGAATCTGGACTCCCTCCTATTACCCTTCCCTTCCACTCCTCCTCTATTCCCCTCTCCCCGCCTGGTCATGGGTAAACATCTCCTCCTCACCGGTTCATAGCTAGCTTCAGAGGCCGGCCCCCCTTCCCCAACCAATTGATGTTTGGAACTTCGCCCCCTAGATATGAAATCTAATAAACACTTAGGACCGGACTAACAATTCAGGGATATAAAGATTAACTGCTATAATATATTCATACCCTCTCCTACGACTCTGTAACCTAGTGGGAGAGGTACAGTGCACTGACTCCTGTATGTTGTTCATGTTCTGAGTCTGAGGATAATGGTCCGGGTGTGCCGGTTGCGTCTTACGTTACCTTACAAGTGAGGCTGATTTGATACCTCACTAGGTAATATTGGCCATCTGTCTTTCTTTAAAATAATAAAGATGATATTTAAAAAAAAAAAGAAACATATCAGGGTGATTGCTGAATCACTTAATTTTATTTTTGCCTTGCAATACCAGACGTCCCCTCCTGTCCTGTTACCCCCCCCCATTGTAGCAAACACACAAAGCATCTTGCAATTGTCACTGCATGATGATACCCAAAAGTCACACTGTTTCAGTGAAAGCTTTTTGTCTGCTACAACTGGAGGGTGGGGTGTACGTTTCAGCAGCCAAAAACAGTATGTAGGTGCTAACCTGTGGCTCCTTTGTTTAGAGACAGTTTGTCTTAGAACTTCTGATGGTGAGAGAGAGAGAGAGAGAGAGAGAGAGAGAGAGTGCTTGACAGAGAAAGCATAAGAGAGAAAGACATTGAGCAACTGAAACCTGAAATCTCTGTATCAGCACTTCAATGAGATACCCAGCATTCCTCTGCTGTTAATAAGTTATCCCCGCGACCTTTCCAGTGCTCATAAGTCCTCACAAATGGGTAATCCTCCGCCATCCCATTGGCCGATGCACAATCATAAATCTTTGGTCTGCTAGAGGCCAATCCCCGGCTCCAGCCAGAGAGGCCAGTTTACTTTGTGCATCTCCTAGAGGTCGGTCATGATCTAAATCGTTCCAACCTTAGGTAAAATTTATTTCCACTCTTTTCTGACTTTCTCTTACCTCTACCTCTTTCTAGGGTAGTCTCGTCGACAAATGAACCCATGTAGGAGCTTAAGTTCTCCTTCCACTAACAGCATGCCTATATTAACTAGTGAGATGTGAATTTGGTTACAGCTGCTCACCACTACAGGAGCAGGAAACAGGTGGAGCCAGACCCTCAGGTAATGTCTGTCTGCCACCCCTGCTCCAGCTGTGGACCCTCTGGTAGTGTCTCCAGCCACACGGTACTGGGGAGTGGTCCCTCATGTAGCGCCCACTCCTAAGGTGCAGGCAGCAGTAAAGAGAAATGGCTTAAGCAGCGGCATTCAGGAGCTCCACACCCTGACTCCTAGTTATGCACAACGCCGAGCTGTTGCAGGAACAGTGCTGTCCCCTACAATAAGTTACCATGTGTCCCTAGAACGCAGGAGTGATGGTCCAGTATCCCCCCCCCCCCCCACAGGCTCTCCCAGTGTCTAGCTCACCTCTTCCCATGCTGTCAATCAGCCAAGCATCCCTTTGGAGCTCCTGATAGCTCTTCAGATCTCCCAGCATTAGTCTGGGGCACGCAGATCTTCCAGCGCAATGTGGAGCTCCAGGGACACATTCGCGCCATATGGCAGCTTTCCTTGTCTCCCCCTCACATTCCTATGTCCTCCATGTTGCCTTCTTGTCTCGTGGCCACCGGCAAGATGGCAGACCTCATGAGATCAATGCCCGAAGTCTCACGGCAGCAAAACAGATAGAGCACCTCACGCGAGACACGGGTGGGAGGCAAGTGCAATCGTGAGCAACCAGGGAATAACATTCGTCTGCTCACCGACAGGCAGAGAGTGATGTAGGCACAAGGAGAGAACACCAATAGATTCTCCTGCACCCTATGAGGTATTAAACTCACTACTGGTGCCCGTATTCCCACAGGAGGGACAACTCACGGAAGAGGGAGTCACGGGACCAGACGTCTTGTGAGATTGGCAGCTATCTTGAAGGGGGATGTTATGTAGGCTGCCATTTTAGCAGGCATTATAGAGGGATGATCAGAACTACCAAAATGGCACACGCAATAGCCAGGCAGCCTTCTATGAGGTGCACTCAGTCCTTAAAGGGGCAATACACTATGACCAGCGTTACCTCACCTGCTAGGCAGACATTGTAGCTGTTGCACTTGGCAAACAAGAAGGTAACTGAGCCATGTTCCTGATTCAGTTTTTTATCTCACCTTCTTCCAGGTCAGACAGTTCACACTGGATGACTACCATGCTGCCTGCCTGGAATGCAGCCCTGCTTTACCAGAGGCCCACATGGGGGAACCTTTGTGTGCGGTCTGCACAGTTACAGAGAATGGGGCCCCGCATAGCCCTAGCTTGGATGTGGTCTCCGCAAGAATGGAGGCAGTTCCCCTGACAGCACCAGTGACCCTGAATGCCGCACAGGCAGGGCTCCTGTTTCAGTGACTAGAAAGGATTCAACAGCAGACGTAGGGGAACCCGGATACAGCCTCAAAATGTCCAGGGTCAGCTCAGACCCTGCAACCACCGCAGGAGGACATACTGGAACTGCTGAAACTGATCCAAGAAGTGTTTCAGGTCTTGGACAAACCAGAGACACCTCATTCCTCATTGATCCCAATCTTTCATCGCAGTCCAAGACAGCAAGGACGGCATTCTCCACATGCACAGCTCTTGAAGCCATTCTGGACAAGGAAATGGAAGCTCAGGAACCTGCAAGGATCCCAGAAAAAAATTCTGTCCGGAGATTGTACCCACTGCCCCAGGTGCACCAGACTGCATGAAATACTGTGCCGAAGGTGGACATGCCAGTGTTAGTCCTGGCCAAGAGCACTGTCATACTGGTGGAGAGCACCACAGCTCTTAAGAACCCTATAGTATAGATAAGAAAGCCAAGGAGTCCTTAAAGAAAATCCATGAGGTCACAGGAATGACCATGTCAGTGGATATAGCAGTATGGTATGCCAGCCGAGCCGTCTTGCACTGGGTAGAGGCCATTGCGGACGAGCTCCCAGAGGACTCACCACTGGCTGGCCAGGCAGACTGTGTGGTGCAGGCTGCCTGTTACCTCACCGATGCGGCATCCAACATTATGAAGTTTTGCACTAGGGCCAATATCCTCACCAACCGTGCCAGGTGGGCCCTCTGGCTTAAGCTTTGGCAGGCAGACTTGGAATCCAAGGCGACGCTGATGAAGCTCCCGTGTAAAGGGGGCCATCTATTTAGTGACACGCCGACCCCATTCCTATGAGATAAGTCCAGAATGAAGCAAATGGTGGATAAGAAGGACCTCTACCTTCCTTTGGGGTGGCTATTTTGCCCCAGATTCAGGGGTAACGGGGTCAAGCAAACTCCACCCAGAACAACTCCCAGAGAGGCGGTGCCTTCAAGGCACATTTTCAGAACAAGTCCAGGTTCAGGGGAGGTTTTGGAAAATGTGGAGGCTACCACGATATCAAGACCAACGGAGGTTCTGCAGGAAAGGGCCAATGAGATCAGGCAGGCACTGGTGGACAGCCCACCCATGGGTGGTCATCTACAACTGTTCGCCGATCAATGGGCCTGAACCACAACAGACAAGTGGGTAAGAGAACTGGTCTCTCACGGTTACACCATAGAGTTTTCACAAAGGATAATTCCACTCAGACCGATCATACCCCCGAAATCCAACGACCCCCAGAGGCGGGCAGTGATCCAGCAGACTTTCCGAGAACTCCTCAAGAGCAATGTAATTGCACTGGTGCCGCCCCAAGACAGGAAGACAGAGGTGTATTCTATGTCCTTCATGGTCCCAAGAAAGACGGGGGGCCTATGCCCAGTCCTTAACCTCAAGTTCCTGAACAAATTCATTGTATACAGAAAGTTCAAAATGGAAACGCTCCAGTCCACACTTTTGGCGATTCAGTTAGGGGACTACCTGACTTCAATAGACTTAAAGGACGCTTACTTACACATTCCCATCCAGCCCAGCCACCGCCATTATCTCAGGTTCCAATTCAATGGAGGTCACTTCCAGTACACTTGCCTACCCTTCAGCCTAGCCTCGGCCCCAAGAGTCTTCACCAAGACCCTGGTAGTGATTGCGGTGTCCCTTCAACAGCTAGGGATATATGTCATCCCTTACCTGGATGACTTGCTCATAAGAGCCAGGTCACCAGCTCAAGCTCAGCACCACACCAAGGCTGTGCTCCAGTGTCTGCAACAGCACAGCTGGATTGTCAACTGGGGCAAGAGTCAGGTGACTCTGGCACAAGAACTCATCCACCTGGGAGCAAAAATCAACACCAGCATGGGCAGAGTCTTCCCAACAGAGGACAAGGAAGCAGATCTTCTCTGGCTCCTACAATCTGTCCGTTCACAGTCCTGCAGGCCGTACCGTCTGTATCTTCAGCTGTTGGGCATGATGGCATCCATGATAACATTGGTACCATGGGCTCACCTGCACATGCGACCACTTCAGAGGTACATCCTGGATGTTTGGGATCAGTCATCCCAGGATTTCGAGTACAGGATCGAATCCAGCCAGCAAATCTTACTGAATCTCAACTGGTGGTCGGATCAGAGCAACTTATACAAGGGCATGCTGTTGTCGATGAGCCCCATGGTAATGATTACAATGGATGCCAGCCTCACCGGCTGGAGGCTACAATGGGGAGGCATGTTACCCAGGAAAAATGGTCCATGTTAGAGTCCCACCTTCCCATCAATGTGCTGGAAATGTGAGCGGTGTACAGAGCCCTGCTATTCTTTGGGCCAAGGCCAATGGGTCAGCCGGTGCTGATCCGAACAGACAATCAGATCACTATGGCTTACATAAACAAGCAAAGTGGGCCACACAGCAGGGCAATGCTTCATGAAGCATTACATGCCTTACGTTGGGCAGAGAGCCATCTGCTGATGATCTCAGCCACGTACCTAGTGAGAAACCTGAATGCTCAGGCAGATTGGCTAAGCCGAGTAACTCTCAGCCAGGTGGAATGGCAACTCCAACCCCAGATGTTTCAGGCTCTGGTTCACTATTGGGGCCCCTTCCAGGTGAACCTGATGGCATCTCGACACAGTGCCCAGCTGACCAGTTTCCAGTCCCATTTCCCCGACAGTCAAGTCAAAGAGGTCAACACACTGGCTGCCTCCATGGACCTTTCGACAGGCATATGTCTTTAACCCCATTCCCATGGTAGCAAAAGTTCTTCTCAAGATTAGAGCCACAAGGGTGACCATGCTGATGGTGGCACCAGACTGGCCAAGGAGATCATGGTACTCTCTACTCAGAGCAATGTTGATAGACTCACCATGGCTTCTGCCGATCAGACTGGACTTGCTGATTCAGGGTCCGATCCTTTACCACAACCCCCAGGCTCTCCGACTGATGGCATG
Organism: Neoceratodus forsteri; assembly: GCA_016271365.2. NCBI lineage: Eukaryota > Metazoa > Chordata > Ceratodontiformes > Ceratodontidae > Neoceratodus > Neoceratodus forsteri. The sequence goes on along the minus strand of CM057453.1, from coordinate 1,056,127,183 downwards.
GATGTTGAAAGGTCGAGACTGTTGAAGGCAGGCTTTCCTCCCAGGGTGGTGGAGCATCTCTTACAGTCCAGGAAAGCCTCAACGAACAAGACTTACCAGAAACACTGGCATATTTTTTTGCAAATGGTGTACTGCAAAGGGCTTGTCACCTTCAGTGGCAGGACTTCCTTAGATTCTTGATTTTCTCAATGATGGGGCTGATAAGAACTTAGCCTATTCCTCCCTGAGGGTTCAGTTCTTGGCCATAGCTATAGTGAGGGGACATCTTACCAGGGTGGGGGACATCGGGTCACACCTGGATGTGGTTTGCTTGCTCAGAATAGTGCAGATAGTGTCTCCGAGGACTTGCCCGCTCTGCGCTCCTTGGCAGCTTAATTTGGTGCTGGATGGCCTAAATAGGCCTCCCTTTGAAGATAACTTTCCTTACTGAGTTACCTGAAAACAGTGTTCCTCATGGCTATCTGCTCTGGTAGATAAGTGGGCAAGCTACAAGCTCTCTCTTGCCGGGAGCAGTTTCTGACTTTTCATAATGACAGGGTATCACTGATCATTGTGCCCTCATTCACTCCAAAGGTGGTTTCACAGTTTCATGTGGAACAGCCAAACCACCTACCTACCATGAGGGGTGTGCAGGGGCATGCAGAAGGGTTCCTAATCCTTTAGACATGGCCTCTGTGCTCAAAGCTTACCTATCAATGTCCGAAGTTTTTCACAGGTCCGACAGACTATTTGTGTTCTTTTCCGGTAGGAGAAGAGGACAGGCAGCCTCCAAAGAGGCCATTGTCAGCTGGATCAAGGGGGCCATACTGTCAGCTTATCAAGGGGCAGGTCAGAAACCACCACAAGGCATAAAGGTGCATTCCATCAGGGCCTTGTCAGCTTCATGGGCAGAGAGAGGAGGGGCATCAGTACAGGAAATCTGTGTGGCTGCTACCTGGTCATTGGTACACACATTTGTGCGTCACTATAGATCGGATGTTGCCTCAGCAGAAAGGGCAGCTTTTGGCAGAGCGGTGCTTCGGGCTGCAGCAGAGTTTTCCTAAGGGAGTGGTTTGCCCTTGTTTAGCCGCCCATTGGTTCTGTCTGGGCATGGCAACAAAGTCCCATTTGTGAGGATTTATGAGCACTGGAAAGGCTGCAAGGGATGATGGCATTTACTCACATGGTAAAGGTGATTATACCTGCAATCTTTACAGTGCTCATGTTCCCTCCCTCAGTGGTCAAACCTGATGTGCTGGGCAGCCAGAATTACCATAGCTCGGTCACAAGGCGTTCTTTTCAGGACAGCTGACTCTTTTTCATATATTGTTGTGGCTCTACCACTACCAGTTCTGCCGGATCTGTAGTGTGCAAGAAGCGAGACAGGGACGAAATAGGTGTCTCATCCTTATTTTGGATGTTATTTGCCTTTCAACATATTTTCTATGCATTATGTTATTTTATCTGTGTATATCATATATGTACAGCTGCTTCTTTTAGTGTATAAAATATATTGCTTAGCCTCACTGGCTAATCATTATGTCTAAGTTTTTTCCACTAAGTAAAATTCAAACAGTTTCACTTGATTAGCCTCTCGTGGGTCTGAGTCTTTTATGATTTGGTTTTTACCATATTATCTGTCATGTTTCTTGTATGTTGGGGAGTTTTTTCACTTGGTTGTTTTTTTTCTTCTTTTCTGCTAGGGAAGTTTCATACTGGTCTCTCTGGCTGGAGCCGGGGGATTGGCCTCCAGCAGACCAAAGATTTTCGATTGTGCATCGGCCAATGGGATGGCAGAGGTTTACCCATTTGTGAGGATTTATGAGCACTGTAAAGGTTGCAGGTATAATCACCATTATACCATTTCTGAGCAAAAGTTCTGACTGCCCCATCCACTTTGAGCCAGTGAGATTTTCTCCTTCTGACTGAGCTGCCATTCCATCTGTGTACCCTGCTGCACAAATACATTCATTAACATGCTGATACTAGATGTCTAGCTGTCCTAGTGCATCAAGAAGCCCACTTGACAGGTGTGCAGGGACCCACAAAATGGTGGCATGTAAAGAAGCCTACTCAGTGGACATGCAAGGAGCCACCGACAGTGGCACTAAGAATATCCCGCTCAGCACTTCTGTAGGGAGCCACCAAACAGCAGCACTGATAGAAGTCCAATCAGCATACATGGAGGGAACAACCAAATAGTGACATGAAAAGGAGCCCACTTAGTGGGCATTCAGAAAGCCACTGAATAGTGGCATTGAAAAAAAACTACTTGGTGGGTATGCAAGGAGCTGCAAAATGGCAGCACTGAGAGAAACCTGCTCAGTGGCCAAGCAGGAAGAGGCCTATTGGTGGCAGTGAAGGAACCCCATTCAGTGGGAATGGAGGGAGAAACTGAACTGCAGCGCTAGATGAAGTCTACTCACCAGGAAGTGGAGGAAACACAGAGCCACCGAGCTCTCCATATTAACCACATACAGTAGCTGCCTGACACACAGACCAATACCTCAATCAGTGAATCAACAACCTCACAAACAGATTGCCAACTCCACTGACGAATCCCATCCAAGTAACATGACTTTAAACAGGTAAACATCAGCAGGTGTCAATGTGTATGATTCTGCCATGCGATAAGTTACAATTCCCAGTACAAACGATCACGTCAGCATTCAAATGAACCCATTTTATTTATTTATTTATTTATTTGATTACCGGGTAAGATACTCTAATCCCAGGGACCATTTTCAGGCACGACCCGGGCCATTTTAGATGGCCCATCTAACACAACAACAACTAGAAAGTCAACAGAACACAGTTGCTACAATCACAGTTGAGAGAGGATCATAAATGAAGAACATGTAGCAAAAAAATACAGTTACAATTTTTGGATGCTAGGGACATTACAACTTACCCCTACAGCAACATTGACTGCTAAGTGGGAGTGACTGCTGTCTCCATCCCTCACTGGCTAACAGCCTGACACACTAACAGACTCCAACACAATACCAACATGTTTGCAATCATATATATGCAAAATTAAAAAGAGAGAACAGTAGCAATGTTGAATAGGTAAATACTACGTAAAAGAAAGCTATTTCAAAAGTTGGTGTGTATAAATTACAGTTCTCACAAAATGTTAAAGTTGTTGGAAAATATAAAATTACCTGAGCTGTGTAGAAATGTGTTTAATACCTCAGGAAACTTCTGATCACAATCACCTTGACTTATTCTCAAACTAGATTGACCATGTTCATCCATGGTCAGCCCCTGAGCCATTTACTATCAGGGGTAGTCAATGGATAATCATGGTTAAATGGAAACACTGGATATCACCCAAATGGTAGCAGTTGCTGCAGAAACTCCCAGTTAGGGCGTTTATCAAGAAAGCAAAATTATTCTTCACCTTATGAATGTGTTTTGTTATCCTGAAAGTCCAGCGCTGACTGCCATGTCAGCCAAGCCGCTCATAGTCATCTCACATACACCAGGCAGTATCCATCATGGGGGGGTATGTTAATGAGGGCTACCAGCTAATGGCAGAGGTGGTAGCCCTCATTAGTATACCCCGTGTGGCAGAAGCCATCTGGTGTGCATGAGATGGCTGCGGGCAGATCAGCTGACATGACAGTCGGTGCTGGACTTCCGGGATTACATAACATATTCAAAAGGTAAATAAAAATGCACTTTCTTGCTAAAAGTCATAATTTGGCATTTCTGTGGCAACTGCAGCCATTTGGGTAATATCCAGTGTTTTTCTTTAAAATCACAGACAAACCATGAATGACCATGGTTGCTGACTATGTTATCACCATCTATGGTCAAACCATGTATAACCATGGTTTATCCATGAGTAAACCACACTTGAATTGAACCTATTAATTTGTCAGATCATGCCCTGGTGCTCCATGAGTTTGACTTTGACCTGTACATGCGCACAGCAAAATGAAAGCTTAATGTGTCTTTGTGGGCAGACCCAGTATTTAAAACATAGCTAAGATCTCCTCGTATTACTAAAAGTTGGAAGGAATTCTGGGTCCTTTAGGTACTTCCCCTTCACTTCATAAATAGGGGATAATAAGCACGTAGCCCCCTAACCACTGGACTGGATTACTATGAGGCCCTCTAGGATGCAGAGAGGGCCAGCCAGGATTAACAGTTTATTGATGTTCCTTTGTAAACATAGAAGGCCAAATGAGAAAGGGGTGAGATATGATAGAAACCTTCAAATTCCTGAAAGAAATGAATATGGTAAAATGCGAGGAACTATTTAACATAAGTTGCAGATCGAGAACAAGGGGACACAAGTGGATACTGATGGGGGAGATTCAAGAAGGAAGTGAGAAAGTATTATTTTACAGAAAGGGTGGCAGAGCTGTAGAACAATTTGCCAGCTGATGTGGTTGGCTCCAACACTATCAATGGTTTCAGACATGGCTGGGACAAAGTGAAGGGCTTAGCGGTTGCTCAGGGTGATAGCGGTAAGATGGGGAGCACGGGGCTGGATAGTGTGGGTTAGAACCCTGTATGAACAATAGGTTCTGGGTTTGTTAGGGTTTATGGGCTGACTGGATGGACCAGTAGTCTTTTTCTGCCATCATTGTCTATGTTTCTATGGATTATTGCATGTTCAGTGAGCAAACGCTCAGGGAGCTCCCCTAGGACAGGGTAGAGCACCCCGAAGTGCCGGAGCATTTGTTCACTGAGCATGCAATAAATTCACTGCTGCTAAATACCTCTGTATTTGTGCCATATTTTTTGTTTTCTTTGGTCTATTTTAACCACCTGAGGCACATTAGGGAGGCAGAAACCCCCTATCTTTTGAAGATAAAGGCTGCTTTTGAAAACTGAACTGAGAGCTGGGAAGGACGCACAAACCTGAACTGGAAACTAGAAAACTGGAGGAAGGCACAGTCTTGCTCACATTCTGAGGGAGGTAGGCCTTACTTAGAATTTTACAATTGTTTTTGCTTCTCTGAATCAAGAAGGGGTTTGCAATACTGCTGATCTTTTTGTAGATTGCTACTTTACGTCCAGAGGGATTGAAATACTGTTGATTTGTTTTTCTGTGGACTGGTCTCTCATTTGTAGTTTGCTAGTATTTTGCTGACTTTTTGCAACAAACGTGAGTTTTCACTGTTGGCTGAGGAGTTCATCATTCCTGCAGTTCAGTGGAGTTGTGTTTTAGAGCCAGACAAAGCCTGAGGAGGTTCAGACTGGATTGCTCTAATTGTCTTCACAGCACAGAACAGGTGTATTGCCCAACCCCTACCCTCCTCCATCCCCACCTTCCCCCGGTTAACCTAGCTTTATGGGGTAGGCAGCAAGGTGTGACAACTTCCTGCTCAGACACAAATCAGGGTAGGTTGTGTCACAGAAAGCAGCAAGGCAGTGCTGAATAAGCTAGGAGGATACCTTCTTGTGATTGCTGTTGTAAACAAACAAAAAAAACGTGGGGGCTCCTGGTACATAGTCTCTAGGAAAAGGATTGCAGTACTAAGGGGAAGTGAGGTTCCCTAACAGCAACTTGGGAAGACTGAACACGTTCTGCATTTTAGATATTTTATTTAATTCAGAAGCTGTATGAGGGCATGGGTCACATAGCCTGTGAATTTCCTGGTTCAGGGCACTATATAAACTCACCCCAGAGTGAGCATGGTGAGCTCAAGTGGGGTGAGCATGCATCACAGTGTGTGGAGATGTGCACAGAGACACATGCATTTAAGTGTAACCCCCGGAGGGCGCTATCCCAAGGGTTACTACCCCTGTCTGCTTGGCCACTAACAGGTTAAGGGGCCTGGATTCGGTGGCGGGTGCCTCCACCCAGAGGTCGGGGTTGGAACAGTCGAGCACGACTCAGTCACAGCCCTCTGGGTCACTGCAACCCCCCTTTCTGTCCACTAGTGGCCCACAAACACTTCCCACACGATCGTTATGACTTACACTTGCCCCCAGATTGGAATGACCAACTTGGTGCTGAGGACCCCCTGTAAAATAAGATGCAGTGACACAGTAACCAATGCACAAGAGGGGAGCACAAATACACAGTTCAGACAGTACACCTTGCAAGCAACAAATCTGATTTACTGAAGGAGAAGTAACAAGGATGGGGGAGATCAGCTTGATTAGTTTAACACTCTAACATATAGGGCACTGTGCGCAGGCCAAACCTGTCAGTCACTGTCTCTGGGTACCCAGGCAATACACGGCTAGCCTATTAGGTGCAGCTGGTTGGGGCCCTGGCACAGAAAATAAGCATTCTATACCTAAATTGATTAAGAAGAGCCAGCAGGCTCAGTTCATGTAGCCAACGAAGCAGCCAGACAAATCTTGCCCTCAAAGTGAACATCTGACAGGGAGCTACCCTGATTTAGTACTCACGACTCCTGCAGCACAACTCCTCTCACACCACTTGCATGACTTAGCCTGTGATCCAGACACTTCTCCACCCATTTATATGTAGCACAGAGGAGTACCATACCAGGTAGTTGCTTTATTCTAACGATCACTTTCACTGCACAAACTGGGTGACACGACGCAGCTTCACTTGTCCTGACAGACCGAGTGCGATTGAAGCAGATTCTCCAGTCCTCTACAGGGCGAGTCTGGTAGGTAGCTGTAATCATACAGCCTCCTCTGCCTGCACTCTTCCATGGATCTTGTCCGCTCCTTCTGGCGATACTGCTGCCTGACTTCTTGGCCTGCACACGCGCTTCCCACGCGAAGACTTTCACAGCGCAGGAGCCAGAGCTTCTTCTCTCTTCACAATCACAATGACTCTGCCCCTCCAGGACAGTTGCAGAGCAGTTTCCTCTTGCTCCACAGGCTCCAGTTGGCTGCTTTTTCCTGCCAGTCACCTCATACACCCTCTATTGGTGCAAAAAAGGCGCCAGGTTCCAAACTACGCTTCCCAGAACACCTACCATTTACTCCCCTTGATGGCAGGCTCCCATGGGAGTCCAAGTTCTGCTGGCTCGGCGGTCTCCATTTTAAAGTCCCCCTTCCCCAATTGGCCCATCTCAGAGTCCAGGTCCAAAATGGAGGGGCCAAACACACAGAGTCCCAGCTGCAAATAAGGCAGGTTAAACAAACTACATTTGTATTGTTACACTACATAGTTCCCAACAAACAGTTACATCTTTCAATTAGGCTCCCTCTGCTCTCTTAGCGACTGCAGAAACGGGGTTATTTAAACAGCAGCTTGGGTGGGATTCGAGCAGTAAACCCACAGACCCTCCTTATATGAACTAATAAAGCCAGTGAGCAGGCAACTCTTAAAGACACAGTACCAGAGGCTCTAGAAGCACTCACAGCGCCCACATTTAAACGGCATTACGTCGAACATCCCTCAATCAGGGAGCACTTAGGCAAGCTCCTGGAAGGCATTTTAGGAACCCCCATTTGTAGGAAGGTTACATAAGCACATGTCAAGTGTGTCTAGAGTGACTAGAGGACTGGAGGTAGGATTTACCTTTCACTATTACATATTGTGCGGTCTAGAGTTAGTGATTATTCCAAGCTGTGTAGGGTGCAACCAAGAGAAGTCAGTACCCATTATCTAATACAAAAAAAAATTTACCCTCTTGAGTAATGACTCACCACCCCACATCCCCCATCCCCCATCCCCATTCCAGATCTATGACAGTTAGTCAACAATTTTGTTGCATATGCAAATCACCACAGAATGTTATGCTGGTCCAACTTTAAGCAGAATTGCATGGTGCCGAAAGGCCTCTCACACAGTTTGCAAAGGGTGCTAACAGAAGACATAGACACGTGTTTCATCCTACCAGGACTCATCAGTATGCCTCATCTGTTTAACACCCCAGTGGACTGGACCAGCTACCCCTAAGGCAGTGTGCCTGGGGTATATTGTGGTGAACCTATTAAAATAAAAAAACATTTAAAAGACAAAGAACCTCTGGGCGTAAACACTGAGGCAGGGGTTACCCCAAAGGGCATTTGGCTGGGAAGCCAAGTTTCAAGAAAATACAAAGTCACACATGCCCCCACAATGCAAAGCATCATGGGCTGCATATGCAAATCACCACAGAATGTTATGCTGGTCCAACTTTAAGCAGAATTGCATGGCACCGAAAGGCCTCTCACACAGTTTGCAAAGGGTGCTAACAGAAGACATAGACACGTGTTTCGTCCTACCAGGACTCATCAGTATGCCTCATCTGTTCAACACCCCAGTGCACTGGACCAGCTCCCTAAGGCAGTGTGCCTGGGATATATTGTGGTGAACCCATTAAAAGAAAAACATTTAAAGACAAAGAACCTCTGTGCGTAAACACTGAGGCAAGGGTTACCCAAAGGGCATTTGGCTGGGAAGCCAAGTTTCAAGAAAATACAAAGTCACACATGCCCCCACCATGCAAAGTATCATGGCTGCATATGCAAATCACCACAGAATGTTATGCTGGTCCAACTTTAAGCAGAATTGCATGGTGCCGAAGGCCTCACACAGTTTGCAAAGGGTGCTAACAGAAGACATAGACACATGTTTCGTCCTACCAGGACTCATCAGTATGCCTCATCTGTTTAACACCCCAGTGCACTGGACCAGCTACCCCTAAGGCAGTGTGCCTGGGATATATTGTGGTGAACCTATTAAAATAAAAAACATTTAAAAGACAAAGAACCTCTGTGCGTAAACACTGAGGCAGGGGTTACCCCAAAGGGCATTTGGCTGGGAAGCCAAGTTTCAAGAAAATACAAAGTCACACATGCCCCCACAATGCAAAGCATCATGGGCTGCATATGCAAATCACCACAGAATGTTATGCTGGTCCAACTTAAGCAGAATTGCATGGCGCCTAAAGGCCTCTCACACAGTTTGCAAAGGGTGCTAACAGAAGACATAGACACGTGTTTCGTCCTACCAGGACTCATCAGTATGCCTCATCTGTTCAACACCCCAGTGCACTGGACCAGCTCCCCCTAAGGCAGTGTGCCTGGGATATATTGTGGTGAACCCATTAAAAGAAAAAAACATTTAAAAGACAAAGAACCTCTGTGCGTAAACACTGAGGCAAGGGTTACCCCAAAGGGCATTTGGCTGGGAAGCCAAGTTTCAAGAAAATACAAAGTCACACATGCCCCCACCATGCAAAGTATCATGGGCTGCATATGCAAATCACCACAGAATGTTATGCTGGTCCAACTTTAAGCAGAATTGCATGGTGCCGAAAGGCCTCTCACACAGTTTGCAAAGAGTGCTAACAGAAGACATAGACACATGTTTCGTCCTACCAGGACTCATCAGTATGCCTCATCTGTTTAATACCCCAGTGCACTGGACCAGCTACCCCTAAGGCAGTGTGCCTGGGATATATTGTAGTGAACCCATTAAAAGAAAAAACATTTAAAAGACAAAAGAACCTCTGTGCGTAAACACTGAGGCAAGGTTACCCAAAGGGCATTTGGCTGGGAAGCCAAGTTTCAAGAAAATACAAAGTCACACATGCCCCCACCATGCAAAGTATCATGGGCTGCATATGCAAATCACCACAGAATGTTATGCTGGTCCAACTTTAAGCAGAATTGCATGGTGCCGAAAGGCCTCTCACACAGTTTGCAAAGGGTCCTACCAGGACTCATCAGTATGTCTCATCTGTTTAACACCCCAGTGCACTGGACCAGCTACCCCTAAGGCAGTGTGCCTGGGATATATTGTGGTGAACCCATTAAAATAAAAAAACATTTAAAAGACAAAGAACCTCTGTGCGTAAACACTGAGGCAAGGGTTACCCCAAAGGGCATTTGGCTGGGAAGCCAAGTTTCAAGAAAATACAAAGTCACACATGCCCCCACCATGCAAAGTATCATGGGCTGCATATGCAAATCACCACAGAATGTTATGCTGGTCCAACTTTAAGCAGAATTGCATGGTGCCGAAAGGCCTCTCACACAGTTTGCAAAGGGTGCTAACAGAAGACATAGACACGTGTTTCGTCCTACCAGGACTCATCAGTATGCCTCATCTGTTTAACACCCCAGTGCACTGGACCAGCTACCCCTAAGGCAGTGTGCCTGGGATATATTGTGTGAACCCATTAAAATAAAAAACATTTAAAAGACAAAGAACCTCTCTGGCGTAAACACTGAGGCAAGGGTTACCCCAAGGGCATTTGGCTGGGAAGCCAAGTTTCAAGAAAATACAAAGTCACACATGCCCCCACCATGCAAAGGTATCATGGGCTGCATATGCAAATCACCACAGAATGTTATGCTGGTCCAACTTTAAGCAGAATTGCATGGTGCCGAAAGGCCTCTCACACAGTTTGCAAAGGGTGCTAACAGAAGACATAGACACATGTTTCGTCCTACCAGGACTCATCAGTATGCCTCATCTGTTTAATACCCCAGTGCACTGGACCAGCTACCCCTAAGGCAGTGTGCCTGGGATATATTGTGGTGAACCCATTAAAATAAAAAAACATTTAAAAGACAAAGAACCTCTGTGCGTAAACACTGAGGCAAGGGTTACCCCAAAGGGCATTTGGCTGGGAAGCCAAGTTTCAAGAAAATACAAAGTCACACATGCCCCCACCATGCAAAGTATCATGGGCTGCATATGCAAATCACCACAGAATGTTATGCTGGTCCAACTTTAAGCAGAATTGCATGGTGCCGAAAGGCCTCTCACACAGTTTGCAAAGGGTGCTAACAGAAAACATAGACACATGTTTCGTCCTACCAGGACTCATCAGTATGCCTCATCTGTTTAACACCCCAGTGCACTGGACCAGCTACCCCTAAGGCAGTGTGCCTGGGATATATTGTGGTGAACCCATTAAAATAAAAAAACATTTAAAAGACAAAGAACCTCTGTGCGTAAACACTGAGGCAAGGGTTACCCCAAAGGGCATTTGGCTGGGAAGCCAAGTTTCAAGAAAATACAAAGTCACACATGCTCCCACCATGCAAAGTATCATGGGCTGCATATGCAAATCACCACAGAATGTTATGCTGGTCCAACTTTAAGCAGAATTGCATGGTGCCGAAAGGCCTCTCACACAGTTTGCAAAGGGTGCTAACAGAAAACATAGACACATGTTTCGTCCTACCAGGACTCATCAGTATGCCTCATCTGTTTAACACCCCAGTGCACTGGACCAGCTACCCCTAAGGCAGTGTGCCTGGGATATATTGTGGTGAACCCATTAAAATAAAAAAACATTTAAAAGACAAAGAAGCTCTGTGCGTAAACACTGAGGCAAGGGTTACCCCAAAGGGCATTTGGCTGGGAAGCCAAGTTTCAAGAAAATACAAAGTCACACATGCCCCCACCATGCAAAGTATCATGGGCTGCATATGCAAATCACCACAGAATGTTATGCTGGTCCAACTTTAAGCAGAATTGCATGGTGCCGATAGGCCTCTCACACAGTTTGCAAAGAGTGCTAACAGAAGACATAGACACATGTTTCGTCCTACCAGGACTCATCAGTATGCCTCATCTGTTTAACACCCCAGTGCACTGGACCAGCTACCCCTAAGGCAGTGTGCCTGGGATATATTGTGGTGAACCCATTAAAATAAAAAAACATTTAAAAGACAAAGAACCTCTGTGCGTAAACACTGAGGCAAGGGTTACCCCAAAGGGCATTTGGCTGGGAAGCCAAGTTTCAAGAAAATATAAAGTCACACATGCCCCCACCATGCAAAGTATCATGGGCTGCATATGCAAATCACCACAGAATGTTATGCTGGTCCAACTTTAAGCAGAATTGCATGGTGCCAATAGGCCTCTCACACAGTTTGCAAAGAGTGCTAATAGAAGACATAAACACATGTTTCGTCCTACCAGGACTCATCAGTATGCCTCATCTGTTTAACACCCCAGTGCACTGGACCAGCTACCCCTAAGGCAGTGTGCCTGGGATATATTGTGGTGAACCCATTAAAATAAAAAAACATTTAAAAGACAAAGAACCTCTGTGCGTAAACACTGAGGCAAGGGTTACCCCAAAGGGCATTTGGCTGGGAAGCCAAGTTTCAAGAAAATACAAAGTCACACATGCCCCCACAATGCAAAGCATCATGGGCTGCATATGCAAATCACCACAGAATGTTATGCTGGTCCAACTTTAAGCAGAATTGCATGGTGCCGGCACCATGCAATTCTGCTTAAAGTTGGACCAGCATAACATTCTGTGGTGATTTTCATATGCAGCCCATGATGCTTTGCATTGTGGGGGCATGTGTGACTTTGTATTTTCTTGAAACTTGGCTTCCCAGCCAAATGCCCTTTGGGGTAACCCTTGCCTCAGTGTTTACGCACAGAGGTTCTTTGTCAACAATTTTGTTGTCAACCGACGTTACAGCGACTCTCTTATGTCGACCGCATAAAGGGAGTCAATTCTGACTGTGTTTTCTTCGGGGGGGGGGGGGCTTCATGTCTCCCAACCCCCCCATGCAGTGGCTCTACCCCGCTATTTAATTATCAACTCTGAGTCAGAGTTGCTTCTGGAAGGGGGTGCAATACCCCCAGAAAGCAGTGCCAGGGTCCAGCGCCGACACTACAGCAACCTGGCGCTGTTGTCCCTGTCATTTCAGGCGTGGTAAAGTTGTCACTGTAGCGATGGTATACCCCCATTCCCATCCTGGTCTGTGACCAGCATAGCCTTCCTCTCATCTCCATGGCTGGCTGCAGACTGCGATATGAAAGAGCCCCGCCTGCTTCTGCTAAGAACTGATAGTTTTAAACCTGAAGGAATTCCTTTACACAGCTCATTCTGTAATCTAGTGCTAATGTGCTCATTTGTTATAGTAATCATCATCAGTCACCCTGACTCGCTAACACCACGCTGTGCCCTTCTTGGCTCTGCTGCTTGACTTCAATCTTACATAGTTCCCTGATCATTTTGAGTCGCTTGTTGTTACTTTTAACTTTTAATGTCTAATAAAAACGTTTAAAGAATCTCAGCCTCAGCCTGACATAATTAGATGCCTGACGTACAGTAATTCAGTGCTCCTAAGGCACCGTGATAGAATGTGAATGTGTTTCCCTTTACACTTAGCACACTGACTTGCTCACAAACCACACTATTCCTGAGCTGGTAGCTTGAAACTGAATTGTTACAGAATGTGAAGAAATGCAGCACCCTGATTTACTCCCATTCTCTGCTGAGAGCCATTGGTTTAAAACAAACTTTACTTGCCGGAATGACTGAATGTGAAACACATTACCTTTACTCTGTGACTCAGTTATTTGGCTGAATCTGAACACTACTAAAAGGCTTGGAAAGAAAAAATGTTGGAGAGACTGCTCTGGTTGCACAGTGGAGCTGTTCTATGTTGAGAGGAAAGAGAAATTAAGAGAGTCCCAGCTTAATCCAGAGTCAGGTGGGGAACTGGCTAACCCCTACCTTGTGGGGCCCGCTAGCTACAGGGGGCCACCGGTGCATGTTGGGGAAGCTAAGGCGCCCCATGACCTATGAGGGAGCTGGGCTGTGGAACCACTCCTAGGTCTGGGTCCTCTCTCGTTTGGTGGGCCTTGCATGGGAGCTCTGCAACGGGCCTGAATAGGCTGAACATGACAAGCAGCCAGATCTTCAGTCAAGGGGAAAAGCGGCCAGACCTTCAATCATGCTCAAGTCTTCAGAATCCTTTCTGTTGCCCGTTTGTTCTGCCCTTCCTGATCTGGAATCCCCTGAGTCTGAACTGGTGGAAGCCCTCTGCACCAGGAGCATTCTAGATCTCCAGCACCGTGAGTACCCAGGGCTTGCCCTGGCAAATCAAGGGGAGTATTTGCTTATCAGTCAGTTGCCTTGTTCCTAGGGTCCCAATGCCAGCCAAGCTGCAGCACCAAACAGGCCTGCGATCTCCTGGGTACCCAGAAAGGACAGAGGGAAGTCACTGGTACCAATGGGGTGGGCATCTGGGGTGTTCTGGCATATGAGCCCTGATGTTCTTCATTGTTCCTAACCATGTTCCTAACTACTTTTATCTCCACAGCTATTCCTTTTCCAGGTACCCCGATCCTAGCCCTTCCCCATAACAAAGCTGTGTTTTGTAGTTTGAAATTGCTGTATGAAGGGCGTTTTGTGGGAATCAACTGTAAAGTGTATGTGGTATATGGTATTGGGAAACTGTTTGGCATCCAGTGTGTGAGGTGGTTGGAAGGGGAGGTGGGTAGGTTGTTCCTGTCACACACCTGGCCCACTGCAATTTACTCTGGGTGGAGGCACCGCACTATTTTATTTATTTTCTTGGATAGAACCCTCAATAATACCACTGAAGCAGGACCCAGGACCCTTAACCTGTGTGAAGGTCAACAGGCAGGGGTAGTAGCCCACTGGCATATGGCGCCTGGGCTACATCTTTGGAGGCACCACTAGGATCTCCTGTTCACCAGCCACATCCACCATGGATGGCCAGACTGGAAAGTCCACTGTTGTTTCCCCCACCCCCAGCTCTACCCCTCCAGGCCTAATGTTAGGCCTAGAGAGAAGGATAAGGTAAAGTTAGTTTAATAGAATGGAGGTATGAAAATGATCCCCAGAAATCTCTTTAGCTTTTAGGGTACCCCCGAGATGGAAGAGGGGGATATAGAAGGACATTTGTCCACAATAATAAGACTGGATCAGGTAACAGTGCAGGGAAGATGCTTGACTTTGTTACTGGGACCTTGACTGTGCCGATGGAATGTAAAAATGCTATAGAAGCATCCTGGGTACCTGAGGCCTTAGTGTCAGAGGGGTTGTTGGAAGCCTGAGCCGTTGTCACTATGTTCAGTACAGTGTCCTGGGGATGGAGTGTCCAAGCCCTCATTACTTCCTCTAAAATGTGAGGCCCTAGACCTGGGTATGTGCCTACCACTTCAGAGTGATATAGAAAGCTGAGAATGTTTTCAGAGGTAAAGGCCACCCCTACGGGGGGAGGAGGACTATGAGTCCTGGATAAACGATGTGATACCACTGCTACAGGATTGGCAGTGTAGTGAGGGAGAAAAACACAAAAGGCTGAGAGCTTACAAGGCCCTGCCCACAATGCTATCAGGTCCCTATGGACCACTGACCCTGAGGCTGGTGTGGAGGATTACATAGCCACCTGGACAGTGGTTTTAGTAGTACAGAGACCTGTGAAGATTTGTGGTGGAGGTTCAGAGCAACTTGCCAGCAAAGAGTGGAACACTTATCGGAATATGTGCAAAGACTGGAGAAAGCCCTGCAAAAATTGTATCTTAAAGGAGGGGTACAGGCTACATATTTAAATAAGACCAGGTTGGAGAAGGTGTTGAGGTGATCCAGGTACTCGGAATTATTATTGTTAAAGTTGAGCCTGAAGGATAGGCTGGGTAATCCCCCTCTCTCTCTCTCTCTCTCTCTCTGTCCTCCTTAGGGAAGTTAGGGAGGCGGAGGAAAGGGACACTCAGTGAGGACCCCATCCTGCAGCAGTAGCTGCAACCAAGGTTCAGGAAGTCACTCCTCTTTCTGTGGCCTCTGAGCTCCAAGTGTTGCTAAAGAAGTGTAAGGAGGCACTGGATAAAGTTAAAGCTGGTTCTATCAGGGCTACTGAAGTCCACTCTAGCCAACCCATTCAGTCAGTTCCAGCCACCCTCCCAGTGATGAGCCTGGGGGTGCAGGCCCAATTGCCCCCTGTGGTTCTGCAGATTGAAACTTGCCTTCAGAAATTGTGTCATGCTGTCAGTGAGTTAAAGAACCAGGGGATGCTAAGGTTAGGGGATCCCGACTTAGGAGTGGCTATGACCCAAGTGATTGCTCCCATTTCTACCCTAGCTCCATTAGTGTATTCTGGGCCCCCAAGTCAACCAGAGCCCTGGCCACCCCCTGCAGCCTATTACCCAACCAGATCCAGAAGAGAAGATAATTTCTACTACAGGTGTGGGAGGGAGGGAGGGAGGGGCATTTCCAAACAGGATGCCAGTCCAAGGAAGCTCCCACTCGAGTGAGAGACTGGTTGTTGGGGACAGGGACAAAGCCACAGGGAAACTTCAATGGGGCCTGGTAAGAAAGCATACTGGGATCTTAATGTTGGATGCATCAGAGGAACATGGGTCTGCAGCCGGCCTGCTCGTAAAGCCCAGTGTCTTACTGGCATGGGCACATTCCTACATCAGAAGAGTCACAGTGCATGAGAAGAATGTGATGGACAAGGAAGTGGTCATCAGGAAGGGACACACTTTAGCTCAAGTCTACTAAGATGATATGGTGGTACAACCAGCAGCTCCTGGAAGGGGTGTCCCACCTGGCATTGACCCTAGTCTGTTCGACCTGAGTGATTCCCCTATTCCTGAGGTGTGGAAGACTCAAGATCAACAAAAGCTGTCAACCAGAACCAAGGTGTTTTCCCTACATGAATGGGATGTTGGATGTGTGACAGAGGAGCAACATCACATAAGGCTCACAGACCAGTGCCCTTTTAGAGAGAGGTCCAGGCGGCTCACACCAGCTGACATAGATGACGTGAGGAGGCAACTTCAAGAAATGATGTCCATGGGCATAATTCAAGAGTCATGGTGCCCATATGCCTCACCTATAGTGGTAGTAAGGAAGAAAAGTGGGGCCAATAGGATGTGGGTGGATTACTGCACAACGAATAAACAAACTGTTCCCTACCAGTATATGATGCCGTGGATTCAGAATGCCTTGGATTGCTTGGACGGCAGCCAGTGATTTTCAGTTTTGGTCTTCAGAAGTGGATATTATCACATTCTTATGGTTTCCCAGGACCAGGAGAAGACTGCTTATATCTGTCCCCTGGGGTTTTACAAGTTTTTAAGGATGCCCCAGGGCATTTTGGGTGCCCCGGCCACTTTCCTGCACCTCATGGAGAAGGCCATCAGGGACATGAATTTTCTGGAGTGTTTAGTGTACCTGGATGATATAATCATGTTTGGCAAGACTCTAGAGGAACACAAAGCATGACTGTTAAAAGTGTTGGACCGTCTGAAGGAATCTGGCTTAAAACTCTCCATCAATAAGTGCCAATTTTTCAAGGCTTCTGTTAAGTACGTCAGGCACATAGTGTCAACAAAGGGTGTTCAAACAGACCCCAGCAAGGTTGAGGTGCTTACCACCTGGCCAAAACCTAAGAGCTTGAAGGAGCTGCAGTGACTATTAGGATTCTGTGGGTACTATAGGAGGTTTGTTAAGGATTACACTTGGGTGGTCAGACCCCTCCTGAATTTGCTACAGAGTTACCCCCCAGTTTACAAGAGTAAGAAACTCAAGCCATCTGGGGCCTCCACTGAGTCACCGCAATACTTCAGACCTTCTGAGCCATTTGGCTCCAGGTGGACTGAGAGGAATGTGACCGGGTATTTGAGGACATCATCTGCTGTCTAACCCATGCCCCAGTCTTCTGGGAGCTGTCTCCTCATAGTGTATTGCCACTTAACTGCTTTGGACATGAGGTCCTTGCCACAGCTAACAACTCAAGATCTGATAAGGGAGCAGTGGTCTAGCCCAGCCATTGGAGAAATTGTGCACGTTTTACAGAGGAGGGGTGATCCAGCACAAGTAACCACAAGCGATCCTGATACTCGATTGACACTATGAAAGTGGTCAAAGCTAAACATAAGATATGGTTTATTGTACAGAGAAGTACAAGATCAGCAGGGGACACCCCAGCATACAGTACAATTGGTGTTGCCAGACCCATTCCATCAAACTGAATTGTAGGCTCTCCATGATGACATGGGCCACCTGGGCAGCGAGCACACACTAGACCTGGTCTGAAGTGGATTGCATTAGCCCAAAATAGGACAGGATGTGGAGGAATAGTGCAAGACCTGTCACCGGTGCATCCAGAGGAAAGCTCTTCCCCAAAGGGCCACTCCACTAGTCAACACTGCCACCAGTGCTCCTATGGAGCTGGTATGCATTGACTTTCTTACTTTGGATCCAGACTCCAGAAACATCTCCAACATACTTCTGGTCACAGATCATTTCACTCGGTATGCCCAAGCCTACCACACCAAAGATCAGAAGGCATATACTGTGGCCAAGGTGCTGGTCAAGAAGTTCTTTGCACATTATGGGGCACCACAGAGAATTCACTCCTATCAGGGCTGGGATTTTAAAAGAAGACCGATAAAAGAACTATTGTCTCTGTGAGGAGTCAGAAAATCCTGAAAAATCATTACCATCCCCAAGGTGACCCCCAGCCTGAAAGATTCAACTGAACCCTATTAGACATGCTGGGCACCTTAGACCCCAGAAACAAGTGTACCTGCAGTCAGCGACTTAGCACTCTGGTTTATGCCTATAACTGTACAAAGAATGACACCACTGGGTTCTCTCCATACAGCCTTATGTTTACTAGGGAGGCCCGCCTGCCAGTTGACCTGTGCTTCGGGGTATCAACAGATAGCATTAAAGAGGGTGACTACTTACAGTATGTGCGCAAGTGAAAGCAACAATTGAATGACGCCTATCATCTAGCCTCTGAAATGGCCAACAAGAGGAACCAAGCCAACAAGGAAAGATATGATAAGAAAGTTCTGGGACAAGACCTGATGACAGGTGACAGGGTCCTACTGAGGAGATTGGGCATTCTTGGAAAGCATAAGATCACTGATCACTGGGGAAGCTCACCATATGTAATACTGGAGAAACTAGAGGAGTTGACGGTATATAACATTCAACCAGAAGGGGAGACTCAAGGATACAAAGTGTACCATATGAATCATCTATTGGCCACCAGAGACAAGGTGGTCAGCTCAACGTCAGATACAGTAGATCCTCCCACACCTCCTGTCACTCTAGCTGCTGCACGCAGGTAACAGAGGAATGAAAATGGTAATTCCCCAGGGGTTAGTCCCGGTTGAAGAAGTGTCTGAGGGGGATGAATCAGCCAATGAGACAGAAAAAAAATTTGATGGTGCACCTGTTTGTTTCTATCCTACTCTTGAACTGGCAAGACTGTTTCAGGGAACACCCCTGACATTGGAGGCTGGGTCTATGGAAGAAGGGCCTATTGCAAGAGAGACTCAGAACCAACGGGATGATGATGAATCTGGGGAAGTGGACTCAGTTATGCCTGTGGAACAGGGTTCTGAATGGGAAGCTGCTTGCACAACTCCCCTTGAAGGGACCACCCCAAACTTGAACACTTGTCTGCCTGAGCCTTTTTAGTGGTTCCAGAGCATCTCTCCTGAGTCAATGACTTTTGGAGAACCCACTTTGAACTTGAATACTGGTTCAACTCAGCCCTCTGAATGGCCACAGGAAAGCACCACTGGGCAGAGTGGTGAAGGTGATGTGGTAACGGAGCACCCTGCAACAGGAAAAGAAGAAACAAGCACAGGGGCAAGTGACATTGATTCCACCTCTGAACAGGAGGTGACCCCTAGGAATGAGGAGCAGGCACCTCCAAGAAGGTCGGGGAGGATTGTGAAACCCTTACTTAAGTTGATCTAAGATACCCTGGGGGCACCCACTGACCTACCTCTATTCGTACTGTACAAAGGTATATACTGTATGTCACCCCAGGTCATTGTCCAAGGTTTACATGTGTCCCGCTAATGCTAACCCCCCCCCACCGTCCAGAGGGAAGGTGGCAAAAAGAAGAAGGGGAAGGTGAAAGTGAAAGTGGACTCAAGGGAAACAAAGGTAAAAGGTGTACTATTAATGTGGTTCAAAATACATGTGGTGCTGAATAACTAAAGGGGTGCAAGTATAGGTGCTACACATACCATGGTGTTTGATAATTGTCAAAAGGTAGAAGTGTTTATCTTTATAAACTGTACATTATGTGTTTCATGTTTATAATTCTTTAATACCTGAGTAGATAGGAACCAGGTGTCTAGGTAGACGTGTTTGCCATATGTTGAACGTTAGGGTTGCTGTTGATTATTTTATAGGTTCCTACCCATAAGATTAGAGGGAATGCCAAGTATTTGAAAGGGAGAGTGTAGCCCTCTTGTGGGAGCTTACCTTTAGTTGTCCCCGTTCCTCCTGTAGTGCCCCGTTATTCCCCTCAATATTCACCACCATAGCCTAAGTCCTTTAGAATGTCTCATATCCTCTGAGTGAGCAGCCCTGTGTTTGTTTCAGGCCATGTTGGGCTTTAGAAGCTGAATCGCAAGCCGCAGTATTACTTTCTGCTCCCCTAAGCAGCTGCCAGCTTGCTCATGAGCAGAAGTGCACAGTATTTTCCACCTGCCGTACTAGTCCACCAAAAGGTATTTCGGGGGTCCTGGTCCAAAAGTGTATCAAACAGGGGGCTGGTGACCTGAGTGAGGCTGGCGAAAAGCCTTGATACACTGTAAAAATTAAGTTTAGATCAAGGCATGTTTCAGGGCTCCTAAATATTAATAAGCACCCTCATGAATATTAATGAGGCTGTCACTGCTCCAGGGGGACTGTTTAGAATGGAGCTAGTGACGGACAAAAGGAGGGCTAAATAATGATGAATGTGCAGTCACTTAATAGGGGACAGGGGTGGCTACAAGACCATGGGGCAGTTGATTTTAAAAGGTGTGTACTCTGGCTGCTGGGACACTCAAAAGTTGGGACTACTAAAGAACTGTGTGGGACTGTGTGGGGGCAGCCATGTTTTGACTCTTAAACTCCTGTGGACAGCCAATCAAGTAGTTAGGCACCCCAAAACTGTCTGAAAGGGCTTATGGGAGGAGGTGTGTACTATGTTCTGATGTCAAGAGACCTTACCAATAGATAATCAAAGAGGGCTAAGGATTGTGATTGATGACTGAAACAAAACAATCAGAGGGCAGGATTTTTTGGAGAAATCCCAGGGACTTTGGGCAGTGGGGTTAGTCTGCTGCTGGGCTCTGACTTAGTCAGGAGGGCTCAGTGCTACCTGAGAATTCATCTAAGGCCTTTCACAGGGCTTAAAGTGGAGTAAAACGGAGTTTGTCAGAGAAATATTCTTGCTGTTCAGAGGAGCTGTGCATCTGTGCCAGTCATTCTAGGCATCTTTTTGGAGTTGGCTATTTTAATTGGAGACTTCTGCTGCAGCCATCCTGCACCAGATTGGGACTGAGAGAGCAACTTTGAGCTGGGAGAGAGGTTTTCCAGAAACTGAGTAAGCCAGAGAAAAGCGGAGGCTGATTTAAAGCAAAGAGAAGGTGAGCAGGTGCCCTATGCTTCAGAGACCTGTGACTGTTGCTGAAATCCAACTGAGGACAGGAACTGCTGATTTGGAATTAGAGTTTGGAGTCTGTGCTAAAAGGCGTGGAAAGAAAAAATGTTGGATAAACTGTTCTGGTTGCACAGCGGAGCTGTTCCATGTTGAGAGGAAAGAGAAGTTAAGAGAGTCCCAGCTTAAACCAGAGCCAGGTGGGGAACTTGCTAACCCCTACCCTTGGGGTCTGCTGGCTACAGGGGGGCACCAGCACATGCTGGAGAACCTAGGGCACCCCATGACCTATGAGGGAGCCAGGCTGTGGAACCACTCCTAGGTCTGGGTCCTCTCTAGTTTGGTGGGCCTTGCATGGGAGCTCTGCAATGAGCCTGAATAGGTTGAATGCGGCAAGCGGCCAGATCTTCAATCAAAGGTACAAGTGGGCAGACCTTCAATCAAGCTCAGATCTTCAGAATCCTTTCTGCTGCCCATTTGTTCTACCCTTCCTGATCTGGAATCCCCTGAGTTTGAACCGGTGGAAGCCCTCTGTACCAGGAACATTCTAGATCTCCAGGATCATGAGTACCCAGGGCTTGCCTTGGCAAATCATGTGGAGTAATTGCTCAATTGTTAAACAGTCAGTTGCCTTGTTCATAGGGCCCCAATGCCAGCCAACCCAAGACACCGAGCAGGACTGCGATCTCCTGGATACCCAGAAAGGACAGAGGGAAGTCACTGGTACCAGTGAGGGTGGGCATCTGGGGTGGTCTGGCCTATGGGTCCTGATGTTATTCATTGTTGCTAACCATTTTCTAACTACTTTTGTCTCCATAGCCATTCCTTTTCCAGGTACCCCGACCCTAGCCCTATCCATAATAAAGCTGTTTTGTAGTTTGAAATTGCTGTATGAAGGGTGTTTTGTGGGAATCAACTGTAAAGCGTATGTGGTATATGGTATTGGGAAACTGTTTGGCATCCAATGTGTGAGGTGGTTGGAAGGGGAGGTGAGTAGGTATAGCACCCCAGGGGGTTGTACCAGTCACACACCTAGCCCATTGCAGTTTACTCTGGGTGGAGGCACCATGCTATTTTATTTATTTTCTTGGATAGAACCCCCGAATAACACTGTAGCAGGACCCAGTCCCCTCAACCTGTGTGAAGGTCAATAGGCAGAGGTAATAGCCCACTGGCATACGGCGCTGGGGCTACGTGCGTGTGTGTGTGTGTGTGTGTGTGTGCGCACACGTGCATGCAGACATGTGTTCATGCATGTGTGTGTGTGCGTTTAAAAGAGTATTATAGTCAAAATTTGCAAAACCATATGGTGTGCAAAGAGTTTTAATTTGTGTTTGTGGTCTTGGTGTGTCCTTCACTTTGTTTGCTAGTAACAGTTTTCTAAATTTGCCTACTAGTTGTATGCCTCCTGGGATCTCCATGTCAGTATGATTTATTGCTCTTCTTTGTCTTACAATGCCTTCTATCTCATGTGACAGCGATGCATCTAGAACCACTGATTCAGTGAGGGAAAGTGCTGCAGCAGTAATCTGCAGATAGGAGCTTGATGATCTGACCTCAACTAAATACTGTAACTCTAAATCAATAATTTTGTTTTCTATGTGTGTGTCTAGGTCTAGCTAGCAAGAGTAAATGTTTTGCTTTTAAAGCTTTTCATTTCATCAAATTACACACAGCAATAAAAGGCACACAAATCACCCCAGATCATCGATGCTATCATTAGTAAATACTTCAGCTATTTTCTTACAGAATAACTCACTCAAATGTTTGCTAAACTGTAAACGTAGCCATCAATGCTCACTGGAAAAGGTAAGTTTACTTAAAATCACAGCTCTACTACTGTAAAATTGACTCTTGATATGTTATTATGAGCTGTATGTAATTATGTATGACTGTATAGGTAATGAATATTTTTATGAGATGGAGTAAAAAGATGTATATGTTTTATATGACATGACTGTATGCATTGCTTCAATGACATTTTAATGTACATGTAAAGGCATATAATGCCAAATATGAATAAAGAACCTGATAGCGCACGGTGCAGTTATTTTTGAGTTTACTTGAATGTGTTTTGATAGATTAACTTGTGACTTCAGTTTCGTGATTTTGAGTGACTGATTCTATGTGTGTGAGAGCAGGGAAGAAGGAAAGCTGCAGATTCAGTCTCTTTATCTCGGTTTCAAAATACAAAGAAATGCTGAGCCAGGTAACAGAACACGGTGCAGAACAAGGTGGGCAGCCTGCTACCACCAAGAAGAAAAACCACTGCACTTGTGGGATCCCAGTTTAAAGTATAAAAAATAACAAATTCAGCTACAGCTATCTGCTTAAGTCAATTTATTTGCAAGCCATATAAGAGAAGACTGACTGTGTCCATAGCCACAGTGCTTCAACCCACAAAGGGCAAGTTTGACTCTCCCCCTAAAGAAGACCCTGTGTGGGTTGAAGCACCAGGGCTATGGGCACAGTCAATCTTCATATATGGCTGCAACATTAACTAAGCATATAGATGCATTTGTTTAGCTGGGATCCCA
Organism: Neoceratodus forsteri; assembly: GCA_016271365.2. Taxonomy (NCBI): domain Eukaryota; kingdom Metazoa; phylum Chordata; order Ceratodontiformes; family Ceratodontidae; genus Neoceratodus; species Neoceratodus forsteri. The sequence goes on along the minus strand of CM057453.1, from coordinate 1,056,103,592 downwards.
GGAGTGCAGAGATTTGTCTTTCTGTGTGTGTGTGTGTGTATATGTGTGTGTGTCTGTGTGTGTGTGTGTGTGTGTGTGTGTGTGTGTGTGTGTGTGTGGTAGGAAGGTTTTAGTTGATTTACTATTTTCTGCTTGAATTTGAGTTTTATAATCTGTTGGGATATTTATTTTGACATTATTATATGTACTTATTTGCTGAGTTTTTGATATTGTGCAAGAGTGTGACCTCTTTCTGGCTCTGAAAAGTATTAAAAATAGTACTGTATCACTGTCAGCAGTAAATAATCATCATAGATGGAGTTAGACATGGTGGTGCTGTGAAGAAAGGTAGAGAAGGTCAGGCTGGAGCAGCCCCAGCTAAATATGGTGTGAGTAAATTGGTTGTAGAGGGGGTAACAGAAGGAATGCAGTTCTTATACTGCTTTCAGCAACAGCTGCCATTCTTCTCCTTCTTTGGAACCAGTGCATCAGACAGCATACCAGCAGCAGCAGCAGACAGGCAGCACACCAGCAGCAACAGCAGTCAGCACACCAGCAGCAGCAGCAGCAGGCAGCACACCAGCAGCAGCAGCAGGCGGCACACCAGCAGCAGCAGCAGGCAGCACACCAGCAGCGGCAGCAGGCAGTACATGAGCAGCAGCAGCAGGCAGCACACAAGCAGCAACAGCAGGCAGCACACCAGCAGCAGCAGCAGGCAGCACACCAGCAGCGACAGCAGGCAGTACACCAGCAGCGGCAGCAGGCAGCACACCAGCAGCTGCAGCAGGCAGTACACCACCAGCAGCAGCAGGCAGCACACCAGCAGCAGCAGCAGGCAGCACACCAACAGTGGCAGCAGGCAGTACACCAGCAGTGGCAGCAGGCAGCACACCAGCAGCAGCAGCAGGAGAAGCTGCATACTGTAGGTGCAGGTGTAGGTGCAGCAGTTTCTTCATCCACTCCTTCCACCCCATTTCCAATATCAGAAAAAAGTGGTTGTGGATACCGGTCCTAGTAGTATGCCCCAAGATGATGCCCACAAAAAACATTTTGCCATGGCAGGAAAGATATGAGGAGTAGCTGCCACAACTCAGACCCTGACTGTTCATGAAAAGGTAACTAACCTTCACACTGAGGGTATAGCTGTGAAGAAGAATGTAGCCCAGGTACAGGAGGAGGAGGAGGAGAAGATAGGGGAGGAGGAGGAGGAAGAGGAGAAAGTGGAGGGATTTTCAGATGATGGTGATGTGGGTAAGGAAGACTGTTGTGCCACTGCCAATGCCAGCTCCAAGACTGTCACAAACTATTGCAACGACAACAAAGTCAAAAGCATTAAAAGCACATATGTTGCATTTTACAGCTCCTTGTGTTGTGCCCACTCCCTGTCCCAGTCCTGATGTATCTGTAGCACCCACTGCACCAAAACAAGTTTCACCAGTATGACCAGATCCCCCCCCAAAGAAAAAGCACTGAATCTACTATCACTTACAGACCTGGCCAGCCCCACACTTCACACATGTCCAGACCCAAGCCAGGGATCATCTAAATCATAGGTCTGGGATTTGTTTGTCCTCAGTGCAGAGGATAACACTATTGCCGTTGCTCAGCTACATCAGACTATGGTGAAAAGGAGTAAAAAAGGAACTCATGTAGGGATAGGGGGTCAGTAGACACACCTAAGTAAAAGGCACATGTCAGCATGACCCAAACACCAGAGGGCAGCACTGGCAGTGGGTAGTGGCACTGGAAGTGGCAGCAATAAAAGTGAGCAATATGTGAAGGCAGGCAGCAATCACCGGGAGGAGGAGGAGGAAGAAAACGACAAGGAGGGATTATATTATGATCAGGAGTCTTTTGATTTGGAGAAGCTGGAGGCATCAGACAACAGCCAACAATCCAATTTGAAAAATCCTCAAACCTGCCTCAAGAATGTATATAATACTACTAAGGCTCATAGAAGCTACTTACCAGTTTCAAACTCCACAATCAGAGTCACACACTACCTCAGTTTGTCAGGTCAGGCTGACAGTGGCACAGAGAAGGGTCAGAGCAACGCCACAAAGCAATATCAGCCTGCCTTGAAGCTTGTGATTGCATGTCACAAAAAATATCTGACTAACCATGCAGCTGTCAGAAAACTGAATACAGCAACATCTGAGATGCATGCTATTGACCTGCTACCATGTTCATTTGTTGAAAATGTGGGGTTCCGACAATTGATGGCAAAGGTCTCTCCAAAATGGAAAGTGCCATCCCAGGTATCTTTAGCAACACAAGCTGTCTCCGAACTTTATGACACAGTCACAAGTTCTGTCACAAATGCCTTGCAGCACTCATTCTCTATATATAATCACCCAATAACAGACATATGGACAAGTGAGCAAACATCGGGCAGCTCATACATCTGCTTGACAGCTTACTGGGCACAGGTATCTGGCATCGTGTGTGACTGGCAATACAAAATGTATTACTGACAACTGAATTGGGAGCAGGGCTGGGAGAATTTGGCAGAAAGCAGCACTATTCATGAAAAATATTGTTGGTTTACACACTGACGAAAAAATTCTTGCTCATCTGTCAACTGAAATTGATCTGTGTATAGCCTTTGACAAAGTGCCCCACATGATAAAGAGCATCACCAGTGGTATTCTTAGGGTTCCCACTGCTAGGATCTAATAGTTCATGAATTCTTGGAGCAGCCTAGTGTGAAGACAGCACCTTTCTCAATCTGTAAAAGCCAAGGACCATCTTCAGCAGATTCAAATTCTAAATGACTTGCCTTAGCACCGTTTAAAATATGAAGTTGTCACTCAATGGAACTTGATTCTATACATGTTGGAGAACGTCTGAACAGTGCAGATACACTGAACAGTGCAAGGAGATGTCAGAGTACCTGCTTGTGTATACTACCTGAGACAGAGTAGGAGTGTTCAAGTCTATGACAGCTCATCCTTGGCATCTTACAAATGGCCTCATTGTGTTCCTTAGACCATATGAACATGCCATGCAAGCAGTGAATGGGGACACTGCTGGTATCTGCCAAGCGATCCTACAACTCTGTGTGCTGAACCCCACTGAATGTAAAACAGCAGCTTGAGACAACTGGAGATTGCACTAGCTGTGTGCTAATTGAGCATATGTTGTTGATAACTGATTGCAATACACAACTGTCTTCCATACTGCAATCGGCAGAGTTTTTTAATTGCAGCGATGCTGGATGCACAATATAAAAGGGGGATTGCCTTAATTCTAAATGCATGGGTGCATGAGCAGGTTCAAAATTTAACTGGTCTCCTAAGCAATGCATGCATGGGGCAAATATTTAAGAAAAGAACTATCCAATCCAGCTCTTCCAAAAACACCACTGCAATAAACAGTAAAATAAAGTGAGACAAAACAAGGCCAAGAACAAAATGTCACTACATTACGGAAAAGCATGATGGCCAAAAAACATAAAGACAAACCCAGAAATTATCAGAAATGCAATCCAGATTACACCTACAAGTTACTAACCATCCTAATATATTATATAAAATAAATAATGGGCAAGTGTGGTATACAATCAGAAGTATAGCCATATCAGGGGCTAATTAGGGCAATAAAGCCACTCACCTTTAGGCTTGTGGCCTTATAGCCCTAATTAGCCCCTTCGATGGGTATACATCCTTGTATACCACACTTACCCACTATTATACGTTACTGTACCACATGACCTAAAACCTGTTTACAGGAAGCCTCTTTCTTAATCTCCCAGAAACTCCACCTGTGGGCTAAGTTCTGAGAAAGTAAACTCTGCCAGCAAAGTTCCAGGCAAAGTTCCTTAAGATATAGAGCAATTTTATGAAGTGCTTTGCCTAGGTGAAGTCAGTTCATTCACTGGAACGTCACCGGTAAAGTAAAACTTTACTTCATCTCTGGAAGGAACAATTCTTTCATCAGCACTGGGTTTTTCAATCCAGTGGGACCTGAGCATACAGAGTACTGACAATGTTCCAGCATTGATACCATTCATATACTGCATCGATAGTTCACACAGGTTATTCCATGCAGTTCTGACAATCCAGCTACACCCTTTTGTTATGGCCAATTAAAGGTGTTTACCTTTCCTGCTTGCAGAATCACCTCTGTGTCAATGTTTGGGCAGTTACTGATCGCAGCGATACTCTGACACAATTATTTACCTCCAAGAGTTATAGTACAATTCCCTTAGGTAATTGCTTCCAGCATTACCAAGGTCAACATACAAACATAATCCACAAGCAGAATGACAGGTCATTATGTGTGGTACTGTGAGTCGCTTTCACCTCACAGTGCGGATTCTCTTGGAGCTATTAATTATGAGTGCCAGACACTGAGAACAGAAAGTCAGTGTCACTGAATTCCAAGTTATCCCCCAGTGACCAGACATTCATAAACAGAGAAGGAACTGTCTGTTTGAGCTCCTTTGCAGTAAACATAGGACAGTTATATGGAGGTTATTAAATCATTAATTAGATATTGAACCAAAAAGCTAGCAACTTGTTTGAGGCGGGGGGTTATTCTTTAGTTAGAATATGTCTGGCATAAAATAACTCACTGCAGCAACTTAAAATTCAACTTTAACTGGCGCAGGGCTATTAAGTGGTTTTATCATTTAAGCCATAAGGCACAACAGGATGTGTATTATGCTGGGATAACATCACACTTTGCGTGTTTTGTGATGCACGAGGACCAACTGAGTGTCTTTAAATGCCCAAGAAGTACTAGCATAACACATGACCTGAAGTGCTTTACTGCAATAATAAAATGGATCCAGAAGAATTTAAAAAAGACTGATTGTGTAGGTTTTTCTTGAAGTTAGTTTCAGATTGTAGTGTTGTACTGAGATAACATCATGCCTGGAACTCTCTCTAGACCAATCTGCTTTCAGAGTTTTTTTTCTAGCCATTTTATAATATCGGTGTAACTCTTGCCCACAATGGGTTGGCTACTTGACGTGGAGCCTTTGCAAAAGAGTCTGTGACTCAAAAGATTGTAATTCTGATTCTATTCAATAAATAAATAAATAAATAAATAAAAATAATCCCTGGAAAAGTGCATCTGTTCTTTGGGCAGATGGCACTAGGCATGGTGAACTGGTTCTCATTTGTTTTGTTTTTTTTGTTTGCTACTCTATTTTAACTCCTGACTCTGTGGGACTACCCCTGGAGGATTCCTCCTCATCCAAACCACTTCAACCCCTGCCTCAGTCATGTTAACCTGCTTTCTCTCAGGGCTTACCTGAATACTCCATCATACCACCATGGCTTGCTCCTCATGGCTGGGCCATCACTGGGGTTCCCTAAGACCCTCTGGAAACTATATCCTCTAACTGATGGGAGAGACTGTGTCTAAGTTGGCAGGTGCAGGGCCTGTAGCAGGTTGGAATCCTTCATCTTGACCAAGCAGACATTTACCACCATTTCATTACTACCACTCCTGAGGATGCTGCTACTAGGATGTGTGCAAGATGTGCATGTATGCATGACAACATTAGCGGTGTCCTCCCCTCCCCATCTCACAGTCTTGAGTATACCTTCCCCCATGATCACCCAGAGAGCGGTGTAGCAGCAGGACTTGGTACCCTCCTCAGAGGGTGCTTGATCTTCCACCCACAACTAGTCCTCTGATGATTTGAGTGTACTCTCAAACTTGGGTCATTGACATTGCAAGTGGTTGCCCTACCATTGCTCTAATGGGCTGGCTACTGGTTCTTATTTCTAATAGTGCAGTGACTCCACCCAAGGTGATTCCTTTCTAGGTCACCAACTTAGCAGTGCAATCCTTTTGGAAAAAAATGTCTGCATACCAGCACTTAGTAATTGGCTTTCCACTAGGGAAGGGGAATCCCATGGCATTTTCCCTCACTAGGAGTCTAGGTAGTGCAGGCTGGCTAGGCACTTCACACACTGACGGTGAGTAGCAAAAACCTTTGTTGCAAAAACAGGGAAATTTAATTTAAAACAGAACATACCAGACTTAACACAACATCTTCCTTGGCTGGATTTTGATGTCCAGAAAGGAGAGATTTACCTCTGATGGTTTATTGGCAAACTCTCTGAGTGACTATTTACCTACTTTTTGTATTTAAGGAAACAAGACTCTGAAGCCCCAACCTAAATTAATCAGGTTCAGAGATCTCAACAAAGCTAATCTGGCTGAGTTCTGTCCTGACCTAGCAGGGTTAAACCGGCCCCTGCTGGATTCCTTTACCAGTAAAAACTCTGCTGTTGTGGACAGTACTTCACATCTGTTCTCTGGAGCTGTGAAGAAACTTGCTCCCTTGATAAAACAATGCATTAAAGACACTGGATATGATTTTCAAAAGAATATGCTTGAGATCTGCCAGCCACTATTTTCAAAAGGAAAATCTGCCCAGACTGTTAGACCAGCTATTAGCTAATCTAACTACATCTGAATTTCACATCCCTCCCATAAAAAGACACAGTTGTGGCAAAAAAACAATGCAAATCACATTTATGATAATTTGTTACTGCATATTGGGGCTGATTCTCAAAGGGGTGCATTGTACATGCAATCAGCATGTAAATTGCATGCCCCCTACACGGCCACAGATAGTCACAGGGTGCATAGATTCATGACCGTGAAGCACCTGCAGGGCACTCGTCCGCTGCCCCACCCTGTGGCATACAGGTCAGTGGGGGGCAGACAAGTGTTGCGCTGAGGACCCAGGCGGGATCCAATTGGGTGACTGTTCTGGGTCCAGGAGTGTATCCCTTGTGCTGGGGTTGGGGGTGCAAGTGGGTGCAGGATTGGGGTCACAGACTGTCAGGGTAGGCAGCCAAACGGCAGCCCCCAACCCACCCAGGCATCCCAGTGTGCTGGGGCAGCTGCTACCTCAAGGCAGGGGGACCCCATCGCTGTCATGCCCTGTAATTGACCAGTCAGTGAGTGGGCACGTAAGCAGATTTGGCAGGGTCCACCAGGTGGAACAGTTCTCCCAGCAGTCCACCACTCTACGCCATGCAGAATTGTGCGGAACACGGGTACACCCCCTGCTACCCATGACACGTAGCTTCTGGGGCAGCCAGGGGATCTCGTACACTACCAGCCAGTGTGCCTTTCATAAATGCCACCGTGGATCACTGGACACCCGCTGTGTGGTTTTCCAACTCTGGGATACCTACATGGCTTACATATGTGGCGCATAGGCATGGAAAATCTGCTCCATTGAGACATTTGTGGCAAACAGTTGCATCTATTGAGAACAGCAGCAGGGCTGCTCAGATGTGATCAAGCACATGCAGACGTAGGTGTAGTACATGTCTGCATCCATATCTGATCATTTTAAAAATCCCCCCACTAACTCTGGCTGTCTTAAAGAAACATCTACTCTTTAATGAAAGCCTGTGACCAGCAATGGGTAGCTTTTAAAAGGTCTAGCTCTGAGTCTGTTTGGCTAGTCTGTAGACAGCTATGAAATCAATGCAAACTGGAGGTTAAAACAGCAAAATGCTCACTTGGTAAGCAGCGAAGAATAACTAATGTAAGCAACCCCAAAATGGTCTGTAAAAATATCAGTTCTGCTATCAAGAGTGGACATTTCTCTGAGACTGCATGCATCATGTACAAGGGAGAATTCTGTACAAACCCACTACTGTATATATGGCCAATGCTTTTAACAAATCCTTCATGGATTTGAACCTCAATAGAAGCTTTTCCTTCATCCATAGTATCCATAAATGACAGTGCAAACTCTCCAGCATTAGTATTGCTCATTCCACATGGACACTGTTTGAAGAAGGAAGTGCGTGACCCTGTATAGAAGATAACAAACTCTAGCCAGCACTGATAGGGCTGTGAAGAGCTACCAAATGAAGAAAGTTACAAATGTGCGTAGAAATTATGCAACGCGGGTGTAACATGGCCATTTTTTGGAGGTATTGCACCAGATTATCAACATGACCTGTCTGGAACCCCTCCTCATGAAGAGTACCAGTGTCATTTTGTTCACTTGTTCCAAAAGGTGATTTCGCAGAATGAATGTGCTACTTTTTAATATTCAGAAACTGGTAGAAAATTTGATATGAGGTTGGGGAACTTTGCAAAGCTTCGGGAAGTGTGCCATTCCCAGATTTTTACCAACATCACTGGCAAACTATAAATTTACAATGTCTCTAGCTCCGATACAAACACATTCCCTTTTTGAGATTTTATTTTGAAAGAGATTATTTTTGCTGTCGTACATGACATGGTCATAACAACAAGTATAAACAGTATTTATAAGTTAAATATTTAAAATGCACACTACATACGGACGTAATATTACATGACTATTAAGAAACAATGGTCAAATATGGAAAACATCTTTTATTAACAATTTTTTTCCATACTTTCACTCAAATACTATTTTGGATAAACATTTCAGATAGCAATTTATTATTTTGTTGTTGGCGCCGTATAGTGCTGTTCAGTCACAATCATCAAAAACTGGCATGCTGCTAATTCAGTCCTCTTGAATTTATTTAATCAAAGTACATGCTGCTGCTGTGTGTGTGTGTGTGTGTGTACATTCAATCTGCCACTGTAGATAAAATGCTATAGTCCCCAGTTCTGGTAGTCTTTCACCATTCACCAGGACTAAATACAGACAGTGTGGAAACCAAGCACTTACCCTGCCCCCACACTGTAGCTGTCTCTGTGGATTATCCAAGGGTTTAAAGCCCAAGTGTTGTCAGTCCCTTATCTCTTACCTGCACTGAATCCATCATAGTGGGGGTAAGTTTGCACTGAGCCTGCCCCACATGGTACTGTACCTGTGGATAAACTTGAGGGCTTTATCTATTTTTTTTACCAGCACTAAATTCATAACAGTGGGTGTGTGTGGAGGGGGGGGGATGGACAGACAGTACATGTGCCTGTGGATAAACAAAGAGCTTTAGTTTACCATCTAGTGCTATCTCAACTGTACGCTGTATAAGCATTGAGAAGAAAGGTCAACAGTGAACATGATTCTATGAATAAACAGAGGTGTTGTAAGTCCCCACCTTTAACTAACACTGGATAGCAAATATACAAAGGTTGAACAGAAAAATATATAAAAAAAAAACAGAATAAAACTGTCTCAGATCCCAATAAATGCTCATAGGAACAAGAGTAAAAACTTAAGTTTGTCAGTAATGGGCGAGAGAGTTGTAGAACATAGCTGCAGCTGGACTGTCTGTAATCTGACACTGTAGTCTGCCTGACTGTTTCAGAGCTTCAATAATTTCCAGTACAACAGATAACAAGTTAACCCCTAGGTTGCTGAAAGAAGTAGAATAAATCTATTAGACTGAACTGGACAGATGGTTAATTTGCAGGCCTGCAAAGGTTCAATTGAGGGGCTAGAAACAGCAGTTTTAAAAGGTTTTTTTTTTTTGTTAATATCCCGAGAAGTTCAGAGGTACAATACAGTAGCATCCCCCTTCCCTCCAGATGCCTTTAACATAGAGCAGCAAATAGCAAAAATCAGAGGTGGAGTGCATTATTTTGCAGCTGTGGAGGAATATGATCAAAAAGGGAGTTCCACAATCAGCCGTTTGTAGAGCTACAGTCCAATCCCAATAGGGCTGTAGGCTCCATCCACAGCCCTAAAAATTGGCACACCTGCAGGTTACGACAGTAGGGAGCCTAAGTTAATTACACTGGCTGTGCCATTCATAGCAGCTCCAGTGGCTAAATTATGTAAACAGTCCTTTCTATCTTGATCTGTACCTGTCCTCTGGAAAATGATTACGGTAATACATCCACAAAGATGGTCCTCAGTTGTCCATGGAAAACTACAAGCCCATGTCCATTTTGTCTGTCTTGGGAAAGGTCCAAGACTAATGTTTATAATATACATATATAAACTTTGTATAGTCATCTGTAGTCCTACCTTGAGCAGCCTCATCTCCTCAGGGCACTCCAACATGTTTTCGGGAAGAACTGGGGACATCCATTGCCCTGTTGAAATCCACTACAGATGTTACCCAGGTCATAGAAATCAGCTGCATCACAAGTGCCATATTTGAGATCTGACAAAAGTCTTTGATCTCATTGATAACAATCTCCTGTGAGACAGACTACATACCTTAGGTCTGGATGACCTAGCTGTGTATTGGGTCAAAAACTGTCAGTGTCAGTGGCTCTACAGGTACAGTACAAGTCACATTAAACTGTTCCACCAATGAATTGGTTTAGCATTGTTTTTTACAGTTGGCAATGCATTGACAACTCATATCACATTGCTTTCCAATGTTTAACCAGCTCAAGAGAAATATGTGTAAATTGTTTTTGCCACTTAATTGGAAGATATCAGCAGTCCAGTCACAATGCAATGCAAAACTGAGTTTTAAATTGAAAGAAACAGTTTGTGCAGGGCTTTGTGCTGGATCTAGCAACACTTATGCAACTCTGTTGGAAATGCTAAAACAGCTCATTGGAGGAACAGTTTAACGTGACTTGTACTGTAGCACACTTGCCTCTGGGGTCGGAATATCAGACAGTTATGGGTTCTAGCCCCCACCAGGCACATGGGGTAATACCCGTAACTGACACTGTAGTACAGTATGAGAGGGGTGCTACACTGGTGAGGTGTCATCCTTCAGATGAAATGTTAAACCAAGGTCCCGTCTGCCCATTACTGGGCACTGTCCAGCTGGAAGTAAATGATCCATGGCACTTATTGATGAAGAGCAGAGGAGTTTCTCCAGTGTCATGGCCAACATTCCCCCCTCAATAAAACAGGTCCATACAACACACCCCCCCTGGACGCACCTGGAAACAAGCTATAATAGTTGTGTGTGCCTTTCCTGGTCAAAAATTGTAAATAAAGAAATAAAAACTACCTAACGTCCAGGTCTCAACTTACTAAAATTAGTGGCTAGATATCCTCCCCACTGGAAATCTCATCTGGTGTGCCATAGGTCTCCATTCTCAGGTCTATTTTTTTCACCATTTTTGTTAATCCCTGTCCAACCACCTGCGGCAACTCAGAAGTATTGTTGCATGCTGATGACGCAGTCTTACATAGGAGCTCTAACTCAATTGAATGTCTAAATCAGGGGCAGCAGTACAGTATGATTTTGTTGTACTTCAAAATGGCTTTATTAAAACAGGCATCTCCTAAAAATAAGTAAAACAAAAACCATGCTGTTCGGCTTCCCTGCTAGAGTGGATGTTACACACAACGCCTTTAAAATGTTGTCCATTGATAGCTTCAAGCCTGAGGCTGTCAATTTTTATTCAAGTGTGAGGATCTACTTGGACCCTAACTTAATGTTTAAGATCCACCTTGATTTTTTTTTTTAACTTTCTATTTTATCCCCCCTCCACCACAGTGCCTACCTTCCCTCAGGGACTCCCAAGGCATCGTGCCCACCAGGTCTCCGAGATATGAGCCCTTCATGCATCTGCCCTACCATCACCCTCAGATTACCCACTGAGAGGGGTGGGAGGCCTACCCCCAAGCCTCCCATCCATCATCCAAGTGTTGGCCAGACTCGTGCAACCCCTCTTCGGTCCTGGACTCATGATGTCGGGGCCCGTCTCCAGGCTGCGGGTGATTTTTCCGCTTTTCCTGGGGAGTGATGTGTGTCCGACGTCAAGGTGTTCCCGCTGATGTCCACCACTCCCAACCCTGTCTGTTTGCTCCGCACACTTGCTGTACCTCTGGCTTCTGCCAGAGGTCAGCCAAGCGCTGAGACTGTGCCCCCTTCCCTCCCAGGAGAGGAGAGCTGTCCTCCAGATGCTCAATCCTCTCCTTCCCCTGCCAACCCCCAATGGCCCAGGCTCATTCCCGAACCCGGGTCGCTGGCATGGCGCGAGGTGTGGTGTCCAGGGCCTCGACACTCAGTGCCACTTGGCCAGCAAGATCCACCTTGATTATCTAATAAATCTGTTCAACCAAAGGATAGGTCTTCCATACAGAGCAAAAGCATACCTACAGTATCTATGGAAGCACAGTAGGCCACAACTCAGCTTACCTTAACTCCTCTGTTAAACTACGGGGTGGCGCTAGTTATCTCTGCCTTAGCCAAAGAAATGAATTGTCTGAGGATTCTCTACAATAGAATTGGATGCTTTGTGCTTAACGCAAGTAGGAGAGTACATCACTGTGAAGTCTAGGCTGATTTAAACTGTCTGCCTGGGGTAGGGCAACCGCTTGGCAACCTGGGTTTCAGAATGAGCCTGGGTCATTGGGGGGTGGCTGGAGGACAGTTGAATTTCCTAATGAACCCTCCCTTTCTTGGTAGAGGGATGCTGAGAAGCTCCACTGCATTAACATGGGGGAAGGTGCAGCCAGGACTTCAGAGATATGGAGGGAAGATTGCCTTTGACATCTAGTCTCATGCGTGCACACTGTGCACATCTATATTGGCATTGTTTAGCGAGGTGCCCTCAATGACTGGGAAAAACCATGGATAAGCCCCTGTTCAAGCAACATAATGGCCCAGCAGTGCCTGTAGGTATCACAACCACTGACTCAGGGAGCCACCTGGAGGAATGATAGAGGGATTCTCCAGAGGGTATGAGGCCATCCTGAAGGCTGAGCACGGGGGGGGGAGGCACAAAAGTACTGTAGGTGAAAAAGGTAAGTCCTGAGAGAAAGCAGCATGATGGGGCTAGAGTACAGCAGGGGTCTAGCGGTGGAGCTCCAGGGCCAACTGGAGTGGCAGCAAATTTAGAAAGCAAAAAAATTTATAAACAGTCTGCCATTAGAAGCTAGACAAAAATTTCTACTCAGTAACTTTATCTACAAAATCTTAAACTCAGGCTCTCTGAGCTAACCTAGCAGAACTCTTGCAGCCACCAAACAAACCTCCATGCCTGAATCCTTCTTATGCTGACCTGGTAACTTGTCTCCTTTCCAATGTGGGCATCTCCAGTTTATTTAATCTCTCCCGATACATTTTGTTTTCCATACCTATTATTAGTTATGTGATCCTCCTTTGTTGGTCTTTCTACTAGTCTGATGTTGTTTTTAGGGCTGTGGGCGGAGGCTACAGGCCTTTTGGGATGGGATCATAGCTTGAAAAATGGACGATCATGGAATCTTCCTTCAGACATTTGGAAGTATCCTTCCGAATGTCCAACAGAGCTTGAAACCCTCCACCACGATTGGCTGCTACGGAATAACAGCTGTACTATTTCTGTTGTTACTTCTGCATTCCAGGCAAGAACTGTGCATGTGTGACTCGCGCATATGCACAGTTCCGCCAGTGCCACCATGTTGTGAATGGAAAATGCCATTCATCGCAACTGCACATGTGCAAGTGCCATGCATGCACAGTTGCATTGTCGCCGCCAGCACCAGAAAACTAAGTAAAAAAAAATAACCTTCCATAGCCTCCCACTATTGCTGTCCTCCCACTCCCTCAGTTCCTACCTAAAAGCCAACATCGGGGTCCCCAACCCCCATGTCGGCATTACGTGGCACCACCCAAGTCATGTGGCACAGTGGGAGCCCACCCCAGTGTGCCCAAATATTTATCATTATCCCACCCCCACCACTGGCATTGGGGTGCCCAATCCCCGTGTCGATATGTGCACCCTCCACTCATGCGGCACACTGGGAGCCCACCCCAGTGTGCCCTTTTTTCCCCCCTTTTCTCCTTACTCCCACCACATCGGGATGCTCCAATCCCCATGTCGCCATGATGTACCCACCTCCACACACACTCATGTGGCACACTGGGAGCCCACCCCAGTGTGCCCAAATGTGTCTTGTTTCTTTTTGCCCTGTTAATAAAGAAACTGTCCCCTGCCGTGTTTTTTTCCTGTAAAAGAAAGCATTCCCTCATTGTCTCTCCAGTCCTCCTCCCATCCCCACCCCTCCCACTGAGCATTCAACTCCCCACACCCCCCTACCCAATACTTACCTCTGGAGGTCGGCACTGTCTTCTTCTCTGGACCGGGACACATCTGCACTCTTCAAAGCCGAACTGCAAACTGAAGAATCAAAGGGAAGCGTCCTATAATGGCATTCAATGGAGTTTTCAATCTGTGTAGATACATCTGCCATTTTTTGAATTTTGTTCCCAAATTTTCAATATGGGGTTCTTGGGACCCCACCTCATGTAAATTGTCACTGTCATTTTGTTACTCGGTCCCAAAGAGTGATTTTGCGGTCGCTCGCAAGAATGCCTTTGGGACCAATACACAACATGAAAAGCACTGCTCATGAGGTGGAATCCCAAAAAGACCCAGGCTAAAATCTGGTGAAAAATTCCCAAAATGACTGTTACAAGCATGCATTGTACAGTTTCTAATGACACTCCTAATCCGCCAATTTTTAATATTTTCACTCCACATTTTCAACATTGCCATTTTTGCACACCTCCTTTAAAACAGTACAGCTGTCATTTTCCACATCCTGCCCAAAATATGTTTTTTCACCTCTGGCACAGAATAGTGCGTTTGCTCCGCGAAATCACCTTTCGGGACAAGTGAACAAAATGACACTAGTACTTTTCATTGAGGAGGGGTCCCAAAAAGGGCATGTTGAAAATTTGCTGCAACACCTCCAAAAAATGGTCAAGTTACACCCGGGCATTGAATAATTTCTACACACATGTGTAACTTTGGCCACTTGGCAGCTCTTCACAGCCCTATCCGCTCTGGCTAGAGTTTGTTATAGTAGGGGCTCCAAAAAGGATGAGTGATAGTCCAGTTGGGATCTTATATATGACCTATATATTGGTACTATTGTTTGACTTGACCTATTTATGAACTTTCTCTTTACGGTATAAATGAGTCTATTCATTTTTCCAGGGATCATGGTGCAATGATCATTAGTTTTGTTTTGTTTTTTGCATAATCTGTTTATTAGAAGAAATTTTAAGTCCACATCCACATACAATCACAGACAACCTATAACAACGATGCATGACCATCCTACTTAAATACAGTTCTATATATTCCATCTCTAGGTACCCATGATTTCACTTAGCTAACACATTAATGTTATTTAGATAGCACATTCATTTCAACAATTGGCACAGAGTTTTATATTTATCTCTCGTACACTGCACATCCTCACTTGGCCCAGGACTTCTTTTCACCCTTAGGTGTCCAGACCATCCCATAAAATCATGGTCTCGGCAGGGCTCAGACCAGCGAGGAATGGTGCCCACTCACTAGTAAACCCCTCCATCCCATCAAGGTGAGCTTCTCAAGAGCTAGTGTTTGGAGAGACAATGTACACCACTGCCGTATTGTGGGGGTTGCATTGGAGACTCACGTATTTTGAATACAATGCCTAGCCAATATGAGCAGAACTCTCATCCACCTAGGAAGGGGGCTCCACTCCCCATCCTCCCCCTGCTCTACTCCAAATAGACACACGAAAGGGTCCATTGGCAGCATTCTCCCCAGCATTTTTTCTACTTCTGACACTATTAATCTCCAGAATTTTTGTAAAATCAGACACATCCAAAAGCAGTGGTAATAAGTTCCCCCCTCTTGTTCACATCTACCACACTGGGCTGATACCGCTGGGTGAAACTTTTGGACGATCGCCGGTGGGCAGTATATTCTACGTACAAACTTATAAAATGCTTCCTTGAACCTATTACATGCCATTATACCCATATGCATGGATAGAAGCATTGTCCAGTTCTGCTCACTGATGGAAACCCCAAGGTCCCTATCCCACCGTCCTTTGGTCTTGTTAAATGAGCTAAGGAGACTTTGTTTCCCTTCCTTCACAGCTTTCCTTATAAAGCCCTTAGGGTCCTGCTTAGTCTGGATAATTGGAGACTCTATTCTCCTCATTTCCTGAGTTCTCATCCCTCCGTTCTCCAGCCTTGTGACATACGCCCAAACCTGGAAGTACCGTATTTGAATATATGCCCCGTCTCAAGTCCAAAGCCCTGCTGCAATTCAGCAAATGAGCATAGGCGCTATCTCACATAGAGGTCTCCAATACTCTTGACCCCCTTCTCTTCCCATAATTTAAATCCTGGTTCTTCCCATCCTGGCAAGAAGAAGGGGTTCCTGCTGACTGGCAACAATAGTGTATCCACCTCCTTTGTTTCCCTTTGCCTCCTAAGTTTTCCCCAGCCATCCAATACTGCAAGGATCAGTGGGTTTTTTCCTCCCTGTACATGGTATGCCCTGCCTCCTCTCCTATCCAGATATGCTGTGAGCCTGGCTTGACACCCCCACTGCTCCAGGTCCACTCAGCTAGCCACCTTGGGCTTATGAACCCAGTCACTAATGTATCTCTGTTGGATTGACAGGTAACAATTCCCAAGATCAGGAAAATTTAATCCTCCCTTAGCTGTTTCTGCCTTTAGTTTCTACAAACTCACCATCAGTTGCTTCCCTTGCGAAATGAAGGATGAGAATGCCGCTTCTAACCTTTTAACATCCCATCTAGTCAACCCCACATGCACCATTTGCATAACATATATAGAATCCTGGGGAGGATATTCATTTTAATTAGATTTATTCTTCCCAGCCATGACACCGGAAGGGAGGTCCACCTGCCAAGATCCGCCTCAACAGGTTTGATTATAGGTGTGTAATTCAGCTCATATAGGGACCCCAAAGACCTACCCATTTTAATTCCCAAGTATGTGAAGTTTTGTGCTACTACCTTCAGTCCCCATGTCCTCTCCCTACTATCCCAGGCAATCCCATTAATTCAGATTTATCTAGGTTTACCTTGTACCCCGAGAATTGTACAAACTGCTCAATCAGGCTTAGCAATGCTGGCATGGACCTCACTGGATCTATAATAAACAGCAGCATATCGTCAGTATACAATGTAATCTTATGTTGTCTACCTGAGATCCCCTCCACCCCTCTTATCTCCTCACACTGTCTTATTACCAGCGCCAGTGGTTTCACCGCCAGGGCAAAGAGCGGGGGGGAGGAGAGGGGGCAACCCTTCTGGGTCTGATCAAATCTAGTCTACCTGAGAGTGTACCATTCACCAACACCTAAGCCCTGGGGGATCTATACATCGTCTTCACCCATGCCGCATATGTGTCACCCAGACCAAACTGTGTCAGCACCTCGAATAGGTACTCCCATTCCACACAGTCAAAAGCCTTCTCTGCATCCATGGAGATGACATATGTATCCTCTCTCCCCCTATTCGGTCTCCAGACCACGTTCAACAACCTTCGGACATTATGATAAGAGAGGCAATCTTTAATAAACCCAGTTTGGTCTGGGTGAACAATCCCAGGCAACACCAACTCCAATCTCAAGGCCAGGGTCTTTACCAATATTTTAAGATCACAGTTTAATAACAAAATTGGTCTACAAGATGCACACTCCAATGGGTCTTTCCCTGGTTTTGGGATCAAACATTTCACTGCATCAAAAAATGTTCCTGGGAGTCCCAGATCCCCCCTTCTGGTTGTTGGAAGGTGTTACACAGCGGGCCAGCGAGCTGGGCCACCATACATTTATAGTATTCAGCTGGATAGCTGTCTGGGCCACTTGCCTTCCCTCCCTTTATGCCCTGGATTGCCTTCATCACCTCGGCCCTCGTAATTGGTTGGTTCAGTGCCTCCTGCTGTTCCCATGTCAACTTTGGTAGTGTAATTTTGCCTAAAAATGTCCACACAATATCTCCCTGACCCCCCCATCAGCCTTATATAACTACTCATAGTAGGCTCTAAAGCATGCTTTTATCTTCTGAGTGTCTCTGGGTAACGTACCTTCCTTATCTTTAACATGGATAATATGTGTGGGGCTCTTGCCACCCCACATCAGTCTAACCAGCAAGGGACCTGGTTTATTCCCCCACTCATACAGCTGTTTTTTACAAAACATCCCGGATTTCCTAGCTTCCCCTCTGAGCAGAACATTCAGAGCCTCTCTAATGGCCTCCAGTCCAGCCCTCGCTTCCTCATTTTCCCCCCTCCCACCACCCTTCTCTCTAGGTCCTTTAGACAGGTTTCCAGCTCCACCCGTTTCCCCTGTTTCTGTTCCTTGATCCTAGCCACATAGTTAATTATCATCCCTCTCATAAATGATTTCCCTACATCCCATATTGTGGCCTTGGTAGCAGGGGAGTCTATATTCATAGAAATATACGTCTTCCATTGCACCTCCAGGAATTCTCTAAATTTTTAATCTCCCAGCAGATATGTCGGGAACCTCCATGGTGGGGGCCCCTCCTTCCATTCTCCCACTTTAACTGTTAAGATCACCATGGCGTGATCCGAGGTATGTCTAGGACTATGTTTTATGTTCTGTACCTTCATATACCATTCCCTCAGCATGAATATACAGTCTATGCGCATACCTCTCAAGTGTCCCTGATTTTCAGGGACGTCCCAGATTTTGCCTCAAAATTTTACTTTGCTCCTCCTAAAATTTGTGTTTTTATGGCTAAACAGTGGGGACTGTAAGCACAAAATAATGCTAATCATTAAAGTTACAGATCTTTAGAAAATGCATTTTGCACTAAGCCCCATATTCTGCCAGCTTTCTGGGTGGATATCTCTAATTTTGAAGATGTGTCCCTGATTTTGGTCCTTTGTCCCTGATTATTTTAAGCCTTGTCCCTGATTTATAAGGCAGCAGGTTGAGAGGTATGTCTATGCGTGACCATGTACCATGGGGGTTTGAATAAAAAGTATATTCACGTGCCCCTGGGTTTGCAGCCCTCCACCCATCCACCAGGTCCAAGTCCACCATACCCATCTGCCGCTGCTGTATCGCCTCCCCCTTCCTTCCTCAACCTGCTGAGTGATCCAGGACGGGGTCCATAGTGCAATTCATGTCTCCTCCCATTATGAGTCCCGGAAATTATTCCCTGATCAACAAGGAGAGGAGTGTGTTATAAAAGGTCAGTTCAAACACCGTTGGTGCATAAATGCTCCCAAAGATGACCTTTTTGCCATAAAGTTCCCCTGTGACAAATACATATCTGCCCCAACCCGGATCTCTCACTAACCTCTGCACCTCAAACGGGAGTTTTTTGTGCAAAAGGACAGTGATGCCATGCTTGTGAGAGGAGTAAGAGGCAGCAAAGCACTTCCCCACCCAGCCACGTGCAAGTTTTGCATGTTCCAAATCCATAAGGTGGGTTTCTTGAAGTAGCGCCACCTGTGTTTCCTGCCTTCTCATTGCCATCAGGAGACCCATACGCTTTACTGGAGTCGCTATCCCTCTAACATTCCAAGTTATTACTGTCAGTTCCTGTGTTTTAGCCACTGTACCATTGTGTGTCTTTCCCCAGCCCCGTCCCTCCATGCCAGGCATAGACCCATGCCTCTGTGCATGGCTTCTGGCCAGCCCATGTGCTCTGAACCTTTGTAACTCTCTGAACAGCATACATCTTGTACCTAGTGTGGATGTATTCATGCAATATCAAACAACAACAAACATAGCAACAATAGCAAAAGTAACAATATAACTTGAACTCCCCCCTCCCCTTATCCTCCAATTTTTGTCGAAATAATCCCCCTTCCCTCCTCCCCTCCCCATGTTCCCAGTTAATCTAGCCTCATGACCACATAACCATACAGCTCCCTCTCCTCCTCCTCCCCCGCCAGACTTTACTTCCCTTATACACCCATTCCCCTACTACTCCCTCTCCCTCAAATTCACTAATCTCCTTCCCCATAATAAGTCCCTCCTGCCCCCCGCCATAAGCCCACGACTATAATGAACCATGACACTAACTGCTGTATATGCATGAGTGTCTATTTTATCCCCCTCAATGCCCATGTTCCCTGTACACCTCCACCCCCGATTCACATTTATTTTGCAGTCGCCCTTTTCTAAACTCTCCTAACATAAAGAGTCTCCTACTGTGTTACCCAGAGTAATCATATTATTAACAACTAACAATGAACTATAGCGGTAACATTTGTAACTGTGCCTGTGTCCCACGCTCCCCATTTCAGAGCCATCTCCTCCCTTCCTGTGTCAATCCCTTCCTTTCCTGCCACATTCCAGTCTGTCTAAGACCCTGAAAGAGGGTTCCATAATCTTCCTTAAAGTGTGTTCCTTCCAGGTTGTCCACTGCATTCATACCAATAGAACTATTCTTCTGCAGGCAAGAACAGTTCAAGGAGCAGATTGGTATGCAGTTGCTATGCTCTGCCTGCACAGCCCTTCAAAACCCTCTTCTGACTTGCTGCTTTGATAAAATAACGCTACCAAGACTAAGGCCTCCCTCCTGCAGCCCACAGTCTAAAATGTGCACAGTCATTCTCCCACTAGGTACTTTTCTTCCGTGCCTTCCAGCTTCAAGCACAGTGACAGCTCATTCAGGAGAGCAGGGGCACAGACAAGCAATAAAAAAAGAACTGTCCGATAATAAAAAACTTACAACTTGTTCTCCTCTAGCTGTCAACCACTTGGTCTAGGTAGCCTTCACCCAACTTTCTTCCACAAACTTGTCTGCTTTACTAGCCTTCCAGAAAGAGAACACAGCCCCTTCACGTCAGATATTAAGCATTGCCAAGTAAACCATGAAGTGCTCAACCTTCATCTCCTGAAGCCTAGCCATGGTTATATTAAATATCTTCCTCCTTTTAAGCAACCTGGCTGAATAATTCAATCCTCTTTCATTCTGGCACTGGCTGCCTTCCCACTCCACACTTCAGGATGCAGCAATGCCCATTTCCCCTACCCCCACAAAACCAAGCCACTCAGCTGCACTGATAGTGGATCGTTACGGACTAAAACTCCAACCCTACCCACCCCACACCTCGCTAACTCATACAATGCCCTTCTTCTACATACAACTTTAGCCAAAAATGACAGTCACTCCCATACCTTGCAAACTAAAAACCAATTTGCGCACGACACTCAAAAACTAACTATAAGCGTCTCCAGCTAGCTGCACTCAGACATGCACTCCTACTCCTATTACTACTCGCCGGAGATATCCACCCTAATCCAGGGCCTTCTCCTGGCCACTTCAAAAACAGACAGGGTAGCGCAGGTCTACAGCTAACCTCATTAAACATCCGCAGCCTACAAAAAAAGTTAACCCTATTACAAGGCTGGGTTGCTCAACACTCTCCTGACATTATTGCCCTCTCCGAAACCTGGCTTACACAAAACATCCCAGACTCATCAGTTTCCCTGTATAACTATTCTATTTTCAGGGATGATAGAGTGGACAAACGGGGAGGAGGCTGTGCCATATATGTCAGACCACATCTTCAACCTTTACTCGTCCCCCTCCCACCTACGACGCATGGGGCACAAGCTATTACAGTTAAAATCACAGTAGGCTGCCATGGGAAACCCCTGTACATAATGGCAGTTTACATACCCAATAACCAAAAATTAGTCTTCGATTCCATAATGGCCAACATAGCGCTACTCCCCTAAACGAAATCATCGTCCTAGGTGACTTCAATATTAACTGGCTCTCTGCCTTAGCTGACCCTTTCAAAGCTGCTGCAACTGCGACCTCACCAAGTCATTCTGACCCCCACCGGCTTGACCCAAGGACTGGAACACAAACCCTCCTGGACCTTATATTAACAAACGCTCCCAACCATCTAACCAATGTCAAGGTCCTACCAGACGTCCTTAGTGATCACTCCCCCCTCTCCTGCCTTTGGTCAAACAAGTGCCCAACCGCTCCACCCAAATTCTCGCTCCAAAGGCAAATTAAAAAAGGGGCTATAACCAGGATACGCCACTCTCTCTCTCTCACCGACTGGTCCACCGCCCACTTAGCGCAATCCGTGGACGAGGCACTCACCTCCTTTATCAAAATTTTCAACACAGTATGTGACAAATATGCCCCTCTCGCAAAAAAGTTCCTAAAATTCAGAAACACCCCGTGGATCACACAGCCCCTGCTGGACCAGATGCACCACAGAGACAACCTCTGGCACAAAGCTCTTTACTCCAAACAACCCCATGACAGACAATTATACAGAGAGGCAAGAAACAATTGCACCAGGGCCATAAGGCTTGCCAAGGCAAACCACTACAATCAAGCTCTCACCTCAACCTGGGGTACCAGCAGCAAATTCTGGAGCAACATCAAAGAACTCTGTGGTGAAATCACTAATCAACCACCCACCCAAATACTCTCAAATGGTACCCTCTCTCAAAACCCCACTACAATAGCCAATGTCCTGAACAAATCCTTCACAGACCTCAGCCAAATCCTCCCACCCACTTTCTTTGATCCACCACCCAGTGTCCCACCAAACCCCATTCCCAGTCATAGCCCCGCACCTTTTCAGTTCAAAACAATCTCCTGTAGTCATGCCAAACGCTATCTGGCTCATGCCCTACGGAATAAAAGGTACAGTAGTGACTCTGTAGACCTAAAAATACTTCGTCTAACACTAGACGTGACCCTCCCTCATATCACCAAGATCCTCAACCTCTCACTCCGCCTAGGGCAATTCCCTGCACTATGGAAAAGGGGTATTATCACACCTATCCTAAAAAAAGGTGACCCCACTGATCCAGGTAATTACAGGCCCATCACATTACTCCCCCCTTTATCTAAAGCCCTAGAAAGAATCGTAGCAGACCAAATCACGGAGTACCTCACAGAGCACTCCCTGCTTTGCCAAGAACAACATGGCTTCAGACACGGACACAGTACCACCTCAGCACTCCTAGAATTCACATCCTATGTGCACGAGGCTCTTGATGGGGGTGATATTGCTGGAGCTATCTTCATCGACCTAACCAAAGCATTTGATACTGTCAGCCATGACCTGCTTCTATACCTACTCCCTTCTTCAACCTTGCACCAGGCACTTTAACCTGGTTCAAGAACTATCTAACAGGCGAACTCAACAGGTTAAAATCAATACCTCCCTATCCACTAAAATCCGGTCCTATCAGGTGTACCCCAAGGATCTATCCTAGGCCCCTATTATTCACTCTCTTCCTGAACTCCATCCCCAAAGCTTGCAATGGAAAACTTCTGCTCTATGCAGGCAGCAGCAGTAGTCTTCTGGAAAGACAACTTCCTTGACTCCTCCAACACAAGCTGCAAACCTCCTTCCACGAACTAGAAGACTGGTTCACAAACCACAGGCTAATACTAAACCACACCAAAACAAAATCCATGATCTTTGGGCACCGGCAAAGCCCCCGTGTAAGAGCCCACTTAAACATCACCAACAACCAGGGCCTCCTAATTGACCAGGTCACGGAATTCAAATACTTAAGCATCACCGTAGATTCATCTCTCACCTACCACACACACATCAACCAACTGTCCTCCTCACTAAACACAAGACTAGGGATTCTCTATAGGCATAGACAATGCCTCCCACCGCATGCCCTTCGTTTGGCAGTGTCCAGCTCGGTCATTTCCTTGATTGACTACGGAATAATAATTTACGGGACTGCTGACCCAATTGCTTTGAAGTGGCTCGACCTTGCCCTCAACAAAGCTAGCCGATTGATCACCGGAAGCCACCACCTAACCCACACCTGCGACCTCTTCAAATTAGCGAACTGGCTGACCTTTAAAGGAAAGCTTAAATACCATACCTGTCTCCAGGCTAAGAAAATCCTGCTGAAAGCTGCACCCCTCGGCCTACACTCCTTAATACAAACCAGCACCCGCAGGAGCACCCCAAGGCACCAATCAAATGTGCCTATCCACGTCCCCTACCGAAGGACTGCACTAGGCCAAAGATCCTTCTGCTACCGTGTACCCACCTGGCTCAACGAACTCCCACCTACTATAACCCTGGTGCCAACCTTAGGCCAATTTAAAACCAATACCATGAGACACCTATTAGCCTCAGAGAAATGCAGCTGCTATTGAGTATCTATCCCCCTCGACGCAGGGTACTAATTCACCCCTAGTATTCCCTTATCCTCAAATGTAGACTCAGAAAGTGGAAAGACTGCCCACACACCATTTGGTGGATGCTTATCCTGCACTGGGCTGTAAACAACAAAGCATTGCAACTCTCTGTAAAGGTCTGTTGTTAACTTGTAAAGCAACACTTTGTAAAATTAGCATTGATGCTTGTGCACATGTGTAAACCTTTGTCTATCATAATCTGTTTGTTTGTCCTGACGTGGAGCCTTTGCAAAGGAGTCCTTGACTCAAAGGCGTAATTCCGAAATTTAATAAATAAATAAATAAATAAATAAATAATCTTGTGAAATAAAGAGCCTATGCCCTTCATAGATGATCGGGCCCTTCTCTCTGTATGCCCGCAATACTGCTTCCCTGTCCTGGAAATGATGAAACCTCATAATCACTTGCCAAGGAGGTTGATCTGCTGGTAGTCTGGGCATCATGGCTCTACGGGCCCTCTCCAGTTTAATTTGACCATTTTTTGGAGCTAATTCAAGTAGATCTGGCAGTGTTTCAGCACAGAATCCCAAGACTTTGACTCCTTTCCTACCCTCCGACAGACCCCTCAGGCACAGGTTGAGTCACCGGTGGTAATTCTCCTGGTAGTCAAATGCTTCTTTTATCTCTTCCAGCTCTTTCTGCAACACCACCACTTGTCCTGGGACTCCATTCAACTCATCCTCCAGTCGTGAGATTCTGCCTTGGGTTTTGGTGATTCAGAATGCATGTGCCATTTGCTGGGTAAGCACCTCTTGTAGCTTGTCATCTATTTCTGTCGCAAGCTTGCATAGGCGAGGCTCCAGAGCGTCAAGGACCTGGCCTGTGAGTTCCCGGCTGATGGTACTGATTTCCATTGCCAACAGTGAAATCAGACCCAAGCTTTCACTCTGCTGACCAGCCGCTTGCTTTTTGCTGGATTTCCCCGCGGTTCTCTGGCTTTTGTTAGTACTTGAAGTCAGGTATTCATCCATCACAGGTTCACCACTCAGTCTACCTAGTTTCTGCACTGAAATTCAAGGTGAACTGCTATTTTTATTAACTTTATAAACTCAGCAATGAGGAGCGAGGAGGGAACACGTCTGTTCAGTTTAGCTGCTCATTAGCACCCCCCAGTCATTAGTTTTAAGGGTGTTCTTAACTATTATACCCAAATCCCTTTTCTTCTTGGTTTCCTTTAGAAATTACTTATTTATCTTGTGTGTTTGTTTAAGGTTGTTTCTACCTAAATGAGTCGCTACGCACTTATCTGCATTAAAAACCATACCATTTTTGATTGCCCAGATTTCTATTGTTTTAAGGTTTTTTGCAAATTTTTGCTGCTCTGAAAGAGAGTCTGTACAATGCCTCCCAGATTAGTGTTTCCAGCAAAGATATTTGTCAACCCATAAACACTGCTGTCTAATATGAAGGTATGTCTCAGTATACAATGCCATGCATACAGGATGCCCTAGACTGTCTGAATGGGAGTAAGCGGTTCTCCATCCTCAACCTCTGAAGCAGATACTGCCAAATCCCAATGGCTCCTGAGGACAGGGAAAAACTGCATTCATTTGTCCCTTGGATTTCTATGAGTTTCTTCGCATGCCCCAGGGCATATCAGGTGCACCGGCAATATTTCAATGATTAATGGACTGTGCAGTGGCAGATATGAATCTCTTGGAATGTCTTGTGTACCTTGATTACGTCATAGTCTTTGGCAAAACTCCTGAGGAGCATGAGGCTCGCTTATTCAAAGTGTTGGACAGGCTGGAGGAGTTTGGTCTTAAATTATCCATTGACAAATGCCAGTTTTTCCAGAAGTCTGTCAAATACATGGGCCACATTGTGTCATCGGAAGGCATACAGACAGACACCAGTAAAATGGAAGCATTAACCAGCTGGCCAAAGCCCGACAATTTAAAAGAACTTCAACGGTTTCTTGGATTCTGCAGCTATTACCTCCGATTTGTCACCAAAGGTAATCCGCCCCCTGTTAAACTTAACTCAAGGGTACACAGCTACTCACAAAAAGTTTAAGAAAGGTTCTGACAAAGAGACTGCAAAAACCTATTTCAGACCCAATGAGCCATTTGGGCAGAGATGGACTCCAGACTGTGACGCTGCTTTCAAAGGAATAATATACAGATTAACTCATGCTCCTATACTCGCTTATGCTGATCGATCAAAGCCCTATGTATTACATACAGATGCCAGCCTGAGTGGCCTCGGAGCAGTACTTTAGCAAGAATACCTGGAAGGATTGCGTCCAGTAGCTTTTGCTAGTTGAAGCCTGACACACTCAGAAAAGAACTATCTGGTATATAAATTGGAATTTCTGACTCTCAAGTGGGCAATAGTTGACCAATTTCATGAATGCTTGTATGGTGCTAAAATCTTGGTCAAAACTGATAACAATCCATTAACAAATGTACAAACAACAGCCAAACTAGATGCTACTGGACACAGATGGCTTTCTACTCTAGCAACCTATGATTATGCGGTGGAATATCCATCAGGCTTAAATCACGTTGATGCCAATGCTCTCTCACAAAGACCTGCTTCTGACCAACAGTGAGTTCATATTCCTGAACAATCTGTAAAATCACTATGCCACAAGTTTGACCAGGAAGAAACTCTGTCCTCCGAAGCTGTAAACTGTCTGACAGATTGCTTTGGGACCCCAGAGACTTGTATGTCAGTTGCCTACTGTAATTTTGCAGCTTTAGACTTGTGTTCTTTGCCATAGCTAATGCTAGCTGACATCCAAAAAGAACGGTACCATGATCCAATGATCAGACCAGTAGTCGACGCTTTAAGGAAGGAGGAAGATATCTCCAAGATGTGGTCCAGTGACCCCCAAACTGCTTTACTTCTTCAAGAGGGACCCAAACTCAAGCTTTGAGAACAGCTATTGTACAGAGAGCTTACTGACAGCCAAGTTGAAATTGTAAGAAAACAGCTAGTATTGCCATCTAAGTTCAAGAATGTTGTTTAAAAGCCTTGCACGACCAAATGGGACACCTGGGTAGCATAAGAACTCTGGATCTAGCCCATTCATGCTTCTGCTGGCCTAAGATGGGCCTAGACATCAAGCACTATGTTAAAACCCGCAGTAGGTGTCTTCAGCATAAGGCTCCGCCACAGAGAGCAGCCCCACTGGTCAATATTACTGCAAGTGCACCAATGGAACATGTCTATATTGATTTTCTTAGTTTGGAGCCAGATTCAAAAGGCATTGCTAATGTGCTAGTAGTCATGGATCACTGCACGAGGTATGCGCAGGCCTATCCAACCAAAGACCAAAAGGCCTCAACTGTAGCCAACATTCTCGTTGAAAAGTTTTTCATACATTACGGTGCCCCCAGCATATCCACGCTGATCAAGGCTGGGATTTCGAAAGCAGACTTATTAAAGAACTGTTGTCCCTATGGGGTGTAAGAAAATCCAGAACAACCCCCTGTCATCCACAAGAAAGGTTTAAAAGAACCTTGCTTAATATGCTTGGCACCCTGCAACCTAAAGATAAGCCAAAGTGGAGCCAACAGATAAGCGCACTTGTACATGCCTGTAATTGCACAAAGAATGATGCTACTGGTTTGTCATCGTAGCACCTTATGTTTGGCAGAGAAGCTCACCTTCCAGTTGACGTATGTTTTGGAGTGTCTCCTGATGGTGTTCAGTCAGAAAACTACCTGCAGTATGTTAAAAAGTTAAAAGCTCAATTAGATCATGTCTATCACCTTGCAAATACCATGGCAGCAAAGAGAAACCTGGCCAACAAAGCTCACCACGGCAAACGTGTTAAAGCCCAAGAGATCCAACCAGATGACAGGGTACTAATGAGAAACTTTGGACTTCCAAGTAAACACAAGATAGTCGACCACTGAAGTCACAGCCCATATATAGTAGTCAGTAAGTTCAATGATCTGCCTGTGTATAAAATGCATCCAGAAGGGGACCCTCGTTCAGTCAAAACCATTCATAGAAATCACCTGTTACCTATCGGGCAGATAGTAATCAATAACGTTCAAGAGACTGAAGCTCCTCGGCACCCTGTAATTAGGTCTGCTATTAAGACCAAGCAACAAAATCAGCAAACTTCCACTTCTCAGCTTGTTGCCCCTGACAGTAATGTCTCCAGTCCTGCAAACACTGTAAATGCTGAAAATACTGAGTCTGAAAGTGATGATGAAAGTGAGTTCTGTACTGCCTTCTACCCATCTATTGAACTTGAAAGTGTACCAGGGATTTTGCTCCATTGACCTCGGTGATGACTCTGAAACTCCAGTGGTTCTAACCGATTCTGATTCATCAGTTGTAGCGGATCCTCCAGAAGGTGATGCCCACAGTGTGGCTCTTGAAGAGGCTGACTCCCTTTGTAAGGTGGAATTAACTGCAATCAGTGAACATGAACACAGTGACGCAAGTGGTCAACCTCCAAGTGACCATGAAAGTGCTGCTGGATTAAGTGGGATAAGTGAACTGTTTCATGCTAATGAAAGTAACGTCATTCAAGAACCGGAGAGATGTGTCCTGGATGATTCCAAGTTTGCAGGAATACCTCTGACCAATGCACATGAGCCTGAAGAGCCAGAA
This sequence comes from Neoceratodus forsteri, assembly GCA_016271365.2. Lineage (NCBI taxonomy): Eukaryota > Metazoa > Chordata > Ceratodontiformes > Ceratodontidae > Neoceratodus > Neoceratodus forsteri. Next base: position 1,056,075,253 of record CM057453.1, on the reverse strand, counting down.
AATAATAGCGATGCTCAAGCTGAAGGGCCTGAAACTAGTACTGAGCAACAAGAAAGAGCAGTGGAACCCGTTTCTTCTGAAGCTGTTTCACTGGTGGACAAATAAACTGGGACTGATCACTCTGAATGCTGAAGCAGGAGTACAAGTGCCAGTGCCAACTCTGCCACGTCGCTCAGCAAGATCTTTAAAACCAATCTTAAAGCTCACATTTGACACCCCAGGACAGCCTGTTAACTTGCCCATAAATGTCGTGCACAAAGAAATCTATGCCATGCCCAATTCCCTACCCAAAATTGTGTTCACTGCCTCCACACAAACAAAAGCCTCCACCCAAGCTAAGGTGCCCACTCAGTGTAACAAGGGGTATAGAGTTAAAAATATGGGAATAAGGTGAAATGCTATGATAAAATGTGATAAATGACAGCTGTGCTGAATATGTGATACTGTCTGATGTGAAAAATGAGAATTCTAAACTGCTGAGGTATACCAAGTGGATTCAAAATGTCATGACAATGCTTTAAATATAGGATATCTAAATGTTAAGTAAGATTAAATTTATTTGATTTTATTTATTTAGTTTTTGTTAACCGGGTAGGTGCACTAGCCATAAAATGACTATTTTCAGGCACGACCCGGGAGAGTACAACAAAAAAAGAACAGTTGAACAACAGCAACATCAGTACAATAATACAAATAGAGGAACAGTACAGCAGTGCTACAAAAATACAATGGGTAGAAACAACAAAAAATAATGGCAAGCATTATACAAATAATGGCAGTAAGATATATAATAAGTGCAGAAACCACGGACCCAACCTGTGGAGTGAAAGGGTTAATAAGAGAGTAAGATTATATAGAGAGAAATGTGAGGAATGTTCAAACATAACAAGAAAGACTGACAGACGGAAGGTCAGGGGTGGTAACTGGCAAAACAACAGTGGATGGTCAGCAACAAGGTTCGAGAAGGAAGAGAGCTAGTAGTCAAGAAGTTATTTACAAAGAGAAGGAAAAATATGGGGAGGAGAAGAGGAGACAGTCTTGGAGCTGGATTAGAGCAGGGGTGACATTACTGGTAAGTCTCAGGAGCTTCAAGTTGGGTCAAAGCATGTACAAGCATCAGCTAAGGATAGATAACAACGAAGTTCACTTTTAAATCTAAAGTGAGACTGAGACAGCCGGAGGTTGAGTGGAAGAGCATTCCATAGCCTAGGAGCAGAGAATTGGAAGGCCCCTGTGCCTTTAGTCATCCAACATCTCGTAACATAGAGCAAGGATTTATCAGCTGATCGCAGGCCAAGGGAGGATGGTTGAGGGACCAGCAATGCCGCCAGCTGGGCTGTTTTTTTTTTCCAGGATGATCGAGTCCATTAGTGATCCAAGGTAGTATTGTCTACTGGCAGAGGGTGAGAGCCAATTCAGATCCTTATAAAGAAGGCAGTGATGACTGAGTCGAGATGATGAAGAGGCAAATCGGCATATATTGTTATAAGTTACGTCCCATTTTAGTAGGGAGATTTTATGGGCAGAGGTAAGAATAGAGGCACCATAAGTAAGGATTGGGAGCAGCATACCTCAAGCAATTGCTAATTTCACCGAGGGTGTAAGCATGTAGCTCGTTTTGTAAGCTACTCCCAGTTTAGAGTTTACAACTTTGCACGAGGACTGAATGTGAAGATTAAAATCCAGGGACTGGTCCAGCAGAATCCCAAGGTACTTGAAGAAAGTAACATTTTCAAGTGAAATTCCTCCTGGGTGAAGAACCTCCAGCAAACTAGAACAGGTCTTAATCTTCGCTACGGAACCTAGGAGCATGGCTTTCATTTTCTTGTCATTTAGTACAAGCTTATGGTCTAGTAGCCAGTCTAAGACCTTATTGAAGTCTGAGGTAAGCGATGTGTTTATGCAGGCAATACTAGAAAAACTAGTATAGATTGTCAGGTCATCAGCATAGAGAATAGCTGAGCAGGATCCCAGGACCTCAGCTGCATTGTTGATAAAAATTGAGAACAGAAGGGGCCCAAGGATAGAGCCCTGGAGGACCCCAAGGTTGATAGTAGATGTGTTGGACAGGGATGAGTTAAATTTTACAGCTTGCAACCTGTTTGATAGGTAGCTGCAGAACCAGTCCACAACAGGGGTAGAGAAATGGAATTTATGGAGGGTGGAGAGAAGCAGGGGATGGCTGTCAAAAACCTTAGTGAGGTCAATGAAGATGACACCTGTGAGTTTTCCAGAATCCATGTTGGACAGAATATCAGTAGTTAATTGAGAAGAGCCATGATGGTGCTATGACCTTTTCTGAAACCATGCTGGGTGTCTGAGAGGAGATTGTAGCGTGTAAGATAGTCAATGGTCTGTGATGCAATTATTTTCTCTAGGATCTTGCTAAGGACAGAGAGAACTGCTATAGGTCTGTAATTGGCCATGTCCTTTGGGTCACCTTTTTAAAGACAGGTGTTACTCTTGCAGATTTCCATAGGTCCGGCACGGTGCTATGGATAAGGGACAAAGTGTAGATTCTGGCAATCGGAGAGGCAATGAGTGGAGCAGCCAGCTTAAGAAGACGAGGTTCCAATGAGTCAGAACCAGAGTTGGTATTGACAGATATGGATCTCAGTAATTTCAGAACTTCTGCTCTTGATATAGCCTTGAAATAGAATGGTGGCGCTGGAGGAGCATCATACGATAGGGCAGTATGGTTCTCTGATGGTAGTGTGGTAGGTAGGATGGAGTGTGATCCACTAGGTTGTAAAGCCAAGGTATAGTGTGACAGATCAGAGAAAAGATTGTTAAAACTGTTTGAGATGGTCCTAGGGTCATTACAATGTGCCCCATTTATGATCATTTCATCAGGAGTGACCGACTGCGAGGTACCCAGAAATGCTTTGACATGGGCCCAGAATTTCCTGATAGCATGCTACCTTGTACATAGTTACTACATGTCTAGCTAGGATGTTATAGAAAAATTGTTATTCAGATATATCTGCTTACAATAGAGTATTAGTTCAAAGGTATACCAGTATAAGTGTTATCTTTAGTAATATCTAATAATGTGTTTATTGATTACCAGTTCATTATAGACCTGGAGTGCACGCCAAGCTTTCCTAGGCAGGAGAGAGTGTAACATTCCCCCAAATGGGGCTTACCTTGCTATTCCTCCAGGTGTTCTCCTGCTGCCGCTGACATCCCCATTTTTTTCCCAGCACCTGCTGCTGCTTAGCCCCCCCCCCGAGTGTTCCCCTGTGTTTTTGAGCTCTGCGGGGCTCACAGAGTCTGTTTCTGAGCAGTCAGCATGTTTGCCTTGGCCCACCGCTTGCACCAACTAGAGGACGCACTGTTCGTCCGAACGCTGGCTGTGGTCAAAGGTCGGGAGGTGTTTCCCGATGGTTCCCGGTGCCGGGTTAAGTTTAAAAGGCACCAGGGACACAACAAAAGCAAGGGAGAATATTTTAAATAAATAAATAGGCAGACGCCTGAAGCGCTTCCTCTGGGGCACAAAAGCTAAAAAGTAAGGTTAGGGCAAGGGATGCCCTAATAAATATTAATAAGCCACTGCTGTGTTTCTGGGGGCAGTGTATTACGGGAGCCACGACTCCCCGAGGCTACATGTTATTAAGTTAAAAATGGACAGGCTTGAAAGAGAACTGTTGGGGCTACAGGAAATTGGGGACATTGTTTGCATATAATGTTTATTCTGGCTGCACCAGAATTTTATATTTGATGACTTGAAATAGACTGCTATAGAAACTGTATATAGCCACAATCTTGGCAGCCAACAACCAATCAGCGGCCAGCAATTAACAAAGGGACTCCTGGGACATTGCCAGAGACTTGTGGGGAAAAATTAGGGACAAAAATCTAGGTGCCAAAATGCTGTCCAATTAAAGGACTGGGACTGTGATTTTCAGTCTGAACAGCCAATTGTATTACAGGAATTTGACTCTTCATAAAAGGAGGGACTGTTTGAATCTAGTTCAGTTCGAGTCAGTCTGGGTCAAGCCTTTGGACTGTGGGGAGGCTCCCTGCAGTTTGGGGAATTTGGGGAGAGGCCTGCTTTACCTCTTCTCAGCCAAAACGCCTGCCGAGTAATTGGGACAGCTACAATCTGCAGAACGAGCTGCAATTTCTTCCCAGAGGGAGAGAGAGACTGAAAAGGGTTATTTCCCAGAGTGAACTTCTAGACTGAAGGTGGGATCAGAGCAGCTGAAGCATCCCCACCTGCATTCGGTGAGAAGCTGTTTTTGTCTCAGGGACTGCGCCTGAAGTTGATGCCTTTGGTCGCCGAAATTGCCTCCACCCAATTTGCCAGAGGGAGATCTGAACTGCTGTGTGCCAGCCTGCATTTCCAGGACTGCCACGTGCAAGTGAGTAAGCTGTGCCTCCTACTACCGAACTATATCCTAGCTATACTAGTGAAGCCAAGCAATTTGCTTAATAGACTGTCACTGCCTATAAAAGCCAAGCTGCCAGATGACCAGAGAAGGGAATCAGCTCCTGCAGAGAAGTTCATCGCGGGTTGTGGCCACCCTTTGGGGCTACGCCCTGATGAGGGGGTGAGTCATGTTAGCTCCGGTCCCCTGTATCCTGGTCCTTGCCAGAAAGGATAAAGTCATGCAGCCTGCAGCCACAGCCTGCCTCGAGGGGAGCCATCCTGAAAATCAGCCCAGACCCCGAGGTCCAAGGTTCAGTGAGTACCTCAGGGTTTTACCCTGCAACAGCAATTAACCTGTTTGTTCCAACTGATTTGCCTTTCAAGTCTGCACTTTGGGTTAGACTTTCTTTGCAGGCCATTGGGCCTGAGGATTAAAAATATCTGGGTTTTAAAAAGTTGTTTTATGATTTCTACAGCCAAGTACAAATTAAAGCCTTAACCATTTCTTTCTTTAAGGGCCCCAATCAGCTGCGACGCCAGCCAACCCACGGCATCACCTCAGGCCTGCGACGTAGCTTATCCTGGGTATCCAGTGAGGTTAACTGGACAGTCTAAAGGGGCTAATGCATTTGGTTGAATGTTTTTACAAAGTCAAACTACTGCTAAACCCAAAAGTGCCAATTGATCAAGTTTTAATTTGCATCCCCTACCCTTCATTTAAACCCCTAAATAAATCTGTTTGTTGTTTAAATGTTAATCTTTCCTATGTATCTATGATGTGGAACCTTTGCAAAGGAGTCTATGACTCAAAGGTGTATTTCTGATTATCGTAATAAATAAATAAATAAAATAAATCTGATCCATGAGCATATTATTACTGAGTGCTGATTTAATGCAAACAATGATAGGTTTTGTGTTATTGCTGGTAACTGCTCTTTACAGGTGCACAGGGTGAATGCAGTGTTTCCGACCCTGTTGGTAAGTGGTCACTCTGAGCATATTATTAGCACTCTCCATTAATTGTGAATCAAATGCAAAGCAAGGTGGTTATTGTAATTTTAAGTGTGAGGCCACTAGCTGGGTTGATGGGTGGTCATAGCATCCATGAGGACTATATCAGAGCAATTAATCTACCCCAATACCATTTCTCGAGGTGGAGGCACCTGTTTACAGAGCTCAGGCCCCTCAACCTGTGCATAGCCTTACAGGCAGGGGTAGAAGCCCATAGGATATCGCCACCTAGGGGTTACATTTATTAAGCTGGGGTAGATTTGATCTGGGCCAGAAGGTTTTTTAAGTTTTCCTATCTTTTCCCTCAGAGCTCAGATATCAAACTGGATCTGTTCACAGTCATTATTTTCCCATGTGATTTTTTCTTCCTTTTCTATGAAGCCTGCCTTACTCTAAACTGAGCTAAATAAGTATTAAATACTGTGGCTATTTCCTTTGATCTGCTCACTGTCTCCCCATTACTATGTAGCAGCCCTACTGATCTGTCCACAGCTTTCGATGTATTTGCATATCTACAGAATGACTTTAAGTTGTCTTTGGAGTGCACTATTCTTAGTTATAATTTATTTCTTCCCTTATTTTTTTTACATGTCTTAGTAAATGTTTTGCCATCCTCTTCCAAGTTATGCTCCTTCAGTCTTTTATATAACCTTATTTTATTGTGTATGGCTTTTGTGCCTCTTTTTGTTAACCATCCTGTTTTTTGTTGGTTATTTTTTCCTTCTCTGTTTTACAATTTGATCTTTGGTATATATTTTCCTTCTTGCTGGAGTAATTTATTTTTGATTTGGTTCCACATTTCCTCTGTGTTGCTGCCTATATTACCATTTTTTTGCCATTTGGCCATTGCCCAAAGCGGACCCCCAAATCAATAACACACCACACGGTTTTTGGGATAAAAAGGCCGCAGCTCTTTCTACTTAATCAAAACTTTAGGTATTACAGGAATACTTAACATTCAGTACAGCAGAATATGTGTATTACATTCGACAGATATGCACATTACAATATATCTATATACATACATCACATCCTATTTCAATATATACAACAAGTATCCCATCTCGTAAGACCCCTTGGGCAGCCACAATTCATGAATTGCTGAAACCCCGGCTCCTTCATCCACTTATTTGAGGGGAACTGTGGCCCTTTAGTCCAACAGACCCATCGAGGGCCGTGCCTTCCCTCCGGACAGTTCCCCTTCCCATCTTCTCCGAATTTGGGGCCTCCTAGACCCTTGACGAGGAGCATGCCCATCCAGGGCAGCACTCCCCATCTCGGAATCTTGGCTCCCAGCGTTTCGGTGCACGCCCTGCCTGGGTGTCTTCCTCCCCAGATCTCTGAAGCATACCCATCCTAGGGTCATGCCTCTCCATGGTGACACCCAATCGCAGCTTCTCTTCTTATGTCCGGAGCCTCGCTTACACAGGGTCAGCCATGAATTACCACAACTTACATACAAGATCTTACTTTCCCCAAATAATACTGTCTCACAAATATTGTTCAGGGTATTGTTAAAAATGTCATTCCCAATTCTGACAGATGAACCCCATCCCGGTTATATAGGCCGTTATCCATCTTGGTGATAAAATGCCTGATAACCTCCATGCCAAGTGAGGTTGCGAAATGGGACACCTCCCTATTCACTGACCTGCGTGCTTTGTCCATGACTCCCACCTTTCGCTCACCACACCACTGCTGGCGTAGTATGATTCTGGTCCATGCCAGAATGGTGCAAGGTAACATTTGTTTTAGGTGGGCCAATCCCCTCTTAATTTCCCCGATTAACCTGGGTGCCCCCAGGGTGACCAGGTTGTTCCCTCCCAAGTGGATGACCAGTGCGACCGATGGTTAGCGATGCAGGCCCAGTCCGAAAAACATTTCACATAATGCCTCCACTTCATCTCCCCTTTTTCTGCCCATTGTATCACAGCTCAACTTCTCAGAATGCCCAGCTGTCTTGTGTAAGGCATTTTTTTCGCCCTCGTGTAGGCCTCCCTCACATGCGAATGACCCACAATCTATATCTGAGGGGTTGTCGTAGCCATGCCTGTAAGACAAACCAAAAACATATGAGTATTTTACCACTTTTTTGATCTTCAGTTTCTATTTGTGCTGGGTTCCCCAGCATCCCTCCCCGATGGGTTTTGCTGGGGCCTAATGTACCCCATATACGCTTTTGATGCCCATCTGCCAACTCTTTGATCTGTTCTTCTTTTAACTCACACCTGGCTGCCTTGGTGGCTGCTCCTATTCTAAATGAATGTGTGTTGTATGATGTAGAGTTTAAACCCACCATCCATAAACCCTTTCACAGGACAGCTGTTAACTGTCACCTCGTGACTGCTTTTCCATCTCCATGTACAAATAAATGCCCCAGTCCTGTTGGCCATCCCGCCACATACTCCTTCATTGATGACCATGGGCAAATGTTCCCTGGGGGAGCCATAAACAGTGTTATAGTGGTGTGGGGGGCCTCACTGGTTTGTCTTTGACTTACGCAGCTGAAGACACAGTTTGTCTTGCAGGATGGTGAGATTGGTGTTCTGACCCATTGAGTTAGACTGCGGTACCAACTCAGACACCCGGAAGGCCCTCAAGAATGCATAAATGTATAGGGCCCTGAAAAGCTTGGTTTCATAGCCCGAACTGTAAGTGACTGCCAGTGCTTTCAGGAGGCTGAACAGGTCGGCTAGTCTTACGGGCTTCCTTGTGTCCGCCTTTTTCCCTGTAAGTCTCGCCAAGCCTTGTACCATTTTCTTTGTGATGAAACTGTTGGTTGGGTCAGGGAAACCCTCAGACCTGTGAAGGAATGCAACGCCTGCCAGTTGGAGGCATATAGCCGCTGGAGATTTTCCCAGGCTTTCTAAATGGAGGATGTAGCTTTGAACTTGTCTTTGGGTATTGGGCAGTTCCACGCTTACCTCGTGACCACAGAATTCCTGAAAAGACTCATAGCTACCTACATACTTCCTCCATGTTGAGGGGGCCACAGTGAGCTGTACCAGTTGCTGCAATCTTGGTTCCCAAGCCTCCAGACCACTTCTGGTATCTGTGTGGGGGAGCAGGTCTGCCCATGGGGCAAGCCGCCTGAAGTGCTCGAGCTGAAATTGAGACAGGGGATCAGCTATAACGTTTTCTTTTCCTGGCAAATGACGTGCCCTGAAAGAGATGTTGTACCATAGGCAGCATAACACAAAGACCCGCAGAACCTTCATCACCTCTTCAGAATGAGATGTCTGCAAGTTCAATATGTCTGCTACCGCCCTGCTGTCCGTGTGAAACAGCACTTTTTTATTCTCAATTTTGTGCCCCCACACCCTTACGGCTACCATGACAGGGAACAATTCGAGCAAGGTGATTTTTTTGTGAGCCTCTTCGATACCCACTCCTGTGCCCAGTGCTCTGCAAACCATGCCCCTTGCCAGAATGCCCCAAAGCCAATACCACCCGATGCATCGGTAACCATGTACAGATCCAATAGTTGATCTGCCGGTGTCTGCCAGATGGTGATACCGTTAAAATCTTGCAGAAAGAGTTCCCATACCTGCAGGTCTGCTTTTATGCCCTACGTCAGTCTGATGTAGTGATATGGTTTTAGAGCCCCCTAGTGGGTGAGGCCATCCGACGGAGAAATGGCCTGCCTGGGCAGATTGCATGGCATGCAAAATTCAAGTGGCCTATAACAGATTGTAGCTGCTGTAGGGTCATCTTCTTTGCTCTTCCCATCTCACCTAACAGTTTGCTCAAAAGTGACACCTTGTCTTGTGGTAGCCAAGAAACCATGGCCTATTTCTATGCCCAGGTAGGAGAGGCAGATGGCGGGACCCTCCATTTTTTCCTACACTAGAGGGACACTGAAATACCCCATGAGTGATGTGAAACCCCGCAGTGTATCCACACATGTGGTTCTCCCCTTGGGACCCACAAATAGGAAGTCATCCAGATAATGTCCTATGTATGTGTTCTGCGTGTGCCTTTTGGTGGCCCACTTCAAGAAAGTTGAAAATGCTTCAAAGGCTGAGCAGCTTACAGAGCAGCCTGTGGGCATTGCCTTGTCCATGTACCATTGACCTCTAAATTTAAAACCCAGTAGATCCTGATCACTCGGATGTACCGGTAACAGGTAGAAAGCTGACTTGATGTCACTTTTTGCCATCTTTGCCCCGTGACCCAGCTCTTGTATCTGGCACAGTGCCACATCAAAAGTTGCATACTGTACTGTGCAATCTTCTGGGTCGATGAAGTCGTTCACTGTAGTACCTTTTGGGTAGGACAGGTGATGAATCAGCCTGTATTCCCCTTTGGCCTTCTTGGGGATCAGCCCCAATGGGGATACCCTGAGGTTGTGAACTGGGGGGTAGTCGAATGGTCCCGCCACCCTGCCTGCCTCCACTTCCTTGGCGATTTTCCTCTCTATGATATTGGGAAGTAAGTTTGCAGACTTGAGGTTGCAAGTTGTGGTTTCCACCCTAGGCCCCTTGTATGGTATCCTAAAACCATGCTTGAAACCATCATGTAGATATTTTGCTATTGTTTTGTCCAAGTAGCAGGCGAGCCAGGGGTCCATCAGGTCTAACCGTACTGGTGAATTAGCTAAACTTCCCAGACCACTTTCCTTTTTCCCCAGCTGCTCCTTCATTGTTTGGTTTCTTGGAGGAGTATAGGGTGCATTCTGAAACCTTGTGCTCCCCCCGTACTGTTTGCAGATATGCCTGTATTTACAAAAGAATGAAAACATTTCCCTTTGTTGTAATCGTAAAAGGTCTTCCTCCTTATCCCTTTTTCTGTTCTTTCTTGTTCTCTCCCCCTGTTTGTCTGGCAATAACATGACCACTATCCATGTAGGTTACCACACTGGGACATCCACGCATCATATTGCGGACCCAAAGGTCTATGTGAGTGTTTTCCCATTTGAGATTGGGTTGCCTAGATAATTTTAGACGAAATTGGTCATCGTATTTTAGCCATGCATATCCATCAAAGGATAAATGTGTGAATTTTATGGTATCCCTGTATTTAAGCAGGGCAATTAGCTTATCGGGTGCTTCATCCCGTAAACTTACATAAGTATGTCAAATGCTGCGGCCCAATTCTCAAATGTGAAAGGCACCTTTGGCCGCAGTGGCCTCTCTTGTTTATTCTTTTTCTCATCATTCACTTCTGGGATCTCCCTGTGTAATAACGAGAACATGTCTATAAATTCCACTTTCCAAATTTTTTCCCTGACAGCGTCTGATAAGTGGTCCCCCAATGGGTCTTCTACCCCGGCATATGCCCAATGCTCTGGTGCTGTTGTTTTGGTGCTGGTTAAAATGTCACCCGCTGTAGTATTAGGAGCGGTTCCCATTTGAGAGGCAACAGTTTCCCACGCTTCTAAGCCTGCCATCAAACTTTCTTTGTTGACTGAAGGATGTTGTATTGTAGAGGGCACAGCACCTGTCCATATCTGAACTGCCACTCCTTGCGCGCTACCCCCTCCACCGCAGCACCTTGGGAACCAATGAACTGGGGTGGCAGAGCCAACAATGCCTCGGCCCCTGTGGTGATCTGCTGTCCACCCCTAGGTGACCTGACAGGGCTTTCTCCACCCTTCCCCTGGTGGGCTCTGTACCCCTTTGTGCCATCCCACCTTGTCTGTCTATTGGGCCATGGGATTCTACCACAGTGGGCTCAGCCCACTGACTTGTCCTAAACCCATGGCTATCTATCAGCCCCTGCATCTTGCATCCCACTAGACCCTGGGTGGTACCCTCACATGGCTTATTGGATGGAAATGCCTGAGACCCTGCATTGGGAGTGGTCATACCCCCATGCTGGGTTGTTGGGAGACTAGGAGTGAAGAGCCCCCAAGAATTCATTGCTGCCCAAGAGGTGGGCATATTGCCTGGCCCCCCATATATAAATGGCCACATGGAGGGGTTATGCTGCCATATTTGGGGCCATGGCATTGCTGGCACTGAATTGTCCCCTGAAGCCCTGGGCCACCCTACTTGACTGCTTACCTTTCCCCCTGCTGATCTCCCTGTGTTTTTTCCAAGTCTGTCTGCTGATGAAAGCCCCCCATCCTTCCTCCCATGCGCCTGGCCCTTTTCCGTTCCCGTTCCCTTACCTTTGTAGCCTTAGCCATATCTTCCAGGTTTTTCCTCCATTTTGTATACTTTGCCTCTTCTGCTGCAGAGTCCATTGGCAGCCGCTCCCGGCTCTCGCTAGATTGCTCATCCTCACTATTAGAATCAGACCACACCAAGTCTACTGAAACATCACTGTCCTGATCTCCCTCATACTCACCAGTTTGTGGCTGGACCATTGTTTCCACCGGGGGCCTTCTCTATTTCTTCATTCACTGACCCAGGCTGGACCACGGACGTGTTCTCCTCGACTCCGCTCCATTTCTTCTCCATACACTTTCTGCCCACCTCTGCCACCAGTTGAGCCTTACTCTTTCTCTGCCGACCTTGGCCCTTTTTATTACCAGATTTTTTCTGTGCCATGGATTGCAATAATTGGGCTGACAGCTGGCTATGCCTGGGCTGCCGCCCCTCCTCCTCAGCCGGTCCCTGAGGCCTGTGTTCCGCTAGGGTGGGAGGGCCTGCCTCTAGCAGCTGTTGCCCACCTGGATGAGCAACCAGTAATTCTGGTTCCAGCCTGGATATGGCCACAAGCCAATCCAACCCCCAAATGTCTTTTAGGCATTGCAGGGCCTCGCGTAATGCTTGATCCTGCCCTTGTGCTGGGGTAGCCTGGTCCACAGATTGTGTCTGGCTTCCCAGCCCTGAAAGGTCTTTACCTGAATCCTGTGCCAGTGTAGAAAGTTGGGGAGCCTGGCTGTCCAGAACCTGACCATTCTGTGATTCTGCCATTTTCAGCTATTGATTGTAAGGGGCAAAGGGTGCTAATCGAGGCGATACCAATTGAAACAAAAACATATTCATTATTCCTGCCCACAATCCACATGCCCTCTACCAGTTAGCCATCTAATCAACTGTTCCAGAGCTAATCTCGAATGTATCACTCCATAACCTACAGCCACGACCTTGATGTGAGAGGGAAGGAAGGGAGAGAAAGAGAAAAAGGCCCTGGGTTTAGCGTACCCATGCAGGGGTAAAAATGAGGAAGGTGCCCCCTGGCAGCAGACCAGCAGATGTGGCACTGCTAGTAACCGGCCAAGCACAGCCAAGAGGGACTGGCATAGCCCGGGGACCCCCCTTCTTGGTCTATGCAAGTTTTGCCAAAAAAACCTTTCCTGAGATGGGGCCCAGCTAGAGGGAATTCTTTGAAATTCACATGCAGAGAATCAGGAGAAGGGGAGAAGAAGAGGAGGGGAAAAACACTTTTTCCGGGGGGCAACTAGGGGAACACACGCTGGGGGGGAATCATGTTTCAGTAAATAGAATTTCAACATACTCCCTAACTCGTGCTCCACATCCTGGACCCTAAATTACTAAAGATACCAACAACAGCTTGAACTGGAATAAAATACAGTTACATACCAATTATCCCCTCTCACCCCCTGAGAAAAGGGGGGGCTTCTTGGCCCGGCAGACTTACCGGGTCAGTAACATGTAAAAGAACTGACACTCCCCCCTTAATTCTATCCATCCCTGCTTACTGCTTTATTCCCCTCGCCTTGCCCCCTACCCATAATACAGCAGGTTACAATACATGCCTTCGAGCGTATTTCTGGTGTCCTACCAATGCATGGACATAATTGCTATAGGAACAGGCAGATTACGCTAATAAATAGCCGGTTAAGACAATACTGTAGGGAAGTAGACATAGGTTACATGGACAATTCAATAACATTTAGTAGAGTTGCCTTGTTTAAATGGGATGGCTTATACCTAAATTCCACAGGAATTAGGATCCTGGGTAAAAGAATTTTGGATGTGATAAAATTCCATTTAAACTGGAATGTGGGGAAGGGGACATGATTAATAACTTAAAAATAATGTTTCCTAAATCTTTCAATAAAATCTCTGAAATGAATGTCTTACTTACTAATGCTATGAGTCTTGTTAATAAATTTGACGAGTTTAAGCTAATTTTGCAGACTCAAAATATATATATAGCACTAGTAACAGAGACTTGGTGGAGTAAGAACGACCACTGGGATAAAGAGGTCCCTGGGTACAAACTGTTTTCCAAATCCAGAGAGTATAGAAAGGGTGGTGGGGTAGCAATATACATACACGAAGCTCTAAGTTGTGAAGAATTAACATGGGATACTGGTTCTTTAGAAATACTATGGGTTAAGCTACTCCCACATAATAGTCCAAAAATCATTTTAGGATTATTCTACAGACCCCCTTCTACTTCATTAGAAAATGATATGGCAATTTTAAAAGGAATTAGCAACTAAACCCAGCAGATAGAATATTGTTGACTAGTGATTTTAATCTGCTTAACATTAACACAGACGCCGAAACCGAAGCGGGACACGACAAGCTCCCTCCTGGAGCTGGGGAACTGAGAAGCACCTTAAGAGGCCTTGCACACCGCCCCCCCCAAAAAAACACAGACGCCAAAACCAAAGCGGGACACGACAGGCTCCCTCCTGGAGCTGGAGAACTGAGAAGCGCCTTAAGAGGCCTTGCACACCCCCCCAAACACACAGACCCCGAAACCGAAGTGGGACACAACAAGCTCCCTCCTGGAGCTGGGGAACTGAGAAGCACCTTAAGAGGCCTTGCACCACCCCCAAACACACAGATGCAGAAACCGAAGCGGGACGACAAGCTCCCTCCTGGAGCTGGGAACTGAGAAGCACCTTAAGAGGCCTTGCACACACACCCCCCCCCAAACACACAGACGCTGAAACTGAAGCGGGACACAACAAGCTCCCTCCTGGAACTGGGGAACTGAGAAGCGCCTTAAGGGGTACAGGATTCCTCCTCCCTTGAGTTGCATCCTGTGAGGGGTGTTTTTTCTCTGGACATTTTTTATCCCCACACAGCAACTGATAGTTTCTGGGCACCGAGAAGTCTGCCTTATAGCTACTTGAATTCTCGCTTTTAACAGGGGTGCTTTAAGCCTATGAGAGTGTAACTGCTAGCGATTGTGTTTTCATGCATCTCACTGTCTTTTTTGGGGATAACCATACTGTGTTTTCTGTGCTAGTTACAAACTGTTTTAATTGCAAGTTGGGTGGCTTACCTGTCTGGTGATCTCTTGTGTCTAATGCTGTATATCGCCATCTTGACTTTCTCGCACATGCACAGTAGGGTGCTGTAATTGGGACATAGCCCAACAGCACGCGCATGCGCAGTAGGGGTCAGGTATCAGCTTACCTCCTGCTGCATACTAATTTTCCATTGTTTCCTCTCTCCCCATATAGGCCTTGCACACACCCCCCCCCAAACACACAGATGCCGAAACTGAAGCTGGACACGACAAGCTCCCTCCTAGAGCTGGGGAACTGAGAAGCGCCTTAAGAGGTAAAGGATACCTCCTCCCTTGAGCTGCATCCTGTGAGGTGTTAGCCCATCTACACTTCGGCGACTGCCCCACCCACCCGCCCCAGCCAGCCACCCACCCAGGGTCATCCCTTAATTTATTGGCTCTTTCCTGTGACATCACTTCCTGTCTGCTGCATTTCTAAGTCCCCACTTTTCCATTTGCAGGTTATACCTGCCAGCCACTAGAAGGACCCACAGACCCCTAACTCAGGTACAGTCAAACAAACCTCTACCCCCAAACCTCCTGGGTCCTTCTGTCAGCCTGTGCCACTTCGCTCCTCCACTACTTCTGCTTACCTCGAATCTCTGGCCACATCGATCCTCCTCTACCTACTTCTAATCCCCGTCTACATCTCCCCCAGCCCCCACCCCATAGTTCACCATACATCCTGACCCCCAGCCTCACCTCCTAGCCTGCACCCTATGACCACTAGGAGTCGCTATTTGTCACCCTGTTTCTGGCCCCAACCAAGCGTGCCTCAAGACCCACAACACGGAGCTCAGCTCCCACCCTGGTCCCTTCTCTAGCTGCCATTGCTGAGACTTGAATCTGGTACCCGCTGTACCAGAGTCCGGGGCACTACCACTAAGCCAAAGTGGTATCTACGCTTGCTGAACAGCACCCAAAATACTTCTACCTTTCTGCCCTGCTGCTATGGCAAGCACCATGTCAGCCTACCTCCTCCTAATATGCCTCCCCCTCATACTTACTCTGGTGCCTATAACCCAGCAACCAGGCAGCCCACCCAGTACACCGGCTCTAGCATCAATTCCCGCCGGACATAATAAGATCCCACCCTACAATGACCATGTGCCCCTACCCACAGCACCCATCCCCAGGTTACCTCCCCTCCGCCTACCCTGGGGCCCACTGGTGGTTAATCACCCCTGCCCTCCCTACCGTGCTGACCCTACCCATCCCCTACTCCCTGACGGCCTCCCCCAACCCCCGAATACCCACCGAAAGCTCGCTAAACTCCACCCCTAGCTAGAGCCATGATCCTCCTACTACTCCTCACAGGCAATATACACCCCAACCCAGGCCCCACCCAGACTAGCCCCACAACTGGGACCGCCAGTCTCCGTATAGCCTCCATGAATATATACAGCATACTCAAAAAATTTGATTCCCTCCAATGCTGGGTCATGCTGCATAAACCAGATGTCATAGCTCTGGTAGAAACCTGGCTGTCAAAATCCACCCCTGACCACTTTGTCTCACTACCAGGATACACCTTATACCGAGAGGATCGTGTTGGCAAATGTGGGGGAGGCTGTGCTATCTATACCAGGGACTCACTTACTGGACTAGCACTCCCTGCCTCGGTTCTTGTAAATTGGGCGCAGGCCCTCACCCTTAAACTTATGCCTGACCCCACTGGGGCTCCCTATATCTCACTACAGCATACATTCTGCCAAAGCACCAAAATCTGGCGATGTTATCCTTAACCAATTATCTTGCTACCCTCCAACATAAGGTTGATCACATCCTTGTGGGGGACCTAAACGTGAACTGGCTCAGCGCCTCCTCTTCCACCACCCAAGATACCTTCGCGGCTATGGATCTGACGCAACTCATTTCCCAACCCACAAGAGTAAACTCCAAGAGAGGTACCAATATCCTTCTAGATGTAATCATCACAAACCGCCCCAAAAAAATCCAAGATATCCAGGTCCTCCTGGACTCACTTAGTGATCACTCCCCGATCCTATTCTGCTGGACGACCCCGACACCCCAACTTAAAGCCCAACCCACGCTCCGCAGGCGCCTCAGACCTGGTGGGCTAAAAAGTCTCAAACGACTTCTTGCCCAGATAAACTGGTCACCCATACAGCATGCTCCTGACAAACACTGCTCTCACCTTCTTTCTCAAACTTTTCAACAGCCTAAAGCCTCTGGCCTTACCAGAATCGTGCAAAAAAGCTCAGTGCGCCCTGGGTTACCCCTGCCCTACGTCAACTGCTCAAGCACAGGGATAACCTATGGCTCCTTGCCACTGAAACAGGCCGGGTAGCTGACAGACAGGCTTATAATGCAGCATGGAACAAGTGCACCTGGGCTATCTGTAAAGCAAAGGCCGACCATTACCAGGCCACGCTCACCTCTTCCTGGGGGTGTGCGCAAACCTTCTGGGACAACATTAAACAATTGAATGGGAGTGCCCACCCCAACCCAGATCACCATGGATGGCTCTACCTCGACTGACCCAGCCTGCATAGCCAGATTCCTAAACACTACCTTCACGGACCTTAGCTCGGTCCTCCCCAGTAATTTCTTTGACCCCCCTCCTGACCGGCCCCTGTCATCCAACGCCCTTGTTTCCACCTACGCAGGGTAACTGAGCAGGAAGCCAGACCGCACCTGTTCAAAGCTTTAAAGAGCAATAGTCCCGGCAGCGACTCCCTGGATCCCAGCATTCTCCGTCGGGTGCTGGACCAGGTAGTTGCTCCACTCACCACCCTACTCAACAAATCCCTCTGCCTGGGGCAATTCCCAACTGCATGGAAAATGGCCATAGTTACGCCCATCCACAAAGGCGGTGACAGGTCTAATGCAGGGAACTACAGACCTATCTCCATCCTCCCACCCCTCTCCAAAGCCCTTGAAAAGCTGGTGGCCCATCAAATCACTGAGTACCTAACCAAGCACAACATCTTCTGCCTAGAACAGCATGGCTTCCGGGCAGGGCACAGTACCGAAATGGCTCTAACTGAGTTTTCAAACTTCATGCATTCCTCCCTGGACACCAGCGCCCTAGCCGGTGCAGTGTTTGTAGATCTCTCAAAGGCCTTCGACACTGTCTCGTACCCACTCCTGCTGGAAGCCCTCTCTCATACTGGCCTATCTACTGTGCTGATCTCTTGGTGCACTAGCTACCTATCTGACCACCTTCAATGTGTCAAACTCAACGGGACACTTTCCACAACCTGTCCCATCCACTCAGGTGTCCCCCAGGGCTCCATCCTGGGACCGCTATGCTTCTCAATCTACCTAAACACCCTACCCAGTGCATGCACTGGTAGAATTCTGTTGTATGCAGATGATGCCATCCTCTTTGCCACCCACCGCAACCCCAAGGCCCTCTAGGACACCCTACAACTCACCTTCAATGATGCAGAAACCTGGTTCAAAGAGCACAGACTTGTCATCAATCTCAAAAAAACCAAATGAATGCTCTTTGCCCACCCTCAAAACAAAGCCAGTAACTTCCCACTACAAATCCTCCCCAGCTCCAAGCAACCCCTTGAACTAGTCCGCTCGTACAAGTACCTTGGGATCAGCTTCGACACAGCCCTCTCCTTCCACACCCATATTGATGCACTTGCCTCTGCCACTAATGTGCGGCTAGGTATCCTCTACCGCTATAAAAACTGTCTCCCCCCATTGCCCTCCGACTAGCAGTTACATCCTTGATACTGTCCGTGGTGGACTACGGCCTACCTGTATATGGTGCGGCTGACTCGAACACCCTCAATAAAATCCGCATTGTCCTGAATAAGGCATGTAGGCTTATTGCAGGGGCCCCCAGGCTCATTCACACATGTCAGTTATATGACTTGGCAAGGCTGCTAAATCTGGACGAGCGACTTCAATACCAAACCAGCCTCATTACGAAAAAAACCCTTCTCAGGCTATCCCGCTGGGCTGACAGCCTCCATCCACCAAGCCCAACCCTTGGCTAATACCCGAACCTCCTGCAAGATCACCCTTCTGATCCCTAGAACCAGGACAAGCCATAGACAGAGATCTTTCTGTTATAGAGCCCCAGCCTGGTTTAACATGCTCCCACCAGCCATCTCTGACACCACTACTATCTCCACCTTCAAAACCGCACTGCAGAACCAGCTATTTAATGCAAGTAATTGCACCTGTCGCTAGTTGTGACTTAGTCCACCACATTCTGACAAAGCTCACATGAGCGGCACCTCCGTAACTAGAATGGTCCCTTCGCTCTACAAATATTTGTAAATATACATGGTTGTCAATATAAATGGTTGTCATTTTATTACAATTTGAAACTCTGTGATGTAACAATGAACCTATAATATAATGTATTTGTCCTCAATGTGATGTAACAATGAGCCTGTAATGTAATGTATTTGTCCTCAATGTGACGAGGTACCTTTGGAAATGAGCCTCTGGCTCAAAGGTTGTAAACTGATGTTCAAATAAATAAATAAATGGGAAAGGGAATTGTCCTCTCGAAAATCAATATTTGGATGTCATGGATCAGGTGGGGCTTGAACAAAGGGTCCTTAATTGTACTAGGGGTAACAATATCTTGGACTTAGTTTTTACTAATATGGGTCCCATAGTTAACATAGTCCTAGTTAAAAGTCCTCTAGGTGATAGTGACCACAGTTCTGTCCACTTCAAAATAAATGAATCAGTCCTTCTAAATCCCATTGGAATTACTACTAGATTAAACTTTTCCAGAGCTGATTTCTGCAGTATTACAAAAGCTCTCCAACATTGGGACTGGTCATCTGACTTTAAAGCATAAAACAGCCCAAAGTATGTGGGACATTTTCAAACATAAATTGGAAAGTTTGACTATTGAATTTATTCCTAGTACCCTCAGGTATAATAATAACAATAAAAGGAAGAAACCTCTTTGGATGAATGCCTCTATTAAGAGACTTATTAATAGGAAGAATAGAGCATTTAAAAAACTAACTAAAAATGAGGACACTTACCATAACTACAGAGACTGTTTAAGGAAAGTTAAAACTCAAATAAGGAAAGCCAAAGATTTAGGTGAGGTCAACCTAGCTAATAAAGTCAATGACAACAAAACGGCGTTCTTTTCCTATATCAATAACAATAGGAAGATTTTAAGCAACTTTGGCCCCTTTACCAAAGAAACTGGACTGACAGCATCAATGGATGAAATGGCTGACATACAAAATAAGTACTTCAACTCAGTCTACAATGCCAATAAACCTAAAGCATATAGAGTTAGCAGTCCTTCTATAACTGGAACGATAACCTTTGACCCTAATGATGTCCTTGATTATCTAAGCAAGCTCAAAGTTAATAAATCTCCCGGCCCAAATGGTATGCATCCTAGGGTTTTAAAAGAACTGGCAGATGCATTGGTTTTACCTATCACTTATATCTTACAAGCCTCCATAGACTCAGGAAAGGTCCCTAATGATTGGAAAATAGCTACAGTTGTACCAATCTTAAAACAGGCATTTGTCAATGCCGAATGTTGTCTTGCTGGCATTGGCATTGGTAGTGCAGGAGTTAGAGATATGCGTAATAGGAATGGCAGTGAAGTATTGAACTGATGACAACCCACCCCCCACCCTGCAGAGACTGACAGGCATTGGGGTGTCCCTTTGGGTGTTGGCCCTAGTGCTCATGCCATTTCACCTCTCCTTATCCTGCAGACACCGACAAGTGGCGCGGTGTGCATTGGGGTCTTCAAGCTTTACGCTCATCCCATTCCATAAGGAAATACACTGAGATGAGTGCAGTATAGGACAGTGGGGTGAACTTTGGAGCCAGAGCGTCCAAGGCACATCTTGATGATTGTCACTGGATGCAGGGTGGGGGTGGGGGTGGAATGGCGTGAGCATTACGTCCGACAATCCCAAGTCACACCCCTGACACCTGTCAGTCTCTACATATGGGCGTTCAGCACCAAATTTTCAACATAGGCATTTTAGCACCTCTGCTCATGTACAGTGCCACTATTATTTCCTCAAAGTGTCCCAAGAAGTGATTTCGCACAGCGAGCACGCTATTCTGTGCCGGAAGTGCAAAAACACATTTTGGGCAGGATATGTGAAATGACAGCTGTACTGTTCATCAAGAGGTGTGGAGAAATCGCAATGGTGAAAATCCAGAGTGAAAATATCACACATGCATGACGGTATGAGCGTGCATGCAATCTGCCAATGCACACTCGTAACGCAGTCATTTTATGGAGTATCATCACCAAATTTTCAACATGGGCATTTTAGGACCTCTGCTCATGAACCGTGTCACTGTCATTTTCATAATCTGGCCCAAACACTGATTTTCCACAGCAACTGCGCTATTGTGCGCCGGAAGTGCGGAAACACATTTCGGGCAGGATGTGGAAAATGACAGCTGTACTGTTCACAAGGAGGTATGCAAAATGACAATGCTGAAAAATCCAACATTAAAATATTGCAAATGTGCGAAGTTACAAGCCTGCGTATAGTGCGCATGTATGCGGCTAAATAAAACAAACATTGGTTGATTTTCCACCAAATTTGGAACATAGGCTTTTTGAGAGGCCACCTCATGAATATTTGGCACTGTCATTTCATTAATGGGTCCCAAAAGGTGATTTTGTGCAGTGACTGCGAAATCACCTTTCAAGGCCGATTAACGCCATGACAGTGATAGAATTCATGAGGAGGGGCCTCAAAAACCCCAAGTTGTAAATCTGGTGCCAAAATTCCAACAAATGCCCGAGATATGCAGCAAAGTTGAAAAAACCCTATTCATTCCATTATACAGTTTACCGGCATTTCCTCGGTTCGCAGTCAGCTTTGAAGTGTGCAGACATGTTCCCGGTCCACCAAAGATCATCGCACGAACTCCGAGATAGTATGGGGTGAGGGGTGAGAAGTGTGGGGAGGCAGGATCGCGCGGTGGGTGGAGTGCGGGTGGGGGCAGGAGACTACGAGGGACCTTTTTGTTACAGGGAGAAAAAATTACATTGCGGGACATTTTTTTTTTTCAGGATGCTTAGCTGGACTCCCAGCGTGCCACCTAACTGTTTTTGGTGCTGCAGCCGATGGGGGATTGGGCACCCCATCGGCAGAAAATGGGGGTGAATTTATGCTGACGGGATTGGGCACCCCTGCTGGGACACAATGAAAAGCGGAGGGGAGGCAAGAGCCGAGGGGATTGGGCACCCCTCAGCATATAAGAAATGTGGGGGTGGCTGATTTATGCCAACGGGGGACGCAAGAACTGAGGATTGGGCACCCCTCAGTATATAGGAAATGGGGCTGCTTAAAGGTGACACAGTAAACCGCTGGAGATTGGGCACCCTGACGTCGACATTGGGCGGGCAAGGTCTCCTATGCTGCTTATGGGCTGAAAGAGGATAGGTCTGTTGCATCTGACGAGCTTTGCTCGGATTGCAGCAGACCTTTCCTTAGATGTGCTCGCCACATTAGCATGCATGGGGCATGCAGGCTGATTGGGGAATGAGGAACGCACCTACTGATGCGTGCCCTGCATTCGCCCAACAGCGGCCGCGCCTTCAAATCTACACTACCACAAGATGTTGACTTGTGCGCAAGCACAGCAAGCCAACACAAAAAGGGTCAAGAACAAAGCCTGAGAATTTTAGACCTATTAGCTTAACATCCCTGATTGGAAAAGCCATGGAAAGCCTAATTAAAGTCTTAATTTCTGAACATCTAGCAGCTCTTGATATCATTGACCCTGTCCAGCATGGATTCACTAAATCTAGATCTTGTGAAACTAATTTGCTGACTTTTTATGAAAAAGTTAATAGGGAACTGGACATAGGTAATACCGTCGATGTAATTGTTCTAGATTTTGAGAAAGCATTTGACAAATTGCCCCATTGTGAATTACTGGCTGTTTTGGAAAATCTTAACTTTCATGTGAATATTTGTAACTGGGTATCAGACTGGCTTCAGGGTAGAAAGCAGAGAGTGACTATAAATGGTGTCCTTTCCAATTGGGCTCCCAGCACCAGTGGTATCCCCCAGGGTTCTGTATTGGGCCCATGCCTTTTTAATATATATATTACTTCTTTAAAATTAAGCAACCCAAATATTTGGCTCTACAAATTTGCCGATGACTGTAGGCTAGGGTCCGTAGTAAATACACAGGAACAGAAGGTAACTCTACAGGAGGCTCTGTATGAGATCTCGGATTGGACTTCTGGTAGCAAACTTATATTAAATACTACCAAATGTAAGGTCATGCACCTAGGTAAAAATAATGAAAGGAGGATTTATAATCTGGCTAACTCACAACTGGTAGTTACTAATGAGAAAAGAGATCTTGGGGTTTTAATTACTAATGACCTAAAATTTAGATCCCACTGTAGGGTTCAAACTAAGAAAGCCAATTATAATTTAAACTGTATCCTCAGACACATAGCCAGTAGGGACGCAAAAGTACTTATACCCCTCTATAGTGCTTTGGTTAGGCCTCATCTGGAGTACTGTGCCCAGGTCTGGTCGCCACAGAATAGGGAGGACATCAATCTTTTGGAGGGGGTTCAAAGACAGCTCTCTAGATCTGTAAAAGGTTTAAATAATAAACCATACCAGGAAAGGTTGGCATCCCTCAATCTATATTCCTTACATTATAGAAGAACTAGGGGAGACCTATGCTTACTATACAGACTGATGGAGGATAATAATCTCTTAGCAGAAATAGGATTTAAGTATAATCTCGGGAGGATCAGTACTAGGAAACATAATAAGCAGCTCCTTCTTCAAACATAGAATCTCAACTTGAGTAAATCCTTGTTCAGTCATAGAGTGGTGGCATTATGGAACGATCTTCCACATGACGTAGTGAGCAGCTCCAGCATGAATAGTTTCAAAAATGGGCTGGATAGACATTTCGGGGACAACATTTTCCAATTTTAAATTAAACCAGGGAACTGCAATCTTTAAAGGACTAAGATCTATAAGCTTGATTACACTCTATGAATTACACCTATGTTAAAATACCATAATGAGGGAAAGAAAGCAGAATATATAATGACAGACCAAAAACACTGAAAAAAACACAAGGCAAAACTTGAGCAACAATGCAGGACAGGATGGGAAGGCCCGACTAAGGGGGGCCACAGGAAGGAAACATTTTCTGGGGCGGGAAGAAGGCCGAGGGGGGCAGCGAGGAGTAACAGTAAAGGTAACACTATAACAGATCAATATCATCAATTCAATATATATATATTTTTTTAATTCATCAATAGTGCCATACATGATTTCCCATACAATGACTGTATTTATATTATTACTGTTCAAGACTAAAAACCTCCATATTTGGTGGGAAAATTGTGAATTGTTAAAAAGAGTTCTTTGAAAACAATCAGGAAAAAGGAAGGGGGACAGGCAAGGGGAAAGTGAACTCTAAAGGCAGTTAGAGGCAACGAACAAAGACCTATATGGAGAATATGAAGCTTCTATTGAAGTCAGAATTCTTAATGCAAAGGGCTGCTAGAAGGCATGCAAATATAATTGAAGCACATGAAAGTCTAAAAAGAATAACAGTGAAAGAATTCCTTTATATACAAATAGATATTATGAGCCTCAATAATTAGCCATGAACTGTAAACAATCAGGTACCAATATCACTGCTTATGGGATTGAAAATAATACTGTGTTTAAGGAGGGCCACAAGGGCTGAGAGGCTAAACAAGGGGCACAGGGAGGCAGGTGGCCAGGACGGGCTGCCTGCATGCCGGCGAGAAGAGCACAACTGCGGTGGCGACATCCGCAAGAAGGCCGCGAGCACTGGCGCCAAGGGGGCATTCGGAAAAGGACCCAGAACTGTGGGAGAAGCCAGCAGGGAAGCCGCCTAGTGGTGAGGAGTGGGGAATAAAGGGGAAGCAGGGCAGGGCGGGAGACCCAGGTGCACAGACATGAGCAAGGTGACCAGCACGGAGGCACCACGAGGCCAGCAAGCGTCCATGGCCCGCTGGCATTCGAGGACGCTGAAGAAAAACAAAACTTTGTGTTGAGGAGTTGTCCAAGAGGGCGATCCTAGACCGCTTTCCTAAACCCTGTCAGGCCCTCCTTGCCGCGGAGCTGACAGGGCCAGCCCTCTCTGAGGAGCTCCTCTGATAGGGCTGCTTGCTGGGGGGGCCGCTACTTCCCTGCATGGTGGGCTGCCTCTCTTGCCCCACCCTCTTGGGGGCCATCGGCAACTTGCTCCCCTGGTGAGAGGACGGTGGGGCCATTTCTCTCCTTGTAGCATTAGAATCCTCTCTGTTATAGTTGTACTCTATAGTATGTTCTGTCTGTTTTTTTAAAGTCTCTTACTAGTTGAATTGAACCATCCCGTGATCACTTCTTCCCAATTCCTCCCTTACCAATATTTTCTTGTTTTATTTAGTGTATTAGTAAGAATCAGGTCCAATATATTTTGATCCCTTGTTGGTTCAGATACCATCTGTGTCAAGCCAGGTTCTAATACAATATATTTTCCAAGAATGCAATCTCTGTCACTCGCTCTCCATGGTTCTCATCCCATATAACACTGGGGAGGCTGAAATCAACCATTAGCAACACATCCACTTTAATGGAAGCCATTTTGATTTCCATCATCAGGATTTCTTCAACCTTTCTGTTATTGATCGGTGGTCTGCAACATACTCTGATCTGAATTTTCTTTTGTGCTAAAACTAAAGATTTAGCTGTATACTGTTTGCCTGTTTTCCTTCCTTCTATTTGATATTTAGTTCTTCTATTTTGAAGTCTGATTTTACATATATTGCTACACTCCTACTCTTTTGTTTTCCCTGTCCTTCTTGTATGAATTACATCTGTCAGTACTGTATGTATTAGCTGTTAAAGCTCCCCACCATGTTTCTGTTATTGCTATCAGATCTGCTTTCTATTTCCTAAAGACCGCTAGTTCAGATTGTTTAACCATGTTCATGTTTTTTGCGTTCAGTAGTAAACCCTTTCATTTTTTGGTTACCTTTGTTGTGTTTGCCCTTGTCATTTGATAGTATATCCACTGTTTGTATGTCTGATTTGCTTTCTCCCAAAACCTCCATTTTTATTAGTTTAAAACAGACTTAGGTATTTTGTTTTCAAGTACCCTGCTACCCTTGCTGTTCAGATAAAACAGTCACTTCAGACTGTGTTTTCTTCAGAGGGCTTCTCCCCCCCGAACCCCCATGCTAAGGGCTCTGCCTCCCGCATCCCCCATAACTAAATTCATCAATTTCAAGTTAGAGTTGATTCAGGAAGGGGGTGCAAGACCCCCAGAAAGCAGCGGTGGGGTCCCGCACCGACACTACAGTGACCTGGTGCTGTTATCGCTGTAGTGTCGGTCGTGGTACAATTGTGACCATAGCGACAGCATACTGTTCAGATGTGCACTGTCTCTGCTAAATAAGCC
Organism: Neoceratodus forsteri; assembly: GCA_016271365.2. Classification (NCBI taxonomy): domain Eukaryota; kingdom Metazoa; phylum Chordata; order Ceratodontiformes; family Ceratodontidae; genus Neoceratodus; species Neoceratodus forsteri. The sequence goes on along the minus strand of CM057453.1, from coordinate 1,056,049,299 downwards.
ATTCCTGCCACAGAAGGTATGCCAGTTTCTAATGAAAAGGCATCCACTGTCCTGTTCCCAAGTATGTAACCATGTATTTCATTTTTGAATTGTCGCTTCCTATATGATGCCCTTGGAACTGGCAAAACTTTGGAGATTCCTATTTTCCCTTCACTATCCGTCATTTTTTTATACCAATGTATCTAAACTCATTCCTGTAATATTTTTTCATTCACACATCATTGGTACCTAAATATAAAATAATTGCTGGTTCTTTACCAGCTTCCTACAATATGTTATTCAGCATATTGTCTATATCTTTTTTTTTTTTTTTTGTCCCAAAGAAGGAAGTAACTGTGGTTCTCTTTATCCTTGCTGCAGATTTATCTGTCAGTGTACTTGAGAATGGAGTCCCTGAGCACTAGCAGTTTTTTTTTTTTTAATGTTGTTCCTCATTTCCTGGACTTGTTTTATGACTCACTAGGATTATTTCAGTTTCTTGTTCTGGGGGGGTTAAGGTCACTTGGGGGCTATATCTATTGTCATTTGGTAACGAAAATACATCTGCATTTTGTCAATCTTTTTAATTTCTTTCCCTCTGTGATCGTACTCCATATCAGTTCCATTTCTTCTTCCAGTTCTCTCCCTCTTTGTTTATTTTTGGACAGTCATTTCTACAGCATGTATTTCAGTCTGGGGTGTTGTTGTTTTCTCAACGGGGTTGTTGCTGCATGCCTATGATCCAGTTTAGCTTGCTCTATGAATGTGTTTATCTCCCTTATCTCTCTCAGTTTATATATCTCTTTTTTTCTAGAGTGGCAGTTTTTCCTTCTAGCTCCTTAATTTTCACACACTGCTTACATATATTTGATAAGTTCTGTCTGGGTTTCTGTGCTGTAGTTTTTACATTCATCACACTGGGAGGTACTTATGCCATTGTTTAAAACAAGTGCGTTTCCATTGCTGTGTTGTTTTATTCAGGAGTTTGACTTGTTTGGGCAGAGTTTTGTGCTCTTGCTCCGGGTTGAACCAGCTAACACAGCAGACACACTTGCCTCTGCTGCGCGTTGCCTCCACTGCATACTTGTTGACGCTCACACTGGTGCCGGGTTTTGAATGTCTTGGACCAGAAGTGACATCACTAACACTTCTAGTTTGAGCACCATGCACAAGCTTCAAATTTATGTTAAAACCAGACTTTATAAGACTTCTAGTATTCCCCCAAAAATTGCCCTTGAGACAGGAATTTAAAAGGTTCTATTGTAGCCCTTGAAGGGCTATCTCAATGCTGCTGGCAACATGGACTCTCACAGACCTCTATGGACTCAAAATGCTCTGGGCTGTTCAGTAACCCCAGCTGTAGACAGTGGGGGAGGTTGCTGTTTTTTTCTGTTTTGTGTTTTGTTTTGTTTTTTGTTTTGTTTTGTTTTTTTGAGTGAAAGAAACTGATATACAATTGCCCAAATCACAACCACGCTCACATCAGTCCTGGCTTTTTAATGTCTTGAACCTGTAGTGGCATCATTAACACTTCTGGTTTGAGCCCTATGCACAAACTGCAAATTTATGCTAAAACCAGGTTTTATAAGCCTTTTAGTAACCCTAAAAACATTTCCCTTCAGACAGGAACTTAAAAGGTGCTGCTATAGCCCTTAGAAGAGCTATCTCAGTGCTGATGGCAAAATGGACTGTCACAGTCCTCCCTGTACCCACAATGCACTCACTTGGACTATCCAGTAACTATAGCTGTAGACAGTGGAAGGGGAATTTTTTGTTATTGTTTTTTTTTTTTTATGAGAGAAAGTGACAGACGCAAACAAAAGTAGCAGTGTAGCAGCAGCTAACTGCCCAAATCATAACCCAGGCATCTGGAATTCTCTACCTGTACAGTACCACTGAAACAGGTGAAAATGCCCTTGTCTTTAAATCCAATTTCATAAAGCACCTATAAGAACACAATAAATGCACCTGTTCTGGATCACTGTATCCCATTCATTTCATTGTATAGTGAGTCGACATGTCATTCAGATTTATAATCTGTATTATTTTTTTATCATTGAGGATTGAGCCTGCACTAATTGTGACCCATTCTTTTCATTGTATATTAACATGTCACTCAGACTTATGCTATGTAATGATGCGTCTCCTTAAGTTTGTGCTTGGGCTCATTATGTTTACTTACTTTTATGCTTGCCCAGGTTGCCCCTGTGAATAGGCTTGATTCCCAGTGGGTATAGCTGGTTACCAAAAACAAGTAAATAAATAAATGACACCATTACTTCATTGCCTTTTGTTTTGGGTGTATTCCAGCAACACCTGAGCTTCTCTGCTACTCTCCACTTACAGACACAAACAGGACATCAAACTTAGTTGCAGTTAAATGAGAACAAGTTTATTTACAGGTGGTACACTGGCCTTAATGTCACTCAATACTTAACTGAAGCAGTGAACTATTTTGCAGGGTACCATCTCTCCTTTAAAGCATGTTTTGTATTAACTCATTAATGTTGATTTTATGCATTGCCAAGTCCAGTAAACTTACTTCATCTTACTGGGAAACTTTTGGGGCACCCACAAAACCTATTGCCCTCTCTCATTTCCAACTCTGAACTTGTCATGAGTCCATAGTGGGACTTAGGCCAATTTCAGTAGTTTAACCACATTTTCTACCAATCTCCCAAAACATTTCCTTGTCTCTCCATATGGGAGATTGTGGACTCACTTCTCCTCCTTTCTTTCGATGACTCTTACTATGATGCTGGAAGCCCTTGGTGCAATGCCCAGATAATCCCTAAGCTGTGTGTGGATCGGTTCCAAGACTGATGTCAGATGGAGAAGCCTGCAGTTTCACAGAAACGCAATGCCCTCCCAGCCATCCATGATCAAACTGCAATATTAACCTGAGTAGGTGTAAGGCCCACACATCTCCACAGTTACATTTTACTTTGATTACAGATCGGGCAACTCTTCTCCATCCAGACCGGCTGAGATGGTAAAAATGATCCAGCCATCTAAATGACCACTTTTGGGGATCCCCCTTTATATGCCATACACCATCTGGTGCCGTTCTTCTACCTCAGGCAAATCAGGGATCAGCTCCAATTGGAAACCTTACCAACCCCCAGACACAGGATCCTTACTGCCACCCCTTGGATCTGACCGGTCCCTGGCCAATCACAGCCAGTATCATGAGCACTCGTCACCAAATCTCTCCTTTTGAGATGGAACTTTTCTGATCTTCCCTAATTATACCCCTCTGGACCATAGAAACCCATTCACTGCCTGGGGCCACCTGCTTACTTGTTACACAGTACAAAACATTGCTTATTCTGCTCTCAACCCAGACAAGGACTTGGGCCATGAGAACCATAATCTCCACTTGTCTGCAGATGGTAGGGCACATTGGACAAAAAAGAAAGGAAACTAATTTGGTTTCATGTAGCACCTTTTGTACACACAAGAGAGAGGCTGCTTTGCTAATGAAGCATTTGGTAGCACAATAAAGCTGGACTATAGGATGGAGCTTTGCTTTCATCAGCTCTGGGCTTTTCAATCCAGTGTGGCTTGTGCGTACAGAAAAATATTGAAAAATTCTCCACAGTACATAATGGATATATGATACGTTGATTCCATTCATATACTGCACCGACAGTTCACCCAGTGTGTTCTGTGTATGACTGACAACCCAACTACATCCTTTTGTTACTGTCACTTAAAGGTGTTCCTTTTTCTTGCTTGCAGAATTACTGCTGTGTTCAGGCCAGCCCAGTGATGCATGGGGTGGAAGGAACAATGGCTGTTGATGTCTTAAATGAGGGAACATGTACAAGCACGTCCAGGTGGCATTGCATGTCCATCTTCCATGAGAAACACAACAGGTGGAAAAAACATGGCTGCCAGCATGATGGGACTGGCCCTTCACAGGCTCTGCACCTGACTCTATGGCATGCCTCCCATCCAAGGATCCATTTGACAGTTATGAGGAGGATGCCCCCATCACAGGGGGTAAGCCATGGAGAAGACAGGAGCTGGATAGTGAGTCCATACAAGATTGGGGTGACAGAACTGGGCGGAATCAGTCCCTGATGATGGGGCCAGCCTGGGGCAGCATAAATAGTACTAATTGCAAAAAAAAGAAAGAATCCCCTCTGTCTCTGCATGGTCAGTTACTGCTCACAGTGATACCTGACATAATTACCTCCAAGTGTTCCAGTACAATTCCCTCAGGGAATTACTTCTAGCATTACCAGGGTCAACATACAAGCATAATCCACAAGCAGAATAGCAGGTCATCCCAAAGCACTTTACAGTCCATGAACAATGGGTAGTAGCAGCTGTTTGGAAAAAGTGCAGCGGGTTAGGTACAGAAAATGAGCAAGAAATAAGCAAAGGGAGGTAACGTGACTTGCTCGGGTTCACTTATGAAGTAAATGGCAGTTGTGGAATTCAAATCTGTGTCTTCAAGTCTCCAGGTTCACAGCTTTGTGCTCTGTAACTGCTAGGCTATACTGTTTCCCTGGCATCCATTTTGCATTTTGTCTGAAACATTACTTCACTGTTTCAGTGGGCAACTAAGTCTGGAGTAACTACTGCAGTTGGTTGATTGCTAGTTACTGCGGAGGATGGTTGTGCAACACAGTACAGTGCTTGTGCAACTGAACTGGATAAGGTTGCTGAGTATTGTTGATAGCTCAGTACTGTTGGTCAGGTAATTGTTAGCGCAAGTCACAGAACCGAGACAGATAATAGCATGCTTTGTGTATGTGTGGCTTTTCATTCTTTCTCTGTTCCCAGGGGACCTACTGTCCTTTCAATCAATCAATCAATCAATCAGTCAAAATCTTTATTTAACCAGGTGAACACCATTGAGCAGAGCTCCTTTTCAAGGTGGACCTAGGTGAACACAAGTACAAGATAACAGGGTAATACGCAAAAATAACAATACACAGGCTTGATCAAAAACAAGCATGGAAAATACATTGTGAGGCAATGCAGGATAAGTACCACAATAGTTTACAGATAAGAAACTGAGCTAACAACAGTAATACAGATAAGGTCAGCAACTATGAAAAGATGGGGTGACAAGAGCCATGGCAAATCGACTGGGACCCTGAAGCACTGTGAAGAAATGAATGGGCCCTGAAGCACAGGTAGGGGGATGTAATAGGGGCAGAGGAGAAGGGAGGAAATGGAGGGCGAGTAGGTCAGATGCCTATGGGGTAGGAATGTGAACCGGGAGTGCAGAAGTAAAGTGAGGAACCTGACGAGGGGGACTAGACGGGGGGCAGGGTGAAGGGGAGATTGGGTACACTACTGGGAACAGATCAGTGGGTAAAAGATAAGGAGGAGAGAAGAAACAATGAAGGGGAAGGGGCAGGGCTGGGCAAAGGCTGGGTTCAGTGACAATAGATCGGGGGATGAAGAGATAGAGAGAAGCAAAGGAATGAGTGAATGGGAGGGAGGGAGAGGGCCATGCAGAAGCTGGGATCAACATCCAGGAAGAGGCCAAGATGAGAGTGATAAGGGGACACTCTGAGAGGGGACTGGGTACTGCTGGCACAAGAACCCTCTTAAGGAGAGTTCCTCCCCTACAGGTGTCACTCGCATATGGGTCCTCGGCTAAAGGTACCTTAGGGAAGAAGCCCAGAAGGGAGAAGTAAGCCACCAGAGGAGAAGGGGTGAATGGTAGGAGAAAAAAATGAGTGTCCCAAGAATGTTTAGGGTTTGTGCACCTATATAGTACTCAGTGGGAGGGTGAAGTGAGCTTTGCCTGCTGCCCCACCAAATCCCAGGCATAGGTTTGTAATTCGCTGGTTCAGTGGGTAGCTAAGTCTGGAGTAAGTACCGCAGTTGACTGTTTGACTGCTTACTACAGTGGATGCCTGTGCAACATTGTATAGTGCCTGTACCACTGGACTGGATAAGGTTGTGAATGCTCTCAGTAGCTCAGCACTGTTGGTCAGGTGATCACTGGCAGAAGTCAGAGGACTGAGGTTGAGAGTAGTATCTTCTGTGTATGTATAGCCTTTCACACCCTCTGTACCTTAGGGTACTACTACCCTATCAGTGTACTGGTGGCACAGGAACCCTCTTGAGGAGGGTTCCAGCCCTAGATGTGCCACAGGACTGCAGGTCCCTTGACTAAAAGTACCTTAGTAAAGAAGCCCAAATGTCAGAGCCGTAGGTTCAGATAGAACTGTCAGAACATTGTCTTTAACTAAGAAGGGAAGGAAGGCCATGGCACTGAGCAAAACAGGAAGAAAAACAAAGAGAGTCATCTTCAAAATCCCAACTCATTCAGTGGAGTGGGACTAAATAAAGAAGAGCAACTAACTACTGTATTTTTATGATGTTTAGCATAGAGAAGAGGGAAACCCCCCTTATAGTGGAAACCTCTGGGGAGACAAGGTTCAAGGTGGCCACCCTTCCAGGCTAACTGCTAGACTTTTAAAACCCAAGCGTGCAGCTGAACCTGCGATGCACCACTGAATAAATAGCGAGTCAGTGAGCAGTTAGTTAAGGTGGGCAGTCTGGATTGGCCACTGGGCCTTTTCCTGCCATCATTTTCTATGGTTCTGCTTCTATTTTCCCCGAGACGTCCACCCTCACAAAGGTGCTGCAGGGCTTGGCCCTGCAATCAAAGGAGTGACAGAATGAAGAGGCTCCACCCTTGTGAGGTGCACTTGAGCTTAACCTGAGTGCTGAAGGAATGGTAGGGTTAAAAAAACAAGCAAAAGGAGAAAACATAAAAAGAGGCTGACTCATTGTGGAACTCAGTTCAATATTGTATGAAGCCATAGACGGCGAATGCTTACTGAGCCCTTGAAGGGAAGTAGTTGGGCGTGTTCCTGACTGTTGGCTGGGCATGTGCCAAGTTGTCATTGGGGTGTGTGCCCAGTTGTCAATTGGGCATGTGACTGAATGTCTTTGGAGAGTACGCCCCACTGCTGAGGCATATGTCAGATAATAGTAGTAAAAGTAGAAGTGGTAGGTATAGTAGAAAGATAGGTATGGCAGGTAGATTAGGATAAATGTTGAACTGCAAGGAGAGGACTGGACAACTGCATGGGCATGGTTGTTAGGACCTGCATATCGAAGGCCCAAAAGATGCAAACAGGCAAAGAATGGCCACAGCTAATGGAAGCTACTTGCCCAGGCAGGCAAAAGCTAGCAATTGGAGGGTGGATGCCCAGTGATGGAGAAGAAGTCAATGCCTGAAAGGTAGAAGATGTGACTCTACCTAGGGACTGTCAAGGCAGGAGACTGTAGGCAGTGAATGTAAGTAACCCAGGGAGCAAAAGAGGTTTCTTGATTATGACAGGAGCTACAAAAAATGATCAGAGGAAAGTCAGGATCACTAAGCAAAAATAGCATTAGCTGATGTAAATAGTTCATGTACCTGGAGCATCTCAGGCAGCAGGGGATGCCCTCCACACAGCTGAATTAAAAATTCAAACAACTAGCCAGTCTGGTGGTGCTGACAGTTGAGGCACTGGATGCTATACCTCGCATCACACTGGCGACTTGAGTTTGGGAACCAGCCCGAGTCACCTGGGGTTAAGGGGGAGAGGGCTGGGAGATGATTGTAGCAGCCACTGCGCTGCTCTCATCTCCTGGATTGGTGAGGCGAGTTTCCTCGCTCTTGGCTGACACCCTGTGGAGGCTGGATGACACAGCAGAGGTACGGGAGACTGACAGTACGTTGGGAGGGTGGAAGGGGCTGTGGTTCCGGGAGCGCATGCGCGCCGCCATGCACATGCACCTGCCGTGTACGCCACAGTTTCAGGTCAGGATAGGAGAAAATAGAAAAATACCTGTCCCCCCATTGCCATATGTGATGGCCCCCAGTGCTCTCGGACCCAGTTTCTTTTGGATCCCCAGTGGTAAAAAGATGGCTGGAGGAAAAGACTGACAGGGTTGGGAGCCAAGGGGGGGCCTGAAGACAGGAATAGGTGGCAACAGGGGGGGCAAACAGCTATATGAAAAAAAAAATTCAAACAACTAGGGCCTACCAGTTGAACAGAACACCAGAAAAACACCAGGCTGTGCAACCTTGCAGTGACAGAGAACAACATCCTCAGGCAGCCTTTGTGGATTAGCACAAGAACAGGCTGACTCCCATGGCTCAAGGCAACTCATATATATCCACCAAGGGGATCACCTGTCCGGAAGCCAATAACCCTAACTCACTAACTAATCCCACAAAGTACCCCAAACCATCCTTTTCAAACCAGCCAGCTACAAACCCTTCCCGTGGACATCCACTAACAAAACATTACAAAAACCCACATATTAAAGTATTTACGATACAGAACAGAAAATCACTAGAAAGCCTTATCTGGTTTTCTCACCACAGCACTGGAATGCAGGGGCTGCACTTCAGCAGGTGTCCATCCCTTTACATGCAGGAATAGCTGGACATAAGGTCTCTTAGAGAACCAGGAAGTACCGGGCCTCCTCAGGCTGCAGTTATGCTGCTCCGGCTTTCCTTTCCTGCTTTTCTTTGGGCAGATTTTGGGCCCCTATAGTAGACTATTCATTTTATGTGCAGTGTATGCAGGGGGATTCCTTTTACCTCACTCAAACTCCATTCTTGATGTTTTATTTTATTTTTCAATTGAACCACTTTGGCTCTAGTTTGCCGATGCTGATGCTGATCTTTGATTTTCCCCGGCATTTCCCAGTCCTATGACAGCTACTACTACCAGTCTTGCTGGTGCCATGGCCACTGGCACTCAACAGGGATGAGGAACATCAGCGGGCAGGATGCCCACCCCAGCAACACCTGGCATCTCCTTCTTTTTTTTCATCTGTTGGCACTGCCTTCCCTACCTTCCATACTAGCAGTCACAGGGGAACACATCTGACAAGGTGGGTGCACCCGCTGATGTAGGAAACCTGCCTGTCTCTGTGGCCCCGCTCTGTTTTCTTTTCTCAGTCAGCACCATTAAAACAGCCACCAAAATGAATGAGAAGGGGAGCACACACTGCAGCTCTCAATCTTTCCCTTGCCGCCCCACTAAGGATCCAGAAGGTGGGCTTCAGAGAACAACAAATGGCATACTTTGCCAAATCCAGCCCCACATTCTCCCACTGCAGTCAGGAGAGGTGCATTCCATAGCACTGGACCACAAGGGTGAAAAACAAGAGAAAAAAATATTTGAAAAAGAAAAAAAACGCTGCCGGCTTTGACAAGATGGTTATTCCCAGGCCTCATAAAGGTCCCTAAGCTGGACACTTTACCAGTCTGGTCAATTCCCAGTCACCAGTCCCTGACTTGGATTGAGACCAGGCAACCAACTCAGCCAGCATTCAAGCCACGACCTTAAAATGCACCTCAGGACCAAAGACTCCATCCAACAAGCAAACCAGCCACCCAGGACTCGTCTCAAAAGGTAAGCGCTCTCATTATCTTGTTTTATTATTTTAATAACCTGAGCCAATTGGGGGGAAGTTTATTATGGCAGTCTGGCTTCCAACCAACACTCCCCTCCATCATTATCCCTAAAAAGTTCAGGGGAGAGGGTTTTCAAGGAAGCCTGTTCCCTGATTTCAAACACAAGAGGGTGAGAGGTATGCTCACAGAGTCTGAAAAATTGCACAATACAGCTTGCTTCTGTGACCTGAATTACTGCCAGGAAACCAGGTCTAGATAACATAAGAAGCAACACAAAAGTCAGTTCTGCTTTTGACCTTAAAATAAATCTAGCTAAGCCTGTCCAGTCAGGTAAAGCATGCAGAGTAACCAGAAACAAACGCAATGACTGCACAATAAAATACAGTAATACTAGTGTTCAGTTTCTGACACCTGGGTTTAAATTCAGCTCATGTCATAGAATGGAACAGGTTTGTTTGTCTCTGTTTTGGTCCTGATAGATAACATACACCACTTAACACGTTGTGGCCTGCATATGAGAGCAGTGCTGTGCCCCTCTGCTTGTGACTTATGCCACAGGCTGTACTCTTGATGTTAAATTGTTTAATATCTCAAGCCACACAGGAACTTGCACTTGTTGCTGGTTTCTGCACAAATGTCAACATAATGATAAAGTCCTCTCCCCACTTCCTAGGAAATGCAACAGCAAAATATATTTAGTTATTTATTTATTCAAAATCCGGTGACTGGCATAGGCACACTGAGCCGGAGATCATTTCCAGGTGCGGCACACAGAGAGAGGGGATACAGCAGGGAGTGAAACAGCAATAACAAAGTGACAACAGCTGCATGTATATGAACAATAAACCCTTAGTACAGCCGGCCCAGTGATGCTGAAGGCTGAGGGACTGTGCCCCTTTCACCACGTCGGTGACCTGAGTTCGGGAACAAGATCTGGTCACCAGGGGGAGGCGGGGGGAGGGGGAGGGAGCATCCAGCAGAGAGTTTTCCTCTCCCGGGGGGGGAGGCTTGCTGACTCAGCCCTTGGCTGCTGCCAAGTGGAGGCCTGGGGTTAGCACCCATGGCTCAAGCAACACAAAACAAGGGGCCACAGTTTCATATCATGTGTGCACTTCCACACACACACACTTATGTACCATCAGGGCAGGGGAACGAGGAAAAAAAATGGAAAACTAGTCAGCTCAGGCTGCATGAAGCCCTGCCTGCCTACTTCTGTCCTGCATCATCACCTGGACCACCCACCCTATCTGGATGTGAGTCACCGGGCGAGAGGGGAATGGCCCTCCCCTTCCCTGCTCTGCCACAGTGTGGGCAAGCCATGGGGACCTCAGACTCTGTGGTCCTGGGGAGGTGCATGCTGGGCAGGGGAGGTGGGGACAGGGCTGAGAGCCCACCTGTGTCAGCCAGTTCAGAAAACAATCTTTATAGTTAAAAAAACTCAGTACAAGTAATGAGCTCCAAAGAAAGAAGAAAACAGTGTAAAAAGGGTACAAAGTACATTGGTAGTAAGGGAGTGGGCCACCACCGTGGGACAAGATATTTGTGACAGAATCATGGTGGCATAAAATTCAGATTACAGAATACACTAAGTTTTAAGCTATGCAATAGAAATAAGAGGCAAAATCAGTAAAATAACGGTGGGTGGACACGACATGGGTTGTTGTAATGTGGTAAGAAGAGGAAGAAGCCTAAATCACTTGGACATAAGGTTACAGAATATTTAGTACCATTGTTGGCTTATGTTTTGGGGGTCCAAGTAGAGTTAGGTCATGGCCTTCTGCCAATCCAGCCCCTCTGGTGCAGCACTTGTTTGGGTTATACCTTACTGAGTAGCCTTATGCTGTAATTTGGAATGTTTCCATAACACTGCAATGTACTACTTCTGTCCTGTATCATCATCTGGACCACCCACCCAATCTGGATGTGAGTCACCGGGAGCACCGGAGAGATGTGGTCTGGTTTGGATGGAACTTTTTATGATTCTCAGTACTGCTTTATCATTTCAGTGATTATTCTGACTTTTTCTTTCTTTGTTTTTTTGCAGATTCTCCCCCACTACATGAGAGGTGGTGGTGGTGGTGGTGGGGGGTGATATTTGGTCATTCTCCCAGAGTAGTGAGAGAACTCTGGGTTCCAGAACTCTAATGCATATTTTTTGTGATTGTTTTTTGGTCTGGACTGCCACACTTAATTTGATACATCCAAAACCCTCGCAGTGAGAGTTAGAGGGGTTACTGGATTATATACTTTGGAGACTGAACAGACTATTCTATGGATTTTCCTTTAGATATTTTGTTATGATTTATTTTTATTCATTTTGATAGAGTGTTGGGGTTTATTGTGTTGATTTTGGTATTGTTGATAATTTCTATTGTGATTTTAGCAAGCACCTATTGAAGGCACTATTTTTATTAGGCAGCATGTGTTGGGCATTCTTCGGTGGGCAGATGCTACTCCCCCTCCAGGCTGAGGGACCTGCACCCCTTTGATAGTCCCCCGTTGCGACCTGAGGTGTATATGTGCTGTCGTGCCTTGGGTATTGCATGGAGGGTCTGGAGAGGTGGGGTCCCTGGATCTGGGGGAAGTGGGGTGGGCTGATTTGGGTAGTGGGGTCAAGGAGGCACCCTGGGGCAAAATGGGTCCAGGAAAAGGGTCTTCCCTGCCTGGTGCCCATACCCAAGGGTTCCACTGATAGTGGGCAAGTTGACTGCTCTTCCATGGCCTCTCATCCAGCTCGGGCGGTGTTATGCAATGCCAGGTCAATAAAGAACAAGACAGCAATTATTGCTGATCTTGTTGAAACATCTGACCTGGTCTGCATCACTGAGACCTGGCTGGACAAGAATGCTGGTCCGATATTGGAGTTAGCTGTTCCAGCCAGGTACTCAGTGATACACCGCCCGAGATTGGATCATAGGAGTGGGGGTGTAGCCATCTGTTTTAAGATGGAACTGGGCCTTGTAGAGGTTCCAGTGGGGGCCACTAGGTCCTTCGAGTGTATCATGGGTGCAGGTGTGGGTAGCAGGATTCTTCTCATCCACCATCCACCTGGAGATGGGAAAGTTTTCCTGCAGGAAGTTGCAGACTTCATGGTTGATATGGTGTTGGAACCCTCCGGGTGGTTGGTCCTGGGGGATTAGCTAATTGAACTTGCACTTTTTTTGCTTTGCCTGAGTTGCTTCCAGCTTGCACTAGCCCTGTGTTAACTTGCCCCCACAACTGTTTTTTGATCACTTGTCCTGGTAATGCTCCCATCTTTTAGCCTCTCCTTCCACCCAGTGGCCTTACCCTGCCCACCCCTCATCCCTCTTCATTTCCAACCCCCCACTGCACCTCATTCAGTCAATAATTTGCTATCTTCTGTCTCTTAAATTGTATCCCACTCCTGCAAGGAGTTGGCTACACGGCTGCATTAAATTTATGTACTATGATCCTCAGGTATGCACATTGTAAATGTATGTATATTACACAGGCATGTTTCAACTTAACTGTATGTCATGTTATAAATGTAATTGTATGCTTATTTGCTCAGTCATGTTAAATGTAAACAGCATGTTATTTCAGCCTCCAATTGTAACCCCCTCCCCCAACAGGTCACACTGGGAGTTAAGCAACTTGTTGTTCAGTGTGCCTTCCTCGTGAAACATTTCAATAAATAAATAAAAAACAGACGCCGTGTTGGCAGTTGTTAGTTTACATAATCAGGATTATGAGTCTATGTCCAACCCTTCCTAAGTTGCAGAAACTTTCAACAAATTCTTTGCCACCTGCGCAACCCCAGATGACCCCCCCTCCCTCTCATCCAGTTTCCACTCCCACCTCTCCTGAATCCGCTACTCTCCCCACCTCATTCTATTTCCCACCTTTCTCCCCCCAAGTCTTTTCTGCTCTCACCGCCCTCAACCCAGCGAAAATCAGCCTGGATGGCCTCCACTCTAGGCTTCTACACATCTCAACCCCAGCCATAGCTGCTCCACTAGCCCATATCCTTAGTCTCTCTCTCTCAACCTCCACTGTCCCTAAAGCATGGAAGTTCACAAAGGTGCTGCCACTCCACAAGGGAGGTGACCCTAAAATTCCCGGGAACTATTGACTCATCTCTCTTCTCCCAAGCACAGCAAATCTCCAGGAGTTTCTCATTCACTCTAGGCTCTCTGAGTTCCTTTCCTCAAACAACATTCTTTCCCCCATACAGTCTGGATTTAGAAAGCAACACTCTACCATCTCCTCCTTGTTGTGGGTCACTGACTTCATTTACTCTACTATGGACCAGAGTCACATCACAGCTACCATTTTCATAGATCTAGCTAAGGCATTTGATTCTGTCTCACAACCCCTCCTGCTACTCAAACTCAAATTGCTGGCCTCGCAGACCGCACAGTAAACTGGTTCCACTCCTATCTTTATGATAGGCAGCACGCTGTCCAAATTGGCGATGCACTTTCCTCCTCCCTTCCCATCCTTACTGGAGTCCCTCTAGGCTCCATCCTTGGCCTAATCCTTTTCTCCCTCTTTAAAAATGACCTCCCCTCCATCTGTAGTACTTCAAATATGTACATGTACGTGGATGAGACTGTTATCTTTACATCCGGTCCCTCAGCCAACAGCGTACAGTCCGCACTATAGCAAGACTTCAACAGAGAGAAGTCTTGGTTCCAGTCTAACAAACTGAAACTAAAGGTTTTATCATGCTGCAGCGACACCACCCATGGAGACATCCCTGACAGCGACAGCTGCAGTGCCGAGTGTCAGCAATGTGGTGTCAGGGATGCCTCCCTGTTTCCAAACCCCCCGGTCTCTAGAATTCTAACTCCATGTCAGAGTTGGACGGGGGGTGGGGGGGCAATACACCCTGCATGGCAGTCTCGGTGTCTGGCAGTGACCATCACAGCAACGTGCAGATTTTACCTAAATCCTGTTGCTGTGATAGTCTTCCCAGTCGGGGTGTTGGTGCAGCATCAGTATACCGAAACTAAACACTAAAAAAAACTGTAGCCATGACGTCCGGCTCCAGGCAAAAGCTCGCCTCCCTTCAATCCATCCCTGCTTTCTCTACCTTGGACGGCTCCTCTCTAGAAACAGTATCCACTTTCAAGTGCCTGGGTGTCTGGCTGGATAATCACCTAGACTTCACCACATATACATAGACTCCATTTGTACTAAACTCCATCCCAAGCTTGCGGTCCCCTATCGCCTTAAAGATAATCTTCCTCGCTCCACCCGTTGGGAGCTAGTATCTAAAATGATCCTGCCCATCACTGACTATGCTGACGTGGTCTACAGCACCACACCTGTCACAACTCTCTCCAGACTGGATACTCTCCTTAATTCTTTCTGCCAATTTCTTCTGCTTCCCCTCCATTCACTTGCCACTACCTCCTGTACTCCACTCTCTCTTTGACTTCTCTAGCACACAGAAGGATGGTGCATAGCTCAACCCTTGTAGCCAAGTACTGGTTCGGAATGCTGCCTTCTTACCTCTCCTCCAGGCTCTCTCAGGCAAACACCTCAACGTACTCTCTACACCACAGAGACCCTTGCGCTTTCTCTATTCCTCACCCTTACTCAGCTGCTGGTAAATCTGCCTTCTCCTATCATTTCCCACTTCTCTGGAACACACTTCCTCCGGATCGCCGCCTATCCTCATTTTTCTCTTCAGTCAAAAGACTCCTCATACTTCTTCCCTCACCTTTGTGTGATCTGTGCTCTGTATCCACCACCACTTCCTAAGGTCTACCCCCCCTCTCCTCAGCAGACTGTGCTTTTGTGGTCCCCTCGCATGAGTTTTCCTCCCTCCCTAGATGCCGGGGTGGGTGTCTGCACCCTGTAAAAGTTAGCCTGAGTGCATGCATGGTACTGTAACTTGTGTTATTTCCAGAGTTGATCATAAAATTATTAACTGTACTGTGCTTATTTATCCTGTTTCTCTGTTTTGTGTCCTTCCACATGATGGAATTTATATAAATTTGTATTTACTTTTTTGCTGTTGTATCCTGCTGTTTATCTATATGTTACCCCTTTCCCCGGGTCACACCTGGAAACAAGTTTCGGCTCAGTAGTGCTTTTACCGGTTATCACATTTTTTTTTTTTAAATCTCTTTTTATTCAGACAAGAATTTTTACACACATCATTTGCTGTATTATGAATTATGTATGAATTGTAGAATTATGTATTAAGCAGGTTAGCAAAAGGAAAAGGAAGAGGAGACCATTATGGTTTTCCAAAGAGGTAGCAAAGAAAGTGAAAGCCAAAAAGATTGCATTCAGGCAATACAAAAAGACACAGGCAGAAGGGGATAGGGAGAAGTACCAGGAGAAGCAAAGGGAGGCAGGGAGGTCAGTAAGGGAAGCCAAAGCTCAGACAGAAGAACACATTGCAAAATCAGTGGGTAGAGGGGACAAAACCTTTTACAGGTACATAAGTGAAAAAAGAAAGGCAAAGGGAGGGATAGTGAGACTGAAGGGGGAAGATGGGGGCTGTGTGGAGGATGACAACAGTAAAGCTGACATATTGAACAGGTATTTCTGCTCAGTCTTTACTGAGGAAGAGGAGGGTAATGTGTCTGAATGGAGTACAAGGGTGAGAATGGTGCAGAATGGACACAAGTCCCTTTACACGAGAAAGGGTCCTGAAGGAACTGGAAGTAATAAGAGTTGATAAAGCAATGGGGCCAGATGGGGTGCACCCAGGATCCTTAAAGAACTAAGAGAGATGGTGGCTGAACCTCTTGTTATCCTGTTTAGCGATCACTAGAAACAGGGAGGTACCCAAAGACTGGAGGATAGCAGATGTAGTCCCCTTATACAAAAGTGGGAACAAAGAGGAAGCGGGAACTACAGACCAGTCAGCCTCACCTCGGTAGTGGGGAAGATCATGGAAGCACTACTGAAGGAGAGATTGGTGGAACATCTGGTTGTCAATGGACTACAGGACCCAAGGCAGCATGGTTTCACCAGGGAAGGTCATGTCAGACCAACCTCATTGAATTTTTGACTGGGTGACTAGGAGGTGGATCAGGGAGGGCAGTGGACATGGCCTATCTGGACTTCAGCAAGGCCTTTGACACTGTGCCACATAGAAGACTATTGCATAAACTGGGGAATATGGGTGTGGGCAGGACAGTAGGCGGTGGGTAGGCAACTGGCTGGGCAGCAGGACACAGAGGGTGGTGGTAAATGGCTGTCACTCCACAGAGGAAGAGTGACCAGTGGGGTACCACAGGGATCAGTGCTGGGACCGGTACTATTCAATATCTTCATCAGTGACATTGCACAGGACCTAGAAGGCAGAATTTCACTGTTCGCTGATGACACAAAGCTCTGTAACAGAGTAGACACACCAGAGGGTGTAGGACAGAATGAGAAGGGACCTGCAGAAACTTGAAGAATGGTCAGGGGTTTGGCAGTTGAAATTCAATGCAAGGAAGTGCAAGATAATGCATATGGGGCACAAAAACCCTGGCACAATATATCAGTTGGGGGTGAGGATAAGCATGCACCAAGCAGGAAAGGGATCTTGGAGTTATCATCTCTGATGACCTCAAGGCAGGAAACAGTGTGACAAGGCAGCAGGTAAAGCAAATAGAATGCTGGGATGCATAGGCAGGGGCATCACCAGCAGGAAAAGGAGGTCATAATTCCACTATACAAGACACTAGTGAGGCCGCACCTGGAGTACACTGTGCAGTTCTGGAGACCTTACCTACGTAAGGACATAGACAGGGTAGAGAAGGTTCAGAGGAGGGCAACAAAGATGGTGCATGGATTGCATCACAAGTCCTATGAGGACAGGTTGAAGGCACTGAACATGTACTCCCTGGAGGAGAGGAGGAAGAGAGGATATGATAGAGACATACAAGTATCTTACAGGGAGGAACAGAGTGCAGGAATGCACTGTTTTAAGCGAAAAAGATGTTCCAGGACTAGAGGGCATGGGATGAAGTTGGAGGAGGAGATTCAGAGGAAACGTGAGGAAGAATTTCTTCACAGAACGGGTGGTGGACAAGTGGAACACCCTGCCAGAGGAAGTGGTGGGGCTGAAACAATCACGGGATTTAAGAATGCATGGGATAGACATAAAGGAATTCTGGAGGTCAGGGGTAAGGGGCAACAGACTTCCTGGAAAACATAAACTGAACTTACAAACTTAAATGGGCAGACTGGGTGGGCCATAGGCCCTTATCTGCCGACACTGTCTATGTATCTATGTATCACATGCACATTCATAGCTGTATACATTTTCAGCTTCTATATGGTGACTGTAGGCAATTAGCAATAAGCTTAGGAACTGAGGATATGGTTTCTGTTTATCTAGGTCTTTTTAACATTTTCAACCCGTATTGCTAAAAGTTCCAATATATTATGATTTATCAGAAATGCATTTTTCCCCCATGTAATATGTGTCTTCACATGGATCTTTCAGGTAGTTTACCCCTTCCCCCCCTTCTGCTAATGTACTCATGGGACGAATTCAGGATCCACCTCCAGGTGATAAAGGACCCGCTTCCTCCATTTTGTTTGAAACACCTGGTATTTATTCCATATTTTAGCAGTCAGGTTTTCCATTTGATATATTGTGGGCACAATATTTCTCCACTCACCGATCGTTGGAACCTGTTCTCCCATCCTTTTCCTGGTGAGGACTTTTTTGGCTGCTGCCAGAAAAACCGGCAGCAAGGTTTTAGTCCAATGTGGGGAGTGGTCTGGATAGAAGGAGAGCAACACCATCTCCCCATCAGCTCTATTGGTTCCCCCAGGCAACTAGACAATTCACCCTGAAGTGAACACAAGAAGGGCATAAGAGCTGGGCATTGCCACATAATGTGTCCTAAACTCGCCAGGGTACAACCATATTTTCTCCAGCAGTGCCCATAGTTATCTGGTAAGTACTTTGTTAAGGTTGCTCCAAAATAAGGATGAGGTCACTTTTACCAATGAGAGGGCTGCTGACTCCCACTGTAGGTAGTCCACCACCAGTTCCAGCTCCCTATTCCAGTTACTCAGAATTGATTTTGTGGAGTCAGACATCAGTTCTCTTAGTGATTTGTATAGGTTCCCAGGGGTTTCCCTGTATAAACTCTATAAACATATTAAGAAAAGTAGGCATAGGGGAAGGGATCTTGGCAGTTATCATGTGGTGTCTCAGAATGTGGTTTCTCACTTGCAAGTACTGGAAAAAATCTGTTTTCCTCAAACCATATTCTCCCACTAGTTTTTCAAATGGGAGGACCCCATGCTTATCCAAAAATTAGAAAACATGTGACAGACCACTTAACCGCCACTCTGAGAAGGAGGCATCTCCACATGAAGGAATAAAAGACTTGTCTTCCGAGATTATTTTACAGTAATCAAACGCTGGTTTGAATCGGTTATCACATTTTTTAAATAAATAAATAGATGTCAGTCATCACCAGCTTTACAGTCATTTAAGTGTTGTCAATTATTTACGAGTTTTTCAAGGCATAAGTTGATGGCAGGATATTTTGTAATGTATTTTCCTTTGGACAATGAATAAATTGGAGACAACTGTATGTTCTTACAATGTTCATGAATTGACTAATCCTGTCAAAAGTAGCAGGGTTCTTAGTTTTCTGCAAAAAACTGATGCTCACGTCATTCTCCTACAAGAAACACATTTATCCCCGACCAAACATGTTAAGTTATCTAATTTTAGGTTTGGGGCTTTGGCTACTTCTTCATACAAGTCAGGGCGCCGGAGGGGTACTGTGGTATTTGTCCCAAACAAAGTCCCTTTTAAGCAACTTGACAAATTAGTGGATGAGGAGGGTCGGTATACCTTGTTTAATGGGCATTACAATTGCTCTCTTATTACACTGGCATCTATTTATGCCCCACCAGGGGCTGATTTCACCTTCTACCGTAACTTTTTTTTTTTCACCCTAGCAGAATAGGTGGAAGGTATTTTAATCCGTGGAGGTGACCTTAATTTAACCTTTAATCCACACTCAGACTGCACTTCTCAGATACCATGCAGGAAGCACAAAGTTACTACCCAGGTTAGTAAACTTTTAACAGACCTGGGTTACCTAAATGTATGGCGCCAGTTACATGGCCAAGACAAAGACTTTACCTTCTATTCAGCTCCTCACCATATATATTCCTGTACTGATTATTTTTGTCCCCTAAAGAGACAATGGGGCAGATATCAGACAGCTGGATTAGAGATTATACACTCTTGGGTCATGCACCAATTTTTCTTAAGCTTAAACTCAGCATCACCCATGAGAAAAAATTACTTACCACAGTAAACTTGTTTCTTTCAAGGGAATCTTTACTGTATTCTGACATATGCAGTTAGCCTTCATCATTCAACTACCCCAGAGAAGAAAGAGTTAAAGGACCTATGCAAATAGTGGAACGTTGATATGCTCAAGCTTGGTTTTCAAATTACTGTCCGTGGTGCATTCTGTGTAACCGTCAGATTCTTACGAAGCATGTACAAAAAGATACTATCTATGCTATCCTAAAGAACTAAATCTCTCTAAGAACTATAATCCTCCCTTAGAATAAGATATCTGAAAAGACTCAGGTCACAGATGCCCAAGAACAACCAACCCACACAAGTTTCAACAACAAAAACATGAACAGCTGGAGTGCAGTGTACACCAGGTTCTTGTAGGGGAGGTAGGGTGGGAGCTCAGAATACAGTAAAGATTCCCTTAGAAGAATCAAGATTACTATGGTAAGTAATTTTTTCTTCAAGCCCTAAGAAATCTTTACTGTATTCTGACATATGCAGGCTACCAAGCAGTAGCTTTGGAGGTGGGCATAGAACCTATTTAGGAAACAGGGTTTGCAGTACTGCTGTGCCAGACCTGGCATCACTTCTAGCCTGGGTATCCAGGCAGTAGTGTTTAGTAAAGGTGTGAACAGTCTTCCAGGTGGCTGCTCTGCAAATTTTCAACAAAGGAATGTCTCTGGCAGCTGCTATAGAAGCAGCCGTACCCTTGTTGGAATGAGCCCTGAGGCCCACTGGGGGTTCTCTAGTTTGCTGTAACAAAACTGAATACAGGCAGCAATTCAGCGTGCAATAGTCCTTTTTATTTATTTATTTATTAGGTCTAGGATTACAATACCTTTAGCCAGGGCTCTTTTACAAAGGTTCCACATCAGGTTACAATTCAAACATAAGACATGTAAGTCAAATTACAAATTCAATACATAGGACAAGGTTACAAAAGTGTAAGCTAAACAGAGTTACAAAGCATCTGAGAAACAAAACAATTTTTGGAGGCTAGGTTACAAGGATATAGTGGAGAGGATAGAGGACTAGAGAGAGGAAGAGTAGAGGGGGAGGAGAGCTATAGAGAAGGAGCGCAGCCAAAGGCATTGTCATAGATATAACATCGGAAAGTGTGTGCTAAGGGGTAACCAAGTGCTAACAGGAGAGAGAACTGCATAAGGTTAGGGAAATATTCATGGGGTCAGCTAGTGGAGGCAGTCACAGGAGATAGAGGCAGTGACAGAGAGGTGTAGTCTTGATTTAAATGCACCAAAGATATGAGTGGAGGAGATGTAACTGTTTAGACCATTTAGCCAGCTGGGCACCCTGTAGGCAAAAGATCTTTGACCTTGTGAGTTACGACAATGTGGAACCTGCAGGAGCTGTGATTCAGACCCCCTGGTTGAGCGGGGGTTATTGCTAGGGTGCAGGAGTGCACACACTCCAGGGGACGCAAGACCCATAGTTATTTTTTTCACCATGTACTTTATCCAGTTGGTGAGTTGCAGCCATCCAGTCTGTGCATAGAGGTCGTGTATATGTGTGAGGTGGTGGGATCCAGTGAGAAGTTGGCAGGCCTTATTGAGGGAGGTGGATATGTGTCTAAGAGCAGTAGCAGGGGCAGAGCCATAGATGATAAGCCCACAGTCAATAATGGAGACAACAGAGCTCTGAACGGTGACAGTCAGGGCTTCTGGAGTAAGATGTTGCCTGTGCTGAAAGAGAAGGCCAAGGCGAGCATTTGCTGCTTTGGCTACAGAGTCAATGTGGGCACTGTAAGTTAGATGAGGGTCTAGAGTGATCCCAAGGTACTTAAAGGCTTGAACCAGTTCCAGGGTGACTCCATGACTGGTTTTGATGGATAGGGGGTGCAGCTTATGCTTGTTATGAGAGCTGCTGAACATTGTAGACTTTGTTTTCTTATTACTGAGGACCAGATTGTGATCTGAGAACCAATTTTCAACAGATGTGAAGCCAAGCTGAAGGTTTTCTTGTAGAGGCTTAGGATCCTTGTGGGAGGTAAGAATTACAGCATCATCTGCATAGAGAATGATTGTTTCGGAGCAAGAATTTGGAAGGGAGTTCAGGGACAAGCTGAATAGTAGGGGGCCCAGAATGTATCCCTGGGGGACACCTGAGCAAACAGGCCTGGTATCAGAGAGGACATCTGCAAGTTTTACTCTATGAGACCGTCTTTTTGAAGCTGGCTTGCTTTTCCCCTCTTCTCCATAGGTCAGGAAGAGCTGAGTATTACCCTATGACCTTTTGTATGATTCAAATAATAGCTGATAGCCCTCTTAACATCTAGACTATGCAGCCTGTATCCCCCCGAACTGGAATGATCAGTGAAAAAGACAGGCAGGGTAATAGACTGGTTGAGGTGAAAGTCAGATACCACTTTGGGGAGGAACTTCCTATTGGTTCTGAAGTCTACTTTGTCCCTAGGGATTGAAATGTAGTTTGACTCTGTGGACAAGATCTGGACTTCACTAATCCTCATGGCTAAAGTAATTGCCACTAAAAAGACTGTTTTCCAAGTGACGTACTTGAAATCTGCTGAGGACATGGGCTCAAATGGGGGTTGCATTAACTGTGCAATGCATACATTCAGGTCCCAAGAAGGGACTGGTTCCCTGTGTGGGGTTTGCAAATGACGCAATCCTTTGAAGACCTTTCTTAAAACTGGATTAGAAGCAAAAGAGAAGCCCTTACCTGCTGAGAGGTAGACAGAGACAGCTGCCAAGTGTACCTTGAGGGTACATGGCTTAAGGTCTAGGGAATGAAGATGGGCTAAGTAGTCCAACAGGACTGTGAGTCCAGCCTGATAGGGATCAATGATCTTCTGTTGGCACCAAATGGAGAATCTCTTCCATTTAGAAGTGTAAGTTTTCCTGATAGAGGGCTTCTGCGAGACCCTTTGGACTTCAAGGACCTGTTCAGAAAGGTGCAGATTAACATACTCTAGGTCCTCAGGAGTCAGGCCATGAGCCAGAGGGACTTGAGGCTGGGGCAGAGGATCCTCCTCTGGGAGGATGTCAGCAGGTTGTGCCTCCTGGGGAGGCAAATCGGTCTGGAGACTGACAGGGACAGGAGCAGGGGGGTACCAAGGCTACCTGACCCAATCTAGAGCTATGAGGATCATTGTTGCTGGCTGGGATCTGAGCTTGTTCAGCACCCTGAGCAACAGAGGGAATGGGGGAAGACATACAGGAACTTACCTGTCCAGTCCAGTATTAGCCCATCCAGTGGCACTGTGCCCACTGCTGGAGGCGTACAACAAAACAGTGGCAACTGGTGATTGTCTGGAGCTGCAAAAAAGATCTGTCTCTGGAGAGCCCCATCTTCTGAAGACAGTTTGCAGGATCTGGCTGTTCGGAGACCACTCGTGGTGGTTTTGATTGATCCTGCTTAGTGCATCTGCTAGGACATTGTTCTTGCCTGGAAGATGGACTGCTGAGACAGAGACCTTGAGGGAATATTCCAGACCCCAAATTTTCATAGCATCTGTGCACGGCAAGGTGGACCTTTGCCCCCTTGTTGTTTATGTAATACATGGCTGGGGTGTTGTCTGTTCTGACTTGCTTTACCTTGTCCTGGACCAGTAAGGTGAATGACTGGAGGGCCAGGAAGACTGCCCTGAGCTCCAACAGATTTATGTGCAGTAGGGACTTGTCCTGTGACCATGTACCATGTACAGTGTGCTCTCTCAGATGGGCACCACATCCTAAGAGGGAGGCATCTGTCATCAGCATTACTGTTGGGGACTCCTGCAGGAATGGTACCCCTTCCCTGAGGTTGTCCCTTTCCTGCCTCCACTGCATTGCTTGAATGAGAGTCCCTGTGACAGGTACTAGCTTTGACAGAGAATCTTTTTTCTGAGACCAGTGCGACCTGAGGTGGAACTGGATGTCTGTCATCTGGAACCTGGCTCCAGGCACTGTTGCTGTTGAGGCTGCCATGTGGCCCAACAGTTGCAGGAAATGTCTTGCTGGTCTGGGGGTGAGAAGCTGGGAGGAACATGTCAACTGTACCAGGCTGTCCACCCTTTCCTGAGGAAGGAATACCTTCCCTCTTTGAGTGTCCAATTCCACTCCTATGAAATCCAAGAGCTGGACTGGCTGCAGGACTGACTTTTTCAGGTTCACCAGGAACCCTAGAGACTGCAGGGTAGCCTGTGTGAGGACTACAGCATCTCTTACCTGCTGAGGGGACTGCCCCATGATTAGCCAGTCATCTAGGTAAGGGAATACTATTACCCCCTGCCTTCTCAAATGTGCCACTACCACAGCCAGGCACTTTGTGAACACGCTTGGGGCAGAGGTGAAACTGAAAGAAACAATTACTCACCAAGGTAATATTACTTCTTCCATGGTATTCTTTAGCATTATTGACAGAAGCAGTATGCCAGCTGGGTTCAGCTGCCGCAGAGAGGAGGAGTCAATGCAAATGAGAAAGGCATTGGCCAATCAGGATAGAGATAGAGTAGAGTGCTGCCTGCAATAGCCTGGGGGACCTCAAAACAAATTTCGGAGCTGAAAAAGAGCAAAAAAACTGTGCCCAACAGGAGCAAAAACAGTCAACAATACACAGACTATCTATTCTAATCCACTATTGTGAAAACATTTTATCACTCAGATCAATACCAGTTAGCTCGGCTAAATCCCCCAACAGAGCCCTTAGACAAGGTTTCCAGTGGAGGAAGGGTGGGAGTGTCAATAATGCTAAAGAATACCCTGGAAGAAGTAATATTACTTTGGTGAGTAATTGTTTCTTCTTACCCAAGGAATTCTTTAGCATCTATTGACAGAAGTAGACTTCAAAGCAGTGCAATTGGGAGGAGGGCACAGAAACCTATTTAGGAAAAAGGATCTGTAACACCGCCCTGCCGAACTTCACATCTGAACGGGACTGCACATCCAAGCAATAATGCTTGGTGAAAGTGTGGACCGATTTCCAAGTAGCTACTCTACAAACTTCCAGCAATGGGATATCCCTGGAAGCTGCTACTGAAGCAGCTGTTCCTCTGGTAGAGTGAGCTCTGAGCCCAAAAGGGGGCTGTCTGCCCACCTTGTTGTAACAGAACTGAATACAGGAGACGATCCAACGAGAAATGGTTCTCTTGGTTGCCGGTTTTCCCCTGCCCACCTCACCGAAGGTTTAAAAAAGCTGGGATTGTGCCTCTCGGAACTGCTTGGTTCGCTCCAAGTAGAAAGAAAGGGCTCTCTTCACATCCAGGCTGTGCAAGTTGTGCTCACCTGGGGAGGACTTATCTGAGAACAACACCGGCAGAGAGATTGACTGATTAAGGTAGAACTCCGAGACCACCTTGGGAAGGAACTTCCTATTCATCCTCAGGACAACCTTGTCCTTATGGGGAATAATGTAGTTAGGATCTGTACATAGGGCCTGCAACTCTGAAATCCGTCTGGCAGAGGTAATAGCCACTAGGAAGACAGTCTTCCAGGTAACGTATTTCAAGTCAGTCACAGCCAAAGGCTCAAAAGGAGGATCCATGAGCTTGGCTATACAGAGGTTAAGGTCCCATGGGGAAACCGGTTCCCTTACAGGGGGGGTGCAAGTGGAGAAGCCCTTTGAAAAACTTCTTGAAAATGGGTTGAGAAATAAGTGACTTCTCTTTATCTGCAGAAAGGTAGGCTGAAATGGCCGCTAAGTGAACTCTTAAGGAAGATGCCTTTAGACCTCCCGCCTGAAGATGAACCAAGTAATCCAATAAGGAAGGAGAAGAGGCCCGTAAAGGGTCCAAGCCCTTATCCCTACACCAGAAAGAAAAACGTCTCCACTTGGAGGCATATGTTTTCCTTGTGCTGGTTTTTTTGGCCTTCCGTAAAACATTCAGTACTTGCTCTGAACACAAAGAGTCTGGGAATTCTAACTCCTCAAGTACCAGGCTTTGAGGTGAAGAGACTGGATGTTGGGAAACACCACTCTGGTCTGAGAAAGAGTCAGAAGGCT
Source organism: Neoceratodus forsteri (assembly GCA_016271365.2). NCBI lineage: Eukaryota > Metazoa > Chordata > Ceratodontiformes > Ceratodontidae > Neoceratodus > Neoceratodus forsteri. The sequence continues at coordinate 1,056,023,707 of CM057453.1, read as the reverse complement.
GAGACACGAAGGAAGTCTGATGGGTTTCTTGACCGACAAGGAGAGGAGCAGGGAATACCACGGCTGTCTCGCCCAATCGGGGACCACTAAAATCATGGTGGCCGGTTGTTCCCTTAACTTGAGAAGTACTCTGTACAGAAAAAGGAAGCGGGGGAATGCATAGAGGAACCTCCCCATCCAATCTAAGGTCAATGCATCTGTGAGGATCGTCCCCAGAATTGGGGGCCTGCAACAGTACAGTGGTAATTGATGGTTCAGACTGGATGCGAACTGATCCAGCTCTGGGACGTCCCATCTTCTGAACACCATGTGAAGGACTTGCTTGTTGAGGGTCCACTCATGGTGGCCCTGACTGATGTGGCTTAGGCCATCTGCCAAAATGTTGTCCTTGCCTGGGAGATGGATGGCCAACAGAGACATGTCCAGGGAATTGGTGAGGGACCAAATCCTCATGGCTTCCATGCAGAGTTTGGTTGATCGAGTCCCTCCCTGTTTGTTGATGTAGAACATGGCCGTTGTGTTGTCTGTCCGTACTTGCACAGACTGACCCCTGAGCTGAGAAGCGAAGGCCTTGATGATGAGGAGCACAGCTCTGAGTTCCAGAAGATTGATGTAAAGGGAGGATTCCCTTGGTGTCCAAGTCCTGCTTATGGACAAATCCTGATGGGCCCCCATCCAAGGAGGGAAACATCGGTAGTCAAAATTTGGGATGGTTGGGGAGTTAAAAAAGATACCCCGACCCTGAGATTGTCTGCATCTTTCCACCAGTCCATGGATCGAAGAAATGTCTCTGTGACTGGGACGAGTTTTGTAAAGGGGTCTCTTCTCTGGGACTAATGAGACCTGAGGTAAAACTGAATGTCCTTCATCTGGAATCTGGCCACTGGCACTACCGCAGTCATTGAGGCCATATGACCGAGAAGTTTGAGGAAATGTCTGGCTGGCCTTGGTTGGCCTGGACTGAATGAGTTTAGCAGAGAAAGGAGAGTCGACCCTGTCCGAAGGAAGGAAGGCCTTGCCCTGCAGGGTGTTGAGCTCTGCCCCCTATGAAGTGTAGAACTTGGGCAGGCTGAAAATGTGACTTTCTTTCATTGATAAGGAAGCCCAGGGACTCTAGGATATGCCTTGTCTGAGGAAAAGCCTCTGAAACAGACTGGAACGAGTTGGCCACAATCAGCCAATCATTCAGATAGGGATAGACCAAGATTCCCTCTCTTCTGAGATGAGATGAGCTGCAACCACTGCCCGGCACTTGGTGAATACTCTGGGAGCAGAAGTGAGCCCAAAAGGCATGGCTGCGAACTGATAATGCCTGGAGGGCAGACGGAATCTGAGGAACTTTCTGTGGGATTGCCTTATTGGCACATGAAAGTAGCTGTCCCTCAGAGCCAGGGAAACTAGCCAGTCCCCTTGCTTTAGTGAGTGTATGACCTGAGTCAAGGTAACCATTTTAAACTTTGGTTATGTCAGGTGCTTGTTCAGGTACCGTAGGTCCAGAATAGGTCGCCATTCCCCCATTTTCTTTAGTGTCAGAAAATATCTGGAATAAAGCCCCTTTCCTCATTGGGAAAGTGACACTCGTTCCATGGTTTTGGCCCTCATGAGATTCTTGACCTCTACCTCCAGCAGTACTCGTTCTGCAGGGGAGGAAGGTCCTGGTTGTAAGGGCCTGTGGAGAAGGGGGAATTTTTCGAACTTAAGGGATAGGCCCTGCTCCACTACCTCCAAAACCCACTTGTCTGAAGTGATCTGACACCAACAATGGAGATAGTGTGAGAGCCTTCCCCCCACGGGGAGAGGGGAGGCAACCAGCAAGGAGTCAGGAAGACTGCTGTCTAGACTGAGTAGAAGTAACAGGAGTTGGGTTAGCTCTTCTTTGACCCCTCCTGCTCCTACCTCTGAAAAAACTCTCATCTGAGAGAAATCCATGTTATATGGCATGGGAAGAATGCCCTAGGAAATAACCCTCGCCCTACCCCTCTATGGTGACTCTCACAAGGGAGGTGGGCTTTCTTTCTATGAATTATTCTTGTACGTGTGTTTGAACTTGTCCATTCTTTTCATATAGACTTCAGTATGATCCCCACGAAGAGAGAGTTATTCTCAAAGGGGGAATCTAACGCCTGGGCTTGGTCATCCTGGATAAGACTAGTAGTTCTCAGTCAAGCAAAACATCTGAGAGAAATAGCCTGAGCCATGACCCTCGAGGCTGTATCATTATTATCTACGGCCATGTGAAACTGGTACTTTGTGGCTTCCACGGCTCGTTTAACAGTTTCAGAAATGTCTCTGAGCATAGTGTCCCCCCCATGTTGCAGTATGGCCGGTACAGTTTTTAACAGAGCCTTCCAATATCTAGCTGTGTATGCCATGAAAGGAGACATGCGCAGCAAGAGAGAGGCGGTAGCATAAGATTTCTTACCCATAAGATCTATTTTTCTAGAGTCTTTTTCTGGTGGAAGCACAGATAGCGACACATTAGCTTTGTCACAGGCCGCTGTCTGAACTACTCCTCTGTGATCTGGATGTGCATAAAAAAAATCAGCAGTAGATTTACCGAGCTGGTATTTCTTCTCAATCCTTCTGTCTACCCTGGTAGAAGTTGAGGGGATTTCCAGAACCTTAAACGTACTTCTCTTCAAAGTGTTGTGGATAGGGAGGATGAGCCTCTTAGGAGGAGAAATGCCGATCATCTCTATGTAGTCGTCTTCCATCTCCTGATCGGTGTCATCCTGGAGAGGCAGGCCCAGGGTGTCCACCATCTGTTTTAAAAATGTGAAAAAGGAAGAAACTTCTTCACTTGTGTCAGTATCATCATTAACACCAACCCCAGGGTGGCCATCAGGAAAAAGAGGGTCCCCATGAGGTGATTCACCAGCATGATCCTCTCCCTCATCAAAATAAAAACCCCGGGTGTAGGGGTCCTCTAGGGGAGAATCACTCAGTCCTGCAGGAGCCAAGAAAATATCGGCCACAGATTGTAAAGTGTGATATAAATGGCAAGCTTTTGCTAAATCATCTGCAGAGGGCACATTTTTAATCAGCTACTGTTGTCTCCGAATGCCTTTCGGGAGGAGGGACAGTAGTGTTAGTATCTTTCTTAGACTTTCTTGTAGGGGCAGGCTCAGAAACCTGCTCAGAAGCTCTTTTAGAGGCTTGGCTAGAATTTTGTACTACTACCAGACTTAGTTTCACTGGAGTCTCTAGAGGACTTGTCATTACTTTTGTGTTGACTTGAGGTGCCCTCCTCAGTGCTTTTAGAGGAGAAGGAGGTAGACTGAGAGGCCATGGTAAAGGGACATGCCAAAGCTAACCAAATCAAAATAAACCTTACTAGAGGTAAAAGTTTTTTTGTTTTTTTTTTCACAACAGTGGAAAAGAACAGAAACCACCTCCACACCTCTTGTCAACAGAAGCCCACTGCACAGTCACACAAAAGGTATCTCACCAGACAAAAGGGGGACTACCCTTCAAATATATGTAAAACTTACATAAGGAAGAAAAAAGAGGGTTCCAGAAATTCACACAGGTGTGCAAAAGCAATTAACGCATGAGCGCGAAAAACTAATTCGATGATTTTAATGCAAAAGCAGTAAAAAATGACTGCAAAATACTGAAAACTAACTATTTAAATAAAAACAACACAATTTGTCGCATGTGAGCGACTTTTACTTCAGAAAAATGCGAAGTGGAAAACATCACGAAAAAAATGATGCTGACTGCGCGGAACCTAGCGCAGTTGTGTTAAAAATAGGTAAAATTAGAAAAATATACAAAATACCTTGAAAGCAGCACTCAAAAAGGAAGAAAATGGCACAGGAAGGTCTCTGAAGAGGAAAGTTCCGGGGCAGTGTTGCCAGTTCAGCAGAGAAAAAGTTCTGAGGTCCCTCAGCCTATTGCAGGCACCACTCTACTCTATCTCTATCCTGACTGGCCAATGCCTTTCTCACTTGCATTGACTCCTCCTCTCTGGGGCAGCTGAACCCAGCTTGCATACTGCTTCTGTCAACAGATGCTAAAGAATTCCTGGGGTGAGAAGGCAGATTTCTTAACTGGTAATGGCCTGATGGCAATCTAAACCTGAGGTACTTTCTGTGAGATTATCTGATGGGGATGTGGAAATAGACATCCTTGAGGTCTAAGGATACCGGACAGTCTCCCTCCCTCAGAGTGGGGAGAATCATAGCCAAGGTGGCCATCTTGAACTTTGGCTTTGCCAGATATCTGTTTCGGGTTCTGAGATCCAATATACATCACCACTCCCCATTATTCTACAGGGTTAGGAAATACCTTGAGTAAAATCCTTTCCACCTCTGGGAGATTGGAACAGGTTCCACTGCTTTTGCCAGTAGAAGGGTGGCTACTTCTGATTCCAGCAAGGCTTCTTCTACTGGGGTTGCAGGTTTGAACAGCCTTGCTCTCAATTTTGGGATGTCTTTGAAGCTGAGAGCAAGACCCTGGCTCACTACTTCCAGGACCCACTTGTCTTTGGTAATGGCTTGCCATGCCTGGAAATCATAAGCCAGCCTGCCACCTACCGGTACCAGGGAGGTGACCCTGACAAGCACTTCAGGGGGTTTGCTTTGCTTGTGTCCCAGGCTGAGGGCTGGGGTCAGAGCATCTGTTGCCCCTTCTACCCCTGCCTCAAAGGAAGCCACATTGCTGCTGGTAGTCTTGGAGAGCCTGGGCCTGAAAAAAGGCTTGGAATAGGGTCTCTTCCTACCTCCCCTATTTTGGTGCTTCTGGGGGTGAATGACTTCTGTTTGGCAGAAGCACTTTCATAAGCAAACTTGTATTCATCCATTTTTTTCATGTAAGCTTCTGTTTGCTCACTAAACAGAGAAGTCTGTTCACAAGGGAAATCCAATGCTTTAATTTGGGTGTCCAGAGAAAGGTTAGTGGCCCTGAGCCAAGCAAACCTTCTCAGCGACAGTGTGGTTGCCATGAGCCTGGCAGCAGTGTCGTTGACATCCACTACCATGTGGAACTGGTATTTGGAAGCCTCAATGCCACATCTGGCAGTCTCTTCTAGATTAGCTGCTAGTGCAGAAGGAGCTTTGCTAGCCAGTTCCAACACCATATAAGTGGCCTGTCTGATGGCAAAAAAAGCCCCTAAGTAGCCTTTTTTGGCCATAGATTCAATTTTCCGAGAGTTCCTGTCAGGGGGTGAGAGGACAATGGCCATTTGCTCTGTCACAGGCAGCTGCCTGTACCACCCCCTCTTGACTGAGGTGATTGAAGAGGAATTCAGCCCCACCCCTGGCCAAATTATATTTTCTTTTCATCTTCTTGCCCACTGGAGGGACAGAAGTGGGGTTCTATAAGATTTTCAAGACTTGCCTCTTTAATGGCTTGTGGATGGGGAGCAGCAAACGTGTAGTGACTGCCAAGTCCATCATTTCCATATAATCCGGTTTTTCCTCCTCAGTGGTCTCCTGAGTGGGAAGGTCCAGAGTCTTTGCCACCTGTTTCATAAAAGAAAAGAGGGAGGAGAAATCTTCAGGATGTCCAGTTAGGGACTCGAACTCCTCCTGCTGCTCTGGCGAGGCCTCGGGATCAATTGGCTCCCCGAGGTCGTTGTCTTCCTCCTCTTCATAGTAGGGGTCCAGTTCAGCTGAACTGGGAACTGAGGAAGCAAACACTAGAAGAAACAATGGTTGAACCAGAATTTGAAATGGTGGTTGCTATGGTGGTTGCTGAGGAATCGGTGAGCTCTGCAGCAATTGTACAATCTTAAAAGCATTTGCTATTTTTTAAGTGGTTCGAACCTCTGCGACCTTCAGTTGCGGTTCCTTCCCTGTATGTGTCTCCTTTTTTACTCTTTTTGGCAGGGGCCAGCTCAGCGGCTATTTCTGCACCTCTCTTAGGCTTTGAGGAGGTTTCTCTCGTCAGTGGGTTTTCCCTCTGGTTCCTTAGTTTTTTCTTTGCTAGAGGAAGGAACCAGTTATTCAGGAGCTGGGTCAGCAGCTTTTTCTGACATTTTTTCTCTCAGTCTGTTAAGGCACTTATCAAAACGTAGACTGGGAAAAAGCTTCGAAGATTTCACAATCTGCTTTCAAGTGATCAAACCCTAAACAGACAACGCAAGCTGTGTGGGGATCAGCCTTAGCAAACAGTTCACCACACACAGTGCAGTGCTGAAAACCAGTAGGGGCAGTTTTCTTTTTGGGCTTCTGTGACATAACTCTTTACTCAGGAAAATGCCGGTTCTGTGCTAACTAGTAAATAATAATAACACTAGCAAGAATTGTTTTGGGGGGGTCGGTTCAGCGACCATGGAAATAAAATGAGAAACCCCAGTCCAAGACACAGACAATTTAGGCAAGAACTGGTAACTACAGTTTACAACTAATTATTATGAAAATAAAAAACTTTTACCTCAAAGAAGTAGGAAAAAAGTGTCGGTTTCTTACCGGTTCAGAGAACCAATGAAGAACCGCAAACTTACCAAACTGAAGCTAAATCTACACTAGTCTACCTGTATAAACCAAGGACAGTACTTTGAATTAAATAAAAAATAAAATAAATGAATCAGTAACTCAAAAACGGAAGAAATATAGTAAAATCTTCAAGAACCTGAAGGAGCAATCTCCAAGGTGTCTAACTTTGGCAGGTGGAGTAAAGAATCTTACAAAGAATGCACCAGGGACAGTGGTTTGAAAACTGAGCTCGAGTCTATCAACGTTCCACTATTTGCATAGGTTGTTTAATTCTATCCTCTCCAGGGCAGTTGAATGTTGAAGGCTAACTGCATATGTCAAAATACAATTAAGATTTCCTGGGGCTTGAACAATACTTTCTGGAGACGGAAAGTCTCCTTGCTTTAGGATAAGGACATTCAGACTTCCATCACGGAAAGTATTCAGCAAGCAATGAGGAAAAATGTTCCGGGGGTTTCTCCCACCATATTGTGGGATACTATTCATGCCATTATAAGGGGGAAGCTCATTGACCTCTCTTCTCACAAAAAGAAACTAAGAGAACAGTAATGGACAGAAATACTTGCACAAATCCAACAACTGGAACAGCGATGGACAGAAATACTTGCACAAATCCAACAACTGGAACAGTCGTTTATCAAACTCCTGAAAGTGCAAGGCAGGAGATGCAGTACAAAAAAATCACTCACCTTAGTAATTGTGTTTCTTCTAATGGAGTCTTGCTGTATTCTGACAATCTGCAGTTAGCTCCAGACTTTAAACTGCCCCGGAGAGTATAGAGTTAATTTTCTATGCAGTGCATAGAACATTGAGCTTGAGCTCGGTTGAGGTCTCTGTCTGTAGCACTTTGAAACCCAACCGTCAGATTCTTACGAGCAAACACTCACTAACTATGCTATGTGGAAATTGTAAAATTATTAACTAGCCAACTGGCAACAGAAAGTTTTGGATTCCCAAAGGAAGACTCAAGTCAGGAAACCCAAAACCAAAACCTATCCAAATAAAGATTATAAAACAAGCACCCAGGTAAATAGGAGGGTGTGCTGAAGACACCCCTGGAGTGCAACACTGCGCCTGCCCACCCAGTTCCCAAAAAACAGGTTCTGAGAGGGGAGGCAGGAAGGGAGGTCAGAATATAGCAAGACTCCATTAGAAGAAACACAATTACTAAGGTGAGTATTTTTTTCTTCAAACAACATGAAGTCTTGCTGTATTCTGACAATCTGCAGACTACCAAGCAGTACCTCCATGGAGGAGGGAGAGAACCTACTTTGAGAATAGGCTCTGAAGTACTGCTGTGCTGAACTGAGCATCACTCCTATCCTGGATATCCAGAGAGTAATGCTTGGTAAAGGTATGGACTGTTTTCCAGGTGGCTGCTTGACAAATTTCTAACAGATGGATATCCCTGGCAGCAGCTGTACCTCTTGTAGAGTAAGCCCTCAGGCCTGAAGGTGGAATTTTTCCCAGTTTCTCATAGCAGAATTGTATACAAGACACAATCCATCTGGCAATAGTTCTCTTGGTGGCAGGTTTGCCCTTTCTCACTTCCCCATAAGTGAGGAACGACTGGAGGGAATCAAACTTGTGACCCTTGATATGCTCTATGTAGTAGCTAAGAGCTTTTTTAACATCTAAACTGTGTAGCCTCCTCTCTCCTGAGGAAGAATGATCAGTGAAGAAGACAGGGAGAGACTTAGACTGATTCAAGTGGAAGTCTGAAACCACTTTGGGCAAGAACCTCCTATTGGTTCTAAGGACCACTTTATCTCTATGAAAGGAGATAAAATCAGGTTCCACTGACAGGGCTTGCAATTCACTGATACGTCTGGCAGAGGTAATGACTACCAAAAACACAGTTTTCCAAGTCAAGTACTTAAGCTCTGCTGAGGACATAGGTTCAAAAGGAGGTTGCATAAGTTGAGCAATGCAAACATTTAAGTCCCAGGCAGGGGCAGGATCCCTAAAGGGAGGATTGGTATGAAGCAATCTCCTTGAAAAATTTACAGAACACAGAATGAGATGATAATGAGGAAGGCTTCGCCACTGACAGAAAAGCAGAAACAGCTGACAAGTGTACCTTGAGAGTAGCTGGTCTGAGGCCTAGGCCATTAAGATGGACCATATGATCCAGAACTGTAGGCAATTCAGCAGTGCCTGGAGAGATATGCTTCTTGGAACAACAAATGCTGAATTCTTTCCATTTGGAGTCATATGTCTTTCTGGTGGCACGCTTTCAAGAGGCCTTGAGACTATCCAGAACCCCCCTGGGACAGGTGCAAATCTTCATACTCTAACTCTTCAAGAGCCATGCCTTGAGATTGAGAGACCAAAGATTGGGGTACCAAATCCTCCCCTGAGAGGAGTTTAACAGGTTGTAATTCCTGGGAAGAGACAGGGGAAGATGGACTGCTAGAGACAGCAACAGGGGGTACCAAGGCTGTCTGGCCCAGTCTGGAGCAATTAGAATCACTTTGCAAGGTTGTGACCTTACATTGATTAGAACCTTGAACACTAGAGGAAAGGGAGGGAAGGCATACAGAAATTTCCCTTCCCAGTTCAAAATCAGAGCATTCAGAGGAACTGAACCCAAGACTGGGGGTCTGCAACAAAACAGAGGAAGTTGGTGATTGTCTAGGGCTGCAAAGAGATCTATTTCTGGAGTGCCCCACCTTGAAAAAAATCACTTTCAACACCAGGGGATCCAGGGACCATTCGTGATGGCCCTGGGAGATCCTGCTCAGTGCATCTGCTAGCACACTGTCCTTCCCTGGAAGGTGGTGCTATCAGAGAGGTCTGCAGGGAATAAGCCAGGGACCACAATTTTATGGCTTCCATGCACCAAGTGCCTCCCTGCTTGTTGATGTACCACAAGGTGGTGGTGTTGTCTGTTCTGACCTGAACCACCTTGTTCTGCACAGGCTGAGAGAAAGCTTGCAGTGACAGAAAAACTGCCCTGAGTTCCAGGAGATTGATATAGAGAAGGGACTCCTGAGGGGACCACAGTCCCTGAGCTGTGAGAGCCCCCAGATGAGCTCCCCACCCCAAAAGGGAAGCATCTGCGGTAAGGACCACCAAATGAGTCTGAGTGACAAATGGGACCCCTTGCCTTAAACTGTCCTGATCCTGCCACCATTGAAGAGCTTGGATCAGTGTCCAAGTCACTGGAATCAGTTTGGTAAGAGGATCCTTCCTTTGGGACCAAAAGGCCCTCAGATGGAACTGAATGTCCCTCATCTGGAATCTTGCCCCTTGGACCACTGCTGTAGAAGCTGCCATGTGGTCCAAGAGCTGAAGGAAGTGCCTTGCTGGTCGGGACACCTGAAGGCTGAAGGAAGAACCCAGTTCTATAAGAACTCTTGCCCTTTCTAGGGGAAGAAAGGCTCTTGCTTTGACAGTATCTAGCTCTGCCCCTTTAAAGGTAAGAAGCTGCACTGGTTCGAGAACTGACTTGGAGAGGTTGAGAAGAAATCCCAGGGAAGTGAGCACTTGCTGGGTCACTTGCAGGTCTGACTTGACTTGGCCTGGAGACTGACCCACTATGAGTCAGTCATCCAGATATGGAAAAATGGAAATCTTTTGCCTTCTTAAAAAGGCCACTACTACTGCCAGGCACTTTGTGAAAACCCTTGGAGCTGATGTTAGGCCAAAGGGCATTGCTTTGAACTGGTAATGGCCTGAGGGCAACTTGAACCTGAGGTACTTTCTGTGGGAACACCTGATGGGGATGTGAAAGTAGGCATCTTTGAGGTCCAGGGAAGCTAGCCAATTCCCCTGGCCTTAGAGAGGGAAGAATTATTCCTAGAGTCACTATCTTGAACCTTGGTTTTAAAAGATGTTTGTTCAGGTATCTTAGATCTAGGATGGGTCGCCACTCCCTGTCTTTTTTGGGGTAAGGAAGTACCTGGAGTATAGACCTTTGCCCTAGTGTAGGGTAGGAACTCTCTCTATGGCTTCTAAGGCCAGAAGAGATGAAACCTCTGCCTCTAGGGCAAGGGTTTCAGAGAAACTTGCAGGTGGAAAAGATCTGGCTCTCATCTTCGGAAATTTTTTTGAAGCTGAGAACCAGTACCTGGCTTACTACTTCCAGGACCCCCTTGTCTGAAGTAACAGACACCCAGTCCTGGATGAAGTAAGCCAGCCTGCCCCCTACAGGGATAGGAGAGTCGACCCGGGCAGGTCCATCAGGGTGTCTGCTTGGCAGGGGCCTTAGGCTGAGGAGTGGATGCAGCCCTGCTCATCCCCCTTCTGCCTCTCCCTCTGAAGAACCCCCTCTGTGAAAAGGGAGAAGAGGCCTGTGCTTGGTAGAAAGGCCTATGAAAAGGCCTGCCCCTGCCCCTAGATTGCTGCCGTTGAGGAGTTGCCTGCCTCTCTTTGGCCTGAGCACTCCTGTAAGTGGTCCTATATTCCTCCATCTTCTTCATGTAATTCTCTGTCTGCTCCCCAAACTGAGAATTACCTTCCACAGGGAAATCCATGGCTTTAGCCTGGGTGTCCTGTGAAAGGCTAGTACATCAGAGCCAAACCATTCTCGGAAGAGCCACAGATGTAGCAATGACTCTTGATGATACATCATTGGAGTCCACAGCAGTATGAAACTGTACTTTAGATGCCTCAATCCCATCCCCAGCCACCTCCTCCAGCTCCTTGGCCAGCTGGGGGGAGGTCTGTTTAGCCAGTGCCAGTACAGTGTCCCACCTGGACTTCTGGTACCTGGCTGCATAGGCCATATAGTTAGCCTGCCTGAGTCCCAAAGAGGATGTCATGTATTGCTTCTTTGCCAAGGCATTCATCCTCCTGGAATCTTTATCTGGGGGGTGTGAAGCCAAGGGAACACTAACCCTATCACAGGCTGCAGCCTGCTCGACCTCAACATGGCTGCATTGCTGGTAGAAAAACTCCGAGTCTGAGCCTGGTAAAGTATACCTCTTGTCCATTCTTCTATCAACAGGAGGTACAGAATTAGGAGACTTTAAAATTTTTTGTGTCTGTTTCCCAAATGATTTGTGCAGGGGAATAGACAGCCTCCTGGACTCTGAGATGACCATCTTTTCAACAAAATCAGGCCCCTCTTGATCCTCTGTAGCTTCCTCCATAGGGAGCGGGACAGTTTCAGCCACTTTCCTGTAGAACAGATAGTAACATAGAAACTTAGCCTTTGACGGCAGATAAGGACCACTTGGCCCACCCAGTCTGCCCATTTTCCTACCTATTGGATAAGCTGCAGATTCTAGTTAACCAACAGCCTACTTCCTGCAACCCCCCACTATAATTGCCTTGTGTCTGTCCCATGCATGTTTGAATTCCCCCACTGTTTTAGACCCCACAACCTCTCCAGGAAGGCGGTTCCATGTGTCCACCACTCTCTCAATGAAAAAGAATTTCCTCACATTACCCCTGAGCCATCCCCGTCTAACTTTAAATTGTGCCCCCTTGTTCTTACACATCTCTTTTTCTGAAAGATGCTACCCTCCTGGACTTTGTTGATTCCCTTGAGGTACTTAAAAGTTTCTATCATGTCCCCCTGTCCCTCCTTTCATCAAGGATATACATATTAAGCTCTCTCAGTCTCTCTTCATATGGTTTCTGATGTAGACCCTGCACCATTTTAGTTGCCCTCCTCTGGACTGCTTCCATCCTGTCTATGTCCTTGCGTAGATGAGGTCTCCAAAACTGCATGCAGTACTCCAGATGGGGTCTCACCAATTGTCTGTATAGAGGAATAACCACTTCCCTTTTTCTACTTGTGATGCCTCCCTATGCATCCCAGTATCCCCTGGCTCTCCTTACTGACTTCTCACATTGCTTACCCACTTTTAGGTCATCTGATATGACTACACCCAGATCCCTTTCCATTATTGTTGTCGTTAGTACCTCCCCTGCTATTGTGTACTCTTCTCCTGGATTTTTTATTTCCCAGGTGCATTACTTTGCACTTCTTTGCATTGAATCTAGGTTGCCATATGTCTGACCATTCCTCCAACCTTGCCAAGTCCCTTCTCATCCTTTCTACCCCACCTTGTGTATCAACTCTGTTACAGATCTTTGTGTCATCTGCAAAAGCATACCTTTCCTTCCAGACCCTCTGCAATGTCACCTTCAAAGGCGTTAAAGAGGACTGGACCCAGTACTGAGCCTGAGGTACACACTAGAACCCCCTTTCTTCAGAATGTGTTCCATTCACTATTACCTTCTGTGTCCCGTTGTGCAGCCAGTTTGCTACCCAGGCTACCACCCTGGGACCCACTCCCAGGCTGGCTAACTTGATTATTAATCTTTTGTGCAGGACTGGGTCAAATGCCTTGCTAAAGTCTAGGTAGACCATATCCACAGCCCTTCCCTGGTCAATTACTTTGGTCACCCAGTCAAAGAAATCGATTAGATTCGTCCGACATGACCTTCCTGCTGTGAATCCATGCTGCTTTGGGTCATATGCCCCGCTGGCCTCTAGGTACTCAACAATTCTTTCTTTCAGAAGTGATTCCATCATTTTCCCCACCACTGAGGTCAAACTAACAGGTCTATAGTTTCCTGCTTCTGCCTTGCTCCCACTTTTGTGAAGTGGGAAGGGGACTCAGAGAGCCTAGGAGGGGAAACACCAGAAGGTCTGTCTGGGGAGATGTCCAGTTCAATGGGCACATCCAGACTTTCTGCTCCATCATAGTCATCATCTTCTCAAATTCCAGTTCATAAAAATCTTCAGGGGCATAATCCTGAACCGGTGGAACCGACCGAACCAAGCCTCTAGCTAACGGAGCCGGATCGGACGGAACCGGGCAAAGCGATTGAACAATCCGAATCGCTAGGGCAATCTCATCAGCGGTTGGAACATGAACCTCTGGATCCGAACTGGCTGACTTGTCTTTACATTTCCTTTTCGTAGGAACTGATCCCTCAGGATCGGCTCTCCTCTTGCCTGAAGAAGTATCGTGGTGGTCAGAGGGCACTCCTTCTGGTTCGGTTGGAACCGAACGGGGCTGGCCATCTGGGTCAGCGGACTTCTAGGCCTCCTTTTCCCTAAGTCTACCTAATCTTTTCTCCAGGGTAGACTTGGGGAAGTTTTTACAAATTTGTCAGTCTGTATCGAGGTGTTCAAACCCCAGACAATAAACACAGGTGGTGGGGGGATTGGCCTTGGCAAAGACCTCCCCACACTCACTGCAGTGTTGAAACCCAGTGGGCCCGTTTTTTTTCTTGGGTTTCTCAGACATGGCCAACCTAACCAAACTTACCCTTTTTTCGGTAACCACCAGGCAAGACTCCCTTATTGGTTCCTAACCGTGTCATGGGTATTGGAAAAAAACATTTAAAACATCGTTTTTTTTTAAACCGATAAGGACCGGTAACCACACACTAAAGAAAAGCACAAGAAATCAAACTAATGGATCGGTTCAGCCGAATCGATCGAACAAGTCTTACAATTTCCACAAAGTAAACAGAAAACTATCTAAGTACTCACGGTACTGCAGAGAGAGCCTGAACCGACAATGCGGAATTAATTTCGGATTTAAATTCGGAATGAACCGACAACTTTAACCGACTTTGAACCGAGCAGAAGGAGAAATCTCCGGAGCGACTGTTCAGTGAGGCGAAGTAAAAAATCTGACGGTTGGGTTTCAAAGTGCTACAGACAGAGACCTCAACCGAGCTTGAGCTCAACGTTCTATGCACTGCATAGAAAATTAACACTATACTCCCCGGGGCAGTTTAAAGGCTGGAGCTAACTGCAGATGGTCAGAATACAGCAAGACTTCATGTTGTTTGAATATCTCTTTCCTCCTGCTACTGTGTGGAACCCCTCACAATACACCCAGCATTCTGGTTACCTTGCTGTAAGCCTTGTTGCATGAGCTGGATTGTTTTAGGGAGTCACTTATAAGCTTACCTCTCAACTGTCACACATTATGAGGTACGTCACTCATTTTACCTTTCAGAAACCCTTTGTCCATCATGGGGAAGGTGATATTCCACATTCTCCACTGAGACTTTAAAGCAGAAATTCATAATAATCTATTATGCTTAGTTATACAAAAACATTACGAACATTAGTGCACTGATAGCTATAGTGTTCTGAGCTTCCAGTGCCATGTTAGACGAAGTGTCACACATTTCGCTCATTTGTCACACATCATGTCACACATTTTGGTGGGGAAAGGTTGAGAGGTATGCTTATAAGTCCCATGTCCCTTTCCTCAGAAGCAGTATCCAGGTTAACCTCCTGCATCCAATATTCTATCCGGGATTCTTGTTCCCGATGTGCATCATCTTGCACTTTGGTACTGAATTTCAACCACCAGATTTTGGACCACATTTCTAACTTTTACAGATCCCTCTGCATCTCCCTTACCTCCTCCTGACTGTCTATCCTGTCACAGAGCTTGGTGTCATCTGCAAAGAGACACCTCCTGCCCTGTATTCCTCCTATGTCACTTTTAAATATACTGAAAAGGACCAGTCCCAGGACTGATCCTTGTGGTACTCTGCTTTTGTTCTCCCTCTATCATAATTTGGCCCCATTTACCATCACACTCTGCTGTCTCCCCCTCAGCCAATTTCCCACCATCTAACGATGTCCTTTCAGCATCTAGATTCTCTAATTTCTTCACAAACCTTCTATGTGGCACCAAGTCGAAAGCTTTGCTGAAGTCAAAGTAGTGTAAATCCTCAGGTTGTCTCTAATCTACTGCTCTAGTTACCCAGTCAAAGAATACTATCAGGTTGGTCTAACAAGACCTCCCCACTACAAACCCCTCCTGCTTACTGTTCTGGAGTCTATTTCTTGCCAGGTAGTGCACTAAGTCCTCCTAGACTAGTATCTCCATCAGTTTACCCACAAAGGAGTTAAGATTACCAGGCCTTTAGTTTCCCAGTAGCTCCTTGTTAACTCCCTTGTGGGGCAGAAGGAACAGTTACATACTTACTGTAACAGTAGATCTTCAAGAGAATCTCTTTCGTCAGGCCACACTTATGGAACATATAGCCACCAGGCACTAGGACCACACGGGAACTTCTGCAAGTTGTCAGCCAGGGGCTGCCCATGATGACATCAGGCATTAGCATGTATACAAACATGGGTCGCCCCTCCTCTCCTTAGTTCCCATCCAGATATCACACTTGGAGAACCTCCCTTTAGGGAACCAAGAGGGTACCCCACACTCTGCGATCCAGGCAAGCCAAAGGGTGAGAAGTCAAACAGGATGGAGAAGGAACAGCAAACCCAGTACTGTAGGCACACAAGGGGGAAGGAGGGTGGGACGTCATGGCCTGATGAAAGAGATTCTTTCGATGGTCTACTGTTACGGTTAAGTACATAATTTTTCTATCTTCTTCAAGAATATCTCTTTCATCAGGCCACATCTACAGAAGGAGTATCAAGCAGTACTGACAGGACAAAGTCTGGGTGACTGGAGCTCATCAGCTTATGAAAGGAGGCCTTGTAGTACAATTAGATCAAAGTCTGCCCATCTATGAAAGGCAATGTCCAGACTGTAGTGTTTTGTGAAGGTGTGGACAGTACTCCAGGCAGCAGCTGCACAGATGTTTGCAGCAGATACTTATTTTTTTTTTTTGGTATTTTCTCCCCCCAGCTCCCTGGTTGGCTCTCCTTACCTGGCATCCTGAAATCTCTGGCCACAATACGTCCCATACCATCTTCCACCTCCAGGCCATCACCGAGCTACCCCCATGGCTTGCCCCCCCCTCCCCCGTGGTGGGGTGGAGGAGAGCCCCCAACTCCTCACCAGGAATGGATCCAGTATTTGGTGATGCCCTCTCCAGGTGGCACGTTTCCAATGGAAGGCCATCAAACCACTCAACCAGGGCCACCATTTTTCTGTTGGTAGACAGAGCGTGCAATGCCAACAGGGGGTGTGTCATGAATGCATGCACATGCAGCATGCCTGCTAGCTGCTCCACCTCCATGCTACACTGTACAGAGCCAGGCATGCCAATACCTAGCCTCTGCTAGGTGTCAGACCATCGCCGGCCTCTGTTCCCCCCTTCCCAGGAGAAGAGAGCTGTCCTCCGGACACTTGATCCTCTCCCACCCCAGCTGGCCCTGACGACCTGCTGGCACTGTGAACACGGGTCACCGGCGTGGCAGGAGGTAAGGCATCACTGCCTCAGCCCTCCATGCCACTGGGCCGGCACGCAGAGACATTTTTAAAACAAGCAACAGAGGTTGCCATGCCTTTAGTAGAATGACCCTTAACCACAACATGAAGTTCCTTACCGTACTTCCTGTAATAAAAAATAATACAGTTTGCAAGCCATTTGGATAAGCACTTATAACCCCCCTACAAATTGGGGTTTACTAAAATGTCTTCCTGGCTGCCAAATGCCCACTGTCAGAATGGTGTCCTGTGTCTGCAGTAGCTGTATGTGTCTGCATGAGAGTGCTTTAGAAAGCCTCCGTGCTTGTCTCTTTAAGAGAGTCATTATACTGTGTTAGAAATTAGTCTGGACTGGGTCCGAGTAGTTTAGGGCTCGTGACTGGCCAGGCGAGTGGTATTTCTGCTCCATTTTACAGTCGCTATATGCACAGAGGGACCTCTGTTAGGAACTGTGTTCATTTACTGTTTATCTGCCTTATTAATAGTATAGAAGCTTGTTTAACCTGCCTTCTCTTGCAGCTTGGGCTTTTTGCATAAGAGCCATCATTTTGGTTCTGGACTGCCAGAGTTGGATCAATCTAAACTCAGGGGACCTAAAATGGAGACTATCCCCAGAGGTCTTGTGGGACTGAAATCTGTAGGAATTGTAGTTCTTAAGGTTTGGCACCTAAATGGCCCTGGAGGGGGTGCCCTTGCTGTGACAGACAGTTCCCTCAACCAACCAAACCTTTTAGATCTGAGGAAATCCCCAGAACTACCTGCAGCAGAGTCAGTTGTGAGCTGGAGTTTGGAGAGTGAATAGCTCAAACCATCGAGTAGCTGCTCCTGCATAGGAGCAAGGGAGAATTAGTGGGAAGGCTGCGCTGGCCTGCCTGTCACATCTTCCAGTGAGAAAACCTGTGAATGTGAAATTTGGACTTAAATCTAATTCCTTTGTTTGAGATCTGAAGCCTGAAGAGAAAGAGAGTGATCATTGCCTGAATTTGGGACCAAAGACTTGCTCCAGACGTGATCAGCCTGCCAGGTACCAAAGTGAGTCACGGATTGAGAAGTTTGTGCAGAACTTCTGCTAAATTGCAACCAGACTTTACCCGAACTGTGACTGAGAGTGTTGCTTATAAGTGTGCTGAATGTGCTGTATGGGTCGCGATTTGGTTCCCCTCCTTCAAGTGTGTTATGCTAGCTGGAAGCTGCTCCAGCACTCTTACAGACTAAGTTTGAATTGCCTGCTCTGGTCTGGGCCCTGCCATCTCGGCCTAGACTGCCACTTCCATCGCAGAGACATTTCCAACAACAGACCCGCTCTGGGATTCGGCTCCCTGCTCAACACCATCGAACATGTAGCAACCACCTCAGTGAGTCGTGTGGGCCCTGCTTCCCCTGGCAAACCAGAACGCTATCCAGGGGTCATCATCTCATCAGTCCTGCCTTCTGGTCTGGGTAGCGTGAGCACCAAATAGGGTAGCTCCCTGCAACAAAACTGCATCATTGTGTGTCATCTGATTTATTTGTTTGGGTTTATTACAATGGACTGAGTCATCCGGCTCCAGATTACAAATTCTGGGTCGATGTGCATGCTAATTGTTTTCATTCCTAAGGGTCCCAACAACAGCTGCAACGCTGGCCTACCCCGGGCATTGCTTCAGACTAGCCTGCTTAACACCTGGGTACCCAGGGTTGTGTGACTGTATACAAGGGACTCACTGTGCATGCATGTTCAGCCTGAATTAATCAGATCTGTCAATCATACGCTAGATTCATGCCCCACCCCTGTTCACTTCTCCCTGAATAAATCAGATTTTGTTCTTTTTGCATTTAACCTGGCTAGTGTGTACCTTTTTGGTGGGGCTATTGTACTGCCATTGAACTGCTGCATTACAGGTCTTACTTTACAGGGGGTCTCCAGGGCAGCTGCAGAGGATCCAGCCCTGGTGGTAAGTGCAAGGGGTGTGAGCAAGTCATTACTGCCATATGGTACATGTGAATGTTTTGTTGCTATACTGTTTAAGCTACTAGAGAGGTTGGTGTGAGGTTTAGCATCCCGGAGGGCAATACCAAAAGCAGTTACGCTACCCCAGAACCATTCCTCCAGGTGGAGGCACCCGTTCAATGAGCTCAGGCCCCTCAACCTGCACCTAGGCACACAGGCAGGGGTAGTAGCCCTTAGGATAGTGCCACCTAGGGGTTACACACTGTTTAGAAACTGGGGTACTTTCTTTCCCAGGGGTGCAGTAGGGAGGGCTGGGGGATACTGGTATGTATAGGGAGAGGCAACACCAGCTGAAAACAGGAAGTTGTTATCCCTGTTTACAGACAGTTGGTGAGACCCCTTCTGGAGTACTGCATCCAGTTCTGGAGACCCCATCTCTGCAAGGACATAGACAGGATGGAGGCAGTCCAGAGGAGGGTAACTAAAATGGTGCAAGGTCTGCAAGAGAAGCCATATGAGGAGAGACTAAAGGAGCTTAATATCTATACCCTTGAGGAAAGGAGGGAGAGGGGGACATGATAGAAACTTTTAAGTACCTCAGTGGAATCAACAAAGTCCAAGAGGGTAGCATCTTTCAGAAAAAGAGATGTGGAAGAACAAGTGGACACAATTTGAGGATGGGGGGGACAGTTCAGGGGCAATGTGAGTAAGTATTTTTTCACAGAGAGGGTGGTGGACACATGGAACAGCCTTCCTGAGGAGGTTGTGGGGTCTAAAACTGTGGGAGAATTCAAGAATGCATGGGACAAACATAAGGCAATTCTTGTGGGGGGTAGGAAGAAATAGGCTGTTGGTTAACTAGGATCTGCAGCTTATCCTGTAGGTAGGGAAATGGGAAGACTAGGTGGGCCAAGTGGTCCTTATCTGCCATCAAAGTCTATGTTTCTATGAACAAAACAAAAACCTGTGAGGACTTCCTGTAGTCCTTTGTACAGCGTATATAGCACCTGGGTATTTTATGTACATCCAAAGTATGGAGCAAGGCTTCCCCTGGATTGGCATCCTCTGGAAAATAAACTGGTGGGTGGATGGTTTGATTTAAAGTAAATTCAGACACCACCTTTGGGAGAAACGTAGGATTAGTACGTAAAGACACTCTGTCTTTGTGAAAAATCAAATAAGGCGGTTCAGACCCTAGAGCTGCAGCTCTGAAATCTTTCAACCAGAGGTGATTGCAACTAAAAATAACACTTTCGAAGATAGAAAGCACATGCTACACATTGCAGCAGGCTAAAAAAGAGCCAAAGAAAGCTTTTCCAAAACAAAATTCAAGTCCCAGGCTGGGACTTGATTATAGATGGAAGGCTTTAGATGTAAAATGGCACTAAAGAACGTACGGGCCCTCTATTGGCATACGGAAAGCTGATACAGGCCTAAACCTGATAAGGACAGCAGATACTCCAGAACCTGATTAACTAGGCAGGTGAATGGACCCAGATGGTGGGAAGTGGCCCATAAAGCAAACCACTTCCACTTCATACAGTAGGTAGACCTGGTGGAAGGTTTTCTAGCTGCCACCAGAACATCTGTCACTTTTTGGGAAAACCCCAAATGAGCTATTGCTATGTCTTCAGGAGCCATGCATGAAGATGTAGAGACTTCAGGTCTGGATGGACCAGGATGCCCTGTTCCTGCAACAGTAGATCCTTACACATAGGCAGAGGCACTGGAGGTTCTACCACCAGCTGTTGAAGTAAGGGGAACCAGATCTGTTGAGGCCATAGGGGAGTAATCCGTATCACAGTTGCCCCCTCCAGTTGCAGCTTGAGCAGCACCCTCTGAATCAGAGGAAATGGAGGGAAGACACACAGAAACCTCCCTTCCCAAGATAGGGACAATGCTCCTTGCCACAAAATTCCAGTCCATGGAGTGAGCGAGCAAAAACGCAGCAGTTTTGTGTTGTGTGGGAACGCAAAAAGGTCCAACTCTGGACGACCCCATCTTTCAAATAGATTGTTGACCAGCAAGGTCAGTAGCTCCCACTCAAGCATTCTAGAGTGTGACCTGCTTAGCCTGTGTCCCAAGGCATTTTTGATACCTAGAAAATGTACTGCCGATAATTCTGGAGTGTGTTCCACAGCCCAATACTAAACTCTCATTGCCTCCCTGCACAGCAGATAGGAATGAGGAATGATAGGAGTCCACCATTATCTGTTGATGTAGAGCATCATCACACTGACATTGTTCATCTTGACCAACAGGGGACCTAGAGACAAGTAGTTCTGGAAGGCCTGGAGTCCATACAGAACAGCCCATAATTCCAGAACATTGACATGGAAAGTGCTCTTTAGTGAAATCCACATGCCCTGTGTCTGGTGAGGACCTAAGTGTGCTTCCCAACCAATCCCTGAAGCATCCATGGTGAGGACTTGCATAGGGAAGGGAATAAGGAAGGGAACCCTTTTAGCAAATTGCTGGGTTCCATCCACCAGTTGAGCACTTTGTGCATAGGGAACATAACTAGAACCATCTGTTCTAGACTGTGATCTGGACCCATTTGGACTTGTAAGGTCCACTGGAGAATCCACATGTGTAGCCTGGCCAATGGTACTGTGACAATGGCCACTGCCAAGCTTCCCAGAAGGCGCAGGAATGTCATTCCTGAGACATAACAGCTGTCATGCACTAACTGTACCTGGGCAATTAGGCAATTGGCCATGTCCAGTGGCAGGAAAGCTGAGCCCTGGGCCATGTCTAGGACTGCCCCTATATACTGCAGGTGGTGATAGGGTGTCAGCACTGATTTTGGAATGTTGACTGTCACCCCTAGAGCATCGAACAGCTGTCTGGTGCGAGCTAAGGTCTTTAGCAGCTGGTTCCTGGAAGGGGCTTTTAATAGCCAATTGTCCAGGTAGGGAAAAACATACAGGCCTTCTCTGCGAAGGCCTGCTGCCACTACAGCCATGCATTTGAGAAAGACCAATGGTGCAGAAGACAAGCCAAAGAGCTGCACTCTAAACTGGTAATATTCCCCTTGGAACAGAAAACTCAAGTATTTTCTGTGAGACTGATCTTGATATGGAAGTATGTGTCCTTCATATCGAGGGAACATATCCAGTCCCCTTTTTGTAGTAATGGCATGAGACCCTGCAGAGTGACCATTCGAAACTTCTTGTATTCTATGAAGAAGTTGAGTCCCCCGAGATCTCGAATAGGCCTTAGGTCTCTTGTTCACTTTGGGACAAGGAAATATCAGGCATAAAAAAAGAACACTTATGGAACTTACCATAACAGTAGATCTTTGAGGGGATCCCAGTCATCAGGTAACACTGTAGGAGTCCACATGGAAGATTTTCAGCAATACAACTGGGGCTGCCCACGTCATCGATGTTCGCCGATGTCACCAACCCTATATAGTCAAGTGAAAGTTTATTGGCATGAAATAACTCCATTGAACAGGTTCCTTTACAAGGAGGCCCTGAGACAAGAAGTGCGCAACACATACAGTATAAGCAATGACAATATATATACAACACACACAATAAAAGCAAGTAATATATATATATATACAAGGAATGTACATCAGGAGGATTCTCAAATGTTGGAAAATATTTACAAGGAATAACACTTTATAGATTTAGGACATTGTGTAACAACATATTGGGAGTTATATAATAAACACTGGAGAGAAAAGGACAGCAAAAATGCTAGCAGGCAAGTAGCACAGGTTCAGTAGGTGAGATTACATCAGGTGGTAAATAGAAGCGATGACAGGCATGAGGTGTGGGGCATGGGAATTCGAAGATAGCTGAAAGGGAAATATAGGAGTGAGTGGCCCGGCTCCCTCCTCCGTTCTTTCCTTCCGGAGACGAAGGGAGCAAGGCTCACACCCTGGGGAACCTAGGAGAGACTGAGGGACCCAACTCGAAATAAAATTGATGGAATACAGCAGATAGCGAGGCCTGGAGCAGGAGCCCCAAGAAGGGGGATGGTGGGAGGGAAAGCATACCTGCTGACTGAGATCTCCTCGAAGATGTTACAGTAAGTTCTTACGTAACTGTTCTACCTTCATTGGGGGTATCTCAGTCATCAGGTAACACTGTAGGAATGCGTACCAAGCAGTGACAAGTGTAAACAAGACAGTCTAGGAGTCTGGATCTCAGCAAGACAGGAGTCCGTGCAACACAGCCCTGCCAAATCCTGCACGGGCTCTTGAGGCAATGTCCAGACTGTAATGCTTGGTAAAAGTGTGGACTGTACTCCAAGTTGCAACAGTGCAAATATCAGCAGCTGAGACCCCTTTGAAACAAGTCACTGAAGTAGTCATGCCTCTGGTGGAATGGGCTTTGACAGCACCAGGCAACTCTTTGCCATAATTGTTGTAGCAGAACGCAATGCAATTTGCCAACCACTTGGATAAACATTGCTTAGATACTAAAGCACCCTCTCTACCTGGGGTGAAAGAAACAAACTGCTTAGACTTTCCGGACTCCTTAGTCCTGAGCAGATAATACTCAAAAGTGCTGCGCACCTCTAGCATATGGAGCACTGCTTCCCCTGGATTGGCACGCTCAGGAAAATAAATAGGAAGGTGGGCAGGCTGATTAAGTGTGAACTCAGAAACCACCTTGGAGAGAAACTTAGGATTTGTGCACAAAGATACCCTGTCTTTGTGAAAAAACAATTAAGGCTCCTAGCACCAGAGGGTCTGAAGAAAAAATTACTCACCTTAGTAATTGTGTTTCTTCTAATGGAGTCTTGCTGTATTCTGACATATGCAGTTAGCCCCAGCACTTGAACTGCTCCAGAGAGGAAAGAGTTAACTCTGTGCCAGAGCATAGAACGTTGGGCTTGAGCTCGGTTTAGACCTCTGTCTGCAGCACTTCAAAGTGTAACTGTCAGATTCTTATGCGCTAATACTAACTAACTGGACCTCCTAAGTGGAAATTGTAAATACAATAGGCAACAGGCAACAGATTTTTGGGTCCCCAAAAGACTCAAGTCAAGAACCCAAAAAAATAACCAGGTAGACCAAAATATAACTACAAAAACAACTTAAGTGAAATCCCACTCCACCTTCTAAAAGGGAGGAGTGCCAAGTACACCCCTGAGGTGCAACACTGTACCTGGCAGCCCACTTCCCCTAAACAGGTTCTGAGAGGGGAGGCAGGAAGGGAGGGAGGTCAGAATACAGCAAGACTCCATTAGAAGAAACACAATTACTAAGGTGAGTAATTTTTTCTTCAAACAACATGAAGTCTTGCTGTATTCTGACGTATGCAGACTACCAAGCAGTACCTCCCAGGAGGGGGGTACCAAACCTATTTTCGGAATAGACTCTGTAGTACTGCTGTACCAAACCTAGCATCACTCCTAGCCTGGATATCCAGAGAGTAATGCTTGGTAAATGTATGGACTGTTTTCCAGGTGGCTGCTTTGCATATTTCTAACAAAGGTATACCTTTGGCCGCAGCTAGAGAAGCAGCTGCACCCCTAGTCAAATGAGCCCTCAGGCCTGAGGGGTTATTTTGCCTAGCTTTTCATAGCAGAATTGAATACAAGAGACAATCCACCTGGCAATAGTTCTCTTAGTAGCAGGTTTACCCTTTCCCACTTCACCATAAGTGAGAAACAGCTGAGAACAGTCAAACCTAAGTGCCTTAGTATGCTCAGTGTAGTAACTAAGTGCCCTCTTAACATCCAAACTGTGTAACCTTCTTTCTCCTGAAGAAGAGTGATCAGTGAAGAAAACAGGAAGAGACATGGACTGGTTCAGATGAAAATCTGAAACCACCTTGGGTAAGAACCTCCTATTGATTCTAAGGACCACCTTATCTCTATGGAATGAGATAAAATCCGGCTCCACTGACAGAGCTTGTAACTCACTAATACGCCTGGCAGATGTGATAGCTACCAGGAACACAGTTTTCTAAGTCAAGTACTTAAGTTCTGCTGAAGCCAATGGCTCAAAAGGGGTTGCATAAGCTGAGTAATGTAAACATTAAGATACCAAGCAGGGGTAGGGGCCTTAAAGGGAGGGCTGGTGTGAAGCAACCCTTTAAAGAACTTACAGAAAACAGGGTGAGATGCCAGGGAGGAAGCCTTCCCCACTGACAGAAAAGCAGAGACAGCTGCTAAGTGCACTTTCAGAGTGGCTGGCCTGAGACCTAGGCCATTGAGATGAACCATATAATCCAGAACAGTAGCCATATCAGCAGTGTCTGGTAAAACATCCTTACTGGGGCACCAGATGCTGAGGAGTCTCTTCTTCATATCAATCTTCTGGAGATCAGAGTAGTTCTCCAGAAGATTGATATGAAGAAGAGACTCCTGAGGGGACCACACTCCCTGTGCTGCGAGGGTACCTAAGTGAGCCCCCCAGCCTAGAAGAGAAGCATCTGTGGTTAATACCACTGAATGAGTCTGACTGATGAATGGGACTCCTTGCCTGAGATTGTCCTGATCCAACCACCATTGGAGAGCCTGAATCAGTGTCTGAGTCACTGGGATCAATTTGGTTAGAGGATCTTTTTTCTGAGACCAAAAGGACCTCAGATGAAAGTGAAAGTCCCTCATCTGAAATCTGACTCCCTGTACCACTGCAGTGGAAGCTGCCATGTGGCCTAGGAGCTGAAAAAAATGTCTTGCTGGTCGAGACACCAGAAGGCGGAAAGAAGAAGCCAGGTCTGTAAGGGCCTTTACCATTGCAAGAGACAGAAAAGCCTTTGCTTGGACAGTATCCAACTCTATCCCTATGAAGCTCAGGAGTTGTACTGGTTCGAGAAATGATTTTGGTAGATTGAGGAGAAACCCCAGAGAAGTGAGCAATTGTTGTGTCACTTGTAGGTCTGACTCGACTTGGTCTGGGGACTGTCCCACAATGAGCCAGTCATCCAGGTATGGAAAATTTGAGATTTTTTTGTCTCCTGAGAAAGGCCACTACTACTGCTAGCCATTTTGTGAACACCCTTGGAGCTGATGTTAGCCCGAAGGGCATTGCTCTGAATTAATAATGGCCTGAAGGCAATTTGAACCTGAGGTACTTTCTGTGGGAGCACCTGATGGGAATGTGAAAATAGGCATCCTTGAGGTCCAGAGAGGCCAACCAATCCCCTGGCCTCAGAGAAGGAAGAATTACTCCCAGAGTCACCATTTTGAATCTTGGCTTGACAAGGTGCTTGCTTAGGTATCTTAGATCTAGGATGGGCCCCCACTCCCCTGTCCTTTTTGGGGTAAGAAAATATCTGGAGTACAGACCTTTGCCCCTGTGTGTAGTAGGAACTCTCTCTATGGCTCTGAGCGCCAGCAGAGAGGAAACCTCTGACTCTAGGGCAATGGTTTCGGAGATGTTTGCAGGTGGAAAAGACCTGACCCTCAGCTTTGGAAATTTTTTGAAGCTGAGGGTCGGTCCCTGGCTTACTACCTCCAGGACCCACTTGTTTGAGGTAACAGACTTCCAGGCCTGAAAGTAGTAAACCAGCCTGCCTCCGACTGGAATAGGGGAGTCAACCTGGGCTGACACATCAGGGTGTCTGCTTGGCAGGAGCCTTAGACTGGGAGGAGGATGCAGCCCTGCTCATCCCCCTTCTGCCTCTCCCTCTGAAGAACCCCCTCTGAGGAAAAGGAGAGAAGACCTGTGCCTGGTAGAAAGGCCTGTGAAAAGGCCTGCCCCTGCCCCTAGACTGCTGCTTCTGAGGAGTTGCCTGCCTTTCCTTGGCCTGTGCACTCCTGTAGGTGGTCCTGTATTCATCCATCTTTTTCATGTAATTCTCTGTCTGCTCCCCAAACAGAGAATTACCCATCACAGGGAAATCCATGGTCTTAGCCTGAGTGTCCTTTGAGAGGCTAGTACATCTGAGCCAAGCAAATCTCTGAAGAGACACAGATGTAGCCAAGACTCGTGATTACACATCATTTGAGTCCACAGCAGCAGGAAGAAATAATTACTCACCTTAGTAATTGTGTTTCTTCTAATGGAGTCTTGCTGTATTCTGACCATCTGCAGTTAGCTCCAGCCTTTAAACTGCCCCGGAGAGTATAGGGTTAATTTTCTATGCAGTGCATAGAACATTGAGCTCGAGCTCAGTTGAGGCCTCTGTCTGCAACACTTTGAAACCCAACCATCAGATTCTTACGAGCAAACACTCACTGACTGTGGAAACTGTAAACATTTTTTAATTAGCCAACTGGCAACAAAAAGTTTTGGATTCCCAAAGGAAGACTCAAGTCAGGAAACTCAAAATGAAAAACCTATCCAAATAAACATTATAAAACAAGCACCCAGGTAAAAAGGAGGGTGTGCTGAAGACACCCCTGGGGTGCAACACTGCACCTGCCCACCCAGTTCCCAAAAACAGGTTCTGAGAGGGGAGGCAGGGAGGGAGGTCAGAATACAGCAAGACTCCATTAGAAGAAACACAATTACTAAGGTGAGTAATTTTTTCTTCAAACAACATGCAGTCTTGCTGTATTCTGACAATCTGCAGACTACCAAGCAGTACCTCCATGGAGGAGGGACACAACCTACTTTGGGAATAGGCTCTGAAGTACTGCTGTGCCAAACTGAGCATCACTCCTAGCATGGATATCCAGAAAGTAATGCTTGGTAAAGGTATGGACTGTTTTCCAGGTGGCTGCTTGACAACTTTCTAACAGAGGGATATCCCTGGCAGCAGCCAGGGAAGCAGCTGTACCTCTTGTGGAATGAGCCCTCTGGCCTGAGGATAGAATTTTTCCCAATTTCTCATAGCAGAATTGTATACAAGAAACAATCCACCTAGCAATAGTTCTCTTGGTGGCAGGTTTGCCCTTTCCCACTTCCCCATAAGTGAGGAATAACTGGAGGGAATCAAACCTGTGACCCTTGGTGCACTCTATGTAGTAGCCAAAGGCTCTTTTAACATCCAAACTGTGTAGCCTCCTCTTCCCTAAGGAAGAATGATCAGTGAAGAAAACAGGGAGAGACATGGACTGATTCAAATGGAAGTCTGAAACCACTTTGGGCAAGAACCTCCTATT
Source organism: Neoceratodus forsteri (assembly GCA_016271365.2). Classification (NCBI taxonomy): domain Eukaryota; kingdom Metazoa; phylum Chordata; order Ceratodontiformes; family Ceratodontidae; genus Neoceratodus; species Neoceratodus forsteri. The sequence goes on along the minus strand of CM057453.1, from coordinate 1,055,996,207 downwards.
GGTTCTAAGGACCAATTTATCTCTATGGAAGGAGATAAAATCAGGTTCCACTGACAGGGTTTGCAATTCACTGATACGTCTGGCAGAGGTAATGGCTACCAAAAACACAGTTTTCCAAGTCAAGTACTTAAGCTCAGCTGAGGACATAGGCTCAAATGGGAGTTGCATAAGTTGAGCAATACAAACATTTAAGTCCCAGGCAGGGGCAGAATCCCTAAAGGGAGGATTGGTATGAAGAAATCCCTTGAAAAATTTACAGAATACAGGGTGAGATGACAGTGAGGAAGGCTTTCCCACTGACAGAAAAGCAGAAACAACTGACAAGTGTACCTTGAGGGTAGCTGGTCTGAGGCCTAGACCATTAAGATAGACCATATAATCCAGAACTATAGGCAATTCAGCAGTTTCTGGAGATATATGATTCTTGGAACACCAAATGCTGAATCTTTTCCATTTGGAGTCATACGTCTTTCTGGTGGCAGGCTTTCGAGAGGCTTTGGGAATATCCAGAACCCCTTGGGATAGATGCAAATCTGCATACTCTAGCTCTTCAAGAGGCATGCCTTGAGATTGAGGGACCAAAGGTTGGGGTACCAAATCCTCCCCTCAGAGGAGGTTAACAGGTTGTGATTTCTGGGAAGAGACAGGGGAAGATGGACTGCTAGGGACAGTAAGATGGGGTACCAGGGCTGCCTGGCCCAATCTGGAACAATCAGAATCACTTTGCAGGGTTGTGACCTCACTTTGACCAGAACCTTGAACAGTAGAGGAAAGGGAGGGAAGGCATAGAGAAATTTCCCTTTCCAGTTCAACGTCAGAGCATCCAGAGGGACTGAGCCCAAGACTGGGGGTCTGCAACAAAACAGAGGAAGTTGGTGATTGTCTGGGGCTGCAAAGAGATCTATCTCTGGAGTGCCCCACCTTGAGAAAATCACTTTTAACACCAGAGGGTCCAGGGACCATTTGTGATGGCCCTGGGAGATCCTGCTCAGTGCATCTGCTAGCACATTGTCCTTCCTGGAAGGTGGACTGCTATCAGAGAGGTCTGCAGAGAATAAGCCAGGGACCACAATTTCATGGCTTCCATGCACAAGGCCATAGACCGAGTGCCTCCCTGCTTGTTGATGTACCACATGATGGTGGTGTTGTCTGTTCTGACCTGAACCCCCTTGTTCTGCACTGACTGAGAGAAAGCTTGCAGGGCCAGAAAAACTGCCCTGCGTTCCAGGAGATTGATATGAAGAAGGATTCCTGAGGGGACTCACAGTCCCTGGGCTGTGAGAGCCCCAGATGGGCTCCCCACCCCAAAAGGGAAGCATCCGTGGTAAGGACCACCAAATGAGACTGAGTAACAAATGGGACCCTTGTTTTAAATCCTGATCCTGCCACCATTGAAGAGCTTGGATCAGTGTCTGAGTCACTGGAATCAGTTTGGTAAGAGGATCCTTCCTTTGGGACCAAAAGGCTCTCAGATGGAACTGAATGTCCCTCATCTGGAATCTTGCCCCTTGGACCACTGTTGTAGAAGCTGCCATGTGGCCCAAGAGCTGAAGGAAATGCCTTGCTGATTGGGACACCTGAAGGCTGAAGGAAGAATCCAGTTCTACAAGAACTCTTGCCCTTTCCAGGGGAAGAAAGGCTCTTGCTTTGACAGTATCCATCTCTGCCCCTATAAAGATAAGAAGCTGCACCGGTTCGAGAACTGAGTTGGGGAGGTTGAGAAGAAATCCCAGGGAATTGAGCACTTGCTGGATCACTTGCAAGTCTGACTTGACTTGGTCTGGAGACTGACCCACTAGGAGCCAGTTGTCCAGATATGGAAAAATGGAAATCTTTTGCCTTCTTAAAAAGGCAACTACTACTGCCAGGCACTTTGTGAAAACCCTTGGAGCTGATGTGAGACCAAAGGGCATTGCATTGAACTGATAATGGCCTGAGGGCAACTTGAACTTGAGGTACTTTCTGTGAGAGCACCTGATAGGGATGTGGAAGTAGGCATCTTTGAGGTCCAGGAAGGCTAGCCAGTCCCCTTGCCTTAGAGAGGGAAGAATTATTCCCCGAGTCACCATCTTGAACCTTGGTTTTAAAAGATGTTTGTTCAGGTGTCTTAGATCTAGGATGGGTCGCCACTCCCCTGTCTTTTTTGGGGTAAGGAAGTACCTGGAGTACAGACCTTTGCCCCGGTGTAGGGTAGGAACTCTCTCTATGGCTCTTAAGGCTAGAAGAGATGAAACCTCTGCCTCTAGGGCAAGGGTTTCGGAGAGACCTGCAGGTGGGAAAAATCTGGCTTTCACCTTCGGAAATTTTTTGAAGCTGAGAACCAGTCCCTGGCTTACTACTTCCAGGACCCACTTGTCTGAAGTAACAGACATCCAGTACTGGACGAAGTAAGCCGGCCTGCCATCTACAGGGATAGGAAAGTCGATCTGGGCAGACCCATCAGGGTGTCTGCTTGGCAGGGGCCTTAAGCTGAGGAGTGGATGTAGCCCTGCTCATCCCCCTTCTGCCTCTCCCTCTGAAGAACCCCCTCTGTGAAAAGGGAGAAGAGGCCTGTGCTTGGTAGAAAGGCCTATGAAAAGGCCTGCCCCTGCACCTAGATTGCTGCCTTTGAGGAGTTGCCTGCCTCTCCTTGGCCTGAGCACTCCTATAAGTGGTCCTGTACTCATCCATTTTTCATGTAATTTCGTCTGCTCCCCAAACAGAGAATTATCCACCACAGGGAAATCCATGGCCTTAGCCTGGGTGTCCTGTGAGAGGCTAGTACCTCTGAGCCAAGCCATCCTCCTAAGAGCCACAGATGTAGCCATGACTCTTGATGACACATCATTGGAGTCCACAGCAGCATGAAACTGTACCATTGATGCCTCAATCCCACCAGCAGCCACCTCCTCCAGCTCCTTGGCCTGCTGGGGGGAGGCCTGTTTAGCCAGTGCCAGTACAGTTCCCCACCTGGACTTCTGGTACCTGGCTGTATAGGCCATATAGTTAGCCTGCCTGAGTCCCAAGGAGGATGCCATGTACTGTTTCTTTGCCATGGCATCCATCTTCCTGGAGTCTTTGTCTGGGGGGGGGGTGAAGCCAAGGGAATATTTGCTTTGTCACAGGCTGCAGCCTACACTACCCCAACATGGCTGCATTGCTGGTAGAAAAACTCCATATCTGAGCCTGATAAGGTGTACCTCTTGTCCATCCTTCTGTCAACAGGAGGTACAGAATTAGGAGACTTTAGGATTTTTTGTGTCTGCTTCCCAAAGGACTTGTGAAGGGGAATAGACAGTCTCCTGGACTCTGGGATGTCCATCATTTCAACAAAAGCAGGCTCCTCCTGATCCTCCACAGCCTCCTCCATAGGAAGCTGGAGGGTTTCAGCCACTTTTCTGTAAAACAGATAGTGGGGAGGGAACTCAGAGAGCCTAGGAGGGGAAACACTAGGAGGTCTGTCTGGGGAGATATCCGGTTCCACAGGCACATCCAGACTTTCACCATCATCTACAAAACCCCCTCCTCCTCAAACTCCGGTTCTTAAAAGTTTTCAGGGGTATAATCTTGAACTGGGGGGACCGACCGAACTGAGCCCCTCCCAAAAGGCGCCGGATCGGTCGGAACCAGACGAAGCGATTCAACAATCCGAATTGCTCTGGCTATTTCCTCGGCGGTTGGAACATGAACCTCTGGATCCGAACTGGTCGATTTCTCTTTGTGTTTTCTTTTTGTAGGAACCAATCCCTCAGGATCGGCTCTCCTCTTGCCCGAAGAAGTATCGCCCTGGTCAGAAGGCACTCCTTCTGGTTCGGTTGGAACCGAACTGGCCTAACCATCTGGGTCTGCGGACTTCTCGGCTTCCTTTTCCGTAAGTCTACCTAATCTTTTTTCCAGGGTAGACTTAGGAAAGTTTTTACATATTTGGCAGTCTGTATCGAGGTGGTCAAACCCCAGACAATAAACACAGGTGGTGTGGGGATCGGCCTTAGCAAATACCTCCCCACACTCACTGCAGTGTTGAAACCCAGTGGGCCCGTTTTTTTTCTTGGGTTTTTCAGACATGGCCAGCCTAACCGCTTACCCTTTAGCAGCTTAAAAGCCAGGCAAGACCCCCCTATCAGTTATCAACCATGTTACAGGCTGTGTAAAAAAAGGTCTAACCAAACTTATCTCTTTTCCGGCAACTGCCAGGCAAGACTCTCTTATTGGTTTCTAACCGTGTCATGGGTATTGGAAAAAAACGTTGAAACACGTTTTTTTTAAAACCGATAAGGACCGGTAACCACACACTAAAGAAAAAACACAAGAGTTCAATATAATGGATCGGTTGAGCCGAACCGATCGAAATACAAGTTTACAATTTCCACAATAAAAGAGAACTATCTAAGTACTCACGGTACCGCAGACAGAGCCTGAATCGACAATGCAGAAATAAATTCGGAATAAAACCGACAGCTTTAACCGACTTTGAACTGAGCAGAAGGAGAAATCTCCGGAGTGACTGTTCAGTGAGGCAGAGTAAAGAATCTGATGGTTGGGTTTCAAAGTGCTGCAGACAGAGACCTCAACCGAGCTCGAGCTCAACGTTCTATGCACTGCATAGAAAATTAACACTATACTCCCCGGGGCAGTTTAAAGGCTGGAGCTAACTGCAGATGGTCAGAATACAGCAAGCCTTCATGTTGTTTGAAACTGGATCTTAGATGCCTCATTCCCATCAACAGCCACCTCCTCCAGCTCCTTGGCGAGCTGGGGGAAGCCTGCTTAGCCAGTTCCAGAACAGTAACCCATCTGGACTTCTGGTATCTGGCTGTGTAAGCCATATAATTTGCCTGCCTGAGTCCCAAGGAGGATGCCAAGTACTGTTTATTGGCCATAGCATCCACCTTCCTCGAGTCTTTATCTGGGGGGTGTGAAGCCATGGGTATGTTAGCCTTGTCACAAGCTGCAGCCTGCACGACCCCAACACGGCTGCATTGTTGGAATAAGAACTCCGTACCTGAGCCTGACAGCATATACCTCCTATCCATTCTCTTGTCCACAGGAAGTAAAGAATTTGGTGTTTGGAGAATTTGTTGTGTCTGTTTCCCAAGAGATTCAAGGAGGGGAATAGACAGCCTCTTGGACTCTGGGATGTCCATCATTTCTACAAAGTCAGGCTCTTCTTGTTCCTCAATAGCTTCAACCAGAGGGAGCTGGAGGGTTTCTGCCACTTTTTTGTAGAACAAATAGTGGGATGGGGACTCAGAAAGCCTGGAAGGGGAAACATTAGAAGGCCTGTCTGGGGAGATGCCCAGTTCAATGGGCTTATCCAGACCTTCTACACCATCATCATCGTCGTCGTCGTACCCTTCTTCCCCTTCCAAATCCAGTTCGTAATAATCATCCAGACAATATTCCGGAACTGGAGGAACTGACCGAACCGAGCCCCTAGCAGGAGGCGCCGGATTGGACAGAACCAAATGGAGCGATTCCACAATACTTATCGCCCTGGCTATCTCTTCGGCAGTTGGACGTAACAGTTCTGGATCTGAACCGGCCGATTTTTTCTTTCCCTTTGACGGAATCAACCCCTCAGGATCAGCTCTCCTTTTGCCCAAGGAAGTATCGCCCAGGTCAGTGGGCACTCCCTCAGGTTTGGTCGGAACCGAACTGGGCTGGCCATCTGGATCAGCAGACTTCTTGGCCTCCTTTTCCCTAAGACTACCCAATCTCTTGTCCAGGGTGGCCTTCAGAACATTTTTGTAGATTTGGCAGTCTGAATCGAGGTGGTCAAACCCCAGACAATAAACACAGGTGGTGTGAGGGTCTGCCTTAACAAAGGCATCCCCACACTCACTACAGTGTTGAAACCCAGTGGGCCCGGTTTTTCTCTTGGGTTTCTCAGACATAGCCATCCTAACCGCTTACCCTTTAGCAGCTTAAAAGCCAGGCAAGACCCCCCTATTATCAACCATGTTACAGGCTGTGTAAAAAAAGGTCTAAAAATTATGTTTTTTTGAAACCGATAGGGACTGGTACTTCACACTAAGAAATTAAAGAATAAAACTAAAAACAACACAATCGGTTCCTAACCGGACCGACTGACAAACTTTACAATTTCCACTCAAAAATAAACAGTAATTACAGTCCACTACCTACAACACTTATTGTACCACAGACAGGGATCTGAACCAAAAAAATAAAGACAAAAAATGGTATAAAACCAACGTTTTACGAGGACCGAACCAACAAGCGAAGGAACAATCTCCGGAGCGACTGTTCAGTTAGGCGGAGTAAAGACTCTGTCGGTTACACTTTGAAGTGCTGCAGACAGAGGTCTGAACCAAGCTCGAGCCCAATGTTCTACGCTCTGGCATAGAGTTAACTCTTTCTTCTCTGGAGCAGTTCAAGTGCTGGGGCTAACTGCATATGTCAGAATACGGTAAGACTTCATGTTGTTTGAAGCTCTGAAATTCTTCGAGCAGAAGTAATAGCAACTAAAAACAACGCTTTCCAAGAGAGAAAGTACAAATTGCAAGTCGTGACTGGCTCAAAAGGAGACAGGGTCAACTTTTCCAAAATAAAATTGAAGTCCCGAGCCGGGACAGGGGAACGAATTGGGGGTCTCAGGTGCAGGATGCCCCTGAGAAAGGTGCGGGACACATCCAGCTGAGCAATCATGTGGTCACCCATGGGCTCATGGAAGGCAGAAATAGCCGAAAGGTGGACCCTGACAGAGGAATACTGGAGGCCTGAGTCAGACAAAGAGATCAGGTAGTCCAGGACATGCTTCACAGGACAGGTGAAAGGGTCTAAGGATAGCTTGGCAGCCCAGATGGCAAACTGCTTCCACTTCAGGGCATAAGTGGCCCGTGTGGAAGGTTTGCGGGTGGCCACCAGGATGTCCACTACCCTTTTAGAGACCTGAACCTGGCAATGGCTACGTCCTCAGGAGCCATGCATGTAGATGGAAGGACCTTAGGTTGGAATGGACCAGGATCCCCTGATCCTGGGTCATCAGATTACTGCAAAGGGGCAATGGGACCGGAGGTACCTCCGCCAGCTGCTGAAGCAGAGGGAATCATATCTGACGAGGCCAGACAGGGGCTATCAGAATCATGTTGGCCCCTTCCATTTGTAGCTTGATCATCACCCTCTGTATTAGTGGAAACGGAGGGAATGCGTAGAGAAATCTCCCGCTCCAAGAGAGGGACAACACGTCTTACCAGAAAATTCCAGGCCCGGAATCTAGTGAGCATAAACTGGGCAGTTTTGCATTGAGTGGGGACGCAAAAAGGTCCAACTGTGGATGAAACCATCTGTCGAACAGATCTTCTGCTATGGATGACAGAAGTTCCCATTTCTGCATGCTGGACTAAGTCCTGCTGAGACTGTCTGCCAGGGTGTTTAGAATACCTGGCACATGGACCGCAGAGAGTATCAGACTGTGCTCCAGGGCCCAGTACCACACTCATATGGCCCTCCCTGCAAAGGGAGTATGAGTGATTCCTGCCCTGCTTGTTGATGTAGCAGACTACACTCAGATTGTCTGACTGCACCAGCAGTTGGTCTGGAACAAGGTGCTCCTGAAAGGCCTGCATGGCATACAGCACTGCTTTCATCTCCAGGATGTTGATATGCAGGGTGGCCTCCCACTGGAACCATGAGCCCTGGATTTGAAAGGGACTCAGTTGAACTCTCCAGCCTAGATCCAAAGCATTTGTGGTTAGGAACTGATGTGGGGAAGAAATCTGGAAGGGGATCCCTTGCAGAAGATTTGAGGGATCCACCCACTACTGCAAAACTTTGCGGACTGGGGAGGAAACCAGCACTAGTTGGTCCAACTCATCCGTGTGCTGGTTCCACTGCACTCTGAGGGTCCACCGAAGGGTGCGCATGTGAAGCCTGACCAGTGGAATGGTGGGAATGGCTGCAGCCATTAACCCCAGTAGCATGAGGTACAGACTCTAAATGACTTTACTGAGCCTGAGCGATAAGGCATTCTGCCCTGTTTTGGGATAAGAAGGCCTTTCCCCTTCTCGGAGTCCAGAACCACCCCAATATATTGCAGTCTTCGGGACAGTACTAGAAAAGACTTGGGCAGGTTGACTGTTATGCACAGAGACTGAAATAGCTGGAGAGTACACTCCAGAGTCAGCAACAGCTGCTCACTGCACAGGGCCCTGATAAGCCAATCAGCCAGGTAAGGGAAGACGTATAATCCCTCCCTTCCTAGGACTGCTGCGAACATTGCCAAGCATTTGGTAAAGATACATGGCACAGAGGATGAGCCAAAGGGCAACCCTTTGAACTGGTAGTGTTCTCCCTGAAAGACAAAGCGAAGAAACCTCCTGTGAGGAGGAAAGACAGAAATATGCAGGTAAGCGTCCTACATGACCAGTGAGCAGAGCCAGCCCCCAGTCTTAAGTAGGGGCAAGAAAAAATTACTCACCTTAGTAATCTTGTTTCTTTCAAGGTATTCTGCAATATTAGCTCTTGCAGTCAACCCACAGCGTTGAACTGCCTGGAGAATGGAATGTATGGAAGTGATGGAACATCTATTGGCTTGTGCCACCATTCAAATGCTGCCCTTACCAGCTGCTGCTGTTGTAACTCTCAGATTTTATGAACAGCCAATGGGGTAAGGCCCCCTAGCTAAACTATTTAAAACATTTACATTTAATTTTAACAAACCAACACCCCCAAAACCGAGTCCCTAACGATCAGACAGGACCAAAAAGAAGGAACAAAACCTATATGAATTCAAAAAGATTTATAACACAACATGGTATGAATCCATCATACTGAGACACCCAGCTGTTATGCAGAAGTCATAGGTTATGGGAGGGGAGGTAGGGAGGGTGAGTTAATAATATTGAAGAATACCTTAGAAGAAACGAGATTACTAAGGTGAGTAACTTTTTCTTCTAACCCAAGGAATTCTTCAATATTCTTAACTCTTGCAGACTACGAAGCAGTACCTTTGGAGGTGGGCACAGAACCTGTTTGGGAACTAGGCTCTGCAGAAAGTACAGTTGTGTAAGAACTTACCATAACAGTAGATCTTCGAGAGTATCTCTTGCAGCAGGCCATAACACATGGGATATCAGCCGCAGGCATCACATCCTCCGGATGACTTCTCAGTAGTCGACCCAGGGACCTCCCCTTCCTGTCACCTGGTGTGCTCTTGCACATATATAAAGGGGAGATCCTTCATACTTTTCAGTTTTTTTCCATCTTAGCGACTGATATGAGAAGTGACACATAGTCTCCAATGGGAACAGAGGAGTGGAACAAAAAGGCAGCAGCTTGAGGCTTCCATGAAAAGTTGGAGCAAGGTACCCTCGTAAAGTAGGAGCAAGGGGGAAGATGGTTGGGGCAGCATAGCCTGCTGCAAGAGATACTATCGAAGATCTACTGTTACGTTCAGTTCTTATGCAACTGTACTATTGTCTTCGAGCCAATCTCTTGCAGCAGGCCATAACACATGGGAAGAATCCCAAGCAGTTATAATGCCCATGGTAGGAGGAAGCGAACTGCATCAGATTAGGACAGGAGGCTGTTGAGAATAGCCCGCCCAAAAGCAGCACGCTTCTTGGAAGCAATGTCTAAGACTGTAATGTTTCGTGAATATATATATACAGTAGACCAGGTGGTGGCCTCGCAAATTTCTGAAGCTGAGACGCCTTGAAAATGCACTGTGGAGGTAGCCATGCCTCTAGTGGAGTGGGGCTTCACAGACCCTGTGACAGGTTTATCATATTTGTTACATATGAACGTAATGCAGTTGGCCAACCATGTGGACAAGCACTGCTTTGAAACCTGATCGCTCAGTCGTCCTGGGGCGAAAGAAACAAGAAGTTGCTCAATTTTTCGCAATTGTTCACAATGGAGAAAATGAAAGTCTCAATGTTCTTTGTACGACGAGAGTATGAAGCAGGGCTTCTCCTGGATTCTCAGGCTCCGCAAAATATACTGGCAACTGAATGGACAGATGTAGAGTAAATTCAGAAACCACTTTCGGGAGAAAGGAGAGGTTAGTATGTAGGGACACTCGATCCATATGAAACTGTAAGTAAGGTGGCTTGCACATAAGCGCCTGTAATTCTGAGATACGTCTACCCGACGTAATCGCCACCAAAAAAATTATTTTCCATGACAGAAATTGGAGCTCGCATGTATCAGTGTGCTCAAAAGGACTTTCAGTTTTTCAAGCACAAAATTCAAATCCCATACCGGGACCGGGTCCCGAATGGGGGGATGCAAATGGAGGATACCTTTCAAGAAGGTTCTGATCAGAGGCAGCTGGGACAATGGTTTGTTGTCCATAGGTAAATGAAAAGCAGAAATAGCCACTAGGTGTATTTTTATCGAGGAATATTTTAGGCACCCTCGGACAGAGAGAGCAGGTAGTCTAGGATGCTCTGTGGGGAACACGCATAGGAGTCCAATTCCTGAGAAGAGGCCCAAATGGAGAAACATGTCCATGTCATAGAGCAGGATAACCAGTAGAGGGCTTCTGAACTGCCTTCAAGATCTCTGCTACCCCTAGGGACACCTGATAGCGAGAGAGGACTATGTCCTCAGGAGCCAGGCATGCAGGTGCAGGGAGCGAAGGTCCAAGTGTAGCAGGGAGCTGTTCTCCTGTGATAGGCAGGCTGGACAAAGAGGCAGAGGAAGAGGATCCCAATCTGAGACTTGCAACAGCAAGGGGAACCAGATTTGCTTTGGTCAGTAGGAGGCTATGAGAATCATAGATGCCCTGTCCTTGACCAGTTTTAGAAGTACTCTCTGTAGGAGAGGAAAGGGCAGGAAAGCATAAAGAAACTTTCCTGTCCAGGAACGAGATAAGGTGTCCAGCCATAAAGTTCCAGGACTGCACTCTAGATAGCAACATAGAGGCAGTTTAGGGTTTTGCCAAGAGGCAAACTCCGGGCGACCCCACTGCAGGAAGACAACTTCTAAGACGTCTGAGTGGAGTTCCCATTCGTGGGCCTGAGCAGTGGTTCTGCTTAAGGTATCCGCTAGGGTATTCAATACCCTTGGAATGTGGACTGCGAGAAGGCAAATGCCCTTCTGGATCACCCAATACCACACCCTCATGGATTCTCGGCAGAGAGAGTATGAATTGTACCACCTTGTTTGTTCAGGTAGTGAACTACCACTGGACTGTCTGATTGCACTTGAAGATAACCCTGAGGGAGTAAGGTCACAAACGCCTGTAAGGCGTACAAGCCAGCCCTCATTTCCAGGATGTTGATGTGAAGACAAGCTTCCAGCTTCATCCAAGAGCACTGGGACTGAGCCCCATGAAGATGGGCACCCCAGCTCATCAAGGAGGCATCTATTGTTAAAACAAGGTCTGGGACTGAGGGATGGAATGACACACCCGTTAGTAGACTGTCCATGGACTTCCACCATTGTAAGGCATGAAGCACCGGGGAAGACAAAAAGACTGAGGCATCGAAATCATTCCACTTCTGATCCCATTGGACCCTGAGGGTCCACTGAAAAACCCTCATGTTGAGTCTGGCATGAGGGACAATGGGGATGGTAGCCACCAAATGTCCCAGGAGCCGAAGGTAGTCCCTTGCCGAGACATACCGGACAAGTCTCCAGCTGCATGATGAAGGTCAGAATGGTGTCCACCCAAGCCTTGGGAAGAAATGCCATGCTGAGAGGTGTCTAGCACTGCTCCTATATACTGGAGAGTTTGTGATGGGTTCATCATAGACTTTGGGTAGCTGACCATGATGCCCACCATGGAGAATATCTCTAGGGTGCGGGTCAGGGTGTATTCCAGCTTGGTGCATGTGGACACCTTGAGGAGCCAGTTGTCCAGGTATGGAAAGACATACAGACCTTCCTGGTGAAGGGCCCCTGCCACCGCTACCAGGCATTTCGCAAATACCCTGGTGACTGAAGAAAGGCAGAAGGGGAGGGACAGAAACTGAAAATGATGGCCCAGAAACTGGAATCGTAAGAACCGCCTGTGGGCAGGTGCATCAGGATATGAAGGTACACATTCTTCATGTCCAGAGAACAGAGCCAGTCCCCCATATCCAGCAGGGGGAGCAGGGTGGGGAGAGTCACCATCCTGAACTTCTGGTACTGTATGTAGAGGTTGAGACCTCTGAGATGTAGAATGAGATGTAAGTCCTCAGTCCATTTGGGAACCAGAAAAAAAATGGAAGTAATATCCTGAGCCTCTTTGATGGGCAGGAAACGAAAATTACATACCTACTATAATTTTTTATCTTCCTGTGTATCTTCACCATTCATCACTGCTGGGTGACTGGCCGGAGACAGGCACCCCGTGGGAGATTTTTTTTTTTTAAGGAGTCGGCGCTGCCCACGAGGCCGATGCATTGCGTGGTGCTTGTGGGTTGGCCAGTAATGGCCTTTGGATACTCCTCCACCTCAGTTCTGCACACCGGGAGACAGAAGAAAAAAGGAGGCATCGAGAAAATAAGGGCAGGGCAAGGGAGCCTGAGAGACAGCAAAAGAAAAGGAAGTAACTGAAAAAGAATAAGCCGACCAGTGGACAGAGTAGGAGAGGGACCTGGGAGGTTATGGGCCGAGGAAGGCCCTAGTCCCTGGACGGCCAAAGAGCAGGATGGGAGAAAAGAGAAAGAAAGATAGAGAAGAAATTTGAGGGAGGGGAGTGAAGGGAGGCCAAAGCCCCTGAAGAATCAATCTGATTAGAAGATCATTAAGGTGTATTTTCAAGGAAGATTCCAAGGATTCAGAGAATCCTGTAATGAGTAAGGCATCTCCCCCGATCCCAAATCCCCAGGGGGATTTCCCATTCCCCCACCTCACAGTTACAGTAAGACAAAAATCAAAGGTTTTCCGGGGGGGGGGATAAGAAAAGGAACCACGAAATATAATAAAAGAATTCTATCCCCACGGGAGAAAATAAGTAAGGGAAGAATGACAAAGGGCAAAGAAGTTATGATCAACCCCAGAACTTCCTCATCCCAGAGGACTGAGGGTTGAAAAACTCAGAGGACAGCTTGATGCCACAGAGTAGCCCAGGATAAGGGAGGGACCCACCAGAAGACCCTATGAAGCCCCAACAGGGCCCTGCTCACCACCTCCAACATCCCCTCAGAGGCCTCTTGGCAGGCCTACCAGAGAGGGGGGGGGATAAATCCATCGGAGAGAAGGAGGGGCAAGTAGAGAGGTGGTATGGCTCAGGGACTGAGGCCTTTTGAGGGGAAGGTGGAAGGAATTCAGTGATGAATGGAGAAGATACACAGGAAGATCAAGAATTATGGTAGGTACATAATTTTCATATCTTTCCTGTGTCAATCTTCACCATTCATCACTGTTGGGTGAGTACTGAGCTCCCCTGAAGGGGACCCAGTTATCCCTGAGAGAATAATATCCCTCAGTCCCCCCCCAGAGGGGAAAAATGGGGGGCCTCCACTGATCAGTTAGGTCTGGGACTGGTCGGGATGAGGCGGGGTCTCCTGGCCTAGGGAAAGGAAGGTGCCCCTGTAGTTCCCACCTCACCCTGCGGGAGAAGAGATGGGTCCCCTGGAAGGAGGGGGCCAGTAATCTACGCCAGGCCAAAGGTGACAAGCTCAAAGGCGAATCCATGCCATCCGCCTAATGCAGATCACTGTCCCTGCAAGCCATGAAGTGACCTCACTGGCATCATACGATGCCCCTGACTGGTGCGTTGCCAACTCCAGACCTACCGCAGAGAGGGCTATGGCTTGCCGGGTAGCCTCCGAATCAGGCAGCGATGCCTAGCGCTTGACCTAGCATTGCCCACAGATGCCTACTATAGGCAGCATGGTGCGCCTGATGTGAAATAATAGAAAGCATCATCTGCACAAAGGAGAAAACTCTCCACCCCAGCCGATTGAACTCCCAAGACTCAGGATCAGGGGGATGGTCGTGGACCGGGTGTCTATGCCCAGAAGTTGTGTCCAGATGCGTCAGTCCCAAAGTGGGATGAGGCAGAGTCTGGAGACCCCAGGGTTGCACAATACCGTCTCCGGCAGTCCATGGGGGCTGGTTCCAAGGAATATGGAAGCTGCCAGGTGCTGTATGATGCCTCCCGGAAAGGAACTGGACAGGATGGGAACACCAAATGGTGTGCCACGAATTCACCCAAGAAGTCTTGCGTCGCATGCTCGGCATTGTCTTGGGCATAACGGAAAATGTGCAAGTCCCTGACCAACCTTGCTAGGAAGTGCTGATACTGAGCCTGATCAGCATCTGAGGACAAATGTACAGAGGGCTCCTATTCCCCCGTGGAAGAAGATGAGGAGGACAAGGAACTTGTAGAGTCAGATTCTGGCTGTGAAGGAGGAACCAGTCGAAAGACCTGCTCATCCATGGCCCTAACATACTGGGGGAAATCCGCAGCCCAGGATCTGAACTGTTCCCAGGTGAAAGGTCCCAGAGGACCCACATGGCCTGGGAGAAGGGGAGCTGGACGCAAGGGCATGGGTGAGCCTGTCACCGGACGTGATGTGTCTCTGCCAGGACTAGAAGAAGCTACAGGTGAACCTGGCATGAGTGGGAATCTGCAGGTCTGTAAATTCACCGACCTGTTAAGGAACACAAATTGGTTGGGATTTAAACCTGTAGGGTAAGCTACCCTATGAGAGGACTGGGGCCGCATGGATCCAGAAGGGTGGTCCCCAGCCCCACCCAATAAGACCTCCCTAGAAGGGGATGAAGGAAAGAACCCACGCTCAGCACTGCGGCTCCTTTCCCTGGCCCTGGAGGGTCGTGGGAGTGTGCTGGCATCCTTCACCTTGTTCCTTCAATCCTGCTGACTCTGGGGAAGCTCTCTTCTCACATCCTGTGCCAAAGAACCCCCCCAATTCTGATGACTTCCCAGTTGGAGCTGCAGAAGAGGGGTCTCAATCTTGATCCTGAGCGGAAGGATAGCACCGAGGATGGCAGCCACCCCCTCGCTCAGGATCCTGATTGCCACTCCCGCAGCAGTGGGACCAGCAACCTGCAGCTGACCTACCGAGCCACTATCGGTTCGAGAGTTAGCAGCCACCAGAGATGCCGGAGAGAGCACCTGGGGGGGGGCGCACTCTGGGAGGTGCAAAGGTACTAAGTCATCGGGAAGACCCTGACTCCGAAGAATCAGGCCTCCAGTTCGGATCAGCCCCTGAACTCGGCCCAGCTCAGAAGAGGAGACAATCGAGAGGAGCTCCAGACTGGCAGCCCCAGGGGCTCCCCCACTCACGGTTCCGCAAGCTGACCCCGCACCCCTTGCAGCACCACCCCAATCACTGGAGCTGCAAACGGCCCTGGGATCTGAGACAGCACCATCAGGTGGCACCAAGGAATGCCCCATGCCGGACTCACAGCCATGAGCCCCGACAATGGGGGAGCCTGCACCTCTGAAGAGGTGACTGCCAGAACGGTGTGCCTGGCCCCGAATGGAGCCGGAGCAGACCTCTGGCACTGCGGTGGGAACCTCCTGTATGGCAAGGCATGAAGAAGAGGAGGCCCCCTCTTCACCGGACCATAAAGGCTCGGGAAGGGACCCAGAGGATGGGCCAAGAGTCCTGTGCTGGGACCGACATGAGTGACAATGCCCCCTCCAAACGTCATTGGAGCCCTGCCGAATTTAAACGTGCGGTGCTCCAGAACACGGCGGTCCATCGAGAAGCAGGCATCGCAGGAATCCATGCCATGTTGAGATTCAAGGCAGGTGAGGCAAACATCATGCTGGTTGTAACGGAAATCTGTTGGCTGCAGGGACACCGATGCAGCGACCATTTTCTTTGACCATTTCTTGTCCTGAGGACTAGGCATGATGCGTATGGTAACTAAAAACACAAAATCAGAAAAGACTCGACACCGCTTAGTAAAAAGGAAAGATCTTATCAGATTGTAAAAGGTGTTGAGTAGGCTGCAGAACTGAGGTGGAGTCATGGTGGAGAGGCTGATGGATGGCATTGAACGGCCCCGAGGAACAAGGCTCAGAAGGCGTCGACGTCGAACTAGGCTGCGCAGACAGTAATCGAGCAAGATGCTGTCTCAACGGTGGGAGAAGCAGAACTGAGGTGGAGGAGGATCCAATGGCCGTTACTGGCCAACCCGCAAGCACCACGCAACGCATCGACCTCGTGGAAGCGCCGGCTCCTCCTTCCAAAAAAACAGAATACAATCTCCTGCGGGGGTGTCTGTTTCTGGCCAGTCACCCAACAGTGATGAATGGTGAAGACTGACACAGGGAAGATCTGGTTCTATGGCATGTTTCTGTAACAGAGCATCTATTTCTGCCTGTAGTACTAGAGCATGGTCTGGAAGGTGGTGTGAGACCCAAGGAGGCAAGGGAGGACTGATCAAGTCCAGCGTATAGCCATACTGGATCAACTGAAGGAATCAGAGGCCTGACGTGATCCCTTATCAACCGCCAAGGTGCAGGGAAAACCTGCTCCCAATGGCCGTGGAGGGGCTCTCTGCCTCCACGGCCAGAGACATGCCTTCAGGCTGAAGGCTGTCCCTGCTGAGAAGCAGGAGGGACATGTGTAGATGTTTTCGGGGCATTTCTTGGGCCCAGCAGAGCTGAGCCTTACATTTGTTAGTGGGCTGCTGTGGAGTAGTAGGTCTACCTCTGATGGAGCATCCCCAAAAGGAACCCTGAGGACGATATAGGGTCCAAACAGACCGAAGGGTATGAACAGAGTCTTGTAAGTCTTTCAGAATGTCCTGGGCCTATGGCCCAAAAAGTTTGTCCCCTTTAAAAGGAGCATTAAGGATAAATTGGCGTACATCCTGTGAGAATTCTGAAACCCTCAGTCATGCATGATGTCTGAGGCAAACACCTGAAGAAGAGGTTTTCGCCAAAGAATCAGCAGTATCATAGGTAGCCCTGAGCAGGTGGTGGCAATTGGCCGCAGCAGTGGAAAGCTTCACATTAAGGTCCTCTTGAGACTAACCTGGTGGAAGGGAGACTGATTCCTGAGTAACTTTAAGGATCTCCTGGTATTTGAGGAGTTGGCCCATATAATTTAGAATACGAAAGGACATAGTAGCCGAAACATAGACTCTTTTACCCACAATATCCAATTTCTTGGATTCTTTATCTGGGGGTTGAACACTAATATGTTGTGGTCTAGTGGATCTATCGTGAGACACATTTTTAACCACGGAATCCACCTGTGGAGGCGTAGTAAGGTAAGGGTGGTCCACAGGGGCCTCATAAAGTCTGTCCATCTTGCAGGGATTGAAGGGAATCTGGAAAGGTTGTTGCAAGGTGGCCAATATGGCCTTCTCAAAAGCATCCACAAGGGGGGAGAGAGGACCAGAGTGGGGCTTTCTGGAATACCAAGGTATTGGCCAACTTTTTTCTGGAGGCATCCTGTTCCGCAGTTTGAAAACGAAATGTTTTCTGCAGATGTACCATAACATCCGAGAAGGAAGGGTCATCTGGAGGAGAACAGGGGAGTTCCTGCAGAGTGTCCCCTGAAGGGAAGACACTTCAGAGGAGGACAAATGGGATCCATAATCCTGATCCATCTCTTCCTTCTCTTCTTCCAGGTCTGTGATGCTCCATTCTTGCAAGAACAGGTCGGCCATTTCATTCTCCTTGGGATAGAACCCCTGAGAGGCTGGAGAGGAACTTTCTGTCCTGGAGGCTGAGGAAGGCCTGCAGGTGGTGGAGGTAGGAACAACAGCCTCCCCAGAAGGGCGAGGGATGGACCTAGTAAGGTCCATAATGGAATGGACAAGAGCCTGGGTGTCCACCATGGCCAAGTGACCCAGTTAAGAAGTAGGGGTCAAGGACTGGAGTTGTACCACAGAAGGAATGGCAGAAGGCAAGGGGCCCAGCTGGCCCATCGATGTGAAGGGGTGTATATAAGACTTCAACACAGTTGAAGATGGTGGAGCCATCATTGGGTTCCCATCCATGGAAGTCTGCGGTGGAGCCAGGATCATCGATGGGAACACTGTTGACAAGACAGTAATGCCAGGAGCCACCATTGACGAGAAGATTGTCAATGAGACAGTGGAGAATGGGTCCACCGTCAACGATGCAAGAGCCGATGAAAGGCTTGTGTGAGCCGTCAATGGGAGAACCATTGATAGAAGAACTGATGAACGGATTGTGTGAGCAGTCGACAGGAGAACTGTCGATGGAAGAGCCAACGAATGGCTTGTGTGTCCTGTCGACGGGTGAACCATCGGCGGGAGAGCCGAATGGCTCAGAACATGTCCCATTGATGGAAGAACCCTTGGGGCAGCAGCGGCCATCATCAATGGACGATGGCCAGAAGGACATGTTGGCGGAGGCAGCGGTGGAAGCTGCAGCACAACAGCCGTCGTCGACAGAGGAGCCGTTGATGAAGGAAGGGAGGGACCCACTACTGTCGACAGTGGAGAAGACGGGAAGTCAGTGGGTTCCCTCCTAATACCTTTTTCTTGGAACTCGAGGACTTCAAGGATGAAGATGGTGGTGCAGGGGAAACATGTTTGGACTTGGATGTACATTTCCTCCTGGCCCCATGCTCAGTCAACAATGGGGGCTCACCCCTATGAGACCCCGAGGAGGAGGTCAAAGACTCCCCTGCAGAAGAGTGTTGCTGTTGCTCCAGAAGGGCTAACTTTTGCTCCAGGTAATCCCTGAGCTGTTGGAGCCTTTGCTGCTTTATGGCTTTGTTGTACCAGCAGTAGAGGATACACTCCCTGGTGTTGTGTTCTGGACCTAGGCACCGAACACACACTTTGCGGAGGTCCTCAGTCGCGATCCTTTGGCCACAGGAACACTTTCTGAATAAAGGTTCTGAAGACACCAGTAGATGAACTTCTGTTGAAATGAAGTTTTGGTTGGTAGAACTCTTGTCGACGAACTGAAGGAAGCTGGACTTTGGAGGAGAACTTAATGCTTACTTGGTCGCGGTTGAAAAGAACTGAGGAGTATCAGGGACCTCCCCTTTATATATGTGCAAGAGCACACCTGGTGACGGGAAGAGGAGGAGGTCCCTGGGTCAACTGCTGAGAAGTCATCCGAAGGATGTGATACCTGCGGCTGATATCCTATGTGTTACGGCCTGCTGCAAAAGATTAGCTTGAAGATCTGCTGTGCCAAATCTTGCATCATTCCTGGACTGAGTGTCCAGGCAATAATGCTTCGTGAAAGTGTGCACTGTTCTCTAGGTAGCTGCTTTGCATATTTCCAGTAGTGGGACATCTCTGGCAGCTGCAATAGTGGCAGCTGTGCCCCTTGTGGAGTGTACCCTCAGTTCTGCTGGGGGCTCTTTGTTAGCCTTACTGTAACAAAACTGAATACACTGCACTATGCAGTGTGAAATAGTCCTTTTAGTTGCTGGCTTTCCTTTTCCTACATCCTCATCGGTGAGGAACAGCTGCTGTCTGTCCTGCCTGTATGGCTTGGTAAGAGTGATGTAATAGCTCAATGCCCTTTTTATATCCAGACTATGAAGTCTATGCTCCCCTGAACTGGAATGTTAAGTGAAGAAAACTGGTAAAGTGATCGACTGGTTCAGATGGAAGTCATAGACCACCTTTGGCAAAAACTTCCTATTGGTTCTCAACACCACCTGTGGAATGAAATGTAATTTAGCTCTGTGCATAGTGCCTGGAGCTCACTAATGCATCTGGCTGAGGTCATGGCCACCAGAAAAACAATTTTCCAAATGACATGTTTCCGATGTGCTGTAGCCATAGGCTTGAATGGGTGCTCCATGAGCTGAGCAAATTAAGATACCATGCTGCCACCAGTTCGCTATGTGGGGGTGCAATTGTGCCAGTCCCTTACAGAATTTCTTGAAAACAGGATTTGATACAATAGAGGCACCCTTACCAGCACAGATATAGGCTGAAACCAAGGCTAAGTGAACTTTAAGGGTAGTGGGCTGAAGGCCCAATGAATGTAAATGTGTGAGATAGTCCAGCAGAGCTGGCAGACCTCCCTGAGCAGGCACTATTCCAGAACTGTCACACCATATGGAAAACCTCTTCCACTTGGAAGCGTAAGTTTTCCTGGTGAAAGGCTTTCTTGATCCCCTTAAAACACTGAAGACACTCTATGAAAGCTGTAGACTAGCATATTCTAGGTCTTCAAGAGCCAGGCCTTGAGCCTGAGTGAACTGAGGTTCGGGTACAGGATCCTCCCCTGGGAGGAGGTTAGGGGACTGTGCCTATGGAAGAGGTTAATGGGAGGGGATATTGACATTGACAGCAGTATTGGGTACCATGGCTGCCTGGCCCAATCCGGAGCTATCAGAATCATTGTAGTTAGCTGGGACCTGAGCTTGATCAGGACCCTGAGGATTAAAGAGAATGGGGGAAATGCATATAGCTTTCTCCCCGACCAATCCAGCACTAAGGCATCCAGCGGCACTGTTCCCCTTGCTGGACGCCTGCAGCAAAACTTTGGCAGCGGGTGGTTGTCCTGTGAGGTGAACAGATCTATCTCTGGAGTCCTCCACCTGTGGAAGACCACCTCTAACACTTGTCTGTTTAGAGACCACTCGTGGTGGTTTTGGCTGATTCTGCTGAGGGCATCTGCCAATACATTGTCCTTTCCTGGCAAATGTATTGCCACCAGTGAAGCCTGTAGAGAGTCAGCCAGACTCCAAAGTTTCATTGCTTCTGTGCATAGGGCGCTGGACCTTGTTCCCCTTGCTTGTTGATGTAATACACGGTGGTGTTATTGTCTGTTCTGACTTGCACCACTTTCCCATGTACCATGGATGCAAAAGACTGCAGTGCTAGTAGAACTGCTCTCAACTCTAGCAGGTTTATATGCAGAAGAGATTCTGCGTGGGACCAAGTGCCATGTACTGTGTGTTCTTGCAGATGTGCACCCCGACCTAGCAGTGACACATATGTTGTGAGAATCAGTGATGCATCTGTTGTGAGAATCAGGGAAGGTGGTTCCTGCTGAAAAGGAACTCCTCCTAGGTTGTGCCTGTCTTGCCACCACTGCAAGGCCTGTAGTAGTGTTCTGGTTACTGGTACTAACTTTGAGAGAGGATCCCTTCTCTGGCACTAATGTAAATGTAAATTTGTAATGCTAGACTTGATGAAAAGAAAAAAAAAAGAACTAATGTGCTCTGAGATAGAACTGGATATCTGTCATCTGGAACCTGGACCCCATGACTATGCCTGTCGCTGCAGCCATGTGGCCTAAAAGTTGCAGAAAGTGTCTTGCTGGCCTTGGTGAGTTTACCCTGAAAGTTACAGCAAGTTGCACTATGTTGTCCACTCTTTCCTGGGGGAGGAACGATCTTCCTTTTAAGGTGTCCAAATCTGCCCCAATGAATTTCAATACTTGAACTGACTCCAGGACAGATTTTTTGATGTTTATCAAGAATCCCAGTGATTCTAATAGCTCATGGGTTATCTGTAGGGACACCATCACTTGCTGAGGTGACTTTCTTACTACCAGTAAATCATCCAGGTACAGGAATACTGTGATGTCCCTGCCTTCTGAGATGTGAAACCATGACTGCCAGGCACTCTGTGAATTCCCTGGGTGCTGAGGTTAGGCTGAAAGGCACAGCTGAGAACTGGTAGTGTCCTGAGGGTAGTCTGAACCCGAGGTACTTTCTGTGGGACTCCCTTATGGGGATGTGGAAATAAGCATCCTTTAAATCCAAAGAAGCCAGCCAAACTCCCTTTTGCAGAGCTGGGAGGATCATTGCCAGAGTTAGCATCTGGAACTTTGGCTTTGTTAAATGGCTGTTCAGAACTCTTAGGTCTAAAATGGGTCACCACTCCCCATTTTTCTTCAAAGTTAGGAAGTACCTGGAATAGAACCTTTTTCCTCTTTGTGATGGTGGAATTGGTTCTACTGCATTTGCTTGCAGGTTTGACACCTCTGCCTCCAGAAGCTTTCTTTCTGAGGTGGTAGCTGGTCTGAAAACCCTGGACCTCAACTTTGGAAATGATTTGAAGTTTAGGACTAGGCCTTGACCCACTATCTCCAGTACCCACTTGTCTGTGGTAATGTTTTTCCAAGCCCGGAGGTAGTGAGTTAGCCTGCCTCCTTCTGGAAGTGGGGAGGCGACCCTTGCAAACAAGTCAGGGGTTCTGCTTTTTCTGGGGTGGTGCTTGCATAGCTTGTTTCCCATGCTTGGAACCCCTTCTGCCCCTGCCCCTAAAGTAACCAGTCTGCTGTTGCTGCTGGTACTGGGAAATGGCTTGAGCCTGAAAGACAGGCATGCCATAAGTTGCTCTCCCCTTACTTCCCCTGTAAGAGGTAGAGTCTTTCTCTTTAGCTGAATTACATTTGTAAGTGATTTTGTACTCATCCACTTTTTTCATGCATGCCTCTGTCTTGTCCCCAAAAAGTGAATTGTTTTCACAGGGGATATCCATGGCCTTATTCTGAGTGTCTTGTGATAAATTTGTGGCCCTTAACCATGCAAACTGTTTAAGTGCCACAGTAAGTGGCATCCACCAGGCGGCTGCATCGTTGGCATCTACTGCTATGTGGAACTGGTACTTATTAGCTTCAAGTCCACACCTAGATGTCTCTGCCAAATCAGGTGCAAGTCCCTGGGGTGCTTTATCTACCATGGACGTGACTGTCTGTCACAAGGATTTCTGGTATTGGGCTGCAGAGACCATATAGTTGGCTTGCCTTATGCCAAGTGATGCTGCTAGATAGCCTTTCTTTCCCATACTATCCAGTTTCCTAGAATCCTTGTCTGGGAGATGTGATGCCAGGAGCATGCTATACTTGCCCTGTCAAAGGCTACAGTCTGTACCAACCCCCTTCATGGTCAGGGTGTCAAAACAGAAATTCAGACCCTGTTCTGTCTGATATATTTATCAGCCTTCTTTTCAACTGGAGGAATAGAATTTGAAGTTTGAAGAACCTTTAGCACCTGTTTTTTGAGTGATTTATTGACTGGCAATAGCAACCTTTTTGTTGGTATCAGGCCCATCATCTAAAAAGTCTGCCTCCTCATCGTCCTCAACTGTCTCATTGGTAGTCAGATCTAGAGCATTCACCATCTGGCTAACAAATGTAAAATGCGAGGAGTAATCCTCAGTTAGCCTTGGAGGGCAATCGAACTCAGGATCTAGGGAGATCTCAGGTTAAATGGGCTCTCCTTCACTCTCTTCGTCCTCCTCATCATAATGCTCAAGGCATGGGTCCTGGGATAACAGAGCCAGACCCTGGTTCAATGTGGAACTGGTACTGATGGAACCGGTGCTAAAAGTTGAGGATTTGCAGCCTGAACTGCCTGCAACATATTCAAGGCCTGTGCTGTTGCTTCGGCGGTAGGCATAATGGGGTTTGACACTGGGAGCTCCATATGCTTATCAGCAGGAGGTTCAGTGTGTTTTGTTTTAGCTTTCCTTTTGGCCGGAGTCGGTTCAGAGGCTGTATCCTCAGTCCTTTTTTTTTTTTAGAGGGTTCCCCTTTTTTTGCAGTCAGTTCGGTATCCGTATTTTTATCTTTTTCGGAGCTAGTCAGAGTACTGGGTTGTTCAGACCCCTCCGGAACCGATGGGGATGACATCCTCTTTTTAAACTTTTCTACATTTTTTTCTTTAGTTTTTTTAGGGAAGGTTTTGCAGATTTCACAATCTGCAGTAAAGTGAGATTCGCCCAGGCAGTACAATTACAAGTCGAGCTTGTTAGCTTTGGCATACATTTCACTACACTCTAAACAACTTTTGAAACCAGTGGGTCCCGTTTTCTTTTTAGGTTTCTCTGACATAGTCGGAAGACCCCAAAATACTGTTTTTCATTCAGTTCCAACCACAGAAATACAACTGCAGAGCGGTAGGTGATCGGTTTTCAAACCGAGAAGGAACCGAAGACAATAAGTAAATACATAAAACCCAAGTAAGTTAATTTAATAGAAAAAAAAAAACAAACAGTGAAAAACTCCGTTCTCCACTTGTTCTAGAGTTGAAAAATTAAAACTTCTACTGAACTTTTGAAGGAGAGTAATGATATTCTTGAGGAAAGCTCTCTGGGACATCTTACTAAGCAGGCGGAGAATGAAATCTGAGCGTTAAAGCAGCAGCAGTTGGTAAGGGCAACATTTGAATGGTGGCACGAGCCAATAGATGTTCCATCATTTATATACATTCCATTCTCTGGGCAGTTCAATGTTGTGGGCTGACTGCAACAGTTAAGGATATTGAAGAATGCCTGGGGCTAGAAGTAGCCTAATAAAGTTACCATCTGGAACTTTTTGTACTGGACAGAGAGATTGAGGTCCTTAATGTCCAAGATGGGTCTCAGATCTCCGGTCTTCTTGGGGACCAGGAAGAACTTGAAATAAAATCCTTGGTTTCTCTGTTGCTTTGGTACCAGCTCAGTTGCCTGCTTGTGCAGGAGAGACTGCACCTCTTCCCAGAGAACAGATAAGTGGGCCGGGGGGTAGATTGAGGGTGGTGGAGGGGTATCTGGAGGCTGCTGAATGAGCTCCAAGGTGTGACCACACTCCATAATTTGCAGGACCCAAGCTTCTGAAGTGATGGTGCTCCACTAATTCAGATGGAGGGAGAACCAGCCTCCGACCACCACCTCCTGGGTCTGGACCAGAGAAGGGTGGTCTGGCAAGGAGTCATACAGAGGTGGGGCCAGCTGTGGAAGCTGGACCATCATTTCTGGGATGCTTGACCGCTCCAGCATTAGAGGGGGTGGGCAAGGAAGACTGGGCTGTATGTTTACCCTGGGTGCGAGGGCTCGAGCTTTGTCTATTGGCCTGTCTATGAAATTAGAGTGCCCTCTACCAGGGGGCTGAGTGTGGTAGAGAGAGTGGACCAACTTAAGGGTTGTATCAGAGGCCTGTAGATCATTGATGAGGTCCTGGACATCAGGGCCGAAGAGCTTGGTGCCATTCAATGGGGCATTGAGCACCTTGTTTTGCGCATCAGCTGCAAAGCCAGAGACCCTCAGCCATGAATGCCTATGAAGGCAAATGCTTGTGGCAGCCGCCCTGGCCACCGTGTTGGCCAAATCATAGAGGGGCCTGAAGAAGATGTTTGCTGACATACTCTGCAGTTTGCAGACACTGAAGCAGTTCCTGCTTCTGGGTGACCTTGGGCAGGGCTTGGGCAGCCACCTTGTCCTTTCACCAGTTGGCATTCTGGAACATGACCAAATGTGACAGTTTAGAATCCTCAGATCTAAAGTAGAGGAGGTGTAAACCCTCTTACCCCAGAGGTCAATTCTGTGGGATTCCTTGTCTGGGGGAAGGGAGCTAAGGTGCTTGGGCACCTTAAACCTGTCATGGGCAGCCTTGATGACAACTGAGTCAGTTTCAGCCTGGGCTGCAAAGTAAGGATGGCCCTGAGGGGCATTATACAGACTGCCTGCCCTGCATGGCATAGCTGGCACCATGTCTAGCTTGTGCCAGGCTGCTGTAGTGGCATTTTTAGTGTTGTCAGCATAGGAGGAATAATTTCAGGTGGAGAACCCCAAATAGTCAGCCAGGTCCTTCCTGGTGACATCCTCCTCCTCCCCAGTCTGGAAACCCATAGTGGCAGACAGCTGTTTCATGACACTGTAGAAGGTAGCATCCTCAGGAGGAGACCTCGGAGTATGCTTACCCAAGTCCTTACTGACTGAAGAGGCAGTGGACTTGTCAGAAAGGAGGATCTCCTCCTCCTCTTCTTCATCCTCTATGTCATCAGTTAGCATGAGGTCAGGATTGTACTCCTCCTCGATGTTGACCTCCTTATCTGGGTGTGGGGTTGGAGCAGTCATCAGTGACCCACAGGGAGGTTCCCTTTAATGATGAATGGGTGTTGACGATGAAGCTGCCATCAACAGTGCCAGTGACAATGGCCTATTGAAGACATTGAACTGCTGAACCAGTACCTTGGTAAACTTACCCAGTACCTCATTCAGGTCCATGGTCATCATCGGCGGGGGGTTCGACAGTACAGAAGCTGTCGACCCACCAACCTGACAGCCTGGTGAGCCCGCAGCCCTTAGAGTAGAAGAAGGGGCAAGCATCGACAGGGTGACCAAGGAGGGGCCGACGAACTGGAGAGCGACGGCCGGGCGCCCTGAGAGTCGGGTAGCAAAGCTGTCAGTATGGTTCTGGTAGGAATAGAGACTTGGACAGCTGGTCTTTTCATTGAGGCAGCTGCCATCGATGAAGAGCCCCCCCCCGAAGGAGAGCCCAATGGGGAACGGGATGGTGCCAGGGGGAGTGGTCGCGATCCTGTCTTTTTTTGTGACCCCCTCCCCAAGGACTTGTTTCGGACCTTGGAGACCTGGGAGCTTGTGGAGCCAGAGGGCAACAAAGTGGCTGGGGCCCTGAAGAACCCCAGCCTGGAGTTGACTACCTGTTGCTCCATCAGAAATTTTTTGAGAGCCTTCTTGCATCACCTGAGAGTTGTCTGTTTTGAACTTCTAGCAGAGCTCATAGTCAGAGACTTTGTGGTCCGGCCCAAGACAGCAGACACACATGGAGTGTTCATCTGTAGAGGCAATTTTCTTTCCACAGCAGCAGCCCTGGAAAAAAGACAAAGAAGATGGATTAGCTCTCGACATAAACAAAAAAGGAGAAAATCTCAAGAGATTCTGAGAAGAAATAGAAGAAAAAAACAGCCAGTGAGTAAAAAGGCACGAAACACTCAGGATGGCTCTTCCGCAGAGACTGTGCTCAGTCGCACGTGTGGGAAAGAACTGGGAGGGAGCAGGGCCGCCCAGGCTTATATAGGGTTGGTGATGTCGGCAGATGCCGGCGGTGTGGGTGACCCAAGTTGTACTGAAAATAGTCCATGTGGATTCCCCTTCACTGACGGCGAAGATTCCTACAGTATTACC
Organism: Neoceratodus forsteri; assembly: GCA_016271365.2. NCBI lineage: Eukaryota > Metazoa > Chordata > Ceratodontiformes > Ceratodontidae > Neoceratodus > Neoceratodus forsteri. The sequence goes on along the minus strand of CM057453.1, from coordinate 1,055,969,480 downwards.
TGATGACTGAGATACCCTCGAAGATCCTGTGTTTTGCTGTTCTACAGGCACAGGTTCTATGGCTCGTTTCTGAAGCAAAGTCTGCACTTCCTCCAGCAACAGGAGCACATGCTCTGGAGGTTATGTGGTAAGAAGTGGGGAATGATTTGGAGAGCGGTCCAGAAGTTCCAGGGCATGACCCTGTTTGATGATCTCTAGAACCCATGCATCTGTAGTGATCTCTTTCCACTGGGTGAAGTGGAGGGAGGTGTGACCCCTACACCACCCCTGGAGGTAAAGATAGTTGGGGGTGCATATGGAGTCAGGAAGAGCCTATGTAGGTGGCTCCCCCTATCCCACCACCTTTAGGGGCTTTTGAATGGGCTCCTGGTGTGGTCCCTGGAACTGGCAAAGTTCCTGCTCCTTTGCCCCTGCCCTGCTCTCTGGTGGCTGGGCATTAACACCAGCCACATGAAAGGAACCCCTATTCCTACCCCTGGGATGGGTATGGTAGACAGAATGAAGATTTCAAAGACCTACCTGAGGCCTGAAGCGATGTCAGAGTCTCTTGGACCTCAGGGCCAAACAACTTCTGCCCTCAAAATGGGGAATTAAGGATGGACTGCTCTGCATCATTTGTAAAGCCTGCCACCTTCAGTCAGGAGTACCTTCTGAGGCAGATGGCCAAGACAGCATCCCTGGCAGAAACATCTGAGACATGATAGGCTGTGCATAGCAAATGCTTGCCAACATCAGCCCCAGTAGTGAGAGCTTTTAAGAGCTCTTGCTTTGCACAACCCTCAGGCAAGGCCTGTGCTGCTACTTTGGCCCTTCCTCCAGAGAGTGTTCTGATGTTTCATCATATGGGCCTGATAATTTGAAATCTGCAGGCCCAATGATGCTGAGAAGTATGTCCTCTTACCTAAGACATTCTGTCTGTCTCCTGGACTCTATCAGGAGGAAGGAAGCTCAGGTGTTCAGATGCCCTAGACCTATCATGGGAAGCATTAATCACCACCTAATCTGTTTCAGGTTGGCTGGCATAGAAAGGTTTCCCACAAGGTGCCATATACATTTTGTCAGCCTTTCTGGGGACAGCAGGGATGTTATTTGGCCTGTACCAAGCAGCAAGGGTGGCATCCTCTAGGTCAGGGAGTGGAGGTGGCACCAGAATTGTAGGAGATTCTGGAAGTTCCTAAAACTCTGTTAAGTTCTTCTCAGTGGTGTCCTGTTCCTCAAGGTCAAAGCCCCATGGCAGCTTGCAACTGCTGCATCATGGTGAGGAAAGTGGGATCATTTTGGGGGGGAATCTAGGGGTGCGGAGCACCAAGTCGTCACTGCAGGTTGAGACAGTGGAGCTGGTGTAATGGGCATAGTGACTTCCAGCATAATCTTCAGCCTCTTCCTCCTCATCCTGCATGATTAGTTCTGGACTGAATTCATACTCATTACCAGAGAGCACAGAACATGCTGGGTAAGTCAGCGGTGGCACAGGAGGAGGCTGTGTGAAAAAGGTACCAGGATGCATCGATGGGAGATTAGTAGTAGGCCCCATTGACGGACCCCCCCCCCCCGGAACAGGGAGGCCAGCTAACAGGTGTCATATCTTAAAGTGGCAAGAGTATTACCTGAGTCTCTGTGCCTGTAGTGTCGATGGATGTGACTGGAGTTGACGGGGGAGGTTGCTGTCCTGATGTCAATGGCAATGTACCGGCTGTGCTATGCCGGGTAGTGCCTGTGTCAAGCCCCGACCTTGGTGTCATGTTGGCAGTGGGGGGCAAGTGGAACAGGCAATGGAGCCAAGAAGATTGTGCCCACAGGGTGAAGTGGTGACCTGGAATGCACCAGAGGTCCTCTGCTTATCCTTCTCCCAGTACTTATGCTTATGGCTCCCTGACATCTTGACCCGGGACTTAAGAGGACTGTGATTCAGTTAACTGGGCCGGTGAGGCTGCCGCCTTCTACTGTAGCTCCTTCTCTATTCTGGCCACTTTCTGCTCCAGAAGGTGCTTTTATAGGGCTTTCTGGCAGTGTCGCCTGGTTGCAGCATTGAAACCCCGGTGAGTGTTGCAGGTCATCACGCTGTGGTCCGGGCCTAGGCAGCAAATGCAGACATCATGGGAGTCACCGATGTACATCTTTTCTCCACACTCGCAGTACCCGAATAACTTTGGTGGGGCTTCGACAACATACAGGCCATCAAAGAATCACTCAAAGTGATTAGTCTATTACAAAGAAAACTGCTGCACAGCGGTGTTTCCATGGAGTGCCAATGAGTTTGAACGATTGTGAGACAAGAACTGAGGAGAGATGGGGGTGCCCACGTTTATATACACACTGATGCCTGATGTAATCTTGGGCAGCCCCTGACTGACTGTATGCAAAAGTTTCCATGTGGTCCTGGTGCCTGCTGGCTATATATTCCACAGGTGTGGCCTGATGAAAGAGATATCCTCGAAGAAGATCTATGTCTGCTACCCTTTAGTCTCTATGAAAGTCCAGTTACGTAAGAACTTACCGTAACAGTAGATCTTCAGGACAGGTTTCTGTGGTAGGTCATAACATGTAGGACTACGCCCCCGGCATCAGGACCACATGACCAACTTTTGCTAGCAATGTCTGGTGGGGGACCGCCCACCTGACGTCACATGACAGACGTCAGCGTGACCCTATATAGTGGGCAGTCCCCGCACCCGTCTTCCAGTTCTCCTGCCAAAGATCCAAGGAGGATGAGACAGGAGAAAAGGATGAAAATCCTGGAGCCCAGTTCAGAATGATCTAAAAGAAAAGCAGAAACTGGGGGAAGGAGGAAGGGAAAGTGTGACCTACTGTAGGAACCTCTCTCAAAGATCTACTGTTACTGTATGTTCTTACGTAACTGTACTATCGTACTTTGAGAGGGTTCCTGCAGTAAGTTATAACATGTAAGACTGAATCCCAAGCAGTCACTCTAAGAGAGACGGAGAGAATCGGGGAGCAGGAGGACACAACAGAAACAGACCAGGGCCGGCCTAAGACAGTAGGCCCTGCAGGATGGTGAGGCCAAACCTGGCCCTACGCCTAGAGGCAATGTTCAAACTGTAATGCTTCATGAAGATATGGACTGAACTCTCGGTTGCTGCCGCACAAGTCTTCGCTGCAGAAACATTCCTGAGGAATGTTGTAGAAGCAGCCATGCCCCTGGTAGAGTGACCTCTGACCTCCCTTGGAAGAGGTTTATTGTACTTCTGGTAGTAGAAGTGGATGCAGTTAGCCAGCCATTTGGAGCCACACAGTTTAGAAACTGCAGACCCCAAAGATTTGAGGACAAAGGTAACAGAAAGCTGATCTGACTTGCATGTCTCAGGTCCTGTGGACGTAACAACGCAAAATTCTATGTACATCCAATGTGTGAAGTAAAGTCTCACCCCTGTTTGAATGTACTGGATAGTATACCAGGAGTTTAACAGTTTGATTTAAGGTGAACTCAGAAACCATCTTAGGAAGAAACAGGATTTGTATGCAGGACCACCCGGTCCTTGTGAAAAATCAAATAAGGCTCCTTATGCATCAGGGCCTGAAGCTCGGAAATTCTTTGAGCGGAAGTAATAGCAACCAGAAAGAGCACTTTCCAGGACAGGTAGCCATATCACAGCTGACTGCTGATTCAAAGGGAGGGAGTGTAGGCTTTTATAAAATTAAATTTAGATCCCAAAGGGGGTGGAGTTACGGATGGGGGGTTTCAAATGGAGGATCCTTTTTTGAGAAACGTTTTAGAGACCTCCAATTGAATGACAGGTTTCCCATCCACTAAGGAGCAATAGGCTGAAATAGCCGACAGGTGAACCTTAAGGCAAGAATAGCTTAGACCAGAGTCAGCCAGGTACAACAGGTACTCCATGACCTGAGGAGCTGAGCAAGTGAAGGGATCCCAGCCCTGGGAAAGGGCCCAGAAGGAGAATAGCTTCCATTTCATCGCATTGGTGGACCTGGTGGAGGGTTTTCTAGCTTCTACCAGGACCTGAGCGACCCTCTGGGAAACTCTAAAAATGTGACACAATTATGTCTGAAGGAGCCACACATGAAGATGTAGGGTCCTGAGTCCTGGATGCCCTAGTCTGCCCTGTTGCTGCATCAACAGATCGTGTTAAAGAGGGAGGGGAACCGGGGGTTCCACTGCCAGCTGCTGCATGAGTGGGAACCAGAGCTGCTTCGGCCAGAGGGGGCTATGAGGATCATCCGAGCCCCCTCTGGTTGAAGTTTCAGAAGGACACACTGCAGAATGGGAAAGGGAGGGAAGGCGTACAAGTACTTTCCTGTCCAGCAGAGTGATGCATCGTGCCAGAAAGCACTGAAAGAGCGAGCAAAAAGTGGGAAGTTTTGCGTTGAATAAGGAGGAAAAGAAATCTACTTCTGGTCATCCTCATTGGTGGAACAATAGGTCAGCCACTTCCTGACTCAATTCCCATTCATGAGCTTGAGATGACATCTGACTGAGGCTCTCCACCAGGATGTTGTTGTCGCCTGTGACGTGCACGGCTATCAGAAACAGTCTGTGCTGGACTGCCCAGAAATGAAAATTATGTACCTACCATAATTATGATCTTTCTGTGTATCTTCACCATTCATCACATTTGGGTTCATGGTCGGAGGTCATTGTCACAAACTCGCTCAGCCGGTCAGCCGTCTACTCCCAAAGTGCCAACCTCTGAGCGTATGATTTGTGTACAGTGTAACAGACAAGGTAACCCTCTTGTCTGTTTTGTGGGTTCAAGTCACCTTAGTCTCAAGCTCTGGAAGGATTCAAACTGATAACCTCTTGTTAGCGTACCCAATTATAAGGCTCAGATAATTCTGTCTTCGGGGGGCCAGATATCTTTGCCTATGGGCACCCAACCAGGTCTTTCAAATGAACCCTTAGAACTCTATGCAAGACTTTAGAGAACTCTATCCATTTCCCAGTTTGGTATACAATAAGCCCATACACAGTGTACTTATAACCTTTAAAAGCTCCAATTAAATTAAAAGAAATGTCAAGGCACTCCAGACAGTTCCGTTGTAAAAATATCTCTTTACTTTAAAAATATCAAAACAGAACAATAATTACAGAACAAAATCTATATCCCTACACATACAGCATTAAAACAAACAGGAAAAAGTGCAGTTCCTACAATTTATAACTTTAGACTGGTCTAATCTAATGCTTACTTTCTTTCAGTGCTTTGAGGGTCTCTCTTCTCTCAGTCAGAAATATTGTCTTGTGTGTGTCTAAGGCTTGCTCAGTTGGATAAAAGAGTTCTGAGCCGGCCTCCTCTCTGAGATCATTAAACTCAGCCTTGGTGTATTAAAAGTTGTATGTTACCACACAGGATGTCCCAATAAGATTTAAAAAAAATGATAAGTGACATTCTCAATTTCCTCTCCTCAGGGTAACTGGTCAGAACTGGTTTTTGTTCTGCCACACACATACACACATATAAACAGGTTATGTGATGTCCTCCCAAGGCTTCCTGGGGAATGTGTATTTGATCTTCCAAATTGTCTGTATCCTGCCTGGCCCAGACATCAAACCTCTTCAATGTCCATTCTGGCTTCTATCCGACACCCCTCCCAAGTCCTTCCTGGTAACTATGCAAGTCAAAGGATCTCCCTGAGGGCATTGTGAATGGTTAATCTCATTTCCTGGGATGAAAGCAAATTGACAAGGTAATTGCACTCCAGATCTCTGCAGTTTAAAATACCTCCTGTCCTTTGAACTATCCCTGGGGGGTCTTGATGTGTCAGTTCCAGTAAAACAGTAGTTTCCTCAAACTGACCTTCCCTTCATATATTTTATATGTAATAAAAAAAAATCAATACAGCACTCGAGCACTCAGAGCTGGCTGTCAACGTCACAGTCATGAGCCCGCGAGGGCTCTTTTTTTTTCTTTGGCAGGCAGAGCCAACGCACCATCGTCGCTGCCCTCGAGGCCATGCATTGCGTGGTGCTTATGGGTTGGCCATTAGGCGCTGTTGACTCTGCCTGCCTGCCATTTCTGAGTTGTTGGAGAGGTAAGAGGAATGAAGTGGAGGGTGGGACAAGGAAGTCCAAGGGACAGGAAAAAGGAAAAGATATAAAACTAAAAGGAGAAATAACGACTGACAGGACAGAAAGAGAGAAGTCGGGAACTAAAGGGATTGGGAGGGGCCCCAATCTCTGGAAACAGAGGAGGGAGGTAGGGTGGGGTAAATAATTTAGAAGGTAGGAAAAGAGGGGAAAGGGTAAACATATCCCACACCCTGGTCCATGTCCAGGTTGTATAGGAACTGCAAGGAGTAGCCAAAGGCTTCTTGCCAGAATTCAAGGCACAGAACAGCTGGCAAAAACTCCATATGAGCAGATACGACTATTCTGGAAGGAGGACAGGGCACAGAGAATTAACACCCTCTCAAGAAAAGATTTTTGGTGAAAAAGGAAAAATATATTTTTTTGTAATAAAGGGTAGTCCAAAGGACAAGGAAAAATAAGATGGATGGGAAAAAGGAGGAAGAGAGAATGGAGGGCAACTGCCAACTCCCACCCCACAGGGGTGGAGCTAAAGCACTGGAGAAGGAGTGCCCCCCATGCTGACCACCGTCCCCAGAACCTTATCCCCCTATGTTCCCCTGTTCACTCCACTCATAAGAAAGGGAGGGGGAGGTTGGGCACAGTGAGAGAGATGGACCCAGAGACTGGGGCCCCAGGGGGATGGAGGGCGGGATTGTGATGAATGGTGAAGATACACAGAAAGATCATAATTACGGTAGGTACGTAATTTTCATATCTTATCTATGTCAATCTTCACTGTTCATCACATTTGGGTGAGTGCCAAGCCCCCACAAAGGGAGTTTTTTTTACACCCTAAGGGACAAAGTCCCTTAGCTATCAGTGGGTGACACACTAAGAGGGAGAACCTTCAGGGCCTGGGGAGGCCCGAGAGTGGGGAGAGTGAGACGGGGACCCCGCGGAGGGTGAAGGAAGTTGCTCCTACAAACGCCATCTCGCTCTACGGGAGAAGAGATAGGTTCCCTGGTGAGCGGAGATGATCACCCTATGCCGGGCCAAGGATGACAACCGGGAAAGACACAGCCATGCCGTCTGCCTAGTGCAGATCATTGTCCCTACGTCCCTGGTAGCTACCTCGTTGGCATCATAGGATGTCCTCGCTTGGTGCCTTGCTAGCTCCAGGCCACGTGCAGAGAGTGCAATGGCGTGTTTGGTTTGCTCCATGTCAGGCAACGAGGCTAGGAGTTGACCTAGCCTGAATCACAAGAACCTGTGATAGGCTGCATAGTGGGCCTGATGTGCAGAAATGGAAAGCAACAACTGTGCTGAGTAGAAAACACTCCTACCCCAGAAGTCAAAATCCGAGGAATCTTGATCTGGGGGCCGGTCACGGTGAAGGGCGCGAAGCCCATCAGGAGTGTCCAACTGCGTCAATCTGGACTGTGGATGAGGCATGGAACCTGGAGACTCCGGGGGGGAGCGCAATACCGCTGGCAGAGATTCCTAGGGGCAGGAACTCTGGAGAAGGGCCTCTGCCAGGAGCACAACAATGCCTCCCGAAAGGGAGCAGGCAAGGGGGGCACCACAAGGGTGGCCTCGCTGAAATTGCATAGAAAGGCGCGCACCAAGTGCTCTGGATTGCTTACAGTGGAAGGGGTGAGGTGCAAGTCCTCCAACATCCTCACGAGAAAACGCTGATACTCAGTGAGATCAGCGGCTGGAGAGATGCGGACAGAAGGCTCCTGTCCCCCAAAAGAGGGTGATGAAGAGTTGGAGGGCACCGACTGCTCAGAGGGCGGCTGCTCAGTGGGAGGTTGAAAAACCTGTCTGTCCATTGCCCTAACGTAGGCTGGGAACCGAGCAGCCACAGTCCTGAACTGCTCCCAGGAGAGAGGCCTGCTATGACCAAGGATGCCTGGGAGTGCAGGAGAACATGGCAGAGGGATGGAGACAGAGCCAAGAAGAGATGTCGGCTAACCTCCGCCTGGGTTAAGGAGCGGACCAAGAGCACCCAAAGAAGAAAGTGCTCCGGAAGACTCCACAGCCGACAGCTGAACAACCATTTCGGTACTGCCTTGGCTGCACCCGGAAGAATCCCCCCTGTGAGGTGACCGGGGCTGTATAGGTCCAGAAGGACGGTCCTCTCCCTCAAAAGAATGGGGCTCTCTCAAAGAGACCGAGGAGGAAGAGCGGAGATCCGCACTACGAATTCTTCCAGAGCCCGGGTGGGCCCCCAAAAAAGGTCACCGTGCAGCCCCCATGCCCCTCAACCCCTCGGAGTCTGAAAGAGCCCTCCTCCTCAAAAGGGCCAGCCTAGGTAGCTGATAGTCCTGGCCAGTACCCGAGGTAGCTATCCAGGGCACAGTACCTTCCCCTCCCATAGAAGCCCTGATCGGCCCCAAAGTTGGGCGATCCAGGCACACCACAGGCTGCGGCACCACTGCTGACAGGGTCAGTGAACCCACCAAGACCAGGCTGCAGAGCAATGGTGGCCTGCACCACTGCCTGCTGGTCAGCACCCCTGACCCCAGTCTCAGCAGCCACTGACCTCACCTCAGAAGGGGGCTGACTCCAGCTTGTCGAGGACACTACAGGGCTGCCCACACCAACAGTCAACCCTAAGGAGTCAGACTGCTCATCCGACTCAGACCTGACTCTGCCTCCGAAGAGGTAGAGGCCAAGGCCCTGTGCCAGACCGTAGGAGGGTGCCCGGTGCCATCCCTGCCAAATGGGGTGCCGGATTCCAAGACCACGTCTGAGCCAATGCCAGTGTCCCACACAGCACCGCAAGTGGTATCCGCGGAGGACACAGCTCTGGCCCGAACAGCAGTCCCAGAGTCAGAACCAGTCACGGCGCTGTCCAGCCCCATGGCACAGTGAGCAGCGCCAAGGACGGGGCTGGTGCAGATGACGGCTCTGAAGGTGCCATCAGCACCATGGATGGCGCCGCCCGGCTCCACTGCACTGCAAACAGCGCTGAGGGCAGAGGCAGTGCTGACAGCAGAATCCGATGCCCCCATGGTGCAGAGTCCTGAGGCGGGCACAGCGCCGTGCTCAACCTGGGCGCCGCAAACGGTGCCAAGGCAAGAAGAAGACAAAGACGGCGCCGAGAGACTCCACAGTGTCACTAGCAGTATCGGGCGCAGCGAACAGTTACCGACAACAGCCCACACGGTGCCAAGTGACAAACCAGTTACCGTTAGTAAGCTCCGTCCAGAGCCATGGCGCCACAAATGGCGCCCGAGGTCCACAACGGTGCCAACTGATGGCATCAAGATGGCGCCGACCCGGGCTTATGAACTGCGGCTGACACCGGGAAGCCTTCACCCCGGCGGGGCTTGCCTTGGCGGGCGCAAGGAGCGATGGGCCCACACTGTGGAAGGAGCCTCAGCAATGACCAGGCTACTAGAAGCTGAGGCTCCCTCCTCCTCCTCGGTCCATGTAGAACTGGGAGGGGACCCAGAGGAAAGGCCGAGATTACGTGGCTTGGCCCGACGAATGTGCACTCGACCCCTGAAAGTCGGCGGAGCTCACCCCACTTTCTATGCACGTTGTTCGATGACCCAGCGATCCATGGAGAAAAAGGCGTCACACGAATCCATGTTGTGAAGCGGGCCAAGACACGCAAGGCAACGGTCGTGCTGGTCGGTGACAGAAAATTGATAGCCGCAAGGGCACGGTCGCATGGGAGGCCGTCCCGTCTTCTAAGTCTTCTTGCCCTCTGACTGAAACATGACGTATGAGGAAAAAAACACCAAAAACAGACTCGACGTCGCCAAGAATAAAAATAAATGGAAAGATCTTACCAAGCGACGTCGAGTAAGGCAACTAGAACCAGCAGGAAAGGAGCCGACGGACTGCGGCACGGGAGGAATAATAGGCAGGACGAAACTGCGCAGGCGGTAGGCCTCAAGTTCTGCACAGCTTCCACATGAGGTGACCTCAATGGTGGGAGATGAAGAACTGGCAGGCAGGGGGAGTCGACAGCACCTAACGGCCAACCCGCGAGCACCACGCAATGCGTTGGCCTCGAGGGTGGCGCCCGATGGTGCATCGTCTACCACCAAAAAAAAAAAAGAGAGTTTCGGGTCATGACCTCCGGCCATGAACCCAAATGTGATGAATGGTGAAGACTGACACAGATAAGATCCACACCTGCATCGCCTCCCTGCACAGGGGTTACAATCGGGTGCCTCCCTGCCTGCTGATGTACCAGACCACAGACATATTGTTCGTCTGAACTAGCAGTGTTCTCATTGACAGGATGGTCTGGAATGCCTAAAGCATGTACAGCACAGCCCTCATCTCCAATATATTTATGTGGAGAGACATCTCCAGCTGAGACCACAATCCCTGTGTTCTGTGGTTCCCCAGGTGGGCTCCCAAACCCAGACCAGAAGAGTCTGTGGTGAGGGTCCATGATAGAGGGGGTGTCCTAAAAGGTAACCCCCGAGACAGATTCTGAGGATCCTGCTACCATACAAGGTCTTTTCTGAGTGCACTGGACACTAGAACGGGATGGTCTAGGTCGACCGTGCATTGATCCCATTGGACGCGGTGCCCATTGGGTGATCCTCATGTGTAATCTGGCCAAGAGAACCATGGAGATGGTTGCTGCCATGAGGCTAAGAGGGCCTAAGAATGCTCTGGCGGGAATATGCCTGGAGGAGAGGACTAAACTGACCTGCTCCTGTAGAGTGTCTGCTCTGTCTGAGGGCAGGCAGGCTCTGCACTGGACCGTGTCCAAGACTGCTCCAATGAATTGAAGCCTCTGGGAGGGGATCAGGGACAACCTGGGAAAGCTGACAGTAACCCCAGTTGGGGAAAAAAGGTTGAGTGTGAAGGAAGGAGATTCCTCTAGGTTGGCCCTGGATGGGGCCGCTAAGAGCCAGTCGTCCAGGTAAGGGAACACTGCGAAACCCCAACAGCATAAAGCCACTGCCACCACTGCTAGGCACTTGGTGAAGACCCTGGGTGCTGAGGAAAGGCCGAAGAGGAGGGCTGTAAATTGGAAGTGCTCCCCCATGAAAAGGAAATGCAGAACATGGCGGTGGCCCGGGAACACTGGAATATGTAGGTAGGCATCCTACATGTCCAGTGTGCAAAGCCAGTGGTCCTTCTGCAGAAGGGGCAGAAGACCCTGGTACAGTCAGCATGCAGAACCTTTTGTACACCACGAAAAGGTTGTTGGCTGCGGTCCAGGATGGGTCTGAGGTCACCCGTCTTTTTTGGAACCAGGAAGAAATGGGAGTAGAACCCTTTTCCTCTCTGGGATGGAGGGACTGGCTCTATGGCTGACTTCTGTCTTAGGGCCATAATTTCCTCCTCGACCAGTACAGCCTGGTTCAGAGAGCACTGGAAACGACCTGGAGGGGAGTTTGGAGGGAACTCCAGAAACTCTGTGGTGTGCCCTCTTGAAATAAGTTGCAGGACCCATGCATCTGAGGTGATGTCCTTCCACTCCTGCACGTGGAGGGTGAACCTTCCTCCCACTGGCTCCACATTGGGTGGAGCAGGGAGAGGGCTGGACGAGTCAGGAAGCTGAAGGGCAAGGGGGGGGAAGAGACCCTGCGGCTGCTCTCTGGGTTTTTGAGGCGGGGGAGAGGAGAAAGAGGACCCAGTAGGTTCCTTTTATTCTGGCGCCTGTTAAAGGGTTGTTTACCCTGCCTCTTGTTTTGGTGCCGAAAGGGCTGTTTCTTCTGAAAGCCTGTGCGATACATGGACTCGATGGATCTCAGGGCCTGGCCGCTGTCCTGGAGACTCAAATTATGTCCTTTGTGTCTCTCCCGAAGGGGACTGAACCTCTGAAGGGAGCATCCTGGATGGCCACCTGAACATCTGGGGAGAGTCCAGAAATGTGCAGCCAAGCATGTCTTCTGAGGGAGATAGCTGTGGTGGAGGAATGAGCCACCACGTCCACCGAATCATAAGTGGCTTTGAGTGCATGCCTGCACGAGATTTTGGACAGGCGCAAGTCTTTGGTTAGTTCCTCCTTAAGGTCCGAGGCCTCCATACATTGGATACGGGCCTCAAGACTTGCCATAGTTGCCTTTTGGAAAGAAATCATGTGCGACACATAGTTGAAGAAACGTAGAGGATGAATAAAGTTTCTTTCCAAATTGGTAGAGCTGCTGAGATTCTTTATCTGGTGGAGAGGTGCTCGCGTGTTTCGGCGTAGCTGAATGATCATGAGCAGCCACTAGGACTATAGATTCCACCTTGGGATGAGAGTCCAGAAAGGAAATACCCTCAGGTGCATAGTGTATCCAGAATGCCTTCTTTGGGATGGCCAGAATAGAGTGTGGCAGTTGCCAAATGGTAGCAGTGAGGTCCTCATGGGGGGCTGTCCAAGGGGGGGAGGGTCAGGGATAGGGGAAACAATCTCCAAGTCTAGGTGCACTGCTAGACGTTTCCTTTTTGTGTTTTGCTCCTCCACATTCCAGCCGTTGGTCTGTTGGATAATGTGGAGAAGCTCAGTAAAAGAGGGTTCCTCTGGAGGGGATTTGGATGATTCTTTGCCCTTGGCCACAGAGGATTGCTCACCAGATGAAACTTCTGAGGATTCCTCCTCAGAGTCTAAGGACTCTTCTCCCTCAGGGGTTCCAATTTCCTGCAGGGTGGCCTCCTGGGGGGTTACGCCAGAAATGTGCACCGTGGCAGATTGAAGAGAGCTGGCTGGTGACACGGAACGGAGGAGGGGAGAGACTACCGGGCCCGGCAGTTGTCCTTCCAAGTCATAGACCACCTGGGATCCGGCGTCCTTCCAACAGGACTGTATGAGAGTTTGAAAGTCCTGTTGAGGTGGAGGCGGAGGAGTAGCGGTGGGTGGAGGATGGTAAAAGGGTGCACCCAGCCCTGGATACTGAAGAGGAGGATACCCTTGATAATGGGGTAGCTAGGGGAATGATACCGAGGGTAGAAAATCTGGGGAAAAGAACCCATCATCAGACCCAATGGTAGATAAGCCGGCGTCTGGAACCCTGAGTAGGGATGATACCCTGGCGGATGACCCTGTTCTGTCGGGGGTCTTGAAGGACCTGGAAAGGTATCCTGCGTTGGGTTGGCCAACGTCAATGGGTCTGTCATTGGGCTGGGTGATGTCCAGAGATCTGGTGTCAGACCTGGCATAGCAATAGCCTGCATTGGGGGCAAACGTAAGGGTCCTAATGGAGGGAGGTTAAATAGTGTCTGGCAGTGCCCCATGTGTAAGAGAGGGGGCATCCAGTGGAAGAGGCCCTGATGGTGGAGCTGTAGGTATGTGCGATGGAGGACAGAGGAGACCAGGAGCCCTCGTAAAAATCAGGTCTGGTGTCAGTATCCCTGGTAGGGACCTGGGGCACAACCGCTGGAGTGGGAGAGAAGATCATCACATCCAGGGGCCTCTTCCTCCTCTGCCCTAGATGTGACATCTGGGTAGGAGGGTCCACCGGGGGTAGGGTGGGGAGGAAGGCTTCCAGGAGACACCTGGAAGGAGGGCTGACCAAGGGAGGTCAGCAGGCTCGACCGGACGTTGGGTAAAGTGGCGTCAGCCCCCGACGGGTGACCTACGTCTGGGCGGTCATCCAAAACTTGAGTGACCGACATATCAGATGATAGAGGGACTGGGCGGAGGAGGGGAGGACCCTCGATTGACTTACCGCTATGTGTCGTGCAGATCCCTGCCTGATCTTTGGGATCTGGCTTACTGACTACAAGGCAAGCCCCGGAGGAGCTGCGGTCTGAATTAGCGGTAGAAACTGGGCGTTCGCAGGAGGAGCCGGCGGACAACTTACTGGTGGAGATAGGCTGGAAAGAAGCAGAAGAATCTGGAGAAGGCCTGGACATGACCTGGACAACCACAATGGCAGACGGCAGGGGAACAGCCTTGCTGGTCGAAGGCTTGCTGGAGGAAACTTGGTCCAGGTCCTCTGTGCGCTCCTGTTCCCTGTGTTTCTCTTTGTTCTTTTCTTTTCTGTTTGGACTCTGAAGAAAGGGAAGAAATGGTATACCTCAATTTCTGCATCTTCTTTTTTCAAGAGTGGCCATTCTGGACTTCAGTAAATGGGCCTCCAAAGCCTGCTGTCTGCGTTCATGTGTGGCCTAATTGAGGGTCTTGCAATCAGGGCAGGGCAGTGTTGTGGTTTGGGCTTAGGCAGAAGAGGCAGCGACAATGATCGTCCTGAGAGATCTGCGCACCGCACTACTCGCACTTCTTCTTGGTCTTAGAAGTTGGAGATGGAGAAGACATAAAAGAATTGAACAGACTGAAAACTTCAGAAAATAAGGTACAACATGGTGATCGACTGAGCTACATTTACTGTGAAGTTCTTGTGCGGGTCGATGGCGGGAAAGAACTGGAAGGCGGGTGCGGGGACCACCCACTATATAGGGTCGCACTATCTGTCACATAACATCGGGTGAGCGGTCCCCTGCCAGCAAAAGTTTGTTGTGCGGTCCTGACACCAGGGGGCGCAGTTCTACATGTTATGACCTACTGCAGGAACCCTCTCGAAGTAAGATCTGTCCTTGACTGTAGTGAGTTACTGAACAGCCTGCTAGGGATTCAGCCAGTTCCAATGCTAGTTCCCTGAGCAACCTCAGGTACAATCCATCCAGCCATGAAGCCTTATCTACTTTCAGGGCTGTATGCCCCTTTCTAACCCTTTCCCATGTGATCACCATCTACCCCATTTCTGAGATCCAACTTACAGCAGCCTTTATGCCACTTTCTGGCAAGGACTAGCTATCCTCCACAGTAAATACAGAGCAGAAGTAGTCAAGACCTACCTATGTAAAGTTCTAGGAGGAACTAGGACAAGCAGTGATTCCCTCGACCTAAAACTTCTTATCCTAACTCTAGATGAAGTCCTATCCTCCCCTTCACCAAGCTTCTCAATCGCTCCCTCATACTTTCACAATTCCTCCAGCTCTGGAAATCTGCTCTGGTTACACCAGTTTTTAAGAGTGGGGACAGATTACTACCTGGGAATTATAGGCCAATATCTATTCTTCCCCCGCTGTTCAAAGCACTTGAAAGTATTGTTGCTGACCAGTTTGTGACATACCTGGAAAAATACAACCTACAATGTGTCCAGCAACATGGTTTTTGGAAAGGGCACAGCACATCTACAGCCCTACTGGAATTCACAGGTTTCATTCACCATACTCTTGATCAGTGTCAACTTGTTGATGCAACCTTTATTTGACATGGTCAATCACCATTTGCTGATACATCAATTTGCTGGGCTTGGTATAACTTCAGAAACCCTAAAGTGGTTCATCAGCTATCTAGCAAACTGCACACAGCAGGTGAGAATAGGGTCTGCCCTTTCTGCTAAACTGCCTGTCTACTCTGGGGTTCCTCAAGGATCGATACTGGGACCCCTTCTATTTTGCACTTTCCTCAATAATCTTCCGGCATCCTGTTCTGAACCAGTACTCCTCTATGCGGATGATGCGGTCATTTTCTCAAAGACTGCTGACCCTTCCCTCCTTCAGGCCCAACTTCAGAAAAGTTTTACTGAAGCCGAGTCCTGGTTCATCTCTCATAAGTTGGTGCTTAACTGCAAAAAACTAAGGTCATGCTCTTCCATGGTACCCACAGCAAGCACAAAGCAAAACAATTGGTGATTAAAAACAGTGCGGGTGTTATCCTTGATCAGACTCAATCTTTCAAAATACCTAGGAGTTACTCTGGACAGTATGCTCTCCTACTCCAACCATGTTGAGAATAGTGCCAAGGTAGTTAACATTCACCTAGGCCTTCTACACAGGCATAAACACTGCCTTACTACTGAAACCCTCGGATTGGCTAGCCAAAGTTCAATTGTGTCTATTATTGACTATGGTTTGGTCATTTATGGTTCCACCACAGACACAACCCTGCATTGGCTCACCACAGCTCTGAATAAGGCATGTCGTCTACTAACTGGTGCAGCGTATCGTACTCACACTTGTGACCTTTATGAACAAGCAAATTGGCTTCAACTCCAGGCTCACACTGAATATCAAGCTTGCCTTCTGGCTTAGAAGGCAGATCTTGGTCTCCTACTACCAGGTTCCCTTCAGCTTTTCACTCCCTTCCGGGGCACTCTGAGCACACAAAGTTCTGTGAGCCAAACTTTTACTGTCCCTCACTGTCAAACCTCGCTCCGACAGCGATCTATTGTAGTTAGAGCTGCTAATTTATTTAATTCCCTTCCTCCTGAGACTGCGACGACTGTAACCTTGGGACCATTTAAGTGGAAGCTGCATCAATTCCTAGTTTCCAGAGCATCTTATGACTGCTATGCCTAATCTCTGCTGACAGCTAAATGCACTGGGACCTCCCTCTTTTACCATTGGCCCCTGTATAGTCCTATGCTGTTGCTGTGCTATTCCACTCACAGCACTTCCTCCCTTATCCCTTTTCCATTCCTGCCCTCTTTTCATCCTACCTCATCCCCCCTTCCTTTACACCTCCATTCCCACTTCCACCCTCTCCGTTTCATCTAGTTCTCTCCCTCTACCCCCCGCCCCGTGGGTCTTTCCTGTTCAAGCTTCATTGTGGAATCTCCCTCCTTGCTCTTATTTTGCTCCTTCCAGCCCCTGTACTTTCTCTCCTTGTAAGCCCTTTCACCCCTCTTCAGACAAGGCCACTGACTGCACTTGACACAATATTTATGTTGTGACATTGTTATTCTGTTTATGTAATTACTTTCCTCATGTTGTACATCTTACTGAAACCATTTTCATGAAACCATTAATTTGCTATTTTTGTGACTTGACGTGGAACCTCTGTAAAAGAGCCCTTGGCTCAAAGGTTTTTCCGATTTGTTAAATAAATAGGCACAGCTACCTTCTGTTCATCCTCCTCAATTACCCTGCCCCCTTCTGCTGACTTGAAAGTTGCCCTCTCATCTTCCTTTTTCCCCCCTTATGTATCTAAAGAAAAACTGTTTTCCTCCTCTCTTGACTCCCTCTGCAATACACAGCTCAGTGTCTGCTTTGCATCCCTGTCTTCTTGGCTTCCCTCAGCTTTGCTTGGTATTCACTCCACTCCTCATCTCCGTTTCTCTCTGTATCTAAGGACATTTATTTGTCCTTCATTGCCTCCCTGACTACAATTTTTAGAGAACCAAACTGGTCCCTTGTGCCTTTTACTCTTGGTAACCGTTCTCAACCACAACTTAGCTGCATTTGAAAATGGCCCCTTTAATTACTCCCCCTCTCCTCTCTTCTACCCCCAAAATTTGACCTGTTCCAACTAACTTATTCTGGATTTATTTCCTCATTTTGTCAAAATCTGCTTGTCTGAAATCCACCTCAGCCTTTGATGAGAGAATACTGGTATCGGGTGCAAGGTCAAATTATATGGTGTAACAGTCACTGGACACCAGTGGCTCCCCAACTTGCACTCCATTCTGATTTTTCAGTCATATACTGTATCAGTTTCTTGCCATTAGATATGTGCGACTATGTAAAACACATTCTATTTCCTTGTCTCCCCCTCCCATCTTTTATACCTTTGGTTTTCCTTTTATTTCCATCGGTCAAACCTGTTCTTGTTATATCTCCTCATCGAAAGTGGTCTAAGCACTCGTTGTCACCTTATGAGCTGATGTTACTGGCATTAGAGATAGTTTCGAGAGGCAGCTTTCATGACCTCAGAGGTCCTCTTTCCTAGCCAGCTGTTCAGTTAGGTAAATTACTGTATTATTAGATGAGTTGACATTTGTGGCAACAACTGCCATCACACTTAAAATACTGGTGGTTTTTATTATTGGGTCTCTGCAGTTTACTTCATCTCCTTCTTTGATTACTAAGGTTTTGCAAGGACTTTCTGATGGCTGGGTTTCCTTTGTGGCTTCCTTCTGTTTGGCACCATTTGCTACAGGAGTAGAACAATTGGTGGTTATTAGCGGTGTAGCAGATGTTACAGATTTAGCCTGGCTGGGTTTTAGAGCGTTATTGAAGGTAGGGTTATTTGTTTTGGTAAAAAAATTGAAAAACAAAGTCAAAGACACTGACAGGATCAGTGAAGAAAGGAAAATTACGTACCTACCATAATTCTTGATCTTCTCTTGTATCTTCACCATTCATTACTTCCTGGGTGTAAGCCGGAGGCCTTTCCACTCCACGAACTTTTTTTTTAAAGTTTGCCTAACGGCACCGCCCTTGAGAGTGACGTCATGCGTCATGCGCGAGGGGCGGCCGTTAGTAGCGACCGACTCCTCCTCCAACTCAGTTCTGTGAGCCGGAGAGGCAAAAGTGAAAGCAGAGAATATAGATAGCGAGGCAAGAAGCCGAGGGATAGCAAAACAAGGAAGAATGAACTGAAAAGGAATAAGCCGATGGAGGAAGGACAGAGGAGATAAGAGTATCCTAGCCTAGGTACTGTAGGGCCTCCTTACCTGGGCGATTCTAGGAGGAGAGATAAGTAAGGAAATGAGAAATTAGAAGAAGAAGAAGAAAGAGAGAGATGGGATGTTGAAGAGACCAGAATGCCATGAGCATCGTTAGCTTACAGCTGAAGGCTCGACTAAGGGGAAGCAAGAATCCCCGGAGATAGAGCTGAAGAGAAGGTTCACCAAACCCGCTAGACAGACTCAGGATGGCATAGTCCTCATCCTCAACATGCCATTGTTCTTGATACCCACTTCGGGCTTCTGGCCGCGGAAGGCCTTTAACTGGAGGACACCCGAGGAGGGAAGAATAAAACCCCGGCAGCATGAGAGCGCTGCTCAGGGGTTTAGAAATGGAGAATGTAAGCCTTTCAGGCGTTTTAAGATAGAAAAGGGACTCAGACTGACTGGCCAAGGCAGGCCAAGGCTTAGGCTGGCTGGGATTGGATATGGTCAGCACTGCTCTTCTGTAAAAATTGTCCAGGAGGACACTTAAAGGGAGAAACCAATATGCAAACTAGCGAGAAGGATAGCCTACCTTCTCATTTCTCTTCTAGTTTGTTTTTCCCTTTTTTTTTTTTTACAGATAAAATTTTTTAGACTAGATGCATGACCCCAATACCAAGATGCCTATAGCAGTCGAAGAGAGTTCCCTCAGCATTTTCCCTTTTTTTTTTTTGCAAAAAGAAAAAAAGGAATAAGACGTGCCCGTTCCTCTGCTCTGCAAGGCAAGAATAGGGAAGGGGGGGGTGATTTTGATTTCAGGGCAACTATCTGGAACACGGGATTGCAGGATCGAAACTGAATAGCCTGAGCCAGGCCAAAACACCAGAGGTATCTCACCAGAAGAATGGCAAGAGATAGTTGTGCAGTCTGATCATCAATGCAATCCACGAGATGGCCCATGAATCTTAGAGTAAGTAATTTTTCTGGAAAATTAGAGCCCCCAGAAGATTTTTTTTTTGGAAAAATTAAAATTTTCCTATATTTTAAGAAAAAATTTATTTATTTTTTGGCAGAGAGGAAGGAGGCGGGAGGTGGAGAAACCACAGGAAGAGGCCACTGAGGGGATGGTGGGCGGGTGTAAGTAATGAATGGTGAAGATACAAGAAGATCAAGAATCACGGTAGGTCGTAATTTTCTTATCTTCCTTGTCAATCTTCTGAATTCATTACTTCCTAGTGATATAGCTCTCCCCCTGGAGGGAAGAGGCCATACCCTGAGGGAACAAGACCCCAGCCTTCTGTTGGTGAGAAACAGAAGGAGAAGACCCTAGGCTTATTCAGAAAGCCTAAGTGGGAGAAGAGCTAGAGGTGCCTCCTGAGGCAGGAGACGGATGGAGCCCTGTAAAGTCTCCTAGCTCTGGATGAGAAAGACGGGTCCCCGAAGGCGGAGCGCATCACCCTATGCCGGGCCAGGGGTGACAACCTGGAAAGACGAAGCCATGCCGTCCGCCTGATGCAGATCGCTGTCCCTGCAAGCCTGGAAGCCACCTCATTGGCGTCATAAGATGCCCTTGCTTGGTGTCTTGCCAGCTCCAGGCCTACCGCGGAGAGGGCAACGGCTTGTCTGGTTTGCTCTGTGTCAGGCATAGATGCCAACAGCTGGGACATCATCGACCACAGATGCCGGTTGTAGGCAGCGTGGTGAGCCTGATGTGATGCAATACATGCACTCGCAGGAGAAGAAGAGAACACTCTTCGCCCCCAACGGTCGAACTGGAGAGTCCGAATCCGGTGGGCGGTCGTGCGCCAGGCAACGGCGCCCAGGAGTATCCAGGTATACCAAACCTGAGGACGGGTTGGGAAGGGAACCTAGAGACTCAGAGGGGGCACAATACCTATGCTGGCAGTCCGCCGGGGCTGGGGAAGAAGCGGCAGGGAACTGCCAGGACCGGATAGACGCCTCCTGGAAGGGGATAGGCCAGGAAGGTACCACCAGATGCTGGGCACTGAATTCACCAAGGAATTCACGCGTCTCCCGTTCGGTATTGTCTCTCCGAACGTAGGAAATCCGGAGATCCCTCACCATCCTCGAGAGGAAACGCTGATATTCTGTGAAATCAGCATCGGAGGACAGATGAGCAGGGGGTTCCTCTCCCTCAGAGGAGGGAGACGAGGATGATGGGGAACTGGAATGTCCAGAGGATTCCTGCGGCGGTGGGGAGAGTCGAAAGACCCGCTCATGCATGTATCTAACATATGAGGGGAAGGCCGCCGTGCAGAACCTCTGAACTGCTCCCAGGATAACGGACCCGTAGGACCGACATGGCCTGGGAGCGGGGGTGGTGAAAGCAGAGAGATGGGAGAGGGGCACCTCCGAGGAGGCAACTGCTCTCTGCGAGGGCTCTGGAATCCGGGGAAAGGAGCCCTAGTAGGAGGGATCCCGGATATCAAACCAGGCTGCAGAACGGAACTCTGGGGAAGTGGAGCCTGGAAGAGCCCTGGGGGAGAAACTCCCCTGTGACGACGCCGGGACTGCATGGATCCAGAAGGGCAGTCCGCACAAACACCGCCAGAGGACACCCTAGAACCCTGGGGAGGGGTGGGGCTCTGCACTACGGCTCCTGGCCACCCCCCCTGAGGTGGCCAAAAAGACCGGGCAGCAGGCGCCTGCCCTCAACCCTCGGATTCCGGAGGGCCTCCTCCTCGACTGCAATGTCCCCTGTCCCTAGAGGCAGGCAGCAGCACCCGGGGGTAGCTGTCACCGGGCCTCAGAGGGAGCCTCCCTCCGTCACCCCACGCCTGCCCCCGGACCTCGGCCACCCCCAGCCGAGGAACCCTTCAGGAGACGACGGCAAGGGGACAGGAGGGGCCAGCCGCGCCGCCTGGTACCCCTAGCCACTGAGGACCCAGATTCCGAAGAATGGGGTGCCAGGATGGGTCCACATCTGAGTCATCGCCTCCGAGGAGGACGCAGACCAGAAGGACCTCGATGCTAGCCACCCCAGGGGTCCCCGAAGCCCACAGGGCAAGAACTGACCCGGTACCAAGTGCTGGCGGCGCTTGCTACGCCCGGCCACAGCAGGAGGGCCTAACCCCACCCCAATGGCTCCGGCAGGTCCCGGTACCGCCGGGGGGAAGGCAGCCAGCGCCCGCCCGACCGGAAGCCGGCGACCATCGGCAACACCCGCCATGTCATCTCACTTGCTGACAGCGCCCGAGGCCATAGCGCGCGCTCCGATCACAGCGCGCGGCAGCGCCCGGGATCCGCAGCGCCGTGGCGGCGTCGAGTCCACCGAGCGGGCCCAGCCAAGGGCCTCGGCACGGGGAGCCTGCACCTCAAGAGGTGACTGCCGAGGCGGTGTCAGCGCTGCGGCCCGGGAGGAGCTCCGACGCCCCCAACACTGAAGGGCCTCTCCCTCGGCAAGATAGGATGAGAGACCCCCTCCTCCTCGGACCGTATAGGCCCGGGAGGGGACCTGGGGAAAGGCCTAGAGATCTCGCCCGAGATTCCCGCGAGCGACGCCATCCCCGGAAAGTCGGCGGGGCCTTGCCAAGCTTGAACACGCGGACTTCGAGGACGCGACAGTCCATCGAGAAACAGGCGTTGCACGAATCCATATCATGGTTGGGTCCCAGGCAACGAAGACAAACGTCATGCTGGTCCGAGACGGAGAAATGCCAGCCACAGGAGCACCGACGCATAGGGGCGCGGCCCGTCTTCGACGAACGCTTAGCTCCAGAACCGGACATAACGCGAAAATAACGAGATCAAAACACAGTAGGAAATACACCCGGCGCCGAAAGAAAGAATAAGAACAGTCTTACCGTATCGGCGTCGAGTGTCAGGAAAAACGGGAGTCGGTAACTACTACGCAGATAAGTACTGGAGGCGCACAGGGACAGGTGCTGCCTCGACAGCGGAGAAACAGAACTGAGTTGGAGGAGGAGGACGTCGCTACTAACGGCCGCCTCGCGCATGAGCGTCACTCGAGGGCGGTGCCGTTAGGCAAACTTTAAAAAAAAAAAAAGCTCCCGTGGCGGGTGCGCGCCTCCGGCTTACACCCAGGAAGTAATGAATGATGAAGATTGACAAGGGAAGATCTTTTCTTTGCCACTGTAGAAAAAGCATAGCTTGGCAAGCGGAAGGAGAGCCCAGTTCACATTGTTTTCTCATAGTACAGCAGCAATTACAGAGACTGCTTTTTGTTCAGCAGGAGTATTCTAAGCTGAAGTCTTGGATACACTTTCAAGACAATTTCCATAAAATAAGTTATTTGTGAATTAATTTATGTGGCTTCACCTACACAAATGGATAAGCTGAACTATTCTGTAAGCATCTGGTTTGTGCCCCACGATGGGCTCAATCCAGGTTTATGCTTTCCTGTGAAAATTTTAGGCCTATGGCCTCAGTTAGTAATTCCTCAAAGAAAGGTCTGGGGCCCACTTTCCTTCTGCACCCTTGGATATTCTGGCTAGCTTTATATTTCCTCTGCTGGATCGGTCTTCTTGAGCCTCATCAGAACTTTCAGCTAGGATACATGCTGAACAACTGTTTTTTGTGTGGGAGCCCAGAGACAGTAGAAAACAGGAAGTTGTTATCCCTCTGTACAGACAGTTGGTGAAACCCCATCTGGAGTACTGCTTGCAGTTCTGGAGACCCCATTACCGCAAGGACACAGATGGGATGGAAGCAGTCAAGAGGAGGACAACTAGAATAGTGCAGGGTCTGCATCAGAAGCCATATGAAGACAAACTAAAGGAGCTTAATGTGTATACACTCGAGGAAGTGGGGGGGGAGACATGACAGAAAATGAAAATTACATACCTACTGTAATTTTTGATCTCTTATATTTTCACCATTCATTACTGATGGGTGTAAACCGGAGGCGCGCACCCGCAACGGGAGTTGTTTTTTTTTGTTTTTTTTTTTAGAGGAGTCGGCGCCATCGAGAGTGACGCACTGTGTGATGTGTGAGGGGAGGCCATTAGGCGCCGCAGACTCCTCCTCTATCCAAGTTCTGTGAGCCGAAGAGGAGAAATAAGGATAAGAAAAAGAGAGCGAGACGAGAGCAGAGGGATAGAAAAAAGGAAAGGATATAAACTGAAAAAGGCATAAGTCGGAAGAGGACAGAAAAAAAAGAAAATGCTTATCCTAAGGGACTGCAGGGCCTCACTTTTGGGACGGCTCCAAGGGAGGAACAGATGAAGAAAAGGAGAAGAAGAAGAAGAGAGGGAAGAGAACAAGGGATGTTGGGAAGGGGAGAACACTGCCCACCGATATATCGGTTTAAGGCTTATAAGTTCAGAACCAAAACAAGGAAGCAAGGATCCCACTTGATAGGACTGAAAAGGAGGTTCAACTGAACTGCTTGCACAGATTGGATACAAAGGGCAGATTCTCTATCTTCCAGTCATCCCAACCCCTTAAACTCTAGCTGAGAGCTCACAGACTGCCGAGGCAGAAATTCTGTTCTAGAAAGAGAGCGCCCAACTAGAGAGAGGAAGAGGTCCTCTAGCACTTTAAGTTCTAACACAGATGTGTGTGAGGAGGGGGCAAGCTCTACAGAGGGCACCCCTTTACAAAAAGGATAGAATGGGAACTCAATCGGACTCCCTGAAGGCAAGGCAATACTATCAGCTCAAGGTAACTGAAGTGCCAGGAAAGCACCAACCAGAAGAAACTGATACAAGTAAGCATTAATCCCCTCTGAAGGTGGCATCTAATGGGGAGTTAATGCATGGTTGGAACCGTTGTGGCCCGAGGCCGAGTGCGTACAACGGTCCAACCATATTATTCCCCATGAGCTACCAGAAGAGATATCTGCACTGTAACAGATCTGCACATGGGTTTGATGTGACACGTGTTTTAGTGCTGTGATAGATCACACAATCACAGTACTGAAGTTATACAGTTCAGTTTGCTATTACTTTGCAGCATTTCTGCAAAGCTCTCTTACATACATATATGTTGTTTTTCTACTATTGCACATTGCTACACTACTGTGTTGCTTAACGATTGGTATACATTTTTTGAGGTTTCTGACGGCTGTTCGTTTGTTATGCTTGTTAGGAGGACCCCGATTTCATGCTTTTACTGCTTCACTATCAGCCTCTGAGTCTCATTTGCATACAGCTTTTAGCAGTCTGTACCCGTTTCTTAGATTGTTTGCCTCGCACGGTTGTCTTTGCGCTGCTCACTCCATTAATGCACTCACATATCCCCAGTGTCTTTCCTGTTTCCTCTATCGATTCTCCTATATAACTGAAGTTTAGTGTCCCATAGACGATAACCGTCTAGAAATTAAATGTCCTTCCGGTTCCTCATTGTGTGCCCGTCTGTTCCCTTGCATTGCATCCTGTGTGCCTCACTGCATCTGTGACAGTTTGCTGACAGGCACTTCTACCCAGTCGTTGTCATTCCCACATTTGTCTTCTTCCCATACTTCTATTTCTCTCCTTCGAGATAAGGTTACCGTTCCTGAGCTTTTGTCCATTTCTACCTGTTTGTGTTTCCCTCCAACAACCTTTTTTTTCCTGAGCCTCTGTCATACTTGTCCTACTGACCGTGTAAACTACCTTCTTGCTCTTGTTAAACCTGATTTCTACGGTTCTTAACCTTTCGCTTTACCCAACACTGCTCCATTTTAGCCTGTGGCTGCTTGCTGTACTTCACAAGCAACATGGCATTATCGTGCCATAATGCCGTGTTGCTCTTGTGCCACCTGATGTGTTTTGACCAATTGCTTTCCTACTTTGACGTACTGTTCATTTTGCCATGCTACAAAAGAAGATTAAGACCTGCCAGAGGGACCAGGACAAAAAGGACAGAGCCATAGAGGGATGGTCCTTTAACTGTGAATTGAACAACATGGTTAAGAAAACCAAGAGGTCACCCCTAAGGGCAATCAGAAAGAGTTCCCTCAGGATAGAATAAATTCCACTCGTTCCCCCTTTACCTAGAGGAAACAGGATCCATTCAGAAAAGAACGGAAAAATCAAGATAGGGTTTTTTTTTTTGGCCTAAAGGCCAACGAAGAAGGAGGAGGAATGAGCACCCCAAAGAAGGAGGCCCGTGAGGGGAAGGTGGATGGGAATCAGTAATGAATGGTCAAGATACAAGAGAAGATCAAGACTTACAGTAGGTACATAATTTTCATATCTTCCCTTGTCAATCTTCATCATTCATTTCTGCTGGGTGAGTACCAAATCCCCCCCGAAGGGGGTGTGGATAGATCCTGAGGGAACAGATCCCTGAGCCTCCTACTGGTGAGAAGTAGGAAGGGGGAGCCCCTAACCAACAGACTAGGAAGTCTAAGGTGGGTGAGGAGGAGGAGGTGTCCCCCGTGGGCTGGGGAAGGGAGGTTGCCCCTGAAGAAACCTCCTCGCCCTGCAGGAAAAGGCGAGGTCCCCTGGAGAGCCAGAGTTAGCCACTCCCTCACATAATGGGTGACAGTCTGGAGGGCAAGCCATGCCCTCCGCCAATGTAGACGCTGTCCCTACTAGTCTGCACGCCCCCTTGGCATCAGAGGGATGCTCGCCATGGATGCCTTGCAAGCTCCAGACCCCCCATGCAGAGAGGGCAATGGCTTGTCTAGACTGCTCTGAGTCAGGCAAAGATGCTAAGACCTGAGCCAGCATCAAACACAGATGCCTGTTGTAAGCAGTGTGGTGAGCCTGATGAGATGAGATGGGATACATAATGCACGACCGGAAGAGAAAACCCTTCGTCCCCACCGGTCGAATTCAGCAGAATCCGAATCTGGAGGCCTGTCGTGCACCAGGCGCCGAGGCCCGGAAGGAATGTCTAGAGACGTCAAACCAGAAGGCGGGTGAGGCAGAGAACCTAGAGACTCGAGGGGGACACAATACCATCTCCTGCAGTCTCCCAGGGCTGGAAAAGGAGTGGCTGGAGACTGCCAGGTGCGGATAGATGCCTCCTGGAAGGGATCAGCCAGGAAGGAACCACCAGAAGGAAAGCACATGTCTGCCGTTCGGTATTGTCCCTACGGATGTAGGAGATATGAAGCTCCAAAGCCATCCTCGAAAGGAAACGCTGATAGTCAGTGAAATCAGCGTCATAGCAAAGGTGAACAGAAGGTTCCTCTTCCTCAGAGGAGAAAGACGAGGAGGAAGTGGAGCTTGAATGCTCAGAAGACTCCTGCGGCTGGAGGGACGGGCGAAAAACCTGTTCATCCATGACCCTGACATAGGACGGGAAGGCCGCCGCAGTAGCTCTGAACGTCTCCCAAGTTAATGGCCCAGCGGGCCCTAGATGGCCTGGGAGCGAGGGAGGTAGTTGCAGAGGGATGAGCGAGGGGCACCTACTAGCACATGCCTGACCTCTGCCAGGGCTCTGGGATCCAGGTAGCGATGCCGCCAAGACTGGGGACCCTGAGACCATGCCGGGTTGCGTAGTAGAGAGGGAAAGAGGCAACTCCAGGAAGAGCCCTGAAGGGGAATCTCCCCTGTGACGCACCTGGGACTGCATGAATCCAGAAGGGCAACCCTCAGAACCTCCACCAGAAGGCGCTGTAAAGACCTGAAGAGAAAGGCGAGGATCAGTGCTGCGACTCCTCCCCACACCCCGCAGGGTGGTGGGGGATCGTCGCCGCTCCTGACCTCTACCCCTCAATCCTTCGGACTCCGAAGCAGCCCTCTTCTTCATAACCAGTGGTGGAGGTCCCTGCTGAGCGAGACCCCAAAGGGAACTCACAGAGGCAGAGCCC
Source organism: Neoceratodus forsteri (assembly GCA_016271365.2). Lineage (NCBI taxonomy): Eukaryota > Metazoa > Chordata > Ceratodontiformes > Ceratodontidae > Neoceratodus > Neoceratodus forsteri. The sequence continues at coordinate 1,055,942,464 of CM057453.1, read as the reverse complement.
TATCTCCTCAGCTGAAGGACCCCAGCAGCACCGGGGACGGTAGCTGCCTGGGACCTACGAGAAGAGGGCATCCTCTCCGGAACTCCAGAAGAGTCCACCGCAGAAGACTCTAAGTCACCCCTAACCATGGAATCATCCGGGTTAACCAACTCCAGGGACTCGGGAAGAGGAACACTGGAACGTCTAGCCCTGCGGCCTACAGGAGGCTCAGAGTCAGAAGACTCCAGTTGCTGGTCTGGGTCCTCCCCTGAATCGTCCTCCTCCGAGCAGGGGATGACAAGGGAAGACTCCATTGCAACAACCGCAGGAACCTCCCCAGAGGTGGCACCAGGCCTGGTACCGCCGAGGGCCGCGACGCCAATGACACCAGCGGAGTCAGCCGCACCTCCGTCGGCACCAGGAACCTGGGCAGTACCGTGAACAGCATTACCCGAGTCCCCGGCGCCGCGAACGGTGCAGAGACCCAGAGCGGCACCGCCAACGGCCTCGCCCAAGTCATCGGCACCGTGTGCTGCGCCAGACTCCATGGCAACAAGGGCAGACGAGAACAAGGGTCCACCAGAGCTGGGCCCCGCAACCAGGGGCCATGACACTGGGGGAGGCTGCACCTCCACGGAGGTGACTGCTGGGATGGTGCCAACGGCATGACCCCGGAAAGGTATCACACCGTTCCTCCTGCGCCAAAGAAGAAACCTCCTCCTCGGCAAAGCCGGAGGTGAAGGAGGTTCCCTCCGCGCCGGGCCGTATAGACCTAGGATGGGACCCAGAAGAAGGGTCAAGAGATCTGGCCTGGGAGGCCCATGGGCGACGTCGTCCTCCGAAAGTCGTCGGAGCTCTTCCAACTTTAAACGCATGGACTTCTAACACATGGCGATCCATGGAGAAGCAGGCGTCGCAATGATCCATATCATGGTAGGGTCCCAGGCACGGAAGACAAACATCATGATGGTCCGTGACAGAAAATTGCTGGCCACAAGGGCACCGACGCATCAAGGCATGGCCTGCCTTAGACTTGCGTTTGGCCCCGGAACCTGACGTTATGTGAAACAATTAAGGAAAAAACAGTACAGTTTTCAGTGTCGTCAAAATATAATAGAAACAGACCGGTCTTACCGGTCGATGACATCGAGAAAAAAACGGGATGAAGGAGCTTGGCGACTTCGAGAGAAATGCGGCCTATGACGCAGTACTGTAAATGACTCTGCGCAGCAGGTGCAGCCTCGACAGCGGGAGAAACAGAACTGGGATGGAGGAGGAGTCTGCGGCGCCTAATGGCCGCCCCTCGCGCATCACGCAGTGCGTCACTCTCGGAGGCGGCGACATCAGCACCGACTCCTCTAAAAAATTAAAAAAAAGAAAAAAAAAACACCCGTGGTGGGTGCACACCTCCGCCTTACACCCAGCAGTAATGAATGGTGAAGACTGACAAGGGAAGATAGAAAATGACGTACCTACCATAATTCTTGATGTTCTCTTGTCTTCACCATTCATTACTACTAATATCTTTCAGTCTTGCCTATAAAGACTTTATGAGCGGTCGGTGCCGTGGCACCGCCCAGAGTGGCTGGCCTTTCACGTGAAACCACGCGAGTTGGCCATTAGTAGCGCGTGAACTCCTCCTCCATCCCAGTTCTGTTGGTCCGGAGGGGCCGAAAATTAGGTTCAGAGAAAGAGGGTGAGGCAAGAGAGCCGAAGGATAGAAAAAAGGAAAAGATATAAACTGAAAAAGGTATAAGCCGATTAGAGGACAGGAGAAGTGAACCCTACCCTAAGTGGCCATAGGGCCTCAATCCTTGGGCAGTCTCAGGGAAAGGAAGAGGCAAAAGATAGAAGGAAGAACGATAGAAGAGATGGAAGTAAGGGATGGGGGGGGGGAGGGCTGACTGTCACGATAAATTGGAAGACCACTTGCTTGAGAGTTTCAAAACCCTTGCAGGGTTGAAGACAAGGGAGCAAGGATCCCGCCAGTTAAGAGGTTATTGAACCAAGGTCTGAAGGGGATTAACGATTTTATCAGACTTGGCGAAGGCAGACCGTTCCTCACACCCTTTATCCGTGAAGGTGAAGAAAATCTGAAAGCCTAAATCTCAAAGATTGTCTCTCAGAGGGCAATCAGACCTGCTCCGAAGAGAAGTGAGACCTGACTTAGGTATGTGGAAAGAAATCTGGTAGATGTTTTCCAACGGGAGTACTGGTGCAGTCCCCTCTTCAGGAGAAGAGAACCATGGGACATCCATGCCATAAGAAAGGGAGAGGGAAGAAATTCCCACGGACTCTCTTATGACTGCACTGAAGTAAATGACAACCAGAGGGTGACATAAGCCAGAGAAGTATTCAAGCCCCAAGCGAGGCACACCCTAACGTATCATAAAGAGAATCCGAGGGAGTTCCCTCAAAGGCTAGGGTGAAGTCCCTACTCGCCGTCCTCCAGGTTGAATGCTCTGTGACTTTAGAGAAGGAACAGAGAGCCCTGAGGTATGAGGGGGACTCGACCCCCAACTGGCCTCTAGGAGGGGGAAAGCGAGCAGGGTGGCGGAGATGCCTAAGAACTGAGACCCATGAGGGGATGGAGGGTGGGAATCAGTAATGAATGGTGAAGATACAAGAGAAGATCAAGAATTACAGTAGGTACGTAATTTTCATATCTTCCCATGTCAATCTTCACCATTCAATACTGCTGGGTGAGTACCAAGCCCCCCGGTGGGGACCTGGCTCAGCCCTGAGGGAACAGATCCCTCAGTCTCCTCATGGGGGACAGCCAAGGAGAGGGAGCCCTAGAGCCGTTAGTAGACCTGCAAGACCTAAGGCTGGTCAGAGGTGTCCCCGTGGCTGGGGGGATGGGAGGCACCCTGAAGATTCTCCTCGCCCTGTGAGAAAAGAGACAGGTCCTCAGAAGGCAGAGGAGATCACCCTATGCCGGGCAACGGGTGACAACCTGGACAGGCAAAACCATGCCATCTGCCTGTTGCATATTGCTGACCCTGCCAGTCCGGAGGCCACCTCATTGGCGTCATAAGATGCCCTTGCTTGGTGCCTCGCAAGCTCCAGACCCTGTGCAGAGAGGGCAATGGCTTACTTAGATTCCTCTGAATCAGGAAGAGATGCTAGAACCTGCGCCAGCACTGACCACAGGTGCCTGTCGTAGGCAGTGCAGTGTGCCTGATGTGAGCTGATGCAAAGCAGCACACAAGCTGAAGAGAAAACTCTTCTACCCCATCGGTCAAATTCTGCGGAATCCAGATCTGGTGGTCGGTCATGCGCCAGGTGTTGAAGCCCGAAAGGAGTGTCTAAAGTAGTCAACCCTGAAGGTGGGTGAGGGAGAGAACCAAGAGACTACTGGGGAGTACAATACCTCCTCCTGCAGTCTGCTGGGGCTGAGGTGACTGGGGACTGCCAAGTGCGATCGACGCTTTCTGAAAGGGAATAGGCCAGGAAGGAACCACGAGGTGGTGAGTGTTAAACTCGCTCAGAAAGGAGCGTGTCTCCTGCTTGGTATTGCGTCTTACCACATGGGATATATGGCGTTCCTGTACCAACCTTGAGAGGAAATGCTGATATTCAGTGAAATCAGCATCGGAAGAAAGGTGGACTGTGTGATCCCCATCCTTCTTTGAGGAAGACATGGAACTCGGGTGTTCAGAGTCCTCCTGCGGAGGGGAAGACAGGTGAAAAACCTACTCGTCCATGGCTCTAACATACCTAGGGAAGGCCGCTGCAGTAGCTCTGAACTGCTCTTAGGTTAAGGGCCCCGTAGGACCCAAGTGGCATGGGAGAATGGGAGGTGTCTGCAGAGGTATGGGGGAAGGACACCTCACAGACAGTGTCTGGCCTCTGTTAGAGCTCCAAGATCCGGCTGCAGATCCCTCCACGTGTGGGGGACCCAGGGGTCAATCCAGTCAGCGAGTGCTGCAAATGTTGAAACAAATCCTGGCAGAGCCCTGGGGGAGAATCTCCCTTGTGGAGCGACTGAGGCTGCATGGCTCCAGAAGGGAAACTCTCAGTGCCACCCACCAAAGACACCCCCAAAGTCACAGAGGGGGAGAAGTGGGGTTTAGCACTTTGACTCCTCCCCACTTCCTGCAGGGTAGTGGAAGAGGGTCTCCACACCTCGCCCCAGCCGCGCAACCCCTCGAACTCCAAGGTTGCCCTCCCCTCGTACCCAGTGCCAAGGGGCCCCCCAATTCTGCAGGCCCCCTGAGGGAAGCCACAGAAGAGGAGATCCCATCCCCACCACGGGAGCCATGGCAGCACCACAAATGGCAGCTGCCATGGGGACCACCACACCAGACCCCAAGACAGCTATACACCGCAGTGCCTCTGGTGACTGGGGCCACAGGGACCGCAGGCTCCGAGGAGTCCAGGAGGCGAACACTGGGCCACCTGGTGCCGCATCCAAGAGGGCTCCCCGACTCCAAGGAGTCGGGCTGCCAATCCAGATTGGTCAGCGGGTCATCTTCCTCACAGGAAGAAGAGACCACACAAACCACCAGACTAGCGACCCCGGGGAGCTCTCTTAGCAACGGCGCCATTGCAGGACATGGCACTACCCCAATCACCGGTGCCGTGAATGGCGCCAGTATCTGAAGTGGTGCCGAGGGTCCGCCAATGCCGAGCCCAGCAACACTGGGGGAGCCTGCACCTCCGTGGAGGTGACTGCCATAGCGGTGCTCGAGACTCGGCCCCGCAAGGGACCGGGCCGCCCCTCTGACACCGCCGAAGAAATCTCGACGACAAGGCTAGAATCCGAGGAGGTTCCCTCCTCACCGGGCTATATAGACCCAGGATGGGACCTGGAGGAAGGGTAGAGAGATCTTGCCATGGCATCCCTTGAGCGAGGTCATCCCCTGAAAGTCAGTGAGGCCCTGCAGACTTTAAATGTGCAGATCTCTAGAACACAGCGGTCCACGGAGAAACAGGCATTGCAGTTATCCATATCATGGTTGGGACCCAGGCAACGCAGACAAACATCATGCTGGTCCGAAACGGAGAAATGCCGTCCACAGGGCACTGACGCATAGGGGAACGGCCTGCTTTAGATTTCCTTTTTGCCCCTGAACCAGACATGATGAGAAAAAACACACAAATTACAGCAAAACAGCCCGGTGCTGACGGCAAAGAAAACAGAACGGTCTTACCAGTCTTTCGGCAGTGTTGGGATACTCTGAATCGGGATAGAGGAGATGTAAAGGCAGCGTCGACTGACAAAGGCCTAATGGCATACTTAATTTTGCTCGGGAACTCACGCAGCAGGTGTGACCTCGATGGCAGGAGAAACAGAACTGGGATGGAGGAGTCCTCTGCGGTGCCCAACGACCAACTTGCATGCTCCGCGCAGTGTGTTGGCCATGTGGGCGGCACAGACTCCCCCCTCAAAAGCCTCCTGTAGTGGGTGTGCCTCCAGCTTACACCCAGCAGTAATGAATAGTGAAGATTGACAAGGGAAGATCTTCAAGTACCTCAAGGCAATCAACAAAGTCCAAGAGGGTAGCATCTTTCCGAAACTGAGATGTACAAGAACAAGGGGGCACAATTTGAAAATGGGGGGGGCGCTCAGGGGTAACGTGAGGAAATATTATTTTCATAGAGAGGGCGATGGATGCATAGAACGGCCTTCCTGAGGAGGTAGTGGGGTCAAAAACAGTGGGAGAATTCAAGAATGCATGGGACAGACATAAGGAAATTCTAGTGGGGGGTAGGAGGAAGCAGGCTGTTGATTAACTAGGATCTGCAGCTTATCCAATAGGCAGGGAAATGGGCAGACTGGGTGAGCCAAGCTATCCTTATCTGCCATCAAAGTCTATGTTTCTATGAGTCTTCAACCACGCTTACCCTTTCTTCAACTTCTGTTTGCAAAATAAGTGCCTGCAATTCTCAATTATACTTGACTACAGCAGATGAGTGTTGCCAGTGTATTGCGAATTTTTTTCAAACTACAAATTACCTCTTGTCAAAAATGTCAGAGTTTGTGGATCCACTATTCTGCTTTCTTTTCATCCATTTTCTCCCCTTTCCCCCAGTCATCCAAGGTATTGTTAGCTGTACAAAGTCAGAACTTCCACAGCTTGCTTTGGGTGTGACAGGACATAGTGATAAAGCTATATTTGGTGGTGGTGCTGAAAGAAAAAAATTACTCACCATAGTAATCTTGTTTCTTCAAAGGGATCACTCATTATGATTAAACTTAATGCAGTCAGCCTCCTGTGTTGAACTGCCCGGAGAGATGGAATTTTATGCAAATTATGGAACTCTCAGTTGGCTCATGCCACTTTTAAACTGCTGCCCTAGCAACTGCTGCACTCTGAGTGCTTCAGATTCTTATGGAGCCTAACTGGGTAAACAACCCACTAGCTAAAAATTAACAACCTTAAAAAATAATATTTTTTGCCCTTTCAGGTCAAAACATCCTTAACCAACAAACCTAAGAAACTTGAGACCACCTGGACACCAACTGCCTAAACAAAGTGAGTCTCTATCTTAACCTATATAAGAGAAAAGAAAAAACTTAATGCAGGGATGCAGAGCAACTTCTAGAGGTTCTAGTAGGGAGGTAGGGAGGGTCTTTAATCATAATGAGTGATCCCTTTGAAGAAACAAGATTACTATGGTGAGTAATTTTTTCTTCTAACCCCAGGAATCACTCATTATGATTAAACAATGCAGACTACCAAACAGTACCTTTGGAGGTTGGGCAGAGAACCTATTTCGGAAACAGGCTCTGCAGTACTGCTGTACCAAATCTAGCATCACCTCTTGATTGCAAGTCCAGGCTGTAATGCTTTGTGACGGTGTGTACTGTTTTCCATGTAGCTGCTTTTCATATTTCCAGTAGTGGAATTTCTCTTGAAGCTGCCAGTGAAGCAGCTGTGCCCCTGGTGGAGTGTGCTCTCAGGCCCAGAGGGACCTGTTTATCCACCTTACTATAACAAAACTGTATACATGCCACTATCCAGCGAGCAATTATACGTTTTGTTGCAGCTCTGCCCTTACCAACTTCACCATATGTGAGAAAGAGCTGTGATTGACTTGTCCTGTAAGACTTGGTTCTGTCAATGTAGTGGCTAAGAGCCCTTTTGACATCAAGGGAGTAAAGTCTCCTTTCTGGAGGACTGGAGTTGTCTGTAAAGAAGACAGGTAGAGTGATAGACTGATTCAAGTGAAAATCAGATACCACCTTGGGAAGGAATTTTCTATTAGTCCTAAGGACCACCTTGTCCCTGTGGAATGAGATATAGTCCACATCTGTGCACAGGGCTTGTAATTCACTGATCCTTCCGGCTGAAGTAATGGCAACCAGGAAAACAGTTTTCCAAGTGACATACTTCAAATCTGCGGTTGCCATAGGTTCGAATGGTGCATCCATGAGTTTAGCAATGCAAATATTTAGATTCCAGGTCAGGGGAGGGTGCAGAAGATTAAGGCCTTTAAAATATTTTCTAAATACTGGAAGAGAAGCCATAGACCTCTCCTTACCAACTGACAGGTAAGCAGAGACTGAAGCTAAGTGAACCTTGAGGGTGGAAGGCTTCAGGCCTAAGGAATGCAAATGTGTAAGGTAATCTAGAAGAATAGCCAAATCAGCCCAGAAAGGGCTCAAACCTTTACCTGTACACCATATTGTAAATCTTTTCCACTTAGAGGCATATATCTTCTTAGTAGAAGGCTTCCTCGTACCCCTAAGCACTGTCAGCACCTGTTCTGATAGATTAAGGTTATCAAACTCTAAGTCCTCAAGAGCCACGCCTTGAGCCTCAGTGATTTGAGATTGGGGTATAGGATCCTGCCCTGAGAGGAGGTTAACAGGTTGTGCCTCCTGGACAGATGGATTGGGTAAACCACTGACAGAGACAACAGAAGAGAGTACCAGTGCTGTCTCGCCCAATCCGGAGCCACCAGTATCATTTTTGCTGGTTGGGACCTCAATTTCAGTAGGGTCCTGAATATCATAGGAACAGGAGGGAATGCATACAGAAATTTCCCTGTCCAATCCAGGGGGATTGTGCCCCTTAGAGGAGGCCTGCAACAGCACATTGGAAGCTGGTGTTTTTTTGGGGAAGTGAAGAGATCCACCTCTGGAGTGCCCCATTTTCTGAAAATTGTACTGAGTACCTGAGTATTCAGGCACCACTCATGGTGGTCCTGACTTATCCTGCTTAGAGAGTCTGCCAGCACACTGTCCTTCCCTGGAAGGTGTATGGCTGACAGGGATACTCCCATTGAGTATACCAGGGACCACAGTCTCATTGCTTCTGTGCACAGTAGATGTGACCTGGTACCTCCTTGCTTGTTGATGTAATACATGGTTGTGGTGTTGTCTGTTCTGACTTGCACCACCTTATTTTGCAGGTAAGGAGCGAATGTTTTCAAAGCCAGATAAACAGCCCTGAGCTCCAAGAGATTTATGTGCAACAGAGACTCTTGGGGGGGACCATGTGCCACTTGCTGTGTGCTCTAACATGTGTGTCCCCCAGCCTAGAAGAGAGGCATCTGTTGTGAGGATTACTGAAGGTTGTTCCCTTATAAAAGGCACACCCACCTTGAGGTTGTGCTCGTCCAGCCACCATTGTAAGGCCTGGACTAAACTTTCTGTGACTGGAACCAGTTTGGACATAGGATCCGTCCTTTGAGACCAATACTGTCTGAGATGGAACTGAATATCTCTCATTTGAAATCTGGAGCCCATTACCACTGCCGTGGCAGATGCCATGTGGCCAAGTAGCCTGAGAAATTCTCTGGCTGTTCTGGGTCTCCCAGACACAAAGGATTTTGTAATCTGCAGAATGCTTGTCGCCCTGTCCTGTGGCAGGAGGGCTCTGCCCTGTCTGGTATTTAGTTCTGCTCCAATAAACTCCAGCACCTGGAGTACCTGTGGAGATTTTTCTTCATTTATCAGAAATCCCAGGGACCCTAGTGTGGATTTTGTGAGCGCCAGTGACTGTACTGCATGCTGCAGAGACTGTCCTACTACTAACCAGTCGTCCAGGTAGGGGAAGACTGTTACACCTTATTTTCTCAAAAACTCTACCACCACTGATAGGCACTTTGTAAAAACCCTTGGTGCCACAGTTAACCCAAAAGGGAGAGCTGCAAACTGATAATAGCCTGAATCTCAAGAATTTTCTGTGAGATGGTCTGATGGGAATATGGAAATAAGCATCCCTTAGATCCAGGGAGGCTAGCCAGTCTTTATTTTGCAATGAAGGAATGATTATGGCAAGAGTGACCATTTTGAACTTTGGTTTCAAAATGTGCTTGTTCAGAAGTCTTAGATCCAAAATAGGCCGCCAATCCCCATTTTTCTTCCTTATGAGGAAGTACCTGGAATAAAAACCTTTTCCCCTGCTTATTAGAGGCACTACCTCTACTGCTTTGATTGCTAGCAGAAGTTTTACCTCTGCTTCCAACAGAATCCTGTGTACAGCTGTTACCAGAGCAAAGGTTCTTGTTCTCAGCTTTGGGAATGATTTGAAACTGAGTGCCAGGCCCTGGCTCACTACCTCCAGCACCCACTTGTATGTGGTGATGGAATGCCAAGTGTGAAGGTAATGAGCCAGTCTGCCACCTACTGGTGGACCTGTAATAGGGGATGCATCCTGCACTAGCCCGTCAGGGATTCTGTGCGGGCTGTGCCTGAACCTGTGGTGCAGGAGCCACTCTTCTCATGGCTCTCCTGCCCCTTCCTCTAAAATACCCTCTAGCTTGCTGCTGAGGCTGGGAGGCTTGCGCCTGAAAGAAAGGTCTGGGGTAAAAACCCCTACCTCCCCTACTCTGGGATCTATAAAAGGTGAAGGGCCTATCCTTGGAATTGCTCAGATAGGTGGATTTATATTCCTCCACCTTATTCATGTATGCATCAGTTTTATCCCCAAACAAGGAGTTGTTCTCCAGGGGAAAATCCATTGCTTTGGCCTTGGTGTCTAAAGTTAGGTTGGTGGCTCTAAGTCATGCAAACCTCCTGAGTGAAACTGACAAAGCCATTAACCTGGATGCAGTATCACTGGCATCCACTGCCATATGAAATTGGTACCTGGTAGCATCAAGTGCAGCCCTTGCTGTATCTTGCAAGTCTACAGCCACTTCATCTGGGACTCTATCAGACAAAGCTAGAACAGTGTTCCATAGAGCTTTTTAGTACTGCACAGAATATGCCATGTAACTGGCCGGCCGGACTAATAAAGAGGCAGCCATGTACCCTTTCTTTCCCATAGCATCCATATTTCTTGAATCTTTGTCTGGTGGATGGGTAGCCAATGGGATCCTGGCCTTGTCACAGGCAGCAGCATGGACTACTCCCTCAGGATCAGGATGCGTAAATAGAAAATCAGCAGTAGTTCTGTCTAGCTGGTATTTCTTGTCAGCTTTCTTATCCACACCAGGGATAGAGGTTGGAGTTTTAAAAATCTGCACTGCAGCCTTCTTTAAAGATTAATGCATGGGCAGAAGTAGATGTTTCGTGGGGGTTAACCCCATAATTTCTAGAAAGTCTGCCTCCTACATATCCTCCTCTGTTTTCTGAAGAGGAAGGTTCAGGGTTTCCACCATGTTCTTAACAAAAGCATAGTGGGAGGAGTATTCCTCAGGACCCCTGGGAAGAGATCCAAAGTCTTGCTCAGGAGAAACCTTTGGATCTATAGGTTCCCCTTCAAAGTCATCCTCCTCCTCCTCCTCCTCACCAAACACTTCCTACACTTCTTGCCTTGCTGGGGCTGTAGGAGGAACAGGGGCAGTCAGTGTAGGAACCGGGATTGCACCCTGTAGGGCTTGTAACACTTTTAGTGCATTAGCACTGTCCTCAGCCGAGGGCATAATATGCTTATCTGCTGGGAGCTCCTTAGCCTTCTCGGCTGGAGGCGCAGTGACATGTTTTTCTTTACACTTTTTCTTTAATAGAACAGGTTCAGTGCCTGTTTCCACAGCCCTTTTTGTTTTACCTTGTTCAGATTTTTCTGAACTTCTGTCAGGATCCTTGGCTTTACCTCCATCCTTTTTGTGGGAGAAGGAAAAAGCAGAATTATCCCCAGAAGCAGAAGCCATCTCTTCCAAAATTTTAGACCTTTTCTTTAATGTTTTTGGGCAAAAGGTCTTACAAATATCACAACTGGCAAATATGCGACTTACACCCAAACAAGAAATACAGAGAGAATGTCTATCTGCTTTTGCTATAAGTTGCCCACGAGACTCACAACATTTAAAACCTGTGGGTCCTGTGCGTTTTTTAGGTTTATCCAAACGGACCTCTGACATTTAAGCTAGGCAAAAAAGATTACTTAAAAAAAAAAAAGTCATTTAAAGTAACTCGGAACCGGAGATTACTTTGAAATAACTACCACTAGCGGTTCTGGAACCGAGCGCTATTCGGTTCCTGAAGAAAAAGGAACAGAGAAAATTACTAAATTTAGACAAAACTAAAATGGTTCAAGGAACCCGACCGCTAAATATCTCTAAATAATAATAAACTGAAATAAAAAACCTTTAAAATAGATGCAGAACCCTCGGTTCCAAGGAACCGTGAGGGAACTGCGAATATAAAGAAAAAACTACTAAAACACTAATTTACTATACTAAACAATGTTTCTAAGGCAGCAATTTAAAATTAAACTGAAAATGAGTACTTATCTACAGATAAACTTCAGTCACAGACAGTTCAAGGAGAGCTCTCCGGGACGTCCTTACTAGGCAGGCGGAGTAAAGAATCTGAAGCACTCAAGAGTGCAGCAGTTGCTGGGGCAGCAGTTTGAAAGTGGCATGAGCCAACTGAGAGTTCCATGATTTGCATAAAATTCCATCTCTCCGAGCAGTTCAACATAGAAGGCTGACTGCATTAAGTTTAATCATAATGAGTGATTCCTGGGGTTTGAATGATATCAATGGCTGACAGGGATTACAAACTTGTTTTTGTAATTCTCCTGGATGTAGATGTGCTAGGAAATCTTTCTCACTTGTCCATAAGCTGTTGACATACTGGGTGGGTTTAGAGGGTATCTTTTCTCTTGATCAGTAAATTTAAACAGTCTTTTAGAGTTTGATCTCTAATGCTGGCTTGCTGCTCGCCATACCAGCTTCCTCCTAGTCGGCCATCTTGGATCCCCCTCCCCCCAGTTCTGGTTCCCTCCCTTCTTGACCTCGATTGGCTCCCAACTGAAGGTGGTTTCCTTTTTTTAAAAATACCTAGGTGTCTGGTTGGCCATACATCATTGTATGTGCCTGGCATCGATGTACTTTCTTTATAGCAATGCTCTCTCTTAATGACATAACCCAGCTTAACAGGCTAGTAACTCCAGAACCATACAAACCAGAAGATCATGTTATACACTGAAATTCAACAAATGCACCAGTTGGACTAGCAAAAGTTCTGTGGGGCGAGTACATTTTCCCAGTCACTAACACTCCTGGTAACTGACAGCAAAACGTGATTTTGACCCCCTGTTGATATGCTCTTACTATCTGGACAGCCTCCCACGCTTCATTTCACTGATTCCCTTTTCGTCTTCAAATTTCACCTCATTTTCCTTGCCTAAGAGTCCCAGACCCCTTATCAGTTTATCTCTCAACTTCCTATTTAACAGTTCTTTGTTTTAGACAACAGCAATGCTAACAAGCACTGAGCAGAACTTGGTGCTGCCAGCCATCTTGTTGTAAGGCAATGTGCATTATATGGTCCTAGGGAAGCCAGGACTACTTTCTTCATTGCTCTGTGTGTGTGTGTGTCCATCTTACTGCCTTCTGACAGATGAAAGTGGGACACCAGCAGGAGGATGTGAAATGTCTTTGGGGCCTGTGTCAATGCACTTTCCTCCTTGTTAGTATGCTTTAAGATAGCGAATACATTTTTCACAATTTTTATGGTGTCTCTGTAGAGAATTTCATTAATCATTCTAGTAGTTTTGTTTTTTAATGTACTAAATCTACGGACATTTAAAGTTAGTAAAGAAAGACAACTGCTGGCCCATCAGATTCTTTCCCCTGCCAACTTAATGGAAATACAGTAACTTACAACCCCTTTTTCTTCAAGTTACTAGTCTAGCTTGAGCTTGAAGGTAGAAACAATGGCAAATGACGTGACCTGTTCTGGATGTCTACCTAGGTGAGTCTGGACATTCTCAGTGTTACAGTCGAGTAAAAGCCTCTGTCATATTCTGTAAATTTTTTGGTCTTCCAACTGTGACACAACTGATGTGATCAATAGAACAGCCAGCCTCACAATTAGTAAGTTGATCTCACAATTATTGAATTTTTATGGTCCCTACTGGTGTGTTCTGAGCAGCTGCATAATGAAACTCCCTTTCTCATTGTATATTAGTAAGGTCAGCCAAGCATGGATCTGAAGGTATGTTTGAGATTACTTGTGTGTGAAAGTCTCACATTCAGAGGTGTTATCTAGTCTGTGATAACAATTTACTTGTGTTCACAGTCTTGTCAGATTTTTTTTGAGGCTCTCTGCTGTAAACGCGTTTCTCAGACTACTCAACTAAGTAAACCCCTTCCCACATTCAATACCTTTATATGGTTCATCTAAAAACCTGAATTTTTGTAGATCCCGTGACAGGAATTAACTGAATTCTTGAGCCTGTGCAAATTCAGTACTGCCTTAGACATATATGTGAATCACATTCAGAATTCTTACTGTATTCCAGCAGATAAGACTTGTAGGCACTGCCAAGTGACAGGACAAGCAGACAAGATGGACCCTAAATCACTTCCAGTCATCCCACTACAATGATACTGTGCAGGTGTGCACGTATCTGTGTCTCACTGCTTGTGCTACATGCTGGTTATGCAGGCACACTGGTTCAAGAGTCCAGTCTTTAAACACTCTATGCATATCAAACTGCAAACACAATAAAAGTTCTCCATCACTTCTAATAATTTCATATAAACATACTTTATTATTATATTGCTTAAAGCAATGACAAATGATTCATACAAAAATCTATTCACAGTACAGCGACATTCTTTTCGGTAAAAAGTAAAACTGTACAATAGATAATCTGTAATGTTTTCTTAAGAACCAGAAGATGGATGTTTCAAGCAAGGCTCATATACAATGGAATTCAGTAAACTGATCTGTGCATTTTCCTTTTTTTCTCACACACACACACACACATATACATACACACACACACACACACACACACACACACCAGTTTTATTTCAAAGCAGGAATTCTGACAGCATTCCTGTAACACTCTCATGACTGGTTTACATGTACTTTTTCGAGGTTGGGGATAGTTACTGAAGGAATAAAAGCTGCTTCTGTACTGTATATACATACACACAGAATATTACTTGATGGAAAAATGTTGCAAGTTAACACAAATGTGACTGCCAAGGTGTTCTGTAACCTGTGGCTATATATGCTTAAAATGTTTTAAGGGGTACTTCTGTGCATGCAAGTGTGAGTACTGCATTTACACAGTTTCCAGCACTTAGTCTTTTAGCTTACACCATCACTTACAGATAACATCCTAATGATTCCACAGAATGAATTGACCTTTAGTCTTTGCCAGATCTGGCAACATAAATCCCAGATTCATTTCTTGCACAACCTCAAGAGAAAGCCCTGAGACAAAGAACTGAGCCAAAATATGAAGCTAAACAGTACCCATTACTGGTGAACCTCTTCGCATTAAAAACAAACACACGAAGGGATCATCTCCAAAACCCTACACTACTATAACCACTCTTGCTTAATACCCCTGACAGCACACCACAAAGTTCAAACACGACATCTGACAAAAACAATTCTCAGTTGTTTTTACCCCCCCAAAAAAACATATCTTCTTTCCTTGAACCAGTTCCTTAATCAGTGCTCATCACAGGTAACACACGAAAGCACAAAGGAATCTGACATCACAAATTGTTATGGGTCACTATTTTAACTGCATTTTATACTAGCTGCTCAATTAACATTCTTTTCACCTTAACCACAACAAATATGACTTGACAAGGCAGTAACTTTCTTTACAGTAAAACAGAAACCTGGGTACGTGGCAACGTATTCTGTAACCTGTCCTGGTGATGAGTGGCAAGCTGTCCTGTAGCTAGATATGCATAAACAATTTAAGACATATTGATGTTTATGCTATTGTAAGCGCTGCATGTGTGTAGTTTTCAGCATTTCGTGTTTTAGCACACACCAGCATTTACAGAGAACATTCCAATGTTGTGACTTAGAGATAGGATCTTATTTATAAATCCCAGCCTCCTTCCTGCACAATCCCAAAAGAAAGCCACATGATATACTAATTAAGAAAGCAGCTACCTTCTCTGAGATTCAGTAGTATAACTGTTATGGTGAAACAGAAGGCTAGCTGAAAGATCCCTTAAAATCAACTAATCACCATTCCCCCAAAATTAACTATGTAATTACAATTAACACATCACATCCCTTTTTCATATCAGAATGTAAACCGTGGAAAAATTTAAGTTATGCACTTACTGTAACTGCTGATATTCCATAATATCTTCCCCACTTATTATCACTTATGGGACTGGGCCAGAGGCACAAGACCCCACGGAAGCAGGCACCGTGCCCAGTAGCCGTGGCTGGCCACCTGGCAAAAGCTTGCTCCTTCCCACGGGGGTCCTAGTGCCTCTGGCACAGACTCATGAGTGGGAATGAATGGTGAAGACTGATACTTGGAAAATTAACAGTAATACTGTCAACAATGTTGGCGTTTAGGGTATTCTTATTGTCACAAGTTAACGCTTCATAAAAAAGCACTTTTCACTACTGACAAATTATACCTGGAGGGCAGATGTAAATATGAAATCTCCTCTCTCTTTTTCTCTCTCTCTCTTCTCAAAGGAGATAGTTTCTATAGAGAAGTTTTTTAATATAATTTGGCAGTCATCTCCCATTTTCTTTGAAAATCATATATTAGTATTATAATTTAGTCAACCCCTTCAAACATATGGAATAGGGGAAAATGTTCCCAAATATCTGCAATAAACAGGATCCGATTCACTAGGTAGCAGTTGGCTGTTACAATGTTTTAAGTACCTTTTGTTTCGTTTTAGGAAAATGGATTCATGTTTCTACTTCTGTCAGGATGCAAAGCAATCCACTAGAGCTATCCACTTGTGGAACACACATCAGAAGATAACATGGCATCTAGTTGAGAGGTATTTTACCAAATCTGGCTCAAAGTGGGCACCTTTCAGAACTAACTGGCTATCTGAAAGGCCATACTTGTAAACATTTTCAGAACTAGTTAGCCATTTGAATATAAGCATAACTTCTCCTATGCAGCTGAACATGAGTAACTAACAAATGCTCTGAGTAGGGGGATGTAGGGAAGGATGAAATATTTCTGAAAGAAACTCTGGTATCAGCACATCAGCGCTTCAGTTTTCATTCCATTTAGTAACCAATATACCTAAAAATGTACACGTAACCAGTCATCTTTTCCACGGAAGTCTTCATGTTTCTCTTATAACATGACTCTGACTGTGCAAATATTCATACACAGGCTCATGCACGCGCACAGACACACAGCTTTAAAGGCAACACAGAACAGTTAAACACTGATATATTTACAAAATTAATTTTATGTAACAAAAGTTTGCCCAGCCTTTTGTTTTGGCTTTTGTCCCACTGCTAATATTGTACAAGATCAGTATATCCAGCTAAGCAGCAAGGTAGCCTTCACTTCAGCAGTACTCTGGATGGCAAAAACCAACCGTCATAACACAAAGCACAGATCATTGATGGCAAATGCAAACCTAACCAATGGTACAAAGCTGAGAGCAAGTGAAAAAAACTAAAAACATGAAGGACACGAGAGTCACGGTGGGTCACAACTAGACAGGTTTTTTTTTTTTTCTTTCTGTTTAGTGGGAGTTCCTCAGGATCTTTCCTGAGTCACACCGAGGAATGGGCTATGCATGGGAAGTTTTTTTTTTTTATTTGTAATTGTAGTTCTGGAACATATGCCTTTTTTGTAACCTTTCAGAAATGCCATTCCAACAAATTTCAATGATGTCATGAGGCTAATGAAAAGCAATCTGGTGACACTTTTTAGCTCACAGAACTGGCAGAATGGGGTGTTTCTGTGTGATCCATCATAATACAAAAAATGGTTTGAAAAATATAAAATGTATATATATATATATATATTTATAAAATATAAAGTTGTATTTTTGGAATTTTTTTCAATGCATTCTGTTTCTGTTACGAAACCAATGAAATGGCACCACAGGTCAGGCATGTTAATCAAAGGGTGTTGTTCCATGCTAGTTCTGACATGAAGGATCAGCTGTTCTCTCTGATTCCAGACCATCAGGTACTCCACTGACAGCAGGACTCTTTCTGCCTGACTAATCTGTCTGGGTCAGTTGCATAAAAAGTACTCGCAAGTTCAATATTTATCCCAAAAGAAAAAAAATACAAGTGCCATTTTCTGGATGTCACACTGTTGACTCACACACAGTTCGATAATATTCCCCATTATGCAAATTTCGAAAAGCTAAACATGATGGCTGTGCACTACCCCTTCACAGCTTACCTAGACAGCCACTTAGCAAAAAAAAAAAAAAAAAGTCCAGTTCACCACCACATTCATATGCACCGATTTAACAGAGTAAACTTCAGAATTATTACATACACAGTGAAGAAGCAGGAGAAAACCAAACATACTGCATGCAGTTTACAACTTCACTTGTTGTCTAATGTACTCAGTTTTATGTAAATGTTGAAAACGAAGGGGACACTGTAATGCAACCACCCTTCCCCTGCTGGCTTTCATAGCTTGGAAGTGTTTTAGAGCTCCACCTGGTGACTTTATCAAAGCAAAAAAGATAAGCAACCCCAACCCCCCCAAGCAATAAAACAGTCAATTCCAAACTGGCACTAGCAGTGTGTGTGTGTGTCTGGGGGAGGGGTTGTCAGCATTTCCCTTTCAGTTTGTACTGTAAGACTAAGCCTAGTGTATTTAGAAGGTAATATACCCATCCGCAGATAAGTCTGATAGTTCAAAAACAGCGGTTATAGTTATAAAATAATGATACCACCCCAAAAAAAACACACTGCTTTTTCTATGTACAGTATTCAATGGACATGTATTAGTATTTACTAATTTACATGCATATTTATACAAGACGTCAAATATTGTGACTGTACATTCATATTCCTATTAAACAGTACTTTACATCGTGTCAGGAAACAGCTCAATGTGTGAAGCAGCATTATACAATGCATCAATCTCTGCCCCCCCACCCCCCAATTTTTATGAAAGAACTTGAATTCAGTGAAACAGAAATGCAACAGGCAAGCCATACTCCCCACCCCATTCCCAGAACAAAACAGCTAGGCTACAGCCCAGATAACAGAACATCTATTTGTGCTGGACTATTCAGTCAGACCCATTAATTACTGCATTAAACAGCTGATCCACACTTAGAACCATCAAACTTAGTTTACTACATCTGGCCAAAAACAGACCCTGTTTTCCAGTCAAACTATTGTTTTTTTTGGGTGTCTGCATGCAGCTTTTCTGTACTCTTTTCAGATCCTCTATTGCTCAAGTAGGACCATCCTTCTTCTTACAGGGAGAGATGGGGATGGAGCAGATGCAGACTTCCCTGCAGCCAGCACCTGCCCCTGGATCGGCAGTGGGCTGTGCAACCTGGCACAAGGACCTCGGGAGTCAATTTCTGCTTGTATTTATTTTTTTTCTTCTTCTGATAGAGAAGGATCTCACAGATTTGGGCGATCAAAGAACAGAAATGGGTAGTTTCTGCCATTTCTGGTGACAATCGCTTCGACTATCTGATATCAAGGAGGACTTAATTTCCAATGGTCACTCCTATAATGCCATTTAAGATCCAGTAAAATTTACCATTTTTTTTTCTTTTTTTTTGCTCATTAAAAAACTGGGGCTCCTTTTGGCCCCAGACTTTTTTTTCTTTTCTTTTTTTTTTTTTTTTTAAGACAGCTGCAAGTGCCAGACAAAAATAAATTATTCAATACAAGTACATACAAGTAAAAACTACTTCAGGTAGAACTTTTTAAAAGCTTTTGTATAAACATTTTATAATACTTTTTTTCTCTTCTTTTTTTGTTTACATCTGAGGCTATACATCCAGAATTTCTTCAGCAGTGCCACCACAGCGTAACCTGTACCGTCCTGTCCTCCAGCTGATAGTGGGGTCCCACAGAGCGGATAAGAAGATATATATTGTCATGGATTCTCTGATAAACCAAGCTACTGCATAGTCCAACTTTGAAAAGCTGAGAGGCCCACCCTAAGAATCAGAAAAGGAGACAAGAGGAAAATGCACACATTACTATGTGACTCCGTGTTTGCCAGCAAGCCGTTTATACAACATATATGACATCCCTATGCCCTACTGTAAACTGCACAATTTCTTTTCAAAATATTTTATAACAGCAACATTGTTCATATCTGTGATCACATTACTCTGGAAAGCAAAGCTTACGTAGTAATTTTTTATGGTTCTCTGTTATAGACCATTGCTGACAAACATTATGGCTCTAAAGGGTATCCTACACAGCACAACATGTTATCTTCTCACACTCGCATCAATATTTAAGACTTGAGGTAGATATAGAATACTGCTTTGACAAGTTAATGCAAAATAAGCAATTTAATTTGGCTCAAGAGACAAGTAAGGTACAATATTTGGACAACCAGCACAGGCAGAACAAAAAGATTTAATGTCAGTTTTGTCCCGAGACCATCTAAAAACTTTGGGTAGGGAAAACCAGCATTTGTCAATGCCAAATGTTGTCTTGCTTGCCACTGGTAGTGCAGGAGTTAGAGAGATGCAGAATAGGAATGGCAGTGAAGTACACTGTGGGGTTCAGTTTCTGTGTCCCCCTTTTGAGGCTGACCCTGTGGAGATGGCCAAATACGCCCATTACCAGATGATGAGCCCTGATGGTCTTGCGGCGGTACTTGACCTATTAGCGTTTCCTGAGGCAAGCAGGAGCCCATAGGACCTGGTCCTGGCCTATAATAAGGTCGTTACTACAGCCCTGGACTCTATCGCTGCTGTCCGAGTTCATCCTCTCTCCCTTCACCCTCGGTCCCCTTGGTTTGATGGGACCTTGAGGGAGATGCGGCAGCTAGGACGAAGGCTAGAGTGTTGCTGGTGGAAATCCGCCCTGGAGGCAGACCATCTTAAGACTGATGGAACATTATCAAGTCTATCAATCAACAATCACTTGTAAGAAGGCAGAGTTCCTGTCTGGGGAGATTTTGCTGCTGCTGCTGCTCAGAACCAACTGGCTCAGCTCTTTTGAACTGTGGACAGGCTGTGCAACCTGGCCTGTCTGAGGTCCCGAAGAGTCTTTTCACAATCTGAGTGTGATGAGCTCGCTCGGTTCTTTGTGGATAAGGTGGCTGGCATCAGGGCAGAGATCCAACCGGCACACTGTATGGCGGATGCGAGAGATCGGTGCTCAGTCACTTCCCCTCACTTTGCCTGGAGTATCTTCGACCGGCTGGAGTTTGGGGATGTTATGCGGATTGTCCAGGGTATGTGCCCTACGTGCTGCAGTTTGGATCCGGGCCCAACTTCCCTGATTATAAGTTGTTATGACGTCATTGGCCTGATCCTTGCATGGATAGTCTGGTGCTCTCTTGAGTTGGGTGAATTTCCTAGCTTCCTGAAGGAGGCAGTGGTGACACTCCCTCCTGAAGAAAGCTTCTCGGGACCCAGGCTGCCTTGCTAACTACAGACCCAGCTCTAACCTTCCCATTGTGGGGAAGGTGACTGAGAAGGTAGTGGCTCTACAACTGGAGAACCACTTGACCATCCATGACATCTATGAACCTCTCCAATCCGGTTTTCGAAAGAGGCACAGTACCGAGACTGCGCTGGTTCGGGTTCTCAATGATCTCTTGATGACGAGAGATCAGAAAAGCTGCTCCATCTTGGTACTTCATGATCTCTCCTCAGTGTTTGACACCGTGGACCATGGGGTGCTGCTTGAGCACTTGAGGTTCATCTGTGGTCTGTCTGGTACAGTTCTCAGGTGGTTTAAGTCCTTCCTCACTGGCAGAACTCAAAGGGTGGTGTCGGGGATTTTTTTTTCCTCCGTCCCATTCTCTCTGCCATGTGGGGTGCCTCAGGGCTCAGTGTTGTCACCCATGTTGTTCGCGGTGTACAAGCTGCCCCTTGGAGACATTGTAAGACGGTATGAGCTGAGGTTTCACTGCTATGCTGATGATACCCAGCTCTACCTGTCTTTCCCACCCGACCAGGATAGTGCACTCTCAGTACTTTACTGCCTTGCTGAAATTCAGGACTGGATGAATTCCAGCTGGTTGAAGTTGAACTCGGGAAAGACTGAGGTGATGGTTGTGGATTCGGGTCACCGGAGAGAGGGGGGTCGTGGGCTGGTCAGCCTATGGGGCTTTTCTTCAGGGGCTCTCAGCTTCTTGCCTCTGAACGGGTGCAGGACCTGGGAGTGATTGTTGATGATGGGCTGACACTGCGATCTCAGGTGACAGCAGTCGTCAAGTCTTCCTTTTAGCATCCGAGGAACATCGTCAGGGTCAAGCACCTAGTTCTGTCTGGTGATCTTCCTACGCTGATCCACGCCTTTGTGACCTCCCGCCTTGATTACTGCAACTCCCTTTACCTAGGGATTCCGGGGGTTGATATCCACCACTTGCAGCTGATACAGAATGCAGCAGCCCAGTTGTTGACAGGGACCCATCGGATGTGTCATATCACACCAGTGCTGCGCAAACTGCATTCGGTGGTGGATCTCCTTCAAGGTCGGACTTTTGACTTAGAAAGTCCTATAGGGACAGGGCCCGGAATACCTGAAAGAACTCCTGTCCCCCTACTGCCCCGGGCAATCGCACCACTCAGCTGACGAGGGGTTGCTAGAGATTCCAAGGGTATCTTTAAAGTCATCGGGGGCCTGTGCATTTATGCATGTGGCTCCAGCCCTATGGAATTCTCTACCCCGTCAGCTACAGGGGGTTTTAAGCAGGCCTTGAAAACTTATTTGTGGTGCCAGGCCTACCCAGATTGATTTTACTGATTACCTATATATTACCTTGTTTTATTTAACCTGCATGTTAAAGCACCTTATAACATGGCCATCTAAAATACAATCATTTCATAGGTCAGAACACATCACCCGACCATTGTTTAATCCCCAATATACCCACAGTTGCCTTGCTGGTCCACAATAGCCTGATTGACAGCAGTATAAACTGACTTAGAGAAATCACTCCACCATAGACACTGAAAAAGAGAAGGCAAATTCCGCATCCTGATAACAACAAATCCACCTAGTGGACAACTACAAAGACAGCATCCTCTATATACATTATTCACTAAGCGGAAGGACTATTTTAGCGGAAATCCATGTTCAAACACATACATTTTAATATTCCTTTGCATAAACCTCTAACATAATGTGGCTCATGTTATAACAGGATTAACCCACTCCAGGGTATGGGTTTACTGAGCATTAATCCACGCCTGGGCTGTTGAACTCACGAGGACGCACCCCCCAAGCATGGATTAATGCTCAGTAAAAAAAGTTAAAAAAAAAAAAAATTAAAAACTGAATAGATAAATTTACCCCAGGAATGCTTGGCATGCTGCAACTCTCAGACACATTAAGGTAAGCTCCCCTGAAGAGGAGGAAGACAGTGTTGCGATTTATTGTTTATGCTATAAGGTGTCTGACTGGAACTTTTTCTCCTGGTTTGTGCTGGGATTTATAACAAACAGCTCTCAGTCAATGAAGTTTCTTTACTGCTTAAGACTACTGCACAGTATGAATTTACCACCCTGTTTAACCTTTGACCATGAAGAATATGCTCCTTCCTTAAAGGGTTACTATCAGGCATGCTCCATGCTCCTGTACTTAATAAAGTATAAATGCATACTGGTATATACTAATACTGCCGAACTGAGGTCACTCTTACAGTTGTACAGGGCGGGCAGCCCTCACCTACATAGATGTCCAAATAAGCAGATTCTGCACTCTGCCCCTGACAAAGCTGTAACAAGTGAGGCACCAGGGTAATTGGACCTTTTCGCCATTTTAGTCCAGCGTACTCAAATTTCATCTGGGGTGTGGGTGAGGATGGGGTCCATGTTGCTGGATCGGGACTGGACCTTTTAATGCTATGGTCCGATCTGGGTCCAGTGGCCTGAATTTCCCTTGTGCCCTCACCCTAGGTGAAGTCCAAACCAGCCGGAAATGAAAATTATGTACTCACTGTAATTCTTGATCTTCTAGGAATACCTTCACCACTGATTCACACCAATGGGTTCTCAGAGGTGCAAGGACACTGTGGGAGCCAGAACTTTTCAGGAGGGCTGGCACCGAGATAAGCTGCATGCTTACGCTACATGGCCTACCTCGGCACCAGACCTCCACTGCTTTGCTAGTCTTTTTTTTTTTTTTACCGAGGAAGTGAAGCATAACCTAACTAGCACTTAACCTAAGGGCATAAGATAGCACCTGATGACCCAAGTAAGAAGGGTCAGCAAACAAGAAACACAGTGTCTTCACAACTCAAACTAAGAACAAAGAGTGAAGACCAACAGAACCAGACAGACAGACTGGAATGAGCCAAGAGGATGATGGGTGGGCATGTGACTCAATGGTGAAGAGATCCCTAGAAGATCAAGAATTAGAGCGAGTACATAATTTTCATGTCTTCCAGGAATAAGTCTTTGTCACTGATTCACATCAATGTGTCAGAGTACCAAGCTCAGACAACATCCCCAAGACTAGGGTGGTAGCAGCAAAGGCTCACTCAGGACAAGAGTCCATTCAAGATAGTCAGTCCAGAGGAAGCATGTTGCCTTGCACGGCCATCCAAGACATAGTGCTTAACAAAAGTGTGCACTATGCTCCAGGTTGCAGCTGTGCAATATATCACCGATAGCGATAGGTACAGAGCAAATTTCTGCAGGGGACACGGCAACAGCTCTGGCGGAGTGGGCACGTATCTGTCCTTCCAGCTTGACCTGCACCATGGCATAGCAATGGTGTAGACAGCTCACAATGCAGGCAGAAATCCACTTGACTAACAGGCTGTCCCTTTCGACTGGGATCAAAGGAGACAAAGAGTTATTTGGATTATCTGAAGTCCTTAGTTGTGTCCATGTAAAACTTCAGGGCTCTCCTAACATCCAGAGAATGGAGAATACGTTCTCATTCATTCTGGAAAACAGCAAAGTAGGTAGGCAGCACTAGAGGTTGATTCAGATGGAACTCCGACACCACTTTCAGTAGGAACTTAAGGTGCATGTGGCGGGCTACCCTTATCCTTGTGGAAAACAGCAAATGAAGGGTCTGTGACCAGGGCATGATTTCAGACATTCTGCAAGCCGAAGTGATGGCTACTAGAAAGGCTGCTTTCCAAGTTAAGAACTTCAGCTCACATGTCACGAGAGGCTTTAAGGGCTTTTGGGTGAGCATGTCCAACACAAGATAGATATCCTAGACAGCCACTGGTTTCGGGATGGGGGCCTTGTGTGTAAAATGCCCTTAGGAACCTCTTAAAAAGTGGCAGTTGAGCCAGGTAGAGGGTACTGATGGGCTCATGATATGCCGATATAGTGTACAAGTGGACCTTGACTGTGGAACTTGACTGTGGAATACTGCAAGCCAGCATCAGTAAGGTCCAGTAAAGCCAACCTGCCGGCGCAGCAGAAAGATTCACTGCTGTGACGCCAACAACTCAGGTTTGGGAATGGACTCGGGTGTCAGAGGGCTGGCCGGGGGGAGAAGGCTTGTGCATCTGATGACTGCTCGCCTTCTCCCAGGGGAGGGAGGGGTTGTAGCCCAGCAGTTGCTGACTCCTGGCGGACGCCGGGAGAACAGCAATGCGTCAGGCCCCATTACCTAGGGGAGCATGATGGACATCGGCGAATGCCTTGACGTCAGTGGCACACCATGCTCCCACGGGAGAAAAAAAAAAAGAGGAAAAATGCTCTCCGGCCGACCGGATGATGGTTGCCAGCCCCCTCTGCCTGGAAAAGCCCCAGACAAACCACCTCAGCAACATCCTAGGTCAAGTAGAGTGCTCTACACAGTCTCCACTGGCGCCTTCCCCTTAGAGGGGGGAGACCCATCCAGCGAAGGGTTACGCTGGGTTACCCGGGGAGGACTGCGATGTGAGGTGGTTGCTGGTGGTGGGGATGAGTGCCGATGGGGTCCATGATGACCTGAAGGAGTGGTCGGTCGGGGAAGCTGGGGTGGAGCAAAAAAAAAAAAAAAAAAGTCCAGTAGATACTCCAGAACCTTGTTAGGTGGTAACCGAAAGGGGTCCATGCAGGTTTTGGAGCACCAGGTGGAAAATCTTTTACACTTGCTACGTAATGTTTCCTGGCGGAAGGTTTACAGGCAGCCAAAAGTCTTTCCGAGACCCTCTGAGATACCCCGTAGCTGTTCATTTCTATTTCTTCAAAAGCCAGTCCTGAAGTTCAAGAGAGTACGAATTGGGATGGATCAGGTGACCCTGACTCAGTATGTCCGTTCTGAGTGGGAGGATCCTTGGTGTGCTGACTGACAGGCTTGTCAACAGAGGAAACCACATCTCTTGAGGCCAGCAGAGGGTGATTAGAATAATCTTGCCTCTGTGCATCTCCAGTTTGAGCAGAACCTTCTGCACCAGAGGGACTGGAAGAAATGCATACAGAAATAGATTTTACTACTGTAGTTCGAATGCATCCTGACAGAAAATGTCATGTCCCAGATTTCTGGAGCAGAATCGAGGCCATCTGGCATTAAGTGGGGATGCAAAGAGATCCACATTTGGTGCGCCCCATTCATCAAACTGCGATCTCACAATATCTGGAGCTACTGACTGCCTGTAAGGATTGGCCTCTGTTTGGCTGGGTTTGTCCATCAAAGCATTTTGTACTCCTGGCAGGTAAACTGCTTTGAACAGGATTCCCTTCTCCAGACACTATTCCCACACTCTCATAGCCTCCCTGTAGAGTGGGCAAGAGTGTGCTCCTCCTTGTTTGTTTATATCACTTTTCACAGCAAACACCGACCAGGCGAGGACAGACACTACTGTCCTATAGCATTTAAACTGACCTAATTGCTGCTTTTTGTTTTTTTTTCTTCTTTCCTCCTCAGCAGAGAGATTACCAGGGTCAGGGCTGCAGAGGAACAGAGGCAGGACTGTGAGGTCACAGAGCAAAGGTGACCAATCGGGGCAGTCCAGGAAACCTGCAGGGCTATGAAACACCATCCTTCTAAAGTGTCCCACATGTTCATGTCCAGTGAGTGAGTGGTTCAGCAGTAAGACTGGTGTCTGGGGCATTGGAAGGCGTCGGCAGGAGGAAGCGGAGAAGCGGGAGACTCTGCCAGTCGACTACGGTAAGGTCCCCCTGTTCACTCCTGTTGCTGCATTCACTGCTGGGAAAGGCAGGACTAAACTGGGAATAGGAGTAACACTGTCTGGAGTAGGTGTACAAGGAGAAAAACAAAGGGGTAAAACAGATAACACTATCAAGGGTAAAAGGAACAAAAGGGATGAGTGAAGGAAAGAGGATACATAAAAACTAGGAATAGGAGCAACATTCTAGCTAGGGTAGATGTACAAAAGGGTATAACAAACAAAAGGAAGGGAATTCCAAGTAACACACGGACAGTAGGAAATGGGAATGTTGGGAGTGGTGCAGTACAGTGGCTGGGGAGTAGTTTTCAGAGAGACCATCTGGAGACTGCGGTGCTGCCCCATGTGCACGCACCTCTGTGGGTTGAGGGAGGAGGTCGCTAGTCTTCAGGCCGACTTGGCCGGGATTTGGGGGACCTTCTCTCCAGCCCGTGGGCTACCAGGTTTGACACTATTACCTCAGTGGATGCCAGGAAGGAGGAGGAGTGGCTGGACCGCAGTGGACCTGGGAAGGCTAGGGCGGCAGGGCAGAGGCACATTCCTCAACTGGTACCACTACAAAATTCTTTTGCCGTTCTGGTGAAGCGGGACTGTCAGGAGGAGGCACCCATGGCAGTGGCGGAAGAGGACTTGGTTCCTCCATAGAGGAGACCTCAAGAAGGGTGGGAGAGAACCCCTAAGGAGGAGGGAGCAACTTCTGATGGGAGACTCCACTGTCAGGGGGATATAGATTTGGGAATAGGAAGGGAGGCAGAAAGGGAGGTCAGGTGCCTGTGTGACACCAAGGCCCAGAGGGATGGGAAATGTATCCTAGGGATCTCTAGGCAGCAGGTAGAAAGGGGGAGCTGGATATCACTGTCCACCTGGGGACAAATGACCTGGCTGGGGACGGGCTGAGATTGTGCAGGGAGAATTTAGAGAACTGGGGAGTGGTCTTAGACAGGTGGCACACTCAGGAGCTTTCACTGAGATGATGCCTGTCTACGACAAGGGGGAGGACAGTGTTCTTCACACAAGGACCTTCAACTTATGGCTGAAGGAATGGTGCAGAGAGGAGGAGTTTGACTACACTGGGGGACTGGGACCCACTTGGCAGGATGGGGGTCTCATAAAGGGGTGACGGCCTGCATCCATCCGGATGGGGAACTGCAGTTCTCAGTGGATGGTTTAAACTATATTTCAATGAACATTTGAACTAGCTGGGGGAAGGAATCCAGGAGCCAGAAAGAAAACATTACTTGCCACAGTAATCTTGTTTCTACAAGGGGATCCCTCAGTATTCTTAAACTAATGCAGTCAGCCTCCTGTGTTGAACTCTCCCAGAGAGAAAGGAATGTATGCAAATGATAGAACTCTCATTGGCTCGTGCCTGTTTAAAACTGCTGTGTTCTGATAATTGCAAAGCCTAATAGGGTGAAGACCCTATATCTAGACCAATTAAAAACTAATTACCCTTTAAAAAAAAAACATCATGGTCCCTGTAAGAACGGACAAAGAAGCACACATTGGTTTAAAAACTTCATTAAGTAACCAGAACAATATAAACATATAGTGACCAGCAGGGATGCAGAATAAGAGACCCCTTTTTCCTGGTTCAGGAAGGGGAGACAGGGAGGGAGCTTTAACCATACAGGGGGATCCCCTGGAAGAAACAAGATTACTATGGTAAGTAATGTTTATTCAAACCCCAGGAATTCCTCAGTATGCTTAAACTACCAAGCAGTACCTTTGGAGGTTGGGTACAGAACCTATTTGGGGAAAAAGGTTCTGCAGAACTGCAGTACCAAACCTGGCATCACTTCTGGACTGTATATCCAAACAGTAGTGCTTGGTGAAAGTGTGAACAGTTTTCCATGTAACTGCTTTGCAAATTTCCAGTAAGGGGACCTCCCTTGCTGCAGCTACTGATGCAGCTGTACCCCTGGGTAAAATGTGCCCTGAGGCTGGGGGGAGGGTCTGTTTACCAACTTTACTGTAACAGAACTGGATGCAGGCTACTATCCAGCATGCAACAGTTCTCTTTGAAGCAGGTTTACCCTTACCCACTTCCCCATAGGCGAGGAAAGTGCAGTTATGTAAGAACTTACTGCAACAGAAAATCTTCAAGAGGAGCTCTTGCAGTAGGCAACACCGTCAGGACTATGCTGCCAGGCACCAGGACCACACAGAAAATTTTTAGCTAGCAGTCCACAACGGGGGACTGCCCCCTGACATCGGCATGTCGACATCTGTTCTGGTATGAGAGGGTTGGGTCCCCCATGCCCACCTCAGTTCCCCCCACCGCAGACCGTGAGACAAGGTCCAATCAGGAGAAAAAGAGGACCCCTGGAGCCAAGGGAGGCCAAGATGGAAAGAGCTCAGGGTGATGGGGGGAGGGGAAAAGCTTGCCTATTGCAAGAACTCCTCTCAAAGATCTATTGTTACGGTAAGTTCTTACATAACTGCACCATCTTACGTCAAGGGGACTCTTGCAGTGGGCAACACCATTAGGACTGAGTCCCAAGCTGTGCCACAAGGAAGGTAAAACCCCCCAGGAGGAGGAAAGATCACTGCAGTATGCAGCGAGGGGAAAGGAGGCCCAAGAAGGCCCTTAGCCTGAGGCTAGTCCTCTGAAAGAGAGGGTAGCAGGAGGAATGCCCTGTCAAGAGATAAACCTGGGCAAACCTAAAGAAGGCTAAGGACGAGATATCAAAGAGGATCTGGAGCCTGAGAGCCACCAAATATGTAGAAGAATAATAATCAGCATTTATATAGCGCTTTTCATACACAATGTATCCCAAATAACTTTACAAGCAAAGCTAGACTGGTAGTGAAGGGACAATGTGTAGTGGCGGCCTTATTGCACATCAACACCCACACACAGCCTGGACAATTGCATGAACTGGTTTTATGGGAAGGGGAATACTGGCCAAGACATCGGGAATGTCCCCTACTCTTTGCGAAGAATGCCTTGGGTTCTTTTACTTCCACCTGGACAACCACCAGCATGGGTAGAAGGGACCTTGGTTTAACGTCTCATCCTAAGGACAGCACATCCCAACAGTACATCACCCCCACAATGCTGCACTCAGGTGCCACCATTTTTAGGTATGAGTCCAATCCCAGTGTGGGACGACAACCCACGACCTTCTGGTCCAGAGGTGAATGTGCTACCAACTGAGCCACGCTGACATGTAGCCTAATCTCCACTGAGGAGATGACCTTACTCCATCCCTCCGAGGAAACAAACAGTCAGAGGTGGACTAAACTGGGACAAGCTAACTCTAGAGCCAGACTGGCTTGTCCCATGGTACAAAGGAACAACCCAAAACCCCAAGAGGTCACGCGGTTGGGTCCCAGGGGCTGGGGGGCCATGGGAAGAGACCATCCAGCAAGAGGAAAGAAGCCGGACCTCTAACATGAGGCGCCAACAGGGTCACCTGGGAAGGTACCTTCAAGCTTCTGAAATAAATGGGACCCCAAGTGAGATGGTAACTGGAAAAAGGGATACACAAAGCTGGAATGGCTTTGTGAAGCAGAAAAAGGAGAGCCTTCACCCCCCTTCCCCCAGGACCTTGGAGCCCTGAGGGCAGAGGGCTCCGTCCGGCTGGAAAGCCTGTCCAGAGGAGAAAGGGACCATAAAAAAGGGCCTTTTCCCCCCAGCAGGTATTGGGGAACCCCAATAGGATCCGACCCTCCTAGGAAAGGCGAAGGGTCGAGACCTCCCATGAAGGAACCTCGTGACGACTAAGCGAGGCAAGGAGCACTCCTCTCACCTCCCGCCCGAAAGAGGGATGCCCCAAAAGGACCCCAAGGTCCTATTCCCCCATAAGGAAGTGAAGGGGGCGGGATTCTGGGAAGTGGTGAGAACTCAAAGGATGGAATGCTTCCCTATAAGGAGTAATGGGAAGAACCCAGGCCTGGGTAACAATGACCGATGCCAGGCTGAAGGAGAAGGGTCTCGCTGGGATCCGCTGAACAATATGTGAACACATCCGTTAAGCGAGAGCCAGAGCCCACATACTGGGCTATCCCACAACTCAAGGTTGGGACAGGGCAACAGGCTGCCACAAACAGACATGGGGATGGGTAGTGTAGAGAGTACCCCTCCCTCAAAACCCCAAAAAATCAGGGAAGGCTGATGGATGAAAGCCTAACTCTAGGGCCCAAGATGTAAATTATCCAGCCCCAGGGGAAGTGGACCCGAGCTAGGCATCCCTTACCTAAGAGAGGCTCTAGGGCACTTGGTTACCTATTGGCCTGCCTTAAGAGCGACCAAAGGGATGAAGGATAGTAGAGCTCTGCGAGTGCGCAAGGCTCTCCTCATCATAGAGTGACCAGGGAGACCCAAGGAGACCCTGTCCAGGTATAGAAGGGTGTACCAAGACTGAAGCTGATGGACCCCTGGTCCACAAAGCCCCATGGAAAAGAAAAGGGAATCCTAGAGGGGTCAAATTAAGTGAGAGCAAGACATGCCCCTGAAGAAAGGCATCACTGCCCAGACAGAAAGTAACCACCACAGTAATATGAGGATAAGGGGGATCCCTCGTAGCTTGCTCTGAGAGCGACCGCGTCCTCCCTCACGAGCAATGGAACCCAGCCACCTCAGAACTGAGTCTCGCCTTAATGACAGAGGTGGTAAGAGGAGGCGATGGACCAGCGTCAGGCCCTGCGTGGTTACAGTGGAAACTGGTGGACTTTAGAAAGGCCAGAACGAACACTGTGGGAAAAAAAGCACCCAGCCTGGGCATGCCGGGAGGACCAGAGACTTGCTTCAGCCCTAACCTCCGTCGAGGAAGGTGCCATGCCTCACAAAAAAGATGGGGGATGAGGGAATAAGGCCATACACCAGTAGGAACGTGTCCCTATCCAGGCCAAATGATGGGCCCAGAACGATCAGGCGTGGAAAAAGAAAGGCCAAGTAGGGCGTAAGGCCCGATAGCTGTGGAGGAGGGAACGTACAACTCGATCCTCCGGAAACGATAAGAAAGAATAAGGTGTCACACCACCTTACCTAAAAGGAGCCAGGGTAACCCGCTTGCAGGGTGGGACCCTGGGCCAATGCCCCACAATGAGAAATCCCTAGTAGAGCATAAACAAAGGTAAGAAAAAAGGAGCTGAAAGGCGCAAACGTAAAGAGGGGAAGCTTTGCCCCATTCCCCTCCGGTCCTACATCCTGACAAAAAAAAAAGGGGGGGGGGCGCGCACTGGGGTTTAAGAGGAAGTGGTAGGTGCCTCTGGCGCCTCTGGCTCTGCCCTGTGAGCCTTAACTGCCGGGGTAGCCGAGACCCAAGAGGCCTGGTGCTTGCCCTGAGCCCCAGAGAGCTGGGATTGCTGCCGCAGAGGGCGGATTGGAGGCAGGTGCAACCAGCTCTGCTGGTCACGGGAGCCAGTAAGCAGGACAGTTCCGGACTCTTGCAGGGAGGACAGCAATACCTGCACATCTTCCCTAAACAATGAAAGCCCCAGAAAGGGGCATCCAGTATGGAAGCCTGAACTGGGGCTAAAGTTGGTCAGGCGAAACCAAGCATGACGCCCGATACAGACAGCGGAGGCTAAGCTGCGGGCGGCAGCGTCCACCATGTCATACAAGGCACAGAGGGTGTGAAAGCCTATGTTAGAAGCAGAACCTAAAAGCTGCTCAAGCTGCAACCGAGCTGAAGACTCCAGCAGGGATTGAAGCAGGTCCTCTACCTGCCCAAAAAGAGACTGCTGATGCATCAGCATATGCGTGAGGTAGTTCTGGGCCCGCAAGGCCAGGGTCAAAGAGGCATAGACCCTGCGACCCAGAAGGTCCAACTGCTTGGACTCCCTATCTAGAGGGAAATCACCCCGACTACTGGATCCCTAACACTCCCATCAGGACACCCGACAATACGAAAGGGTCAGCCGTAGGGTGGGAGTCAAAATGAGACTTGCTGTCAGGGGCATGATATAGCCGGCCAGCCTTCCTTGGAATGGCCAGGACTGATGCTGGTTCTTGCCAGAGTGTAGACAAAATGTCGTGTGGCACCATTGGGAGGGTAACCACTAACTCGACCTCTGGAAGGTGCAGATGCTGCGCTAGACGGCGTCTTTGAGGGTCCTGCTCCTCAGTGTGCCACCCCTGGGAGGCCTGGATCATTGTCATTATAGCCAGGAAAGAGGGGTCTGCTGGAGGGGAGTTAGGAGTATCCCTGATCCACACTTCCCAAGGGGGCAAATGTGGGAAAGGGGGGGATAGGGGATTCGAGGTGGTCGGAGAACACATGCAACAACCCCTCAGAGTTCGATGCAGAGTGTGGCAGTGGTGACAGGTCAGAGGTCGTGACCGAGCCAGCACCCAAATGGCGTTCCATGTCAGGAGGGGGAGCCTCCGTGTCAGACGAAAGGAAATCCCTTGCCGGGGGAGGGGCTGACGTCAGCACCTGCAGGGTAGGGGCCGGTCTTTGGGCAGATGCCCACCACGCAGTAAGAAGAGCGCTGTAGTCAGCCAACATCTGGCAAAGGAGCACCAGGTGGAAGGAACAACCCAGAGCCGGATAATGCATCAGGAGGCCGTAGACGGGGCCTGACGCCACTCCCGATGAGCCCGAATGCCCAAAATGCGCATACTGTAGGTCCAAGCCTGGGATCGAAGGGTCTGAGGTGTGGCCTGAAATCAGAACTGGTGGTTGCTGCTGATTGGGCAAAGACTCTGAGAGGTCCAAGGTAGGGACCAACTCCTGGTGAACCGAAGTGGTAACTGGAGGTGAGGAGGTCATAGGCACCCAACACAAAGGAGGAGGACCCACAGGCTCCAATGAAGGGTGGCTCAGCGCTGGGTCAGCAGACTGGAAACTGGTGGAGGAAGGCTCTGCCCGGCATCTGGCGGGAAGGATCTTGAAAGGAGACCACCAACGACGGCGGAGGAGCTGAATGCACCATGGGGGGAGGCCCCGCAAATGTAAGTTGCGGCCCAGAGGGAACATGCGACAGCAGGCGTTGGTCCAACTGACCGTCGTTGGGCCCCAAACCAAGGTTTGGCAAAGATACCGAAGCTGGATGGATGAAGTCAGTCAAAGCATCACCCAAGGAACCGGCCTGGCCACCTGGCTCAGGACCCTGCTGGAGAACTGGCCTGAGCAACAAGGGCAGCGGGACGGAGGAAAAAATCCTCAGAACCTGTGCAAGCACTACCCACCACAGAAATGAGGGCAGGAGGCTTATCCACATGCAGCCCAGAGAATGCAAATGGGTCAAGTAGTCCAACAGGACAGGTAATCAAGTCCTAGAGTGGTACATATCACTGCGCCTGCACCAGATAGAAAAACTCTTCTATTTGGAAGCATAAGTTTTCCTGGTTTAGGGTTTCCGTGAACTCCCTGAGGACACCCGGGACCTCTTCAGAGAGGTGCACACTGGTAAACTCTAAGTCTTCAAGAGCCAAGCCTTCAGGCGGAGAGACCAGAGACTGGTATACAGAATCCTGCCCTGAGAGGATGTCAAGATATTGTGCCTCCAAGGAAGGTGAACTGGCTGTGACACTGATAGGGCTAGCAAGAGGGAGTACCAAGGCCATCTTGCACAATCCGGTGCCACAAGGATCATTGTTGCTGGTTGTGACCTGAGCTTTATCAAAATCTCTAAGCAACAGGGGAAAGGGAGGAAAGGCATAAAAGAATCTGCCTGACCGATCCAATATCATTGCATACATTGGCACAATTCCTTGGGCTGGAGGTCTGCAACACAATAATCACTCTTCATCACTAACCGAGGCAGCTGGCATCCCCGAGTAGGCTCCGAGGAGACCACCAAGGGAACCGTGCCTCCCCTCCTGGCGTGCCCGGGGCTGCCCCAAACTTGGACTGTCCAAATATGTCAAGGAGGGAGGAACCCCAACTGAAGCAGCAGCCTCTCCAGAGATCTCAGGCTGCCCAACGGTGGCCACCGGGACCACCGCTGGCTGGTCAGACCCCCTGACCCTGAGGTCTACCGGTGAAAGCTGAACTGCAGGAGGGGGGAGAGTGGGGGCCGAGGTGCTGGAGACAAAAGGATCCGAAGACCCCAAGGAATCCGGAAGCCAGTCCGAATCAGACCCAGAATCCGTCTCTGAGGAAGTAGACTCCGAGGTCCAATGCCAGACCACCCCACGGGTCCCTCCAGTTCCCGGGCCCTGAGGTCGGGCACCCTGAGACTCAAAACCCCCAACAGCGGCAGAGGACAGTGTGGTACTGTGCCTGACGCTGACACCGTCCCGGGCACCGCGAACGGCACTGGAGTCAGGCGTGACCCCAAGCCCGGCTCCACACTGGTCTCCGACGGCGTCGAGAGCCGAATCTGAAGCGGCAATGTGCCCGGCACCGGCAACCACCCCGGCGCTGCAAGCGACACCAAAGGCAGACCTGGCGCCAAGCCCGCTGCCACACACAACCCCGGCACTGCGAGTGGCGTCGAAGCCAGGATCGACACCGACCGCGGTGCCAACTCCGCCATCGGTGACACTGGGGGCAGAGATGGCGCCGGCTCCTGTCTCGGTGTCGCCAAGCCTAGAACCAGGCCCAGAAAGTTCCGAACCACCAACTGCGACGCTGCCAGAAGTCCCGACACTGCGAGCAGAATCAGGGCGATGACGGCACCGAGGGTAGGCCCGACGCCAACCGCCGCATCACTCTTCAAGCCGACGGCGCTGCAAACGGCACCGGAACCAAAAGCGACACCAGGGGACGGCGCCAAGGATGGTGCCGGTCCAGTCCCGAGGGAGATGGCAGGCTCTTTTAACCTCAACAGACCCAGACCGGCAAGGCACTTCCTCCAGCTATTGGGCCACATGGCAGCAACTACAAAAGTGGTACCAGGATCATGATTCCAAATGAGAGACATCCAGTTCCGCTTAAGAGCCCATCAGTCTCACAGCAGGGATTTTTTGTCCACGTTGGTGCCTGCCACAAAAACCCTATTGCAGGCCCTGCAGTAGTGGCTAGAGAGAGGGAACCTCAGGGAGGGAACTCCTTTTCACAAGGAGATGCCATCGGTGGTGCTTACCACAGATGCCTCCCTCTTAGGGTGGGGAGCACACATACACAAACTCAAGCAGTACATAATCTCTCCAGGAATCACTTCTGCATATCAGCCTATTAGATTTCCGGGTTGTTTACCTGGCTCTTCAGTTATTCACACCTCAGCTCAAGGGCAAGGTAGTGCAGGTCAGAACAGACAACACTACCACCATGTACTACATCAACAAACCGGGAGGCACCAGGTCCACCTTACTGTGCCCAGAAACCATGAAGGTCTAGAACCTGGGCTACTCCATACAGATGTCTGTCTGCCATCCATCTACCAGGAAAGGACAACATTCTGGCAGACTCCCTCAGCAGAATCAGTCAGAACCACCATGAGTGGTCCTTGAACGCACAAGTGCTGTCATCAGTATTCAGAAGGTAAGGCACACCAGAGACCGATTTCTTCATCTCCATAGACAACCACCAGCTGCCACAATTCTGTTGCAATACCACTGGCTTAAGTCTCTTGGTTGCTCTGATTGGCCAGGACTTTTCCCCTGTCCCAAGGGACCCAGAACGCGACACAGAGGGAGCCTTCGCTACCGAAGTAGCGACTGCCAGGATGGTGCCTCCCGACTGACCCCCAAGACAGCCAGCCTGGGCCTCCTGCACCGTGGAAGAAACCCCCACCATGGCAAGGCTAGATGAGGCGAGGGTTCCCTCCTCCGTGGGCAGTATAGGACTGGGAGGGGACCCAGAGGAAGGGCCGAGAGTCCTGACCTTGGTTTGACGACTGCGAATCCGTTCTCCGAAAGTCGGTGGCGCACGTCCGACTTTCCACACTCAAATCTCAATGACACAGCGATCCATTGAGAAGCAGATATTGCAGTTATCCATATCGTGTCCGGGGCCGAGGCACGAGAGGCAATGGTCATGCTGGTGCGTAACGGAGTAAAGGTGGCTACAGGCGCACCGACGCATGGGGGACCGCCCCGCCTTTGATGTCTTCTTGCCCCTTGGACGAGACATGACCGGTCGAAAAATTAAACAAAAGACAGATCTTACCGGAGTCAAAGAAACGACGTCGAGCAGACAGTCAGAACCGAGGCAATAAACACACGACAGACTTAGGCTGCAAATTTTCTCTTGTCTCATACGCAGGATCCTAACTTGATGGTGGGAGAGAAAGAACTGGGGCTGGGGCGGAGTCGACAACGGCTAACTGCCAACCCTCGAGCGCCATGTAGAACGCTGGCCTGGAGGGCGGCGTCAGCTCAACGTCGACTCCATATATATATATATATATATATATGTATAAAAAGTCTTCCGTGGGATCCTAGCTCCGGTGAGCTAACCCAATAGTGATGAAAGGTGAAGACTTGACACAGATAAGATCCAAGGTTTGGGAAAACCAAGGTCCCATCATACTTGGAGAGCAAGTGAGTGCTCAGTAGTAGGGGAATTGGGGGTTCAGCAGCCAATTGTTGCAGCAGTGGATACCAAATATGTCATGGTCACTACGGGACCACAAGGATCATCACTGCTCCTTCCGCTTGCAACTTGAGAAGTACTTTCTGAAGGAGCAGGAAGGGAGGGAAGGCGTAAAGGAACATCCCTCTCCAGGAGAGGGACAACGCATCTTGCCAGGAAACTCCAGACTCCGGATCTAGCGAGCAAAAACTGGGCAACTCTGCATGGATAGGGGATGCAAAGAGATCCAGCTCCTGCCTGCCCCATCTGTCAAAGAGGTTGTCGATGACAGACTGCAGAAGGGCCCATTCGTGCACTCTGGACAGAGTCCTGCTGACAGCGTTGGCCAGGGTGTTTTCAACCCCTGGAACGTGAACTGCCGAAACCTAGGTGGTGGGATATGGCCCAGTTCCAGACCCACACTGCTTCCCGACAAAGGGGGTAAGAGTGAGTGCCACCTTGTTTGTTGAGGTAAAACATCACTGCCATGTTGCCTGTCTGGATGAGGAGGTGTCCCGGGCGAAGCACCGTGCTCAAAGCCTATAGGGTGTAGGGGACTGCTCTAATTTCCAGAATATTTATGTGGAGAGGCTCCTTGGCCACAGACCAGGTGCCCTGTGTCCTGTGGATGCCCAGAAGTGCATCACAACAGATGCCTGAGGCATCTGATGTCAAGACTTGATCCGGAGCTGTTCTCTGAAAGGGCATCCCCTCTGAAAGACAGGGGGATGTCATCCACCAGCTGAGTTCTTGATGAACCAGTTCTGGTATAGAGACCGGCTGGTCCAAATCGTCCCATCTTTGATCCCACTGGACTCTCAGAGTCCACTGAATCGTCCTTGTATGCAGTCTGGCTAGAGGGACTGTAACAATGGATGCTGCCATATGGTCTAGGAGCCGGAGCAGCATTCTGGCTGGGACCGTTCGTAGGGATCAGACGTGGTGTGCTAAGCCTCGAAGTCGAAGTGCCCTGTCCTGTGGTAAGAAGGCCTTCCCTCGAGTGGCATCGAGCAGTGCTCTGATGAACTTTAGTGATTGGGTCAGGACCAGGAAGGACTTTGGTACGCTGATGGTGATACCCAGTTCCCCGAAGAAAGAACAGTTGTCCTGGATCATTCGCCACAGCTGCTCACTGGACAGAGCCATCAAGAGCCAGTCATCCAGGTAATGGAAGACGTAGTGCTCTTTCCTTTGGAGGGCCACTGCGACCACTGCCAGGCACTTGGTAAAAACTCTTGGGGCCGAAGGGTAATGCCCTGAACTGGTAATGCCTCCCTTGGAACTAGAACCTAAGAAACCTTCTGTGAGGCTTGGCCACTAGGATGTGGAGATAGGCATCCTGCATATCTAGCGATGCCAGCCAATCCCCTGCTGGATCATGGGTAGCAATCTCTGTAGAGTGACCATCTGGAACCGTTTGTATTCCACAAACTGGTTGAGGTCGCAGAGGTCCAACATAGGACGCATATTCTCGGTCTTTTTGAGCATGAGGGAAAAATGTGAAGAAGCCCGTGCCACTCTGAGATGGGGGTACAGGCTCTAAGGCTCTTTTGAGCAACAAGACCTGAATTTCTGCTTGGAGGAGCCCAGCATAAGCTGGAGAACAGTGAGAGAGAAGGGGAGGCCTGTCCGGAGGCATCCAGACAAACTCTACTGAGTGTCCATTGTTGGTCATTTGTAGGACCCACTGGTCGGAGGTGATCTCTCGCCAACCCCTAGCACAGACAGAAAAGCGGCCTCCAACTGCCTCCCCGTCAGGGTCATGAGAGGGGTGGGTCCAACAAGGAGTCAGGAAGTCGTGGGAAGGGGGAGCGGCTTGGGCTGGTTTGGCAGCCCAAGAGGCGGACCCTGTGGAGCCTCTGGAGGGACGCTTATGGCCGTAACCACCTCGCTGTTGCTGCTGAGGCTGAAAGCGAGCTTGTTGTCCCTCTCTCCCTTGAAAGCGAGGCTTTGAAAGGGCCTTTGCTTTGGTTCATACATGGAATGCACTGACTGAACGGCCTTGCCGGAGTCCTGCAGTTTGGTGATGATCTTTTCAGAGTCCTCACCAAAGAGGACGGAACCCTGGAAAGGTGCAACTAGGATTTCAATCTTCATTTCCACTAAGATTCCAGCCACAGCTGCTTCAACAGCTATATACAGAAAGATGGCGACCACGCTGGGTTAGCCACTTGAAGAAGAAGCAGCGTTATTGTATTATTTTTTTTATGTATTTTAGGTTAGTTTTATTTTACTGTGGTCTACGATTAGATATTTGAATTAGCGGCAGTCGGACAGGGGTGAAGCAGTGAGATATTTAGTGCGAGGAGCGCATCGGGATAGAGAATTGTGATGTGTTAAAAGTCGCAAGTTGTAAGAGAAACTTTGTGATTTTTATTTGTTTCCGTTTGTTGCCCCAGCGGTTTGTGTTATTACAGGGACACTATTTTTTATTTAATTTTTTTTGCTGTCACCCTGATATATGAGGTGATTGTGATCGCTTTTGTATTTTCTGGAATTCTGCGTAACTGTTCCTAGCCTAGGTGGGAGTTAGTGGCAGGTGACAGGCTCTGTCGGGGGTGGGCGGGAGCTCCCCTGGAGACCGCTAATATTTTATTTAGTAATCTTGTTATGCTCTGTTATACCTTGTTTACTGTTTGTTGTTTTTCTTCTTTTTGTTTGTTTTTCTTTTAAGATAATTTGGTTTAATATAGAAGGTGTATTGTTGTGGGTGGTGTGGGTGTTGTATTTGAGAAGTCTGAATTATCGAGTAGGTGTTTTGTTTTTAGAAATGTGTTGGGGTTTGGGGCCCGTGAGGCGCAGCTACTCGGGTGATGACCTCTAGGGCCTTTGTCCCTTCGGGTTTCCAGTACTGTCGTGGAAAGCCTACTCTAGATGTAGGGCTTCAGGGGTAGCTTGGAGGGGGAGGGCCCAGAGGAATGTCCCCCGAGTGGCTGTCGGAGCGTCTGGGATTCGGGTGGTGAAGTCAAGGAGACGCCCTGGGGCGAAACGGGGGCTTGAACAGGGTTTGCCTTGCCTGGTCCCCATACCCAAGGGCTCCACCCTAGAGTGTGGGCAGATAACTGGTCCAGTTGCTTCACCCCATTCTACTCGGGTTGTGATATGCAGTGCCAGATCAATAAGGAACAAGATGGCTATAATGGCGGATTTGATATCCTCTGTTGATCTGGCTTGCATCACAGAGACCTGGCTGGATGAAAATACTGCTCCAATTTTAGAGACGTCAATGCCAGCCGGAAAATCCGTGATACACAGCCCGAGGAAGGATTGTAGGGCCGGTGGGGGGGGGTGTTCATTTGTTTTAATCTAGCCTGAACCTCACGGTGCTGCCTAGGGGTCCTATAGGGTCCTTTGAGTGCGTGGCTGCCCGAGGGGGTATGGGTGCGGGCTTTAGTGTCCTCTTGCTCTATCGACCCCAGGTAGCAATGGGGATTTTCTGCGAGAGGTCGAGGAGCTTGTTGAGGGCCTGGTATTGGGAGTCGCCCAGGTGGTTGATCATGGGGGATTTCAATGCCTGGGTCGACAAGAGGCTATCAAAATTTGGGAGAGACCATCTCGAGAGCATGGGGGCACTTGGCCTGACACAAAAGGTAACAACAGCGCCACACTCGGGCGGTCACACACTGGATTTGTTTTTTTTCTTATGAGTTTGACATTATGAACCTTAGTGTAGCTCTGGGGCGTCTGGTCAGATCATAGCACTGTGGGGTTCACGTTTAGGGCCCCCCCAAGTTGGTCCTGCCCCTATGGAGATGGTCCAATATCGGACGTTATGGGGAGTATCCTCAGAGGACCTTTTGGCGGTGCTGGACCTATCGGGTGTTGGGGCAGCTTGTGCGATTGGGTCAGAGGAGGCAGTAGTAGCCTATAATGGGGCAATTGGTGTGGCATTTGATTCAATCGCGCCCTTGTGTGTCCAACCCCTGTCTACCTGTCGGAGATCTCCCTGGCATGATGAGAATCTCCCGAGGTTTAAAGACTAAAGGTCGGACTTAGAGAGGCGTTGGATGAGATCTGGTTTGGTGGAGGACAAATTGGCCGAGGGCACATTATGTGGACTATCAGGGAGCAATTTCCCGTAAAATGGTGGAATTTCTGTCTTGGGAAATTGCTACGGCGAGAAACAGACCAACTCAGCTCTTCCGCACAGTGGACAGGCTTTTACAGCCTACTTGTCCGAGTGTTGGAGGGCTAGGTTCGAGCACAAGGTGCGAGGAGCTGGCTCTGTTTTTCGCTGACAAAGTGTTCTCCATCAGGGCTGAGGTCTCGTCGAACGTCTCTCGAAAGGGCTGCAGGGTGCAGCCTGAGTTGAGTCAGAGCACTCCTTCTATGTGGGACGAGTTTGAGCTGATTGGGGTTGGGGAGGTGGAAGAGATAATCTCTAAGCTGCGGCCGACCCATAGTGATTTAGACCCAGGCCAAATGTGCCTTTTGGTAGAATGTCTGGACCCGACTGGACCTGTGATTGCTGGAGTAGTCTGGAATTCATTAAGGAGTGGGATGCCCTAACAAACTGAGATGCTACCTAAACATTACGACTTGGGTAGAGCACATCTGTGCTCATACTC
Source organism: Neoceratodus forsteri (assembly GCA_016271365.2). Lineage (NCBI taxonomy): Eukaryota > Metazoa > Chordata > Ceratodontiformes > Ceratodontidae > Neoceratodus > Neoceratodus forsteri. Next base: position 1,055,901,130 of record CM057453.1, on the reverse strand, counting down.
CTCCTGTTCTCACAGCAAATATAAAAATGGACCACTTAGGCCCACCGGCAAAACAGGGTGAGCACTATAACTGTGCACCCTTATCTCGCACTAGGCCCACTCTATCCCAACTGTGATTCCTCCTTATTCTAACTACTAGCCTTACAACTTGCTGCCTGGAGCGTTGAATTCACACTGTACTTCTTCCTACTGACTGCAATGTTTAGTACTGTATTGTAATACTTGTTTTTGGTACTGTTGTCTTGCAATGTCCCTGTGTTCCAGTCTCTTTATAGTAATTCTTCACTACTATTTGTCTGATGAAATTTGATGCTTGTAAAGTCCCTGTTGTGCTAATTCTATGTAATGTAATCCTCCACTTGTATTTGCCTGATGTTCATGTATGTACCTTGTAATGTACCTTGTAATCTCCCGGGTCGCACCTGAAAATAGGCACTTGACTGTCTAGTGTGCTTACCCGGTTAACAAAAGCAAATAAATAAATAAATAAATCTTTCCTTTAGCCTTGAAAGAGGCTTTGGTTAGATCTCTTTTGAAAAAAACATCTCTGGACCCGGACTGCCTCAGCAATTACAGACCTGTGTTGAACCTCCCATTTTTAGGGAAGGCTGTAGAAAAGGTGGTGGCTGTTCAGCTGGAGAGACATCTTATTGCTTCTTTCACCTATGAGCCTTTCCAGCCTGGGTTCCGAGCAGGGCACAATACAGAGACAGCCCTGGTGAGGGTGCTTAATGACCTCCTGATGGCGAGGGATAGAAGGGACCATACCATCTTGGTCCCTCTAGACCGCTCTGTGGCATTTGACACCGTGGACCATGAGGTGTTACTTGACTGACTGCAGTTTTGGTGTGGCCTGCCCAGAAATGTCATCAACTGGTTCAGGTCATACCTGACAGACAGGGTTCAGAGGGTGACCATTGGAATTTTCTCACCAAATCCGAAGCCTCTGTGCTATGGTGTTCCGCAGGGGTCGGTCTTGTCACCTTTGTTGTTCACGGTGTATATGCTGCCACTGGGAGACATTATCAGGCGGTACGGGCTGGGTTTTCACTGCTATGCAGATGATACCCAGCTGTACCTGTCCTGTGCTCCCAATAGCCAGGTGTCAGACTACTTAACAGCTGCTTTGAGGAAATCCAGACATGGATGACCCACAATTGGCAAACTTACGAGACAAGACTGAGGTACTGGTGGTGAGCCGGTCGTCAAGGCGAAGTGGAAATTTCCTCTGACCTTGTGCTGGGGTGTGTGCCTTTAGCCCCCTCTAGGCAGGTGAAGAATTTGGGAGTAATCCTGGACAGCGGTCTGACACTTGATGCACAGGTGTCGGCCATGGTGAGAACCGGGTTTTATCATCTCAGGAATATTGCCCAAATTCGAGCCCTGATCCCGCCTGATGACCTGCCACACTGGTACATGCTTTTGTCACTTCCAGGTTGGACTACTGTAATGCCCTGTACCTAGGGATATCTGGGGGCAACCTCCACAGACTTCAGCTGGTGCAGAACGCGGCGGATGATATTGCTGGGGTGAAGAGGGTGAACATATCACCCGGTGCTCAGCGAACTGCACTGGCTGTCAGTCAGTGGAGGCTGTCTTCAAGAATAGAGCTGTTGACCTATCGACCCTGCACAAGAGGTTCAGTCTATCTGCAAGTTCCTGTGCCGTGCCACTCAGACCGGGCTCTCCGATCTGCCAGGGGTGGCCTCTTTGGACTTCCTACGGTTAGGCTGCAGCATTCGGGCGACAGAGCGTTTGTGGCGGCTGCACCTACACTGTGGAACTCCTTGCCTGGTTATCTTAGGGAGGCCCCCCCTCGGTGGAAGCCTTTAAGAAGGGCCTCAAATCATATTTATGCAATCAAGCTTTTAATTGAAGATGTTTTAAAATAATAGTATATTACATGAAGGTTAGTTAAGCTGTTGCTCCTAGTTGTATCCTGTATATTGTTATTCTTTATATGTGTTTTATATTGTACAGCATCCAGAGTCTTCTGAGATGGGCACTACATAAATAAAATATCTATCTATCTATGTCAGTTTGCACAACCTGTGTGAAACCTGAGACCCGGAGCCATGAATGCCTGCAGATGCACACTCCTGTGGCCGCAGCCCTCGCTGCTGTGTCCACCGAATCGTAGGCTGACTGGAGGACATGCATGCCCACGTCCGAACCAGTTTGCAGAAGTTTATCTAGCCCTGCTTTCTGTGGACAGTCAGGGATCTCTTTCACAATGTTGATCACTTGTCCCCAGAGGACATTCTGGAATTGTACCATATAGGTAAGGATGTTTACACTCTGTGTGGTACAGGTGGTGGAAGAGTAAACTTTACGCCCCGTAGAATCTAGTTTTTAGATTCCCTATCCGAGGACTGAGTACTGAGGTGTCTCAGCCTCTGGGACCTATCATGGGCAGCCGAGATAACTACCGAGTCTGCCAAGGGTTGTTCTCCCAAAAAAGGTTGCTCCATAGGTGCCCTGTAAAGGCGGTCCGCCTTCTTGGGTATTGTGGTGGAGGTATGGGGGTGCTTCCAAGCTGCCTTGATGACGTCTGCAACAGTATCCATGAAGGGTGTGATGACCACCGGTTTCAGGTCCTTTTGGCGCAAATATTTGGTCAAGCGGAGTCTCTCTGGGTCCAGGTCCTCCATCTCCCATCCCATATTGCTCTGGATATGTCACATCATCTCCATGAAGGAGGGGTCATCTGGAGGTGATCTGGGAGTATCCCTTGGGTCTAAGGGGGACAAGTCCCCAACAGATGAGGGTTCAGAGGAGGACGAGTCCGAAGAACCATCTGAGTTCACAGAGGAGGAGAAGGACTGAGACCTGCTGCACTGTTGCTTGTGTCTGTGGTGGTTGGGGAGCCAGAGGAACTCTGGCTCCTGGACTGAGATCTGGAGCGGCCCTTGCGAAGATCCTTGCCTTTGTCTTTGCCCAAAGGTGGGGTAGGCTCTGTGCCCATGCACCTGCCCAGAGGTGGGTTGGGATCCATCGAAGGGGGGCCCCTGTATCCGGAGAGGTGTCCTCAATCCGTGGAAGTTTTAGTGGAAGGAGACCCATCCGGATGGTCTCCCACCAATAGCCGAAAAGTTTCTTAACCTGGGAGAAGTGCTGGTCCAGTGCCTTTATCCAGCATAGTGCCATGGTTTGGCGATGGTGGGCGAGCGGAGGTGATGCTTGGAGCTCGTTAGTGAGCCCGGCGAGCAGTAGCTGGCGGCGCCTGATTGAGGGCTGTCTGGCGGTCCTCAGAAGGTTGTGTCGAACCGATCGTCCACCAGTGGTGGGGGAGAAACTGGTGAGGTTGGGGACTGGGTCGGTGGTGCCGGCAGCTGGACTGCCAAAGTAGTGACGTCGGTTGCCTGACATTGGTGGGTGTCCTCACCAGATGAATGCTGCATGGCCAGACGCTTGTCCAATGGCAGCTTGGCAGATTTCCCAGAGTGCCCAGAGGCCTTACGCTTGTCCCAGGAGTAGGCGCCAGAGATGGAGGCCGACCAGGAGTGGGCTGACGTCGGACCCTTACCAATGTCAGAGTCTCTGCCTGAGGACTGATCCGGCGGCTGGACATCCAGCTGCTGCAGAGTAGGGCCAGAGGACCCGGAGCCACGGTCCTTAGCACCCGATGCCTGAGCTAGGGGAGGGGGCTTAACAACCATGAGCCTGGAAGGAGAACGGGTCACGTGGAAGGCTGAGTCGGAACTGCCCCTGGAGGCAGAGTGGGAGCCTGAAGATTTGGATCTGGAGTGGGACTTCTCCTTCCTCTTCTCCTCGTGCTTCCCCGATGATTTACGGTGGGAAGAACTCCTCCCCGAAGAGGAATCTCTCTCTCTGCACGGCGGCCAAATATTGCTCATGAGGTAGGCCTGCAGGGTCTTCTGGCAGTGGATCCTCGTCCTGCTGTTAAACCTTTGACAATGCTGGCAGGCCTGGGTGTCATGGTTGGGGCCTAGGCACAGCAAGCAGGCCAAGTGCCCGTCTTTGGACAGGATTTGTTTGCAGCAGGCACACTTGGAGGGGTGCCTCTCGATGGAGGACGTCGGAGAAGATGACGTACAGGAACAGTCGCGCTGAAAAAGCAAATTTGTTCCACAGAAAACAAGAAATCCAGCTAAGAAACTAGCAAAAATAGCGGTTAAACTAGCGAGAGGCGATCCATGGAGCTGATGAACGCGAGTCGACAGCAAGAAACGAACTGAGGGATGCCGGGGACTCCCCTCCTTTTATACCATACATGACGTCGGGGGCGGCGAATGCTGGAGGGCGGTCCCTGCCATAGACTGCCAACTATAAGTTTTCCGTGGGGTCCTGCTGCCTGCCAGCTTCAGTCCTGTATGTGTTACCTGTTGCAAGAGTGGACTCTCAAAATAAGATCAATTGGTTCCTGACAGGAAAGGAACAGCAAGGAAACCCAAAATTTAAAAATAAATATAGTGCTACAGTTCCTGAAAAGGAACTGGAACACTAGTAACTAAAACTAAATTTGTGTAAAAAAACAAAAACAAAACACAAACAGCAGTTCTCCACGGTTCCATGGAACCGGTGAAGAACAACTAAAAACACCAAAAACACGCTAAAACTCTGCTAACTAACCCGAATAGGGGCAGCAATTGAAAAATAAAGAAATAAAATGTTACTAAACTGGCAAACAATAACAGCAGAACGGAGTTGAGGAAAGCACTCTGAGGTGTCTAAACTATCAGGTAGAGAAATAATTCTGAGCATTACCAGAACACAGCAGTTATTAGGGGCAGCAGTTTGAAATTGGCACGAGCCAATGAGAGTTTTATCATTTACATACATTCCACTCTCTCTCTCTCGAGGGCAGTTAAAGACAGGAGGCTGACTGCATTAGTTTAAGCATACTGAGGGATTCCTGGGGTTTGAAATGAAAATGATGTACTCACTGTAATTCTTGAGCATACAGCTTTAAAAATTTAGAGGTCAGGGACAGCACTGCTCATGAGGTGGACGCATGACGTGGCATTCGTGGGCACTGGACAGGAAGGAGAAATTGCGAAGACAAAGAGTGTGGTGGGGATCCACGAGCTCCCAGTAGGAAAGCAGTGCATTCAGTAGAGTTGACTTCACTTGTAACTCCAGGGCAATTTACCTGCAAATTACAAGACTCACTCTCTCCCTCCCACCGTCCTTCCTAGCCTTACACATTTCCCCATCCAAAAAGGGGGAGAGGAAAAGGAGGAAGAAAAGGGTAAAACATTAAAAACAAAAAAAACAAAAAATAATTTTTGAAAATGTAGTTATTTGGACTTCCGGTTGGGCTTCCAAGCAGCATGGCGGTGTAAAAGCAGAGCTCCGCTACACCCCTTGCTAATCTTCCCGATCTGACACTTTCAACGACAAACAATTTAAAATAAACAAGATCTAGATATCGGGGACATACGTAAGGAGCATTGTAAAGAAGAAAAATATAAGAAATTGAACTACGGGCAGCAGTGAGCAGAATTAAATTGAGCAGCAATGTCGGCCCAGGAGCCCTCCGACTCGGAACACTCTCAAACGCCAGCAGAACGGCAAGACCAAATGACCACACCAAATAATAAAGCGAGAAACAAACGCATAAAGTTAGATACTATATATAAGGAGCTATTATCGTTTCGTGCAGAACTTAAAGATATTTACGGAGAGCTTCGCAGAGACATAGTGAGCCTGGAGCAACGAGCTGATGCATCGGAGAGACTGATAACAGCAAGTAGAGAACAGAGTAGATGACATGGCGAATACAATTCAACTCTTACAAGATCAATGTGTACAACTGCAAGAAAAACAAGAAGATATGGAAAATAAAGCTCACAGAAAGAACCTAAGATTATACTGCATCCCTGAAGGCTCAGACGGTCAGGACATTACTGAGTTTACTACTGCTTCACCGTGCACTGGGCCCACGGCCTACAGATCCGAATGGTAGGCCTCGATCCATTATTATGCGCTTTCTTAGCTACGCAGTCAAGGAGACAGTATTAACAGCAGCATGGTGAAAGGCAAAGGTCTTTACAGGCAAACTCGTTTCTATGTTGATATGACTCGCTCCACAAACTATGTGTCCTTAGAACATATCGGACATTTACCAGCTTTGAAGGAGGCAGCCATTAGATTCACGACACGTACCCAGCTAGACTTGTGATGCAACTTTCATCAGGAAGGAAGGAATTTCATACTGCGAAGGAGGCCAGAGGAGCTCCTTAAAGCGGAATTCAAATAAAACAAAATCCACACTAGGATTACAGAAAACTGACCCACCGAGCTGGCATCCCGGTGAATCTGGGCAGAACACAAAATGGCAGAGAAGTAACAAAGGGGGGGCATTTCTAATCGTTTGGCACTTTTACGCTGATCGGCAAGGGGAAGAACCTGGCTGACAGAAGCTGAAGCTTAGCTTGTGATTTCTCAATGGTCCTCTGGGTAGAGGTCCCTGAAAGCTTATGACCGATAAGAGGGACTGGGAATTCAGTTATCTGAACTGGGATCTTTATAAGACGACGACTCTCTCACAGGAGGTTGGACAGAGAAAAGGAACGCTTAATAATTGTACCTGCAGAAAACTTTGCTATAACAAAGAAACATGTAAAACATTTGGTTTAGCTGTTTGAACTGGCCCTGATGATTGCTTTGAAGGAGGCAACGTATATAACTTTAAAGAGCAGATTATAGTGCTCTGCTTGATTTGTTTTAGGGATAAACTGATACAAGGGTCTGAGAAAAGTTGCCCTAGTTGTATACCACAGAATTTATTTAATTATAAAATAAACAATTTACATTGCGGGGGGTCTCCAGACATTACAGGGAAGCCCATTTCAAACCAAAGACAGACAGGCAGGGTATTTTGAGTTAACATTTGGATTTTTATTTAGCTTGTCTGCATATACCTTGGAAGTCAATTTTATTTGGAATACAGTGTATGTACATAGTTATCAAGACAAAGGTCAGACATATACTGATAATTTGTTTCAGATTTCAAAAGGTTTGATAAGATCGCAGCAGGAGATGTTTAAAATAATCTAGATGGGAAAAGCATAAAATGTTTCAAAAAGTGACGATCAGAAGGATGGCTCTTGGGGACATCAGTATGGTGATCCCCAGAATTAGATTATTAAGATGGGGACAACAGGAGAGAATATGTTTCCATAAGGAATAAGATGGCTACTCAGATAGTAAAAGCACTCTCGCATAATATAAATGGGCTTAACAACTTCATTAAAGGGCCAGACTGTTCCAATATATCAAGAAACACCCAGTGATTTTTACTATCTCCAGGAAACACATTTAACAGATACCGAGCATGCAAAATTGAACTGGGGGCAGGTTTCTGGTATATCGTCCTTTTCTAAAGGGAAATGATGAGGAGTAGCAATTTTATTACCTAGGACCTCTCCTTTTCATTTAGAAACACAGTGCATAGATTCAGAGGGAAGGTACGTCATCTTAAAAGGTACCCTTTATGGGACAAAGGTCACGTTAGTGAATGTGTATTTACCCCCTCTTACATCTGTCTGTCTTTTTAAAAGATTTTTTGCAAAGCTCCTAGACATTATGCACGGATGTCTTATTATAGGGGGAGATATCAATTTAACCTCGACACTTCGGTTGGACTCCTCTGCACCTTCCAAATATAGGCTAACATCAGCTCATATATTATTTCTCTCTCAACTTGGAGCATTGGGTCTAATAGATGTATGGAGACAGTTTTATCTTCTTTCTGGGGGATATATGTTTTTCTCCCCTAGATACAACTCTTACTCAAGATTGGACTACTTTTTCATTTCAAAAGAACATTTGGACTGTTTATAGGATTTAACTATAGGACCTAGATTTCTTTCTGATCATTCTCCCCTATTTTTGAGACTAGATTTTAAAAATACCAAGGAAATTCACTGGGCGGCGCTTGAATACATCTTTTCTTAAGGATAAAGCTTTTAGGGACAGCTTTAACTCAAAAACAGCTCAGGTTATTTCAGAGAATTCATCACAGGAACATCCGACACAATAGTTTGGGATACTGTGAAGGTTGTGATCAGGGGGGAGAGAATTGCGTATTCAGCATACAAGTAGAGATATTGGGAAACACGATATGGTAAACTACATGAGAAACTAAGGGAAATGCAAACAAAGTTTACCCCTATTACCACAGAGGCCCAAACCCAGATTAATCAGACAAAGGCTGAGCTCCAGAAACCTTTAGACAAAAAAACACAACAGGTGCTATTTTACTTAAAAACATATAGGTCTGAGGGAGGGGCGAGAAATTTAGCCCAGAAGCTTAGGGGACATAGGACAGCCACAATCATAACACGTTTAGTGGATCCAGAGAAAAAAACAAGAGCTCTTAACTCACAGGAGATACTGCAACTGTTCCAGAAATATTCTAGGCAGCTATATGACAAACCACAAGGTCCAGAATTTAACAAAGCTGAGGAATTTTTTTACCCCCTTACATTAAGAAAGCTAACTAAGGAAATGGAAACCAGACTAAAAGCCCCTATCAGATCAGAGGAAGTCAGACGTGCCATAAAAGAAAGTAAATCATTAAAAAACCCTGGCCCAGATGGATTTCCGTCCGAGTGGTACAAGACTTTTAGTAAACAACTGACTCCATTACTACTAAACGCCTTTTTAGAAATTCAGCTGGAGGGTCCCCCTCCTCCATCATGGGATTACACTAATATTTTACCTATCTTAAAAGTAGGCAAACCAGTAGATTTAACTACCTCATATAGGCCAATATCCATATTAAACACGGACTACAAGTTATTTATGTCCATATGGGCACACAGACTAGAGGAAATGTTACCACATTTGACTAATTCAGATCAAGCTGGGTTCATTCGAGCCAGAGAAACCACAGATAATATACGCAGAATGATCCATTTGTTGGACCACTTAAATCAGAGACAGATACAGGCAGTGTTGCTCAGCCTTGACACAGACAAGGCTTTTGATCGCATCAGTTGGCCTTTTTTATGGGAAACTTTATGCAAGTTTGGATTCCTTGGGGAATTCTCTAGCATGATACAGAGAATTTATGACTCTCCGAAGGCATATGTTAAAGTGAATGGACAGTTATCTTCAATGTTAGAGCTGGGAAGGAGAACTAGGCAGGGCTGCCCACTTTCCCCCTTACTGTTTACCCTATACACTGAGCCATTGGCTGAAGCCATAAGGCAACATCCTAATATTCAGGGGGTCCCTTTAGGAGGGAGGGATTTTACCATACAAGTATATGCAGATGACGTATTATTAACACTCCTAGAACCTAAAAAGTCCATTCCTGCTACCCTAAAAGTGATAGATAAGTTTTCAGAAATAGCCGGATACAAAATAAATATACAAAAAACAGAGTTATTATCATTAAATTTCACCCCCTCTCAGTCTCTGAAGAACCAGATCCCTCTGAAATGGAGAAATAATAAGATTAAATATTTGGGTGTAAATATTCTCCAGAAACTGGAACATTTGGAACTGTTTAATTTAGAGCCCCTATCGATAGAGATAGAGAATTTAGTTGGGAATTGGACACGCCAGGTATTATCTTTTTCAGCTCGAATACAAGCTATTCGGATGACCTTGTTTCCTAAGATATTATATTATTTCCAGACTTTACCGATTATTCCATCACAAGTCTACTACGCAACCTGGGCTAGAATTTTTTCGAGGTTTGTATGGGCTGGGCAGCAGCCAAGGGTCAGATGGTCTCTGTTACAGTTACCAGTGGCAAAGTGGGGTTGTAATCTTCCAAACCTTAGAGATTACCATAAGGCAGTAACATGTAAAATAGTGATGACATGGCTGAACCCCCAAGTAGAGAAACCATGGAAATTTATTGAATTCATACTAAATGATCTTGTAAACATTAGCCCTATTATATTTGCCCACCAAAATTCTTATCCACAGTTACAAAACTTCACATTTGGAACCAGTTATACATTAAAGGCTTGGTATGAGCTAAGGGCGTCTATATCATTAACTGAAGTTTTCAGTTATTTTAAACTAATCTCTACAGAAAGTGTATCTTTGGATATGGGTGCTGTTCGGGTCCATCAAGAATGGCAGAAAAAAGGTTTGCTTTTGTTATATCAATATGTGGATGTGAATGGAGTACTGCCTTTTGCCACACTACAGAAACAATATAAATTCCCCCATACACAACATTATAGATATTTACAGATTCGGACATTTATACAGAAAGAATTAGCATTAAATACTCTGCTCTCTCGCATCCCTATGTTGATGTCCCTTTTAAGGGACGCTATAGAAGGCAGGGAACAAATTCATTTAATTGGACAAATATATAAAGCAATAAGAGACTTTTGGAAGGAATCCACTGAGGATATCTTGGGGAGATGGAATAAAGAATTAGGGACTCAGATAACTTATGAGAAATGGTTGGAACCTATTCCTCACTCGATGAGAGTATCACAGTCATCATACTGGTCAGAATATATATGGAAATGTCGTAGTAGATATTTTTATACCCCTGACAAAACTGCTAAATTTGTATCGATGAGGCATGGCCTTTTTTGGAGAGAATGTGGAGAAAAAATGGCAAATATAACATATTTTTTGTGCCTGTCCGAAAGTTACCCAATACTGGTTAGATATAGAAAACAGCATACAGAATATTGTGGGACCAGAAATTCAATTATCCAATCAGATGATTCTGCTTTATATTGGGGAAGACGGAAAAGTTCCACCAAGTAGAAGTAAGTTATACCTGTACCTGGCAGCACCTAAAAAGGTTATAACTCGCCTATGGTGAACAGCTAAAGTACCCACCCTCTCTCATTGGCATTCATTGATGACTGAGATATATTATCTAGAGAGAATAGTAGCTTCTAGAGCTGGAAGGATGTCACAATTTGAGCTCCAATGGAGGCAATGGGTTTTCTATATCTCGCCTCTGGATGAAGCATTTGTTCCCTGATAGAGCTATTTGAAAGTAACTAATTTTTGTAGGATATGGATTTTGATCTAGTGTCATTTGATATATAACAGAATGATGTTGTAGAAACATGAATTGCCATCCCGAAGAACATTCCATGTATTGTAAGACAAAAGAGCAATACTGTACAGATGAACTCCTGCCGTCATATATATAAATAACAATAAAAAATAAAGAATATTAAAAAAAAGAAAATGTAGTTATTTATTTTTTAAAAGAGCAGCAAGAAAAAGAGGCAATGAGCAACTAAAAATTGCCTTCAAGTGGAATCTCCCCCACTTTTTCTTTTTTTTGTTAACAACTGTGCTTAGCTGAGGTAAGGCAAAAGAAGACAGCGAGATAGACAGGTAAGCTACCCAGATGCCTGGTTATCTGGAAAACCTAAAGGAGGCAGGGAAAGCAGTCAGAAAGGCCAAAGCACAGACAGAGGAAAGAATAGCCAAGGCAATTAAAACAAGCATTTGTCAATGCGGAACGCTGGTTGCTCGTTAACAACCAGCAGACTTTTTTTTAAGAAAGTCACCAAGTATAGATTGTACTAAATGTACATGCACTGTAAATAAATAACATCATGCACCTTTAACTGCCTTCAGACCCCTTCAACCTGCCCATTAATGTGCACCTCATGGAGCTCAGCTCAGCACTTCTGGGTTACTATGACTATTTCCAAAGATGAACTCCAGAAGTTTGTTTTAACCAGCATTTCCGTTTACAAATATTGAGGTTTTGCCTGAGGCGGGTTTAGATAATATACCCTTTCTCTTGCACAACTGAAACAGCAACAGGATGACTCCCAGAAACCAGCCATATTTTGAAGTCAGCATTTAAATGGTATGAGCAAGTCTAAAAACACTGGCCCACACCAATGTTATTTTTACCACCTTACAGGCAAACACTACAAATTCAAAACATTTGAAAACAGAAAACAGTTCCTCACTTTTGGCTAGTTCAAAATTCAACAGACTTTCCACCTCACTTCATCAAACAAGCACCTGCCAATGCCGAATGTTTCCTTGCATGGTATATGTAGTAGGGTGTATTGTGTTACAGGGGGACGGGTACTGGAGGGTGCAGGGTGGACAGCACGCAGAGGGAGGGAGGCAGCAGGAGAGTGTAACTGGATGCTGAGATGGGGAATGGAGGGTGCGGGGTGGACAGCATGCAGAGGGAGGAAGCGGGAAGGTTTAATTGGATGCTGGGATGGGGAACAGAGGGTGTGGGGAAGAACAGCACAAAGTCACATGTGTGTGTAGGAAAATGTCAACTAACCTGCATACCATGGACAATTTTAGGAATTTTTCTACCAAATTTTCAACATGGGCTTTTTGGTACCCCACCTCATGAACACTAGCAGTGTCATTTCCTTAATCAGTCCTGAAAGGTGATTAAGCACAGGGACTGCGCAATTCTGCACCAGAGGTGCAAAAAAGTACAGTTACGTAAGAACTTACTGTAACAGTAGATCTTCGAGAGAGCTCTTGCAGTAAGTAATTACATATAGGACCGACGCTGGCAGCTGGCTTGAGACTACGGAAAAATTTCTAGCTAGCAGTCCCTGGCGAGACCCTTCCGATCAGGTGACTGGCGTCATCGGCGTCGGTATAAAGTGGCGGTCTCGGATGCCGCCTTCCAGTTCTTTCCGCCACAGGCCGGAGGCCCAGGCAGAGAGAGAAGCAGATATTTCCCTCGATGGAAAAGGAGCTGAAAAAGCCTAGGGGGATGGAGGGCGGGAAGGTATTACCTACTGCAAGAGCCTCTCTCGAAGATCTACTGTTATGGTAAGTTCTTACGTAACTGTACTATCTTACTTTGAGAGGGCTCTTGCAGTAGGTAATTACATATAGGACAGAATCCCAAGCAGTCTGGAACAAATGAAAGGCACCGGGAGGAGGAACTACTCCAAAAAGTAGCAAATAATCTTACAAGTCTCAAGAAAGGAGGCCTTGCAGGACAGCTAACCCGAAGCCTGCTCTACGGCGAGAGGCAATGTCCAAACTGTAATGTTTAGTAAAGGTATGGACTGAAGTCCAAGTGGCAGCAGCACAGATGTCTGTCGCAGACACGTTCTTGAAACAAGCCACAGAGGCTGCAACTCCATGAGTGGAGTGAACTCTGACTTGACCCGGGAGCGTCTTGTTGTACTTGTCATAACAGAAAGTGATGCAATGGGCCAACCATTTCGATAGGCATTGCTTAGAGACAGCATTGCCTTCTCTTTTGTGAGCAAAAGAGACGAACAACTGATCAGTCTTTCTGAGATCCTTCGTCTTATCGGTGTAGTATCTCAGAATCCTGTGAACATCCATGGTATGGAGCAGGTATTCTCATGATTGGAGTACTGCGTGAAGAAGGCGAGGTAATTCAATAGACTGATTTAAGGTAGATTCCGCTACCACCTTTGGGAGAAACTTAGGATTAGTCTGAAGAGCTACTGCGTTCTTTGTGAAAAATCAGATAAGGGATTTTGCACATCAAGGACCTAGACTCGGAAATTCTTCGAGCAGAAGTAATGGCCACCAAAGCGTCTTCCGATAAAAACTTCAAGTCTGCAGAAGCCACAGAGGCTCCAAGGGAGGAAGGTAAGTTTCTGGGGACAAAGTTTAAGTCCCAAGGGGGAGCTGGAGTCCGGACAGGGGGCCTGAGATGAAGGACCCCTCTGAGGAAAGTTTTGGATACCTCCAGCTGGGCAAATGCCTTATCAGTGAAAGGGACATGGTAGGCTGAAACAGATGCCATATGGACTTTCAAAGAGGAGTGACTGAGACCCAGGTCGAAAAGATGACGCATGTACTCAAGTAGAATGGTCACAGGACAGGAAAATGGCTCCACGTTCCTGGACGCAGCCCAGATGGAAAATCTTTTCCATTTCATGGCGTAGGTGGACCTAGTGGAGGGTTTTCTAGCCTCCACCAGAATCTCGGCCACCTTAGGAGAAATGCCAAAACGAGATTGAGTTAGGTCTGCAGGAGCCATGCATGAAGTTGAAGGGACTGGAGTCCCGGATGGACCAGGGTCCCCTGATCCTGGGTCAGCAATCCTGGAAATAAAGGAAGAGGAAGAGGAGGAACCTCTGAGTATTGTTGTAGAAGAGAGAACCAGATTTGCCTGGGCCAGAAAGGAGCAATCAGAATCATTATCGTTCCTTCCAAAGCAAGCTTCTGCAGCACACGAGGGACCAGAGGAATTGGGGGAAAAGCATAGACGAATCTGTCCTTCCAGCTTAGAGATAGAGCGTCGCTCCAGAAAGTGCCTCGCTCTGGAGCAAGCGAGCAAAAGATTGGAAGCTTTGCATTTTGGGAGGAGGCGAACAGGTCTATCTGAGGAGTCCCCCAAATCTGAAGATGCTTTTTAGAACTTTTTCGTCCAATTCCCACTCGTGTGGTAGAGCCGACGAGCGATTTAGTCTGTCTGCCAGGACATTGTCGACTCACGGAACATGGATCGCCGTGAGGTGAAGGTTGTGAAGAGCTGCCCATTCCCAAACCCTCATCGCTTCCCTGCACAGCAGGTAGGACCGAGTCCCTCCCTGCTTGTTAATGTACCACACCATGCACATGTTGTCTGCTTGGACAGCTAGGTGACCGGGAAGGATGTATTGGTGAAGGGCCTAGAGAGCATACAGCACTGCTCGAAGCTCGAGCACGTTGATGTGGAGAACTAACTCCAACTTTGACCATAGGCCCTGGGTTCGGTGAGGACCCAGATGGGCTCCCCAACCTTCGCGTGGAGCGTCCGTGGTCAGAGTCTGATCGGGGGGAGGATGAAAAAAGGGGACCCCGAACAGGTTCTCTCGAACCATCCACCATTGCAAGTCTCTTACCATCGGGCGAGAGATCAGAACCAGATGATCTAGGTCGCTCTACCCGTTGATCCCACTGAGATGGAGGTCCACTAGAGATTCATGTGTGGGCCCTTGGCATGGAATCGTCGGGATGGCCGCCGCCTTAAGCCCCAGTAGACGGAGCACCGACCTCACCGGAACCCTCCTGTGTTCTGATAGGAGGGAAATCTGGGACTGGAGGGAGGCCCCCCTGTCCAGAGGCAGGAAGGCCTTGCACATTGTCGTGTCGAGGATTGCCCCGATGAACTGGAGCCTCTGTGAAGGATCCAGGTGAGACTTGGAATTGTTGATAGTAATACCCAGGCCAGTGAAAACCTGCTGGGTGAGGGAGAGAAAATGCAGGAGTTCCTCCCTGGACGGGGCCGCCAGGAGCCAGTCATCCAGGTAGGGAAAAACCTGAGCTCCGAAAGTATGCAGGTGGGCGCTACCACCGCCAGGCATTTGGTAAAGACTTGGGGGCCAGGAAAGACCAAAGGGCGCCGGAATTGGTAGTGGTCCCCGGGACCTGAGCCTGAGGTACTTTCAGTGCGAAGGCGATGGGGATGTGAGGTACGCATCCTGCAGATCCAGTGCACAAGCCATTGGCCCCGGCCAAAGCAGGGGCAAGAGGGTTTGAAGGGAGAGCATCCTGAACCTCTTGTATTCCACATATAGGTTCAGGGAGCTGAGATCGAGAATGGGTCTGAGATCTCCCATCTTCTTTGGTACGAGGAAGAAATGGGAATAGTAACCCGTCCCATGGAGGTGAGGGGACGGGCTCTAGCCTGCTTCGCAAGGAGAGCAGAGATTTCTTCCCTGACCAAAGGAAGATGGTCCCTTGAGTAAGAGGAGTTCGGGGGGGGCGTGGAGGTTTCTGCAGAAACTCTGTGGAGTGCCCCTCTGCTATGATCTGAAGCACCCATGAATCCGATGTTATCCTCTCCCAACCCGGAAGGTGGAGGGAGAACCTCCCTCCTACCGGTTCCTCCGGGGCGTCCAGAGGCGGTGGGAGAGGGAAGGAGTCAGGTGGTGTGAGGCAGCGCTGCAGCTGGGGCACCCGTTGCTTTTTTGGGTGGCGGGGGCCTGGCAGCTGTGGGGGCCCGACGTTTAGTGGCCTACCTTCCCTGAGGTTTCGCTTGAGGCCAGCTGCGTCTGCGAAAGGGACGGCGCTGTGGGGGATGGGGACGGTACATTGAATCAACACATTTAAGGGCCGTCCCCTTCTCCTGCAAGTTAGTGATGATGTCCTTGACATCACCGCCGAAAAGCACAGAACCCCTGAAAGGTGCTTCTTGAATTGCTGACTGCACCTCCGGGACCAGACCTGACAAACGGAGTCATGCATGACGCCGAAGACTTATGGCGAACGCAGAGCTCCATCCTGTGGTGTCCACTGCATTGTAGGTTGTCCTCAGAATATGACGACTGGCCGAACAAGCAGAACGGACCACGTCGGCTAACTCCTGCTTGACTTGGGAGTCAGGCAAGGAGTCAATCTTAGATTCCGCCTGGGTAAGGACAGCCTTCTGGTAATCCCCCATATGTGCTACATAATTCAGGGCCCTAATCCCCAGTGTGGAAGAAGCATAGATCTTCCTCCCATACTGATCCAGAAGGCGAGATTCCTTATCCGGGGGAGACGAGCTCAAGCGTTTCGGATGTGCTGACCGGCCATGAGCGGCGCTAATCACAACCGAGTCTGCACAGGGGTGAGAGTCTAAAAAAGTCTATACCCTCCGGAGCCTGGTATAGCCTGTTGGACTTCCTAGGAAGTGGGGCTAAAGCCGACGGTTGCTTCCAAATAGTGGAAACAAGGTGGGCGTGAGGCTCGATCCAGGGTGGCACTAGAGTAGGAGCCGTAAGGGGCAAGTCCAGATGTTCGGCGAGTTTAACCCATTGAGGATCTGGCTCTAAGGAACGCCACTGATGGACTTCCTGAGCAACTCCGTGAAGGAAGGATCCTCCGGAGGAGACTTCGGAGGAGTCCTCGGCCGGGGCTTGGACGGAGAGCGTGGCTCGTCGTCTTTCTCGGAACACCCATAGAAGGCCTCCAAGGAGTCCGAGAGAGAAGAAGAAGAAGAGGAATTTGAAGCAGAGTAAGACTCCCTAGCTCGTCTAGGGGAGGAGCAGGTTCGTGGGGAATCCCAGGGCCAGCGTGTTCTGCCCCTCTCTGGATCCCGAGGCAAGGCCGGGAATCCGGAGGTGGAGAGGGAGTGTGCCATCTGGGGCAGACGGGAGCCGGAGGTGGCAACGTCGTTGTAACATGGCTCTCGACTTCCTTGGTGAGCTGAGCCTTGGCCTCAGCCCACCAAGAGGCAAGAGTCTCCTGGAGATCCACCTGCGGCCTGGGGGCAGTGGAGGAGGAGGAGGGAGATAGTTGTATGGATGAAATTCGTAGGGAGAGTATCTGTAACCCGGCTGCGGGTATACCGGAGCCGGGTACTGCGGCGTTGGGTACTGCGGCGTTGGAGGAGTTGGCGCCGGGTACTGCGGCACAGGATACTGTGGACCTGGGAAAACCGGTGTCGGATAGGACGGCGGATACCCAGGCACTGGAGGAGCTGCCGGAGCAGGCAGCCCAGCCGGGTACTCCACGGGCGGATCAACCGGATAGGCCCGTGGGGTGGAGGGCCCGATGGAAGAGGAATATCCCCCGCCGGCGTCGGAGGGGCCGGTGTCGGAACCGGCATCGGCGGGCCGGTGTCAGAGCCGGAGTTGGGGGAGCCGGGGCTGGCGTCACGGAAGCCGACGTCAGATCCAGCTCTGTAGAAAGAGGATCGGACAGTAGCCCAGGATCCCGAGCCTCGTCCAGGGACGGAGGAGAAAAATCCCCGGGGTCGGGCAGGGGGGACTCGGGCTCCCCTGACGGCAGCGAAGGCTGCGGGGAACCTGGTACGACAGACAAAGCAGGGTCTGCCGTAGGCTCCGAGGCCCGGCGCACGTCGGAGGAGCTGACGTGTGACTTAGAGGCCGAATCCCGGCGGACGCCAGAGGAGCCGGCGTCCAACGAGGGGTCCTCATCGTGAGCGGGCAGAGGATGGAGGAGGCCGGTCCGATGGGGACACTGCCGTGGCGCCGCCCGAAGGGTCGGCGTCTTAGCGGCCTTCTCCGGCGGACGTCCGGAGGAGCAGGCGTCCGGCTTATGGGAGGTGCCGCACAAGTATGCCGCAAGCCTGAGGCGGTACTGGGGCTGGAGCCTCCTTTGCCCGAGCCACCGGCGGGCTGATCACGAACCCGGCGGGCAGCGCCTCCTCAAAGCCTTGGAGGCTGCCGTGGGCCCCGGAGGGATGTTACTTGCCCGCGACTCGGCTGGAGTCGCGGAGGAAGCCTTCTCCGGTGCCTTTCCTTGTCCGCTTCTTGTGCCCTTCAGGGAGGTCTACGCCTGCTGAAGTTTCTTCAACTCCTTCTCCATCGCGGACATCTTCTTCTTGAGGAGATGGGCTTCGAGAGACTGCTGGCGTCGTCTGCAGGTGGCCACACTGAAATGTAGGCAGTGCGGACACTTGTCGACCGCATGGTCGGGGCCTAAACAGAAAAGGCAGAGGGAGTGACCGCCTTTGTGAGGCAGTTGGCGCCGCACGAGTCGCACTTATTTTTTGAAGGGCGACATATACCAACGTCAGCCTGACAATGAAAACATAAAATACAAAATACTGAAACTTTTGGAAAAACCGACAAAGTAACAGGACTGGCGATAGGAACTTCCCGAGGCACTGCACGAGAGCTGACGGCGGAAAGAACTGGGCGGGTGTCCGGGACCACCCCTTTATACCGGCGTCGTATGATGCGGTCACCTGACATGGGGGCGGTCCCCGCCAGGGACTGCTAGCTAGAAATTTTCCGTGGGGTCCTGCCGCTGGCCGGCGTCAGTCCTATATGTAATTACCTACTGCAAGAGCCCTCTCGAAGTAGATCATGTTTTGGGCAAGATATGAAAATGACAGCTGTACTGTTCATGAGGTGGTGTGATAAAAGTGCATGTTGAAAATGTGGAGTGAAAATATTAAAATTGGCAAAGTTATGCACATCTCGTGAAATTGCATAAGATGCACTCGATACGCAGCCATTTTAGGTATTGTTATGCCAAATTTTCAACACGGTTTTGGGACCTCACCTCATGAATATTAGCACCGTCATTTCGTTACTAGGTCCCGAAAGATGATCGTGTGCAGCAACCGCACCATTCTGCACCACTGCTACGTAAACACGTTTTGGGCAGGATGTGAGAAATGACAGCTCTAATATTCATGAGGTGGTGTGAAAAAATGGGTATATTGAAAATTTGGAGTGAAAATATTAACAATTGCCAAAGTTACGCGTGTGCGTAGCAAAATTTCAAACGACCGCGCGTAACCCTGGTGTTTTTGGTATTTTTACACCAAATTTTCAACATGGGCTTTTTGGTACCCTGCCACTGTCATTTCATTAAACAGTCCCAAAAGATGATTCCATGTAGTGACTGCAAAATTACCACTGGGACCCATTAACGAGATGAAAGTGACAGTGTTCACGAGGTGGGGGTCCCAAAAAGGCTATGTTGAAAATTTGGTGTAAAAATTCCCCCCAAAAATGGCAGAGATATCAACATAAGTTTAAAATGCCATTGACAGCCATTATATGGCGCTTACCTGGATTCTTCGGTTGCAGTTCAGCTTTGAAGAGTGCAGACGTGTCCTCCTCTACAGAAGATGACACCTGCCAACCTCCAGAAGCAAGTATGGGGTAAGGGGGGGTGTTGTGGGGACGTGGGTGCACAGATGGAGGGTCGGAATGGGGGAGGCAGAGGTGCGAGGTGTTTTCTTTTGTCAGGTAAAAAAAAGGCTGAGGCACCGTTTTCTTTTTATTATAGGCACATTGTGAAAGACTTATGGGGACACTGGGGTGGGCTCCCCAGTGTCCCGGTTCTCTAGGGGTACAGATATGGGACACTAGGAGTGGGTTTCCCACTGTCCCAGACTATGGGGGTACAGATATGGGGACACTGGGGTGAGCTCCCAGTGTCCCAGGTGGCAAA
Source organism: Neoceratodus forsteri (assembly GCA_016271365.2). NCBI lineage: Eukaryota > Metazoa > Chordata > Ceratodontiformes > Ceratodontidae > Neoceratodus > Neoceratodus forsteri. The sequence goes on along the minus strand of CM057453.1, from coordinate 1,055,881,339 downwards.
GTGGCGGGAGGAAATAACAGGGGCACTGGGAGTGGGCTGCTCCTATTGCCACCACCACCTCCGGCTCACCCCCAACTGCCATGCATGCACCACTCTCTGCTGACGTGGGCTTCATGCAAATCAAAGGACCAAAGCCCTCTCTGATTGGAGCGGCTTCAGTCCTTTGAAGTGCATGACCATTCAGCCCACCTAGTAGAGGACTGTGTCAGGACCACACTGAGTGGTCACTGGTGTTGACTGCCATGCCCATTGCAAGCCCCTGGTTTTGTGTACTGCAATCGGCTCGGCAGTAACCCCCAAATCTTGTAATGCAACAATATGTCGGTTTGCGCATGTGCCCAACCAATGTAAAAAGGAGACAAGACCTTTTTTAGATACATTAGATGCATTCTGAAAAACTTTATACTGTGTTTTAGGTCAGACCCAGCATACTCCTAGATTCTGCTTCCTTGATATCCACATCTGCCTCAGTGGATGACAGATGCAGCATACCAGCCATCTGATTATGTGAAGCTGCTGTGGACGCCGATGCAGACTACTGCCATTCAGCTGCTCTTTTTTTCTCTCTCTCTGTTTTAAGGCAGACAGGTTTGCAAAGCTCAGCACTTTCAAAATAATGATCTAGGTCCAAATAAGCAAAGGTTGTTGCCATCTGCTTTTGCCAACCAATGCTAATAGAAGAAAAAATTACTCTCTTAGTAATGTTGTTTCTTCTAATGGGGTCTTGCTATATTATGACTATTGCAGTTTGCCCCAGCCTTAGAGCTGCTCCGGAGGTGAAAGAGTTAACTTCCATGCAGAGCATGGAGCTTAGAGCGCGAGCTCGGTTCAGAAGCTCTGTTTGGCTGGTTTCAAACCGAAACCGCAGATCTTACTGACAAAAAACTCACTAAGGTTCTGTGTGGAAGCTGTAACCTACACTAGCCAACTGGCTACTAATATATTAACACATTTTCACTGGTCCCAACACAAAGACTCAAGTCAGTGGACCAGAAAATTAAGATAAAATAACTAAATAAACACAACACCCAAACATGAAAGAGGCATCAATAAATGCCAACAGAGGACTACCCACCCCATACCCCAAAGTAGGAGTTCTGAGAGGGGCAGGCTGGGGGGGAGGTCATAATATAGCAAGACTCCATTAGAAGAAACAACATTACTAAGGTGAGTAATTTTTTCTTCAGACAACATGAAGTCTTGCTATATTATGACTATTGCAGACTACACAGCAGTACCTCCATGGAGGAGGGACAGAACCTACTTAGGGAATAGGCTCTGAAGCACGGCTGTGCCAAACCGAGCATCCCTCCTGGCCTGAATATCCAGGGAGTAATGCTTGGTGAAAGTGTGTACTGTCTTCCAAGTAGCTGCCTGACATATCTCCAAGATAGGGATGTCTCTAGCAGCAGCTAGAGATGCAGTTGTACCTCTGGTAGAGTGAGCCCTCAGGCCTGAGCGGGGAACCTTACCCAGCTTTTGACAGCAAAACTGGATACAAGAAACGATCCACCTGGCAATGGATCTTTTAGTGGCAGGTCTCCCTTTCCCAACCTCACCATAAGTGAGAAACAGTTGGAGGGAGTCAAACCTGTGACCCTTGGTATGCTCTATGTAGTAACTTAGGGCCCTCTTAACATCTAAGCTGTGCAGCCTCCTCTCACCAGAGGAGGAATGGTCAGTGAAGAACACTGGGAGTGAAATAGATTGGTTAAGGTAGAAATCTGAAACCACCTTAGGCAAAAACTTCCTGTTAATCCTGAGGACCACTTTATCCCTGTGAAAGGAAATAAAGTCAGTTTCTACTGATAAAGCCTGTAACTCACTTATACTCCTGGCAGAAGTAATGGCTACCAGAAATACAGTTTTCCAAGTCAAATTCTTAAGCTCTGCCGAAGACAGAGGCTCAAAGGGGTTGCATTAGCTGAGCAATGCATACATTAAGATCCCAAGCCGGGGCAGGGTCCCTGAATGGAGGATTGGTGTGAAGCAATCCTTTAAAAACTTGGAAAAACAGGATGAGCAGAGAGAGAGAGGGCTTCCTGCTGAAATGAAGGCAGAGACAGCAGCCAAGTGCACTTTCAGGGTGGCTGGTCTCAGTCCCAAGAATTAAGATGGACCATGTAGTCCAATACAGTAGGTAGATCAGCAGATTCTGGGAAACATGCTTCCCAGAACACCATATGGAAAACCTTTCCACTTGGAGTTATAGGTAGCCCTGGTGGAAGGCTTCCTAGCAGCCTTCAGGATTTCGAGAACACTTTGAGAAAGTTGCAAATCGGCAAACTCTAACTGCTCAGAGCCAAGCCTTGAGGTTGAGGGATTTGAGATTCGGATACCAAACTCTCCCCTGAGCACAGGTTAACAGATTGTGGTTCCTGGAGAGACACAGGGGAAGATGGACTGCTAAGAACAGAAGGAGTGGGTACCAGGGCTGCCTGGCCCAGTCTGGAGCAATCAGGATCATTTTGCAGGGCTGAGACCTGACTTTGACTATTACTTTGAACAGCAGAGGAAGGGAAAGGCATAAAGACTTCCCTTCCCAATCGAGAGAAAGGCATCCAGGGAACTGAGGCCAACACTGGGGGCCTGCAACAAAACAGTGGAAGTTGATAATTGTCTGGGGCTGCAAAAGATCTATCTGAGGAGTGCCCCATCTGGCAAACACTATCCCCAGTACTAGGGATCCAGTGACCATTCGTGATGGCCCTGGGAAATCCTGCTGAGGGCATCTGCCAGGACATTGTCCTTGCCTGGGAGGTGAACTGCTATAAGGGAAGTGTTCAGGGAGTAAGCCAGAGACCACGACTTCATTGCCTCGGTGCACAAGGCCGAAGACCGAGTGCCCCCTTGTTTGTTGATGTACCACATTGTAGTGGTGTTGTCTGTTCTGACCTGTACTACCTTGTTCTGAACAGATGCAGAGAAAACCTGAAGTGCTAGAAAACAGCTCTGAGTTCCAACAGATTGATGTGGAGCAGAGATTCCTGAGGGGACCATAATCCCTGGGTGGAGAGGTCGCCCATGTGAGCTCCCCATCCCAAAAGGGATGCATCTGTAGTAAGGGTCAAGGAATGGGACAGAGGGATGAAAGGAACCCCCTGTCTCAGATTACTCTGATCCTGCCACCACTGAAGGGCCTGGATCAGGGTTCGAGTCACTGGGATTAACTTGGATAGAGGATCTCTTCTTTGAGACCAGAAAGCTCTCAAATGGAACTGAATGTCCCTCATGTGAAATCTTGCTCCTTGCACTACAGCTGTGGAGGCAGCCATGTGCCCTAGGAGCTGCAGGAAATGCCTTGCTGGTCGAGAAACCTGCAGAGTGAAGGAGGCGGCCAGGGCCACTAAGGTTCTTACCCTTTCCAAGGGAAGGAAGGCTCTGGCCTGCTTTGTATCCAGTTCTGCGCCTATAAAGGTGAGTACCTGGACAGGTTCCAAAACTGACTTTGGAAGATTGAGAAGAAATCCCAGAGAGGTAAGCAGCTGCTGGGTAACTAGCAGGTGTGATCTGACCTGGTCTGGAGACTGACCCACAATGAGCCAGTCATCTAGGTAGGGAAAAATGGCAATCTTTTGCCTTCTTAGGTGAGCGACTGCTACTGCCAGACACTTTGTGAACACCCTTGGGGCAGAAGTGAGGCCGAAGGGCATTGCTCTGAACTGATAATGGCCTGAGGGCAGTTCAATCTGAGGTACTTTCGATGGGAGCTTCTGATAAGAACATGAAAGTAGGCATCTTTGAGGTCCAGGGAGGCTAAAATCATTCCCAGTGTCACCATTTTGATCTTTGGCTTTAAAATGTGCTTGTTTAGATATCTTAGATCCAGGATAGGCCGCCACTCTCCTGTCTTTTTGGGGTAAGGAAGTACCTGGAGTACAGATCCTTGCCCTGGTGAAGGGGAGAAACCTTTTCTACAGCTCTGACAGCCAGGAGGGTTGAGACTTCTGTTTCCAAAGCAAGAGTCTCTAAAGGGTTTGCAGGTGGAAAAGATCTGGCTCTCATCTTTGGAAATTTCTTGAAGCTGAGAACCAGACCTGGCTCACTACTTCCAGGACCCACCTGTCTGAAGTTAAAGACTGCCAGTCCTGGGCCAAGTGAGCCAACCTCCCCCACAGGTAGTGGAGGCCGACCCTGGGCATCCCATCAGGGTGCCTGTTTGGTTCTGCCAGGCAAGCGCCCACAGTAAACAAGGAAACCAAACCACCCTGTAAGAAACAGTGCTCACCGTCCAGGACAGCTCTTTCAGACAGAGTGGAGTCTAAATGTTGAGCAAGTCTGTTCTCAGCCTCAGGTAAACTGAGGGGTGGGAGCAGGCCTGCTCAGACCCGTCTGCTCCCTCTGAAGAACCCCTCTGTACATAGGCTGAAGAGGAGGGCCTGAGTCCGGAAAAGGCCTGTGAAAAGGCCTACCCCTACCCTTGGGGGGCTGCCTCTGAGGAGTGGCTTGCCGTTCCTTGGCTTGTGCACTCCTGTAAGTGGTTCTATATTCATCCATTTTCTTCATATAATTCTCTGTCTGCTCCCCAAACAGAGAATTTCCCACCACAGGAAAATCCATAGCCTTAGACTGGGTATCCTGTGACAAAGAAGTACACCTGAGCCAGGCCAATCTCAGAAAAGCCACAGATGTAGCCATGACTCTAGAGGATACATCATTAGAATCCACTGCAGCATGGAATTGCACCTTAGATGCCTCAATACCATCAAGGGCCACCTGCTCCAGCTCCTTTGTGAGCTGGCCAGGGACCTGTTTGACTAAGGCCATGACAGTATCCCATCTAGATTTCTGGTATCTTGCAACATAAGCCATATAGTTAGCTTGTCTGAGTCCCAAGGATGCTGCCATGTATTGTTTTTTGGCCATGGCATCAATCTTCCTGGAATCCTTGTCAGGAGGATGTGAGGCCAGTGGAATATTGCTGTGAAAGAAAATCTGTATCAGGACCTGACAAAGTGTACCTCCTGTCCATCTTTTTATCCACAGGAGGCACAGAATTAGGAGCTTTTAAAATTGTTATTGTTTGTTTTCTAAAGGATTTATGTAAAGGGATGGACAACCTCCTGGACTCTGGGATATCCATCATCTCCACATAGTCAGGCTCCTCTTGCTCATCCAAAGCCTCCTCTAAGGGAAGCTGGAGGGTCTCAGCAACTTTTTTATAAAACAAAAAATGAGAAGGGGACTCAGAAAGCCTAGGGGGAGACTCACCTGAAGGTCTGTCTGGGGAGATGTCCGGTTCAATGGGCACATCCAGACTTTCAAAGTCACATTCACACTGATCATAATCCTCATCCCCCTCCTCTGGTTCATAGAACTCTTCTACATCATAATCCTGAACCACTGGAACCGACCGAACCGACCTTTTGCCAGACAGTGGCGGTTTGGAGGGAACCGGGGACAGGGACTGGACAATCTGTATTGCCCTGGCTATCTCAGCAGCAGTTGGAGAAGGAATTTTGGACTCCAAACCTGCTGATTTTTTAGATTTCTTTGCTGGAACTGGCTCCTCAGAGCCAGCTTTTCGTTTGCCCGAGGAAGTCTCGCCCTGGTCAGAGGGTACTCCTCCAGTTCGGTGGCACCGAACCGGCTGGCCATCCGGTCAGCGGACTTTAGCCTCTCGCTCCTGAGCCTACCCACTCTCTTGTCCAGGGTGGCTGCAGGGAAATTTTCAAATCTGGCAGTCTGAATTGAGGTGGTCAAACCCCAGACAATAAACACATGTAGTCGTGGGTCAGCCTTGGCAAAGGCTTCCCCTGACACTACAGTGTTGAAACCCAGTGGGCCGGTTTTCTTTGGGTTTCTCAGACATGATGCCAGCCTAACCAACCAACTGCCCTTTTGATGGCAGTGCCAGGTAAGACACCCATATCGGTTCCAAGCTGTCACGGGTCGTGGAAAAAGCGTAATGAAATCCGTTTTTTAGAGCCGATAAGAACGAGAACCGCTCTAAAAAGCTTAAAAGGCTTTAAACTTATATTCAAAACATAACTCGATCGGTTCAACCGAACCGATAATACTTTTACAAGTTCCACACAGAAAACACCCTATCTTTTACTTACGATTACCATAGACAGAGCCTGAACCGACCGGTTTTGCGGTTAAAATAATGAAATCGCGGTTAAATTCAACAGAGAAATAGCGCTTTAAACCGAAGAAATGAACTGAGCAACATGAGGCATCTCCGGAGCGACTGTTCAGTGAGGCGGAGTAAAGAATCTGACGGTTTCGGTTTGAAACCAGCCAAACAGAGCTTCTGAACCGAGCTCGCACTCTAAGCTCCATGCTCTGCATGGAAGTTAACTCTTTCACCTCCGGAGCATTTCTAAGGCTGGGGCAAACTGCAATAGTCATAATATAGCAAGACTTCATGTTGTCTGAATCTACACGGTTTGATAGAATTTACACTGTTTAAATCAGGTAGACCCAGTTTTCTGCTTAGGCCTACTTTTCGTACCAATTTGACGCTAAGTTGCACAAAAATGCTTTTTATCAGTTGTAATTGAGAAAATGTTAAAACAGTTTTAAAAATAATGTCCACTTGACTATTTTTGTTTGACTTATAACTGGAGACCCAAACTGTAAAACAGTGTAAAGCGCAGTTCTCACAGTTCCAGGAACAGCAACAGAACAGTTTAACAAAAAAAAAAAAAAAAAAGACTACGCTCAACTAACAGACTCAAAACCTTTCGAAAATAATAAACAGTACACAAAAGCCATTGGGACTGGAACAGTAATTTGGAGTAATGGATCTCTTCAGCGAAGAAATAAATCTGCTGTTAGAAAACAAGGGCCAGCAGGACCACACTGCAGAGTCTGAATTTCAACACTCTCAAGTTCTATCTCCAATGCAACACACTTCAGGTCTGAGATGCTGCTATTTGTAAGACATCACAAATACACTTTCAGTGCTAGAACGTTTTGAAATAGAAAGGAATATCACACAAACTTTAGGGATGTAACCCCGTTCTGAAGTAAGAATAGGACACAAGACTTCCAGGGCTGTACCAACAGTCTGAAACAGAAGTAAATATCATAATTGGGGGGGGTGGGGTCAAAATTTACTATGAGATAAGGCAACGAAATCTCGTTTTGGGCTCTGTTTGGAAACAGGGTGGGAGGAGAAATTAATGTAGAGTGAAGCAATGAAATCCTGTTTTGCACCCCTTCTTAGTCGGGATATGCATGAACGGCAAAGTACTGTTCCCTCCGACTGACTTTTATTTATCATGCATAAGTAGAAAATGACTATGGTTCAGGATGATCAGGCATTTGCCCCTCTTCTTCCACACAAAAAATACTTCAAAAACAGATTAGAAAGGGGGGACCTTTTCTTCTTGTAATTAGTCAATATTTAAAACTATATCATATGGTTAATTTGAAGGTTCCATATGGCTAACATGTTGGTTGTAAATGCAACTAAAGATCTTTTCAGCTACCTGTGATTTTTAAAAATTATTTTTCTTTTGATTCGGCTCCTAAAATTTAGAGAGGGCGACCAACTGTTTTCTGTCTTAAGTTTAAAGGCACAACAAGGAATCAAATGGCTTATTTTTGTGGTGGAAAAAAACAAACAAACTTACTTGGTCTAATGGCTATTGAGTAGAGAGACCCTATCTACAAAACATTTTTCATCAGAGGTGTGGGACATGATAAACCTTTTGAAATGAAAGTCAAACTTGCTAAACTCCCCCCCCACACACACAAATTAAAAAAAACACACACACGGATTTGCATACCTGGACTCCTCTTAGTTGGATATAGTCAGATATAAACCAAGCCAAGCAGTGGCACATAAAAAACACCATAATATCCCATTTGAAAACATGGTGGGTGGCCCATCCAATCATCAGACTAGCAACAAAGCACTCAGAGATGGGCTCACAGACGATAGTAGCAGGTAGCATATTGATGCGCAATTTTGTCCACCTGAAAGAAGAATAATTGAGTTGTATTACAGAACATAACGAGGCAATGACAATTAGAACATTTCCTGTCCGACTGACGGGCCTGTACAGACAAGTGCACTATACAGGTCGACGCTAATCAAAACCCCGGTGTTGTTTAATCACATTAAAATTATGATTAGCCACAAAGGATAAAACCTTGCATTAACCATGATACTGAAACAAGTTCCAGTCCTGACAGTACTAACAAAAGCGAATGTATTTTGAATGTAAAGCTTTGGTATTCCTTCTTACTGTCCAATCTATAAAACAGACAAGACTGACACAGTGTGGCTCAGAGTTAGCACTTGACTTTAGGTCAAATGATTTGTAATCAAGTCCAGGACTAAACGGCTGGAACTCAGCAGTGTGTGTGTGTGTTTGGCCCATTTTGAGTGGTTGTCCAGGTGGCTATGCAGGTAGAAATCTCATTTTTGTTCTTTTAATTCCCGTCATGGCACTTTTCAATAAAGAGTATGGAACTACTTCAGTGTCCCTGTTAACATTTCTTCTCTAAATAAAACCAAATCTAATACAGGTGTGTGTATATTCTTTGCAAACAAATTTGTTAATGCACTAGTTAAGGTTACAGCGACAAAAGTAGGGACATGTGTTGTTAGGGTTTCCAACCCAACATCCCACCCTCACCCTGCAGGCAGCAGCAGGCATGCGGTGTGTGCCTTGCCAATGTCAGCACTAACGCTCACTCTGGGCCCTGCCCCTCCAGGCCCTTTGTTCCAACCCATCCATAATTTTTGATATAGTGCAATCCTATCCTTATTTCCTTGTGGGAGCACAGGGTCCAGAGGGCTCTGCACTCCCATCCTGTAGTGTATAGTGTCAAAAAAAAAAACCTCATATTGCAATCTTATCCTATAGAAAACATAGCAAAATTTGAAAGCTGTGTAACTTGGCAAAAAATTATTTTATTTTCTGAAAACCATCAAAAGGCATATCAGTAGCACAAGCACAAGGAGACAGGACACTGCCAGAGCTCAAGGGGAGGGTCTACAATATCCTTGGCCACTGGGAAAGCCTCCGTCGGAGTCCCCTTTATCCAGAATCTCTGTGAGGGGATAGCGAGCCCGCTTCTGGACAAGGTCCAATTTCATCCACGTGGACTCGGAGATGAGACGGAGGATGCCCATGAAGGACGTGGGTCCTTCCTCCATCGAGGGGTCCCCCAACAACTCCATGTCAACTGGATGGGAGTGCAGTGAGGAATCCTTGGACTCCGAGGAGTTCGCACAGAGTGGCCTACAACCCGAGTCACTCTGGACCCGCCGCGGGCAGTCAGGTGTAAGAGTGATTTACAGCCGATGGAGAAGCCCCTGAGCCTGGTAAGACTCCTTCGTAGGAGCACCAGTCGGCAGCTGTTTGGGCGGTGGCTCCACCACAATCGGTGGAGAGGCCAGCTTTGGCTGAACCAAGATTCAAGAACAGTCTCTGCAGGCAGAAGAACAGTGTCAACCGGCCCCGCCGAAGGCATCAGTTTCAGCCTGTTGGGCGACAGCCAAGTGATGGCCGGTGTGGGAGCCAGAGCAAGAGTCTGTTTCGAACTGGATGACACTTACTGTTGCCACATAAGGTCTTCGTAGCGTTTGATGCAACTTGCACGGAAGCCTCTCCTCACCCGAGGAGGATGAAGATGAATAGCGGCGGTGCCGCTTCCCATGGTGCAGAGAACGGGACTGCCATCACCAGCAGGACCTGCTTGACCCAGAGGATGAGGAAGACCTAGACCCTGACCTCGGGCACCAGGGGATCTCAGAGGGAGCCAGGGAGTGCCAAGGCTCCTCCTGGTCTAGGTCGGTGACTGAAGGGTCCAGTTCAGTGGGCTGAGCCGACTCTTCAGTGGTCACTGGCAGGACTGTGGTCCTGAAGAAGGAGTGGTCGACCTCTTCTAATGACGACTGGTCGACAGGGTCAAGAAATATCTCAGCTGCATCATCAGCCAGCATCGCGACCAGCTAGCCTGACGGGGTCTCCGTAAAGCCCGAGGTCAAAACCTGCGATTCCTGAGACTGAGAATGTTCCATGTCCCAAGAGTGTCGACAGTGAGTACTCTACTTTTCTCTCTTAGACCCCTTCTTGCGGGAGCTGTGTGAACCCGAAGGTCCTATCCCTTGGTAGGAAGAGACTGTCACAGCTCCTTGAAGGAGCCCGAACAAGTGGAGCCTAATTTGAGCTGAACAAAGGCTGAAGCCTAAGAGGTCTGCATGGCAGCCCAAACCACCTTTTCCTTGACGGCATTAAGCTGCTCCAACTGCTTGGCGGACCCCGCAGGTGCGGAGACTACCCAACGGGCATCCTTGGATTTGACTGGCGGATGTCGTTTTTCTGGGTGGCCCAACTTCTGGCGGGCAAGGCAGTCTTCGATGATTGATGCATGAAATGACCAGCAAAAATCACAGGCCTGGGGATCGTGCTGCTGTCCAATGCAGTACACTCACATGGCGTGGGGGTTGGTACGTGACATCTTCTGCCTGCATAGGCACCGACGAAATCCGGGCGAGGACTGTTCCTCCACCCCAATCGATGATCGAGCTAAAGACAAAACCCTAACGAGTTTAAGTTTTGGAAGTAAATCTGAAGATTTGAGCACCAGGGCCTACTCAATGCAGGAATGGTAAGGAGGGAACCTGCTTCTTCCAATGGAAAGGAAGATCTGGCGTCATGGGGCACAGCCAAGGGTTATACCAAGTGGATGTGTGGGAGAAGCCAGCTTGAAGACTTTCTGGCAAGATTTAAAGGGAAAAGGATAATGCCAGAACATGTGGATAGAACAACATATCCATCAATCAATTAATCAATCACTTTATTTAACCAGGCATAAACACCATTGAGCAAGCTCATTTTCAAAGTGGTCCTGGGCATAAATACAATACAGTACACTTCATAAGATTACAATTACAGTGAACAACGATGCAAAAAAAAAAAAAAAAAAAACCATTGTGAAGGTGCCGGTCAATATGGGCCTATACATACCGGTCAACATAATTAACATGCAAAGGTACATAATGATAAGCTTTACTGAAATGAGAAGAGACAACAATCCCATATAGTCTCCGCTGAGTAAGAGCTCATACCTAAATGAAAATAAGGAGGTATTAAGGAATAGGGTAGAAATTGGGGTGAAAGAGTAGGCAGCCAAAGGAGGCCAGAATAGGTAAAAGGTAGAGAATAGGCAAGGTCATCTTGGATTAAGGGAACTAGGCTTGTAGGTCCTAGGTTTCTGTTGTTAGGAATGTGGGTTGGATGAGATACTTAGGGCGGGGATTTGAGAGTGGCACCCGAGGCTTAGGGGTCATCGCATCTTAAACAGTTGCATGATTCCTTCAGATAATCTGTTAATAGAGCTTTGAATGTGAAAATGCTTGAAGTGAGAATAATTTTAATGAGTCTTGCATAGTGTTCCAAAGTGATGGAAGTGAGAAGTTGATTGCTGCTGAGCCAAGGGTGTTTCACTCTAGGAATCTGGAAGCAGATTAAGGAGAAGTGTCTCAGGCCATAGGAACCTTTAGCCCGTTTGAAGATGTTCGAGATGTATGCAGGGAGGTTATCAGATAATGCTCTAAAAAAACAGAGGAAAGCATTCCTTTTTCTTCTAGTTGAGAGTGAGGTCCATCCCGAAACCTGGTATAGATGACAGTGATGTGTACTACGGGGTAGATTTGAGATAAATCTTAAAGCCTGGTGGTAAAGGGTGTCTAGTTTGTTTAGCATCGTTGATGGGCAATGACTGTAAAGGAAGTCAGCATAGTCCAGTATAGGTAGGGCTGGCTTCTAACGTGAGTAGGTGTTTAATGCGACAGAATAAACCTAATCGCTGTCTTAGTTTCTTCAAGGTTTCATTTAAGTGGCACAGAAAGTTAAGCTTGTTATCCAGCCAGAACCCTAGGTATTTAAAGGTATCAACTACTTCCAGGGGTTCATCTAAGAGTGTTCGGATCTGTGTGATATGTGGACATCCGGAAGTAGACTTTAGTGAGAGAATCACTGCTTTAGTCTTTTTGGTGTTGAAGATCCATGTCCCTAGAAATTTTTTTCCCCCATTGCACTTGGGTAGATTTCACCAGACAGTAATGAGCATGCGGGAGCATCACAGTTTAATTGAGGGAGCATGGCTGCACTTTGCAACTGTAGTAGCAACTTGATTTCTTTCGACAAATACATAATAAGTGTTGTTCGTTCCTGCTACTACTCATCTAGTTTCTAAATTTATTACTTCTGGTCCATGAAGTTTTGCAGTATGGTGTGTGTGTGGAGCGGGGGGGGTGAGAGCCAAGGTAACAGTGCAGTAAGTTGGAGTGGCTTGCAAAAAGCAGATTTCAGAGGAAGTAGATAAAAGAAGCCACTAAGAACCTTCTCATTGCTGGCTAATACAAGTACATTATGAATTTTATTGCCGGCAGGTGGGCTGTGGTTTCTGGTGGCAGGGGTCATCATTTGTGGTGGGTGCACGGAGGGCAGAGGTAAAACAATGTGACAGCAAAAAATTAAAATAAAAAGAAATTGAATTGTGTGGGCTTTTGCTTGGGAAAGATAAACTGTGAAGTGTGGAAGATTTCAACATGGCACACTTTTACTTCATACAGAGTGTGAATTAAGGCTGCAATGTATAAAATCAAGGCAGTCTTTTTTCTGTGAGGATTGTAAGAATAGTGCCGGCGGATGGTGGGGGTGGGGGAGGGGTAACTGTATGTATATCAGTGATTATGTATTTACTATATGTAGTTGCTCAGATAAAGTACAGTTATGCAAGAACTTACTGTAACAGTAGGTCTTTGAGGGACTCTCTCTCATCAAGTCACACCTATGGAACATAAGCCATCAGGCTCTATGACCACATGGAAACTTTTCTAAGCAGCACCACAAGGGGCCGCCCATGGTGACGTCAGACATCACCATCCCTACATGTAAGCGTGGGTGGCCCTGACCATCCTCAGTTCCCTACCGGAGACTGTGCTCGGAGGACCTCCCCATATGGCAGGAACTATAGGTCTGCCCAATAGGAAAGGCAAAAAGCAGCGTACAAAGCCCGAAGACGATAAAGAGGGCAAGACAAGAATACCTCTACTATCCTGAGAGGAATCATACGGAGAAGACCACCCTGCAGGCGGCGAGGGGAGCGAGTAGGTTCACTGAACAGGCGAGGCAGAAGACAGTAGAGGGGCCTGAAACAGAAAAACGGCCCTGTCAGAAAACCCTGAGGTGGGCCAACCCAGAGGACCACACTCCTGGGACCAGAAACAGAATACAAGAAGCGAGCAGTGAAGGCCAGCCACAAGAGAGGTCCGCACCACAAATACTCTGCACTGAAAGAGAGGGCAAGGACTAAGGAGCATGGCATCCACGGGGGATGGAGGGAGGGTTGGCATGATCTGATGAAAGAGGTTCCCCAAAGGCCTACTGTAGTTCTTACGTAACTGTACTATCTTTTTTCGAGAATATCTCTCATCAGGTCACACCTATGGAATGAGTCCCAAGCAGTCCTGACAGAGGGTCGGTCTGGGTAGCTGGAGACTACAGACTTAAGAAAAGAGGCCTTGAAGCACAGCCAAGCTGAAACCAGTCCTTCTTCTAGAGGCGATGTCCAGACTGTAGAGCTTGGTATAAGTGTGGACAGTACTCCAAGTGGCCATTGCACAGATGTCAGTGGCTGACACAGGCCTGAAACATGCAACAGAGGCAGCCAAGCCTCTGGTGGAGTGGTCATGCTTGCACAACCCCAGAAAATTCCTTACCATACTTCCTGTAGCTAAAAAATGTTACAGTTAGCCAAACATCAAGACAAGTACTGTGTCAACACTGGGACCCCTCTCTCTCCCAGTGGCAAAAGAAAAACTGTGACGACTTCCTGCAGTCCCTCGTACAGTGCGTGTGGAGATGAAGAATTCTCTGCATGGCCAAAGTATGGAGTAAGGTTTCCCCTGGACTGGCATGCTCTGGATAATAAATATGCAGGTGGCGGGCTGACTGAAGGTAAACCCAAACACCACCTAGAAGGAAGCTTAGGGGCCGCATGCAAAGACTTTGGGGGGAACCCAACAATGAGGCTCACACATCAGAGCCTAAAGCTCGGAAATCCCGAGGAGAAGAAATGGCAACTAAAAATAAGACTTGCCACTGCAGAAAGCACAGCTTGCAAGTCACAGCCAGCTCAAGGAGCCAGAGTAATTTCCTCCAATATAGAATTCAAGTCCCAGGGTGGGACTGGACTGCTGATGGGGGGCTTCAGATGAAGAATGCACCTCAGAAAGGTATGGGACACTTTGAGTTGTGCCCCCGTATAGCCTTCTACAGGCACATGGAAGGCCATAATGGCCAACAGGTGCACCTTAATGGAGGAATATTGCAGGCCAGAGTCTGAGAGGAACAGCAAGTACTCCAAAATATGATTCACTGGACAGGTGAAGATGCCATGTGGTGGAAAGCCACCAAAGGAGCAAAGTGCATCCACATTATGGAATAAGTGGCCCAGGTCGAGGGCTTCCTAGCGGCCACCAGGACCTCAGCCACCTTAGAGGAAATCCTAAAACAAGCCATGGCTATGTCTTCAGGAGCCAGGCATGAAGATGTGGAGACCTGAGATCTATATGGACCAGCGTGCCCTGCTCCTGGGACAGCAAGCCTGTGCACAGAGGCAAGGGCACTGGAGGTTCCACTACCAGCTGTTACAGTAAGGGAAACCAGAGCAGTCGAGGCCAGAAGGGGGCAATGAGGATCAGAGATGCCCCATCCATCTGGAACTTGAGCAACACCCTCTGGATGAGAAGAAGGGCGAAGAGGAACCTCCCTTTCCAGGAGAAGGACAACGGGTCTCAGCAGAAAACTCCAGGCCCTGGAGTGAGCAAGCAGAAACATGGCAGTTTTGTGTTGAGTGTGACGCAGAAAGGTCCAACTATGAATGACTCCATCTGTCTAACAGGTCTTCTACAACCGAGGTCAGCAGCTCCCATCTGTGCATCCTGGACTGCGTCTGACTTAGCCTGTCCGGCAGAATGTTTGGACATCTGGAACAGGGACGGCGTACAGTTCTAGACTGTGTTCTAGAGCCCAGTACCAGACCCTCATAGTGTCCCATCACAGGGGATACGAATGGGTACACCCTTGCTTGCTGATGTAATGTACTACAATACTATTGTCAGTTTACACCAGCGGACGGCCAGGGACAAGATGGGTCTGGAAGGCTTGAAAAGCATACAGCACAGCCCTTTGCTCTAGGATGTTGAGGAGGGCAGTTTCCACTGGGGTCCACGTTCCCTAAGGTTGATGAATTCCCAGATGCACCTCCCAAGCAAACAGACACCATAACAGCACCTTCTTAATCAGAAAAAAGATTAGAACCTGCAGTTCCAGGTCATCAGTGCGTGGGTCCCCTATCCACTGGGAAATTCGCATATGCATCCTGGCTGCAGGAACCATCGCAATGGCTGCAGGCAGCAGGCCCAAGAGCCTGAGGAAGGTGCTGGCTGCGACATATCTGCTGCTGAGGGACAACTGGGCCTGATCCACCAGGTGAACCACACTGTCTTGGGGCCAGAAGGCGAGGCCCTGAACTGTGTTCAGCACTACCCCTATGGACTGCAGGTGCTGACAAGGGGCAAAACTGACCTAAGGAGGTTATACTGAGATACCCAGGACATGGAACAATTACCTGGCCTGTACTAGGGGATGTAGTGGTGGCGCCATGGCCCATGCAGTAAGCAACCAGACAGCAGGTAGGGGAAGACTGGCAGTCCTCTCACCCATGGGCCACTCAGCTATATCACCTTGTCCTGGGGCAGAAAGGCGGAGCCAGGGGGCAGTGTCCTGAACTGCCCCATGCACTCCAAGCACTGACACTTAGTCAAGAACTGACTCGGGCAGACAAAAATGTTCCCTAGAACAGGAAGCACTGCCGGTATGCATCCCGGACAGAGGGGGGGGTGCCCCACGGACTGAGACTGGAGCCCTATGGAACCCCCAGTCGTGAGGGTAGAAAAGGATGGACAAGCCCTCCCTCCTGAGGGCTGCTGCCAGTACTGCTGCGTATACTGCAGATACCCATGGCTCAGTTGACATGCCAAGTGGTAAAACCTCCGACTGGTGAAGCGCCTCCCTCTCCCCTGTGAGGGGGGAGACCAGGGTACGCAGGTCAGCATCCCTCATGGCCCTGAACCCTAATCAGAGCCCATCAAGAGGAAGGTAGGGGCAGAAAGGGGTAAAGCCTTAGATGCCCCTGAATAGGCCTGTAACTCTGATCAGAGGGTGGGTGGGGGAGGTACTGGGATGTAGGCAACCCCTTTCTGAGACCCAATCCATGCATCATGGTAGGCAAAACAGGCATGGCACACAGCTTGCTGTGACAGGCAGGGGTGGCCATAGTCAGGGAAAGTGGCCAAACCCCTTGAAACCGCATAGGCTGGGGGAACTGCCCTGAGGCCGAGCAGAGGGTCTCGAGTAGCCCAAGACAGGTCGTGGGTCAAAGAGTGCCAAGCGGTGCCCATAGCGCAAACCCTCCAGAGGACTGCAGAAGGGTGGGGGATGGGCTTGTGGTGAAACCAAGCCCCAAGACGAGGGTGGGCAAGGGCAAGAGTGTGGAGATCAGCACCCACACGCCTCTAAGGCATAGCTGCCTGGTACTGTTCTCCAAGGCGGTGGAGGCACAATGGCAGAACCCCCCCCCCCAAAATCCCACAGAGGGGCATGAAACTTCCAGCTGCTAGATGACCAAGGCGGAAGGCAGGCCAGGAAGGAGTGGCCCAGGGCACCTCAACACAGGCCCAGCCTGGCTGCACTGACAAGGGCTCTCTGCCATGCAGCGTCACCAAGATGCAGTATTCGATCCTCCAGGTCTCTGCATAAGACAGGACCAGGAGAGGCAAACCAATCAGCGTTGGCTATAATATAGTGACAGCTCGAGGGGCTCAGGACGAAGCCAGATTGACAGGCATCGGCGCACTGCCCAAGGAGACTGAACATCCATAGTCCCATGGGAAGCCACAGGAAGGCTAGGAGGGTGTAAAAGAGCAGCTGGGCCATAACCCCAGAGGATGCATGGGAGGGCCGCCCACCTCATGCAAAGGGGATCGGGGAGACCAGTCCTCCATAGGGCTAAAGGAGGGGAGGAGGCTAAAGGGCTCCTACACCACCTGCACAACTGCACAGCATATACCGTTACTGCAGACCCCTGAACCAGTGGGGTGGGCGGGCTGAGGAACCAAGCGGGAGGAAAATAGCGCGCCGCCCGGCGCCAGAGTCATCCGTAGGCAGGCTAAGTAGGATGGCCAGCTGAACTAGTGGCCTCTCCCCAGACACCCGATGGAGCCATGGAAAAGGCCAAAGGCTGCAGCGACATTGTCATGACAGCCGGAGCTCATGGGGGAGGCACAGAAACACTTGGCGTTGGCCCCCAAGACGTCGACGGGCCTGAGGAGCCCCAAGAAAACCCATCAATATACCAGGCAAGGAGGGAGATGTTGATGGGGGATACACAAGGCTCCAACAACAACGTGCCTGAGCCAGCCGTGACTGGCAGAGAAGACAGTCCGCCAAGACACCGGTCGTTAGGATGGTGGGGAGTGGGCAGGATGGGACAGGCAACAATGTCACTGTCCTGAAGGCAGAGTCGGTGGAGTAGGAGCTTACTGTGGCAGAGGGTGAGGAGCTCGACTCAAATCCAGTCTGAAGTGGAAGGGGAAGATGCCTGGGGGAGCGGGAGAAGCTAAGGCTTTACCGTACAAGGTGGGGGCCCCACCATAGTGGGACACTGAAGAGCTGGCCCAGAACATCCCCACCAGGGCATCCTGCGGGGGGGGGGGGGGCATAATGCAATAGGAGGAGGAGGAAGAAGAGAAGGCCTGGAGGTAGGATGCAGCGAGACCAGGAAAATCCCGGCCACCCGCGTTGAGGAGACACAATCCAGCTCTTGCAGCTGGGACGGGGGGCCCACATGAGGCTCTGGGGGACCCACATCAGTGCAGGGGATCGTAGGACATCTAGGAGAATCCCCTGAAGTAGAGCAATCCCATTGCTCTGAAGGAAAGGTCTATCTCCACGGGTGAGAAACAAAGCGCCTGGCCACCAAGCTATGTACACCAAAACCAGGCACCGGGCAGCCACCATGGTCCCCAAGGAAGAGAAGAAGGTACCAGGGCCCTGCCTAAAATGGCTGAGATTGCAAGCAGAGGCAGCAGGCGAGCACATGTACCGCATGACAGGAAATAAAATAAAATCCATGGCTGCATTTTTTTAAGTTTCTGCTATGATCCAGGAGCGACGAGGTCTGGTAGACAGCAGGAAAGAACTGAGAAGTGTTGGGGGCCACCTACGTTTATGTAGGAATGATGACGTTGGATGTGACTGTGGGCGGCCCCTTGTGGTACTGCTTAGAAAAGTTTCCATGTGGTCCTACAGCCTGATGGCTTACGTTTCACAGGCGTGATCTGATGAAAGAGATATCCCTAAAGAAAGATCAAGATTTATCCAAGTCCATTTATCGCCATTCCTGCTGCATAAATATGTATGTATGTGTGTGTGTGTGTGTATGTGTATATACATACGCATATTTATATATATATATATATATATATATATATATATACACACACATACATACATACATACATACATATGCCTGTCTGTCTATCTATCATAACTGGTGACCCCCTATAATGCCTGGATACACATTTCTGATAAAATACTGACCTGCTGAATTCTGTAATAACTCGATAGCGGGTTATTACGGTGTTTTCTTCCTCGCACTCTCATTTCACTGTATTTGTGTGACTACGGCAGCTGCTCAGAGACATGATTGTTCACACAAATACAGCTGGCTTTGTTGTTGAAACCTTGCACCAGTTATCATAAAAAATAATGCCTATGCAGGTGTGTTTTAAAAGGATTTTTCCACACACCTTTAGTGTGTGAATCTCAAACCCCTCGACCTTCGCTCTCGGGGTTTATGGATTATCACACACCTTGGGTGTGTGAAAAATCCTCATAACACACACCTGTGCAGGCATTATTCTCTATGTATCGCTCACACACTGCCCTTCTGATGCCATGCTATATCACGGTGCCTTCTGCCCATTTTGGGTGGCTGTCCAGTTGGGTCTCTCATTTTTAAAATTCCCTCATGGTACTTTTCAAAAAACTACAGGACTACACAAATGTGCCTGCTAACACTTCTTCTCTAAACAAAACCAAATCTAATACAGTTGTCCTTGCGGGTGTTGGGTTGGGGCAGTGCTGAGCAGCTAACAAGCTGCGACTTTTATTTGAGTACAGTCACAACAGACTGATACAATATTTAACTCATTGCTAACAAAGCACTTTCGATACAGGGTTTATAAAAGGACCTATATTCTGTGACCCTAAACTCTATTGGGAGGGTGGGGGGTTACAAAGCCAATCCCAGACTGTAAAATAAAAAAAAAATCCACTGGTCAGATGGTCAATTAAAAATCATCTTCAGCTGCTACAAATGACACAGGTTTTGGGTGCCTAGCGTGTATCGTCACTTAAAGTAAAAGGCAACACAGTCTAGTAGCTACAGCACAGACTTGGGAACCAGGAGACCCAGGTTCAAATCCCACCAGAGCCACTAACTCATTGCTTGACTTTGAGTAAGTCACTTAACATCTCAGCCCTTCAGTCCACCCAGATGCAAAAATGGGTAAAAAAAAATGCAGGGCTCAAAAGAAAATGAGATGTTGCATCTTAGCCAAGCTAGCCAGTTAATGAATTGCAACATAAAAAAAACCAAAACAAAACAAAAAAATCCCATCAATGTCCCCCATTACAGGACACTTTTGGTCCACCACAACACTTTAGTTTAGTGGCCACCTGACCATTCAACTTAGATTTTCGACATCTGCCCCCTCCCCTTACAGTGGCTACAAGGGGGTGCAATAGAGTGATTCACTCCAGTCCTACCAAAGGAGTGAGCACCTCTCCTCTGTAATGTATTAGCCATGTGCCGGCTCAGAAAATGAGACCCCAGTCACTCCCGAATCTGGGTCTCTTGCACATACAGTCACTGAGCTACTGAATTAGTACACCAAAAACTATTTCCTTCTGAAAATTTGCTGAAGAATGGCATGTTACTAACATGTTGATCTTTAAGTCTATATTCTCCTTAGAGCAACACTCTTTGGTCATAAGGCTGAGAGACACTAGGACCCCCCAACCCCGAGTAGAATTTCTGGACTGGTGCCCTATGCTGGCATGCGACAAGAGCATAGACATAGGCTGGAAGCACCAATAGCCCAATGGTCTTAGTTCTTTTTTTACCAAGTAGAAGGGAGACGAATAAGAAAGAAAAAAAAAAAACAGTAACAATACAGAGTTGCAAAGAAAACAAAATGCCCGAGTAGGCAGGAGAAGAAAAACAAATACATATATGTTTTTAAGCAAGGGTGGACAGTACACTAACTCAGCTGACTCTTCAACTTATGGAAGCAAAATATTTTAATACTTTGAAATTTTAAAAGACTAAACAGTATAAAAGTGAAGAACAACTGACTTCCTTAAAATTAACATAAAAGTTAACAAAACAAAAAAAAAGGAGGGCAAGTAATAGGAGAGGGGTAAAAAATCTCTACATAAGATATGAAAGTGGTACTAAGCAAAACTGGTTAACCTGTCCCAGACAAGATACAAGGGGAAGAAAGATCAGTTGAGACCTTCAACTTGATCCCCCACAGAAGGAAAACAAATACCATGATGAAAGAAAGAAAGAAAGAAAGAAACTCCCACAGAGAAGTAAAACAGCAGTGCAGCTGCCAATCCCAAGAAAAGGGATAGCTACTAAAATAAAGCAAAAATAAAATCAGTAATGCATAAAGTACAAAGGGCCTGCTTTACGGCGAGAGGCAATGTCCAAACTGTAGTGTTTCGTAAAGGTGTGGACGGAAGTCCAGGTGGCAGCAGCGCAGATTTCTGCTGCGGAAACATTCTTGAAACAAGCCGCTGAGGCCGCTACTCCTCTCGTGGAGTGGCCTCTGACTTGACCCGGAAGGGTTTTGTTGTACTTGTCATAACAGAAAGTGATGCAATGAGCCAACCACTTAGACAGGCATTGCTTGGAAACAGCATTGCCTTCCCTTTTGTGAGCAAAAGAGATGAACAACTGGTCAGTTTTTCTGAGATCCTTCGTCCTGTTGGTGTAGTATCTCAGAATCCGGGTGAACATCCGTAGTATGGAGTAAATACTCCCCTTGATTAGAGTACTGCGTGAAAAAGGCAGGTAACTCTATGGACTGATTTAGAGTAGACTCTGCTACTACTTTAGGAAGAAACTTAGGATTTGTCCGAAAAGCAACCCGTTCCTTGTGAAAAATCAAGTATGGGATTTTACACATCAGGGCCTGGAGCTCGGAAATTCTCCGAGCGGAAGTAATGGCCACCAGGAAGAGAGTCTTCCACGAAAGAAATTTCAAATCTGCAGAAGCTGCAGGTTCGAAGGGAGGAAGAGTAAGTTTCTCGAGGACAAAATTCAGGTCCCAAGGGGGAGCAGGAGTACGAATGGGGGGCCTTAGATGGAGGACCCCTCTGAGAAAGGTCTTGGAGACCTCCAATTGAGCGAAAGCTTTACCTGCGAAGGGGACATGGTAGGCTGAGATAGTCGCCGTGTGAACCTTCAAGGATGAATGGCTGAGACCCAGATTGAATAAATGACGCAGGTACTCCAGCAGAAAAGCCACTGAACAGGAGAAAGGCTCCACGTTCTTAGAGGCTGCCCAAATAGAGAAACTCTTCCATTTCATGGCATAAGTAGACCTGGTGGATGGCTTTCTAGCCTCCACCAAAATTTTCGCCACTTTGGGAGAGACTCCAAAACGAGACTGGGCTAGGTCTGCAGGAGCCATGCATGGAGCTGAAGGGATTTAAGTCCTGGATGAACCAGGGTCCCCTGGTCCTGGGTCAGCAACCCCCGAGATAGAGTAAGAGTAAGAGTAAGAGGAGGATCCTCTGAATATTGTTGTAGAAGAGAGAACCAGATTTGCCTGGGCCAGAAAGGAGCGATCAGAATCATTTTGGCTCCTTCTGAGGCTAGTTTCTCCAATACTCGTGGGATCAGAGGAATTGGGGGAAAAGCATAGACGAATCTGTCCTTCCAGTCTAGAGACAGAGCGTCGTTCCAGAAAGCGCCTCGCTCTGGAACGAACGAGCAAAAGGTGGGAAGTTTTGCGTTTTGGGGGGAAGCAAACAGGTTCACCTGCGGAGTCCCCCAAAGCTGAAAGATGTCGTCTAGTACCCCTTGATCCAGTTCCCACTCGTGAGCTAGGGCAGAGGAGCGGCTGAGCTTGTCTGCCAGAGTGTTGTCGACTCCTGGGACGTGAATCGCCGTAAGGTGAAGGTCGTGCTGTGTCGCCCAACCCCAGACCCTCACTGCCTCCCTGCAAAGAGGGTAGGACCGAGTTCCTCCCTGTTTGTTGATATACCACACTACGCACATGTTGTCCGTCTGAACGGCTAGGTGGCCAGGAAGAATGTATTGGTGAAGGGCTTAAAGAGCGTACAACACAGCCCGAAGCTCTAACACATTGATGTGGAGAGCTTGTTCCAATTTGGACCAGGAGCCCTGGGTCCGATGAGGTCCTAAATGGGCTCCCCAACCTTCGCCTGACGCGTCCGTAGTCAGAGTCTGGGAGGGGGGAGGATGAAAGAAGGGAACCCCCCGAAACAGGTTCTCTCGGACCATCCATCATTGCAAGTCTCGTACCATCGGCGATGAGATCAGGACTAACTGATCTAGGTCATCCGTAAGTTGATCCCATTGAGAGTGAAGAGTCCACTGGGAGATCCTCATGTGGAGTCGAGCTCGGGGGATCGTCGGGATGGTGGCCGCCATAAGCCCCAGAAGACAGAGGACTGATCCCGCCGAGATTCTCCTGCGTTCCAATAGCAAGGAAATCTGGGATTGAAGAGAGGCTGCCCTGTCTGGAGGCAGTTAAGCCTTGCTGACAGTCGTATCGAGGATGGCCCCGATGAACTGTAGTCTCTGGGAAGGATCCAGATGAGACTTGGAATGGTTGATGGTAATACCCAGGCAGGTAAACGCCTGCTGGGTAAGGGAGAGAAAACGCAGGAGTTCCTCTCTGGACGGGGCCGCCAGGAGCCAGTCGTCAAGGTAAGGGAACACCTGAACTCCCATTGTGCAGGTGGGCCGCTACCAGACAGGCATTTGGTAAATACTCGGGGGGGCCGAGGACAGACCAAAAGGGAGTGCCTTGAATTGGTAGTGGTCCCCCTGAAACGCAAAGCGAAGATACTTGCAGTGAGAAAGGCGAATGGGGATGTGCAGATACAAAGCCATTGACCCGGCCGAAGGAGGGGCAGAAGGCTCTGCAGAGAGAGCATCCTGAACCTTTTGTATTCGACATAAAGATTCAGGGAACTGAGATCTAGAATTGGTCTGAGATCTCCAGTCTTCTTCAGGACCAGGAAGAAATGGGAATAGTAACCCGCTCCCTGAAGATGCAGGGGGCGGGTTCTATCGCTTGCTTTGAAAGAAGAGCCAAGATTTCTTCCCTGGACCAAAGGAAGGTGTTCCCTTGAATAGGTCGACTTCAGAGGTGGGTGGCGGGGTGGTTTCTGAAGAAACTCTATGGAGTGCCCTTCCGCTATAAGCTGGAGCACTCAAGAATCCGTAGTTATCCTCTCCCATCCCGGAAGGTGGAGGGAGAACCTCCCTCCTACCGGTTCCTCTGGAAAGTCCAGAGGCAGTGGGAGAGGAAAGGAGTCGGGTGGTGTGGGGCAGTGCCGCGCCAAAGCACCCGCTGCTTTTTTGGGCGGGGGGGGGGCTTGGCGGCTGCGGGGGCCCGACGTTTGGTGGCCCGCCTTCCCTGAGGTTTCGCTTCTGGCCGAATCTGTCTGCGAAAGGGACGGCTGTTGATGGGGATGGTTCATGGAATCCACGGATTTCAGAGCCGTCCCCTTCTCCTGCAAATCGGTGATGATGTCCTTGACATCACCCCCGAAAAGCACTGACCCCGGAAAAGGTGCTTCCTGAATAGCAGATTGCACCTCCGGGACCAAACCTGACACACGGAGCCAGGCATGACACCGTAGTCCCACGGCGAAAGCGGAGCTCGTCCAGCAGTGTCCACTGCATCATATGTCGTCCGCAAAATGTGGCGACTGGCCGAACGAGCAGAACGGACGAGGTCGGCTAACTCCTGTTTGACCTGGGAGTCAGGCAAGGAGTCCAGCTTGGAGTCCACCTGGGTAAGGATAGCCTTCTGGTAATCCCCCATGTGGGCGACTTAATTCAAGGCCCGAATTCCCAGTGTGGAAGAGGCATAAATCTTTCTTCCATACTGATCCAGAAGGCGAGATTCCTTATCCAGAGGAGATGAGCTCAGATGCTTTGGATGTGCCGACCAGCCATGAGCGGCACTAATCACGACCGAGTCGGCACGAGGGTGAGAATCGAAATAATCTACACCCTCAGGAGCCTGGTATAGCCTATTAGACTTCCTGGGAAGTGGGGCTAACGCCGACGGTTGTTTCCAAATCGAGAGACAAGGTGGGCGTGAGGCTCTATCCAGGGTGGCACTAGGGTTGGAGCTGTCACGGGCAGGTCCAGATGCTTGGCGAGTTTAACCCGCTGAGGGTCTGGTTCCAAAGAGCGCCACTGGTGAACTTGCTGGATTTTTCTAAGCAACTCCGTGAAGGATGGGTCCTCCGGAGGGGTCCTCGGCTGGGGCTTAGACGGAGAGCGGGGCTCGTCGTCCTTCTCGGAGCATCCGTCGGAAGAGTCCAAGGAGTCCGAAAAGGAAGAAGAAGAAGAAGAAGCAGAAAAAGACTCCCTGACATGACTAGGGGGGAGGAACGGGTTCCTTAGGTGGTACCCGGGAATGCGTATCTTGCCCCTCTCGGGATCCAGAGGGAAGAACCCTGGAATCTGCAGGTGGTGAGGGAGTGTGCTGCCTCAGACGTACAGGAGCCAGTAGCGGCACCGTCGTCGTAAGGCGACTCTCTACCTCCTTGGTGAGTCGAGCCTTGGCCTCGGCCCACCAAGAGGCCAGAGTCTCCTGCAGATCCACCGGCGGCCGTGGGTGCGGTGGAGGTGGAGGAGGAGGGGAAAGGCTGCACGGGTTGAACCCGCGCCGGGATGGCGGCACTGGATACCGCGGTCCCGGGTGGCGACGGCGCGGATAGGACAGCGGTACTCGGGAGCCAGGGGAGCTGCTGAGCAGACGGCTCGGCCGGCGCTCCCCACGGGCGGGTCCATATTAAGGGGCCCGGAGGGTCTTCACAGAAGGGGATATCCCCTGCTGGCGTTGGAGGACCGCGTCGGCGGTGCTGGCGCCGGTGGTACTGGCGCCAGAGCCGGGCGTCTGGGGGTCCGGTCAGATCTGGTTCCATCGGAGGAGGGTCTGACGGAGGAGGAAGATCCCCCATCACCTGGGGATGGAGGGAGAAATCCCCGGGTCAGGCAGGGTGACTCAGGCTCCCAGAGGGCAGCAGCTGTGGGACGGGTACTGACGGACGTGGGGGTCCGCCGCCGGTTCCGTCACCCGGTGCATGTCGGAGGAGCCGATGCGCGGTTTAGGGGCCTAGTTCCCAGCGGGCGCCGGAGGAGCCGGGCGTCCGCTTACGGGATCCCTCTCGAGGCAGGCCGAGGGGAAGGATCGTCCGGGGAGGTCGCGCGCCTCAAGGGTCGGACGCCTTATTGACTCTCTCCATGCGGACGCCGGAGGAGCCGACGTCCGACTTAGTGGAGTCGCCACACCAGTAGGCCGCAAGCCTGCGGCCGAACCGGGACCTGAGGCCTCTTTCATCTCGGGGCGCCTGCAGCGGCCCCGAGCACGATCCAGACGGGCGGGCTGACGCCTCCTCCAAAACCTTGGAGGCTGCCGTCGACATTACCTGAGTCGTGTCTCCGCCGGGAGATGTGGTAGAGGAGGACTTCTCCCGGTGCCTCTCCTTGTCCTTCTTTTTCCGATGTCCCTCAGGGGAAGTGGACACCTGCCTCAACTTTTTCAACTCTTTCTCCATTGAAGACATCTTTTTCTTAAGGAGATGGGCTTCCAGGGACTGTTGGCGCCGTTTACGGGTAGCTGCGTTGAAGTTGAGGCAATGCTGGCACTTGTCGACCGGGTGATCGGGGCCTAGGCAGAAGAAGCACTGGGAATGGCCGTCCTTGTGTGGCAGTTGGGCGGCGCAGTGGCACTTGCTCGTGCTTCGGAGGTGTAGGGGCTGACATACACCGACGATATACCTGAGGTTTGAAAAAGAATAACTATTTTTAGGTAAAGCTTGACGAAGGCAGGGCTGGCCAGACGAACTTATCATGAGAGCTGCAACGAGCTAACGCGAGGGAAAGAACTGGAAGACGGCGTCCGGGACCACCTTTATACCGACGTCGTGATGACGCCGGTCACCTGATTTGGGGCGGCTCCTCACCAGGGACTGCTAGCTAGAAAGTTTTCTCTGGGGTCCTGCCGCCGGCTGGCGTCATTCCTATATGTAATTACCTGCTGCAAGAGCCCTCTCGAAGTAAGATCTGTCATTATGTTGTTGGTTTAAGAATTTCAGTTTCAGTGTCAGTGGGAAGAAGTACAGGAACTCCGTTCCTGTACCTTTTTTGCAGCAGGAATGGAGTTCCTGTACGTTCCTGTTCACTTTCATCACTGGAAAGGGGACCAAAGGAAGTTCACAGTGAAGGTGATGGCCAAGTCAACCTGGACTTACTTAAAGCTGTACAGCCAGAAGCAGCCACTACTGCAATTGAGGGTGAAGCTGAAAGCACCCTGACAGAAGGAGAATGAAAAGTAGATGTTTAAGTCACCCAAGGTGCTGATGAATGTGCTTAAAAAGCACTATCTCCATCAAAAACAGATGGCACCGATTGTGCGATGACAAGCAGACCCATCAGAAGTGAGCTACCTGGCACTGCAAGGGCTGGGGTCATAGTAGGCATAAAGCTTGTCCCCAGGCCTGAATCCGATGGCACAGTAATGCCCAAACTGAGATGGTTATAGATGGTGCTGGGTTCTGTAGTGCTTGGCACAGGTACAGGCCTGCATGGTGCAAAAGCAAGGAACTACTCCAATGGTGCTGCAGACATCACACTGAATGGAGCAATGCATGGTGCCGAAGCGGAACACTGTACCAGCTCCGTGGGCTGCTCAGCCAGATCCCCTATTGAACAGGAAAATAAGTGATGTCAGACCTGCCTGGCAGTCCTGAGAAAGTGTCTGGCATCGCAGAACAAATCAGCTCCTCGGGGGTGGGGGTGGGCACACTTAGCCACCACCCAAAAAGAGGTGGAGACCGAAGAATTGTGGT
Source organism: Neoceratodus forsteri (assembly GCA_016271365.2). Taxonomy (NCBI): domain Eukaryota; kingdom Metazoa; phylum Chordata; order Ceratodontiformes; family Ceratodontidae; genus Neoceratodus; species Neoceratodus forsteri. The sequence goes on along the minus strand of CM057453.1, from coordinate 1,055,854,106 downwards.
GCCTCCAGAGCTACTCCGACACTAAATTCCAAAGAGGAGAGAGAGAGAGAGAGAGGGGGCTTCACTATCGGAGAATGCCACAGGAGTGGAGTCTATCCTCAAAGGATGTCACAGTTACTCAGTCTGGTGATTTCTGAGAGAGTCAGTGCAGCAAGGAAATGTTGTCAAGACTTTGGGGATCTTCAAGCCTGGCACAACACCAAGTTGTGATATGGGCTGAGCCGTGCAGAAAACGTTATTCCTGCCTTGACAGTATCTAAAACAAAGGCTTACCCTTTTTCATTTCTTCGAGAAAAACAACTTAGAGGCCTACACAGGCAAACCCAAAGTCATGAAACACTTGTATGAGCTGCACATATGACAACGTAGTAAAAGAGAAATCCAGACAGTTGGGGTTTTGGTGCCACCTAGCTACGATGACACATGCTCTTGTTTTGCACCCTCATGGCGCACCGGTGCCAACAGTCTGAAGCCTCTAGCCCTATGACCAAACAGTGGGGCTCTATGGAGAAGACTGACTCTAAGAAGATTATTGTAGGCAACATTAAAAAAAAAAATACTTGGCAAATGTTATCTTTTTGCTACATTTCACCTTGGTTAAGTACAAAATGCAACTGTCACCCACACTTCCCTCCCCAATCCCTCAAGATAAAAAGGAAAATATGCCAAAAAGATATACATATTAGATTGCCTGACCTTTTGCCACTGGCCTGGAAATATCTGGAAGACAATATACAGGGTAATTTGTGACCACACCAGGTGTGCTTTCTCTATAAAATATTAAGGGAAGGTATGGGAGACTTTACTACTTCTAATATGAAAAGTTGGAATAGGGATCTTGAGATAGAGATACAAGAACAGGAATGGCTACTAGCTACAATACAAGCTTACAGAATTACCCATGCCACTAGATGGCGTGAATTTGCTTGGAAGTGCAAGAGTCATTTTTTTTGCTCGCATGCTATACTAACTAAATATCTCCCAGCCTCATTTAGGGCATGCTGGAGAAAATGTTCTTGTAAAACAGCAGATCGTGGTCATATATTTTGGTCCTGTCCCTTATTAACCCCACTTTGGTGTTCTTTACAACAAGACATCACAGATTGCATGGGAGAATCAATTGAATTTACAGTTGAAATGGTACTGATTTCTATTTATCCCCAACATAATCCTCAATGACACCAAACTCTACTTCCTATATTTATTTTGGCAGCTAAAAAAGCAATAACTAGGCGATGGCACTCCACAATTATTCCAACACTAAATTACTGGAGGAGATTGGTAGTAGACATTTATCAAATGGAATCCCTAACAGCAAAACTTTACAATAAACAGAGACAGTTTGAGCTTTTTTGGAGACCATGGGCAATGCATATTTCTATACATGATCCAGACTTCGTCCCCTAAAACCCTTTTATATACACGACAAGAAGGGATAAAACTGTGTGGGAGTGTGGGTAAAATTTAAAAAATGTTTTTTGATTATTTGCCCTTGTTTGAAGGGAGTCATCAATTGCAGAATAACAAGGGAGCACTATGGCGCTACAGCTGAAAAGCAATCGTAAACTATCTGTCAAGGTTTTGATGGAGAACAATACTTATATAGATACTAAGTAAGAACTCTAAAACATAACCATGTACTTTTTAATGTTAAATGTGAGAAAAGTCTGTGATTGAATTAGTTTTCAATGCATTTGTCACCACCTCTTAATAAAAATAAAATAAAAAAAAAAAGATAAAAGAAGATTATTTACCTGATCATGCGAGATTGGTACTGAGAAATTGAGTAAGAACCAGAATTTTGCATTGCGACTTGCGTAGCCATGGCAAATTTCCAACCTCTGAAAATACATAAAAGCACTTTTAGAACCACAGAAAAAAAAACAAAAAAAAAAAACAGACTGCTAAAGCAAATCCACTAGCTGCAAAATCAAACCTGTCAACAGCAAAACCAAACTGTATTCCTTTTTATTTTTTTGAGGAAACACTGAATACTAACTCCCCCCTCCCCACCAAAAAAACAGCCCAGCTGTACCAGGACCACAAATGGAGTCACAGGCTGAACAACTAAGAACTGAGCACAAGAGCACAAGGACTTGGAAAGGTATGCTGGATGAATCCTACCACCGGGGCTGTTTAGGAGAGTGCTGGTGTTTACTCCCAGTATATATATTACCGTGCCTCCTACAGTTTATGACATCCGTAATACATGAGGAGCATACTGAAATTTAAAACAACTAAATGGATATGTATGATATGACAGGGTAATACTACCTCCAAGGTGAACACACAACACTGCAGCTGCACGGCTAAGTCCCAACCATCCCTGCCCAATACGGTTTACAAAAAAAAAAAAAAACCAACAAAAGAAAACAACTAACACTTTATAGGCTAGTTTTTATTAAAGGGCAACTTTCTTGCTCTATTTCAAAATCCCCGAGAAGCAAGATAAAGCCTCATCTGGTGCACAGTCCAATTCTTTATACATTTTTCTTTTCAGTAGTCCCTATTTTGGAAGGAAGGAATCGTAATTTGGCTCCGTGGAGCCGAGCCGCGACTTGATCCCTTTCACTTTCTAGTACTACTTCAGTCTGCTGTCTGCCCCGATCCGCCCCCGTGCTACGTAGTTTTTTGACATCACTATTCGGAGAGCACGGGGGCATGTGCCATATACCTGAATGGGGATGTTTTTTAAAAAGACATTTTAGCACTTCAGATTGCCATTTGGAACTAATCATGGCCACCGATTAACTAAGAAGGTCCTTCTTAGTTAATCAGTGGCCATGATTAGTTCCGAATGGCAATCTGAAGTACTAAAATTTATTTTTTTTAAACGTCCCCATTCAAGTATATGGCGCGCGCCCGCGCACTCTCCAAATAGTGATGTAAAAAAACGATGTAGCGCAGGGGTGGACCGCAGACTGAAGCAGTACTAGGAAGTGGAAGTGATCTTCACTGCTTGGCTCCACGGAGCCAAATTACGATCCCCTCCTTTCCAAAACGGGATACTGAAAAGAAAAATATATAAAGAATTGGACTGTGCGCCAGGTGAGCCTTTATCTTGCTTCTTCAAGCAGGGACCTCGTTAGTTGCTCTTTAAGGCCTTGATAAAAAAAAGAAACATTGGACAACTGCACTACCACCTACAAACAGTCTAACACCTTCTGCAACAGAGGTGCTTACAAAAGCTTGATTCATTTTTGTATTCTTTTGTAGCTGGTTGGAACACTGCAAAGTTTAATAAAGTAAAGTAAACTGCCAAACAAACAGTGAAAAGTAGAGGCACGTTCTTTTGATACTTTTCTTCAGATTACCACCACCCTCCCTGCCCGCCCTCTTAAGATAGGTATAGGTATAGATGCTTCAGGCAATGCTAGCTTTATTTATGTGTAATTTCTCTGTGAGACTTTGTAGTTTATTTATATAATTGTACAGAATTAAGAGACAATACTTTTATTCAGAAGAATCTGATTTTGAATTTATATTTCAGTATCAATCAATCTTTATTTAGCCAGGTGAAACTCCATTGAGCAAGCTCATTTTCAAGGAGGGCCTGGTAGGTACAGAATAAATAATACAGAAGCACAATAGAACATATAGCACAAATGGGCATAGGAATACAATACATAGCAATAAAAACAAGGTACAAAGATAATCAATCAGGCCCAGTCGTAAGGCGTAGCCTCATGCCAGTAAACAGTACAGCAGAGAGATTGAAGCCAGTCAGCACTAATGTGCCAAACCAGTGATTTTAGACACTGATCGCACTAGTAGAGCAGAGTTAATGCTAGCAACACTGCAATCTCGGGGCTCAGCAGCAAGTAGAAAGCAAGGATGAATCCAGGAACATGGCTTAGGGTAATTCTAACAAGAGGATAGAAAGCGTATAGGGTTGACTGTAAGAATAGCAATGTATAGCTACAGTTTAGCGACAGGAAGGGCACTGACAAGGCTCCGAGAAGTATCTCAAATAGAGTGACTTGAATTCCACAAAACCAATAGGATGCACCAATTTTATGGATTTCTGGATGTTGTTCCACAGCTGGGGCAGCACATAGCTGAAGGAGGCTCTGCCAAAACGGGAAAAGACTTTAGGTACAGCTAGTGAGATGTACAAACGGCTTCTCAATGCATAGTTTCGTAAGATGCACGAGGGCAGACAGTCAGAAATGTAGGAGGGTAGCATCTTGGATATAGGTCCATAGTATAGCGTTCCTTTGCCTCCCGAACATAAGTAGTACAGTACAGGATTGTTAGAATTTTATAACAGGCCTTCTTATCTTTACTGTTAAATGATCCGACAGTAATATCTCAAGGGATCAGGTTAACAGTGCTTGGATTGGTTTCAAACTGCTCTAAACATTCCGTACAGAGGACACATGCAGGCTACAGTATCTGCTGAAAGTGGTAATCTGATGAAAACATTCTAGAATAACTATGGATACAAGATTGGTAACTATTTCCTGTTGTTTGCAGAATGGCCCATAAAGACACTCTGAAGAACATCAGTCTACCCATACTGCAACTTTAAATACCTTTTTTCTGCATTCTTGGTGCTACTCTCTGTCAGCTGCTCTAGCCCAGATCTGTTTGAATGAGTTTCACCTACAAACCTTACCTACCCACCTGCATTACATGGCTCCCTGACTGTGCCTAGTACCAGGCAACTTTTGTTTGGCTTGCAAATGCCTCATGTTCTGTTAAAATTTCCTTCCTCTCTGAAAGGGCTGCCTCTTATTTAGAGACCACTAGGAAAAACCCTTGGTCACCAGACATTTGAGTTGCTGTATGGCTGGGATATACAGCGTAGGAAGCTCACATACATATGTTTTAAGTGCTGACAACTCTGGATGGCTGTGCATACTTTGCAGGGTTTTTGAAGTATCCACCACCACAAAATGCAAATTACATATCAACCGTAATTCTTGATCTTTCTGTGCAACTTCAACATTCATCACTGGTGGGGTTCTGGCTGGATGAGCAGGACCCCATGGGGGCATTATTTTTTAAGAGGCAGAATTGGCGCTGTGGGCGGTGCCGCCCTCGAGCAGACACACTGCGTGGCGCTCGCAGGTTGGCCAGTAACCGGCGCCAACTCGTCCTCCATCCCAGTTCTGCACACTGAAGAGCAAAGTTAGTAAAGAGAAAAAAGGGAGGGCAGGGCAAGGGAGCCCGAGAGACAGGAAAAGGAAAGGAAAGGATATAAACAGAAGAAGGAATAATGCCGACTGAGAGGACAGAAAAGGTAACCTAGGGGTCTGGGACAGGGGGCCCCAAACCTCTGAGCAGGCCAGAAGGGATACAGAAAGGGAAGGAAAGGAAGAAAACAAGAAAGAGAGGAGAGGGAGACAATGCGCCACCCCTGGAGAGGTTCAGAGAACTGTCTGGGCTCTGGAAAAGGGCCACTGTCTTCAGCCATTTTGTTCCTTAACTCCACCGAAAAGGAGCACAGAGAAATCCTCGGGTCGAGAAGCAACCCCAAGGAGGCTAGCTGGGCAATAGCCCAGAAGACAGATCCAGTCACGATCAGATTAGAAAGGCCCTCACTGCTCGGCTAACAGAGGTGAAAAACATGGGGGTGGTGAGTGTCTCCCACTCCTGTCAAAACAAACACCCAAGGTGAGGAAGACCCATGCCTCTGCATGGTCCTCTAGAAGAGGGATTCCCCTCAAAGAAAGAAGAGACAGCTCAATCCCTTCACTCAAGGGGAGAGGACATCTGGGGAAAACATCTAAGGCATGGGAACACCATACGCAAAGTGACCCTGCAGAGAGACAGAGCTGGCTGCAACCAGCGGAAAAGAGGGAGTTACCACTCCTGAGGAAAGAATTTTGAGGAGTCACCCGGGCCTTCAATAGAAATATCTTTAAGGGGACATCACAGATCAAATTTCGTGTTGGCCATTCGAGGACCGGGGACTCGAACCACTCAAAGGAGTGATCCCAGCAGAGATGTGATTAAAGCCCGGGTGAGTCCTCATTCGAAGGGACAAGAACCCCTGCTTGTTCTCCCCCAATGGTGAACCTCTGTCACCTCAACGGAGGAGCAGGGGTTTTGGAGGTACCAGTAGGACCAGCCCACAACTGGCCTCAATTGGGGGAAAACCAAGCAGGAGGAAGAACTCTCCAGAGACTGAGGCCCTAGTGGGGAAGGAGGACAGGAAGCAGTGATGAATGGTGAAGATACACAGAAAGATCAAGAATTAGGATAGGTATGTAATTTTCATATCTTATCTGTGTTAATCTTCACCATTCATCACTGTTGGGTGATTACCAAGCCCCGTGAAGGGGACCTGGTGCCTCCCTGAGGGAAGAAAGTCACTCAGCCTTCTGTGTGGGAGACTCAGGAGGTCCCCCCTCCCCTACATACTGTCCCATACAGGCCTAATAAGGCCCAAGACTGATCTGGGTGAGATAGGGTCTCTCTTTGGCTGGGAGAAGGAATTTGCTCCTGAAGTTCCCATCTTACTCTGCAGGAGAAAAGGTGGGTTCCCCGGAAGGAGGAGGCAATCAACCCTTTGCCGGGCCACGGGTGATAACTGGGATAGACAAAGCCATGTCTTCTGCTTTACACAGAATGCTGTCCCCGCTAGCCTGGATGCCACCTCACTGGCGTCATACGATGCCCTTGCTTGGTGCCTCACAAGCTCTGGGCCACGTGTGGAGAGGGCAGCGGTTTGTCTGGTTGCCTCCATATCAGGCATAGATGCAAGAATTTGCCCTAGCAAAGATCATAAGTGCCTGTTGTAGGGAGTATGATGGGCCTGATGTGCTGCTATTGAAAGAGAGAGAGAGACGTGCTGAGGAAAACACTCTCCAACCCAGAAGTCAAACTCCGCAGAGTCCGCATCTGGGGGTCAGTCACATCTTGGGAGTCTATGCCCGGAAGGAGTGTCCAGGATCATCACACCCGAATAGGGGCGAGGTAAAGCTCCTGGAGATACGGGTGTGCAATACCAGCACCGTCAGTCCATCGGGGCTGGAAAGGGGACTGAAGGATGCCTCCAAGCGCAGTACGATGCCTCTCTAAAGGGGGAGGGCCAAACGGGTACCACCAGGTTGCCCGCACTGTATTTGCTTAAAAAAGCGTGCACCACCCACTCAGGATTGTGACTTGCTAGTCTGGTTATGTGGAGCTTGTCGACTAACCCCGAAAGGAAACGCTGATAACTGGTCTGGTCAGCGTCCGAGGAAAGATCGGCAAAAGGATCCGCTCCCTTAAGTTAGGAAGACGAGGATGCTGATGAGTCCGGAGAGTCAGAGACTGGCCGCTCAGGAGGAGAGTGGGAAAACACTTGCTTGTACGTGGATCTCACATAGGCAGGGAAAAAGTAAGCTGTGGCTCTAAACTGTTCCCAGGTCAAGGGCCGCGTAGGACCAGAGTGGACTGGGAGAGGGGAAGGGGTTTGCAGAGGTAGAGGGGGTCAGACATCTCTGAGGAAGAGAATGACCTCTGCCAGGGCTCGGGAACCAAACAGGCGAACCAACACCTCGGGAGGATCCATCGGTTGAGGCAGTCAGCGGTTGTTCAACCAGACTGGAACAGTTGGGACAGAGCCCTGAAAGGGATTCCCCCTTGCGAGGCAACTAGGGCTGCAGGGGTCCAGAAGGGTGGCCCCTAGCCTCGAGAGATGAGATCCCTCTGGGGGAGAAGACAGGGCCGGCGTTGCAGCTCCTATCCAAACCCTTGCGGGCTACTAGGGAAGGGCGCTGCCTCTGACACTTCCCCCTCAACCCCTTAGACTCAGAGAGGGACCTCTTCCTCAGAACCAACCTAGGAAGTTCAACTTCACCCACCGACTCCTGAGAGACCGTATATGAGGGAACATTCTCCCCTGTTCCAGATACCCTAGCAGACCCAGAAGTGGGTCCAGCCTGGGCACCCAAAACAGGGGGTTCACCTCCTCTGAGCTCAGAAGCACCACTGGCTCTGTAGGACCCTCCGGTGTCATCCTCGGCACCGAAAAATCTGCTGGCGCTGCTACTGGTGCTGGTCGAAACAGCCGGACCAGAAAGAGGGAGTTGGACAGGCGTCGAAGTGCAGGGTGGGGGTAGTCCAAGGATTCCAAAGAACCCGAAAGCCAGTCTGGATCTGCCTCTAAATCGCCATCCTCCCCGGAGGAGGCACAGATCCAGAACACTTCATGAACTCCCCCGCTTCCAGCACCGCAAGCGGCACTGTGAGACGGCCCTGCACTGCCCATGGCACCGCCCTGATCACCGGCATCGCATGCGGCGCTGGGATTCGAGGTGGCGCCAACAGGAGGCACCGAGAAAACCACAGGGCCGGCCCTGACAGACACAGGCCACGACACTAGGGGAGCCTTCACCTCTGAAGAGGTGACTGCCAGAACGGTGCCTCCAGCCTGACTCCTGGAGGAATCAGATTGGGCCTCCTACACTGTGAGAGGGGCTTCTGCCGAGGTGAGGCCAGAATGGGCAGAAACCCCCTCCTCCACGGCCCATACAGAACTGGGAGGGGACCTAGAGGATGGGACAAGGGACCTGCGTCTGGCGTCCCTGGTTCACGCATGTCCTCTAAAAGTTGGTGGCATACGCCCGACTTTTTACGTGCAGACTTCTAAAACTCTGCAATCCATTGAAAAACAGGCGTCGTAATGGTCAATATCATGGTTAGGGCCCAGGCAGATCAAACATTGATCATGCTGGAACGAGACAAGAGTAAAGCCAGCCACATGGACACTGCCGCATCAGGGGCCGGCCTGCCTTTGAAGACTTCTTTTTCCTGTCCCCTGGACGAGACATGACAGGACAAAAAATTAACAGCAAAACAGGTCTTGGCATCGTTAAAAAGAAAAGGAAAGGTCTGACTGGGTCGAGGGCGCCGAGAACGTTGAGGCTTTCAGCAGAACTAGGACCGAAACTTCCGATGGACTAGGCCTGATGACGCAGTAATAATAATACACTCCACACATGATGTCATGCTTGCTCAATGGCGGGAGAAGCAGAACTGGGATGGAGGAAGAGTCGCATCGGTTACTGGCCAACTTCCTTGCGAATGCCTTTATCGTCGGCCTCAAGGCCACCGCGGGACAGCCTCCCTTACAAAAATTCTCCTGTGGTGTCCTGCTCCTCCGGCTAGAACCCCACCAGTGATGAATCGTGAAGACCGACACAGATAAGATCTATAGTTACAACTCTAAGAAAAGTAATTCCATCAATTGCAGGGAACTGGTTTTGTTCAGTAGACCTCTGTAATGCATTCTGCCACATCCCAATAAGGGACAATCACAGGAAGTTTTTTTTTCCCCATTTACATTTTTACTCCTCCTCGGAGCGGCAGGCGGTTCCGCCCCTACCTCAGAGGGGGTCGCCTCCGCCCGGCATCTCCCGCACCTATCCCGCCTGCCTTCCCCATGGATTACCCCCGTGACAGGGCTGGTGGCGAGGGCACCGTCTCCCCCACCCCCACCCCCAGAAGCCAACATCCAGACTGCCAGGGGGCGATGCAGGCACAGCCAGTCATCATGGAGGAAGTTTTTAAGATGTGGTAGGGGGTGAGGTCATGGACCCACAGACATTCCCCACGTCAGATGATGTGCGGTGCCTGAACTCTTTCGCACTATGGACTCCAGTATGCTAAATTTGTTTTTGCAGGCAGCTGAGCAAGATAGCCGGGTTGGGGTTGCTGGAAAGACCAGCAACTGCTAATGTGTTGTCCACCATCGCTTATGTGCAGTTTTTGGTCATTGTTTGCTTCTGTTCTCTTGCTCATTGAGTTTCCATTACTGGAAGGCACAGCAACATGAAAGTTAGCTCTCAGTTAACAGAACTTATTTTTCAATTTTTCCATAAAAGCCCTTTTCAGGGCTTAAGGAGAAGTTTAAATATTCTGGGTAAGGACTCATAGGATATCACTACAACCAAAAACATTACATTTCAAAAAGCGCTTCTTACTTACTGTGCCATTCATAATTTAAACATGTATCTGGTTGATCCTGTCTTCTCCCTGCCGGCATTTTACGATGGACGGCACTTGCGTCGGCATGCCCACAACTACCGTGATGTCCCCAGAGGACGTGTCGCATGGGGAGCAGCAAGGTCAAGATCTATGAGAGTACTGTACTGCAGGAGCTTATATAGCTCCGTTCTGACCCTTGCGGGTCTCGACTATACCGAGCCCAGGCATACAGCCAGTCTATACCTGACTCAGTACAGCACGAGACCCGTAGGTTCCAAACCGGAGCTATTAGAAGTTCCTGCAGTAAAGTACTCCTATGGATGTGCCCTGGCTGCTCCCCGCACGACATGTCACTCTGGGGACAGCCGCAAGTGGTTGTGAGCACACTGACAAGTGCTCTCCATTGTAAAATGCCAGCGGGGAGAAGGCAGGATCAACCAGATAAATTTTTAAATTACGGATGGCACAGTAAGGTAAAAATTACAACTGTTTGTTAAAGTGCTAATCGGGCCCAGCTTCACACTGAGGTGGGACCTGCTTGTAGGTGGACGTTTCCCTTTAAAGGCAGCTGGCAGTAGGTTGCAGTAAAGAAAAATTGATGAACAGCCCTTATTAAGGCTGGCCTCACCAGGAAAAGAAACTAAAAGCCCTTTTCAGATGTCAGGAAGGTCATCAGTGAGGTGCCCCAGGAGTTGGGCTGGAACAGTACTGATCAATATGTTTATGTTGACACTGAAGTAGGATTGCACAGTAAGGTGCGTTTATCTGGAGATGAGACAGAGTTCTGCAAAAGGGTAAATCCTGATGGAATAAACAACCTGAAGGAACATGTGGAGAGACTTAACAGTGGTCAAGAACATAGAGAATAATGAACCTCCCCATGCCATGCTGAACACACTGGTAACCTCATACTAAGTGAGGTTAGTGACATCACAGGCACAAGAGTGAAGCTCGAGTGCTCTCATGATGTCACATACCTCATAATGTGTCTGGTTACCAGTGTGTTCTTGCACACTGGCAGCTTGTTTCAGAAACAAGAGTTCACAATTTTTAAACCTGAATTTAAATTAAAAAAATCACTCAATGTGACGCAACTCTGTGAGTTTTTACCAGTACTTGGAGACAATCTGAAATCATTGGTCGTGTTGGGGATTTTCGTGTCAGCTGCAGTACAGCTCGTGCTCCAGACCATGTGTCTGGTTGGTTGGAGCATGAGTCATTAGGGCAGCTGTTCAGAGAAATAGTTCATATCCTAAACAGTGAAGTATTTCTCTGAATATTCTAAAAGTTGCATTACTGGTTTCAGGAAACACTGCTGAAACAGGCTGACCATACATTGTATGTTAATTAAATTCCCCCCCCCCCCCAAAAAATGCAAGGTGATGCACACTGCTAACCGGAATCCTTGACTGTAACACAGAGTGGAACCATCAAACAGAGAAGATGGGCCTGGATGTAATAATAAACAGCAGAGTGAAATCTTGATCTCGTGTCAGAAAGCATATGGAAAGGCAACTAGCATACTGGGGTGTATTACATACGTATGTACATAGGCATGCATGTACATACACAGTGGAGCCCACCACAATGCAACACGGTGTCACAGAAAAGTACAGTTATGTAAGAACTTACTATAACGGTAGATCTTCGAGAGACGCTCTTGCAGCAGGTAACACATGTAGGACTGATACCACCTGGCGACAGATCACGGCAATTCTTTTTCCAGCAGTACCTAGGGGACCACCATCCCGATGTCAACTCCACTACTGACGTCACCCAGTATAAAGGGAGGAGACGGTACCCACGTGCTCCAGTTCTTGCATGTCCAAGGCAGGCTCGCATATGAGGCAATATGAGGACATAAACTGTCCTGAAAAGGCTAATCTTACCCATGCAGCAACAAAAAAAGGTCATGGCCAAAGCAGGAAAGACTTGGTCCCAAGGGAAGGGGGGATCATACCTGCTACAAGAGCTTCTCTCAAAGATCTACTGTTACGGTAAGTTCTTACGGTACTATTATCTTACTCGGAGTAAGCTCTTGCAGGTAACAACACATGTAGGACTGATTCCAGCTAGTATAAACTTAATACAACCCTTGGGAAAGGGAAGAGAAAAACCAACACACAAGAAACAGGGAAAGCCCCTCATGAGATCAGGCCCTGCAGGACCACAAGGCCAAACCCTGCTCGTCATCTGGAGATGATGTCCAGGCTGTAGTGCCTGACGAAAGTATGGACAGAGTGCCAAGTGGTAGCAGCGCAGATGTCTGCTGCCGACACCCATTTCATAGCTGCAAAGGAAGTGGTGACAGCCCTGGTGGAATGCGCCTTAACGGAATCTCTTGTATGAGACCCATTGGTTCAGGTCGCTGAGATCCAGGATGGGTCTTAAGTCCTCTTTGGAACCAAGAAGATGCGGGAGTAAAACCCCAAATTGATCTCTGCCAGAGGAACCCTCTCTATGGCTTCCTTGGCCAGAAGAGACCGAATCTCCTGTCGAATAGGAGCTCTGTGGTCTCTTGGAGAAAGGGACGGGGCGGAGGTCTGTCCAGTGGTATGGAATCAAACTCTATATGAGTGCCCGAACTCCATGAAGTTGAGGATCCACTGGTTGGAGGTCACTTCTCTCCAAGCATTGGCATAAAGAGAAAAGCAGTCTCCCACAGGCAAGTCTGGGAGAGGGGGGTCGCCTGGAGAGTCAGGCGGTAGGAGGGGGAGGGAGGGTGGCAGCAGCAGGTCTAGCCTGTTGAGAGGTGGACGAAGAGGAGCCTCTAGAGCACCTTTGCAACCAAAGCCTCCTCACTGAGGCTGGGGCTGAAAGTGGGGTTGCTGAGGCTGATGACCCCCTCAGCCACGAAAATGGGACTTGCGAAAATGTTCCCACTTCGGGCGATACATGGACTGCACGGTCCGAACCGCCTTACCGGAGTCCTGTAATCTGGAAATTACAGAGTACAGAGCCTTTGAATGGGGCGTCCAGAAGGTTGGATTGCACATCTGGGTCAAACCCCGAGACCCGGAGCCAGGAAGGAGCCTCAAGAAAATGCCAGTTGTGGCCGCCCTTGCCGAAGTGTCCGCAGAGTCGTAAGCTGCCCTCAGGACATGAGTCCCCACGTCTGAGCCAGTTTGTAAGAGCTTAGCAAGCTCTGCCTTTTGGGGGCAGTCGGGCATACCTTGCATGACTGTCCAGTCCTTGGTCCCAAAGGGCATTCTGGAACTGGACCACGTGCATCAAAAAATTGAGGCTGTGAATACTGCAGGTGGCAGAAGAGTACACCTTATGACCCAAGGAATCCAGCTGCTTTGACTCCCTGTCAGACGGCTGGGTGCTTGGGCCCCTGCGAACGATCGTGTGCAGCTGAGATGACCACCAAGTCAGCAATGGGTTGCTCGGCTAAAAAGGGATGGTCCTTGGGGGCCCAGTAAAGTTGATGCACCTTCTTGGGCACAGCAGAGGATGCATGTGGATGCCTCCAAGTAGCATAGGTGACATTATGGAAGGTGTCAACAATGGGAGGGATGACCATCGGCTTGGGATCCTTCTGGCGTACATATTTTGCCAGGCGCAAGCGTTTGGGGTCTAGAGCCTCCACATCCCAACCTATGTTCTCCTGTATGTGCCGCATGACCTCCATAAAGCTGGGGTCATCTGTTGAGAGATTTCAGCTGATCCTCTGTACCCCAGGAAGTGGATAAGAATCTGGAATGGAAGGATCCGAATCACCATAGCCATCAGCTGAGGAGGAAGAAGAAGAAATACGATGCCTCCTCCTCCTCCGCCCTCTTGGGTCGCTCCGGAGGAAGTGAGCAGGAGGAACTTCAAGATCTAGTTTTTCTGTGCTTTGATTTTTCTTTATGCTTCCTGAGACTAGTGGGAGATTTTGCCACATCCTCCCCAGATGGAACAGGGACCTCCTCCATGTCTGGGTTAGGGATGATGTTGGACAGCTGAGGAGTGGGAGCAGGTGTGGGTGACAAATCCTGCTTCACTGTCTCCCACCAGTAACAAAACAGCTCCTTCACTTGGGACATGCCCAATTTAGGAGACTCCGGCTTGGGAGGAGGCGTCGGTAGGCCTGCGCCCGTACCAATGTCGGGCAAGACCAGAGTCGGTCTGACCAGTGACGACAGCGGTAATTCGGCAGAACCGTCATGAACCAGGGGTGCAGATGGTGGTGGAAATTCAGTTGACAGCTTAGCCGGCGCTAGAATAGAGGCCATAGGATGTTTGTCCATCACTGGGCTGGAGCACGGATCTGACGGATGTCCCTTGGCAGCCGAAGGCCGGAATGTTTAGATGTAGATGAAGAAGACTTTTCTGACTGATGTTGGTCAGAAGCCGGAGGCTGACACTCGTCAGACTAGGCTTTAGGTGGGATGGACGAGTCCCTGCCCGAAGACTGCCCAGAGGCTTTTTTTGATTCCCGGAGGTCGGCCGAGGACAGCGAGGCTGAGTGGGAAGAAGTCTTACCTTGGCACACCTGAGATCTGGAATCAGTGGGCGGCTGTATCTTAATGGGATGGAGGCTGGAGCCCAAAGACAGAGAAGCAGAGGCAGGAGGCATCAGGGAAGTAAACCGGGCCTCAAGCCCCAACGAACCGGAGTGTCCTGCAGAGTGAGAGCTGAAGGACCTGGGCCTGGAGGGGGACTGCTCCTGGTCCCGGTGATGGCGCTTCTCTTTCTGATGCTTCTTCTTGGAGGGGGAAGAATGAAGAGATTCCCTCCCAGATGACGACTCCCGCTGCATTTCGGCTAAATGCTGCTGGGCAAGAAAAGCCTGAAGTGATTTCTGGCGCCTGATGTGGGTTCTGCTGTTGAAGGCCTGGCAGTGAGAACAGGCGCTGGAGTTGTGGTCTAGGCCCAGGCAGTAAAGGCAAGTGGAGTGGCAGTCTTTAGAAGGAATCTGTCTCCCACAAAAGCACTTGTTAAGGTGCCCGGTCAATGAAGTTGACATACGTCTAATTCGGTGAAACCGAGAGGTGAAGAAGTTCTTCAAAGACCGACCAGTAAAAGCTAGAAACCCGAAAGCTGACTAGCAGAACACAGCGGGAAAGAACTGGAGCACGTGGGGACTGTCTCCTCCCTTTATACTGGGTGACGCTAGGGGTGGACCCCTAGGTACTGCTGGAAAAAGAATTGCCATGATCTGCTGCCAGGTGGCATCAGTCCTACACGTGTTACCTGCTGCAAGAGATTACTCTCGAAGTAAGATCCTGCATGACAAAAGGGATTAAATGCAATTGAAGCTGCACTGTTTCCTGCTGTAGTGCTGCCGAACTCTCCAGTAATGTGCACTGCATCCTGGCGGGCTCCACTGTACAGTATGCATGTATGTATGCATTTAGTACCTCTGATACCTGGGCAAGCCCACTAGGAAATCAGCCCATTTAGAGGACGACCAGGAACACCAGAGAAATGCACACTAGTAAACAAGGATGAACACTAGGTCAAGAACACACTTACAGAGCAATTCATACAAGGGAATGAGGCAGAGCTCCGGTAACACGAACACATTGAGACTTCTCTAGTAGCTTATACTTTAGTCACTGCTTGAAAGTCCATCTAGTTTTAGCTTCCCATACATAGCACAAGCTGCCCAAGCACACTGTTAATTCCACTACAATCATGGAGGTTCAGATCCCAGTGGGATAGCCTCAGGTGGTAATTAAAAACAAGAGGAAGATCAACGGGAGCACTGGGAGCTTCAAAATGACTGCATGAGCTTAGGTAGGTACAACAGGGCGGACTGGATGAACTCGTCTATCTCCGGCTCAACCATCCATGCAGTTGCTATCAGTGGCAAGGGAAAACCTTCAATACTCCGAGGCAAAGTAGTTTAAGTGGGAACCCTGCAAACCTTTAAGCCATTTATAAATGGAGTCTGGCAAATCCAGCTTCTGAAGTGGCCGAAACCTGGTCACACGGTAGTGGGATGACATACCCTAACCCCTTTCTCACAAAGTAAACTACAAGTCTGTTATTTAGCAAAACTAAAACCAAGTTTTAAGTAGAATAACACATCCCAGAGTTTGCATATTAAGCTATGTTACCCCACCACCAATGGTGTGTCAAAAGTATTTTAAGCCACACTCTCATCTGTTATTTCTTACTAATGCTGGGCAACTGTGCAGCTCAGCTTACCTGTCAGCAATCGCTTTGGCCATGAAGTAATCTTCAGCAATGTACTGTGCAAAGGCTATCAGCCCCCCAGCTTGGTCCAGCACGTCCTTCCTCATCAAACAGGACATTCCTGTCACACACTTAAAGCCAGTAACATTGGCAGAGATATATGACCTGGGATGTGATGTGCCAAAATACACCTGCAAACAAGAATATGCATATGCATTCAAAAGAACTTATTCAGCTGTGACCACTTAAATGTATTTCTTTTTTTGAGTGGATGGTAGTACTAGGGCAAACCAAACAAACATTTTTTGTTAGTCAGCAGTTGCTGCATGTTGAGAGACTAGGTGCAGTCCAAAAACACTGCCTGCAATGAAGTGATGGCAGCCAATGACATTAGGTTCTAGCACATTGCTTGTTGGTGAGGGGCTAAGCTGGTCTCAGTTTAGCTTTTTGATCTAGCAACAAATTACTCCTTGATGATGTGTTAAGTTGTACACTTCCCAGTGATACACAAGAGCTGTTAAAATCTCATCCAGGTTTACGAAGATGCATTTTAAATGGAATCGGACTTCCAGTTCCTTGTAGGTTTCTTTTTTTCGCTCTCCTTTTTATGAATGTTTGCATGCAGATGTGAAGCGAACACGTTGGTTCTACTCAGGAGAGTAGAGATTGCAGAGGTGTGTCCATGTACCATTCAATGCTGCTCAGGCTGCGGGAGGCTCTTCACTGACAATCCAACCAGTAACAGGCTGTGATGGTGTTCAGCCCGGCTGATGGGCGGATACTTTGTGTAGTTGAAAGGACACAGCCGCACTCATCAGAGTGCAGCTACATGCTTTCATCTACAACACCCCATCCAACACCCAGCTGAGCAGCATCACGATCAGTCTGCTGCCCCTCAACCCCAATCGCTTCCTCGTTATTCCATTTGTAGAAAAATAATCCCACCCTCTGCTGTTAGACCTCCCCCCCCAATCGCTTCCCCCCCGGTGCTCCTTCAATAAACCAACAACATTCCCACCCACTGCTGTTAGCCCACCCACTTCCGAACTGCTTCCCCAGTCTGTAAGAAAACAACTGTACCCTCTGCTGTTAGCCCTCCCACCTCCCGATCACTTTCCTTGGTTTCCAGTGCCTGAAAAACGAAAAAATTACTCACCTTAGTAATTATGTTTCTTCTAATGGAGTCTTGCTGTATTCTGACTATTGCAGTTAGCTCCAGCCTTTAAACTGCCTCGGAGAACAAAGGGTTAACTTACTATGCAACGCATAGAATGCTGAGCTTGAGCTCGGTTGAGGTCTCTGTCTGTTTCCCTTTGAAACTCAACTGTCAGATTCTTACGAGCAAAAACTCACTAACTATCCTATGTGGAAATTGTAAAATGTTTACTAGCCAACTGAAAACAAAGAGTTTTGGATTCCCAAAAAGACTCAAGTCCGGAAACCCAAAACCAAAAACTCATCCCAACAAGAGATAACAACAACAACAAAAACACCCAAACAAAAAGGGGAGAGTGGGTAATAGGCACCTCTGGGGTGCAACACTGGACCTGCCCACCCACTTCCCAAAAACAGGTTCTGAGAGGGGAGGTAGGGAGGGAGGTCAGAATACAGCAAGACTCCATTAGAAGAAACATAATTACTAAGGTGAGTAATTTTTTCTTCAAACAACATGAAATCTTGCTATATTCTGACTACTGCAGACTACAAAACAGTACCTCCATGGAGGAGGGACAGAACCTACTTTGGGAATAGGCTGTAAAGTACTGCTGTGCCAAACCAAGCATCACTCCTAGCCTGGATATCCAGAGAGTAATGCTTGGTAAAGGTATGGACTGTTTTCCAGGTGGCTGCTTGACAAACTTCTAAGAGAGGGATATCCCTGGCAGCAACCAGGGAAGCAGCTGTACCTCTTGTGGAATGAGCCCTCAGGCCTGAGGGTGGAGTTTTTCATAGCAGAATTGTATACAAGACACAATCCACCTGGCAGTAGATCTCTTGGTGGCAGGTTTGCCCTTTCCCACTTCCCCATAAGTGAGGAATAACTGGAGGGAATCAAACTTGTGACCCTTGGTACGCTCTATGTAAATGCTAAGGGCTCTTTTAACATCCAAACTGTGTAACCTCCTCTCTCCTGAGGAGGAATGATCAGTGAAGAAGACAGGGATAGACATGGACAGTTTCAAGTGGAAGTCTGAAAACACTTTAGGCAAGAACCTCCTATTGGTTCAAAGGACGGAGATAAAATCAGGTTCCATTGACAGGCTTGCAGTTCACTTATACGTCTGGCAGAGGTAATGGCTACCAAAAACACAGTTTTCCAAGTCAAGTACTTAAGCTCTGCTAAGGACATAGGCTCAAAAGGAGGTTGCTAAGTTGAGCAATGCAAATATTTAATTCCCAGGCAGGGGCAGGATCCCTAAAGAGAGGATTGGTATGAAGCAATCCCTTGAAAATTTTACAGAACACAGGATGATATGATAGTGAGAAAGACTTTACCACTGACAAAAAAGCAGACACAGCTGACAAGTGTACCTTGAGAGTAGCTGGTCTGAGGCCTAGGCCATTAAGATGGACCATATAATCCAGAACTGTAGACAATTCAGCAGTGTCTAGAGGAATATGCTTCTTGGAACACCAAATGCTGAATCTTTTCCAGTTTGAGTTACAAGTCTTTCTGGTGGAAGGCTTTCGAGAAGCTTTGAGAATACACAGAACCCCCTGAGACAGATGCAAATCTGCATACTCTAACTCTTCAAGAGCCATGCCTTGAGATTGAGAGACCGAAGATTGGGGTACCAAATCCTCCCCTGAGAGGAGGTTAACAGGTTGAAATTCCTAGGAAGAGACAGGGGAAAATGGACTGTTAGAGACAGCAACAGGGGGTACCAAGGCTGTCTGGCCCAGTCTGGAGCAATCAGAATCACTTTGCAAGGCTGTGACCTTATCTTGACTAGGACTTTGAACAGTAGAGGAAAGGGAGGGAGGCATACAGAAATTTCCCTTCCCAGTTCAAAATCAGAGCATCCAGAGGGACTGAACCCAAGACTGGGGGTCTGCAACAAAACAGAGGAAGTTGGTGATTGTCTAGGGCTGCAAAGAGATCTATCTCTGGAGTGCCCCACCTTGAAAAAAACACTTTCAAAACCAGAGGGTCCAGGGACCATTCGTGATGGTCCTGGGAGATCCTGCTCAGTGCATCTGCTAGCACATTGTCCTTTCCTGGAAAGTGGACTGCTATCAGAGAGGTCTGCAGAGAATAAGCCAGGGACCACAATTTCATGGCTTCCATGCACAAGGCCGTAGACTGAGTGCCTCCCTGCTTGTTGATGTACCACATGGTGGTGGTGGTGTTGTCTGTTCTGACCTGAACACCTTGTTCTGCACAAACTGAGAGAAGGCTTGCAGGGCCAGAAACACTGCCCTGAGTTCCAGGAGACTGATATGAAGGAGGGACTCCTGAGGGGATCACAGTTCTTGGGCTGAGAGATCCCCAGATGAGCTCCCCACCCCAAAAGAGAAGCATCCGTGGTAAGGACCATCTAATGAGACTGAGTGACAAAAGGGACCCTATGCCTTAAATTGTCCTGATCCTGCCACCACTGAAGAGCTTGGATCAGTGTTCGAGTAACTGGAATCAGTTTGGTAAGAGGGTTCTTCCTCTGGGACCAAAAGAACCTCAGATGGAACTGAATGTCCCTCATCTGAAATCTTGCCCCTTGGACCACTGCTGTGGAAGCTGCCATGTGGCCCAAGAGCTGGAGGAAGTGCCTTGCTGGTTGGAACACCTGAAGGACGAAGCCAGATCTATAAGAACCCTTGCCCTTTCCAGGGGAAGAAAGGCTCTTGCTTTGACAGTATCCAGCTCGGCCCTTATAAAGGTAAGGAGCTGAACTGGTTCAAGAACTGATTTGGGGAGGTTGAGAAGGAAACCCAGAGAAGTGAGCACTTGCTGAGTCGCTTGCAGGTCTAACTTAACTTGGTCTGGAGACTGACCTACTATGAGCCAATCGTCCAGATATGGAAAAATGGAAATCTTTTGCCTTCTTAGAAAGGCAACAACTACTGCCAGGCACTTTGTGAAGACCCTTGGAGCTGATGTCAGGCCAAAGGGCACTGCTTTAAACTGATAATGGCCTGAGGGTAACTTGAACCTGAGGTACTTTCTGTGGGAGCACCTGATGGGAATATGAAAGTAGGCATCTTTGAGGTCCAGGGAGACTAGACAGTCCCCTGGCCTTAGAGAGGGAAGAATTATTGCCAGAGTTACCATCTTGAACTTTGGTTTTAGAAGATGTTTGTTCAGGTATCTTAGATCTAGGATGGGTCACCACTCCCCTGTCTTTTTTGGGGTAAGGAAGTACCTGGAGTACAGACTTTTACCCCAGTGTAGGGTAGGAACTCTCTCTCTCTCTATGGCCCTTAAGGCCGGAAGAGATGAAACCTCTGCCTCTAGGGCGAGGGTTTCTGAGAGACCTGCAGGTGGAAAAGATCTGGCTCTCATCTTCGGAAATTTTTTGAAGCTGAGAACCAGTCCCTGGCTTACTACTTCCAGGACCCACTTGTCTGAGGTAATAGACATCCAGTCCTGGACAAAGTAAGCCAGCCTGCCCCCTACTGGAATAGGAGAGTCAACCTGGGCAGACCCATCAGGGTGTCTGCTTGCCAGGAGCCGTAGGCTGAGGGGTGGATGCAGCCCTGCTCATCCCCCTTCTGCCTCTCCCTCTAAAGAACCCCCTCTGTGAAAAGGGAGAAGAGGCCTGTGCTTGGTAAAAAGGCCTATGAAAAGGCCTGCCCCTGACCCTAGATTGCTGCCTCTAAGGAGCTGCTTGCCTTTCTTTGGCCTGAGCACTCCTATAAGTGGTCCTGTACTCATCCATCTTTTTCATGTAATTCTCTATCTGCTCCCCAAACAGAGAATTACCTACCACAGGAAAATCCATGGCCTTAGCCTGGGTGTCCTGTGAGAGACTAGTACATCTGAGCCAAGCCATCCTCCGAAGAGCCACAGATGTAGCCATGACTCTTGATGACACATCACTGGAGTCCACAGCAGCATGAAACTGTACCGTTGATGCCTCAATCCCATCAGGAGCCACCTCCTCCAGCTCCTTGGCCAGTTGGGAGGAAGCCTGCTTAGCCAGTGCCAGTACAGTGTCCCACCTGGACTTCTGGTACCTGGCTGTATCGGCCATATAATTCGCCTGCTTGAGTCCCAAGGAAGATGCCATGTACTGTTTTTTTGCCATGGCATCAATCTTCCTGGAGTCTTTGTCTGGGGGGTGTGAAGCCAAGGGAATGTTTGCCTTGTCACAGGCAGCAGCCTGCACTACCCCAACATGGCTGCATTGCTGGTATAAAAACTCCGTATCTGAGCCTGATAGTGTATACCTCTTGTCCATCCTTCTGTCAACAGGAGCTATAGAATTGGGAGACTAGGATTTTTTGTGTCTGCTTTCCAAAAGATTTGTGAAGGGGAATAGACAGTCTCCTGGACTCTGCGATATCCATCATTTCCACATAATCAGGCTCCTCTTGATCCTCCATAGGAAGCTGGAGGGTTTCAGCCACCTTTCTGTAAAACAGAAAGTGGGAAGAGGACTCAGAAAGCCTAGGAGGGGATACACCCGAAGGTCTGTCTGGGGAGATGTCCGGTTCCACAGGCACATCTAGACTTTCACCATCACCATCATCATATTCAAACTCCCCCTCCTCCTCAAACTCCGGTTCGTAAAAGTCTTCAGGGGTATAACCTTGAAAGAGGGGAACTGACCGAACCCCTGCCAAAAGGTGCCGGATCGGTCAGAACCAGGCGAAGCGATTCCACAATCCGAATCGCTCTGGCTATTTTCTCTGTGGTTGGAACATGAACTTCTGGATCCGAACTGGTTGATTTCTCTTTGCGTTTTCTTTTTGTAGGAACCGATGCCTCAGGATTGGCTCTCCTCTTGCCCGAAGAAGTATCGCCCTGGTCAGAGGGCACTCCTTCTGGTTCGGTCGGAACCGAACCGGTCTGGCCATTCGGGTCAGCGGACTTCTCGGCCTCCTTTTCCTTCAGTCTACCTAATCTCTTTCCAAGGGTAGATTCTGGAAAATAATTACATATTTGGCAGTCTGTATCGAGGTGTTCAAACCCCAGACAATAAACACAGGTGGCGTGGGGATCGGCCTTAGCAAAGACCTCCCCACAATCACTGCAGTGTTGAAATCCAGTGGGCCTGTTTTTTTTTTCTTGGGTTTCTCAGACATGGCCAACCTAACCAACTTACCCTTTTTATGGCAACCGCCAGGCAAGACTCCCTTATCAGTTCCAAACTGTGTCACGGGTATTGGAAAAAAAACATTTAAAATACGTTTTTTTGTTTTTTTTTCCAAGAACCGATAAGGACCGGTAACCACACAATAAAGTAAAACACAAGGATTCACTACAAAATGATCGGTTCAGCCAACCCGATCTAACACTTTTACAATTTCCACACAGAAAATCAGAACAAAACCTATCTAGTACTCACGGTACCGCAGACAGAGACCGAACCGACTATGCGGAATACATTTCGGTTTAAAACTGACACTTAACCGACACTTTAAGCGACTTTCGAACCGAGCTGTGGGAGAAATCTCCAGAGCGACTGTTCAGTGAGGCGGAGTAAAGAATCTCGAGCTCAACATTCTATGCCATTTTTAGAAAAGTTAACCCTTTGTTCTCCGGGTAGTTTAAAGGCTGGAGCTAACTGCAACAGTCAGAATACAGCAAGACTTCATGTTGTTTGAAGATGCCATGTACTGCTTCTTTGCCATACCATGCATCTTCCTGGAATCTTTGTCTGGGGGTGTGTGAAGCCAAGGGAATGTTTGCCATGTCACAGGCAGCAGCCTGCACTACCCCAACATGGCTGCACTGTTGGTATAAAAACTCTGTATCTGAGCCTGATAGTGTATACCTCTTGTCCATCCTTCTGTCAACAGGAGGTATAGAATTGGGAGACCAGGATTTTTTGTGTTTGCGTCCCAAAAGATTTGTGAAGGGGAATAGACAGTCACCTGGACTCTGGGATGTCCATCATTTCCACATAATCAGGCTCCTCTTGATCCTCCATTGCCTCCTCCATAGGAAGCTGGAGGGTTTCAGCCACTTTTCTGTAAAACAGAAAGTGGGAAGGGGACTCAGAAAGCCTAGGAGGGGATACACCAGAAGATCTGTCTGGGGAGATGTCCGGTTCCACAGGCACATCCAGACTTTCACCATCATCACCATCATCTTCAAACTCCCCCTCCTCCTCAAACTCCGGTTCATAAAAGTCTTCGGGGGTATAATCTTGAACCAGGGGAACCGACCGACCCAAACCCCTGCCAAAAGGTGCCGGATCAGTCAGAACCGGGCGAACCGATTCCACAATCCAGATCGCTCTGGCTATTTCCTTGGCGGTCGGAACATGAACCTCTGGATCCGAACCAGTCGATTTTTCTTTGCGTTTTCTTTTTGTAGGAACCGATCCCTCAGGATCGGCTTTCCTCTTGCCCAAAGAAGTATCGCCCTGCTCAGAGGGCACTCCTTCTGGTTCGGTCAGAACCGAACTGGGCTGGCCATCCGGGTCAGCGGACTTCTCGGCCTCCTTTTCCCTCAGTCTACCATGACACGGGTATTGTAAAAGAACGTTCAAAACACATTCTTTTTTAGAACTGATAAGGACCGGTAACCACACTCTAAAATAAAACACAACAATTCACTACAAGTGATCGGTTCAGCCGAACCGATCTAATCACTTTACAATTTCCACACAGAAAAAAGACAAAAGCTATCTATTACTCACGGTACCGCAGACAGAGACTGAACCGACTATGCGGAAATAAATTTGGTTTAAAACTGACAACTAAACCGACACTTTAACCGACTTTCAAACTGAGCTGAAGGAGAAATCTCCGGAGTGACTGTTCAGTGAGGCGGAGTAAAGAATCTGACGGTTGAGTTTCAAAGGGAAACAGACAGAGACCTCAACCGACCTCGAGATCAGCATTCTATGCCATGCATAGAAAGTTAACCCTTTGTTCTCCGGGGCAGTTTAAAGGCTGGAGCTAACTGCAATAGTCAGAATACAGCAAGACTTCATGTTGTTTGAAACAATCCCACCCTCTGCTGTTAGGCCACCCCCCCATCCCATCGCTTCCCCATGGTGCTCTTTCAATAAACCAACAACATTCCCACCCATTGCTGTTAGCTCACCCACTTCAGAATTGCTTCCTCAGTGTCTAGTCAGTAACAAAACAATTCTATCCTCTGCTGTTGCCCTCCCACCTCCCAATCACTTTCCTTGGTGTCCAGTGCCTAAAAAACAATCCCACCCTCTGCTGTTAGTCCATCTACCTCCCGATCGGTTCCCCTGTTCGATCTCTGAAAAAGCAATTCCTCCCTCAGATGTTAGCTCCTCCTCCCACCTCCTGATCGCTTCCCCTGGTGTCCGGTTCCTGATAAAACAATCCCACTCTCTGTTGGCAATCATCCACCTTCCAATCGCTTCCCTTGATGTCCAGTCCCTGATAAAACCATCCCACATTCTGTTAGCTCACCCACCTCCCGATCGCTTCCCCAGTGTCCGGTGCCTAAAATATAATTCCACCCTCTGCTATCAGCCCAGCCACCCCACGATCGCTTCTCCTGGTGTCCGGTCCCTGAAAAAAATAATCCCACCCTCTGCTGTTAGTCTGCCCACCTCTCAGTCGCTTCCCTATGCCCTGTTTCCTGGATACTCCTGAAAAGCAGAAAAAAGGTCCAATGACTTCTGCCCAGGTGCCCCCACTCCAACCCCACTTCAAGCACCCACCATTCCACCCCTCACTTACCCATACGGTCCACCGACAGCACGTCCTGCTGCTCCAGAGCTCAATCTGGAAGCGCCTGAAACATGCTCAACTTCTGCCCAGATGCCCCACCCCAACCCCCTTTCAGCACCCACCACTCCACCCCTCACTTACCTATATGGTCCACCGATGGCACGTCCCTGCTGCTCCAGAGCTCAATCTGGAAGGCACCTGAAACATGTTTGGTTACAGAAAAACAGAAATGGCTTTTTAATGCATTTTGAACTTTTACTCATAACTATGTCATTGTTTTTAATATTTTTGCTCCAAATGTTCAACAAAGCCTTCTTTTTATTCCACCTCATGAACCAGGTAGGTGAAATTTTTCAAATTCTAACCCTTCCCCCCCCAACACACACACAAAAAAAACATGTTTTGCAATCACTTTGTGAAATTACATTTTGGATAGGATTTAAAAAAATTCCACCTGTCTTGATCATAAGGTGGGGTAAAAACTATGCTGAAAAGTTGGGACTGGAGGTGAATGGGGACCATTTTTTTTATAATTTGTTATATATTTTCCAGCGTCATTTGTTTAAAATTAAAACAACCATGTCATTTGTTTAAAAATAAAACAACCGATCAACTAACATTCAAGGATCTTTGATTTATTTAAAAAAAAAAAAAAAAAAAAGGCCCTTGAAAATATAGAAAAAAAGATGCAACATGGATTCCCCACTAACACCAATAAATAGCCAAAACTATGACATTACAAAACATCTCAGCATGGGTTAAGGCTACAGATCAGGAAGTGGAAGAGATCAAGCTGCCGGCTTGAAGGAGCCCACATACAATTCATAGCCTTCTTTTTCGACATAAAATGGAAAATCCTGCCAGTGGAACTATAACCTATATTTTAGTGATATATTTGAAAGCATAAGATTGATAGATTTTAAGTCTGCTGCTGTTAGCTCTGTTTGGATCTGGTTTATGGTATTGTTTTTTATTTGTACGTACACGGTGTTTAATTGATATGTGAAGTGCTCCAAGTCTCCGGAACAGGGTGCAGTATAAAGTATCTATCTATCTGCATTACAAAAAAATTAAGGCTCCTTTACACTGTTGCTGTATTGTTTCGATGTGAGCACAAAAAATGTTCTTTGAAGTAAAATCCAAAGAAAGACACTCAAAAATTCATGCTGTTTACAAGTATGTAATAAACAGAATGGAGAACAACATACCTTAACTCAGCATAAGCAGAAATCTGTCAAATACCAAACAGAAGCTGCAACTACTCTGGTTTTAACACATGTACAAGAAAAGGCATCCAAAATGATCTACTTGGAAATGCTGAACTGGATTTTAGTGTGTCACTACCCTAGAAAAGTACAGTTACGTAAGAACTTACTGTAACAGTAGATCCTTAAGAGAAGCTCCTGCAGCAGGCAACACCGGTAGGACTAAGCCACGAGGTGCTAGGACCCCACAGAAACCTTCTAGCTAGCAATATACAGCAGGGGACCACACCCTGACATCGCCCGCCCCCAAATTGGCCAGAGGTATAAAGGGCACTCCCAGCCTACCTCAGTTCTCCTGCCGGCGACTTGGCAAGCACAAGTAGGAGACCGAGGAGGGTCTTAGGAAAGAAAAACAAACACAGGGGGAAGGAGAGAGGGAAAGCAGCATCTGCTGCAGGAGCTTCTCTCAAAGAGCTACTGTTACAGTAAGTTCTCACATAACTGTACTATCTGCTTCAAGGATGGCTCCTGCAGCATGCAACACCATTAGGACTGAGTCCCAGGCAGCGTCAGGAACAACCCCCAACCAAAGGGAGGAAGAAGAACGGCGGAGTCAATCCTTCAAGAAAGGAAATCCTGCAAGACTGCAAGGCCAAAGCCTGTTCTGTGCGTGGAAGCAATGTCCAAACTGTAGTGCCTGATGAAAGTGTGGACAGAATTCCAAGTGGCAGTTGCACAGATATCTGCCGCTGACACCTTCTGCAGCGAAGTGAAGGAGGCAAACACTCCCCTTGTGGAATGGCTTTTAACCGGGCCCGGTAAAGGCTTGTCATATTTCTGGAAGCAGAAAATAATGCAATTAACCAACCTTTTGGATAATGTCTGTTTAGAAACCGGAGCCCCCAGGGTCCATGGGGTTAAAGAAACGAATAACTCATCCAATTTTCTGACAGAATGGGTGCAATTCTGATAGCAGAGCACCCTGTGGACATTCAGAGTATGAAGTAAGGCCTCCCCTTGATTTGAGTACTCTGGGTAATAAACAGACAAGTGTATGTCCTGGTTCAGCATAAATTAGGACACCACCTTAGGCAAAAACTTAGGATTGGTCCGCAAGGACACCCTGTCCTTGTGGAAAGCTAAATAAGGCTCTTTACACATCAGAGCCTGAATCTCAGAAATCCTTCGCTCAGAAGTAACAGCAACTAAAAATAACGCTTTCCACAACAGAAAGCGTAGCTCACAATCTGCAGCTGGTTTGATGGGAAGCAAAGTAAGTTTTTCTAACATAAACAAAAGGTCCCATGGAGGTACCGGGTCATGGATGGGAGGTTTCAGGTGCAGAATGCCCCATATAAAGGTACGAGACAGGTCCAGCTGGACAAGGGTCCTGCCCTCAATAGGTGCATGATAAGCAGAGATGATAGACAAATGCACCTTAATGGAGGAGTAACCCAGAACAGAGTTCGACAGGGAAAGGTGGTGCTCCAAAACTGAGGTCATCGGACAGGTGAAGGGGTGAAATGAACAGGCAGAAACCCACAGACAGAACCGTTTTCACTTCATAGTGCAGGTAGCTCTGGAGGAAGGCTTCCTAGCAGCCATCAGGACCTCTCCCACCCTAGGGGAGACCCCAAAATGGGTGACCACTAAGTCTGCAGGAGTCATGCGTCCAAATGTAGAGACCTGAGATCCAGATGGACTAAGGTGCCCCTGTTCTGGGAGAGCAGGTGCGAGCTCAGGGGAAGAGGAACTGGAGGCTCCACTGCCAGTTGCTGGAGCAGGGGAAACCAAATCTGCCTTGGCCAATAAGGAGCAATGAGGATCATGTCCGCTCCTTCCGTCTGAAGCTTGAGAAGAACCCTCTGCAACAGTGGGAAGGGAGGGGAGGCATAAAGAAACCTCCCAGTCCAGCAGAGGGACAACACGTTTTGCCAGGAAACACCAGGCTCTGGATCGGGCAAGCAGAAATTGGGCAGTCTGGCATTAAGTGGGGATGCAAAAAGGTCCAACTCTGGATGCCCCCACCTGTCGAAGAGGTTGTCTGCAACTGCCTGCAGAAGCTCCCACTCATGAGCTTTGCACCAAGACTGGCTTAGGCTGTCGGCCAAGATGTTTTGGATTCCTGGAACATGGACGGCTGTCAGTTCTAGACCGTGATCTATGGCTCAACCCCAGACTCTCAAGGCCTCTCTGCAAAGGGGATACAAGTGGGTGCCCCATTGTTTGTTGATGTGGAAGACTACAGACATGTTGTCTGTTTGTATCAACAGGGGGCCAGGAAGATGATCCATCTGGCAGGCCTGCATGGCATAAAGGATCACCCTCATCTTGAATACAGTGATATGGAGATCACCTGTCCTGAGTCTGCTTGTCAGCCAGACGGGCTCCCTAGCCCTGGCCCAACGCATCTGTGGTCAGAATTTGAAAGGGTGGGGCCTTGCTAAAGGAAACCCCCTTGACAAGGTTGGGCAGGTTAAGCCACCGTCTCAGCGTCCGCCAAACCACCTCCGAAACAAGCACCTGCCGGATCCAAGTCATCTGAATGCTGGTCCCATTGAACCGGACAGGTCTACTAAGGTACCCTCATATGAAGGCATGCCAGAGGGACTGTGGGTATGGCAGCCACCATGTGGCCCAGAAGTCTGAGGCAAGTACTGGCTGGGGTCTGATGAGATGAGGAGACCAGGTGGGCTAAGGATTGGAGCCTTTCTGTCCCGTCTTCCAGCAGGAAGGACTTTCCCTGTTCAGTGTCCAGAATGGTTCCTATGTACTGCAGTCTTCGGCAAGACCATGGAGAGGACTTTGGGAGGTTCAGGGTGATACCCAGAGTCCTGAAAAGTGTAAATGTATCTGCCAGAGTCCTTAGCAGCCGACACCTTGCGGGAGCCACTAGCAGCCAATCCATCTAGGTAAGGGAAGACAGTGTCCCTTCCTTCTTAGAGCCACAGCCACCACGGCTAGGTATTTGGTGAAAATGCGAGGAGCCGAGGACTTCCAGAAGGGGAGGGCTCAGAACTGGTAATGGGCTTCCCGGAAGTGGAACCACAGGAATTCCTGTGGAGCTGAAAACCTGAATATGCAGGTATGCATCTTGCATGTCCAGAGAGCAAAGCCAATTCCCCTGATGGAGGAGGGGGAGCAGACCTGGAAGGGTGATCTATCTTAACAGTTTGTACTCTACAAACTTATTCAGCTGCCTCAGGTCCAAAACTGGCCGTAGGTCCCTTGTTTGTACAGCAGAGACTGGATCGCCTCTCGAATCAGATAGAGATGAGAGATGGGGGGGAGGGGGGAATAAGAAAGCACCGGGGGAATTGTCCAGTGGGACCTTGGTGAATTTCACAATGTAGCCCTGTTCGATTATTTGTAGCACTCACTGATCTGATGTAACGCTTCTCCACCAGTCAAGGTAGAGGGAGAAGTGACCCCCTACCAACTCCCTAGATGCTCCGCTGGAGGAGAAGGGTCGGGCAAGCAGTCAGGCAGAGGCACTGGGGTTAGGGAGGGAAGTGGGGGGGGGGTCTTAGAGGTTCTAGGACTGGAGCCTCTTCCTGGCTGAGAGGTATCCTTTCTCCTGAAGGTACCTCTGGACTGCTGATCTTGGGATTGCTGGCCCTCTGGGCGACAAAAAGGTTGACACTTAGCGGGAGCCAGTTCCGATCTGTACATTCTGTAGACAGACTTGACCACTTTCCCAGAATCCTGGAGCCCCAGGATGATCTTCTCGGTGGGTTCCCTGAAAAGCACTGGACCTTGGAAGGGAGACTGTAGAATTCCCTCCTGGAGGTCTTGACGGAAGCTGGATACTCAAAGCCACGAGTAATGGTGCAGATACCCGTAGCAGCAGCCCTAGCTGAAGTGTTGGTGATATCATAAGCACATTGCAGAACAGCTTGCCCACATCAGCCCCTGACTGGAGGACATCCAGTAACTCAGAATTTTGGGGGACTCAGGCTAAGCCTTGGCCAATTCTATGGCATTCTTCCATAGTGTGTTCTGGTACTTTACCATGTGAGCCAAGAAGTTAAGCAAACGAATGCTGCATGTAGCTTAAGAACAAACTTTGTGGCCCAGCTGATCCAGCCACTTGGACTCCTTGTCCGGAGTCTGGGAACTAAGGTGTCTGGGCTGGTTAGACCTCCCATGGCCTGCAGTCAAGACCATGGAATTGGCCCTGGGTTGTTCTGCCAAGAAAGGCTCATGCTTAGGAGCTTTATAGAGCCTGTCAGATTTTTTAGGGATGGCGGAGGCTGAAGAGGGGTACTTCCAAGCCAACATAGTAACGTCTTGGTATGAAGGAACCTAAGGGGGCAAGACAACTGGCCTAGGGTCCTGCAACTCAAAGTGTTTGGCTTGTCGGCACCTTTTGGGCCCATGTCCTCAGTGTCCCAGCCAATGAATGCCTGGATGTGCCTCATGACGTCCATAAAACTTGGATCATCAGGAGGGGACCTAAGCATATCTTGAGGATGGACTGGGGCAGGGGAAAAGCCAGCCTCTGAAGACTCAAGAGTCATAATGGGAGCTTCCACTATAGCTACCAGAGGACGAGGAAAGGAAAAGGATCTGTATCGCCGATGGTGACTGTGTAGGTGCCTAGAGGAGGAATGTCTTTTCTTACCCCTGGGTGACTGGGGCTCTTTGGGACCCGGCTGAGGCGAGGGCTTCCACGGAAGCGTTTACTCACTAGGCGGAAGAGGGGTAAGGAGACACTGGCTGTGCCCCATAGGGGGAGTTCATCATGTAAGATGTTCCACCATGAGTTGAAGAGGGTCCCCACCTCTGACAAGGGGATCGGGGGGGTCTCTGGAGCTTGAGGGGTATTCCCCCGATGGTTCCGGTGCCGGGGTGACCAATGACTAATTGCTAGGCGTTGGGTCAACGGGCGTCTGGTCTGTCGGCAACTGATCCTCGAGTGCCTTCATCGGGGGGGTTGAAGGACCAGCCAACGAAAACCAAGGATCGAATGACTCAACAGGAGCTGCCTGTTTCAAATCCGGCAAGACCAGAATCGAGGTGGCAGGCGTCTGCTCTACCTGGACTGGGGTACTGGCCCGGCATCAGCTGAGGTGGTGCCCGCCTGGGGAGCAGACATCTGACTGGTCACGCTCCTGGTTCCGAGAAGTGCTGTCAGACCCTGACATCGGGTCCAGTGGAGCCGACACCGCAGCCGGGCGGGGGACAGGCAGAGACCCTCCGCCCGAAGTAGAAGCACTGGCTGAACCTCTGGGCCTAGGCCCAGTAGGGTGAACGTAGGATCTAAGTAACAGGGGAGTAAAGGCCAAGGAAGCTCCTTGCCCCGAAGACCCCCCGCTGGATGTCAGCACAAGGGCAAGAGGCCTAGCCAACAGCAACTCAGATGAAGAGAGGGCGGCTGGGGGGCCAAGTCCGACCTCCCACAGAAGAAGGAACTTGAAGCAGCTACCACAAGGACAGGAGCTTGACAGAGACCTCTCCTTGTCCTTATCCCCATGAGAGTGCTTCCAGTGGGACTTCTTCTCCCTGTGGTTGCTAGAGAAGGAAGATGTCCCTGCAGCTTTTGCAGAGCTAGCTGACAAAGATTCCATAGTGGCCAGTTGCTGTTTGAGCAAAAAGCTCTTGAGAGCCTTCAGGTGGTGGGTCCTAGTCTTGCGGACTTGCGGTTGAAGCTCCGGCAGTGCTGGCTGGCAGACTGCAGTGACGTGGTTGGACCCCAGGCAAAGAGGCAGATCGAATGGCCATCGGAGTGAGGGATCTGCTTGCTGCAGGCACACTTGTTCGTCTGCAACTCTGGTGGCAAAGAAGAAGACAAAGAAGTCATGTGGAAGTGAAATTTACACTGTAAGAACGTAAAATAAAAAAGTGTGGGTAAGCGCAACAATGGCGGTTGAAAGTGAGCAGAAGCCATCCATGGAGCCCATGTGTGCGGGTCAATGGGAAAAGAATGGAGATAGGGCTGAGAAACCCCCCCTTTATACCACTGGCTGACGTCGGGGGCAGTCCCTCGATGTGTATTGCTAGCTAGAAGTTTTCCGGTCCTAGCGCCTGCCTGCTGCAGGAGCTATCCTCGAAGTAGACCTGTGATGTCACATCACTGGAGCACTCACAGCATTTTCAATGCCAGCTTCTAGAACAGGCCAACTAAATTCAGAGTCTAAACCTCCGTAGTAGACCCCATCCCGACCCCCACCCTGTAGCTTCATCGCTACAGCTTATCCCCAACTACAAGGCACCTTGGAGACTCAGGCTTCATTGCTGTAGGGCAGAAGGTCAGGGGCTGGGAAGGATTCTTACCCAAACTCCATCTGCTCCCAACCTCCTTCCCATCTGTGATGCATCTCCGCTGGTATTGTCCCAAGAGTTGTATAGGCTGACATCTGGCGATACATGTAAAAGCTGATACAGCTCAGTCATCAGGGCATTTGCTTGACAAACAAACTGACAGTCCCCAGGCAAGCATCACCTCTCAGCGGATCTGATGCTAGTCATCACATGGCAAGCAAACTGGACTGAGCCTATGAGACAATTTCTGGGTGTCAGAAGGTTGTTATTCAGTAGCTCTGCACAATCAACTGCAAGCCTCTGTGGAGAAAAGATTCCAAATCCCACCTAGCTATGATTTTGTGAAGTGAGCTTCAGGGCTGAAACACAGAGGCCACCGAGTCTGTGCTGCCTGAGCAGCACAATATGAACTTGTTCTCAGAAGTGGAAAGTCAAAAAACAGCACTCTGTGGGACAGGCATTCCCACTCATTCTTAACAAATATCCTCTGGGAAGCATCCATTCAAGATCAATCACCAGTAAGAAAACCCAGTACTGCATTGGTATGCTCTCACCTGTTCTAAAGTGGCAGCAAAACCCGGTCTGTCAGCCACATAGGGTAACCCATGGACCAAACCCACTTTTTCTGTCATTTGGTTGGCCATGTCTGTCAGCGTGTCTGGTTTCACTAGAAAGAAACAGAAGATATTGTTGGGTGAGTACTATTTATAGTATGATCTTGTACTACCAAGTACAAAATAATCTAACCACCCCAATGGGTATGCTTGGTGCTGTGGTTGGTGCCTGCAATGTGGAGGGGCTAGATAGGAACTACACAGAGAAATTCTGGCAGCACTCTTCTATGTCAGACAGAAGAAATTGTTTTATTAAACTTACCGTAATTTCTTTGTCTGTTAGTTCCAATATTATCCTTGGGACTTCACTGACTGCTAGGTTAAACATGCTCACTTATTAGGGACAAATACACTCCAAAGCTGTGTGATCCTCTTAGAACCCTAGCTCATCACCATTCCAAGGCAGCTGGCTTTTAATCTTCAGTATTAAATCTTTTAGAGCCATACAGCAACACAACAATGCCAAGGTTAATTTGTATATCATGGAAGGAAGGCGCCCACCCCCATCCCCAAAGTGCAGCAGATCATTCGAGGGTCTGAGAGGGTCGCGGAAGCAAGGCGCCCTCCCCCATCCCCAAAGTGCAGCATATCGTTCGAGGGTCCGAGAGGGTCATGGAAGCAAGGTGCCCTTCCCATCCCCAAAGTGCAGCAGATCGTTTGAGGGTCCGAGAGGGTCACGGAAGCAAGGCGCCTTCCCCCATCCCCAAAGTGCAGCAGATCATTCAAGGGTCCGAGAGGGTCACGGAAGCAAGGCGCCTTCCCCCATCCCCAAAGTGCAGCAGATTGTTTGAGGGTCCGAGAGGGTCGTGGAAGCAAGGCACCTCCCCATCCCAAAGTGCAGCAGATCGTTCGGGGTCCGAGGGGTCGGCGTCAGCAAGCGCCCTCCCCATTCCCAAAGTGCAGCAGATCATTCGAGGGTCCGAAAGGTCAGCGGAAGCAAGTCGGCCTCCACCATCCTCAAAGTGCAGCCTTTGTGGTTGAGGGTCGAGAGGGTCGGGAAGCAAGGCCCTCCCCATCTCAAAGTGCAGCAGGCGTGGTGAGGGCCCGCCTGCAACCACGAGGAAGGACTTGTTTTGTTTTGAAATTGACGCCATTTCTGTCGGCGTAGATCTGAAGATAGATTCCTGCCTCTACAGATCCTCCCTTAACAGCTCAAAAATAGCCTGAACCTTAATGATTTTGTCTGCCCACATTTTCCCCCTTTAAACCCTGTGGTACCCCTAGTGGGGTACCGCAGGATTCAGTATTAGGACCGGTCCTCTTCAATGTCTTTATAAGCGACATTGCAGAGGGACTGGAAGGAAAAGCATGTCTCTTTGCAGAATACACAAAGATCTGCAACAGAGCTGATGCACAAGGTGGGGTGGAAAGGATGAGAAGGGACTTGGCAAGGTTAGAGGAATGGTCAAATGTATGGCAGCTTAGATTCAATGCTAAGAAGTGCAAGGTAATGCACCTGGGAAACAAAAACCCACGGGAAGAGTACACAATGGGGGGTGAGATACTAACAACAACAAAAATGCAAAGGGACCTGGGAGTAGTCATATCAGATGACTTAAAGGTGGGCAAGCAACGTAAGAGGGCAGTAAGGAGGGCAGGGGGATACTGGGATGCATAGGGAGGCATCACCAGTAGAAAACAGGAAGTTACTATCCCTCTGTACAGACAGCTGGTGAGACCCCAGCTGGAGTACTCGATGCAGTTCTGGAGACCCAATCTCCATAGGGACATAGACAGGATGGAAGCTGTCCAGAGGAGGGCAACTAAAATGGTTCAGGGTCTGCACGGAAGACATATGAAGAGAGACTAAAGGAGCTTAATATGTATAGCCTCAAGGAAAGGAGGGAGAGGGGGGGACATGATAGAAACTTCAAGTACCTCAAGGGAATCAACAAAGTCCAAGAGGGTAGCATCTTTCAAAAAAAGAGGTGTGCAAGAACAAGGGGGCACAATTTGAAAATGGGTGGGTGGCTCAGAGGTAATGTAAGGAAGTATTTTTTCACAAAGAGGGTTGTGGATGCATGGAACGGCCTTCCGGAGGAGGTTGTGGAGTCGAAAACAGTGGTTGAATTCAAGTATGCATGGGACAGTCTTAAGGCAATTCTAGGGGGTGGGGGTAGAAAGAAGTAGGCTGCTGGTTAACTAGGATCGGCAGCTTATCCATTAGGTAGGGAAATGGGCAGAATGGGTGGGCCAAGCGGTCCTTATCTGCCGTCAAATTCTATGTTTCTATGTTTATAAGCTATTTAATCTAGTGCACGCCAGATACTGACTGTATTGCAAAACTGCAGATTTTCCCTTAACAGCTCAAAAATAGCCTGTACCTTAATGATTTTGTCTGCCCACATTTTCCCCTTTAATCTGCATTGTTACAGGCTTCTTTAAATAATTTGTATTTTTTGCTGTTTAATTCGGATGTAAGCTCTGCTACCTGTTATTTTCTGCTGTTTCAAATTGGGTTTAAGTGCCGGCAATCCTGGTTTCAGTGCTGGTAAACGCCCCTCCCCAACTCAAGGTGTATGTATGTATGTATGTATGTATATATATATATATATATATATATATATATATATATATATATATATATATATATATATATCTATGTATGTATGTATGTATGTATGTATGTATGTATATATATATATATATATATATATATATATATATATACACACACACACACACACACACACCTTACCCTCTGTTTCTCTTCTCCACCAGATCGCTAGGGGTCTGAGAGGGTCATGAGCAAAGGCACCCTCCCATCCCAAAAGTGCAGCAGATGCGCAGTGAGGCCCGCTTGCAACCGTGAGGAAGGACTTGCCGTGTTGGCCCAGCGCCAGGCGGTCGGCTCCCCACCTCCCTCACCACCACTCTTGGTTGGCTTGCCCTTTTGTAGGGTTTCCTAACCAATCAGCTAACTTTTCCATTAGCAGCCTATACGGTCTCGCCACTAGAGGCTGCTCTTCTACCACAATACTTACTCCTATTTCCTACCATAGCACACATACTGTGGAGCAATGCTACCCCTCATTCTCTTTCAGTACTTTCTGCTACCCACTGTTCAGACCACTGCCCTGACTTACACTATAAACCCTCCCCCCCCAAATCATACCGACTATAGTGGGGTATCTTGGCAGCTCAGAATCTTGAGGGTATTCTCTCCCAGCCACCCTGATGCTGAATTAGGGCCGAGTATATGACCTCCACCTCTTATACTCACTATGGCCTTAGGCGCATAACACACGACTCACCATATGAAGACTGGCAGCATCTCCACCTGCAACAGCTGATGCAGTCCGCCCACCTCTCGTGCCAACTCCTACTCCTGGCTACCCCTAGCTTACAAACTCTCCCCATCCCTACCATCACTTCCCCTGTGCAATCTGCCAAACTCTTACATTTAACCATGAGAAAGACATCTTGGCACCCCGTGCTTAGGCTCTCACTCCTCCTCCTCCTGCTCATGTCAGGCAATGTCCATCCCAATCCTGGGCCCCAGGTACCCTTGACACCTTCCCAACCTACTACTGGTGGTTTGCGCATTGCCTCTCTCAATGTTTGCAGTATATTAAAAGAGTGAGACTCCTCCCAGGGCTGGGTCGTACAATATCAACCTGATGTTATAGCCGTTACCGAGACCTGGCTTTCCTCTCGGATCCCTGACTCTTCAGTAACCCTTACCGGCTACAAACTTTACTGTGTGGACTGGCAGGGTAAACGAGGGGGTGGTTGCGCCATCTACACTAAAAACATAATACACATTCAACAACTCCCCTCCCCACAGTTGGGACCAGGTCCACAGGCCTTAACCATTAGACTTGCCATCGGGCGCACCGGCAATCCGTTATACATCATGGTGGTCTACAGTCCACCTAGGGACCAAAAAGTAGCCTTCCGCTCGGTAATGTCTTATCTGGATACCTTGCCATCTCACACTGAAATGATGGTACTAGGTGATTTTAATGTAAATTGGTTAAGTAAGGACGCCTCCCTGCTCCACGATGTTGCCATAGCCCAAGACCTCTCCCAAGTGGTTACCTCCCCTACCCATCATGACCTGTGCACTCGGTCCTCCTTCCTGCTCGACCCCATCTTCACCAACCGTCCACACAAAATCACAAGTGTCTTTGTCCTTCCTAATGCCCTTAGTAACCACTCACCAGTTCTCTTCTCCTGGTCCTGCAAAGCCCCTAGACCCCCTCCTAAACTAATAACCCAGCGCAAACTAGGCCCTGGTAAACTGGCTGCTCTTAAAGCGCACCTCAGGGCCTCGGACTGGTCTTTCATTACTAACATCCCTGACCCGGATATAGCCCTTGACCTCTTCATCCATTCCTTCAATAACATGTGACAAATCTGTACCATTCACTAAAAGAATGGTTAAAAGCAACAGTGTGCCCTGGATCTCTGATCGCCTTATAGCCTTGCTGCAGGCAAGAGACTCTCTATGGCAACGCTCCATTGACTCTGGCCTCCCGATTGACAGACTTAAGTACCGAGAGGCTCAGAACAAGTGTACTTGGGCTGTTCGCAAAGCCAAAACAGAGTATTACAAATACTCTCTAGCCTCCTCTTGGGGCTCTGGACGTAAGTTCTGGAACAACATTAAGGAAATCTGTGGTAAAGACCCTAACCCCATTCAGACGCAGGTCAGGGCTGACGACTCTTTGATCACTGACCCGTCCAATATCGCTTCCACCTTCAACAATGCATTCACTAACTTTAGTAGTGTGCTCGCCCCAAATTTCTTTGATCCTCCTACAGCTAATGCCACTACCTCCACTCCTGTAGCTCCCCCCTTTTACCTGCACTATATGACTACTCGGACTGCGGAGCCGTATGTCAAAGCAGCCCTTAGCCATTCCTCACACAGCTCCAACTCTCTGGACTCTAAGATCCTTTGTCTCACCCTCAATGAGATTCTCCGCCGCCTGACCCACATCTT
Source organism: Neoceratodus forsteri (assembly GCA_016271365.2). NCBI lineage: Eukaryota > Metazoa > Chordata > Ceratodontiformes > Ceratodontidae > Neoceratodus > Neoceratodus forsteri. The sequence continues at coordinate 1,055,816,199 of CM057453.1, read as the reverse complement.
AAACTGCTCCCTTTGCCTGGGCAAATTCCCCTCCAAGTGGAAATCTGCCTCCATCACACCAATATTTAAAGGCGGGGATCGTTCCAATATAAACAACTACTGCCCTATCTCCATACTCCCTCCAGTCTCCAAGGCACTGGAGTGGATTGTATCTGATCAGCTCACAGAGCACATTAACAAATACAACCTTCTCTGCAAGCAGCAGCATGGTTTTTGCAAAGGACACAGCACCACCACTGCCCTTCTCGAATTTACCACACATATACACTCTGCACTGGATAAGGGACACATAACTGGTGCTGTGTTCATTGATCTCACTAAGGCGTTCGACACAGTCAATCACTTCCTTCTTCTAACCACTTTGGCCAACTTGAGTCTATCTTGGGAAGCCGTGGGGTGGTTCACTGATTACCTCTCGAACCGATATCAACAGGTCAAAATTGGAAGCGCAGTCTCCAACACACTACCTGTCCTCTCTGGTGTCCCCCAGGGGTCCATTCTGGGACCGCTACTTTTTAGCCTTTTCCTCAACGCCCTCCCCGCATCCTGCCCTGGCAATCTAATACTATATGCGGACAACGCAGTCATTTTCTCCTCCAGCCCTGACCCAATGCATCTTCACCACTTCCTCCAGTCCTCCTTCAGCCATGCTGAAAGCTGGTTCTCGGCGCATTGCCTAATTCTTACCTGTAAGAAAAACCAAAGTTATGATTTTCTCACACCCACAGAACACCAGACAGGTGCTCTGCCCATAAGTTCTAACCTCAAATCTGACCCCTTTGGAGCAGGTGGACTCCTTTAAATACCTGGGCATCACCTTGGATCCAGATCTTAACTTCCATGAACACATCCACCACCTATACAAGGCCATAAACCTTAGGCTAGGGCTTCTACACCGCTCCAAGCACTGCCTTACCTTTGATGCCCTCAGGCTCGCAATCTCCTCCTCAGTCCTCTCGCTGCTTGACTATGGCCTATTGATATATGGGGCAGCATGCACCTCTTCCCTAGACAGACTCCGTATCTCTCTAAACAAACCCTGTCGCCTCGTACTAGGCTTTGACCGTCTTACACATACCTGTGCACTCTACAGTGCTACTAACTGGCTTAATCTCGACAACAGGATTAAGCTCCATACCTGTCTGCTGGCCAAAAAATCACCTTAGGCCTCTCTCCCTCTGGACTCGCCCCTCTAATCCATTCTATCACAAGGTCAAGTTTACCCGTAGCTCAGTTCACCATCTCTTCTTGATTCCCTCTAGTCGTACCTCACAATTCCAAAGATCTTTCAACTACAGGGTCCCCGTGTGGATGAACAGCCTTCCCTCCACCCTGCCAAATGAGCAGAGTATTAGACATTTTAAAACCATCCTTAGGGCCCATCTTCTGTCTTCATATCACTGTGACTGCCCCCGAACCCTGTCCCTCTACCTCCTCCTTGTTCTATGACAAGGGCCCTAGCCTGCCTCTTCTTCAAAAGTGTCCAACCTGAGTTGCTCTTATGATACAATGTGTACCGTGTAAATTACTCTATTAAGTTTACCCAAGTATTCTGAATGTTAGACTAGCTGATTCCCTGTAAACAAACTATCTTTCCCTGTGATCTACCTCTGAAATTACTGTAAAGTCTGTCTGTTTATAACCTATGTGACGTGAAACCTTTGTAAATGAGTCTGTGAGTCAAAGGTACGCTCCGATTCTGTAATAAATAAATAAATACATTTGCCATTTTCCTTACAAAGGAAAAGTGGAAGGAAAAATCCTCAGACCCCTTGGGAGGCGAGCCAAAATCCTGCTCAGGGGACACCTCTGAAGGGACAGGTTCGTCCTCCTCATAAGGCTCATCATCCTCTTCAAAAAAATAGTTGCTCTGGTACAGAGGGCAACACAGTAGCAGCAACCTGGGGACCCTGTGAAGGGGCAGGAGGCTGAGGGATGATGCTCTGCAGAGTCTGAATAATTCTGAATGCCTGAGCTATCTCTTGAGCTGAAGGCATTGCAGGCACCTGTGCAGAAATCCCTGGATTAACACGAGAGGGTTCTGCATGTTTAAGTTTCTTTGCCTTTTTTGAGGGAACCGGAGAGTCAGCTGGTTCTTTTCTTCCTTTGGCCCCTTTTTCACCAGTGTCAGAGGCAGCAGTAGTAGCACTTGTGGGTTCAGCCACAATAGACTGGGGTGTCAGCTGGTCAGAGACTGAGGGACCCCTAGGAAACTTCTTATTGAGCCGTTCAAGGCGCTTTTCCACAGTTTTATCTGGAAAAGTTTTACATATTTCACATTCCTGGTCCAGATGTTCGAAACCCAGACAAGCTACACATAAGGTGTGCTTGTCTGCCTTAGCAAACACATCTCCACATTTTAAACAGTTTTTAAACCCGGGCTCCCCGGTTCTCTTTTTAGGTTTCTCTGCCATGGTGAAAGTCAAAGAGAAAAACCACCAACCACTAAATAATAAAGACTGCTGCAGTTATTTAAACAGTTTCTTTTTTTTTTTTTTGCAGTCGGTTTCGGGACCGATAGGAACCAGAGGAACCGAACCGGGAGATGAAAAAATGAACCGGGTCAGCATTTCTGTAACCGATAAAAACGGTTACAAATAAACTTTGAAAGGACCAAAATTTAGTGAAAATAAAATACGTTCTTTAGTCAGAGAACCTAAATAACCTAAACTAACTCAGATTCCTCACGGTTATGCTGAACCGTGAAGAACCGAGAAAACAACTACTTTTTAATAATAAACTAGATCTAAACTGACAATCAGTAGAGGCAGTAAAAGAAATTAAGTATACTTATGGTTTTTGAAGGTTTTGTATCTTTCTTCACGCGAAAGAGGGCGACAGAGACTCCGAGTGACCAGACTTTCAGGCGGAGAGAAAAATCTAAAGAGGTTAGAACACTACAGTTGGTAGAGGCTCACATGCAAAGAATTTCATCATTTGCATGTGTTCCATCTCTCCGGGCAGTCCAACCCTCCAGGCTCACTGCACAAAGTTATGAATATCCTGAGCATTATTGGGGTTAGAAGAAGCAGGTTCCCTCCTTACCACTCCCGCGTTGAGTAGGCCCTCATGCTTAAATCTACAGATCATCTTCCTTAACTTTAAATGCTTACAAGTTTCTGTCTTCAGCTCGATCTTCAATCGCGACCACCATGGACGACAAGTTTGCTCCTGGGTTCCGTCAGTGCCCTTGTGGGCAGAAGATGTCCTGAACCGACCCGCATGCCACGTACGTCTACTGCCTGGGGCATGAAAACGATCCCCAGGCCTGCAACTTTTGTCGCTAGTTTCACCTGACTGTTCTCGAGGACTATCTGGCCCGACTTAAACTGGGCCACTCAGTGCAACAGAACCCGCTGGTCAAATCTAAGGATGCCAGTTGGGTGGTCTCTGTGACCACAGGGTCTGCCAATCAGCTTCAGCCTTTGAAGAGGAGGTGGCCCAGGCCGTGTCCCACCCCTCTTTGGTTCTTCCTTCCTGCTGCTTTAGCTGCACTCGACTTTTTCAGGATCCATCAAAGAATTGTGCCAGTCTCTGCCGACCCTTGGTCAGGGACCCTTTGGACACAAGTACACATCCAAGGAAGAGTCCAAAAAAGATAAATAGAGGACTCATCTTCGTTCATGAGATCGGAAGCGCTCTGCAAACAGGCAGACCTTTCCTTTCAGCCCTTCTGCTATGTCACTGATGTAGACATTAAACAGTACTGTCCCAAGGACTGACCCCCTGAGGTACCCCACTTGTTACCACCCTCTCCCTGGACTGGATCCGATTTACCACCACCCTCTGCCTCCTGTCAGTTAGTCAGTTTCTAACCCAGTTTACCACTCTGTGACCCATGCCCAGACTACCCATCTTGTTTACCAGCCTTTTATGTGGGACAGTGTCGAAGGCCTTGCTGAAATCAAGGTAGTCCACGTCCACTGCTCCCCCGATTCACTTCCTTTGTAACCCAGTCAAAACAATCTATCAGAATTCTTTGACACGACCTCCTTGCTGTGAGTCCATGCTGCCTTAGGTCTTGGGCACCGTTGGATTCCATGTGCCCCACTATACTTTCTTTAAGCAGTGCCTCCATAATTTTACCTACTACTGATGTGAGGCTGACCGGCCTATAGTTTCCCGCCTCCTCCCTGCTACCATTGTTTGTGAAGAGGGACTACACGTACTCTTCTCCAGTCCTCAGGAACCTCCCATGTGTTGAATGACTCCGTGAACAGGGTCGCCAGTGGTATTGCTAGCTCCCTCTGTAGCTCCTTTAATATTCTCGGGTGTATGCCATCTGGCCCCATTGCTTTGTCCATATTCAGCTTTGCAAGTTCCTCCAGGACTCTCTCCTCTGTAAATGGACTGGTGTTGACCTTCCCCCCCTTCAATCTGTTTGCCAGCAGTGGTCCCTTACCCTCCCCTTCTTCAGTGAATACTGAGCAAAAGTATTTATTCAGTATTTCAGCCTTTTCCAGGTCTCCCTCCTTACACTCCCCCTTCTCCCCTTTGAGCCTTACAATCCGTCCCCTGGCTTTCCTCCTTTCGCTGATGTACCTAAAGAATGTCTTGTCCCCTTTCTTTACCGTCTGTGTTAATTGTTCCTCTGTCCACGCCTTCATGCAACCGACAACCTTCCCTGCCTCCCTTAGACACTTTAGGTACACTTCCCTGTCTTCTTCCTTTTGAATCTCCTTGTATTTCCTTAAACCCACCCTTTTGGCCCTTACGCTCTCTGCCAAATCTTTAGAGAACCATAGTGGCTTTCTCCGTCTCTCGCCTTTGGTTATCACCTTCATACACTGGTTTGTAACCTTCCCTATGGCCCCTTTTATGTGTTCCTACTGGGCCTCAACCCCCCCCCCCTTGCCAGTGCATCTTTGATGCACCTCCCCATCTTATCAAAGTCTGCCCTCCTGAAATCAAGAACCCTGCCTTAGTGTGACTGGACTGTGCCTGTTTCCAAGCTAAACCACACTATGTGCTGGTCGCTGGACCCTAGTTGACCTTCTACCCAGACTTCTGTGATTTTGTCACTGTTTGTCAGTAGCAGATCTAGAACTGCCCTGTTCCTGGTGGGATCAAGCACTAGCTGCCTGAGGCCTGCCTCCTGTAGGGAATCTAAGATGTCTCTGCTCCTGGCTGAGGCTGCAGCTGGGATGGTCCAATTCACGTCTGGTAAACTGAAATCACTCAGCAGCAGTATGCCCCCTTTTGCAGCCATCTCGTGTATTTCTTCCACTAGCTCTCTATCCACCTCATCCCCTTGCGCTAGAGACCTGTAGATCACCCCTGTGAGGACTGCTGTGCCATTGCCAGACTCAAGGGTGACCTCACAGTGCCTCGGCCTCCCCCTGCCTACCCTGTTCCTCTGTTGCCTTTATGTCCTCCCTGACGTACATGGCCACCCCCCCCTTTTTTTTTTACTCCTTGTATCCCTCCTGAAAAAGAGCATGCTCTAGTACAATCATGTCCCAGTCGTGATTAGTGGTGTACCACCTCTCTGTTATTGCTGCTATGTCCAGGTCTGCTTCTGAGAGCTCTAAAAAAATTACCAAAGTCGGAAAGCTCATATCAGATATTTGCCGATCCTGCTGTTCTCCCAGGGCAAAGTACAGTCCTCTGTGATTGTATATTTAGCCCAGAGAAGACAGTGGGACCAGCAAAAAAAGATCAGAGCTTATAAAACTCTAACATGCACTGCAGGCTATTGAATCTCCCACTGCTGCAGTCCTGTTCCGATATCAGCTGCAGGGTATTCTGTGATTTGTAGTTACAAAAAATGGCAGCTTGGAAGTCGACAGAATCAGCCTAATATAATCTACTATACATAGAAACACAGAAGTTGACGGCGGATAAGGACCACAAGGTCCATCTAATCTGCCCATTTTTTCTACCTTATGAATGTGTCATATGCCTGTACTCTGTCAATGGCCTATCTATTCATACTCATCTTTATTGCTCCCTTATGCCTGTCCCATACCTGTTTGAAGCCCTGCACTGTATTCATATCCACAACTTCCTGAGGTAGGCCGTTCCATGCATCCACCACCCTTTATGTGAAAAAGAACTTCCTCACATTACCCCTTAATCAGTCTCCCTCTAATCTCATGCTGTGTCCTCTTGCCCTATTTTTCTTATATTGAAACATGTTAGACTCTTTCACATTGCTAATGCCCTTAAGATGTTTGAATGTTTCGATCATATCACCTCTCTCCCTCCTTTGCTCCAGGGTATACATACTGAGCTCTGTTAATCTGTCCTCATATGTTTTCTGATGCAGTCCCTGCACCATTTTGGCTGCCCTTCTCTGGACTGCCTCCATTTTGTTAATGTCCTTGTGCAGGTGCGGCCTCCAGTACTGCATGCAATACTCCAGATGGGGCCTAACTAGTGTCCCATAAAGAGGGATTACTACCTCCCTCTTACGACTTGTGATACTCCTACTAATACACTCCAACATCCCTCTAGCCTTACCTACTGCTCTGCTTGGATGATTTCAGGTCATCTGTGATGATAATGCCGAAATCTCTTTCTTCCCTTGTGATTGCCAGCAACTCCCTTTCCAACCTAGAGGTGGCTTCAGTGTGTCTCTTCCCTATGTGCATGATCTTGCACTTAGTTTAGTTAGTTAGTTTTTGTTGACCGGGTAAATGCACTAGACAAATCCTGCCTATTTTCAGGCACGACCCGGGGGAGGGGGATACAGATGTATGCCAACTGACCTTGAACCAGATTAAGCTGTTGGTGGTATTTTTAGTGAATGAGGAAAATTTGGCCAGGACACCAGGGAAATTCCCCTACTCTTTTCGATAAGTGCCATGGGATCTTTAACATCCACCTGAACTACCACCAATCCAGGCAGATGGGACCTCAGTTTAACGTCTCATCTGAAGGCGGACACCTCAGAGTGCAGCACCCTCTCATGCTGCACTTCAGTGTCAGTATTGGGATATTAACCCAAGTGCCAGATGTGGGAACTGAACCCACAGCCCTCTGATCTCCGGCCTCGAGGCGAGTGTGCTACCTACTGAGCCACTGACACTGCTTCTGCATTAAACCCCAGTTGCCACTCTTCTGACCATTTTGCCAGTTTATCCAGATCTCTTCTCATTCTGCCCACCCCATCTGGATCACCTACTCTGTTGCAGATCTTGGTGTCATCTGCAAACAGACAAACCTTACCCTCTAGTCCATCTGCATTGTCACTGATGAAGATATTGAAGAGGACTGGCCCCAGGACTGATCCCTGAGGTACTCCACTTGTGACTTGCATCTCTTCTGACTGTATACCATTTACCACCACTCTGTTTTCTGCCCGCCAACCAGTTTGCCACCCAGTTGGCCAACTTCTGACACAGCCCGAGCTTACCCAGCTTATTAATCAATCTTCTATGTAGAACAGTGTGGAAAGCTTTGCTGAAGTTAAGGTAGGCGACATCAACTGCTTCCCCTTGGTCCACCACTCTGGTTACCCAGTCAAAGAAATCTATGAGATTAGTTTGACAGGATCGTCCTGTTGTAAACCCATGCTGTCTTGGATCCTGTGCTCCTATGGATTCCAGGTGTTTCACTATCCTTTCCTTAAGGAGTGCCTCCATACTGAGGTAAGACTGACTGGTCTGTAGTTCCCTGCTTCCTCCCTGCTACCACAGTTATGGAGCGGGATCACATGAGCCCTTCTCCAGTCTTCTGGGACCTATCCTGTGCTCAGACTCACTAAACAGTTCTGATAATGGTTCTGCTAGTTCCACCCTTAGCTCCTTTAATAACCTGGGATCTGGGATGTATGCCATCAGGTCCCATTGCCTTGTCCACCTTGAGCTTAGTGAGCTCTTGTAGGACGCTTTCTTTTGTGAAGGGACTAGTGCACCCCCCCCCCGTGTCCATGGTGCTGAGCTGTGTGCCCTGCCCTACCTTTTCCTCAGTAAATACTAAGCAGAAGTATCTATTTAGGATATATGCTTTTCCTTGGTCCTCCTCCTCATGCTCCCTCTTATCCCCTTTGATCTTAGCAATACCCCCTCTGGACTTTCTCCTTTCACTAATGTATCTATAGAAAGTCTTGTTACCTTCTTTTACTGTTAGTGCTAGTGTTTCCTCCGTTTGGGCCTTTGCCTGCCTTACTGCCTTCCCTGCTTCCCTTAGGGAAGTTTGGTATGCCTCCCCATCTTCATCCCGCTGTGTTTTCTTATATTTCCTGAAGGCCAACCTTTTGGCTCTGACCTTTTCTGCTACTGTTCTTCAGAACCAGAGTGGTTTCCTTCTTTTGCTCTTGCTTTTCTCTCTAACACGATGGGATGTTGTTTTAAGTATTGCATCCTTAATGCTTGCCCACTTTTCCTGTACCCCCTCACCTGTATTTCTTCTTGCCATGGCTAGCATAACTCTGTTGGCCATCTTATCAAAGTCAGCTCCTCTGAAGTCCTATATTTTTGCCTTGGAATGGGATGATTTAGTTCTAGTGGCCAAACTGAACCATACCATGTGATGGTCACTGGCCCCAAGTGACCTTCTGCCTGTAGATCTGTGATCCTTTCCCCGTTAGTCAGTACTAGATCTACGATAGCCCTGTCTCTTGTGGGTTGTTCTACCAGTTGTTTGAGGCCCTCTTCCTGCAGCGAATCCACTATGTGTCTAGCTCTGGCAGATGTTCCTGCTGGTACTGACCGATTTGTATCTGGCATGTTGAAGTCTCCCATTATCAAAACCTCCCCTTTAGCTGTCATGTTTTGTATACCTTCTAACAGTAATGTGTCTATGTCCTCCACCGTACTGGAGGCCTGTAGACAACCCCAGTTCGTATGGCAGTCCCATTTCCTGTTTTCAGGGTGATTCACAGTTCTTCTGGTTCCTTATGTGTATTCTGAATTTCTGTAGCTTTGATATTTTCATTGACATAAAGGGCCACCCCCCCCCCCCTTCTGAAAATCGCTCTCTTCTGAACAGTACATAGCCGGGTACTGAAGTCTCCCAAGTGTGGTTACTGGTGAACCACGTCTCGCTAATGGCTACTATGTCCAGTTTAGCTTCTATCATTGTTGCCTGCAGGTCTCGGATCTTGGGTCCCAGACTGCGAGCATTTGTGTACATGATTTTCCATTGGCCAGTAGTAAACAGAAAGTAACCCCCCCCCCCCAAATGTAATTGGTACCATCCTCACACTTGAGTGTGGGGCTCTTAATGCTCACTGTTCCCTTTTATATCTCATTACAGCAGTTTAGCACTAAAATGCTTACACAATACAGCCACCATGCTCCAATGCATATGCATGAACTGCAGAAAGATGGCCACTACACTTACTCTGCATGTGCAGCCTGCACCAAGTTGGCCGTCTGCTGGCAAGTGCATACGAACATATGAAGAAGCCAGCAGAAGAAGACCATTTGGTCTATCAAGTCTGCTCATGTTGCAGGGTCCACAGCTTGAGCTACTGTCCCTGCCCCCTCTCCCCAGTCTTCCCAACCTCCCTACCCATGACCCTTACACTCCCCCTATACCTGTCCCAGCTTCTCAAAGCTGCCCACTGTCTTCAACGAGATTACCTCTTCTGGCAGTACATTCCAAGTGTCCACCACCCTCTCTGTGAAGAAGTGCTTCCTGACAACCCTCCGAAACCTCACACCCTCCAGCTTAAGACTGTGATCCCTCATGTTATGGTTGCTACTCGGCTTAAAGAGACTCTCCTTATCAACCTTATTTATCCCTTTCAAGTACATGAAGGTCCCAATCATGTCCTCTCTCCCTCTCTCCTGTCTTCCAGGGAGTACACGTTCAGTGCCCTCAATCTCTCCTCGTATGACTTACCCTGCTGACAAGCTATCTTCTTTGTAGTCCTCCTCTGGACCTTCTCCAGCAGGTTAATGTCCTTTTTGAGGTGTTGGCACCAGTACTGAACTCCATTCTCTAGATCTGGCCTTACCAGTCACCTGTACAAGGGCAGTATAACCTCCTCTCTCCTATTACTGATCCCCCTAAATATGCATCCAAGCATTGTTTGCCATTGCTGTTGCTTTCTTGAACTGCTTGGCGTGCTTCAGGTCACTAGTGATCATCAGTCCCAGGTTCTTCTCCTCCTCCTCTGATGCAGATACTCTGACTCCACCAAGGTAGTACTCTGTCCTAGGAGTCATGGCTCCAATATGCATAACCTTGCATTTCTTGGCATTGAAGCCAAGCTGCCAGATCCTGGACCACCTCCCTAGCTTTTCCAGATCTTCCTGTAGGTCCTGTATCCCTTCAGTTGTGTTCACTCTCCCACAGAGCTTGGTGTCATCCACGAATAGGCACATTTTGCCCTTCATGCCATCTCCAATGTCACTGATGAAGACACTGAACAACTCCGGCCCCAGCACCGAGCCCTGCGGGACCCCACTGGCTACCTGTCATGTGCCAGATAACTCTCCCCCCACAACCACCCTCTGGGTTCTGTCCTTCAGCCAGTTTTCCACCCATTTAGACATCTTTTCCCCAACCCCGAGATCCACCAACTTCCTGATCAACCTTTTGTGGGGCACAGAATCAAAGAACTTGCTGAAATCAAGAAAGAGGATGTCAACCGCAGTTTCTGGCCTCCTAAGATGGTGCCCATTGTGACGTAGACAGCCAGCTCTGAGTGCTCGCGTGCTGTATTAATTTTTGTTATTACATATAAAACATGTGAAGGGAAGGTCAGTTCAGGGAAATTACTGTCTTACTGGAATTGACACATCAAGACCCCCCCAGGGATAAGTTCAAAGGACAGGAGGTATTTTAAACTGCAGAGATCTGGGGTGCAATTACCTTTTCAATTTGTTTTCATCCCAGGAAATAAGATTAGCCATTCATAATGCCCTCGGGGAGATCCTCTGACTTGCATGGTTACCAGGAAGGACTTGTGGGGAGGGGCGTCGGAGAGAGACCAGAATGGACATTGAGGAGGTTTGATGTCTGAGCCAGGGAGGACTCAGACAGATTTGCAATGTCCAAATACATTTCCCGGGGGAACCCTTGAATTATAACAGAAAGATCTGAGGTGTAGATTCCAAGGTCCAGACGTGATTAAAGAGGCCAATACACTTTTGCTTTGAATACAGTGACTTAGATCAAAGAAACTTTTGAGATGTATGTGTAGCAAAGCACAAAGCAGTTCTGACCAGTTAACCCGTGGAGAGGAAACTCAGTGAGGTCAACTCATATGTCTTTTTAAATATTTTATTTGGAGACCCTATATTGCAAAATATAGAGTTTGATACACCAAGGCGGAGTTAGTGACCTCATGAGAAGGTCGGCTCAGAAGTGTGCTTAATTGCTGAAAGAACCTGACAAGCCACACAAGAAAATATTTCTGACTGAGAGAAGACCCTCAAAGCACTGAAAGAAAGTAAGCATTAGATTATACCAGTCTGAAGTTATAAACTGTAGGAACTATACTTTTTTTTCCTGTTTGTTTTAAGGCTGTATGCGTTGGGATATATGTTTGTTCTGTAATTATTGTTCTGTTTTGATATTTTTAAAGTAAAGATATTTTTTTTACAAACGAGACTGCTGGAGTGCCTTGACAATTCTTTTTATTTTAAGTGGAGCTTTTAGACGTTATAAGTACACTGTGTATGGGCTTATTGTATACCAAACTGGGAAATGGAGAGAGTTCTCTAAAGTCTTGTATAGAGTTCTAAGGGTTCATTTGAAAAACCTGGTTGGGTGCCTGTAGGCAAAGCTATCTGGCCCCCCCGAAGACAGAATTACCTGAGCCTGATAATTGGGTACGCTAATAAGAGGTTATCAGTCTGAATCCCTTCAGAGCTTGAGACTAAGGTGACTTGAACCCACAAAACAGACAAGAGGGTTACCTTGTCTGTTCACTGTACACAAATCATACACTCAGAGGTTGGCACTCTGGGAGTAGATTGTAACACTCATTACATGTACACATTCAAATGGCACACGAACCCCGTGATCACGCTCAAGCCTTGCTCCCCTCTCCTTTGGATGAAAAACACCACCTTAGCCCAAACTATATATTCTACCTCATCTTCTATAGGGAAGGCAAAATTTGGCCCTGGAAGGCACCACTAGGAGAGTGTGGGCTATAGCAGTCCTAAAAGGCACTACAGCCCAGGGCCCCCAAACCTGCAGATCGAGCCCCTACAAAATGAAGTAGATGCTTAAGAATTCCTTCTGTGCTGCTGCTTGTAGGTGAAGTCCCAGAAAAGCAACAGACCTGAAAAAGTTGCAGAAGCAGAAGAAATCTACTTGCCGAGAAGAAAAGTATTGCTACACATCAGAGATCTGTCTCTCAGTTAGGACAGGATGAGTAGTCTGAGGGAGTCTGGGAAGAGCATGTCCTAAGATTTCTGACAGAGAGTGTCATCATGCCCCTGCTAGCAGGGGAAGACAGCCCTTACCAACTAACTGTCTATAGAAGCCGACACTCCTAGGAAAGGGAAAGGGAACCCAACTTGAGTCAGCCTACGCTGAGGAAAGAACCTGAGCCAACGATGCAGAGGAGGGAGGAAAAACTGTTCTGAAAGAAAGAAAACTGGAAAAAAGCCTTATGTAGACACCAGGCTAAACTTAGACCACAATAGCAAGACCCTTGATACTTATGTTACACCCTTTTTTTCCCCTATATGTAATTTTACATTTTTTTCCCCTGTGTGTGCCCCAGATCCAGGATCCCAGCAGACATGTACATGCAACCAGGCACATGCATGCTGGTACTAGCTACTTCCACCCCACCCTGGCATTCGCAGCACCCACCAGCCCTACACTTCCTGCGGACCTCCACCGGTGGGAGTGAAACTATGGGGGGAGTGGACAGGGGAGAGCTGCTTATGGCAGCTCAATCTCACTCCAATCCTCCTCTACCCCCACCCTCGTGCCAGCTCCCTGGCAACCCGGGGTCCTTCCCGAATCCAGATTGCTGGCAAAGCGTGAGGTAAAGTGTCCAGTGCCTCAGCCCTCAGAGCCACCAGACTGGCCCTCAGCGCCACCGAGCCAGCATGTTACACCCTTTTGAGGAATTCTAGCAGAAATCAGCAGAATGGCAAAACACCCAGCCTCCGACAGCAATATATATTAATACGTCCCCCATTGCCACTCGTTGCGGGATAAGAGTGGTTTCACATGTGTTCTGCTCTGGCAAGAACAGCAAAGTGAAGCTGAGCTATTCTGGCTGGAACAGAACGCAAGTGAAACCTCTCTTACCCCTCAACAAATAGTGATTGGGGACATATTAAAATAATATAGATTGAGGGAGTGCCCGATGTTATTTAAAAAAACAAACATATATATATATGTCCGGGAATGTGTCCATTTCCAGGGCATTTGTGTGTAAGACACTTCACAGAATAAGAGTATCTCGCACAGGGGAAGGGAGTGCTCTGATTGATAGGGAGCGCTCCCTCAATCTATAATTTAAGGTATGAGGCCACCAAGGTAGTTAAAGCAGGAGCCAATTAAGCAAATAAACAGGCACAATTTAAATATAGTAATTCTTTCTGAAAAACAAAGAGAATGCTTGCTGAGAGTTACTACAGTGGGAAAAATTAACAAGAAAAGTGTCAGAGCAAGTGTAACCCCCTTGCAAATGGGGGTTCCTAACGTGCCTTATGCCTGGTTGTTAATCGGTATAAAGCCGCCTAAATGGGGACCTGGTGAGTGCTCTTTTAGGGCCTCCGTATTCTGTCCCTTTAAGGGCTGCCTGTTGCAGTCAGAGTTAGTTGAAATGGGAGGGGGTTTGAGTGTTGCTATGCTCGACTCCCGCCCGGGCTGCAGAATAATCGCTCCGTTTCTGCCATCGCTAATTGCGCAGAGGGAGCTTCGTTAGAAGATGTGCTTGTTTGCTGACTATCTATTAAAGTAGTAATGATATTGTAGTTGTTCTAACCTGCCTTCCTTTGCAGCCAGGACTGTTTTGACTGTCTCCCCCATTTTGGTCCAGAACTGCTGAATTGGACCAATCAGTACCTCGGGACCCTACAGAGTTGGCTGACCAATAGAGGAACTGTTTGTATTTGGGAAAGGCATTATGGGCTATGGCGCTTTTTCGCACCAGTGAGAGGCAGAGGAAATGACTGGCAGGCTCAACCAGCCAACTGGATCGGGTCGCGCCCGAATGGAGAGGAGTGCCCCAAGCTGTGGAGAGCCAGATGCGTTGTGGTTAGTGAGGAGCTGTGTGCTTTTACGCTGCAGAGTGTTCGTGCGGGAAGCGCGTGAAGGCCTGAAGCGGCGGTTTTTGTGTTGTCGGCTCCAGCGGACGAAACCCGTCGGCGGGCGGTTAGAGGAGGCTGTGCTTTGTACAGCTACCCACCAGGTTCGACCTGAAGGAGGACTGGAGAAAATTGCTGAATCGCGCTCGGTCCGAAGACAAGTGGAAGCTGCCGTTGCAGTATTTCAGGGAAGGTGAGTCTGTGGGAGCATAGGAAGCAGTTGCCTGGTGTGGTACCCCTCTGTTGCTGTTTACCATATAAATGTGTGAGGAGGCTTGTGTAGCTCAAGTAAATCCTGCTGCAATTAAAGGACTTTTGCCTGTTGCAGTTTGTCATATAAATGTGTGGAGGCTTGTATAGCTCAAGTAAATCCTGCTGCCATTAAAGGACTTTGCCTGGTGCAGTTTGCCATATAAATGTGTGAGGAGTCTCGTGGAGCTCAAGAGTAGGCCTGTCAACGTTTAAGGACCCTATCTTGTCTGGAGGTCGTGAGTACTAATTCAGGGTAGTTCCCTGTTGATTTGCCACCTTGGAACCAAATGGGATTACTGTGCTGCTGACTGTTTAACTAACTTTTTCTTTCCTCACAGTGAAAGGGCTCCTACCAGCTGCCACGGTTTGGACTAGCCACTAGGGCTTGGGTACCCAGGGACAGTAATTGATAGGGATAGGCCTGTGCACAGAGCCCTAGGTAGATAAATTTAGTGATAAGCTAATCAACTTGATCCCCCCTGTCCTTGTTGTTTTCCTCCTTGAATAAATCAGATTGTTTTTGTACAGCTACATCCTGGCTATTGTGTACGTTAATGGTGAACTGCTGTTTGGTGATTGCAACATAACTGTGCCTTACTTTACAGGGGTCCCGAAGGGAGCTGGATTATACTTTCCGTGGGGTAAGTGTACTGGTGAATAGAACTGCTGCTACCCAGTGTGAGTCACTAGTGGGACGAAAGGGGTGTTGCAGTAGCTCAGAGGGCTGTAACCGTGGTAGTCTTAACTGTGCTAACCCCGACCTCTGGGTGGAGGCACCCGTCAACGGATCTGGGCCCCTCAACTTGCCTCTGTGGGGGCAGACAGGGGTAGTAGCCCTAAGGGTAGCACCCTCTGGGGGTTACACAATTCTTCAAGCAGGAGAGCTCCCAGCTATGCTTTCTGCCACTTCAATCAACACACTAAGGTCCTGGACACACTGGGAGACTTAAAACGGTTTAAGTGCCTTAAAACAGTTTAAATCCCCCTAGCACTGTTTGCAGACAGACTACAAGAACTTAAAATGTTTTAACAAAAGTGTTTTTAAACCCTGTTAGATACCTAGTCTTAAAACCATTTTTAAAAACGTTTTGGAGCTAGCATTGGTTTACTCACAGGTCTGTCCAGGAGTAAAAGTGTTTTAAGCTGTAATGGTTTACCTAAAACAGTTCTAGCTGCAGTGTGTCCAGGCAAGCACAGTTCTGTGCGTTGGACTTAACACAGAATAGTTACAAGGAGAACAGGTTTGACACAAGCAGTGTGGCCACACTAAACAGTTTTCAAAAATGGTTACTGAGTAGTGTGGCTGCATTTAAATGGTTTAGCTAAACTGGTTTTAAAAATGGTTTCAAAAACAGTTCTGTAGTGTGTCCAGGGCCTTGAGATAGAAAATCCTAAGTCAACTACTTCGGAATGGGGAAGAGCCAGGGTTCTATGATGATGACACAACTTTGGAGTGGCCCACAGATAGTAGGTGAGCACCTGTAACAGTAAATGAATGCCTAGGGACAACACATAAATGACTTAGAAAAGACACGAACTACTAAAAATACACATATTTTATTTAAATCCCGTATGTATGGTGATCTGTGCAAAATGCAACTGCAGAGCATTAGGGAAGATATCAAACAAATGCTCTGGCTCTTCAGTCTTCACTAGACTGTATAATTTAAAAATATATGATGCCTATACATTTAAATAATATAAATGCTTAAGCTAATCTTAATGCAGACTATAAAGGTAATACTGCTCCTTTAAAAATGGCACTAAAGCACAGGTCTGTAACAAGTCCCACCCCTTGACGAAGATACAGTGAAGAACATAACTCTAGGGTGTTTGCTTGCTTTCTTGCCAATTACTCTGTGGGTAACATTTTGTACAGACCATGGCACGTACAGGATTTAAATAAAATCTGTATTTTTTGCATTAACTACTGCACTGAGTGCCTTTTCTGTCTGATATCAAGGTGCGCTGCCACATTTTGTCTCCCTGCAACATAACCTCGATTAGCAAAGTAAAAACAAGTGCATCAGATACGAAAAAGTAACAGGTGGCTACTTTGAAATGTACTGCAAAACCTGAAATGTCATTTGTCATGTACAGGATGGCACAGTGCATCCTTTCTCTCACCAGTGCCAATAAGGATCACGTTCTGCGGTCATGAGGGAGTTTCTCAGGCGTCATGCTTACCATAGAACCAAACACCCAAAGCAAAGCAAGCAGTTGAAATAGCTTGCCTCGAGAGGTTACAGCAGCATCTTACTAACCCATATTTCTACAAAAAATTAAAATTAGGTACCTACCATAATTCTTGATCTTCTATTGTATCTTCACCATTCATTACTGCTGGGTAAGAGCTGGAGGCGCACACCTGCCATGGGAAGATTCTTTTTTTTTGAGGGGGGAGGTCAGCGCCACCCACGTGGCTGCCGCAATGCGTGGCGCAGGAGGGTTGGCCGTTAGGCGCCACAGACTCGTCCTCCATCCCAGTTCTGTTTGGTCGGAGAGGGTGAAACAGTGTAGAGAAATAAGCGAGGCAAGAGAGCTGAGAAATGGACAAAGAAAAGGATATAAACTGAAAAAGGCATATGCCGACTAGGGGACAGAGAGGAGAGGACCCTACCGTAAGTGGCCATTGGGCCTCAGTCCTTGGGCGGTCTCAAAGAAAAGAGAAGGAAACAGGGTAGAAAAAGGGAAGAAGATATATCGAAAGGGATAAAGGGGGAGGAAGGAGGGCTCTCCACCACAGTAATCTGGAAAGCCACTGGCTTATAATAGTTCAAACCCCTGTGGTCAAGAAGATAAGGGTGCAAGACTCCCACCAGTTGCACGGGTTATTGAACTAAGGCCCTAAGGTGATTAAAGATAGCCTGGCAAGCATTGGCAGAGAGTGATCTCTCTTCCTACTCCGTATCCAATTTTGTTTTGAACATCTTGAAGCCTGGGCGTCACAGACCGTCCCTTAGGTAGGGTGAGCAGTCCTGCTTAAAAGAGGAGTGAGTCCAGACTGACTTTACAATGGGGGGAAAGTAATGGGGAAAGAAAAATTTACTTACCACAGTAATATTGTTTCTTCCAATGGAGTCTTGCTGTATTCTGACAAATGTAGTATGACTGACCGGGTCAGCTGCCCCGGAGAACAAAGAGTTAAACTCTATACAAATGCACAAAACGTTGAGCTCGAGCTCGGTTTTCAAACCACCATCCTCGGTACATTCTAGTAACTGATCAGATTCTTATGAAGCTACTAATAGCAAAATATAGGAACAAAAACTTCTAACCAGACCTAAGTACCACCAGGGGCAAGCACAACAATTAAACTGGGCAAGGAGAAGACTCAAGTCACTGATGCCCAGGAAAAACACCCTACCCACTGGTGGGTGGGGTAAAGAAATTTACTGAAAATGCAAAGGACCACCTTTTCCCCCCAGGTTCTGGAGGGGAAGCAAGGTGGGAGGTCAGAATACAGCAAGACTCCATTAGAAGGAACAATATTACTATGGTAAGTAATTTTTTTCTTCAAACAACATAAAGTCTTGCTGTATTCTGACAAATGCAGACTACTCAGCCGCACTCCTGGAGGTGGGAAACAGAACCTACTTGGGAAATAGGCTCTGCAACACTGCTGTGCCAAACCTGGCATCACTCCTGGCCTGGGTATCCAGGCAGTAGTGCCTAGTGAATATGTGAATAGTTTTCCAGGTGGCTGCTTTACAGATATCGAAGCAAGGGGATAACTCTGGCTGCTGCTACTGAGGCAGCAGTATCCCTAGTGGAATAGACCTTCAGACCCGAAGGGGGATCCATCTCTTTGCCATAGCAGAACTGAATGCAAGCCATAATCCATCTGGCTATGGTCCTTTTTGTGGATGGCTTGCCCTTATCTACCTCCCCATAGGTAAGGAACAGTTGGGAACAGTCCTGTCTATGTTCCTTAGTCCTGTCCACGTAAGAACTAAGGGCCCTTTTTACATCCAGACTGTGTAGCCTGTGTTCACCTGAGCTGGAATGGTCTGTGAAGAACACAGGCAGTGCGATAGACTGATTAAGATGAAAGTCGGAAACTACTTTGGGGAGAAACATTCTATTGGTCCAGAGAACAATCTTGTCCACGTGAGGGGCAATGTAGTTGGGCTCCACTGACAGGGCTTGAAGCTCACTGATCCTCCTGACAGAAGTGACAGCCACTAGAAATACAGTGGGTTGCATAACCTGACCTATGCATACATTGAGATCCCAAGCTGGAGTGGGATCTCTGTGAGGGGGATGGAGATGTAACAGTCCCTTAAAGAATTTCCTGAAGATGGGATGTGCAGCTAGGGACGGCCCTTCCCTGCTGAGAGGTAGGCAGAAACAGCTGCCAAATGCACCTTTAAGGTAGAAGGCTGCAGGCGTAGTGACTATAGGTGTGTACCAGATAATCCAGCAGCACTGGGAGACCAGCCTGCTGCGGATCTAGACCCTGCTAGGAACACCAAATGGAGAACCATTTCCACTTAGAGGAATAGGTTTTTCTGGTGAAAGGCTTTCTGGACACCCTTTGTATGTCCAGAACACCTTCCAAGAGATGCAGACCTGCATACTCTGGGTCTTCAAGAGCCAGGCCCTGAGGTGGAGGGACTGGAGATTGGGGTAGAGGATCCTCCCCTGAGAAACTGTCAGCAGGTTGTGCCTCCTGGGGAGGTGAATCAGACTGGCCACTGACAGAGACAGTAGCACTGAATGCCATGATTCTCTGGCCCAGTCTGGGCTATAAGAATCATGGCAGCAGGCTGAGACCTCAGTTTGACTAGGATCCTGAGAATCAGGGGAAAGGGAGGAAACACAGAAACATAGAATTTGATGGCAGATAAGGACTGCTTGACCCATCTAGTCTGCCCAAGCATACAGGAACCTGTTTGACCAATCCAGAAGAAAAAAAAAAAAATCACTCACAATAGTAATGTTGTTTCTTCTAATGGAGTATTGCTTTATTCTGACAATATGCAGTTAGCCCCAGCATTTGAATTGCCCTGGAGAGGAAAGAGTTAACTCTATGCAGAAGCACAGAACGTTGAGCTCGAGCTTGGTTTTCAGACTTCTGTCTCTGGTACTTACCAGTGTAACCGTCAGATTCTTATGAGCAAACTTAACTATTAAATATGG
The DNA here is from genome assembly GCA_016271365.2 of Neoceratodus forsteri. NCBI lineage: Eukaryota > Metazoa > Chordata > Ceratodontiformes > Ceratodontidae > Neoceratodus > Neoceratodus forsteri. The sequence goes on along the minus strand of CM057453.1, from coordinate 1,055,796,628 downwards.
AAATTGTTTAACTGTATAGCCAAAAGGCAACAATCTGGGTCCAAAAGACTCAAGTTGAGAACCCAAGAAATAAGGTAGTGACAATATCTATATTAAACATAAAAAACAACAACAATAAAACAACTACCCCACCCTTACAAGGGAGGGTACAAGGTACACCCATGAGGTGCAACACTGTACCTGCCAGACCACTTCCCAAAAACTAGGTTCTGAGAGGGGAGGCAGGGAGGGAGGTCAGAATACAGCAAGACTCCATCAGAAGAAACATTACCATGGGGAGTAATTTTTTCTTCAAACAACATGAAGTCTTGCTGTATTCTGACAATATGCAGACAACCAAGCAGTTCCACCAGGAGGAGGGGATGCACAGCCTACTTTGGGAACAGGATATGCAGTACTGCTGTACCAAACCTAGCATCACTCCTAGCCTGTGTAACCCCCCTGCAAATGGGGGTTCCCAAAAGACTTCCAGGAGCTTGCTTGAATGCTCCAAGCCTGAATGGTGTTTGGCGTTTAAGCCATTTATCAGTGAGTGTTTTTAGAACCTCTGGTACTGTCTCTTTAAGAGCTGTCTGCTTGCAGACATAATTAAGTTGTATGGGGGACTGTGTGCTTCTCTGAGTACCACTCGAGCTGCTGCAATTCACTTCATTTTGCAGTCACTAGGGTGCAAAGGGAACCTATCTGAAAGATGTAACTGTTTGCCAGAAATTATTTAGAGTAATAATGAAATTACAGTTTGTCTAACCTGCTTTCTTTGCAGTCAGAACTGTGTCTGCTAGTTCCCATTCTAGTTTTGAACTGCTGAACTGGACCAATCAGTGTGGGGTAAGCTAGCTCTAAAATGGTGCCTTAGACGAATCAGAACTTGGACTCATAATCTGAGCCAGCCACAAGAGGATTGTATGGGCAGTGACTCTGGGAGATGTAGTTTAGACTTCAGTGCCTTTTTGGACCAACAGCAGCAGTCTATTGTGAGTGACAGCCAATCCAGTCAAGAACTGGGAGGAACTCAAAGGAAGTGCCGATTTTGTCGGTTGGAGTTTCAGTTGAGCTTTGGCAGTGAAGAAGGAAGGAGCCCTGTGCTTTTCAGTGTGCAGTTTAGTCAAAAAACGTGTGTAAGGCCCAGAGTTCCGGTCTGCAGCTTGTTAGGGACTGAATCCGTCCTGTGAAAAGAATCAAAGGATCTCTGAAGAGTAGAAACCAGGCTCACCCTGTAGAAGACTGGAGGAATTGCTGAAAATTGCACTTCGGTCTGTCAGGAACTGAATCTGCTGTGTGTTCTCCCCGGTATTGTGCAGTAATGCGATCGGGATACAGATGCAGCCTGCCTGGTATAGTGCTTTCTTTTATATGGATGTGTGAAGAGGTTTGTGTACCTCAAGTGAGCCCTACTGACATTGAAGGACCCTATCTTATTTGGAGGTCGTGAGTACTAATTCAGGGTCGCTCCCTGTTGAATTGCCACATTAAATCCAATGGAATTACTGTACTGCTGACTGTTTAATTCTCCTTTTCTGTGTGTGAAAGGGCCCTACCAGCTGCCACCGGTTTGGACTAGCCACTAGGGCTTGGGTACCCAGGGACAGTAACTGATAGGGATAGGCCTGCACAGAGCCATAGGTAGATTATTAGAGTGATAAGCTAATTAACCTGATTTCCCCTGTCCTTGTTATATCCCCTAAATAAATCAGAGCTGCTTGTTCCAGCAAGTTATACTGCCTGAGGTATTTGTCTATGTTAAAGTACTGTACTGTGATTGTTGCACTGTATCTCATTTCAAGGAGGTCCCAGTGCGAACCAGACCTGGGGGGTAAGTGTATACTGTGAAGGTAATTCTGATATATTGTGTTGGGCCACTAGGGGAAGAAAGGGGGGTTGCAGTGTCCCAGAGGGCTGTGACCAAGTTAGTTTAACTATTGCAAACCCTGACCTCTGGGTGGAGGCACCCGCCATTGGATCCAGGCCCCTCAACCTGTTAGTGGCAAATCAGGCAGGGTTAGTAGCCCCTGGGATAGCGCCATCTAGGGGTTACACCTGGATGTCCAGAAAGTAATGCCTGGTGAATGTATGGACTGTTTTCCAGGTGGCTGCTTTACAGATTTCTAGCAAGGGTATAACTCTGGCTGCAGCCAGAGTAGCAGCTATACCCCTAGTCGAGTAAGCCATCAGGCCTGAAGAAGGTGTTTTGCCCAATTTGTCACAGCAGAATTGTATAGAAGAGACAATCCACCTGGCAATCGTTCTTTTAGTAGCAGGTTTACCTTCCCCCACTTCACCATAAGTGAGAAATAATTGAAGACAGTCATTTCTGTGTACCTTATTATGCTCTATGTAGTAGCTAAGAGCCCTTTTAAACATCCAAACTGTGTAACCTTCTTTCCCCTGAAGAAGAGTGGTCAGTGAAAAACACAGGTAGAGACAGACTGGGTCAGATGAAAATCTGACACCACTTTGGGTAAGAACCTCCTTATCTCTATGGAAAGAGATGAAGTCAGGTTCAACTGACAGTGCCTGTAACTCACTAATCCGCCTGGCAGAAGTAATAGCTACCAGGAACACAGTTTTCCAGGTCAAGTACTTAAGCTCAGCCGAAGCCAAAGGTTCAAAGGGTGGCTGCATAAGCTGAGCAATGCAGATATTGAGATCCCAAGCCGGGGTAGGCTCTCTAACGGGAGGGTTAATATGAACCAGACCTTTGAGAACTTACTGAAAACAGGATGAGATGCCAGGGAAGAGTCCTTCTCTGCTGAAATGAAGGCAGACACAGCTGCTAGGTGAACCTTCAGAGTTGCAGGCCTAAGGCCTAGGCCATTAAGGTGAACCAGATAATCTAAAGCTGTAGCAATGTCTGCAGAATATGACAGAATGCCCTTCCGAGAACACCAAAAGCTGAATCTTTTCCATTTGGAATTATACGTTTTTCTAGTGGACGGTTTCCTGGAGACCTTCAGAATACCCAGAACTCCCTGAGAAAGATGCAGGCCTGCACATTCTAACTCTTCAAGAGCCAAGCCTTGAGGTTCAGAGACTAGATTGGTGTACCAAATTCTCCCCTGAGAGGAGGTTAGAAGATTGTCTCTCTTGGGAAGAGATAGGGGAAATGACACTGCTAGAGACAACAGCAGAGGATGCCAGGGCTGTCTGGCCCAATCTGGAGCCTCCTGTATCACTGTACAGGATTGCGATCTGATTCTGATTAGAACTCTGAACAACAGAGGGAAGGGAGGAAAGGCATAGAGAAACCTGCCCTTCCAATCCAATATGAGAGCATCCAGAGGACAAGTCCCCAGGACTGGAGGTCTGCAGCAGAACAGAGGAAACTGTTAATAGTCCGGGGCTGCAAAGTGATCCATCTCTGGAGTATCGCATCTGTTGAAGATTGCATTCAGAATGGGAGGATCCAGGGACCATTCATGGGAGATTCTGCTCAGAGCATCTGCTAGTACATTGTCCTTCCCTGGGAGATGAACTGTTGTCAGAGAAGCCTGAAGGGAATAGGTTAGAGACCACAGTTTCATGGCCTCTGTGCACAAGGCTGTGGATCAAGTGCCTCCCTGCTTGTTGATGTACCACACTGTGGTGGTGGTGTCTGTCCTGACCCGCACCACCTTGCCTCTGACTGAGTCTGAGAAGACCTGAAGGGCCAGGAAGACTACCCTGAGTTACAGAAGTTTGATATGAAGGAGAGACTCTTGTGAAGACCAAACCCCCTGAGCCATGAGAGCTCCCAAATGGGCTCCCCAGCCGAGGAGAGAAGCATCTGTGGTTACGACTACTGAGGGGACTTGAGAGAGGAATGGGACACCATGTCTGAGATTGTCCTGATCCAGCCACCACTAGATAGCTTGGACCAGAGTTTGAGTCACTGGAACCAATTTGGTGAGAGAGTCTTTTTTCTGAGACCAAAAGGACCTTACGTGGAACTGAATGTCCCACATCTGAAACCTGGCTCCTTGTACCACTGCAATGGAAGCTGCCATGTGGCCCAGGAGTTGAAGAAACTGACTTGCTGGGTGAGAGACCAGAGGTCGAAAAGAAGAAGTGAGATCTGTAAGGGCCTTCACCCTTACTAATGGTAGAAAGGGCTTTGCCTGGACAGTATCTAACTCTATTCCTATGAAAGTAAGAAGTTGTACTGGTTAGAGAACTGACTTTGGAAGACTGAAGAGAAACCCCAGAGAACTGAGCAAGTTTTGAGTGATCTGTAGAGCTGTCTTGACCTGGTCAGAGAACTGACTTACAATGAGCCAGTTGTCCAGGTAAGGGAAGATGGATATATCCTGCCTTCTGAGGAAGGCAACTACTACTGCAAGACACTTTGTAAACACCCTTGTAGCTGATGTTAGGACTAAGGGCATGGCCCTGAACTGATAATGGCCTGAAGGCAACTCGAACCTGAGGTACTTTCTGTGGGAGCACCTGATAGGAATATGGAAATAGGCATCCTTTAGGTCCAGGGATGCTAGCCAATCCCCTGGCCTTAGAGAGGGAAGAATTATTCCCAGAGTCACCATTTTGAACTTTGGTTTTATGATATGCTTGTTCAAATACCTTAGGTCTAGGATGGATCGCCACTCCCCTGTCTTTTTCAGGGTAAGGAAGTATCTGGAGTACAGACCTTTGCCCCTGTACTGAGTAGGAACTTTCTCTACAGCTCTGAGAGCCAGCAGAGAAGAAACCTCTGCCTCTAGAGCAATGGTTTCTGAGATGGTTGCAGGTGGAAAGGACCTGCCCCCTCATTTCTGGGAACCTTTTGAAACTGGTCAGTCCCAGGCTTACTACCTCCAGGATCCACCTGTCTGAAGTAAGAGACTTCCAGGCCTGGAAATAGTAAGCCAGCCAGCCTCCTACTGGAATGGGGGAGTCAACCCGGGCTGACACATCAGGGTGTCTGCTTGGCAGGAGCCTTGGACTGGGAAGAGGATGCAACCCTGCTCATCCCCCTCCTGCCTCTCCCTTGAAATAACCCCCTCTGTAGGAAAGAAGAGTAAGCCTGTGCTTGGTAAAAAGGCCTGCCCCTGCCCCTACACTGCTGCTTCTGAGGAGTGGCTTGCCTCTCTTTGGCCTGTGCACTCCTGTAGGTGGTCCTGTACTCATCCATTTTCTTCATGTAGGCCTCTATCTGCTCCCCAAACAGAGAGTTACCCACTACAGGAAAATCCATGGCCTTAGCCTGGGTATCCTGGGAAAGGCTAGTACATCTGAGCCAAGCATGTCTTCTGAGAGGCACAGATGTAGCCACGACTCTTGATGCCACATCACTGGAGTCTACAGCAGCGTGGAACTGTACTTTGGATGCATCAATTCCATCAGCAGCCACCTCCTCCAGCTCTTTGGCTAGCTGGGGAGAGGCCTGTTTAGCCAGCTCCAGAACCGCATCCCACCTGAACTTCTGGTACCTGGCTGTGTAGGCCATATAGTTAACCTGCCTGAGCCCCAAAGATGACGCCAAATACTGTTTTTTGGCCATGGCATCCACCTTCCTGGAGTCTTTGTCTGAGTGGTGTGAAGCCAAAGGAATATAAGCCCTGTCACAGGCTGCAGCCTGCACTACCCCAACATGGCTGCAATAACTATATAAAAAACTCCGTACCTGAGCCTGATAACATGTACCTCCTGTCCATTCTTTTATCTACAGGAGGTAAGGAGTTAGGATTTTGCAGTATCTTTTTTTTCTGTTTCCCCAAAGATTTGTGAAGAGGGACAGACAATCTTTTGGACTCTGGGATGTCCATCATCTCCACAAAATCAGGCTCTTCCTCCTCCTCAGCAGCTTCCACTATTGGGAGCTGGAGGGTTTCAGCCACCTTCTTGTAGAACAAGAAGTGGGAAGGGGACTCAGAAAGCCTTGGGTGGGAGGGGAGGGAGAGAGAGAGAGAGACATTAGTGGGTCTGTCTGGGGAGATGTCCGGTTCAATGGGCACATCCAAACCTTCAAAATCATTATCTTCATTTTCATCCTCGGGATACTCTTCGTCTCCCTCCCACTCTACATCATAGTAAGCATCTGGATCATAATCCGATGGACTCGGATCCGACTGAACTGACTGCCTAACAGGCGGTAGCAGTTCGGAAGGAACCGAGCGAAGCGACTGAACTATACTAATCGCTTTGGCTATTTCATCAGTGGATGGAGTATGCAGTGCTGGATCTCACCGGCTGACTTTCTTTTCCTTTTCGCCAGAACCAACCCCTCACAGTCAGACCTCCTTTTACCTGAGGAGGTATCGCCCAGGTCAGTGGGCACCTCATCAGGTTCGTCTGCAACCGAACCGGGCTGGCCATCCGGATCTACGGACTTCTCGGCCTCCCTTTCCTTCAGCCTACTCAACCTTTTTTCCAGAGTGGCTTTAGGAAAAATCTTGCAAATCTGGCAGTCTGTTTTGAGGTGGTCAAACCCCAGACAGTAAACACAGATGAGGAGGGGGTCGGCATTGGCAAAGGCCTCCCCACACTCAGTACAGTGTTGAAATCCAGTGGGACCATTTTTTTCTTTGGGTTTCTCAGACATAGCCACTCTAACCAATTACCCCTAATAGCTTTTAAACCAGGTAATAATCCCCTATCGGTTACTAACTGTGTTACGAGCTGTGGAAAAAAAAAAAAAACAGAAAAAGTCAGGTTTTTTTTAAACCGATCGGAACTGGAACACCACACTAAATCCCAGAAAAACACAAATAAAGCAAATATAAACAAAAGGGTCGGTTTCCAACTGGACCGACCGATAAGAAACCAATGAAAAAACAATTTCCACAGAAAATATGTAAAATCAAGCCACCACCTATCTACCACACTACCTGTACCGTAGACAGAGGTTGGAAATCTGAAAAATAATAAATTGGTTTAAAAAAACAAACGCTTTTTTAAACTCTACCGAACCGAGCAGAGGAGAAATCTCCAGAGCGACTTCACCATTAGGCGGAGTAAAGAATCTGATGGTTACACTGGTAAGTACCAGAGACAGAGGTTTGAAAACCGAGCTCGAGCTCAACGTTCTATGCTTCTGCACAGAGTTGACTCTTTCCTCTCCAGGGCAGTTCAAATGCTGGGGCTAACTGCATATTGTCAGAATATAGCAAGACTTCATGTTGTTTGAAACAGAGCCTCCAGTGGCACTGAGCCCCGAACAAGAGGCCTGCAACAAAACAAAGGCAACTGGTGATTGTCTGGGGCTGCAAAGAGATCTATCTCTGGAACCCCCACCTTCTGAATACTGACAGGAGGACTTGTCTGGTCTGTTCAGGACCCACTCATTGTGGCCCTGGCTGATCCTGCTGAGAGTATCTGCTAGGACATTGTCCTTCCCTGGTAAGTGGACTGCTGACAGGGAGATGTCCGGAAGTAGGCCAGGCTCCAAATTCTCATGGATTCTGTGCAGAGAAGAGAGGACCTTGTTCCCCCATCTTGTTGATTAATACACGGTAGTCGTGTTGTCTGTCCTGACTTGCACCACCTTTCCCTGCAACAATTTGGCAAATGCCTGGATTGCTAAAACACTGCCCTGAGTTCCAGTAGACTGATGTGCAACAGAGACTCCTGAAGAAGCCAAGTCCCATGAGCTGTGTGCTCTCCAAGGTGAGCACCCCAGCCGAGCAGGGAAGCAGTTGTCAGCACCAGAGAGGGAGCCTGCTGGAGAAAGGGGACTCCCACTCTGAGATTGTCCATATCCTGCCACTACTGGAGAGCTTGCAGAAGGGTGGAAGATAATGGGATCAGTTTGAACAGAGAATCCTTCCTCTGGGACCAAAAGGACCTCAAATGGAACTGAATGTCTCTGATCTGAAACTTGGGTCCTGGGACCACAGCTGTGGTAGAGGCCATGTATACCTTGCTGGGCGAGAAACTCAAAGGTGGAAGGACCCTGCCAGCTGAATGAGGGCCAGTGCCCTTTCTGGAGGCAGAATGGCCTTTGTATGGAGGGTGTCCAGCTCTGCCCCTATGAAGTCTAGAACCTGGACAGGTGTCAAGACTGACTTTTTTTGAAATTCACTAAGCATCCTAGAGACTACAGTGTTACCTGTGTGAGTTCCAAAGACTCCTTTACTTGTTGGGAGGACTGGCCTACTAGTAGCCAATCATCCATGTAAGGATAAACAGAGACCCCTTGCTTTCCTAAGAATGCCACTACCACTGCTAGGCACTTTGTGAACACCCTTAGTGCAAAGGTCAGCCCGCAGGGCATGGCCCTGAACTGGTAGTGGCCTGAAGGTAGTCGAAATCTGAGGTATTTTCTGTGGGACTGCCTGATGGGTATGTGAAAGTAGGCATCCTTTACGTCTAGGGATGCCAGACAGTCCCCCTTGTCTGAAAGTAGGTAGGACTGTAGCCAAAGTGGTCATTCTGAATTTTGGCTTTGAGAGATGCCTGTTCAGGTATCTGAGATCTAGGATGGGCCGCCACTCCCCATTTTTCTTTAAGGCAAGGAAGTACCTGAAATACAACCCCTTTCCCCTGTGCTGAGGTGGCACAGGCTCCACTGCCTTTGAGAGGATGAGGGTGGAAATCTCTGACTCCAGCAAAGCTGCTTCTAAAGGATTTGCAGGCTTGAAGGGCCCTGCTCCCAATTTTGGGAAAAACTTGAAGTTGAGAGCAAGACCCTGATCTACTATCTCCAGGACCCATTTGTCTGATTTGATGGATTGCCAGGCCTGGAGATAGTAGGCAAGCCTGCCTCCTACAGGGCTAGGGGAGGTGGCCCAAGCAGACGTCACAGGGTGTCTGCCTGGCAGGAGTAGAGGACTGTGAGGTGGAAGCAGCTCGGCCATCACCTCTCCTGTCTCTTCCTCTGAAGAACCCCCATAGCTGATGGAAAGCAGGGAAAGCCTGGGCCTGATGGAAGGGCCTGGGGTAAGGTCTACCGTTGCCCCCCCCGGCCTGTTGCCTCTGAGGAGTGGCAGACTTCTCCTTTGCAGAAGCACTTTTGTATGCCACTCTGTATTCGTTCATTTTCTTCATCTATGCTTCTGTCTGTTCCCAAAACAGAGAATTATGTGTGAGGGGAAAGTTCAGAGCATTATTCTGGGTAGCCTGGGAGAGGCTGGTACATCTCAGCCAGGAAAACCATCTAAGGGAAATGGCAGATGCCATAGCCCGAGAAGCTTCATCACTGGTGTCCACAGCCATATGAAACTGGGACTTGGATGCCTGAATTCTTCTGAAGGTCAGCTGCTAGTTCAGGGGAGGCCTTCTGAGCCAACGGTTGGACCGATTCCCACAGGGACTTTTGATATCTAGAGGCATAGGGCATGTAAGAGGCCTGCCTAATACCCAGGGAGGAGGCCAAGTAAGTTTTCTTTGCTACAGAGTCAATCTTCCTGGAGTCCTTATCAGGAGGATGGGAAGCCTGGGGAATGTCAGCCTTTTCACAGGCTGCAGTCTGAACAACCCCCACATGGCTGCAATGACTGGACAGAAACTCGGTACCACTGTCAGCCAGGACATACTTTCCTTTCTGTCCATCTTTTTATCCAGAGGAGGAACAGAAAAGGGGGTCTGAAGGGTCTGTCGCTTTAGGGATTTATGAATGGGAATGGAAAGTCCATGGGAAACAGGGAGATCCATCATCTCCCTGTAGTCTTGCTCCTCATCCTCCTCCTGCTTGGCCTCCTAGACAGACAGCTGCAGGGTTTCTGCCACCTGCCTCATAAAAGAGAAATGGGAGGTAGCCTCTGAAGAGACTCAAGGAGAGGATTCGTACCGTGGATGATCAGGGGAGACCTCAGGCTCAATGAGTTCCCCTTCCTCCTCATCTGCATCATCATATCCGTATTCAGACTCACAGTACTCCTCAGGGTCTAACGGACCAGAAGGAGTGGAACCAGCAGGCACCTGAACCGGTGGCTGCCCAACGGTTGAGTTGGTTCACCAAAACTGGACTGCAGAGACTGCACAATGTGACTAGCTTTCGCGATTTCTTCAACGGTTGGAAACGCAACCGTTTGCTTGCACAGTTCCGAACCGGACTTTTTGTATGGCACAGAATCTGGGGTTGACTCCGACCATCTCTTACCCAACGAAGGCTCACCTTAGTTGGCAGGGTCAGTAACCGGATCGGCTGGTTCAGTTGAACTGGACCAAATGTCCTGAGAGGAGTTCTCCATTCGCTCCTTCAATTTACCCAGTCTTCTATAGAGGGTAGATTGGGGAAAGTTGCTGCAAATTTCACAGTCTGCTTGCAAGTGGTCGAAACCCAAGCAGTACAGACAGACCAAGTGCAGGTCAGCTTTGGCAAATTGCTCACCGCACTCGGTGCAACGCTGAAACCCAGTGGAACTATTTTTTCTCTTGGGTTTCTGTGACATAACCCTTCAAATCTGAAGCTTAACCCAATGGCTTAGTTAGGCTGGTTAAGCAATGCCCAAACTGAAATTTTATCTGCAAATGGCTTTAGTCAGGCCTGGATAAAAGATTTAAATATTTTTTAAATATTCACCCTTGGTGGCTTAGTTAGGCCGGGTAAGAAGAGAGAAGACGAAGTCCTGACTATCAACGGTTCAGCGCTGGAAACATAAACCGAGACAACTCTGTTTCAGTCAGAACTTCGCACCGGTACCCAAAACTAAAGAAAACACACTAAATTACCTGACTCTTTGGAAGAAATATAGATTCAATCTCCTCATGGTCCGCTGAACCAACTGGAACCCTAAAAACTTACCCAACTGAGAAAACTACGCTATACTGAGGACAGCGTTTGAAATAAACACTAAAAAATAATAAATGGATGATTGAAAAAACGACAAATTTAAACTTCAACTGAAACAGAAGAGGAACAATCTCTGAGGTGTCTTCACTGGTGAGCGGAGTAAAGAATCTGATCAGTTACTAGAATGTACCGAGGTTGGTGGTTTGAAAACTGAGCTCAAGCTCAACATTCTATGCATTTGCATAGACTTTAACTCTTTGTTCTCCGGGGCAGCTGAATCGGTCGGTCATACTGCATTTGTCAGAATACAGCAAGACTTCATGTTGTTTGAACCAGATAATAGTTCTCCCACGACAGTACTGATGTAGTCCCCATTTCAGGAGAAGGGAGCCACGGGACATACGTGCCATAAGGGAAAGAGAGGAAAAAGAGGGAGGAAAATCCCACGGACTCTCCTAGGGATGCACTGATAAGCCAACAGCCAAGGGGTGACATAAGGAGAGGATTATCCAAGCCTAAAAAGGGGGACACCCCAGTGCATCGAGAAGAGAATCCCAAGGAATTCCCTCAGAGGTTAGGGCGAAGACCCTACTCGCCGTGCTCAAGGTTGAGCACTCTGTGACTTTTTAGAGAAGAAAACAGAGAGCTCCGAGGTACCAGGGGAACTCAGCCCCCAACTGGCCTCTAGGAGGGGAAAGACGAGCAAGGTGGAGGCAACACCCATGAACTGAGGCCCAAGAGTGAATGGTGGGTGGGAATCAGTAATGAATGGCTAAGATACAAGAGAAGATCAAGAATTACGGTAGGTATGTAATTTTCATATCCTCCTTGTCAATCTTCACCATTCATTACTGCTGGAAATACCAAGCCCCCAGGGTCATAGCACAGCCAGAGGAACAAATTCCCACAGCTACCTCTAGACCAGCGGTCTCTGACTGGTCAGGGCCGAGAGGTGTCCCCTGTGGCTAAGAGGAACCCCTGTAAGGTCCTCCTTGCCCTGGGGGAAAAGAGATGGGTCCCCCTGAATGTGCTGGAGAGCACCCTATGCCGGGCAACAGGTAACAATTTGAGAGACGAAGCCATGCCATCTGCCTAATGCAGATCACTGTCCCTACACTTCTGGACATCACCTTATTGGCGTCGTAAAATGCCCTTGCCTGGTGCACTGCAAGCTTCAGATCCTGTTTAGAGAGGGCAATGGCTTCTCTAGATTCCTCCGAATCAGGCAAGGATGCTAACACCTGTGCTAGCATCGACCACAGATGCCTGTTGCAGGCAGCGTGGTAAGCCTGACGAGAACCAATGCAGAGCAATGAATGAACTAAAGAGAACACTTTTCTACCCCATCGGTGGAATTCCGTGGAATCCAGGTCTGGAGGACAGTCATGTGCCAGGTGCAGAAGCCCGGAAGGAGTATCTAAGCAAGTCAATCCCGAAGGTGGGTGAGGTAGGCCATCTAGAGACTCCTGGGGAGCGCAATACCTCCTCCTGCAGTCTGCTGGGGCTAAGGCAGAGGTGGCTGCAGACTGCTAGGTGCTTACAGAAGCTTCCTGGAAGGGAATAGGCTAGGAGGGCACCACTAGTTGGTGAGCACTGAACTTCCTCAAGACCGAGCGCTTCTCCCGCTCGGTATTGCTTCTTATGATGCAAGATATGTGTAGCTCCTGAACCAGCCTCGAGAGGAACTGCTGATATTCGGGAAATCAGCATCGGAGGACAGGTGGACAAAATGTTCTTCTCCCTCAGAGGAGGAAGATGGTGAGGAAAATGAGCTGGAATGTTCAGGGTCCTCCTTCAGTGAGGGGGGAGAGAGACAGGCAAAAGACCTGCTCGTCCATAGCTCTCACATACCTAGGGAAGATCGTCGCAGTGGTCCTGAACATCCCCCAGGTTAAGGGACTCGTAGGACCCACATGGCCTGGGAGAGGGGCAGGTGTCTGCAGAGGGATGGGGGAAGGGCACCTAACTGAAAGTGCCCGGCCTCTGCCAGGGCTCTGAGACCCAGCAACTGGCCCCGCCAGACAGGGGGACCCGGGGGTTGATTCGGGCAGCGAAGGCTGCAAATGTGAAATGAAACCACGGATGAGCCCTAAGGGAGAATCTCCCCTGTGGCATGACTAGGGCTGCATGGGTCCAGAAGGGCAACCCTCCACGCTGCCAATTAAGGGTGTCTCCGAGACTTTGTGGGAAAGGCGGGGTTCAGCGCGCCAGCTCCTTCCAACCCCCTTGCAGAGTAGTGGAGGGGGGACCTGCGCACCTCACCCTAGCCCCTCAACCTTTCAGACTCCGAAGCAGCCCTTTTCCTCGATCCCAGCGAAATGGGGTCCCCAATCCCGCAGGCCCCCCTGAGGGAGGCCACAGAACAGGGGGTCCCGGTCCCCACTGGGGGGGGAGGTCACGACAGCACCACAAACAGTGGCAGCCATGCCCACCCCCAAAGAGAGCACCACACCTGGCACCCTCAGGCTGCTATCTGGCCTCAGCATGAGGGGTCGATGGGACTACGGGCTCCAGAGTTTCCGGGAGGGAAATGCTGGTCCGCCTGGTGCTATGTCCCAGATGGCTCTCCAATTCCAAGGAGTTGGGCTGTCAATCCGGGTCAGCCTGCGGGACATCTTCCTCTGAAGAGGAAGGGACGAGGCAGACCACTAAACTAGCAACCCCAGGAGAGCCCTTGGCGACGGCACTGCCGTGGGACACAGCACTGCCCGTGGCGCCATCCTGATCATTGGTGCCATGAATGGCACCGAGATCCGGGTTGCCACCAGAAGGCAGCACCGATGGTCCTCCAGTGCCAGGCCCAGCAGCCGTGGGCTGCAACACTGGGGGAGCCTGCATCTCCAAGGAGGTGACTGCCGAGGCAGTGCCAGCAACCTGGCTCCGCACGGTACCGAGCCGCTCCTCCGACACTGCAGAAGAAGCCTCCTCCATGGCAAGGAAAGAATCAGAGGAGGCTTCCTCTTCACCGGGCCGTATAGACCCAGGAAGGGATCTGGAGGTTGGGTCGAGTGGTCTGGTCTTGGCGACCCACGAGCAATGCCGTCCTTCAAAAGTTGGCGGAGTCCTTCCAACTTTAAACATGCGGATTTCAAGAAAATGGCAGTCCACGGAGAAACAGGCATCACAGTTATCCATGTCGTGACTGGGTCCAAGGCATTGCTAGCAAATGTCATGTCGGTCCGAAATGGAAAAATGCCAGCCACAGGGGCACCGATGCATGGGGGCATGGCCGGCTTTAGATTTCTTCTTAGCCCCAAAACCGGACATGATGCGAAATAAACAGTAAAACTACAGAAAAAGACTCAGCGGCGTTTAATAAAAAGGACAAGTCTTACTGGCAACAAACGGCGCGGAGTGGTTGAGAACCGGGATGGAGATCGACGACAACTAGGCCCGATGTCGCAGAGAATAAACTGTCAACTCGTGCAGCAGGTGCTTCTTCGATGGCAGGAAGAAACAGAACTGGGATAGAGAAGGAGTCTGCGGCACCTAACAGCCAACCCTCATGTGCCGTGCACACTGCGTCGGCCATGTGGGCGGTGCCATTAACTCCTCCCGCCAAAGAAAAAAACTCCCGTGGTGGGTGTGCACCTCCAGCTCTTACCCAGCAGTAATGAATGGTGAAGACTGACAAGGGAAGATCTACAGAATAGTCACACAACTAGTTAGTAAAATGACAAATGCTTTCTTTCCAGTCCTCACCACTTTAGCAGATCAAACCAAATGGATCTCTGATCACTCCCACTTGGCTCACTGGAGATCATTTACAGCTGGGGTGGAATGCAATTTAATAGGAATGCAATTTAAAACACTCTTTCTTACCTTGGATTCCACTGTCGCAGATCCAGACCATGTCATACTTGGCTACTTCATATCCTGGCATTAAATTATTAATCTTTGGGTTTATACCGATCTTTTTACCACCTAGGCATCAGGGAGAAAAAAATCATAGTTATTCAAGGCTTCAAGTGAGCTTTGGAAACATAATTTTAAAAAAGAAAAAAAAAAGAAACCTACTTAGGCAGTCAGCCAAATCCAAACCTGACCCTGTGACTTACAAATCACATTTTATTTAGACAAACCTCTTCCCTTTTTGCATTTACATTTGGGGGAGGGTGGGGGGCTGTAGTACACCAGCATGTCTGCTGCCAGAAAGACTTACCAAAACTAAAATATATATTAAAATAGCACGACTCACACTAACAGATCTCAGAATGCCCTTGCGACACTGCCCCTAGTTTCCACAGTCATCACTCAAATATCTGATGCCATCTGTTCCCACTGTTCTTTAATGGATATTTGAGTGTGACAGTTATGAGTGTGGATTCTATGACAAAAACAGCAAAAGGTATTGGTTACAGCGATGGAAAACAAGCACAGCATGACGGATCAATAAGAAGCTGACAAAAGAGTGCTTTCCGTATTTCTCTGAAGACAGCCACAGCATTTGCTGCTGCATGATGTAAACAACAGGCCACACCAGGGTGTGAAATTCTGGAGGAATGAATGCACAGTTTCAGCGTCTTGCTAGGCATGAAGAGCTTGCGCAGAGTGTGTTTAAACACACACGAGAAAAGTGTAGTTACGCCTCCATAATTACACATCTGTGAAGTATTTTGACACAAGTATTATATGTTAAGAAAAGTTTTATGCTGAAAAGCTTACCAGAACACATTTGTTATGTTTCAGAACAAGGGAACTTATTAACAGCTGGGACCTAAAGTAGCCCTTGAAGAGAATGTTTTTGAATGAGAATCAAAAACCTTTTTTACTGACGTACGTATTTCATTCATGATGTCATCATAAGTTCAGCTGTTAGTAATTTCAAGTTAGCAGGAGGGAGGAGTTTTGTGTCTGAGTAAAGGTCTTACTTAGTGTTTTTTGGCCAATCAGATTGCTCAGACTCTTGTCAATTTTTCTCAACGTTTTATGAATGATCTTACAGATAATGTCACTGCATTTGTACAATTTGTGATTACATTTGCTCTATTCTTGTTGGACACAATGTTGATTTAGATATCTATAATTCTACTATAGCACCCTTCCCTATATAGTGCACAGGTTTGACTTTGGATAATTACTGTATCCTCTTACTACTACTGAATTTATTTCTATTGCTCCTCCTCCCCCCTGGACACACGAAGAAAAGAATGTAAGAACTTCCTGTAACAGATCTTCAAGAGAATCTCCTCCATTAGGCCACACCTTTGGAATTGTAAGTCGTCAGTGTTAGGCCCAGACAGAAACTTTTCGCTAGCTAAGGGCCGCTAACAATAACGTGCAGCACTGATGCACAGATAACCTGGGCAGCCCCATCACTCCTCGGTTCCCTGCCAGAGAGTAGCCTCGGAGGGCTACTAACCATGGGGTACCAGATCATCAGACTAGTACAAGGAGAGACATGGGACTGAAGCAGCATGCATGGAGTAGGGCTTTAGGTACAGCATCTGATATAATCCACAGGATATTGAGGAGGGGTATGGTATGGCCTAATGGAGCAGATAATCTCGAAGGTATTCTGTTACAGTAAGTTTTTACTAACTGTTCTATCTTCTTCGAAGACATCTCCTCCATTAGGCAACACCTTTGGAATGACTCCCAAGCAGTACAAAGCAATTTGGAAGGATGACAGAGTCTGATATGTGATCAGGACAGAATCCCTTGCACAACAGCAAGCTCAAATCCAGCAGGTCTCCGAGAGACAATGTTCAGCTTGTAATGTTCTTTGAAAGTGTGAACAGTGCTCCATGTGATGTGGGAGCAGCACACGTCAGTGGCAGGGCTGTTTATTTTTTTGTTGTCTTGCGTAGGTGCAAGCAATATCTTGCAGTAGTAATAGCACAGTGAGAGGTGTGTCAGTGTTGGCGAATACAAGGCACCCTTTAGTAGGTGTGTCCCTCATTCCCTAATTAGCCAGCATGCTAGCGCTGATGCAAAAATTATGTATAGTGCCACCAACCTGAAAGAAATATGCCGCTGCAATCAGAGACAAGCTCGTCATGCAGCAGCAGAGATGACATGCCTCCTGTAGGTGCCTTTCCTGGTGAAACATTTCAATAAACATGGCGTCGGCAGGACAATCCCCAAACAAAGCTGGCATCAGAGGTACAATCCCCGTGTCGGCATGTCCTCCCACCTCCCCCACATTGTGTGGCACACTGGGAGCCCACCCCAGTGTGCCCAACATTCCCCCCTGAAGGTCATGGGGCACACTGGGAGCCCACCCCAGTGTGCCCAACATTCATTTTATTTCACCTGTAAATAAAGAAAATCTTCCCACGATGTCTGGTTCATGAAAAAAAGAAAACGGTCCATCACTGTGTCCACGGCACCCCTGTCCCCCAACCTGCACCAACTCTCTGCGCACCCCACCTCCCCACACACACCCTCACCCCATACTTACCTCTGGAGGTCCAGTGCTGCAATCTTCAGTGGAGCGGGAGCACGTCTGGACTCTTCAAAGTCAAACTGCAAAATGAAGAAATGCTGGTAAGCTGTATAATGGCATCAATGGGGGGGCAACTTAGGTGGATATCGCGGGCATTTTTTTCAATTTTGGTTACAAATTTTCAACATAGAAACATAGAATTTGATGGCAGATAAGGACCGTTTGGCCCACCTAGTCTGCCCATTTTCCTACCTGATGGATAAGCTGCAGATCCTAGTTAACCAACAGCCTTCCTCCTACCCCCCCACTAGAACTGCCTTATATCTGTCCCATGCATTCTTGAATTCCCCCACTGTTCTCGACTCCACGACCTCCTCAGGAAGGCTGTTCCATGCAACCACAACCCTCTCCATGAAAAATACTTCCTCACATTACCTCTGAGGCCATCCCCTTCTATCTTCAAATTGTGCCCCTTGTTCTTACACATCTCTTTTCTGAAAGATACTACCCGTTGGACTTTGTTGATTCCCTTGAGGTACCTGAAAGTTTCTATCATGTCCCCCCTCTCCCTTCTTTCCTCAAGGGTATACATATTAAGCTCCTTTAGTCTTTCCGTATGTTTTCTGGTGCAGACACTGCACCATTTTGGTTGCCCTCCTCTGGACAGCCTCCACTCTATGTCTTTGCGGAGATGGGGTCTCCAGAACTACACATAGTACTCCAGATGGGGTCTCACCAATTGTCTGTAAAGAGGGATAACTTCCTGTTTTCTACTGTTGATGTCTCTCCCTATGCATCCAAGTATCCCCCCAGCCCTCCTTACTGCCTTCTCGCATTGCTTGCCCACCTTTAGGTCATCTGATATAGTTACCCCCAGGTCCCTTTCCATTTCTGTTGTTTTCAGTATCTCACCCCCCATTGTGTACTCTCCCCCTGGGTTTTTATTTCCCAGGTGCGTTACCTTGCACATCTGTGTGCTGAATCTAAGCTGCCATACATTTAACCATTCCTCCAACCTTGCCAAGTTCCTTCTCATCCTTTCCACTCCATCTTGTGTATCAACCCTGTTGCAGATCTTTGTGTTGTCTACAAAGATGCATACTTTTCCTTCCAGTTCCTCTGCAATGTCACTTAAAGACATTAAAAAGGACCAGTCCTAGTACTGAACCCTGCGGTACCCTGCTAGTAATCCTCCTTTCTTCTCTGTGGACTCTGTTTACTATTACCCTTTGCGTCCTGTTGTCCAGCCAATCTTTTATCCAGGCTACCACCCTGGGACCCACTATAAGGCTGACTAACTTGTATATTAATCTTTTGTGTGGAACTGTATCAAATGCCTTGCTAAAATCTAGGTAGGCCATGTCCACAGCCCCTTCCTGGTCTACTACTTTGATCACCCAGTCAAAGAAATCTATTAGATTCATCTGACACGACCTTCCTGCTGTGAATCCATGCTGCCTTGGGTCCTGTGCCCCACTGGCCTCTAGGTGCTAAACAATTCTTTCCTTCAGAAGTGATTCAATTTTCCCTACCACTGAGGTCAAACTAATTGGTCTGTAGTTTCCTGCCTCTGCCCTGCCCCCACTTTTGTGAAGAGGAATCACAACCACCCTCCTCCAGTCCTCAGGTACCACCCCATCCTCCCATGATTTGTTAAAGAGAGTAGTCAGTGGTGTCACTAGTTCTACCCTTAGTTCTTTTAGACTTCTTGGGTGAATCCCATCAGGCCCCATTGCTTTGTCCACCTTCAGTTTTACCACCTTATGAACACATGCACAGTCATCTCATTATTCAGTCCCGAAAGGTGATTTTGCCATCACTGCGTGGAATCACCTTTCAGGACCGAGTAACAAAACGACAGTGCCACTGTTCATGAGATGGGGTTCCAAAAAGCCTATGTTGCAAATTTGGTGAAAACATTCCAAAACATGACTGTGTTACAAGCGTGCACTGAGCAGCTTCCATGCATGCTCGTAACTTTTGACAATTTTAATATTTTCTCCAGATTTTCAACATTGCCATTTACACCCCTTATGAACAGTGCAGCTGTCACTTTTCACATCCTGCCCAAAATGTGTTTCTGCACATCTGGCACACAATAACGCGCCAGCTGTGGGAAATCAACTTTTGGGACAGATTAATGAAATCACAGTGCCACTGTTCATGAGGGGAGGTCCCAAAATGCCTATGTTGAAAATCTGGTTAAAAAAAAATCCATAAAATAATTGCATTACGGGCATGCGTTGTGCAGTTTCTATGCATGCTCGTGACTTCACCAATTTTTCATATCTTTACTCCAGATTTTCAAACTGCTATTTTTGTACACCTCCTCATGAACAGTACAGCTGTCATTTTTCACATCCTGCCCAAAATGTGTTTTCGCACCTGTGGTGCCAAATGGCGCAGTTGCAGTGCAAAAATCACTTTTCGGTTAATGACCTAATAGTGCCACTGTTCATGAGGTGGGGTCACAAAACGTCCATGTTGAAAATTTGGAGTGAAAATACCAACAAACGCCCAGGGTGTTATGGTTTCCAACTGTAACGCCCCACCCTGTAAAGACTGACAGGCATCAGGGGTATGACTTGGGATTGTCGGCTGTAATGCTCACGCCATTCCACTCCACCCTGCAGCCAGTGACAGGCATCGAGATGTGCCTTGGACCCTTCATCCCTGAAGTTCACCCCATTCTCCTATACTGCACCCATCTCAGCGTATTTCCTCATGGAATGGGGTGAGCGTAAGGCCCAAAGATCCCAAGGCGTACAGCGACACTTGTCGGTGTGTGCAGGGTAGGGGGAGGTGAAATGGTGTGAGCGTTATGGTCGATAACCCAAAGGCACACCCCAATGCATGTCAGTCTCTGCAGGGTGGGGGTGAGATTGGCGTCAGTTCAGTACTTCACTGCCATTCCTATTATGCATCTCTAACTTCTCTAACTACTGCACTACCAATGCCGATGTCAGCAAGACAACATTCGGCATTGACAAATGCTTGTTTTGTCTGGCATTGTTTTCTTCAGATGACCCGATGAGGATGATAGACAGCGGAAAAACTGAGCAGTGATGGGGCCGCCCAAGTTATATACGCATCGCGCTTGTGGTTCGACAAATCCGTTCATCGCCCCGGCTACCAGATACAGTGCAGGGACAAGCACTTCTGTTGTGCCACCTGTCCACGGGCTAGCACTGATTTAAAAATCTTTGCTGCAGTTCTACCTTCCACCAGT
Organism: Neoceratodus forsteri; assembly: GCA_016271365.2. Classification (NCBI taxonomy): domain Eukaryota; kingdom Metazoa; phylum Chordata; order Ceratodontiformes; family Ceratodontidae; genus Neoceratodus; species Neoceratodus forsteri. The sequence goes on along the minus strand of CM057453.1, from coordinate 1,055,776,366 downwards.
AGGGTGCTCACTGCTTCGCTGTGCACCTACTGGTCGGAAACGAGCGTGTGAGTGTATGAGCTTGCCTCAGCTCATGGAAGCCTACGGAAGTGGCATCAGGAGCGAAAGCCGAGCAGCCCTCGTCGGAGGAAAACGGAGGAGGAGCAAGCTGTCAGACTGGCAGGAGTGGGGCCAAATGAGGGAAGACAATCTTGAACTGTAAGTGATACAAAGAATGCCCATTGGCGCTGGTGGTGATTTAGCATGAGTGGAGACGAGGTGTAAAGGACGCGCATTGCGTTAGAGCCCCTCATTCACTGTCTGTTGGAGGATACTAGAGGATACACAAATTAAACAGTCCGTTGTTGTGGATATCGGGAGTGGGGACTGGAGTGCGACCTTTCTTTGTGTGTGTGGTGGACTTGACTACTCGGAAAACAAATTTAAAACTGAATTAAGGATAGAGGGTTGGTGAGAGAAAGAGGGGAGGAGGAAGGCAGGAGCTAGGAGGACTAAGGAGTGGGGGCAACGTGGCTGAGCACTGTTGACTGCACACAAGTGCATTAGTGCAGCAGACAAGCAAGCCATGCCAGTTTTGCCAAAATTAATGAAGAAGAGACTAATCTGAGTAAATAAGGAGTGTGCAGGCAGGGTAAATAAAATATTGAGATGGGTTAGGTTGGGCATAACAGGGTGAAAAGCAAACCAAAGCTTATAAAATAAATTAAGTAGGCAGTATAGTGCAGTGGTCTAAGGCTCTGAGCTGCAAATCTGGTGACATCCAGCAGACCAGACCTGGGTTTGAATCCCACAGCTTCCACTTGCATACTGCCTGAGCAAGTCACTTAACCTCCTTGTGCTCCCAGGTCACTTAGCTTAGTGTGCTATACCTGGTTAAACAACTAAAAAAATAATTTAAACAAGGAGAAAGGAAACAAAACAGAAACTTGGGAGGGGGGACTGTCTGGTACTGTCTGCCGTCTGTGACAACTGAGAACTAGCAGCAGCATAAAGTGTCACTGACTACAGAAAATAAAAAGGAAGAAAGCAAGGGCAGGGGACTACTGCTGTGGGGCGGGGAGCTTTGTGTTGCCCAGTGCCCACCAGTAAAAACAGCAGTTTATTTGACTACTAGCTGCATAGACAAAGAAAAAATAAAATAATAAAAAGAAAGCAAAAAAAAAAAGAAAATAAGGAAGAGGCTGGTGGGTTGTTGGGAGAGGAGGCGCTAGATATAGAGATTGTGTGTAAAGGAGTGAAGGAGGAGCTTGGAGAGAGGAGGCGAAGGAAAGGACTGACTTGAGAAAGTTAGTAAAAAAAAAAAGTATATATTAGTAAGAAATAAGCCTATAACTCAAACTGTGTGTGGTGGGCTATGCAATGGGCTTGTTGGCTGGTGGGAGAGATTTTGTGAAAAGGAGTGAAGGACCCAGTGTCCTGCAGCCAGTTGGTTGGCTTTTTGGCTTGAAGTACCCAAGAAACAAAAAGAGAAATATAGTAAAAATATATATAATACAAGTGTAATTAATAGTAAAGGAGAGAGCCTAACTGGGGGTGGGCTTGGGCTGTGCTGGGAGAGAGGAGTGAGTGACTGTGTGGAGAGTGTTCTGCAGCCAGCTGCCTGACTTGTTACAGGACAAGACAACTTGCAGTGTATAGAAAGAAAAACCCAACCCATGAGCCCACCAGTGAAAAAGGACACACAGACACCAGTGTTTAAAATAAGTTTATTATTATTGGTTCCATTAGTCTTTAAAAAAAGTGACCACCAAATTTATATGGACAATATGCAGACGAACAAAGCCAAACAACAAAGTCTCTTGTCTCTGGTCAGCAACAGCACCACATCTTTACGAGACAACACAGTCTGGTACTACTTCCACAGATAAAAGTCATGAAACTGAATCTGCATCTGTGGTTCTGGATATAATTGCTGACCAGGTACTTGATGTAAACAGAGAAGCCCTAGTAGCCTTATCTCAAAAAAGCCCTGGTGTCACTTGCTAGAAACGTAGTTTACTGCTTTGATAATGAGGTGGCAGTTGGGAGTAGAAAGACAAGAAATATGACCAAGAGAAAAGGGCCAGACTATTTCAGTGTCATTGGCTGTTCCACTTATAAATGGTTGAGATCACGATGATAAAAGGGGCTTATGTACTGCACACTATGTGAAAGGTATCCCAGTATTGCAACTCCAGCATTTTCAAAAAACAAATGTCTTTCCACAGGCTCTAACAACTTTGCATTGAGTCACCACGTACATGAAAAATCCAATCCATGTGCTATGCCAGAATCAACATATTCTGGAAAGTGGCCAACGAGCAGTATGTTGTGAGATTAGTGAGTCACCACTTTACCAAGCCTTTGCACAGTTGGAAGAGGCCACAAAAGCAAGATGAGACGCCTTGTTTAACACAGTGATTCCATAGCCAAAAATCTTAGCCTTTCTCAGACATGGAGTGGCTCTGTGAATTACAGGAAAAATGGCATTAAGCTAGGTTCTAATTATACTAACGATAAGCGAGCCAGGGACTTTTGCAGTGCTATTTCAGCAGTGATATCCAGAACCCAGATGCAGACTCTTGCTAATGTTAAGTATGTGACTGTTCTTGCTGACGGCAGTACTGATTACAGTATAACTGAGTGGGAAATGTTTTCTTAAGGTTTGTTGAACCTAATTCAAAACAGGTGCATACATTGCTTATCCAAGCTGTGCCACTGGAACATGCACATGCAGAAGGTGTATTCCATGCAATATCAACTGCATTGAGTCAGTAAATCTTCCTCTCAGTAATCTACAAAATGTTAACAATCCAGGACAGCTTCTTATTTCAGCAAATTTTGATGGGGCCAGTGTCATGATGGGCGTAAAAGAGGAGGAACCATAGCAAAGTTGAGGAACACAGCCGTCTCTGAAATATTCGCGATGCACTGCGCGTCTATGTTGAGCTGGCAGTTCTCATGTGTTAAAAAAATCCATTTGTATCAAAGCTGGAAAAGTACCTTTCAAGGGAATATTTAAATTTTATCACTATAGTCCCAAAAATAGAGAGCTCCAAGAAATTGTTAACATGATGGATACTGATCAAGCGCACTTCTGCAATTAAACAAGTGAGATGGCTTGCCAGTAGGTCACGTTCGGTACACATGCAGTTCAGGTTAACCTCCCCACTGTTGTACAACACCTACATGCATCTTTGACTGCCGGTGGTGGTGAAAGTTCAAAAACAAAGAGCTCTCTTAAAAGAAACACAGAGTGTGCAGTTTGTAAAAGCTATCCATATACTGCAAGATTTCCTGCCAATACTAAAAACCTGTCACTGCAGTTTCAATCGAGATGACATAGTAATACTGGAAGTTCCACAGCTTGTTGAGACCTGCCTTACTCCAGCTTATGGAACTGAAAACCATGCCAGGCAATACATGGCAGCTTTCCTCAGCCATTACAAACCAGAACAGAAATGTATGGAATATGTTGTGACAAAGAGAGGAGGAGGAGAAGACTGTTCATTTCCCATTCAGAGGCAACTGCCCAGAAATCAATTTTGTGACAGATGGACAACTGCAGACTTTAATAGATGCAGCAATAATGTATATTGACAACAGATTTAAAAATTTCTCAGACATGCCTCTCAAATGGTTCAACTGCTTAGATTTTAAGCAGTTTGATCTATAAGAGACCAACTAGCGGTGTTTGGGACCTCTGAACTTGCAAACCTGGCAGAATATTTTCACTTTTTACGGAGGAGCAGCAGGAACATATAAAGTCAGAGTATGCTGCATTTAAAACAATATTGAAATCTGCCATTGAAAACCCTATTTGCAGGTATATACTAGATTACTAAAAGAAAAAACACCCCAGATTATACATTTCTTGACTTAGTTGAAATACTCATGGCAATGAGTGTATCGACTGCAAAATGTGAGAGAGTTTTTCTGTTCAGAACCTAATCAAAACAAAAATCAGGACAAGGCTGGCTGATGATTCACTACAGTCTCTCCTGCAGATAGCAGTAGAAGGTCCTGAACTACATGACTTTGATCCGGATCCAGCAATTAACCACTGGCTGCTCTCTGGTCCAGGCACTCAACATGTTCGTGGGCATGCTGTTACTGCTGATACATTATCTTCTGGTTTAGCTGCTTCTGCTGATGATGATCTTCTTGATGCTAGTACTCCTGCTCCCAGTGCCCCATCATCTTCTTCCTGGCTGAGCCATTAATCACCATTTCATGTTCTTCTCAACAACGGCCTAACTGGTTTTGGCTTGTCCTTAACTAATTCTGTATCATTTCTCCAATCTCTTCTAATACAGACTTCTGCCTGGGGTGTCTTAGTGTCCGGCCTGTACTACCCTGGCCTGTATTAACAAAAAATATATGAAAATATTGTTTTCCTGATTTATGAAGTTCTTCTACACTCTCCATCCATCCTATGAAATAATAGTACAACATATAAGCCCTGCCACACAGCCACACCATTTAACTTATTTCTGTTAAGTCGGTTTAATATTTCAATTGAAATGTACTGGACTACCACTCGGAACTCGAGGACTACCATTTTTGTCAAGGCCACTTGTCCTGGACTAGCATGAGATTTTAAAATTTGTCGATCCCTGATCGACGCTGTACATCACTGTGGTTAGCCCCGAGCTAGCAAAAAGTTTCCGTGTGGTCCTGGCACTGTCAGTTTACAGTTCCAAAGGTTTGGCCTAATAGAAGAGCTACCCTTGATGAACAGCCAGTCATTTCAGCTCAGTGTGCCATCCTGTACAAATATTTTCAATACATAAATACGAGGAGAGGGCAAAAAAAGCTTAAAAGTGGTTTTCCAGACTCCAAGGAAACACTTCAAAATATAATAGTTAGACACAATTAATTTCTATGTCATTTATTTTTTTTACCTCATTTTTATTACAGTATATTTGTATGAACACAGGACCTTTGCCCTGCAGACTACATGTCACCCTTCTGCTTTTCCCCGCATCATCCTCAGTTTGTGACATCACAATCCGTTGTTCTGGAAATGGATTTATGATGTCACAAACTAAGTATTATGAGGGACGATGAGAAAAAAATCTGTGGGACTAAGACACTGTTTTCATGCATCTGTGCTCTGGAGGTAAACAGAATATTAACAAAATATAAGCTGTGTATATACATATATATACACATATATATATATATATATATATATATATATATATATATATATATATATAACACACACACACATATTTTTGAAACTTCAAGTTTATTGTTTACTTGCACAGACAGTCCATTCAAGTTACAATTACTACAAAATTACAGATTACTATATATATTGAGTTCTCTTTGTTATAGTTCTCATAGTAAGAAAATCAGTCATTGATTATATGTCTTTTTTTTCTTTACCCAGGTCTCCAGGAGGTTCTGGTACCCTACAGAGTGGGTATCCAGACATATCTAATGTTCTCCATATAGTACCTACTCCAGATCTGTCACCTGTATAGACTATCTGTCAAACTGATATTTTCTGTGCATTAATGATATACAAATGTTATATCTGTAACAATTTGTTTTTTTCAAACCTAACAAACACATTATGACTTACAAACTTCATTGCTGGCTGGTTTTACAAGGCATGAGTAATAGGCTCTGTGTTTCTGATCTATTACAATTAATTCTTTGTTTTTCATATAAGCTTGTTGGGATAGCACTGAGATACCTTCGTTGATTTCAATCAGTTGCATAAAGGTAGCCAGACCCCGTTAAACTTATCTCTTTGTAAATGTAAACATGCTGCGATTCTTTCTATTCCCTTTACTATATCTACCCATTCTTTCAATGTGGGTAGGATGGGACTCGGCCATTTCTTAGTGAAACCCTTAATGGCCGCTGCCGGTAGTATCCCTGAGAAACTCTTTACCCTATTTGACATTTTTTTCTTAATGGGTATCCCCAGAACTAAATGTTCGAAACCCAGCTGGTCCGAGCAGCCCATCAATTTACTATAGTGTTCCTTTACCTCTGACCAAAAGGCAAGTAACTTAGGGCACCCCCAGAATATGTGATAAGGGTTCCCAATCATTCCACACCCCCTCCAACAAAGGTCCGAATTGGTGGTTCTGTAGTACTTGGTTGTAGTCGGGGTGAGAAAATATCTGTTAATTACTTTCCACCTAAATTCCTTCCATACGTTAGAGGCTGATGTTTTAAAAACCCCTTCCCAGATCAGTTGCCATTGTTTCTGATCTAATTGTATTAGTGCTTCCTGCTGCCATGTCGTTTGGCGCTTCAAATTTTCCACAATTGTGGAGCCTTGGAAGGCCTCAACTAATTGTGAAATTAGGTGCTTTTCCTCTATGTCATCTGCAGCTCTCAATATAAGCTCTACTATTTGTTGGGGGTCTTGTTGTACTTTTCCCCCCCCGATTGTTTTCCTGAGTTAAGAAAGAGAACACCTGATGATATCTAAAAAAATGGGAATTCGGGACATGGTATTCTTTTTGTATTTCTTGAAATTTATTTACCTTCCCCTGTGTTTGAAACTGTCTAAAATAAACTAACCCCAGATGTTTCCATTTCTGAAATGCATCATCTAATCTCGATGGAGTGAACAGAGCACATGAAGTTATCTCTGACTTCCCCGAAAATGAATATTCCAGGTTAAGCTTACTCTTTACTATACCCCAAATTCTGTATGTTTGTGTTTGCCATGGGTTACTTGATTTGTAGATTAGTTTAGCTGGGGGTTGTCAAAATCCAACAGAGGATTAGCTGATGGCGTAGATCGAATTTCCATTTCTTTCCATTTCTTCTTTCGACCAGTAAGTTACCCAAGCTGTTAGTCGGGCCATTAAATAATAGGTCTTTAGGTTAGGCAAGCCTAATCCCCCTTGTATTTTCGGTCTCATCAAGTTGGTCCACGCTATCCTGGCTTTATGTTTTCCCCATATAAACTGTCGAAGGGTTGTGTTAATTTTTTTCCATTCCGATGTCGGGATGTGCAGGGGAAGGGAGCTAAACAAAAACAAAAATCGGGGGAGGACACTCATCCGCACTGTCTCAACTCTACCCATTAATGTCAAAGGCAAAACCTCCCATCTTCTTAGATCTGTAAATACCTCTTGTAGAAGTTTCCCATAATTACAACTGTATAGCCATTCCAACTGAGTAGGAATATAGATGCCCCGGTATCTAATACTAGTTTTCACCCATTTAAAGGGTATAATTTGAGTTAGGGACAGGGAGACTGGGCCACTGACCTTCTAGGACCTCCGTCTTGTCTATCTTTATTTTAAAACCAGAGATCTGGCCATAGGCCTCCAATATTTGCAATAGTGTAGGAAATGACTGCTGAGGGTTACCTAAGTAAATCATTGTATCATCCGCATACAAGGATATTTTATTTTCTATTCCTCCTGTTTTTATTCCCTCTACCTGTGGATGTGAACGGATTTGTTCTGCTAACGGTTCAATACTCAATGCAAACAGTAGAGGCGAAAGGGGACATCCCTGTCTTGTGCCTCTCTGGATCTCTAAACCTCCTGAGATCGTACCGTTGACCTTTACTCTGGCCTGAGGGTTCTTGTATACTGCCTCTATCCAGACCAGGAATTGGGGTCTGAATCCAAATCTAATCAGTGTGGTTTTCAAAAAATCCCATTGCAGATGGTTGAACGTCTTCTCAGCATCGACTAAAATGACAATTTGTTGTTTTTTATGACCTTTACCCAATTGCAGGATGTTCAAGCAGCGTCATATATTGTCCTGGATATGCCTGTTCGGAACGAAACCGGCTTGATCTGGGTGCATCAGTTCCAGCAGGAATTTGTTCAGCCTAGAGGCCAAGATATATATATATATATATATTAGAGGCAAAAAACTCAGTTTAATGCATTAGTTAGGGTTGTTCCACAGCGACAAAAGTGAGGAATTCGCTGTTAGGGTTGAAAACCTAACTCGATCCACCTCCCCCAGCACCACACATATGCAAGTATGGGGGAGGACCAAGTCAACACAACCAATGACAGACATCCAGCAGCAGGTGACAGAAATAACAAACAATTGTCTAAATGTACTACGAGACATCCCCACCCACCTGACCAGGTACTGAATGCTCAGTGGAGATCAACAGCAAAACTGAGGCCACGTACACATACATGATTGCAGCTGCACACAACGTACCACACTTAGTAGTTGCATGGCCTTACCTACCGATGCCCCACACCACATGTGGTGGGCCACCTGAGCAACAGAGTTGAGCAAAACCAAGGAGTTGTACAGGTATAATATCTCTGATTATAACAAGGGTTTGAGAAATGCAGCTTTCTAATTGACTGTAAACATTGTAACAGCCTTATGTTTAGTTGTTATTAAGATACATGTAGAGCCTAGCCATATGATGAACATGGTTTAATGTTGTTTAAAAAAAAACAGTTTTATTATGATAGCAATAAGCCACTCCCAGGTATTATGTTAATGGTCAGTTTATCATTGTCTAGCGACATGTGGCACTCGGCTACGCCTCATTCAACAGTAAACCCCTACAGGGTGATTAACAGACCATTTATCATAACTGTTGGTCATGCCTTATTGCTTAATTGTCTTTATGAGTAGCTACTCTCCCTCTGCTAGGCACTGCAGCAGCTTTGCAACACAGTGTCCCACCCAGTTACACCATACACTGTCTAGTTACTGGAGAATGGCTGTGAATATGAACTCATGAAGATGAACAGTGTAACTTGATCATTACAGTCATCGAAACCTTAGTGTGATTATAAGTGACAGAGTCAGTGATAGAGAATAACCCCTGCTGTCCTAGTACACTTACCCCATTGTGAGTTAAATCAATACTAAAAGACATTCTGTTTATATCTACACTATACCTACTTGATTCCTGTTATACCACAATTAACATAGTTATCACTTTGATAGCATCAGTGACAGAAGTGTGGCAAACCCAAACACTAGGCATACAGCCTGAGTATGAAACAACTGTTAAAAAAATTACACTGTGTCCATAAGTGGCATAGATCACTCATTGCAACAATAGTAAATGTATCACTATTTGAATAAGTTAGTCATCACAGATGCAATGAGATTGTCTTTCTCAGGTACAACATACTCAATAAGTGCCTACAGGAAAATCTATCCTATAGACATCTCCGATACAGGTACGTCATTGTTGGTTCAGTAGTGCTATGATATTTAGAAGTTGCTTGGCCTGATCCATGCAATTACATTATTTCTTACAAAGAATACTTACTGCATCTTTAGTATTGAAACACACTGAAGGTCTATGTATGTACATCAGCAGTACACCTTCATCAGTAAAAATGCATCTGATACTGGCAGTACGAATTTCACAGCGTTGAACAGGCAATGCTTTTCCATACGCTTACATCAGCCTCTCTATCTTGAGTAAACAGTTGCAGTAAATGTACTACTATGTAAATCACATACTAAATGTAACACTACTTTTATCTTGAGCTGCAAGTGTCTTGTAGTTAATTTATGTACTTCTCTTAATTAATGTACACTCACTAGTGTTAAAACCTTTCTACAACTGTCATCATGCACCTTTGGCATTTATATTGACTAACGGCACAGTACCAGTTGCGGTGTGGTGTGGGGCATCGGTAGGTAAGGCCATGCAACTACTAAGTGTGGTACGTTGTGTGCAGCTGCAATCAGGGATGTGTACGCTTGGTGTACATGGCCTCAGTTTTGCTGTTGATCTCCACTGAGCATGCAGTACCTGGTCAGGTGGGTGGGGATGTCTCGTAGTACATTTAGACAATTGTTTGTTATTTCTGTCACGCTGCTGGATGTCTGTCATTGGCTGTGTTGACTTGGTCCTCCCCCATACTTGCATGTGTGTGTGGTGCTGGGGGCTGAATTTGGAGTTAGGGTTTTCAACCCTAACAGCGAATTTCCTCACTTTTGTTGCTGTGGAACAACCCTAACTAATGCATTAAACGGAGTTTTTGCCTTTAATTTCCCTTCTTTTGAGAATGATAGAGAAATAGTGAATGTAATGCAGGGCGGGAGTGCTGGGTTTGAGCGGGCTCCCTCGGCCCCACGCCCGCCTACATGATGTCTTGTGGCACAGTAGCAGGAACAGCAACGCAAACAGAAGTGCTAACAGTGGCGCACATGGTAATGCAAGCACAAATGAGAACAGAAAGGGTACCATGACAGTGGCATAGAGGGGAACGGTCTGCCACGTGATGTGTTGTCACATAGTAACATGGTGCCTGCAAACAGAAATGTCAATGGGCATGGTGAAGCAAAGTGAAACAGAAAGAGAAACAGTACTGTAGACACAAATGGCAAAAAATAACAGAAACGCAAGCGCAAATGAAAACGCAAAGGATAATGCACATGGTGGCGTAGACGTCAACGGTAAGTGAAACGGGCACAGAACCACAAGCGGAAAGGGCAACGGTAACAGTAATGTAAGCGCACAGGCTGGTTTTCCCCAAAAGCTGAATAGAGAAAGACAGTGAGTACAAAGAATGTATGCATAATAATGGGTATCGGAGCAGAAAATGAGGACTTGGAATACTAAATAGGTTATATCTCAGGAACCGTACGACGTAGAAAAAAAATTTAAAAGTCATATGATTTATGACTGTCCTGGCTAGTTTTGTACTTAGCCCCAAAGTGTTTTTCCGATGAAAATCCAAATCTCGCACCGTTTCCGAGATACGGGCCCTGAAAGGCGCGGCGAACGCCGTAATGTTATCCTATGGGAAAAAAAGAGAAGTTCGGAGCGCCATAACTTTGCCTCCTGTAATATTTTTTCACCAAACCACTGAAAGGCACATCTGTGGGCTGTTGGCTGTCTTCCCTCCAAATTTCAGGAAAAAAGACCAAATCGTTATTTTGCAGCAGGGTGCCAAAGGATTCCTGTAATGCGTCGGGTGCCGTAATGTTATCCTATGGGAAAAACTTCAACTTTGAGTGCGTAACCGCTGGCCGTGGTAATATTTTTTCAACACAACACTGAAAGGCACATCTGTGAGATGTCGGCTGTGTTCCTCCATATTTCAGCCCAAAACTCCCAACCGTTCTTTTGCAGCACAGTGCCAAAGAACTGCTATCATTTTCCACAGACTAGAAAACTACTGTCGCAATTTCAGAAAGCCTGAAAATTTCATGACACTTTCATGAGCACGAAAGTAATTTATGAAAAGTACTTTTTCCAGAAATTTGAAAACATATTTCTGGGTGTGTTTACCCCCAAAAAGACATGGGTAGCATCCTCAGGGTCCGACTAGGTGAATACAAAAAGAATTAGGTTGCTAGAGGGTCCCAAATTTAAATGCCAAGCATTTTTCTGATCACCAACTGAAAACAAAATGGTGGATTTGCGAAAGTAACAGGCCCATTTGCGAAAGTAAAAATGCATTTGCGACACTGTCGAACTTTTTGTTAACTTTTCCCATTGACTTATAATGGGAAATTGTTTTTTGAATAACTTTTGAACCGTTTAATATTTTTTCACCAAATCTTCGAAAGGCACATCGGGACCCCAGCCGCACGTTCTCTGAAGATTTCGGGCCAGTCGCACAAACGTGCGTGCACCAGTAGGCGCGAACCGTGAGAATTCCAGAAAAGCGTGGCGCGTCGCAGATCACGCTTAACTCCGTGGCCTGATATCCGACCGTACGTAAACTTGGCAGATCCCAAGGCCTATGGTTCTTGATCGTATTCCAAATTTCAGGCAACCACAAATGGTTTGCAAAGTTATTAAGGTGCAAAGTTTTGGGGTTTAACATAGAAATGGCTCCTCAATTCTAACTATATATATACACATATATATATATATATATATATATATATATATATATATATATACACACACATACATGTATACATACACACACACACACACACACACAAAAACTGTTACTGAATTCTGGAAATTTGCTTTAAGTTTTAACAAGCCTCTATATCCAGTGTTTGCAACTAGTTACAGTTCTCTAACCTTTTGACAGAGAATTGCATGTCCAGTGAAGTGACCTACAAGCAAGGACACTGGAATTCTGCAATTCCACATCCACCAAACAGTACACATAACTCGTAGCATGCCACAGAAATAAAAATTACTCACCATAGTAATGTTGTTTCTTCTAATGGAGTCTTGCTGTATTCTGACAATATGCAGTTAGCCCCAGCAAATGAACTGCCCTGGAGATGAAAGAGTTAACTCTATGCAGAAGCATAGAACATTGAGCTCGAGCTCGGTTTTCAAACCTCTGTCTCTGGTACTTACCAGTGTAACCATCAGATTCTTACGAGCAAACTAAGTACTAAACTATGGAAATTGTTTATTATATAGCCAAAAGGCAACAATTTGGGTCCCAAAAAGACTCAAGTAGAGAACCCAAGAAAAAAAGGTAGTGACAATATAAATATATATATTAAACATAACAATAGTGATAACAAAACAACTACCCCACCCTTAAGAGGGAGAGTACAAGGTACACCCCTGAGGTGCAACACTGTACCTGCCAGCCCACTTCCCAAAAACTAGGTTCTGAGAGGGGAGGCAGGGAGGGAGGTCAGAATACTGCAAGACTCCATTATAAGAGACAACATTACTATGGGGAGTAATTTTTTCTTCAAACATCATGAAGCCTTGCTGTATTCTTTTTTTATTTTTTATTTACTGAAATGTTTCACCAGGAGTGGCACACTGAGCAACAAGATGCACGTCTCACGGTGTGACCCGGGGACAGAGGAGGAGTGTACATGATACATAGCAGCTGAGTTGCACATTGACTCATGAAATTAAGAGTGCAACTGCATGCTTTGTTACATGAATAAGAGTGGCATTACATAATTTACTTTGCATGAATAAGAGAGACATTACATACTTTGTTAACATGAATGAGATTGACATTACATATTTTGTTTACATACCTACATACATACATGCCTACATTTCTAGTATTAAATGAAATTATTGATACACAGTGCAGACAGTTTGAATTTGAAGCCTAGAAGCTTTAAGGGACGGGGAGCAGGGATTAGGACTGGACAGGTTGCACTATACATATACGACTGTACTGACTAAGGGAAGATGTTTGACAGAGAGTTGAGCGGAAGTGCATAATGGGTCAAGTGCGCGAGTTGATGGAACAAATATATGCCAGCCTTTGTGGTTGAATGCGAGCCGCTGGTCAGGCCGTGTAAGGTGAAGTGGGAAATGATAAGGAGGGGTAGAAGCAGTAAGGGGGGGAGGGGGGAGGAGGTCAGGGGCTGTACAGTTTGTCGTGTAGAAGTTAGTGAGAGCAGAGGATAGAGAGTGCTTGGAGGAGGAATGGTGGCTTTGGTTAGGCAGGTCATTCCAGAGCTTAGGGAGATGGCAGGAGAAGGCTGATTGGCCTGCAGAGGTCCACTGGTGAGGGATTACTAATAGCCAGGAGTCAGTAGACCTGAGGGCATGAGAGGGGGGTTGGTTGAGAGGATAGGGAGGAGACGAGGTAGGGCGGAAGGGAACCGAGCCAGAAGTTAGAAGCAAATTAATACTGTAAAGTAGTTGCCGGTTGCTCAGGGATGGTAGGGCCAGCGAATGGAAAAGCTTGCAGTGGTGGGTATGGCGGCGGGGGCACAGAGGGCGAAACGTCAGAAAGCATTGAAAGAGGGTTCAGTCTGGATAGGGTGGACTTGGGAGCGGAGCTGTAGATTATATCGCAGTAGTCGAAGGAAGGTAGTATTTTCAGAACGATTTCGCGTCTCACAGGTAATGGAAGACAGCTGCGATTTCTATAGAGAACGCCAAGCTTAGGGCGCAGTTTTTTTCAGGATAGCGTCCAAGTGGGTGGAGAAGGAAAAGTGACAGTCAAGCCAGACCCCTAGGTACCTAAAGGAGGACACTTCTTCTAGGTCTGTACCATCAAGGGATCAGTGGTGAGGTAAGTCTGGATAGTCTCTGCCTAGTGCTGAAAGTCAAGGAGACTGTCTTCTTGGCATTGAGGGAGAGTTGGCGGGAGTTAAACCAGTGCTGCATCTTGTTGAAATTAATCTGGAGGCTGGAGTCGACTTCCTCTTGGGTCCAGTCGGAGGTAAAGAGGACTGTGTCGTCTGCATACATATGTATTGAGGTAGTACAGCAAGTCTTTGGCAGATCATTTAGTAAGATGGAAAAGAGAATAGGGCCAAGCACTGAGCCCTGGGGAACACCAGTGGTAATAGGGAGTAGGGGTGAGGTGGAGTCAGCTATTTTTACAGACTGGATTCTGTCTTGCAGGTAAGGCTCTGAACCAGTTAGTGGACATTACGGGTAACCCAGCGCCAGATAGGTAAGACAGTAACAGGGGGTGGGATACATTGTCGAAAGCTTTGGCTAAGTCAACGAAGACTGCTGATGTAATTAGTGGGAGAGTTGTAAGAGCACGAGGTGTTCCTGGAGTTTTGCGAGGACGGGGAGGAGGGAGATGGGGCGGTAATTTGCAGCTGTAGTGGGGTCTCCTCCTTTTGGTAGTGGTAGGACTGTGGCATGCTTCCATTCCTTGGGAATTGATTCAGTGGCGAACAAAAGGTTTAACAGGGCGGCGAGGGGAGCAGCTATGGCCGGGGCAGATAGGAAGAGGAGTTTGGGGTCTAGACCTTCAGGCAATTTTCCCTTAGTGGGGTTCAGGGTGAGAAGGGCATCTAAGGTTTCTGTGGGAGAGATGTGCTTGAAGGAGAAGGAGTTCTGACAATATGCAGACTATCAAGCAGTTCCCCCCAGAAGGAGGGAATGCAGAACTTATTTTGGGAACAGGCTCTGCAGTACTGCTGTGCCAAACCTAGCATCACTCCTAGCCTGGATGTCCAGAGAGTAATACTTGGTGAATGTATGGACTGTTTTCCAGGAGGCTGCTTTACAGATTTCTAGCAAGGGTATATCTCTGGCTGCAGCCAGAGTAGCAGTTGTACCCCTAGTCGAGTGAGCCCTCAGACCTGGAAGGGGTGTTTTGCCCAATTTGTCACAGCAGAATTGTATAGAAGAGACAATCCACCTGGCAATAGTTCTTTTAGTAGCAGGCTTACCTTTCCCCACTTCACCATAAGTGAGAAACAATTGAAGACAGTCATTTATGTGTGCCCTAATATGCTCTATGTAGTAGCTAAGAGCCCTTTTAACATCTAAACTATGTAATCGTCTTTCCCCTGAAGAAGAATGGTCAGTGAAAAACACAGGAAGAGACAGACTGGTTCAGATGAAAATCTGATACCACTTTGGGTAAGAACCTCCTATTGGTTCTTAGGACCACCTTATTCCTACGAAAGGAGATGAAGTCAGGTTCGACTGACGGGGCCTGTAATTCACTAATCCGTCTGGTAGAAGTAATAGCTACCAGGAGCACAGTTTTCCAGGTCAGGTACTTCAGCTCAGCCGAAGCCAGAGGTTCAAAGGGTGGCTGCCTAAGCTGGGCAATGCAGACATTAAGATCCCAAGCCAGAGTTAGCTCTCAAAAGGGAGGGTTAATATGAACCAGACCACTGAAAAACTTACTGAAAACAGGATGAGATGCCAGGAAAGAGCCTTTCCCTGCTGAAAGGAATGCAGAGACTGCTGCTAGGTAAATCTTCAGAGTTGCAGGCCTAAGGCCTAGACCATTAAGATGAACCAGATGATCTAAAGCAGTAGCAATGCCTGCAGAATCAGGCACAATGCTCTTCTGAGAACACCAAATGCTGAATCTTTTCCATGTGGATTTATAGGTTTTTCTAGTGGAAGGTTTCCTGGAAAAATTCAAAATATCCAGGACTCCCTGAGAAAAATAGAGGCCTGCATATTCTAACTCTTCAAGAACCAGGCCTTGAGGTTGAGAGACTGGAGATTGGGGTACCAGATCCTCCCCTGAGAGGAGGTTAGGAGATTGTACTGTATCTCTTGGGAAGAGACAGGGGACGTGACACTGCCGGAGACAGCAGCAGAGGATACCAAGGCTGTCTGGCCCAATCTGGAGCCACCAGTATCACTGTACAGGGTTGAGATCTGATTTAGATCAGGACTGTGAACAACAGAGGGAAGGGAGGGAAGGCACAGAGAAACCTGCCCTTCCAATCCAGAATGAAAGCATCCAGAGAAACAGTCCCCAGGATTGGAGGTCTGCAACAAAACAGAGGAAGTTGGTGATTGTCCGGGGCTGCAAAGAGATCTATCTCTGGAGTGCCCCATCTGGAGAAGATGACCTGTAGTATGGGAGGGTCCAGGGACCATTTGTGATGCCCCTGGGAGATTCTGCGCACGGCATCTGCTAGTACATTGTCTTGTCCTGGAAGGTGAACTGCTATCAGGGAAGTCTGAAGAGAATAGGCTAGAGACCACAGTTTCATGGCTTCTGTTCACAAGGCCGTGGACCAAGTGCCCCCTGCTTGCTAACGTACCACACTGTGGTGGTGGTGTCTGTCCTGACTTAGACCACCTTGCCCCTGACCGACTCCGAGAAGACCAGAAGGGCTAGAAAAACAGCCCTGAGTTCCAGAAGATTGATATGAAGGAGAAACCCTTGCGGAGACCAGACCCCTTGAGCAGTAAGGGCTCCCAAATGGGCTCCCCAACCTAGGAGAGAAGCATCTGTAGTTAGGACTACTGAGGGGACTTGAGAGAGGAATGGAACGCCTTGTCTGAGGTTGTCCTGGTCCAGCCATCACTGGAGAGCTTGGACCAGAGTCTGAGTCACTAGAATCAATTTGGTGAGAGAGTGTCTTCTCTGAGACCAAAAGGACCTTAGGTGGAACTGAATGTCCCTCATCTGAAATCTGGCTCCTTGCACTACTGCAGTGGAATCTGCCATGTGGCCCAGGAGTTGAAGAAACTGCCTTGCTGGATGAGAGACCAGAGGCCAAAAAAGAGGAAGCAAGATCTCTTAGGGCATTTACCTTTGTCAGAGGAAGGAATGCCTTTGTTTGGATTGTATCCAATTCTATCCCTATGAAAGTAAGAAGTTGTACTGGTTTGAGAACAGACTTTGGGAGATTGACCAGAAACCTCAGAGAACTGGGCAAGTCTTGAGTGATTTGTAGAGCTGACTTGACCTGGTTGGATGACCTGACCTACAATTAGCCAGTCGTCCAGATATGGGAAAATGGAAATACCCTGCCTTCTGAGGAAGGCAACTACTACTGCAAGGCACTTTGTGAACACCCTTGGAGCTGATGTTAGGCCGAATGGCATGGCTCTGAACCGATAGTGGCCTGAAGGCAACTCGAACCTGAGGTACTTTCTGTGGGAGCACCTAATAGGACTATGGAAGTAGGCATCCTTGAGGTCCAGGGATGCAAGCCAATCCCCTGGCCTTAGAAAGGGAAAAATTATTCCCAGAGTCACAATTTTGAACTTTGGTTTTGAGATGTGTTTGTTCAAATACCTTAGGTCTAAGATGGGTCACCACTCCCCTGTCTTTTTTGGGGTAAGGAAGTACCTGGAGTCAGGCGTTTGCCCCTGTGCTGAGTATGAACTTTCTCTACAGCTCTGAGAGCCAGAAGAGATGAAACTTCTGCCTCTAGGGCAAGGGTCTCTGAGATGGATGCAGGTGGAAAAGACCTGGCCCTCAGTTTTGGAAACCTTTTGAAGCTGAGGGCCAGTCCCTGGCTTACTACCTCCAGGACCCACTTGTCTGAGGTAACAGACTTCCAGGCCTGGAAGTAGTAAGCCAGCCTGCCTCCTACTGAAATGGGGGAGTACACCTGGGCTGATACATCAGGGTGTCTGCTTGTCAGGCGCCTTGGACTGGGAAGAGGATGCAGCCCTGCTCATCCCCCCTCCTGCCCCTCCCTTGAAAGAACCCCCTCTGTGGGAAGGATGAGGAAGCCTGAGCTTAGTAGAAAGGCCTGTGGAAAGGCCTGCCCCGGCCCCTAGACTGCTGCTTCTGAGGAGTAGCTTGCCTCTCTTTGGCCTGTGCACTCCTGTAGGTGGTCCTGTACACGTCCATTTTTTTCATGTAAGCCTCTGTCTGCTCCCCAAACAGAGTGTTACCCACTACAGGGAAATCCACAGCCTTGACCTGGGTATCCTGTGAAAGGCTAGTACATCCGAGCCAGGCATGTCTTCTGAGAGACACAGATGTAGTCATGACTCTTGATGCCACATCACTGAAGTCTACAGCAGCATGAAATTGCACTTTGGATGCCTGAATTCCATCAGAAGCCACCTCCTCCAGCTCTTTGGCTAGCTGGGAGGAGGCCTGTTTAGCCAGTTCCAGACCCGTATCCCACCTGGACTTCTGGTACTTGGTGTGTAGGCCATATAGTTAGCCTGCCAGAGTCCCAAAGAAGATGCCAAATACTGTTTTTTGGCCACGGCATCAACCTTCCTGGAGTCTTTGTCTGGGGGTGTGTGAAGCCAAAGGAATGTTAGCCCTGTCACAGGTTGCAGCCTGCACTACCCCAACATGGCTGCAATGACTGTATAAAAACTCCGTACCTGAGCCTGATAGCATATACTTCCTGTCCATTCTCTTATCCACAGGAGGCAAGGAGTTAGGTGTTTGTAAAATATTTTTTGTCTGTTTCCCCAAGGACTTGTGAAGAGGGATAGACAGTCTTTTGGACTCTGGGATGTCCATCATCTCTACAAAAATCAGGCTCTTCCTCCTCCTCCTCAGCAGCTTCAACCATTGGGAGCTGGAGGGTTTCAGCCACCTTCTTGCAAAACAAGAAGTGTGAAGGGGACTCAGAAAGCCTGGGAGGGGAGATACTGGAGGGTCTGTCTGGGGAGATGCCCAGTTCAATGGGCACATCCACACCTTCAAAGTCATTATCTTCATCCTCATCCTCGGGATACTCTTCGTCTCCTCCCACTCCTCATAGAAAGCATCTGGATTGTAATCCGATGGAGTGGATCCGACCGAACCGACCGCTTAACCGGCGGTACCAGTTCGGACGAACTCGGCAGTGACTGAACTAATCACTTTGGCTATCTTGTCAGCGGTTGGAGTATGCGGTGCTGGATCTGAACCGGTTGACTTACGCTTCCTTTTCGACTGAACCAACCCCTCGGAGTCGGACCTCCGTTTGCCCAAGAAGGTATCGCCTAGGTCAGTAGACACCTCCTCAGGTTCGGCCACAACCGAACCGGGCTGGCCATCCAGATCTATGGACTTCTCGGCCTCCCTTTCCTTCAGCCTACTCAACCTTTTTTCTAGAGTGGCTTTAAGGAAGTTTTTACAAATCTGGCAGTCTGTTTTGAGGTGGTCAAACCCCAGAGAATAAACACAGATAAGGTGGGGGTCAGCCTTGGCAAAGGCCTCTCCATACTCAGAACAGTGTTGAAACCCAGTGGGACCATTTTTTTTCTTGGGTTTCTCAGACATGGCCAGTCTAACTGATTACCCTTAAAAGCTTTCAAGCCAGGTAATAAACAACTGATCGGTTACAAACCGTGTTACGGGTTCTGTAAAAGAACCAGAAAAAGTCAATTATTTTTTTTTAAACCGATCGGCACCGGAACATCATACTAAATCCTAGAATAAAGTAAAATAAGCAATAAGGTCGGTTCCTAACCGGACCAACCGGTGAGAAACCGAGAAAAAACAATTTCCACAGAATTTAATAAAATAAAAGTCACCACCTATCTACCACACTACCTGCACCATAGACAGAGGCTGGAAAATCTGAAAATAATAAAACAGAAACCGAATGCTGATTCAACTCTACCGAACCAAGCAAAGATTTTTGTTAGGTGGAGTAAAGAATCTGGCAGTTACACTGGTAAGTACCACGGACAGAGGTCAACGTTCTATGCTTCTGCATAGAGTTCTCCGGGGCAGGTCAAGTGCTGAGGCTAACTGCTTATTGTCAGAATACAGCTAGACTTCATGTTGTTTGAATTTCTCTTAGTGAGTGATTTTTCATTCCAGTATACCGTTTTCTCATAGTGTCAACTCGCTTCCTTTCCTTGTTTATTCTGAAGCCACTCCTCTATGCTTGGCTTGTGATGTCATCAATGACATCACAAAGTTTTGTCTATGGCAAGGACTGCGCCCTTCCACAGGATTGAATAATTCATGCCACAGGAATGAGCAAACACTGTTGAAGATGCCTAGCAGCCCTTCCACAGAAATCAAGCAAGAGGTGCCCGAAAAATTAGGTGGCCCTGCCTACAAGTTACCTACCCACATCTTCTGAGGAAAGAAACAATTACTCACTGTAGTAATGTTGTTTCTTTTTCAGGGACCCAGCAGTAATAGTCACAATGTGCAATCGTTCTCCAGGAATGAGCAGCCCTGGAGATTTGGAACTTTATGCTAATTATGGAACTCCAGAATGAAGTTCAAAGTCTGCTATATAGTCACGCTCCACCATGCTTTCTAATGTCAGATTTACTTCTAGAGCTAGGGTGAGCTATGGCTACTAAAACTAACTAAATGGCTACCAAAAATACTGTTACAATTCTCCCAAACAAGGTTTTGAAAAACGTTTAAAACAAGCAGAACACCTATTTTGAAAAAATAATTTGTCTCACACTACTGAGCAATAATTGTGAAGACACTAACAACTAATGCTCAAGCAAATAGAAAAATAACTGATTTTTGTCTGAACCTAATACAGTGGAATCCCGATTATCTGAACCCTTCTTATCCAGAAATCCCTATCTAGCGGACTGCCATTATGTCCCCTAAGCTACTCTGCGATCTTACTGAGGTGTTACATTTTTGCTGTAGAATAGCAGGCGCAAAGTGCAGTACTTACAGTTGATGAATGGCAATTGATTGCAGCTGATTGCTGCTAATTAGCAGGTTACTAATGTGAGGCCTCCCTGCTCCCCTTCTATCACACCCAGCTAATGTAGCACACAGAAGGCAGGCTCTGCAGTTCAATAATTTACAGCACCTGACATGTAATATAATAACCCGCAGTACCTGTATAACCTTAATAAGGAAAAAAAAAAAAAACACAGAGTTCTACCAAAATCATGGCGATCACAGCAAGTTCAGCGATAGTCTGATCGGTGTGTCCTGACTTCTGAAACTGTGCCCTGCTGCCTGTAACCTTCATTTCTTGGCCGTATATCTGATGGCCGAACAAAATCATCCTGAAGCTCAGCTGTACTTCACATTTTCACAAAAGTAAACCAGAGTGCCGGGTATGGATATTTTATAAGTGAATCTTTCATGACCTGGATGAAAAAATTACTCACCTTAGTAATGTTGTTTTTTCTAATGGAGTCTTGCTATATTATAGACATTAGCAGTTTGATCCAGCTCTAGAACTGCCCCGGAGTGAAATGGTTAAAACCATTCCAAAATAGAATTTTGGCACGAAGCAGCTCTATCTGTGTCATTTCAAACTTGAACTGTCAGATCTTTACGAGCCAAACTCACTAAGGTCTGTGTGGAAGCTGTAACCTACACTAGCCAAATGGCTACCTAAATAATAACAACCATTGATGGTCCCAACACCCAAGACTCAAGTCAGGGGACCAGAAATACTAACACCATTCTAATAATATGAAAATGGAACATAAGTATAATAAAACACACCGCAGCGTACACATACACACCCCAAAGTCCCAAGGGGACAAAATGCTAACAGGACATAAGTAGTGCCCACACTAAGTTGCCGCACCCCACCAAGTAGAGGTTCTGAGAGGGGCAGGTTGGGGGGGAGGTCTATAATATAGCAAGACTCCATTAGAAGAAACAACATTACTAAGGTGAGTAATTTTTTCTTCAAACAACATGAAGTCTTGCTATATTATAGACATTAGCAGAATACACAGCAGTACCTCCATGGAGGAGGGGCAGAACCTACTTAGGGAATAGGCTCTGAAGAACAACTGTGCCAAACCGAGCATCTCTCCTGGCCTGGACATCCAGGGAGTAATTCTTGGTAAAAGTGTGTACCGTTTTCCAAGTAGCAGCCTGGCAAATCTCTAATAAAGGGATATCTCTGGCAGCAGCTAGAGGAAGCTATACCCTGGTAGAATGAGCCCTCAAACCCGGAGGCTCTGCCCACTTTCTGATAACAAATTGGATACAGGAGACAATCCACCTGGCTATTGATCTCTTAGTGGCAGGTTTGCCTTTCCCAACTTCACCATAGGCAAGGAAAGTTGGAGGATTCAACCTCTGACCTTTGGTACGCTTCTATATAATAACTAAGAGCTCTCTTAACATCCAGGCTGTGCAACCTCCTCTCACCGAAGAGGAGTGATCAGTGAAAAATACTGGAAGGAGATAGATTGATTAAGATGGAAATCTGAAACCACCTTAGGCAAAACTTCCTATTAGTCCTAAGGACTACCTTATCCCTGTGGAAAGAAATAAAGTCAGTCTCCACTGACAAGGCTTGCAATTCACTTATGCGTCTGACAGAAGTGATAGCCACTAGAAAAACAGTTTTCCAAGTTAGGTACTTAAGCTCTGCAGAAGACAGAGGTTCAAAAGGAGGTTGCATTAACTGGGCAATGCAAACATTAAGGTCCCAAGCAGGGGCGGTTCGAAAGGGAGGATTACTATGGAGTAATCCCTTAAAAACTTGGAAAACACAGGATGAGAGGAAAGGGGATGACTTTCCTGCTGACACAAAAGCAGACACAGCTGCCAAATGAACTCTCAGGGTAGCTGGTCTGAGACCCAAGGAATGAAGATGTACCATGTAATCTAACAAAATGGGCAATTCAGCAGATTCTGAAATATTTTCCCAGCACACCAAATGGAAAACCTTTCCATTTAGAACTGTAAGTAGCCTAGTGGAAGGCTTTCTGGAAGCCTTTAGGATCTCAAGAACACCCTGAGAGAGGTGTAATCAGCAAACTTTAACTCCTCAAGAGCCAGGCCTTGAGGTTGAGGATTGAGGTCGGATACCAAACCCTTCCCTGGGCACAAGTCAACAGATTGTGATTCCTAGGGAGGCACAGGGAAGATGGACTGTCAGAGACAGAAGGAGTGGGTACCAGGGCTGCCTGGCCCAATCCGGGCGATCAGAATCACCCTGCAAGGCTGAGATCTGATTTTGACTAGTACTTTGAATAGGAGAGGAAAGGAAGCATGAGGAACTTCCTCCCAATCCAGAAGAAGGGCATCTAGGGGAACTGAGCCCAGCACTGGAGGCCTGCAACAGAACAGAGGAAGTTTGTGATTGTCTGGGGCTGCAAAAAGATCTATCTGAGGGATGCCCCACCTGGCAAAAACTATCCCCAGCACTTGAGGATCCAGGGACCATTCGTGATGGCCCTGGGAAATCCTGCTGAGGGCATCCGCTAGAACATTGTCCTTCCCTGGAAGATGAACTGCTATGAGGGAAGTGTTCAGGGAATAGGCCAGAGACCACAACTTCATTGCCTCGGTGCACAAGGCCGAAGACCGAGTGCCCCCCTGTTTGTTGATGTACCACATTGTTGTGGTATTGTCTGTTCTGACTTGTATCACCTTGTCATGGACAGATGCAGAAAAAGCTTGAAGAGCTAAAAAGACAGCTCTGAGTTCCAGCAAATTGATGTGGAGCAGAGATTCCTGGGGGGACCAAACTCCCTGAGTGGAAAGGTCGCCCATGTGGGCTCCCCAACCCAGAAGGGAAGCATCTGTAGTGAGAGTCAAGTCGTGAGAAGGGGAAATGAAGGGAACCCCCGCTCTTAATTGCTCTGATCCTGCCACCACTGGAGAGCTAGGATCAAGGTTCGAGTCACTGGGACCAACTTGGAAAGGGGGTCTCTTCTCTGAGACCAAAGGGTTCTCAAGTGAAACTGAATGTCTCTCATCTGAAATCTGGCTCCCTGCACAACAGCTGTGGATGCAGCCATGTGCCCCAGGAGCTGCAGAAAGTGTCTTGCTGGTCGAGAGACCTGCAGAGTGAAGGAAGAGGCCAGAGCCACTAAATTCCTTACCCTTTCTGGGGGAAGAAAGGCTCTGGCTAGCTTTGTGTCCAATTCTGCCCCTATAAAGGTGAGTACCTGGACAGGTTCCAGAACCGACTTTGGTAGGTTTAGCAGAAAACCCAGGGAGGTGAGAAGCTGATGGGTGACCTGCAGGTGAGATTTTACCTGTTCTGGGGACTGGCCTACAATGAGCCAGTCATCTAGATAGGGAAAACAGCAATCCTCTGCCTCCTTAAGTGGGCCACTGCCACTGCTAGGCGCTTTGTGAATACCCTTGGAGCAGAGGTAGGCCGAGAGGGCATTGCTCTGAACTGGTAATGACCTGAGGCAGTTGAATCTGAGTACTTTCGATGGGATCTTCTGATTAGGACATGGAAATAGGCATCCTTGAGGTCCAATGAGGCTAGCCAGTCCCTGGCCTTAGGGAAGGTAAAATCATTGCCAGAGTTACCATTTTGAACTTTGGTTTCAAAAGATGCTTGTTCAGATATCTGAGATCTAAAATGGGCCATTCTCCTGTCTTTTGGGGTAAGGAAGTATCTGAATACAAACCCCTGCGCTGATGCAGGGAGGAACCCTTTCTACTGCTCTGAGAGCTACAGGGATGAGACCTCTGTTTCCAGAGCGAGGGTCTCTGAAGCACTTGCAGGTAGAAAAAGTCTGCTTCTCAACTTGGGAAAATTTTTGAAGCTGAGAACCAGACCCTGGCTTACTACTTCCAGAACCCACTTGCCTGAGGTTAAAGAAGCCCAATTCTGACTGAGTAAGCCAGCCTGCCCCCACTGGTATAGGAGAATCGGCCTGGGCACCCCATCAGGGTGCCTGTTTCCGAGGAGCTTTAGGCTGGGGGGTGGGAGCAGGTCTGCCCACCCCTCGTCTGCCCCAGCCTCTGAAGAAGCCCCTCTGAGCATAGGCAGAGGAGGCCTGAGTCTGGTAGAAAGGCCTGTGAAAAGACCTCACCCCTACCCCTGGGGCATGCCTTTGAGGAGTGGCTTGCAGCTCCTTAGCCTGGGCACTCTTGTAAGTAGTCCTATATTCATCCATCTTCTTCATGTAATTCTCTGTCTGCTCTCAAACAGAGAATTTCCCACACAGGAAAATCCATAGCCTTAGTCTGGGTATCCTGTGACAAACTATACACCTGAGCCAGGCCAACCTACAAAAGCTACAGATGTGGCCATGACCCTAGAGGAAACATCATTAACATCCACAGCAGCATGAAACTGAACCTTAGAGGCTTCAATGCCATCAGCAGCCACCTGTTCTAGTTCACTAGCCAGCTGGCCATGGGCCTGCTTGGCCAATTGCATAACAGTATCCCATCTAGATTTCTGATACCTAGCTACATAAGCCATATAATTTGCTTGCCTGAGTCCCAGAGAGGCTGCCATATACTGTTTTTTTGCCATGGCATCAATCTTCCTGGAATCCTTGTCAGGAGGATGTGAAGCCAAGGGAATATTAGCTTTATCACAGGCAGCAGCCTGAACTACCCCATCATGACTGCATTGCTGAAAGGAATTCTGTATCAGGGCCTGACAATGTATACCTTCTGTCCATCTTTTTATCTACAGGAGGCACAAAATTAGGAGCTTTAAAATTTTAATTGTTTGTTTCCTAAAAGACTTATGTAAAGGAATAGACAATCTCTAGACTCTGGAATATCCATCATTTCTACAAAATCAGGCTCCTCTTGCTCATCCACAGCCTCTTCTAAAGGAAGCTGGAGGGTTTCAGCAACTTTTATAAAACATAAAATGAGATGGGGACTCAGACAGCATAGGGGAGATTCAAAGGTCTGTCTGGGGAGATGTCCGTTCAATGAGCACACCCAGACCTTCCCAGCCACATTCATACTGTTCATAATCCTCCTCCCCCTCCTCTGGTTCATAAAATTCCTCAATATCATAATCCTGAACCACTAGGACCGGACGAACCGACCTTTTACCAGATAGTGGTGGTTCGGACGGACCCTGAGACAGTGACTGGACAATTTGTATGGCTTTTGCTATCTCTGCAGCAGTTGGAGAAGGAATTTTGGACTCCAGACCTGCTGATTTTCTTGTTTTCTTTACTGGAATTGGTTCCTCAGAACCAGCTTTTCTTTGCCGAGGAAGTCTGGCCCTGGTCAGAGGCACTCCCTCTAGACCGGTTGGCACCGAACCGAGCTGGCCATCCGAGTCAGCGGACTTTTTGGTCTGTCGTTCCCTGAGCCTGCCCAATCTTTTTTCCAGGGTGGCTGCAGGGAAATTCTTACATACCTGGCAGTCTGACTGGAGGTGGTCAAACCCCAGACAATAAACACATGTGGTGTGTGGGTCAGCCTTGGCAAAGACTTCCCCACAAACATCACAGTGTTGAAACCCAGTGGGCCCGGTTTTTCTTCTGGGTTTCTCAGACATAATGCCAGCCTAACCAAAAACTTGCCCTTTTAACGGCAGTGCCAGGCAAGACACCCTTATCGGTTCCTAACCGTGTCACGGGTATTGGAAAAAAACGTAATAAATCTTTTTTTTTTTAGAACCGATAAGAACCGGGAACTGTACTCTAAAATAGTAACTTTAGTTTTAAATGAGTTTAAACCCACTGATCGGTTCAAAACCGAACCGATAACTACAAGTTCCACACAGACAAAACCTTCATTTACTTACGGTTACCACAGATAGAGCTTAGAACGAACGGTTTTCGGTTAAAATAAAGCGATTCTCGGTTAAATCCAACCGAGAAAACACTTTTTAAACCGAGAAATGAACCGAGCAGAAGGAGAAATCTCCGAACAACTGTTCACTGAGGTGGAGTAAAGAATCTGACAGTTCAAGTTTGAAATGACACAGATAGAGCTGCTCTCGTGCCAAAATTCTATTTTGGAATGGTTTTAACCATTTCACTCCGGGGCAGTTCTAGAGCTGGATCAAACTGCTAATGTCTATAATATAGCAAGACTTCATGTTGTTTGAAATGTATGTTTGACTGTAGGTTAGTTCAAAATAGAGGCTATATTGCTAAGTGCATATCTGATGACCGTAGCTTACTGCTACATCACTAAGACTCCTCAGATTTTGTAACAGTGTTCAGTGTAGCAACGGAGGACACCATTCTGGTAAATGCTCAAGTATACAGTATTCAAACCAAGCACCATTTCGATGGGCTTTGCTTATCTCCTACTTGCTCATGTTCAGGCACCAGCGTGTTTCAGGGCTTCATAGTTCATGTCCTGAGACAGGAAACAAACAGACAGATCTACTGAGAGCTCAGTCCCGAGATCAAATTGTCCTGGCTGCCTGCAACTTTTCTTAATAGCACCACTATCTTGAGTTTAACAGGGTTAAACAGGATTCGCTTGAAGGCATCTGGGGTTAGGGCTTTTGCATTTGCAGCCCCTACCCCTGCGGAACTCTCTACCTCGTCAGATAAGGGAGTACCCCTGTGGAACCTCTACCTCGTCAGATAAGGGAGTGCCTAACTGTGGAGAGCTTTAAAACTGCATTAAAAATTTATCTATTTAATCTTGCCTTCCAGAGTTTGAATGTTCGTGTCTGCCATTTTAATAAGTTATGTTGGGGGCTCTGGAAAGATGGTCTAGAAAGTGGAAGCTGAGGTTCAATGCAGGGAAATGCAAGGTACTGCACCTGGGGGCCAGAAACCCAGGCCAAGTGTACACCTGGGTGGGGGGGGGATGCTACAAGTCTTGATGACTGAGAGGGACCTGGGAGTGGTGGTGGATGTCAAGATGAACAACTCTGAGACTTGTAGGCGGTCATCCGGGTCAGCGGACTTCTCGGCCTCCTTTTCCTTCAGTCTACCTAATCTCTTCTCAAGGGTAGATTTGGGAAAGTTTTTACATATTTGGCAGTCTGAATCGAGGTGGTCAAACCCCAGACAATAAACACAGGTGGTGTGGGGATCGGCCTTAGCAAAGACCTCCCCACACTCACTGCAGTGTTGAAACCCAGTGGGTCTGTTTTTTTTCTTGGGTATTTCAGACATGGCCAACCTAACCAACTTACCCTTTTTATGGCAACCGCCAGGCAAGACTCCCTTATTGGTTCCTAACCGTGTCACGGGTATTGGAAAAAAAACACACTAAAACACATTTTTTTTTTAGAACCGATAAGAACCAGTAACCACACACTAAGTAAAACACACAAAATACAATATTTACTATCAAATGGCCGGTTCAGCCGAACCGAGCCACACTTTTACAAGTTACACACAGAAAAAACAGAACAATTCCTATCTAGTACTCACGGCACCACAGACAGAGACTGAACCGACTATGCAGATACTTTTTCAGTTTAAAAACCGACGAAAACTGAAAACTTTAACTGACTTTCAAACCGACCTGAAGGAGAAATCTCCGGAGCGACCGTTCACTGAGGCGGAGTAAAGAATCTGACGGTTTAGGTCTGAAACACTCCAGACAGAGACTTCAACCGAGCTCAAGCTCAGCATTCTATGCCCTGCGTAGAAAGTTAACTCTGTTCTCCGGGGCAGTTCAAAGGTTGGGAATCACTGCAATTGTCAGAATACAGCAAGACTTCATGTTGTTTGAAACTTAATTTTCTTGGCATTCGGGCAGCACAGACCAGAAATCATTGCCGAGGACCACCGAGCAGCTTGTCAGTGACTCACAAACAGCAGCATATTGAATTACATTAAGAACTTTTGCACGTGATCTTTAACATCATAGTTATGTATCACAGTGACCATCTGGTGATTAATTAAGGGCATGGGCAACTAACAAGACTCTTGTTAGTCACCCAATGACCTTAATTACCCACCAGATGGTCACTGTGATACATAAATATGATGTTAAAGTAGCCCCCCATAGACTATGATGTAAATCGTCCCTGCACTCTCCCTAGGATCACGTCATAACTTGACTGAGCAGCGGGGCAGATCTTCGAACCAGGAGGTACAGGAAACCAAGTGAATCAAATTTTGCAAGCGCTCTATCTTGAAAACTATTAGAAAATTTGGGGCCACATAAACAGCAGCAGCATTTTGGGAGGTAAGGCACCAAACTAGGTGGTGCACAGCGCTAGTCTAGTAGGTCTCTTTAAGTCAACAAATACCCTGCCTTGCTGGTCCCTTGCTCAGTCTGCTCCCTGTCATGCCTCTGTATCCTCACACAATAGCAGCTGTAAATAAATGACCAAGCTTTATGCAGAGCACCACATATACCTGGCTTGCTGGTCACTCACACTACTTAGTAGTAACAGAGTCTGCTCCTTGCGTCACCACATGCCTCTTCAAAATGACTGCAGCTGTCCTGGTTTTACTTAATATGGCTATAGTGTAACTCAGTCTCTCTCTCTTTCTCTCAGGCACAGCAACATGGGGTCGGTCTGAAGAGGTTTCCTAACTTGCCAGCAGTCCCTCCAAAGGAGATTTACACCTGGGCTCCTGTGAGTCCAACTCATGTTTAGAATGAGGAGGAAGAAAATTTAGCAGATCACCATATATGCTCCTGTTGTGCTCTCTTTCTCCTAGCTTTGCTGTGCTGCTTGCCTGTCGCCCCCCAGTTTGTGCTTGCCCACCCCCACCCATTTGTGGCATCCAGGTAGCTTTTAAACTTACAGAAGCCAGCAGCAGGACGTGAGGACTCATGATCTTGAGCCAGACTAAGCGTGAGCAGTAGCACCAGCAGCACACCCCCACCCCCGGCACCAGGCCTACAGACTTCTTTTTTCTGGGTTCACCCCTCCTCTCTGGATCACTCATTCCCTCTTGACTCCCAGCCTCTTGAGACTGAAGGCGCTGGCTTCTCCAAGAATCGCGGAGCGGTCACAGCGCACCACAGCAGGGACTGACTTAACTCCTGACCCAAACTTAATCCTAGAGATGGCACCAACAAGAAACGGAGTTCCCTCGTATACCACAAGCTCCCTCTCAGCAACAGCTCCTCCTCTAGCATGTTTTGATCTTTGGGAGCTCACTTCGGGGGCATTTCAGCAATTTTCAGCGGCGCTGTGCAGTGGCCCCTAGCGGCAATCAGGGGAACAGCAGCATGCTGCATGTCAACATTGGGGGAAAAAATGGTACTTCAGGCGGGATACTAGGGCTCGAATTTTGGTATTATGGCATGACTTTTGGTACCCAAAATGTACCGAATACCACTAAATTCGAGTCTTGTTTACAGTTTTAAAACCAGTGGTGCTAGTTTTCTTCTTTGGCCTCTCTGACATATTAAACAACCCACAAAAAGGGTGTTAACTCAGATCCTAACTGTAGGTAATGTACAAAAACACAAACTCTAGTTTTGCTAACCCCGAGGAGAAAATGGTTGGTTCCTGAACCGGGGAAAAAAACACTATCTAGTAAAAACGCACAGAAAGTAACAGATCCAGATAAACAAAGTAAAGAAACAGTATATAAACTAAGATAAACGCCGGTTCCTCAAAGGTTTGTCACAACCGATAAAGAACCACGAAACAGAGGTAAAATATAAACTAAACTATACTAAAAGAAATAGAATTAAAGAGTTTACTTGTTTTTTCATGAAAAACAACACATTTCAGTGACTTCTGAGGCGAGATCTCCAGGACGTCTTAACTAGGCAGGCGGAGAATGATATCTGAGCATTATAGAACGCAACGGTTGGTAAGGGCAGCAGTCTGAATGGTGGCACAAGCCAGTGAGTGTTCCATCATTTGCATATTCTCTTGGCAGTTCAACGCTGGAGGCTGACT
Source organism: Neoceratodus forsteri (assembly GCA_016271365.2). Lineage (NCBI taxonomy): Eukaryota > Metazoa > Chordata > Ceratodontiformes > Ceratodontidae > Neoceratodus > Neoceratodus forsteri. The sequence continues at coordinate 1,055,745,889 of CM057453.1, read as the reverse complement.
ACAAAAGTTAAGCATACTGAAGAATTCCAAAGGTTAGAACCCCACACTCATGCCATCCTACATCATTACAGGCCTTTCCACACACTTGCTTTAAGTATTCCTTGCATTCAAGGCCCTCTGATTTTTAATAAATGTGCTCTCACTAATAACACATAAAGCATGGGGTGTTTCACTTTCACCAGTGGTTTTAAATAAACTGAAAACTCTGCCCCTCCTGGTTATGTTATACATCAATACCATCGGAAACAACATTAATAAAGCAAAACTACACCTACTTATGGATGACAAGGTAATATATATCCAAACCCTCAGCTGCCGAGGCCCACATGGAGCTCCAGTCAGAATCTGATCTCCTCCAGCTCAACCTTGCACAGTCTAAACTTCTTTTATAAAATGCAAAAAACAGAGGTCATGTACTTCCATTCCAATCATCAAACTGCCACTCAAAGTGAGCTGGTATGCCTGCCCCGTAGAAGACCCTCCTTGAAGACAATCTCAAGTTAGTTAAATTTAAATACTTAGGCTGTGACTTAAACCAACATCTAACATTCTCTGCCCATATCGCTTCCCTTGCAAAAAAAAATTGCAGCAAAGACTTTCATAGGAATAAATCCCTGTTTGCCAATGACGCCAGGCTTCGACTGGTCCAGACAACCTTCACACCACTCCTTGATTACGCTGATATTCTTTATGGTCGTTGTTCAGACTCCCTGCTACACCAATTGGACACACTATACCATAGAGCAATACATTTCATTTCAAATGCCTATCGTCGCACACACCAATGTGACCTACCTGCCTCCCTGGGTTGGACCTCCTACCAGACGGCTCTCTCACTCCCTCACCTGGCTATACTAAGTCCTTTTGTTAAAGCTCCCCTCATATATAACTAATCTTTTTCAGTGCACTACCTCCTCATATACATTACGTATTACCACCTACATTATGCTGGATATCCCTAGCACCCACTCCCGCTTTGGCTATAAGCCATGCTCTACCAGCTGCTTGGAACAAAGCCCAGTCTAGCCTCAAACTGCAACAGCTAATCCCCCTGGGCAGTCTCAAAAATGTACTTGTTAGTAAACTACGTGACTCCTGTACACGGCGCTGACCTCTAAGCTTGCCACTGACAGACTGTCAACACTACTTTCTTGTCCCTGTATGAGTGACCTCGCTCTTCTCAAGGACCCTTCCTCTACACTTACCCTTACTCAGCTAACCTCCCCCATCCCTCCCAGCTTACCCGGAACGAGCCTTCCGTGCTTTCACTGCCAACGAGCTTGACCGCTACTCTCCTTGCCCCACCCACCCCAAGCTTCCCTGACCACCCTTATTTACCTTCACACTGCCAACTATCTTGACCTCATCTACCTACCTTCTCCACCAACTTCCCCACTTTCCATGGCCGACTCCTCCATTTCTCAGTTCTCCTTGATTGTCCATGCCTCACATACCATGCTTTTCATTTCTACTATTTGCCAATGGACATTGTAATGTTGCCTACTGCACGCTGTGCTACCTGTCTGATAGTAGTTTTCCAATGTTTAATTCCCAATATGAATGGGCACTTTTTTCCTAAATTTTTGTAATTTATTTTATGTAAATATTTTCCCTCCTTTTGGAAGCTTCCTAGTGTATATTTACTTGTACATACACGTCGTTGCTTATACTGTGACGTGGAATTGCACATCACTTGTCTCAGGACCTCCTTATAAATAAGCCTGCTCAATGGAGTTATTTTTTCCTGCTTATAAACTTTAACTTGACAAAAATGCAAAAAACACAAATACTGACAATAATTACTGTACAGTTTAGAAGTATGCTACACAAACATAAATGCAGCGCTCCAGGTCTCCAGTAATCTGTGCAGTGTCACCAGAAAATAATACAAAAACACACTCACCCATGTCTGCCTAGGCCGAGGCTGGAGAAGAACAGCTGCACCAGGACCCGGAAGGAACACACAAAACTCCAATGAGCTTGTTCCATTATTTGACTTATTTTACCACCCAGAGTACATGAAATGCTGAGCACTCTAAATGTCTCTATCAATGGAGATTTGCAAACATCTGTTTTTCACTAACACAGTTCTCATTCCTAACTCCAAGCTCTCCACAAACACATAAATGTTTAGAAGCTGGAGCTTTATTACGTGCCCAATGTTAACAAATATTCATTTCCATTATTTGCATAGTTATCAGCATTTTATGTGGGTGGCGAAATACATAAACACAGGAACAAGCACAATGGAGCTTGACATGCCTTCCTTCTGGATTTTTGTCCCATTTATAAATATGCTTATCAGTGTGGAACACTAGCCATTCAGGTGCATGGGTGCCCACTGGATCATTCTTTAGCTGCCAGAATAGCCTGCAGTTCTTGTAGTCCACGAATGTACCAGAAGACACCCCTGGAATATGAAGACCCCTTTTCCCTGCACCTATAAACATACCTCTTCCTGTGCTCCTTCTGTAAGGAATTGTACTTTTTTTTTTGTTTCTTTTGTTAAATTAAAAGGAACTGTCAAGACACCTACCCACCCACCCCTACCCCCAAACACACATACACACATCTTGGCTTGTTCAACTAAAGGGTAAGGACAATTGTGGTTCATTTTCCATGAGTTTTTTCACTGTTAAACCAAAAAAAAAAAAAAAGAGGTGCGACGCAACAGTGCTCTGGACCGCTGTACAGACTGCCCCCTAAACTCTTGAAAATCAAAAAACACAGAATGAAAATTCTATTTATTAACCACTGTCTCTAGCACGTACAAATAATGGGCTGACAGTGTCTCTTTAAATAACCTGGTTGACACAGTCAAATGTAAGCAAACATCAGCATGTCTTACCTATAAACAATCTACGTCCACATTTGGATACTTGCCCAACAGCTTTTACAGACATCAATGGCAGGATCATCATGGTCTTGTACACACAGAAGTATTTCATACTGGTAGAAGAGAGCAACACGGAAGGAAAACAAAACAGAAAATGATCAGCACACAGCAAGTTACTGTACTTGGTACAAATCTGATATACACTTCTGGCAACTGCAAAATATACATGTACATCAAAGAAGAGTTATAAAGGAAACTCTGTAAATCCACGCCCCGAAAGGACCCCGATCCAGCTTTTTATTTAGAAAGCAAGTTTTTCTGAAACATTACCTCTATTTTTTATTCGAAAGTCCGAACCGGAATATGGCGGATGCAGGGGGTTCCACTTACTATAAAGTTGTGCGGCATGCATCATGCACTTCAGTACAAAAGCACTGAAGTGCATGGTGCGCCACCGCACTCTTTACAGTAAATGGAGCTCCAGCATCCGCCATATTCCCGTTCAAGGACTTTTCAAAATAAAATAAAGTAAGTAACAGCGCTAAGAAAAATGCACTTTTCTAAATAAAAGCTGGATCGGGGGTAAGCTTTCGGGCGAAGTGGATTTACAGAGTTTTCCTTTAAGAGTTGCAGGCTCAAATGATACTTGGCCCATATCATATCAGGCAGAGGGAGGAGGACCAGAATTAATGTGGTGTTTTGACTGTCAACCATGTTTATACAACCAACACTTATGTATCTTTCCACTCACTATCATTTTTATTATTTTATCTTCCCTGATAAAATGCTTGAAATAAATAAAATAAAATAAGACGCTGTATGTCGCAAGTGATCATCACATTGAATGAGACCTGCTTTCTTGTCCTGGGAGTCACAGAAACATCCCACCTGGGGACTTTCAAATAGAAGAGAACATAGAATGTATTGGCAGAAAAGGATTACTTGACCCACCCCGATGGTCCCTACAAGTCCATTTACGCAGACCCTAACTGGCTCTAACAACTTTCCCTATTCTCTGCCTATTTACAAATTATGAATAAGCTCGATTTTGGGCATGCTCAGTACACTGCTTTCTAATTTCTGAAGGCCCTCCTTTAGTGCTTATTTTGAATACTGAACTTGCTTTGTTTGCATGCTCCACGCTACATGAATTTACATGAATGACCATATTCCACATGCTGATGGAATACTCAGTATTCGAATACTCATTTAGAATAATATTGTTCATATAGACATGATAATCGGAATATAAAACAGAATATGCCAAGTGCTAATATTCAACATCAGACCTGGGATAGTCTGTTTATATTCAGAGTATTCAATCTTCCTGTGTCTTCACGTGATTTAAACACGCTTATTCCAGCTATTCCAAGTAGAAGAGTCAGCAGTATTCTGATTCATGTAAACCATAGCAGTACTCAGAATACATATTCCAGCTGCAGCTGGAATAATGATTCAGAATTCTGAGTATTCAGCTACTCATATTCTGAATACTGCCCCTCATGTGACGATGGTTCAGTATTCCACTATTATTTGGAATATTACTGGAACATCCAAGCTGTGTTATTTGGAATACTAGTTTAGAATGCCGTCACCAAATCCAGAATACTTAAGCAATAAGGCATGACCATGGGTTATGTTAATGATTTAATCACCTTCTAGGGGTGTACTGGTGGCACGAGGTGTAGCCATGCCACATGCCCCTAGAGGGTGATTAACTGACCATTAACATAATCCCTGGGAATGCCTTATTGCTATTATAATAAAACATGTTTTAAACAGTGTTAAACCTTGTTCAACATATGGTTCAGCTCTACATGTATGTTAATAAAAGATTAACATAAGGCTGTTAGAATATTTGCAGCCAATCAGAAAGCTCCATTTCTCAGACCCTTTTTATAATGATGTTTACATAGCAGGAATACTTATTCAAAACACAGAGGACATGTTTTTTTATCAATTAAATTTTATTGAAATAATGTTATAACAATAAGAAACAACAGTTGCATATATCTTTTAGAAACAAGAAAGAAACTTCAGGTAATGAATGTTCAACAAGCAGTTCTTAAATTAAAAACCTGAAAAAGTAGTGAACAAAGAATATAAAAAGGCATCAACTGTTAAAAATGCTGGCAGGTGCTATACTTTCAGTAAAATAATACCATGCATTTGAGAGCAATAATACAAACAAAACCTACATACATGAAAAACTATAAATTATGAAGGTATAGTCACACAAAATTAGGATGTTTAAGGGTAAAGAAAGTGCCTATATTTCCCTTGGTGATTTTAACACATGAAAAAAACATCTCAGATCAGAGAAAAAGAGTAAAGAAGAAAAAGGAAGAACAGAGAAAGGGAGGAGAGAGAGTACAGGATCGTTAGGGGAATGATAAAAGCGAGGCTGGCACCACAGGGAAGAATTTCTTGTAGATCAATGACATCTTGGAGACGCAGCGTTCAGAAGAAGGGTTCTCGTTAATTTTGTAATTAGTCTAAAGTTGTACCCTCACTACTACAAACAAATCTGTGTAATGCGCCCCACCTGTTGAAAAACTGGTGACTTTGCTCACGCATGCAAAGGGCCAGCCTCTCTGTGCTCAGGATTTCCCAAATGCAATGTTTCCATTCCAAGAGGGATGGGGCAGTATGAGATAGCCAGGTACAAAGAATTACATTCCTGGCTGACACTCCAATTAGAATCAGATAATATTTCTGTTCTAGTGTCCAGGCCTGATGTTTATTGAAATGCCCCACTATACAGGATTCTTTATTAATGAGAGCTGACAAAGATGGAACGCCTTGAAGATCATTTTTACTGTAACATGCGTCCATTTCTAGATGTGAAAGGGAGCATAACCATCAGCGGAAAGGCATTCATGATGCAAATGAAGCAGGCATTAATCCCTAGTAATGCTGGCTTCATTTTGTAGTACTGTAAATGGCCATAGCCAACTGCCACGTAGCAGCAGTTGCAATACTTACCTACCACCCACCCACCCAGCGGTCACCATTTAGTCCTAGCAGATATCCAATCGCACAGTAACAGCAGCCCAAGTCCTGGTGTGTGAGAGACAAAAAGGTTGCAAAATGTACCTGAACATTGGAAGTGCCCGCAGGTGCTGTTTCTAGCCGTACCCAGCCCTGTTGGTTGGTAACCAGCAATGTTTGATCGCATTATGGTAATCAGCAATCCCAGAATTCCATAATAAGCGATAGTATCCAGCAGCCACAATATAAAAACATGTTGCTTTTGTGAAAACCGAAATCCAGGTAGTATAAAAAATAAAACCAGCACAAACATGCATCTGTGTTTCTGTCAAAATACAATTGTCTGATGTTAATTTTTGTAATGCCTTTTTTTTTTTTTTTTTTTTTTTAATTCTATATTCTTTTCTCCCTGAGCCGCTAGCCACCCGGTACTTCAGCCCGGTCATGAGGCGAAGCTTCCCACCCTCCATATCGGCCACAAGGTCCCTCCGGTCTGCGGGCTTCCCCACAGCAGGGCTGCGCGCCTCCCTCACACCTGCAGACTTTCAGATAGGTCGGAGGGCCCTGGCCTGAGGGGCTAATCAAGCCACAGCGGGCTTCATGGAATGCGGCAGGCAGCTGTACTGTTTTTCCGCTTTTCTGGGAAAGGGAGGCAGTGCAATGATGTCCAGCATCCACCCCGCCTCCTGTACACACTTCAGCCGGTAGCTTTGTGTCTCCTGGCCTCCGCCAGGGTCCCTCACGCGCCAGGCACTTCCCCACCTCCCCAGAGAAGAAGAGCAGTCCGTGAGGCCCTCTCCTTCCTTCCCCGCCGGCCCTCCAGCTGACCCTGATCCATTCCTGAACCCGGGTCGCCAGCGTCTCGAGCGGAAATCCAACTGCTGCGCCAATGGGCCGGCAAATTTTTGTAATGCTTGCCATGTTACAAGTGCATTAATGCACTCCAAAGTGGGGCTCTACTAGGGAATTAATGCTCGGTTGGTGGTTGGAGGCACTCGGCCTCATGTCCCAACCCCCACGACCAGGCATTAATTACCTAGTAGAGCCCTCCTTTGTCATGCATTAATGCTTACATATCATCCCACAAACCTTTACTTAATGCATAAGATGGGTCTACGACTTCCCGACCTGTTCTAAGTGTAATTCATCCAACGAATTATTAATTCACATGTTTTAGGATTGCCCGCCTATACTGAGGACATGTAAACACATTAAGTGTCTTAACCCTTAGGCTGCCAGAAGATTTAGAACGATAGATTTTAGGACGTAGTATCATGTTGGTGGCACAGCAAGGGTTAATATTCAAAATATTGCAATATTCTGAATACTAAGTATTCTGAACCAGTATTCTGAACACCATGTCTACACAAACTGGAAATATAGGTTAAAGGTTACTCACCTGTAATTGTAGTTCCACTAGTGGTATACATTTCACATCAACCTTCTGGTAGTTCTGCTGGAGACAGCAAAGTCATCAGAAGTCTTTCAAGTTAATCCTCCTCCCACCACCCTGGTGGTATATCCTCCAGCTCTGCCCCATGATGTCAGATCTTCGATGCGGAACCAAGGATCTGGGTGCCACATTGCTAGGTGGCCAGGTGGGTTGGATGTGGAACTGTATATCACTGACAGAATTACAGTTACAAGTGAGTAACCTATATTTTTGACAACATGTATACAGTTCAGAGTCTTAAATAAGCTTACAAAAATGATTAGCAGTTTTGTGCACTAATGTGCTAATCAGCTATAACAATGCATAGCACTTGGCACAAAATGTAAAGATATATACGTTTTATTAATTTTTCTTCTGTGCCATGGACACGCACAAAAAATGGTTAGCAGTCTACTGCTACTCATTTCTGGAAATGGTGAGCATCAACCCCTATTTTGGGTAGCATTTTGCTATGCTACACCAGCTATTTATTACACTGCAGTTCACTATCCACACTTTGGCTGACTCTAGCAGTCCTCCTGGAGGAGGGAGCAAGGCGAAGCACCCTATTTGGAGAGCAGAGACTGAGGACTGAGGATCCAAAAGCAGCATCTCAATTACTCACTATGTCAGTGCTGTAATGGGTGTGTGCTTTATTCCAGGTTGCATCCTCATATCTCGCAACCGGGATATTCTCTAGAAGAAGAAGCCATCAAGGCAGCGGTTGGCCTGGCAGAATGAGCCCAAGTCCTTCCCAGCCAACCTATAGCTGAGGTCAGTGCAGATGTAATCCACCTGGCAATTGTCTGTTTTGCTGTCGGTCTGCCGGCACAGCTTCAGAGTATGTTTGCAACGGCTGCCATGTTCCAACGGAACAATAATATCCTCCTACAGTAAAATCTGATTCACCATTTGTCATACTGGTACCTCACACTGTCTGTTTTGAAACACAGAGGCAGACAGAATGGCAAGGTGGAGGTAAGTGCCTGCTTGCACTAGAGCATTTCCATGCCTTTAATGACTTGCCCTCTAAAGGCATGATGGTTTGGGGCAGTCTCAGTCCTGCATGTATCTATTAAAGGGCACCTCCTGATATGCTGCAAGAGCCTTTTATGCCTAGAGAGCACGAAGGACCCCAAAAGTGAAGAAATGTATACAATACCTTAGGAACTCATAGTTCTGGTGCTGAAGTGCAAGCTGCCACCTTTCATGCTGAAACCACAATGATCAATGGGAGCACTGCCCAACCGCATCTTTTGCAGTCGGGTTCTGGAGCACTGCCAATTTGGTCAAGTGACAAAACAAAATCCCACTACAGGATTTCTTTCCGTGTCGAATCTGCCCAGTTGAGCTGCTGGGGGGCACAAGGCGACTGAAGGCTGGCCTGGGAAAGGCAAGGATCCTGAACAAATATTTCTGTTCAGTCTTCACAGTGGAAGGGGATGGACAAAGTCCACAGTTGGACTTCGAAGGAATTAAAGATAGAGAGGTACACACCAGTCCATTCACAGAGAAGAGGCTCCTAGAAGAACTGGCAAAGTTACAGGTTGACAAAGCCATGGGTCCAGATGGTATACATCCCAGGGTCCTAAAGCAGCAGAGGAATGAACTGGCAGCCCCTTTGGCAGTCCTGTTCAGTGAGTTCTTAGACACTAGAGTGGTCCCAGAGGACTGGAGAAGGGCAAACGTCATCCCTCTTCACAAGAACAGTAGTAGGGAAGAAGCAGGGAATTACAGGCCAGTTATTCTAACCTCTGCAGTTGGGAAGATAATGGAGGCACTCCTCAAGAAAAGAATTGTGAAACACCTGGTAGCCAATGGACTGGAGGATCCCAGGCAACATGGGTTCTCTGCAGGACGATCCTGTCAAACAAATCTGATAGACTTCTCTCACTGGGAGACAAAAGCAGTAGACCGGGGGCAATAGACACTACCTCAACTTCAGCAAAGCTTTGACATGGTCCCACATGGGAGACTGGTCAACAAGCTAGGCAGCTTGGGGTGGGACACAAAGTGGTGAACTGGACTGCCAACTGGTTAAGGGACAGAAAACAGAGCGTAGTGATAAATGGAACCCAATCAGAGGAAAGGAGGTGACCAGTGGGGTACCTCAGGGTCAGTACTGAGCCAACTTCTTCAGTGTTTTCATCTGTGACATAGCAGATGGGCTGTAGGGAAAGGTTTGCCTGTCATGATTCCACACCAAGATTTGCAACAGGGCGGATACCCAGGAGGGGTGGAAAGGATGAGAAGAACCGAACCAGTTGGAGGGATTGTCAGGGGCATGGCAGCTGAGGTTTAATGCAAAGAAATGTAAAATTATGTACTGGCAGTAGGAACCCTGGAGCGTGCTACAGGATTTTTGGTGGGGGGGGGGTGCTGCTGACAGTAAGTGAGGAGGAGAGAGACTTGAGGATCATAATCACAGATGACTTGAAAGCCAGTAGGCAGACTGGCAAGGCAGTGGGAAAGGCTGTTGGGATGTATTGGAAGGGGAATCACAAACAGAATGAGAGAGGTAATAGTTCCACTGTACAAAACCCTGGCGAGACCTCACCTTGAATACCGTGTACAGTTCTGGAGACCACACCTTTGAATGGACATTAACAAAATAGAGACGGTGCAGAGGAGGCTGACCAAATGGTGAATGGATTACATCACAAGCTTTACGAGGAGAGAGTGAGGGACCTAAAGTTGTACATGCTGGAACAGAGGAGGGGGAGAGAGAGGCGACATGATAGAAACAAACATTCAAGTACCTCAAGGGCATAAACAAGGTAGAAGGGGACAACATATTTCAGATCAACAGTAGTGCCAGGACAAGAGGACACAATGTGAGATTGAAGGGTGGCTGCATAAGAGGGACTATTAGGAAGTTCTTCTTCACAGAAAGGGTGGTGGATGCATTTAATAGCCTGCCCCAGGAGGTGGTGGCAGCCCATATTGTGGGGTGTTTTAAACATGCATGGGACAGAAACAAAGGAATACTAGAGATAGGAAGAAAAAACTAAGCCAATAACCAATAAGGGTCACTGGTCACTTTGTGAGCTAGCATAAACTGGTAGACTGGATGGGCCTGGCGGTCCTCATCTGCTGACAGAATCTATGAAAAGTGGGTGTGTCACTTTTATTAAGAAGTCTACTGGCAAAGAGGCTCTCAAACACTGGCCAACAGCACAATTGCAACCGCCTGAGCAAAGAATACAGCTGAAGGATGACAAACCCTGGAGTGAAGCTGTGTAAAAACAAAGGATATTACAATCATATCCTGTTGCAGTCAGGTTGCTGACAGCAGAGCTGCTGTGGCAGCTTAGCTGCCCAACTCCATGGAGGCAGGAGGAAGACTGGAGCTGAACAGGAAGGAACTGTCCTATCCACTGCTACAAAAAGTCTGTTCCTGCCTCCACAGGAGCCTTACAGGAAGAATCCCACATGTTCAGACAGATGACTGAAAAAAAACCAGAAAGTAAATGCAAATCACTTTGTGACAGATTTGCATGTGTTGTTCAAGAGCACTGCAGTACTGGGAAGGCCCGAACATACCCAAAGGCTATGAAAAGCATCCCAACAATTCACTATTCTGGGATGATTTACTAATTTTATATCCAGACAAGGACAGAAGGGGATGCACACCATTATCCTCAAAGGTGCTGTAGCTGAACGCAACAGACGGTAAAGAACAAAAGGAGCCACACACTATATCCAGTATGGAGAACAGCTGATCCTAGTGAAGGGCTGCTACACTTGGTAATGACAGTATTACAGACGCCAGGCAAGGTATATGGTATACCGTCGCTACAGCGACAACTTTAAAGCGACATGGTCGATGCCAACAATATTGCCACATCGCTATAAAGTCCACCTGGGACCCTGGCACCCTTCTCCTAGGTCCTACACCCCATCCCCGACTCAGCTCCATCTCAGAGTTGAGAATCCAAAGTGTGGGGGGTGCGGGAGGCAGAGCCCCCTGCAAAACAAGAAGAATTATCTCGCTGGCACCATCCCGACTGCAACTGCAATTGATGTAGTGGTGTCGGGGAAATGTCGCGTCGATAAGAAATTGTTGATGTGACATCGTGGATCCAGGTATACAAGGCAGACTAGCTGACAAAGACAGAAGTGTTCCAGCTTCCTTAGAGGCAAAACAAAAGAGTCGTGGTGAGAGCAGCAAACGTTAAAAGGAGTTGGGGAAAAGCAGCTCATCCATTAGGGCTGTGGCCGTCATGTCCTGACAGAAGACAGTTAAACTGTTGTTCAGCTTGTGATGACCATAAGGAATGGGCAGTTGTGTAGTTTTCTCCTCCTGCATTGTGCCCCATGGTATCAGGCAATAGCTATAAGACAAAGGAAGACACAGCAGTCACAAACATCCCCAGCACAGCTGATGCTCGTCAGTGTCAGTTATTAATTCAATAGTCAGCTAGTAAGTCAGAGCGTGATGGACTGAAATATCTGCTTTTGGTTTCCTGGCATGGCACAAAAGAAGCCAAGTCAGTCAGTCAGCAGCACTAATCCTGCATGTGCACAGCCCAACCTTACTGGCAACTCTGGGATCTGAAGACAGTATGTGAGCAGTGAAATTAGAGGCCCATATGATAGGGCACTGAAGCCTTGTGCGGTTTGGATTTGCATGTTTCAGGGAGCCCAGTGCCAAACCAAAGGTGCCTTAAGGACATGTGTAGCTGGAAGCCTAGATATGGCAGCTTTGTAACAGATACTTTTTAGAGGTTAGAGCAAAGAGCTATGAATGAGCTTGGTACATCCAACAGACCTGGGTTTGATTCCCACAACTTCTCTTGCATACTGTCTAACCCTAAGCAAGCCACTTAACCTCCCTGTGCTCCCGAGAGGCACCTGGAAACTGAAAGCTCAGAGTGCCTTTCCCAGTCCAAAATTGTAAAACCAAAGTGCTTTAGTTTGAGTATTGTTAGCAAGGTGCACTGTTTTAGCATTTTACAGCCTCAGTCTATGGTATCGAGTAAGCTCAGTATGTTCAAAGCTTTTCTACTCCTAGTGCATGTAGTAACTTTTCCATTTCCTTTACACTGAGTTTATCCAGGACTGTGCCAACAATGGTAAGAGCCCCCTTGTAAAATATTTTGTGGGGCCCACCTCCCCACCAATAAATGTAAAATAACCATTAGCGCATGTGACATTTTTATTGCGTAAGTTTTTTTTAATATCAGTTCTGCTGAACATACATAGTTTGTCCATGATGTCCCCCATCCCTCTTGCAGGCACCATGATCAAAGAACTGAACAATGTCATTGTTTCCTGCGCCTCCTGGGACACAAGCACCAAGATTAGATGTTCTGAGTAATGGGCCCTACTGCTTCTTTGTTCCGTAATCTTTTGATACCACTGCTGACAGACTCAGTTTCAAAGGGATACACAATTTCCAAAGAGAAACCTGCAAGTTTGTCTGAGAGAAAAGGTTTTCTTAATGCTGACCTCTGAGTAAGTGAGCCCCCTAACAGTGCAGGCTGTACTGCAACTGTAGCTCCTACACCCCCCTGGTCACTGCCCTGTGTTTATCCCTCCTTAGCAAAGAGCCACTGCTAGGAAATGCACCAGCTGAATCAGAGGCGAGATTCAGTTACAAATACCTCTTTGTCAGGGAAGTCGGCAGTGCATCTGTGAGCAGTCAAGGAAAGTCCCACCATCTGGACTGCTGTACAGACTCCCAGAAAATGATGGAGTTCTCAGTCTGCCATAGCTACTTCACAAAATTAACAGCAGTAGACTGCAAACAAATGGTTAGTTCAGTCTCTTGAAAACAAACACCACAATACGTGCAACATTACTAAATAAAACAGTGCTGGACATGCTTAGCCTGATATAAGGACAAGAGTGAAGGAACTACCCGGCAACAATGGAGGGTTTATACATTTTTCTTTTCATAATTAAAAAATTACATTTCTAGATTTCAATCACTATCTTCCAGACCAAAGAAACAAGCCAGAACTGATCTGTAAATGCTAAATGGCTTGGGCCACTTTAAAAGGATGACTAAAAATGTTCGTGTCACTTTCTGCTAATTGCGTATCAAAGAAGAATTACACCTCACATATTGTAAATCTTATCGGGTTCCTTCTCACCACTCATCTCCGTTCTATAGCTGTTGGAGACATAAACATTATCAGTACTGTGAACAGTACACTATCCTGGGTGCTCCGTGTTCTGTTTGTTAAAATCTTTGTTCCTTTGAGCAGCACTGGCAGTGAGAACATGACTAACTTGAGAACTCTGGAAACACACCAAGTGAACGCAATTTAGAAGAAAACTGCAGTCATGCCGGTCCTTGGACAGACAGACGAATAAAGTAGGTTATCCAATACCTTTTACTGGACCAGCAAGACATTTTCAGTACACAGGTTTTCGGGCTTGCACAGAGCCCTTTTTCAGGTGATCAAAAAAACAAACAAAAAAACCCTGCTCCATAGAACATTTTAGAGATAAGTAAAAGGGTATGATTACTAGTAGAGACCAGTGTGTTGAATCCTCTGTTATACAAGGGTGTGGCATCACACTCGTTCGTGAAGAAGATCATTTTGTCACTCATGAGTGTACTAACGTTCTATACCATTCATCCAAGCTAGGAACTTCAATTTAAGGCTGGGAAAACTAGCAATTATGCAAGCAGTAAGACATGATAGGGTGTGGGTTAGGCTATAATAACTGTCCACCCAGGGGGCGTAGTGCCATCGGGCCTTACTGCTCATCATGGGCAGTCATCTAGCCCCATCCACGACCTTGAGCGTCTTATTGTAATTATAACTGGTACACTGAGAAATGAAAATAAAAAAGTCTCGTATTATTAAAAAAAAACAGGCATTTTCTTTTTTTTTTTTAAGTAATTAGTATAAAGTAGCCCCTCCCCCACTTGTCAATCATCTGTCTTTCCACACTTTCTATAGCTGGATTGTTTGTTTATTATGGAAAACAGGAATTCAAACATCAGCAGAATTCCTCTAATAGAAAGTTCACCCCCTCACACGTAACAGATACCTGTGGCAGGGTAGGAAGCAGAGACTGCCTTGGCCAGCAGATAGGGATAGGAGGGGGATTTTTTGTGATCGCCTAAGAAACATCAGGAATTAAACCTATGCACGGGGCATAAGGAGGATTACCATTTTTTTTTTTTTAATTTAAATGAGTTTTGTTTTTTAGGGCGTTGTTAAGGTTTTCAATGAGTAAAGGAGACAGCCAAGTTTGTGACGGCAATCAGGGATGAGTGAAGTTTGACACAAAATCTGCATGTAATTTTCCCAAATTCCAAATCCCTGTGGTACTTTTTTTTTTTTGTACTGGGAATTAATTAGGCTGAGGTAGATGTATGGGTGCCAGCCTACTTTAGCCAATCAGCAGCTAGGATTCTCCCTACCCATTTTATTAATTATAAAGCACAAAAAAGGAACTCATGTAAGGTGGGTATGTTAACAAAAACAAAAAGAAACTCATACACAGGATTTTAACCCTTTGAGAACTGAATATGTGTGAACGTATATATGTAACCCCTAGATGGCGCTATCCCAGGGGCTACTACCCCTGCCTGGTTTGCCACTAACAGGTTGAGGGGCCTGGATCCAATGGCGGGTGCCTCCACCCAGAGGTCAGGGTTTGCAATAGTTAAACTTACTTGGTCACAGCCCTCTGGGACACTGCAACCCCCCTTTCTTCTCACTAGTGGCCCACACAATATATCAGAATTACCTTACAGTATACACTTACCCCCAGGACTGGTTCCGCACTGGGACCGCCTGTGAAATAAGATACAGTGCAACAATCACAGTACAGTACTTTAACATAGACAAATACCTCAGGCAGTATAACGTTGTTGAAACAAGCAGCTCTGATTTATTTAGGGGATATAACAAGGACAGGGGAAATCAGGTTAATTAGCTTATCACTTTACTATCTACCTATGGCTCTGTGCATTAGCCTATCCCTACCAGTTACTGTCCCTGGGTACCCAAGCCCTAGTGGCTAGTCCAAACCGTGGCAGTTGGTAGGCCCTTTCACACAGTGAAAAGAAAAATTAGTTTAAACAGTCAGCAGTACAGTGATTCCATTTGGATTTAATGTGGCATTCAACAGGGAGCAACCCTGAATTAGTACTCACGACCTCCAAACAAGATAGGGTCCTTCAACGTCAGCAGGGCTACTCTTGAGCTCCACGAGACTCTTCACACATTTATATGGTAAAAAGAAAGTACTATACCAGGCAGGCTGCTTCTCTATCCCGATCGCAATTACTGCACAATACCCGAAGAACACACAACAGATTCAGTTCCTGACAGACCGAGTGCAATTCAACAATTTCTCCAGTCTTCTACAGGGTGAGCCTGGTTTCTAATCTTCAGAGATCCTTTGATTCTTTTCACAGGACGGATTCAGTCCTAACAAGCAGTTACAAAGCTGCAGACCGAACTCTGGGCCTCACACACGCTTTTTTTTTCTGAAACTGTGCACTGAAGGAGCACAGGGTTTCTTTCCCTTCACTGCCAGAGCTAAACTGAAACTCCCAACAGACAAAACTGGCACTTCCTTTGAGTTCCTCCCAGTTCTTGACTGGATTGGCTGTCACCACAATAGACTGCTGCTGTTGGTCCAAAAGGCGCCAAGTCTAAACTACATCTCCCAGAGTCACTGCCTATACAATCCTCTTGTGGCTGGCTCAGATTATGAGTCCAAGTTCTGATTCTGCCCAAGGCACCATTTTAGAGCTAGCTTACCCCACACTGATTGGTCCAGTTTAGCAGTTCAAAACCAGAATGGGGAACTAGGCAGACACAGTTCTGACTGCAAAGAAAGCAGGTTAGACAAACTGTAATTTCATTATTACTGTAAATGATTTCTGGCAAACAGTTACATCTTTCAGATAGGTTCCCTTTGCACTCTAGTGACTGCAAAATGGAGTGAATTGGCAGCAGCTCGAGTGGTACTCAAACAGAGAAGCACACAGTCCCCCCATACAACTAATTATGTCTGCAAGCAGACAGCTCTTAAAGAGACAGTACCAGAGGCTCTAAAACACTTTACTGATAAATGGCTTAAACGCCAAACACCATTCAGGCTTGGAGCATTCAAGCAAGCTCTGGAAGTCTTTTGGGAACCCCCATTTGCAGGGGTTACATATAGATTTTGACGATATACGCCCACAGTCTCTAAGGGTAGCACTTCCCTATGGGCATAAAGGCACCTGGCCTTCAGCATCATGCCTTACTACACCCCTGAGGCATGCATTATTATCCTATGATGCACACCCTGCTGTGACTTGCGCACACACACACACACACACACACACACACACACGGAATGGGGGTAAAATGACAAGATAAAAAAAGACATCTTGGTTAGTGACAACAGTAACAGCAACATATAAAAAAAATGTCTATTGTCACAATGGATATTTTTAAAGAGGACAAGAAATAACTTCTAACTGGTAGCTGTTTATAAAGTTCTTATTTTCAGAAATTATATTCATTTCCCTAAAGTATTCATATTAAAGAGACAGTATAGTGCTGTGGTTTAGGGCTCTGAGCTGCAAACATGGAGACCCGGGTTTGAATCCCACAAACCCCACTTGCATACTATGTGACCCACAGCAAGTCGCTTAACTTCCTTGTTCTCCCAGGTCACACCTGGAAACAAGCTTTGGCTTAATGTGCCTTTCCTGGTTAAACAATCCCCTCACCCCCTTAAACTGTACTTGAATAAAAGTGACATAAGAAAACTGTATTGTATGGAATTATTTTTGTGGGCAGCATTCTGTCACTCTTCTCTTCATGGAAGCAATTATCTGGCATTTTAACTATGTCACAGTTTGTGCACAGATCTCCAAGTAAGGTTCTGATAGGTCAACAGCTGATAATTAGCATTCTGAACACGAAATGTGACATAGTAAAACTCCAAACTACCAGCTTCCTAAAAAAAAAAAAAAAACTGTGAGCATGTTGTCCATAAACAAAACTATTGAAACACAGTTTTTACATCAGTGTTTATTTAGATACAGTTAAATATGGCTCATTTAGAGGTATAATTTCACTGCTGATAACAGGAACATTACTAATCGCTGCATTAACACTAATTTCCTGTCCCTTTAAAGAACTGGTGCCAGATTCAGGGAGAACATTAACAAAACTTAATATTTAGGCACTGTCTAGCTTGTATTTCCCATTAGTTCTGTATTCCTCCTCTCCATTATTTAGTAGTGAGGTCATTTACATGAAAACAGGATCTTTGCTCTGAAGAGTTCCATCTGTTCCTGCTGCTTTCTCCTACCTGAAGTCATAGAGCACTGCTTTGACATCACAGTTACTCCCATGGCAACAGATTGTGATGTCACAACAGAGGATTATGATGACTTTAGGGAGTAAGCTATAGAGGCAGATGAACTCAAAATGAACTGTAAGGGACAACAATCATATTCGTACACAATTCTTTAGTAATAAATTATAGGTAGGAGAAATAATATAAATGGAATGCAAGTAGATTTGTACCTAATTATTATGTTTTTTAAGTGTTTTTGGAGGCGTCAGTAGCTCTTTAAGGCTACTGTCATCACAGTGGAGTACTGAACCAAACGGACAGCAGCTATCACAATGCTGATGACATCACAATGCCTAGTGCAGCACTGAAGCCAGCTATTAAAAGCAGAGAAAAACAGCAAACGCTTCAGTCAAACTGCAGATTTGAAAGCTACAACTTGTAAACTACTACAGTATATATCAAATATACAATAGCCTGACTTAAAATAGGCAATTTGCCATCACTTATGAGTGGGCAGGACGTTCATAACTCACTTGTGGCTCTGCCACTTGTGAGTTATGGTCCTGCCCCCTTACACTTGAAGATAAATTGCATATTTTGAGATAGCCCATTGTATATCCCCGATTTATACAACAGGGTTGGGAGTTTTTCAGTGTGATAAACCCTGATATTTTTACTGCACTAAAATAATGTGTACGACGTCAGCACAGTGATAATAAATGACATTTATACACACTGTGCTGACATCAGCTTGCTTTCTTTCCACCGTGCTCCACAAACATCCTTTTAGCTTCCTTCAATCACTGACCATCACAGCTTCCCACATCACCTTCAATATAATTCAAGGTGAGTACACATGTAACAGTATTAAGCACATGTTTTTCAGTGTAATTTTAACATTCTAATCACTTCTCTGTTTTACTGCAGGACATCAGTACCAGAAAGCTTCCCAAGCGCAACATGTACAGTATTATCACCGGACTCACACTCAGAGTAAGTTAATTGAGAAACTCCTTCTGAAGATACAGTGATCAAGCAAATCACAGTTGTTTCTTTACGCTTCTGAATACTGTTTCTGAAAAAGTTGTCACACAAGTTTACTTCACTTATTAGACTCTGTTAATGTTACTTACTGTTGCAGAATGGGAATGAAACAGAAAGTTATTTTGAACTAGCAAAACTGTTTCTTCCAGTCAAGAACGGTGAAACTAACCAAGGGACATTGCAAAATAAAGTTAAAGTGCACTAAGTAGAAAAATAACAGTATAAAACACCAAAAATAAGCAACTAACCTCCAAAACATGTTAAAATATACAGAAAATTACATAGGAACACACACTCTTTCTCAGAGCTCCTACTAAAGTCCAGCCCTCTCACACAATATAGCCAATCACACAACAGAATAAACCAAACAACAACCAATAAACATTCACAAACTAAGAAAACCACCAATCACAGATATCATTCACACATAGTAACTGCAGAAAGAAAAACACCACAAAGCAGACATAAACGTAACACATACATGAGAAGCTCCCACCCCCTATTGCATAACTCACACACATGATGTGCAGTCGATATGGAAAATATTCATGCCTGCAGAGGTGACCCCTGATACAATCACCGCGGCTTTGCCACTCGTGAGTATCCAGAGGTCATATTCTGCAGGCATAAAAAAATATTTTCCATATCACACTCCTGCTCATCATGTATCCTATATACATATATATTTATAAATGGGTGGTAAAATCATAGAAATTCCACTAACATGATTGGACAGAATGCATCACATGACCGTGCATTATTTCCCAACCACCGCACGCCTGAACTACTTTTTTTATCCTCCAAAACCTTCTCACCAGTAGTCACATCATTCCACATCTACCACAGATAGGCACCCACATGCCAAAGTTCAAACTCAACACTGACTAGAAAAAAGAGGTTTGTATTCCAATTTTTTTCAGTTACTATTCTTACAATAAAGTCGCCTCTCTTACAGGGAGGAAAACGAGGGGACCACTTTTACTTTATTAGTGACATGCAGTGACCCGCGTGGTCAATAACGGTTTAATAACCACTCCAGGATGAAAGAAGCTGCGTGAAAAAAAGGACTGTATTTCATTTGGTTGATTGACGGTGCTGAGCAGATAGACCACTTTGTCACGACGGGCGACGGTCAGTGATACTTGTCGTACAGCTACAGTGAAACATTTGCAGAAAGAACACTGCATTAGGTACTTCATTTTAAATCATAAAGAGCCTGAGAGCAGTCGAGCCATAAGCTCAGCAGCTGGCAGATCGAGACGCCACGCAGGGGCAGAGCGCAGTGTCCTCAGAGCAACACCGCCAGCCCCTGCATTACGTCTCCCGACGCTGCCAACACCTCGGTCTCGCGCTTAGTTCTCTGACTGCTTCACACGGCAGCTTTTTTACATGATTTTAAATTGAAATAACCTGAAATGCAGAGTTTGTTTGCTTTTCTGCTACAGAGTGTGACTTACTTTCACTGTTTGGCTGTACATTAGGTATCACTTTTGACCACGCCCGGTCACGCTACACGTCAGTGATAAAAGTGAAAGTCCTGTCTGCCACTAGCTTCAGCTCGCTCCTTCTTTTACACAAATCTCAATCAAAATAAGGTAAAATGCACTTTCCTTTTTCACACCGAGGGACTTGCTTTCAGTGCCTGCCTGCAGTGTTCCCCACTCTTTCTCCTCCATCTAACTACATCAAAATAAAAAGAAATACAAACCTTTTTTTTTTTTTTTTTTTTTTTTTTTAATTCTTATGCCACACAGGGACTACTTTTTTGCTCTCCCACAAAATATTTATTTCATTTTATAAGATAGATAATTCACTTTGGTAAGAGTCGCGCCTGATATACGTATGCCTTGGGTGGTTGAACAACGACACCAAGGCGCATGTGATATCAGAGCACGCATCAAGACACCCTAGAGTGGATTATCTATACATATATATATATATATATATGTATATATACACACAGACACATACATACATACATAGGCACCATGCATTTCTGCTTAAAGTTGAACTAGCATAATATTCTGTGGTGATTTACATATGCAGCCCATGATGCTTTGCATTGTGGGGGCATGTGTGGTTTTGTATTTCTTTGAAACTTGGCTTCCCGACCAAATGCCTTTTGGGGTAACCATTGCCTCAGTGCTTGCACGCAGAGGTTCTTTGTCTTTTAAATTGTTTTTTGTTTTAATTGGGTTCATCACAACATAACCCAGATAGACCATCTTAGGGTAGCTGGTTCATTCCACTGGGGTGTCAAATAGACGAGGCATACTGATAAGTCCTGGTAGGATGAAACATGTGTCTATGTTTTCTGTTGGCACTCTTTGCAAACTGTGTGAGAGGCCTTCCGGCACCATGCATTTCTGCTTAAAGTTGAATCAGCATAATATTCTGTGTTGATTTGCATATGCAGCCCATGATGCTTTGCATTGTGGGGGCATGTGTGGTTTTGTATATATATTTATAAAATGGGTAGGAAAAATTTGCTTTTATTGCATGAACAGCATCACATGACCGCAGCATATATCACAGTGTGACCGCACACCTGCACTTTTACCCTCCAAAACAATTCTGACATTACATAAGCTAGATAAACTACTCTGAGGTGTGCAGTCGCATTCTGACATACGCACACCTTGGGTGGCTGACGCACACCTGGGCGTGCGTATATCAGAGCGCAACCGCACACCTCAGAATGGTTTATCTATTACATACACACACACACACACACACAAACACACGTGCACATACTGCATCTACCTGCTTTGTTACTCTAAATTAGAAGACAGTACTCTAAAGACTAATGGGCATACAACAGTGACGCAGTGCTGTCCCTGTTAATGCAGCTCTCCTAACACACAAGATTTTAACTCTCAGAAAATGGTGGCACCCAGGATAGTTTCTGGGACTAATATTAACAATGAACAGTAAAAAAGAAAAGGAAAACAAAAGATTATATATGCCCAAGAACTAAAGAACTGGAGTTGACTAGTGATACGGAATCACACTATTTACAATACATGAGGGTATAGTTCTCTTAAACAGCACTTCAGCATGCTAGTGCCCAAGGCAGATGGGTTTTATCAGGTTTTAACTACCAGCCACCCTTCCCTTCAGTACACACATTTAATGTGAGGAGTGAGCTATCTCAGACAATGTAATTTCGCAATTTTCCACCATCATATTTACAAGACAGCTCACAGTTCCTGGACTGGCGACATACTGTATAAGACTTGTCTGTAGGGGAGGGAGATTCCTTTCCCCTCTATCATCTGACCCACTCGTTCACAAAGTGTTCTTTCTGAAATGGCTTTATCTCTCTATGCATAACCACAGACCTTCTATGCGTTACACGGACATCATTTTACTACAAATGCAGAAAGAGAAAGTTACTCGCCTGTAAGTATTGTCTGCCCATGCCCAGATGCTGCAGAAAGAAATACCAAAAGTTAACGTCCTTGAAAAGCAGATTGGCTAGAGCTTCAGCCTCCTCCTCCATCTGGCACCCTCACCCTCCACGCCTCAGATCTTGATTCTCAGCTGCAGAAACATGAAGACTTGTCCAGTGGGTAACCACTGAGCACTACTAGCACTGGATGGCAGAGGGGTTCATGTGACTGTAGCAGGAATACCGGTTAATGAAACCATAGTTGCAGGTGAGTGTCTTACAACTGCCTGGATTTCTTGTAGTCACACTAATACAGACTACTAGCAGTAGCTGAGTTGAAGGGAGCCAAGTCCTCAGCTCGGTGGAAGACAGACTTGAGGACAGAGCAGCAGCATCCCTGCAAGCTAGGAGGGCTAAGCTGTAATAGGTCATAAAAAAGTGTGTAAATGCCGCAGTGGCAGCACTGAACATTTCGCAGATGGGGGGACCCTCTGTCAGTAGCAGCAGAAGCAGTCATATACTCTAAGGTTGCATACAAGAGGCCAGAAGATACCATCCAGACAGCTGGGTGGGCCATGTGGCCCTTTTCTGCCAACAAATTCTATGTCTCTATTCAATACAGGAAACTATCCACCAATCAATGCTAAGTTTTGTAGCAAGACAGCCTCAGGACTGTTCAGTGTGGATCACAAACAACTGTGCAGTGGCGCCTTAAAGCTACTCCATGCTCAGATGATAGAACAGGGTCCAACATTCAGCCAATATAGCTGCTCTAGGCAGGCCAGCATGAGACCTGGGAAAATAACAGCAACGCCAAGGTCAGGTTTCAGTGGAATTCAGAAATTTCCCAGGGCAGAAATTTCTTATCACTGTGCAGCACAACTCTGTCCTTATGGAAAATCAAAAAGATTGGGTCAACTGAGAGAACATGCAGCTTGCGGACTTGTTGGACTGATGTAATGACCACCTGAAAAGCCACCTTCCAAATCATGAAACCAAGGTCACAAAGTTCAAAGGATCTAAGAGTTTATGAGCTTGACCGGGTTTCAGGTCGCATGCTTAGTGGAGTTCCACAAAAAAAGGGGGGGGGGAGGTGGGACTACTGGCTGATTTCTTCGAAAAAGTAAATGACCACCCTCTCTAAAGTCAAGGAGGGAAACCCACCTTAGCTGGATATGTAGAGATGGCAGACAAATGCACTTTAACGAGGCTGCAGAGAGTCCACACACAGTCAAGAACAAAATCAACTGGGCACTCCATGGGCAGCAAGCCACACTCCTGGAACCATATCTAGAACCTCCTCCACTTATGCATAGGTCTATCAAGTGGAGGACTTACGAGAAGCTTCCAACATCATTTTAACCTCATCCCAAGAGTATGAGGGACACAAACACAAGCCTCTCAAAATTATGTCTTTAAACACAGAGACTGAGCTCTGTGTGTGCTGAATTCTCTACCTGAATGGAGACAAAGTCCAGCTTGAGCAGTAGCTTGACAGATGCTTGGCACAGAGGTGAACCAGGTTCAGATGCCACAAATTGTAAGGCAATGCCAGGCAATTGGTATCAGTTAAGCCCTCTCAAGGCATTCAGGCACCAGGAGTAAGGGCAGGAAGGCATACAGGAATCTGCGGTCCAAGTTAGGGCAAATGCCTCATCCCGAACTGTGCTGAGAATTGGCAGACAGGCACAGAAGAGTGGCGATTTGTAGTTCTTCCAGGATGCAAATAAGCCAATAAGACAGTCTCCAGCATCAAATGATATCTTGTACAACAACCTGATATAGAGACCTCTCATGAGGCACGCCTCCCAGGCAGTGGAAGCTGTCTGCCAACTAGTTGTACGCAGCAGCAAGATGGGATGGCTGAGGCTTATCACCAGTGACTACCATCTCCAGAAAACTGCATCACGAAGAAAAACATCACACAAAGGTGGTAAATACACAAAATGATAAACTTTATGCCAAACTGCGTATACACCAACATGGCACATCAAGCAACTGCTTTAGTCATTTGATGTGCTGCATTTCTCAGGCAAGTAGTTAAGACAGCCCATCTGAGATGGGGCAGCACTGGGCCTGGTGCTCACAAACAGGAACAATTTCTGCAGATGTCAAGGCAGGATGCAACCTGGGGACTAGCGACCACTGCACAGTGGTTTAGCATAACATAAGGACAGCAGCAGAGACAAACCACACAACTATGAGAAGCCTAGACTTCAGAAGGGCAGATTTTTAACAAAATGGGCAAATACCTCAGATTACCTAGTGAGGTGGTTGGGGCTGGTGGGATGGAGAAACAGTGGGTCAAATTAAGGAACAGCATAGTGAAGGTAACAAACCTCTAAGGGAAAGAAGTGAGCCAAAATAGAGGGAGAAAAAAAAAAAAAAGACCACTATAGAAATATAGAAACAGACTTTGACGGTAGATAAAAAAAAATTACTCACCTCAGTAATTGTGTTTCTCTGCAGACCTCTCCGATAGCAGTCCACCTCCCAGGGAAGGACAATGTGCTAGCACATGCACTGAGCAGGATCTCCCAGGGCCATCACGAATGGTCCCTGGACCTGCTGGTGTTGAAAGTGATTTTTTTCAAGGTGAGGCACTTCAGAGATAGATCTCTTTGCAGTCCCAGACAACCACCAAGTTCCTCTCTTTTGTTGCAGACCCCCAGTCTTGGGCTCAGTCCCTCTGGATGCTTGGATTCTGGACTGGGAAGGGAAATTTAATAGAAACATAGAAACATAGACTTTGACGGCAGGTAAGGACCGTTAGGACCATCTAGTCTGCCCATTTCCCTACCTACAGGATAGGCCGCAGATCCTAGTTAACCAACAGCCTATTTCTTCCTACCTCCCACAAGAATTGCCTTATGTCTGTCTCATGCATTCTTGAATTCTCCCACAGTTTTAGACCCCACAACCTCCTCAGGAAGGCTGTTCCATGCATCCACTACCCTCTCTGTGAAATAATACTTCCTCACATTGCCCTTGAACCGCCCTCCTTCTATCTTTAAATTGTGACCCCTTGTTCTTGCAAGTCTCTTTTTCTAAAAGATGCTACCCTCTTGGACTTTGTTGATTCCACTGAGGTACTTAAAAGTTTCTATCATGTCCCCCCTCTCCTTCTTTCCTCAAGGGTATACATATTAAGCTCCTTTAGTCTCTCCTCATATGGCTTCTCTTGCAGACACTGCACCATTTTAGTTGCCCTCCTCTGGACTGCCTCTATCCTGTCTATGTCCTTGCGGAGATGGGGTCTCCAAAACTGGACACAGTACTCCAGATGGGGTCTCACCAACTGTCTGTACAGAGGGATAACAACTTGTTTTCTGCTGATGATGCCTCTCCATACATCCCAGTATACCCCCAGCCCTCCCTACTGCCTTCTCACATTGCTTGCTAACCTTAAGGTCATCTGATATGATTACCCCAGGTCCCTTTCCTTTTTTGTTGTTGTTACTACCTCCCCACCCATTGTGTATTCTTCCCCTGGGTTCTTGTTTCCCAGGTGCATTATTTTGCACTTCTTTGCATTGAATCCTAGCTGCCATACTTCTGACCATTCCTCCAACCTTGCCAAGTCCCTTTTCATCCTTTCCACGCCTCCTTTTCTGTATGTCTTCCCTCCATTTCCTCTACTGTTCAAAGTTCTAGTCAAGATAAGGTCACAACCTTGCAAAGTGATTCTGATTGCTCCATGCTGGACCAGACAGCCTTGGTACCCCCTGTTGCTGTCTCTAGCAGTCCATCTTCCCCTGTCTCTTCCCAGGAATTACAACCTGTTAACCTCCTCTCAGGGGAGGATTTGGTACCCCAATCTTCGGTCTCTCAACCTCAAGGCATGGCTCTTGAGTATGCAGATTTGCATCTGTCTCAGGGGGTCCTGGATATTCTCAAAGCCTCTCGAAAGCCCGCCACCAGGATGACCTATAACTTCAAATGGAAGAGATTTAGCAGTTGGTGTTCCAAAAAGCATATCTTTCCTGACACTGCTGAATTGCCTACAGTTCTGGATTATATGGTCCATCTTAATGGCCTAGGCCTCAGACCAGCTACTCTCAAGGTACACTTGTCAGCTGTTTCTGCTTTTCTGTCAGTGGGGAAGCCTTCCTCACTATCATCTCATCCTGTGTTCTGTAAATTTTTCAAGGGATTGCTTCATACCAATTCTCCTTTTAGGGATCCTGCCCCTGCCTGGGACTTAAATGTTTGCATTGCTCAACTTATGCAACCTCCTTTTGAGCCTATGTCCTCAGCAGAGCTTAAGTACTTGACTTGGAAAACTGTGTTTTGGGTAGCCATTACCTTTGCTAGACGTATCAGTGAATTGCAAGCCCTGTCAGTGGAACCTGATTTTATCTCCTTTCATAGAGATAAAGTGGTCCTTAGAACCAAAAGGAGGTTCTTGCCCAAAGTGGTTTCAGACTTGCACTTGAGTCAGTCAGTGTCTCTCCCTGTCTTCTTCACTGATCATTCTTCCTCAGGAGAGAGGAGGCTACACAGTTTAGATGTTAAAAGAGCCCTTAGCTACTACATAGAGCGTACCAAGGGTCACAGGTTTGATTCCCTCCAGCTGTTCCTCACTTATGGAGAAGTGGGAAAGGCAAATCTGCCACCAAAAGAACTAATGCCAAGTGGATTGTGTCTTGTATACAATTCTGCTATGAGAAACTGGGAAAGATTCCACCCTCAGGCTTGAGGGCTCACTCTACAAGAGGTACAGATGCTTCCCTGGCTGCTGCCAGGGATATCCCTCTCCTCTCTTAGAAATTTGTCAAGCAACCACCTGGAAAACAGTGCATACCTTTACCAAGCATTACTCTCTGGATATCCAGGCTAGGAGTGATGCTCGGTTTGGCACAGCAGTACTTCAGAGCCTGTTCCCAAAGTTGGTTCTCTCCCTCCTCCATGGAGGTACTGCTTGGTAGTCTGCAGATTGTCAGAATACAGCAAGACTTCATGTTGTTTGAAGAAAAAATTACTCACCTTAGTAATTGTGTTTCTTCTAATGGAGACTTGCTGTATTCTGACCTCCTCCCGCCTCCCTCTCAGAACCTAGTTTTTGGAAGTGGGTGGGCAGGTGCAGTGTTGCACACCAGAGGTGCTTCTTCACACCCTCCCCCCTTTTTGTTTGGGTGTTTTTGTTGTTATTGTTATCCTTTTTTGGACTGGTTTTGGGTTTCCTGACTTGAGTCTTTTTTGGGAATCCAAAACTCTTTGTTGCCAGTTGGCTAGTAACATTTTACAATTTCCACATAGGTTTGTGAGTGAGTTTTTGCTCGTAAAAATCTGACGGCTGGTTTTCAAAGGGCTGCAGACAGAGACCTCAACCGTGCTTGAGCACAGTATTCTATGCTCTGCATAGAAAGTTAACCATTTGTTCTCCGGGGCAGTTTAAAGGCTGGAGCTAACTGCAGATTTTCAGACTACAGCAAGACTTCATGTTGTTTGAAGGACTGCTTGGCCCACCTAGTCTGCCCATTACCCTACCTAGAGGATAAGCTGCAGATCCTATTTAACAAACAGCCTATTTCTTCCTACCCCCCCACAAAAATTTCCTTATGTCTGTCCCATGCATTCTTGAATTCTCTCACAGTTTTAAACCCCACAACCTCCTCTGGAAGGCTGTTCCATGCGTCCACCACCCTCTGTGTGAAAACATACTTCCTCACATTGCCCCTGAGCCGTCCCCCCTCTATCTTCAAATTGTGTCCCCTTGTTCTTGCACATCTCTTTTTCTGAAAGATGCTACCCTCTTGGACTTTGTTGGTTCCACTGAGGTACTTAAACGTTTCTATCATGTCCCCCCTCTCCCTCTTTTCCTCAAGGGTATGCATATTAAGCTCCTTTAGTCTCTCCTCGTATGGCTTCTTTTGCAGACCCTGCACCATTTTAGTTGCCCTCCTCTGACCTGCCTCCATCCTGTCTATGTCCTTGTGGAGAAGGGGGTCTCCAGAACTGGACGCAGTACTCCAGATGGGGTCTCACCAACTGTCTGTACAGGGGGATAACAACTTCCTGTTTTCTGCTGGTGATGCCTCTCCCTATACATCCTAGTATTCCCCCAGCCCTCCCTACCGCCTTCTCACATTGCTTGCCAACCTTAAGGTCATCTAATATGATTACCCCCAAGGTCCCTTTCCATTTTTGTTGTTGTTAGTACCTCCCCCCCCCCATTGTGTAATCTTCCCCTGGGTTTTTGTTTCCCAGGTGCATTATCTTGCACTTCTTTGCATTGAATCCAAGCTGCCATACTTCTAAACATTCCTTCAACCTTGCCAAGTCCCTTTTCATCCTTTCCACGCCTCCTTGTGTATCAACCCTGTTGCAGATCTTTGTGTCATCTGCAAAGAAGCATACTTTCCCTTCCAATCCCTCTGCAATGTCACTTATAAAGACATTAAAAAGGACTGGACCCAGTACTGAACCCTGCGGTACCTCACTAGTATCCCCTCTTTCTTCAGAGTGGACTCCATTTACAATTACCTTCTGTGTCCTGTTGTTCAGTCAATGTTTTATCTCAGGCTACCACCCTGGGACCCACTCCCAGGCTGGTTAATTTGACTATTAATCTTTGTGTGGGACTGTGTCAAATGCCTTAAAGTCTAGGTAGGCCATGTCCACAGCCCTCCCTGGTCTACTACTTTGGTCACCCAGTCAAAGAAATCAATTAGATTCATCTGACATGACCTTCCCGCTGTGAACCCATGCTGCCTTGGGTCCTGTGCCCCACTGGCCTCTAGGTACTCAACAATTCTTTCCTTCAGAAATGATTCCATCACTTTCCCTACCACAGAGGTCAAACTGACAGGTCTGTAGTTTCCTGCCTCTGTCTTGGTCCCACTTTTGTGAAGGGGAATCACATCAGCCTTCTTCCAGTTCTCAGGTACCACACCATCCTCCCATGATTTGTTAAAAAGGGTAGTCAGTGGTGTCACTAGTGCTCTGCTTAATTCTTTTAGAATTCTGGGGTGAATGCCATCTGGCCCCATTGCTTTGTCCACCTTCAATTTTAGGAGTTCTTTCAGAACCCTTTCTTCTGCGGAAGGACTGGGATCGACCCCCCTCTCCTGATTTCTTATGTTAATTGGATTAGGCACCTCCCCCACTTCCTCTTTTGTGAATACTGAACAGAAGTATTCATTCAGTATCCCTGCTTTTTCACTGTCACTCTCTGCCCACCCACCATCCATTCTATTCAGCCTCAGTATCCCTCCCTTTGTCTTTCTACGCCCCCTAATATACCTATAAAAGGTTTTATCACCCTTCTTAACCGAGTTGGCTATCTTTTCCTCAGTTTATGCCTTTGCTATTCTGACTACCCTCCCTGCTTCCTTTGCCCTAACTGGTACAGTTCTCTGTCCTGCTCCTTCTGTGTTTCCTTATACTTCCTAAATGCTATTTTTCTCTCTAACCTTCGCCCACTTCTTTGAGAACCATAATGGCTTTTTCTTTTGTTTTGATTTTATTTGCTTCACACAAAGGCTTGTTGCCTCTATGATGGCAGTTTTGAAATTTTCCCATTGTTGCTCCACCCTCCTTCTAGCCTGTTTGCTAGTGCTTTTCTAAGGCACTCTCCCATCTTGCCAAAGTCAGCCTCCTGAAGTCCAGACCCCTTTCTTTTGTATGGATTGATTCTGTAGCTGAGTTTATCATGAACCACACTATTTGGTGGTCACTTGTTCCCAAATGGCTACCCACTTCTAGATCTGAAATCCTCTCATTGTCCCCATTTGAGAGTTCGAGGTCTAAGATTGCTCCCTCACGAGTAGGTTTAAAGACTAGCTGTCTGAGGCATGCCACCTGAAGGGCATCAAGAATGGCCCTGCTTTTGGATGTGGCTGCAGCAAAGGTGTTCCAGTGAACATCTGGCATATTAAGGTCTCCTACCAACAGTATCTCCCCTTTCTCTGCCATCCTAAGGATGCCTTCTATCATATCCTTGTCCATTCCCTCCCCCTGACATGGGGGTCTGTATACAACCCTTGTGCAGACTGTGGTGCCATTTCCAATCTCTAAGGTGACCCACAGTGCCTCCTCTCCTCCCTGTTTACTCTTTTGTTCAGTTGCTTTTATCTCTTCCCTTACATGAGAGCTACTCCCCCAGTCTCTCCTGTAGGTTGTGTACCCTGGTATGTTAACATCCCAGTCATGGTTCTCTGTGCACCATGCTTCTGTGACTGCTACGATATCCAGGCATCCCTCTTCCATCAAGGCCACCAGTTCAGGGAGCTCGTTGCCCAGACTACGGGCATTGGTGCTCATTACCCTCCATTTCTTGATGGCCTTACCCCTTTTTGCCCCATCCCTGTCCTTGTTGTGTTTGTCACTTTCTCCATTTACCCCTGCGCTTCTCCCTATTGACATCTCTATGTTGGTGTCTACCTAATTTAGTACCCTGATTTTATTTTGTGGGGGGGGGGCTAGGATTTCCCTGCTCCTTTCCAGTTCTCAAAGAAAGTGGCCAAGAAGGTAAAGACTAAAAAGGGTGGCATTCAGGCAGACACAGAGGGATGGGGATAGAGACGTACCAGGAAAAAAAAAGGAAGCAGGGAAAGTGGTGAGGGGCAAAGGCACAAACAGAGGAAAGGATAGCCAAAGTGGTACTGAAGAAAACAAAACCTTTTAAGTCACATGTCGAAAAAGGAAGAGAAGGTGAAGGAAGGTAAGGTTAAGAAAGTCAGGAGGAGACAGTACAGACGAGGATCAGGAAAATGCAGATATCCTTAACAGATACTTGCTCAGCTTCATAGTGGAAGTTGAGGGGGACAGACCACAGAGAAGCTGCAGGAACACTGGGGGTTGGGGGGGTAGATACAAGATCTTTCACAGGGAAAGAGTCCTGAGAGGATTTGCTAGTTTGAAAGTGAATAAGATTATGGGGCTGGATGGTGTACATCCAAGAGTGCTGATGGAGCTCAGGGAGATACTGGCTACAGCTCTGACAGCCCTATTCAACAACTCACTGGAAACAGGAGTGGTTCCAGAGGACTGGAAGAGGGCAGATGTAGTCTCACGTCATACAAGTGGCAGCAGGGAGGGGGCTGGAACTATACACCAGCCAGCCTAACATCAGCAGTGGAGAAGTTAATGGAGACTCTCTTAAAAGAAAGGTTAGTGGAGTATCTTAAATCAAGCAGGTTACAAGACCCGAGGCAGCACGGATTCACGGGGGTGGGGGTCATGTCAGAGGAACCCAACTGACTTCTATGACTAGGTTACCAGGGAAATAGATCAGGTTGAGGTGGAAGATGTGGTCTACATAGACTTCAGCAAGGCCTTTGACACTGTACCTCACAGGAGGCTAATCACAAAACTAGGTAGTTCAGGGTTGGGACACTGGTGGTGAACTTGGCACAGAACTGGTTGATGGACAGACAACGGAGGGTGGTGGTAAATGGCACTCACTCTAACAATGGGAAAGTGACCAGTGAGGTACCTCAGGGATCAGTACTGGGACCAGTCTTCTTAAGTGTCTTTATAAGCAACACTGCAGAAGAGCTAGAAGAGAAGGTATGCCTCTTTGACACCAAAATCTGCAACAGGGTAAGCAGTGTCATTGCTCAGCAGGTTGCACACTCACCTCCACGGCCAGAAGACTGGAAGGTTGTGGGTTCTAATACTAGTCAGAACTTGGGTAAAACCCAATACTGATACTAGTTCAGTATAAGGGAATGCTGTACTCCTGAGGTGCAGTCTTTCAGATGAGACGTTAAACCGAGGTCCCGTCTGCCTGTTCCGGTGGTTGTTTAGGTGGATGTTAGACCCCATGGCACTACTCTAAAAGATTAGGATGATTTGCAAAATTTCCAGCTTAATTTGATTCAATTTCACCTGGTTTCCATCTTATCCCCGGATGAGACTGAAAATAGACAGAATTGCCTAATCCTACTTTCTCAGTCAACATAAAAATGGAAAAAAAAAAAAAACTAAAGAAATAAAATACTTCTATGGGGTGGAGAAATGAGTAGAGACCGGAGGAAACTCAATGAGTGGTTGAAGGTATGGCAGCTAGATTTCAATGCAAAAAAGTGCAAAATCATGCACCTAGGGCACAGAAGCCCAGCGGCGGTGTATAAAAAAAAAAGGGGGGTATCTGTCATTAAACAGGAAAGGAACCAAGGGATAATCATATCTGATGATCTCCAGGTAGTGATGTAGTGCAACAAGGCAGTGGGCAGGGCCAGTGGGATGACAGGGTGCATAGGGAGAAGGTGCTACCATTGTATCGATCACTGGTGAGACCCCACCTGAACTACTATGTACAGTTCTGGAGACCGCATCTTAAGAAGGACACAGACAGCGTGCAGGCTGTCCACAAGAAGGCAACTAAATAGGGGGATGCATCACAAGCCCTACGAATGGAGACTGAGGGATCTCAATATGTACACCCTGGAAGAGAGGTGAGACATAACAGAAACCTATAAGTACCTTACGGGAGAGAGTGAATAAGGTAAAGTAGGGGAATATTTTTCAAAAGAGGAGGGGTAAAACATTAAGGGGGAATGCTATGAAGCTGGAAAGGAGAAATTCAGGAGGGATGTAAGAAAGTTCTTCATCATTGAAAGAATGGTGGATGCCTGTAACTGTCTTCCAGCAGAAGCAGTGGGGGCGAAAACAGTGGTGGGCTTCAAGCATGCATGTGACAGGCACAAAAGAATCTTGTTAGGAAAGTGGGGGAGGGGTGGCTGGAGATCAGATAGGGTGTGCAGTAACAGCATAGACAGGGACAAAATGGTCAGACTGAGTGGGTCAATAGGTCGTTATCTGCCGACAAATTCTATGTTTCTATGTGTTGGTGTATACACAATTTAGTACTTAAATGAAATTTAGCACTTTATGTATTTACTACCTTTGTGTGATGTTTTTCCTTTCTTCATGCAGTGTTCTAGCTTTTACTCTGCAGCTCTGGTGATTAGAGACTCAGTTAGGGCTCAGTCTGTTTTCTGCACCTCCAGAGCTTCCTTGTTCTGTCTGGAGGAAATTGCTCCCCCCCCACTTGTTCATACAGAACATGGCTGTTGTGTTCTCCATGTTGAGCCGTAGTGGATGATTATACACTGTGAAGGAGAGCACCTTTAACGCTAGGTGAATCATCTTCAACTCGAACACATCAATGTGCAGCTGCTGCCATGGAGTCCACAGCCTGTATGCCAGCAGGTCCCCCATATGCATGCGGAGATGGAAGGCATCTGTTGTCTGAGCAGAGAAAGGTTGAGATGAATGAAGGCATCCCCCGACAGTCACTCTGGAGCCAGCCACCAGGAGAGTGACTGACCAGCTGAGAGGGTGTTGACCTCTGAGACCACTGCAATTTGAGCTCTCACCTGAGAAGGTACATCAGAGGTCATCCTTATGGAATGAAAAACACTGCTGATGGCATAAGGCTATCAAGACAGGTGAAAGTCCAAGCTGGATGCCTGTCCCAATAAGAGAAGTTATAAGAAAAGCAGTAGGCACGCTCCAAAAGATCTATAGCTCACTGAGGTAGTAACCCAGCTCGAGCCTCTTGAGAGTCCAATTAAGCCCTGGTGAACTTCACAGAACTAGACCACAGTCTGCTGTAACTTCTCCAAGTTCAGAATGAACTTCCAAATTGGAGACGGTTTCAACAACCACCTAGACAACTGAGTCTGCCTTGTGTCAGTTGTCCAAATATTCTATTTCTCATTAGCATAACATCCAACTGGTATTGGATGTCGGTATTGTTGGAAATACCGAATGGTTTCCAAATATAATTAGTACAGTTTTGTAAGAGGCATCATTAACTGTTTCCTGGGGGTTTTGCTATAATCCCATTACTGGTCTTCAAAATATGGTCACATCAACAAGGATTTATTCTGCTGTGTGACTCAAAAACACTGGATTGTTATAACAAATTACCTCACAGCTGCTGATTTCTGGCATCACAGTCTGGGGTCATGGAAAGGACTGGGATGCCACATATAAATGTAAAATCATGACAAAGAACTACGATGTGACAAACTCACCATGAGGTCAGAAAAAGTGCTGAGATGTCCGAAATAAATTCAATGCGAGGTTAAAAAAAAGGACTCATAACCACAAATAAACTCACCACAACTAAACTCACCAGAAGGCCAGACAAAGGAATAATATGCAAGGAACAAATTCACAGTGAGGTCAGAAAAAGGGCAGAGATGCCACAAATTAACTCACTGTGAGGTCCCACAAGAGACTGGGATGCTATAAATAAACTCACTGCAAGGCCAAAAGAAGGACTGGTATGCCACAAATGAGCTCACCATGAGGTCAAACACAAGGACTGGGATGCGCATGTAAACTCAACATGAGGTCAGAAAACAGAAATTTAAATACCTGTAAATTTTCTTTCTCGGGCTGCTGGTCTCCGGGCTCATCACTTCTGGGAGGTCCTTCCTGAAACCACATGACAGGCAGGAGGTAGGCTGATATTTGCAGGAAGGAGGCACCTTCCCACCCACTTCCTCTGGACACCAGTACTTCTATAGCCTTTGTCTTCTGAGGAAACTCATAACTTGAAACAAACAAGGTTAGTGTAACTTTCAGCAATCTGGGTGGGACGGAGCCTGGAGACCAGCAGTCTGAGAAACAAAATTTGCAGGTATTTAAATTTCTATTTCTCTCTCTCCCAAAGCTGGTCTCTGGGCTCATCACCTCTGGGATATACTACAGCAGTACATCCCACTCCCGGGTGGGAATGAAGCTCGTAAACCTCTAGGGGTCCACCACAGCCTGGAGGACCCTGCGGCCAAATGACGCCTCCCCCGAGGCTGCGACATCCAATTTGTAAAACTTTGCAAACGTGTGGATGGATGACCATGTGGCTGCTCTACATAAGTCTGCCAGTGAAGCTCCTCTGAAGTCTGCCCAACACACGGCCATTGCTCGAGTTGAGTGTGCTCGAACTGGCCCTGGCAATCCAATTCCAGCCTTCTGGTTGGCCAAGATTATGGTGGAACAAATCCATCTAGCAATGGAGTCCTTTCACGCCCCCTTACCCTTGTTCGGGCCTGAGTAAGGATGCGAACAGGTCCGATCGCTTGATGTACAGTTTGAGGGTTCTCCGAGGTCAAGCGTAAATTCTCTCCCTTTGTCATTCTTGGGATGAGGACAGAAAGTGGGAATGTTCAAGACTTGGTTACAGTGGAAGTGAGACAACACTTTAGGTAAGAATGCTGGATCCGTCCGCATGACTACAGAATCTGGATGAATAATCGTAAAGGTTCTTTGGAAGATGGTGCTCCTATCTCACTGATGCGTCTGGCTGAGGTGATTGCAATGAGAAAAACGGTCTTCATAGCGAGATGAAGCAAGGATGCCTCCTTTAAGAGTTCAAACGGTGGTTTGGTGAGAGCTTTGAGAACCAGGTTAAGCCACCAGGGAGGTACCACCGGCTTTATTGGTGAACGTTTCAAGGTTGCTGCCCTCAGAAATCTTAGAACATGTGGGTGCGTCCCCAAGGAGTCGCCCGAGTCCGCTAATAGTAGCGCCCCAAGGTAGACACCTGACTCCTGGAGGACACCTGACGGTGGCCGTTGAGGCCCTGTCGAAAACCCTCCTAAAGGAACTGAAGTATAGCAGGGAGAGACACCGAATCATCTGGTAAGGTGGAGTCTCGCAACCAGAAGAGGAATTTTCTCCAAATCCTGTAATAGACCCTAGAGGAGGAAGCTCGTCTGGACTGAATCAGTGTTTCTACAACAGGCTCTGAGAAACCGAACTCCCGAGAGTTTCCCGCTTAATCTCCATGCTGAGAGGGACTGGTTGTGTGGACTTGGATGCCACACCGGTCCCTGATGTAGAAGGTCTGGGCTCGCTTGAAACTTTAGGGGGAGATTGAAGAGACATTTGGACTAATCGTGGAAACCACGGTCTGCGGGGCCAATGTGGGCAGACCAGAACCACCTCTGCTCAGTCTTGGGCAATCTTGTGCAGCACCCTTGATACCATCGGAACTGGCGGGAAGGCATACAGGAGATCGAACTGACCCCAGTTGAGGGAGAATGCGTCCTGCGCCAAGACAGAGTCATCCCTGCTAAGGGAGCAGAAGCGTGGAACCTTGCAATTTCTTCGGCAGGCGAAAAGATCTACCTGTGGGCTGCCCCACTGCTCCATGGTGAGCTGGAAGGCACTGGTCTTGAGCTCCCATTCTCCCGGTAGAATGTCCTTTCGACTTAGCCAATCTGCTGTGAAGTTTTCTTGGCCTGGAATGTATGCCGCTCGAGACTTGCTAGGGTTGGCTTCTGCCCACTGGAAGAGGAGAAGAGGAGAAGAGTCTCCTGCAGCATCCGGGAGATTTTTGTGCCTCCCTAGTGGTTGATGAATGCCATTGTTATCCAATTGTCCGTGAGGATGAGGACGTCCTGGTTGGATAGTTGCACCTGAACTGTTGTAGTGCTAGGCGCATCACCACATCTCCAGTACATTGATGCTGTACAGGGATTCCGCTGGAGACCACTTTCCTTGTGCTGAGAGCTGATCCAGATGTGCTCCCAGCCCGAAGACTGGCATGGGTGGTCACTCTGATCTGGTGAGAGTGCCCCAGACTGAGGCCCTTCATGATTTTGTCCCGTTGAGTCCACCATGTTAGGGAGTTCTTCACTGTGTGGGATACTTGAATTTTTGATCCAGTGTGCCCTGGATTGGAGCCATTGCTGGAGGAGAGCAGATTGGAGAGGTCTGATGTGGATCAGTGCCCAGGGGACCAAATCTGCCAAGGAGACCATCGACCCTATGAGTTGCATAAAAGAGCAGGCTGTCTGGAATTTGATGATGAGGGCCCTCAGTTCTCTGAATTTCATTTCTGTGGGGAAAACTTTGTTGTGGGCTGTGTTGAAGTTCACCCCCAGAAGGGAGACAGACTGGGATGGATGAAGAGAACTCTTCCGCTGGTTGATCACGAACCCCAGGAAGGAGAGGCGCTGTGTGACCTCTGTCACAGCCCGAACTGCTTGATCGTAGCTTGGGGCTTTGATCAGAATGTCATCCAGGTACGGAAAGAGCTGGATCCCTTGCATGCAGAAGCGGGCGACCATGATCACCAGGACTTTGGAGAAGGCTCTGGGGGCTGTGGATAAGTCAAGGCAGGGTCTTGAACTGACAGTGGTGACCTGCTACCTTGAATCTCAGAAATTGCCGATGAGCCTTCCTGATGGGAATGTGTAGATATGCATCCTGCAAATCTACTGAGGCTAAAAGTCCCCGATGGACTTCTCGGATGATGGAGGACAGGGTCTCCATCTTGAAGGTTCTGTGACTTAACGAGCTATTTAGAAATTTGAGATCTAACACTGGTCGGTAGCCCCTGAGCCGTTGGTACCACAAAAATAGCGATACACCCTCTGTTCCTTTCCAGCGTGAGGACTTGTTTTATTGCTGCTGACTGAATGAGATATGTAATGGCTTGCCAGGTCGCCGCTCACTTTACAGAATTGCCTGAGATTGGTGAGGGCACTATGTGGGGCAGAGGGGACTAAGAATTGAACTCTATGAAGTAACCCTCACGGATTATGTCCAATACCCACTTGTCCATGGTGGTGTGGACCATTCCTCGAGAAAGTTGGAAAGCCTACCCCCGACACAAGGATTGGTCCGTGAGTTCTCATTGTGATTTTCTGGAGTCGCTGTTGTCATCCCGGGCACGTCCTCTGCTGCCTCGGAAACCGCACTGGTTATGCGAGTTGAACTAGGAGCGTCTGCCTGTGGTCGCCTTGTTCTGCCCCCTGGAATAACCTTGGGTCAGAAAATTCTGTCTTGAACCTGAATTACAGGGCCTATTTCTTCCTTAGGTATCGCCGTTTCTCCGGATTCCTTGACCGCCTCCTTTAGCGCTGAGCCGAGCAGAAGGCCTCCTTCATAAGGGGCGTTGACCAAATGCATTTTCGAGGATGCATCCGCCTGCCAAGCCCAAAGCCATAAGTTGCATCGGGCGGAGGTCTGGTAGAACATAGCCCGAGCAGCACATCTGACCGCCTCTTCTGATATGTCAGCCGAGTATGCCGATGCTAGACCCATGAACTATAACTGCTGCAAGATGGGCGGATTCTTGTCTGGCTCGTCCGCGAGCTGGAATGCCAGATCAGTGGCCCAGGAGAGCGCAGCTCTGGCAGAGTAGAGGTTCGCTGTAGCTGCTTTAAGGAAGGCTGCAGTGGAGTGAAAGGCCTTCTTTAGTGAGGTGTCCACCTTCCTATCCACAGGGTCTCTCAGGGATGCTCCGCCTTCTGCTGGGATGACCGTCCTTTTCGTGAGGTTTGATATAAGAGGGTCTATCTTGGGGCAGACGAGCCATTTCTCTGCAGGCTTCTTGTCAAACTTTAGGAGTTTGGTTAGGCAGCGCAGGACCGGGAAGGACCGTTCAGGCCCCTGCCATTATTCCTTTAAGAGGTCCTCTATAGCCGAGGTGAGGGAAGCACACCGGCTTTGAGGCTGACACCAGTCGGAATGCCAGCTTCACCGGCCTTCGGAGAAGTGGGGAAGCTGAGGTGGATCTCTTCGACACCCTTTAATAAAAAGTCTAGATCTTCTAAATCAAAGTTTCTGGCTGGTGAGACCTCAGAGTCAGAATCTCTGAGTTGGGGAGCTCTCCTTCATCCAAGGATGTATAGTCAGACCCTGAGGGGACCTGTCCTGCTTATGCTTCCTGTGGGCTGGGTCTCTGTGCTGGGAAGAACTTCTGGATCTGGGCCTGGGCCTCTTCTTCCTCTTGTGACGCCATGAGGGGAGGAACCCTCATCCGAGGATGGGGAAGGGTGCGCTTATTAGTGGCCTTTCCATGAGACCTGGATTCCTCGGCAGCGGAAGGACATCGAAACACGAGGGATTAATGGCAAACGCCCGATTCAGCTTGTCTATGAGCTCTGAGCTAGAGCCCCAGCGAAGTGGTGACTTCCTGTAGGGTTGGGGTGGCCCGAGCCCTGGTCTACTCGAGTAACGCATGCATTCTGGTGGAGGCTAAATTCGACCGGCGTGCTGCGCTGTTGCATTTTACATATAGCGACCCTGTGAAAGTGGCTGGCATGGGTGCTCTGCATTTGTGGCATTTCCTGCCTCGGGGGGGCCTGTCCTTGGTGGAAGCCATTACCCCTGTGACTGTACTGAAAAAGATGGGAAATGGAAGCACTTGGCCACTGGAGCTTAAAGGGGGGCAATTAGCTGGAATTAGTCTACTTCTGTCCTTTTAAGAGCCTGCTGCCTAAAGATCCCTTCTGCCTTGCATTGCTGATAATGTTTCCTGCCCTGAATCAGCTGGTGTAGAGCCCTTTTATCAAGCGGGGCTTAAGTTCCCGCAGACCGGACTAGAGAGCTGCCTGCTCCTCGATGTTGCTGTGAGGAAATGCCGCTCCAGTGCTAATTCGTGCCAGAACTGTGACGTCGCCGAGCCTGAAGTGAACGTCTCTCCCAGCGGCTGGAGCGGTACGGACAACTGAATCTGTGGTCGTTGATTAAAACAGGGCTGAAAATGCCCTCAACGAGCTAACGCACACCTCAGCTCATCGCTGTGGGAGCCTTGGTCCAGGATATGCTTCCGACTTGGGAAGCGTGATCACAGCACCAGGGCTGAAGCAGACCTGTCTGCTTGAAGCGCGGGAAGGCAGAGAAGCGATGAGCACCGGGAACCTGTCTGTCCAGCTTGCGTGGCTGAGACTGGGGTCCCTGTGGTAGTGCGATGGAGCGCTTTCAAAATAAAGAGAAAATTGAACAGACTCACGAATCTCTCCTGTCTCCTGGGCTGTCACTTCTGTGACAGTCCTGCAAAGCTCCTGCCACCAGACAGACAGGGAGTAAACTGGTGTCCAGAGGAAGTGGTGGAAGGTACCTTCCTGCAAAGATCAGCCTACCTCCTGCCTGTCACGTGGTTCCAGGAAGGACCTCCCAGATGTGATGAGCCCGGAGACCAGCTTTGGGAGAGAGAAAGGATACTTACTGTAAGCCCCTGGAATGGCAACTGAACTGGAACTTGCAAACTGGATTCCCTACTGTACTATGATGGCTAGATAAATTAAGTAACTAATGAAGCAGCTACCTGGGGCCAGATATTCAAAGCAGTTGTACATGCAAATAAGCTGCAAATGTCAAAAGACTCTCTAGTGAAATTACTGGAAGTTGCAACCCTGTAAATTCTGGTAATGTCAACGAGAAATTCTGCATGGGCTGTGTTACATAAATTTGCAGGAGCAACAGACTTGCTCTTGAATGTCTGCACACTAAAAATGTACTCATTATAATTCACTCAGTATAGACTTGCAGTTTCACGGACATCGTTATTGGAATCTGTGGACCTTACTCATTGCCACCTTTAAATAAAAGACTTGGACAGCAAACAAAAGCAATGATACGCAGCCAATGACATGTGTCGGCTGCTAATTACTGCTTTTGTTAGCATTCCAAGCCTTAGTTTAAGAAGCACCTGTGATTGATGTCCAAACAAGCTGAACTTTTTGACTTTTTAACTTCCATTTTCAACAAAACAGTCCTCTTCAAAACTCATTTTTTTCTTACCTGAATGTGATACCCCACTCAAAACCACTAAACCATTATTAATTTAGCTTTTGTTAACCGGGTAAGTACACTAGACAAGTATTATGCCTATTTTCAGGAACGACCCGGGAGAATACAACATGGGAAAACAGTCAAGGTACAAAGAAAATGAGAGTACATTACATCACAGTAAACAAACATGTGGGAAAGAAATACATAATTTGACGATAAGAGGAAACATATAGTAGTGGAGCACTATGCAAGGAATGGATTGGTCATAATATAACTTATAACATTATAGTTGATACTCCTAGACTAGCTGGTTCACTGACAGATATTTAGAGGTCATCACATATAGTAGTGAAGCACTGTCCAAGGAATGGATTAAAATATAATCTCCTTAGCATGTAATATTTGCTATCGAGTCTAATCCACCAGTTGTCATGTAAAATACTCTAAACCAGAACTGCAATCCAGATCCAAGACAAAAGTGAGCTAGATCAGCAGCACAAACTGCTCAATATCCTGTTATTCCTCTCTTCCTACTTAGTACTCCCTGAAACAGTAGAAGCACTTTTATAAACCAGCTTCAGTTTGTTTCAGGGCCCCCTACCTGGCTTCAGTAAAATAAGACAGAGGGTATCCTATCGGGCATAATGCAGACCTGTGAACCAGAAGATCCAGGTTTGAATCACTTTTTTTTTTTTTTTTAAACTCATTGTGTGACTCAAATCTAGTCACTAAACCAACTGTACCTCTCTTGTGCCATCTCACTGCTTCCAACTGATCACGGCTTGGAAAGTATTTAAGCAAGAAGCCACGAGGGAGTGTGGGTTATCGGGGGATTTACCGCGCTGGGGTTGTGCGCTCGGTGGGTAAATCCGCCCAGCCGTGGGTAAACTTCCGATTAACGCAGAGATCCTCAGAGGGTTTATTGCGATAGCGGTACCGCTTTTTTATTATTTTAAAAAGTAGTACTTGTATAATTTTATTAAGCCAGTCACTATTACAGCACTTGTTTTATTTTGTTTGGTTTTCCTGATGTACAGAGCTGCTCTTTTACGGTCTCCGCTTAGTGGGGAAACAAAATGGCGGTCAGAGTTTCGTGATTTCGGCCTCGGATTTTTATTTTTTTTTTAAAGATGCTGCTGGCTGTACGTTTTGCGGCGATTATGGGTAGATAATCAACGAAGGTAAGGTGCCAGCCTGCCTATCTCATTGGTCAGTGGCTGAGGTCCATGGTATAATCTGGGATAATAGCTGCATGAAAGGGATACATTAAAGAGGACCTTCCTGATGGTCCAAAAAGTAACAGCTTGTAGTCATTACATGCAGTACTAGACTTGAAAAGGTGTGTGCATTTGTTATTTCTGGCCAAGGTTTACTCTGCCTTCCATAAAGTGGATTTGTTTTTGAGCCCTGCTGCACTTGCCTTTGCTGTTCAGCCTGCCGGGCTGCTAGCTCCTGATGACATCACTGTAGGATAGAGCAGTAACTCACACTGTTCAGTACCATGCAGTTGCAACAATGTTGCAAGGGAAACCTGCCAGTATTCCGTGTACATACTGTGTTCCCCTTCCCCAAGAAACCCTGTTAGCAATGAATTATGCCAAAATCTAAATGCCTTGTCTGTTTTTTTTTTTTTTTGTGAAATTGACTCTGCCCTACAATGATGTCAGCAGTACAACCCTGGGCCCACAGCAACACCAGGCTTGCTACAGAAGCTCTGATAACCCTGCAGTTTTTAGCAGCTCAGAATGCAAAAACTAACTGCCGTAGACATTAATGAAACACAATTCCAGAATCAATGCAAGAAGGGTAATTAATGCATGAAAGTCAAAGTGACTGGGGAAGGTCCTCTTTAAACCCCATTTCTTTCCTTAATTAACAGCCCCTCCCACCCCAAAACAAAGCCAGTTCACACGTGTGGCTTGTCATCGCCCTTAGCTGACTACTACAAGCCTTGGGGAGCCTTGCTATAATGCAACACAGAAAGTGAAAGGGGAGAAATATTCAGAACACAGAAACACTATCCTCTGGTAAATGCTTTATAAACTCCTCTCTCCCTTCTTGCTCTGTGCTTAACCTCCATGAGCTTTCATAACCTCCTCTATGTACCCAATGGCTGCTACCAACTCTTCATGGCCTCTGAAAGTTTTGGCTTACAAAGTATATGAAAGGTGCAACAAAAAATCTAAATCCTTTCCTTATATGTTTTATCCATGTTGAGACAGTGCCATGCACTGCACAGTACTGGGTGTCTTCAAGCAGGCAGCGGTTAGTCCAGTTGAATCGGACATCTTAGCACTCTCCAGCCTGGACTCAGACGCTGGCC
Source organism: Neoceratodus forsteri (assembly GCA_016271365.2). Lineage (NCBI taxonomy): Eukaryota > Metazoa > Chordata > Ceratodontiformes > Ceratodontidae > Neoceratodus > Neoceratodus forsteri. The sequence continues at coordinate 1,055,703,111 of CM057453.1, read as the reverse complement.
ATCACCCACTTATCCCCAGATCCCCTTGGTCTTGGCTCTGTGAAGCAACTTCCACATCCTCAGTTACATTTAATTATTTAACTTAATAACCAAAACAACCATTTAGGTTCACTAGACCACAGGGCCCATTCTGAGGGACAACCAAGAACACTAGGCAGACATACAGGAGTAAAAACAGAGGATGTCAGTGACATGTAATACATGGGGCATCTGTTTTTACACAGAACGTTAGCAAAGTCAAAACCCATAATACTACCGGTGCTAAGATTCTACGTCATAATACCATCAATATGTTGTCAGATCATGAGTATTATGACTTAAGATCCTTTAAAAGAACTGTGTGGCTCAAATTTCAGAATCGACGCCAGCAACTTCCTGACCACAGTGGCTGAAAGTGACAGTGAAATCTCGCAGTGACAGGAACACGGAGAGAACAACAGCCTGTTGTACATGAAGAACAGCCCCTTCTGTGAAAATGAACCGTAAGGAGAAGTCAACGCTGGAAGGTAAATAAAGAAAACAGAGAGTTGCCTATGGGTTGGGGAAACTGCCATAGTGGTATGTGAAAGGTTCATGGTGGCTGCCATAGGGATTTGTAGTTGTCATTATGAGTGTGGAACTAGAGGGCATGTGCACTGCAAGACTACCCGTTGCCATTGTTAAGAGCCTGATGAGAGGGAGGGCAGTCAGTTACTTGTGATCAAGCAGCAACAAAATAAAAAACAAAAAAACTGCAATAAGTCAGTAAGAGTCCCATGTCTTACACAGAAACAGAATTTGTTGGCAGAAAAGGACTGTTTGGCCCACCCAGTCTACCCAGATGGTCCCTGCCTGTATGCTTCCACAGACCCTAACCAGAATCTGGCGACCATCCCTGCTCCCTGCCTATTCACCAATATTACCTTATGTCTATCCCACAAAGCTCCCTACTATTTTTGCCGCCCCCACTTCCGCTGGTAGTCTATTCCAGGCATCTACCACTCTTGTCTCTGTTGTGTTCTCTTCTCTTCCAGGGTGTACATGTTAAGATTCCTCAGTCTCTCCTCATAGGGCTTCCGCTACAATCCCTGCATCACTTTAGTTGCCTTCCTCTGAACTGCCTCCACCCCACGCCCTTCGTGAGGTGCGCCTCCAGAACCGGACATAATACTCCAGGAGGGCTTCACCAGTGAGCGATACGGTGGAAACAGCACCTCCTCCTCCTGCTGAAGATACCTCTTCAATGCATCCCAGCATCACACTGGCCCTACCACTGCTTTGTCACACTGCCCTGCCACTTTGAGATCATCAGATATGATAACCCCAAGGTCCCTATCCTGCTTAGCGACTGACAGTACATCTCCCCATCCTATACTCAGTTCCTGGATCCCTATACCCCAGGTGCATAATTTTACACTTTTTGGTGTTGAACCCATAACAACACAAATACCACACTGACTATCTGTTGCGGTGCTGAAACACTATCTCGGGATTCCAGTGACATAATATAACCCTCTCAAGCTTCGCTCTCGAGGTTTATGATTTCACAGGAATCCCTCGATGGTGCTACAGCACCATAACAGATAGAGTCCCATGTGTTATTCTATTTGTACACAAACTCTGCCATCAGGTTATTCATTTCATATTCATTCTCATCATTTCACTTTTTTTTTTTTTTTTTTTTTTAACGCAATTTCTTTTTATTGAAGTATGTAAAAAAAAACCCATCAAAATGCATTTCGAGGACAGGCAGAATACATCATAAAACATTAAACATACTGGTCAATAAAAGAAAAATGCCACACACTCCCATTTGGTACCACTAATATGGGGGGACCATCATAATGATAATATATATATATAAAAATAAACACCAGGAGTCCTACTGCAGCCAGGGCTTGGTTAAAATTAGAAGCATATAAAATAAACTCGAGCACTGATACCTGCCTATTAGCCAGGCTTCTGAGTTTGTATAAAACATGCCTTAATCTGCAGGAAGTTCATTGCAGATTCTGGAGTTCCACGCAGCCTGAATCCACCTGCTTTGCACTGATTCTGACTCTCTAAACCCTAACATCTGTGGTTTCAAACTGTCCCAAAATTCATTCTCTAATCTCCCTCCATCACCATCCAATAGGATATAAACTTTTTAAATAAGAACAGAAGCCGGGCATTCACCACCTCATGGAAGACATAGAAGATTTGGATAAGGTGCATCAGTCCATGCTATATTTAAAGTGTGTAACTTGTAAACATATTTCTCTTGCAGACCCAACAAGGAGGAGTGTCGCCTGACGCGTTTCAAATCTCCCAGATGCTTTTCAAAGGCTGAAGGTTGCAGTTAAATATGCAGTTCAAGGTAGATAAACAAATGATACAAAGCATAAGTAAGACAATACCAAATAAGGAAACATTATATACAACAGCCTCAAAACCTGACAGGCAGTCTAGTATAGAGTAAAAGTAACAGCGTGCTGAGGCAAGCTAGCAGGAGAGTTAAGCATTATGACACAAAACATTTTATACAAAGTACAGGCTGGTATGAACATATATCCAAATGATGTGGGTAGTCATATCATCCATGTAGGACAAGCTCACTCCTGAAGCAGTAATCTACTGAAAAGGAGGCAGGTGTAGGAAAAGAGATATTAGGTGAGACAGGAACAGGTCACTGAGGCAGAGCGTGAAGCATGTAAGGTGGATTGGAACACGGGGAGAAAGGAGCAGGATAGAACAGAGGGTGGGAGTGAGTTTCAATTGGAAATAACGGCGAAGGAGAAAGACTTGCGTGTAGTGGCAAAAGCGATTTTTGGATTAGTTAGTTGGGGTAGTGTGGCAGATCTGAGAGAGCAACACTTATTCCAGTTTCTGTTATATATACACTTGTACCTAAGAATTACAAAGTTTGATCAGTCCAATTTCAGATATTAGGCTACTGCCATTTAATATATGACAATGCATATGTCACCCTGGGAATATTTCTATATTATCCTTTTTTTGGGGGCTGCATTGAACAAATACTGACACTATGATAACAATCACAAAATTAGTATTCAACACTCATTACACCAAGATGTTCCATCTTACTGTAGACAATAGGGACTGCATCTGTGAAGTGGGGGTGGACCATACCATGCAAAGACACCTCAACTCGTCGTCATGATGGTTGCCGAGGGACTGGAAGGAAAAGTATGCCTCTTTACAGACACAAAGATCTGCAACAGGGTTGATAAACAGGGGAAGGTGAAAAGGATGAGAAGGGACTTGGCAAGGTTGGAGGAATGGTCAGAAGTATGGCAGCTTGGATTCAATGCAAAGAAGTGCAAAGTAATGCACCTGGGAAACAAAAACCCAAGGGAAGAGTACATTATTGGGGGAAGGGGGAGTAGTAACAACAACAAAAATGGAAAGGGATCTGGGGGTAATCGTATCAGAATACCTAAAGGTTAGCAAGCAATGTGAGAAGGCAGTAGGGATGGCTAGAGGATACTGGGCTGTATAGGGAAAGGCATCACCAGTAGAAAACAGGAAGTTGTTATCCTCTGTACAGATAGTTTGTGAGACCCCATCTGGAGTATTGCATCCAGTTCTGGAGACCCCATCTCCACAAGGATGGAGACAGTCCAGAGGAGGGCAACTAAAATGGTGAAGGGTCTGCAACAGAAGCCATAGGAGGAGAGATTAAGGAGCTTAATATGTATATCCTTGAGGAAAGGAAGGAAAAGGGAGACATGATAGAAACTTTTAAGTGCCTCAAGGGAATCAACAAAGTCCAAGAGGGTGGCATCTTTCAGAAAGAGAGATGTGCAAGAACAAGGGAACACAATTTGAAGATAGAGGGGGGATGGCTCAGGGGTAATGTGAGGAAGTAGTTTTTCACAGCAAGGGTGGTGGACGCATGGAACGACCTTCGTGAGGAGGTTGTGGGGTCAAAAATAGTGGGGGAATCCAAGAATGCATGGGACAGACAGGCAATTCTTGTGGGGGTAGAAAGAAATAGGCTGTTGGTTTACTAGGATCTGCAGCTTATCCAGTAGGTAGGGATATGGGCAGACTAGGTGGGCCAAGCGGTCCTTATCTGCCGTCAAATTCTATGTTTCTATGATTTTTGTGTTGCATCTTTTTTTTTAACTATGCTTCATGAAATGTGCATTCCCTATTGATTCAGATGGTGGGGTTCCACGGTTTCACATCTTTGTGTTTCTTTCTTCTATATGACTGGATGTGAAAAGAACGTAAAACTATTTTTGAGTTTACTTTCAGTACAAGTTGTTTTACATGTCCTGTACCAATCTACTATACTTAGTAGACTACATGAATTTTAATTTTAATTTATTTTTACACTTGTCATTTTTTTATCACAGTTGGACCGCTTAGTAGTTGTGCACAACAGTAAGATAGGCCCTAGGATTTTCATAAAATACATGCATCATAAAATAACCTGGATCATAAAAAACAAAAAAATGGGCATTTCTAGATACTGAACCAAGTCTGAATAATGTGATATCAGCAGGACAACAATTAACATTTAAACAAACCAGTACTTTACAAGATACCCTTGTTAAATCTATATTTATAAAAGTAACATTAATTCTGAGAACAACTTGAATGCCTGACAGTCCACATTGAAGAAATTATTTTGACAGTTTGAGAGGAGACATGCGAAGGAGATAAATCCACTCAGGTTCTCGCTGAAGCTATGAATGTCACAGTTTGCAGCCAAGAGGTTTAAATGAAGATGTCAGACTGCACAGTTATTTATAGTTTTTGCATTTTTCAGTAGCTGTAACTTGTTTAGTGAAAAAAATTATTTTCCAGGAATTGGGAGGAATCGGTATATATTTTCATTGGTTTTACTGTATATATGATGTGTTTTTTTTTTTACACATCATTACTTGTAAGTTATGTGCTTTGCACCCTTGTTTCTATGGTTACAAGCTTCATAAAACTACACACACAAAAAGACAAAGAAAACCAAGTTGTGTTTAGCACCTCGCTTACAAGGGGGTCTTCAGAAATCAATGAGATCTTAATAAAGAAACTGAGAAGTTATATGTATTGAACCTTGTTATTCAAAGGGCAAACAAATTACAACTGAAAACTGATAAAGGTGTAAAGCTGTAAATAAGAGTGAAACAACCACGCTGGTATGCACATCACATAAAGTAGTTCTTGAAAGGAGACAGATTGGGGATGGCTCAATTAACACTGCAAATCCAGAAAAAAATATACATTGTGGTCTCTTGCTGTACTGAAATGCTGCAGCTGATGCAAAATACAAAGCAAGGTGGTGGGGACAAGGTTGGAGGATGGGTGTGAATAACACCATATACCCAGCAGGAGGGACTTTACATCTCTTGGAATTTATTTGTGAAAATGAGTGATCAGGATAGGAATGTAAGCTGAGCCAAGGTTGGTTAAAAAAATAGTTGCTTAACTTGCAGACTTGAAATAACTGCATGTCTTCCTTTCTGTAACATCTTTCGTGCACAAACAGACTTTGGCTTTAAAGTTAACTTGCTTAACTGTGTTTGTAGATTCTACCCTGATTTCTGTTTATGACTGGCAGTAAACATTCCTGCATGAAAAGTATTTACCACTGAGGTGCCTATAAAGTGAGGAACTACACAGTGAAATAAAAACATCACTTAATAGGAGCTTCAAAGGCCAAGTCTGTTCCAGGAAAATTAACTGCCTGTCATGAAAAGAAGTCAGGAGTCAAACCTACAAAAAACAGTTAAGTAACTCATAGTTGCACTAGCAAATATGATTTACACTTTTACAAACATTTATCAAGTAAAAAGGCACGCTTCAACGTATTCTAAAAACAGAGAAGCAAAACTCAATAACCACACAGGCTCAGTACACACTGCATTTCCAACAAGACACTGGCCTGCTATACGAGCCATTAGACATCAAACCAAAGGGCACTCTGGGAAGACTATCCTGGACAAGATGCAATAAAACAAACCTGAATGGCAGCCCCCAGAGGTCATAAAACATCCAGGGAAAGCAGGAAAAGTTAGAAAAAAAAATCTTCTCACAGCCTAGGCAGAAACAAAACACTGGGATTACTGTTTTGTAAAATGTATCCCTTACAGTTTTTTCTTATTTGCAAGACATTTATGTATCCTAACATGCAGAATGCTGGATGGGCAACTATACAGAACCAGTGTGTTCTGCCACGAGGGATAGTGATCATCCATGGGAATCAGAATCCCGAGGTGGCAAAACACACTGGTTGCGCCTAGAGTTGCTCATCCTGTATTTTGTATAGTGCATAGTACTGTGTGAAAAATGTGTTTTGTGAGTTATTTTGCTTTCAAAATGAAACTGACTCATGTAGTGGGGTAGAACAGCATTCCATGACATTGGAACTGTGGTAGAACAGCATTTTGAAAAGGATGGAATTCTATTCAAAACACTACTCCACTATACACTATAAATCTGTCCTACTGCCACATTCAAAACACTATCCCCTACCTACTTGCCACATATAAACTCAATTACAACACTGCTAACTTATATATATAATACATACTTGAAACTTAAAAGAAAAACACTTTATCAGAGATCTATGTTTACCAAGTACTGTGTCCATGATTAAAATAATCTGAACCCCCTCCCCCCCAAAAATGTGCCCTCACATGAAACTGCATGTTTAACTGTAAAGACAATTACAAAATGTATTTCTAAATGCTTTACTAACACCAATGCTTTCAAAGTTTTTAAACTACTAAAAAGACTACATATATATATTTTATATATATACTATACATACACCAAAAGCTGAATTTTATGTTTTTAGTATATAAATGTTTAAGAAAAACCTGTGGCTCTTTCAACTTGAATCAGAATGCTGTGTCTATTGTTTTCCTTGGGAGCTGTAGTTTCAGGCAGTCCTTAATTACTCTTTCCTTCCGAGTCCCCAGGTGGCTCTGATAATCATCTGTTCCAAGGGTTTTTAAGTCAATTTGAAGGCACTGAGTAACTTCTGTTCTCCTAGTCCTTAATAAAATGCAAGGGCTCCACAACTCGATCACTCCACAGACTTGTTCTGTTGCTTGCTCCAGGTCCCAAACTACTGTGTCTTGTTCCAACGTTCCAACATGATATCCACCTCATGCCCCTCCCACATGAATAAAGAAAAAAAGGTGGGGTAGATCTTTAGGAGCTTCTTGGGTGGAGGTGGGGGTGGATCTTACTCCCCCACCCAAAATAAAAATGAATGCTGCCTCCCACTGCTCGGGTTCCAGTTCTTGTACCGACCATTTAAGAAAGAAAATAGTACCCTGAAACCATTGACTAACATGAAAACGTATTTATTTGAGGGCGGAAAACATTTCTTGGGGGAGGGTAAGGCGGAGGAGACTATTTACACCTTCATTCAGTTCCACAGACAGAAAACATGACATCACTTCTTTTGTACATGCAAAATGTCTGCAGCCTCCGACTACTGCAGCCGTAAAAACACAGCAAGACAAAGAAGGAGTATCCACAGAATGGGGTACCACAGTACCATTTACTTTTTCCTCACAAGCAGTGCCACTTGAAATATACACACACACACACACACACACACACATACATACATACATACATATATATATATATATATATTCTGGCATACTGATTTACCTCATAATCACAAATAGTATAGTCACTCAAAAAAATAACATTTATAAAATAGCAAGAAAAATCTAGAAATCTCATTGGCCAAGAGAGAACAGCTGACCATACATTAAATTTATAAATGCACAGTTATTCTGGTCCTAAACCACATCACACAATGAGCAAATTAGTCTTCCTACAACCAGAACTATATTCCATCAATCTCCCACAACCAGAACTGATCTTCCACCACAAACATGGCTGCTACCTTTACACTGTAGAAATCTTCAACTGGGCCCTAAAAATAAAACTACCTTAAATATAAAATAAAACAAATTAATTAAATGTCATTTACCAGATCATCACCTTACACATAAACAAACTAGAAACATTAAGTATTGTTTATAGTTTCATTACAACTGTTTCTTTGCTAATAGTGAAAAATCCCCTTCTATCTTTACCTGCTCATCAGGGAAAAATCTTCTGCTTTACCTGACAGTGAGATAACAGAGTCTCTGGCTCTAAAACAGGCCTTTTTGTCTGTGTGTACAGTATGTTAGTGGAGGAACATTCTGCTAGTAGAACTGAGCAGAATTTTGAATCCTTGTACTCCATGGTAAACATTCCATGATAAACGCTCCATTTCTTGAATGTGGGAAACACAGAGAAAACAAAAACAGAATGAAGAAAGTAAGCAATAAGTAAGCATTCACGTGAGACGAGGTTCTCATGAAGTTAATGCATGGGGACCGCAGTGGCACGAGGTCGAGGCCGAGGGCGCATAACGGACCAACCATGCATTAACTCCCCATTAGATGCCACCTTCGCCGGTGATTAATGCGCTTTTCATGGCTTCTAAGATTGGGTCTTATTCTGATACTGTGCATGCAATAATAGAAAGATTTTGTCTCTTCTGATTTCTCTGCTACACTTGTTCAACATTTAGCAGACTTCATTTATATGCTCGTGCTGTCAAAACTACTTTTAACATATGTATGTTAAAGTATCTATCAACACTTGCTTGTCACAATTCAGAACATCTGTTCGGCTATTATTTTAAATCAGTCCGTTTGGAGGTCTCTGATACTGTCATTTCTCCGTTTTGCTATTTCCCTGTCAATATGATTTGCGTATTTTCTACCCTTCTCAGTGTCTCTGCGACGTCACTCCGATATCGCTCACTGCGCTGTTTCACAATTGCATTTCTGTCCCACTCTGTGTTCTTTCCTCACTTGGTTCCCACTGTTACGCCACTCCACCTTGCATTTTGACCAGCATTACTTTCGCTCTTGGTGTCGCCCCAGCTCCTACACATTCCAAATCATCCCCTGCTGGCATTTCTCCTTGCGCTACCTGTGGGGCTGCATTTCCGTACGACCCTACCTCGCTGGTTGCTCCTCTGTGCTCGTCCGCATACATGCTCGTTCCCCGTCTACATTCGTGCTCTGCTGTGGTACGTTGTGCGCTGCCCTGCTTTATCTCGTTTTCCTATACTGCTCATTTCTCCCGTGCCTACTTTCTGTATTACACAAGCAACACGGCATTATCGTGCCATAATGCCGTGTTGCTATTGTGCCACCTGACACAATTCAGCCAATTGTGCCTTGTTTCCGATGTTCTGATTTTGGCCATGTTACAAAACTATATAAACAAAGAAAAACGTGGTAAATGTCTCACCCTGATGTTTATCTTTTAGGACAGAGCAAGCAGTTCACGATGCTGTCAGTGAGTGTGGTAGTTTTGAACCATGCTCAAGCCTGCAACACCGGGGAACTGGGAAGCCTCTGATATGGCTTCCTTTTAGTTTTGTCTACAGAGTGAGGAGAATGAAATAAAATAAGGGGGCTATGTGTCATGCTTAGAATGAGGAAAACAGCATTTGTGAATTGTTGTGGATGGCAGGGGAATATGAAGCTTAAGTGGGCAGGGAGGCACACACTGTATACCACTACTTTAATCTGGCACCAATAGGCGGAAGGACTATTTTATGTTAAAAGCAAAGATTCGTTTACATTTTTACTTATTTAAAAATGTGTTTCAAAATAAAAAAACTGCTTCTAAAAATAAAGGGCCATTTTATAAGCGCCAATAAGACACTCCGGGGTTGTGCATTAAGTTGTGATAACCGCACTCCTAGGGACAACCGGCACTTTCGCTAACTTTCATACCCTAGAATTGGATTTATCCCACTACCGTAATGCACACCCCGCCGTCTTATTGCTTACGTATGCAATTGGAGGACTTGCATATTTTCCTTCATCACTCCCCCCTCCACCCTACACACAAACACAAATCCACCGTGGATGCTATGCACTACGCTGAAATCAGGTATCCAAACAACACTGTGTCAGTCTCTGCAAACAAGCGTGAAATCGTATGCAAGTGACAAAATCTTATGCAAGGGCCTTGTTAGTTGACCGGTGCCCACGTTTCATTGCCAAGTGGCCACTTTATCATTTAAAATCAATAGAAAAGCTGCCGCCCATTACATATAATGTAGCGTGCCCCTGTGCTCTCACTGGCATTTCATCAGCATGCTAGTGAGCATGGGGGCAGAGCTGAGGCAACAGGAAAACACGGGACATCCTTGGGACTCAGTTTTTACATTTTTATGAGCGACAGATCTTTTTAACTACTTAAAACTTTATGGACATAGTAACTTTATTGGGATCCTCTGGCGGCAAGGCATCGACAGGTATGGTGCAGGGTGTATACTTGTGAGTCTTTTAAATTTAGGAAACTAAAAGGCTTGTAACTTTTAAATGATGATACTTGGGAGATTTCAATTGTTTGTGTAAGGTTCATTGGGAAGAGATTTCAAGTGTTTGTATCACGGTTTATTGGGAATATGTTGATCCTAATTCTGAATCTATTGATGTTAGAAATTTGAACCGGTCCCCTCTTTAACCAGGATAGTCCAGCTGAGATGAAATATATAATTTTCAAAGGCATCTTGCCAGCTTCTTCCCAGTTTACAGCTGACAAGACTGAAACACAAGGAATGTCAAATGATTTTTCTCCAGGTCTCACAGTCCATAAGTGGTTGGAAACTTGGGAGGGCTCTCCAAGTTTAGAGATCAGGGGCCAGATTCACAAACCCTGGTGTGGCTGGCGCAGCTGCGCCAAAAACTCTGCCACACACTGTACCCGATTCAAGAAGATCAGGTGCATTTATGACAATTTTCCTGATTTACAGCAGCATGTGCCAAACAGCTGGTCCAAGCCCCATAAAAAGGGTACCTGAGACTGCCTCAAGCTAGACCAGAAAAAGCTGGTATAACTTGAGGCATGTGGCGCAGGGGAGCGAGAATCCCGACTGCTGGCTACGGAATGCTGCAAGCCCCATGCGCCATATGTTCAGTGCACCTGGAACCTGCGGCATTCTCAGGCCCAGGACTCTAACCACTGGACAATACTGCTTTCCCCCATAATATACAGTATATAATCATGGCTACAGTCCTGCCACCAGCATAGACTGGTGCTTTAATACCCTCCTCCATCCCCTCAGCTGGCAGACTAGAATTCTCTGGAGGTTAGTGCAGCAGTTTTAGTGAGGCACTCCAAAAACAGAGATATATATATATATAAATAAAAATGTACCTACTTTTGGATAATCCAGCTCGAAGAACGTTTCCAAGTTGTTGACTAGGTTTGGGTCCACTCCTTTTAGAGGTTTTAACAACGATACCCCTGGGAGCTTGCTATATGGCTGTTTGTCAGTTGCTTTCTTGTTGAGGTACAGACGTCTGTGGAGAAAAAAGAAAGGCCTTTAAATTGTTCTATGACCAGGTAAGTACTGCACAGCAGAGAGCAGCATAGAGGGTACACAGTCTACTATTGCGCGGAAAACTTAATTCCGGTTCTGAAAACATTTCTCAATTATGCACTAATTTTTAACAATCCTGCAGTGTCCTCATATTAACAAAACAAAGCTTGGCTACTTCTGTAAATGATCAGGCTGAATGGTTGACTGTAATGATGCATTGTTTTTATAGTTAAAATTAATGCAGTAATGCAGGGCTGCTATCAGCATGCTTAGTGGGTAGCAGTTCTCTATTTCGTGAGCTCCCATTCCCTGGGGCTCAAAACACTGTACAACAGAATTATGCAATAAACAAATATAATCAGTATAAATAACTAAGACAGCAGTATAAACATGAATTAACATTAATAAACACATGAAGCAAATAAGCCCAGAGAAAAGGCAGGAACATGGTAGCAAAACCGTGAGGCTGTTGGTGCAAAGCCTCCTGGAAGAGAAGGACTTTTGAGCCCTTCAATGGCCTCCATCAGTGGAGGCCTTTAAGAGGGCTTGAAGTCCTGTCTATTCCAGGAGGTTTGGCACCAACAGCCTCATGGTTTTGCTGCACATTCCTGTCTTTTCTCTGGGCTTTTACTGTGATTTTTTATGTGTATTAATGTTAACTCATGTTTATACTGCTGTCTTAGTTATTTATACTGATTATATTAATTTATTGCATAATTATGTTGTACAGTGTTCTGAGCCCCAGGGAATGGGCACTTAAACAGCACCTTTCTCCATTGTTTTGCATTTTAAAAACATTAAACAGGGAGCTCCCTTACCTTATCGGGAGCTCTTCTGGGTTATTTTCATTTTTTTATTTTCAGCCCCCCGAAGGAAGGGGTAGGATCGTAATGTGCCCGTGGGACTGACCGCATGATTCCTCTCCACTTCCTGACTCTCTTAAAGTCGCAGAGTCAGCTGAACTCTGGCATCAATAGGTACCAAAACCCAATTTAAAATCAGGAAATCACATTTGAAAAAGCAGAGTGCAACCCTGCGCACGACCTATAACAATGTCACAAAACATCACAGCATTGGTGGGGGGGGGAAATCGCAGAGTCAGGAAGTGGAGCAGGTTCGTGTGACCAGCCCCTCTGGGGCAAGTTGCAATCCCTTCTCTTCCTCGGAGGGCTGAAAATAAAAACATGAAAATAGCCTGGAGCAGCTCCTGATGCAGTAAGAAATTTTCCGGTTCAATGTTTGTAGGATTGGGAAAGGTGCTCTTTAAGAAATAAAGACAACTGCTACCACTAGCATGTTGATAGTCAACCCCACTAATTACTGCTGATAAACTTGAAAACATCACACACACACACACACACACACAAACACATACAAAGAGCCAAGGCAGGTTAGTGACCATCAGCACCAGCCACGGCTCTTTTTTGCGTATGTGTATAACGTTCTCAAATTTTTAAGCATGCTGATACAGCATTTTTATTCCTTTTTTTTTTTTTTTATAAAATATCTGCACCAAATAGAACCTTAAGGGTACTCTGCATTTCTGCCATTTTCTGTTTTTCCCTGCATGGCAAGTAGCAGTCAGCAACAGCAAGCCTGTTGGCAGCCTGTCAATTTCTAAAACTGTTGCTAGTACACAGCATGAAACAGCTGCCATTTTATTTCTTGGGAAATGCTTTTGTTTGACAAAGTACAGTTATAAAGAAATGGAAATTACGTATCTACCGTAATTCTTGATCTTCTTGGACGAGTCTCACCACTCATTCCACACTAATGAGAACTGCGCCGGAGGCACTAGGACCCAGCGGGAGCAAACTTTTTTGCTAGAGGGTCGGTGCCAGAGATGGAGCTGCGAGGAGCGGCACCACGAGCCCCAGCTCGTGCGGTAATGACTATCTCGGCATCGACCCTCCAACCACCTCAGTACCTTCCCCCCCCCCCCGAGGAAGTGCAGCGTAACTTAACCTAGAAGGATAGCCTAACCAAAAACCGGACATAAGATAGTCCAGGCGACCGTATAACATGGGTCAACAAATAAGTCTTCACAGCCTAAGATTGAGGTGAAGACCAACAACAAAGTGAGCTCGGTGAATGGAGGGTGGGTGTGTGAATGAGTGGTGGAGACTCGTCCAAGAAGATAAAAAATTACAGTAGGTACGTAATTTCCATATCTTCCCAGACATAAAGTCTCCACCACTCATTCACACTAATGGGAGAGTACTGAGCTAATAATTCCCAGAGAGGGTGGCAGGAGAGACCAAGAGTTTACAGTTTTAGGACAGGAGTCCATTAAGGATGGTTCTGCCAAAAGAAAGATGCCATCTGGCATGGACATCCAGGGATAGTGTTTGATGAAAGTATGCACTGAGCTCCAGGTAGCCGCATTGCAAATATCTGCAATAGGCACGTTGCAAATTTCCGCTAGGGATGCCTCGACCGCTCTAGTAGAGTGAGCGTATATTGCAGAAGAGCTGGAAGGCAAGGTATGTCTTTTTGCAGATGACACCAGAATCTGTAATAGGGTAGACACTCAGGAAGGAACAGAAACAAAAGTGCAGGGATCTTGAGAAACTCCAGGAATGGTCAAAAACATGGCAGTTGAGTTTCAATGCCAAAAAGTGTAAAATAATGCACCTAGGACACAGAAACCCTGGCACTGAGTATTGGATGGGAGAGGGAGTACTAACAGTCACTGGGCAGGAAAGGGACTGTGGGGTTATCATATCCGAGGACCTCAAGGTGGCATGACAATATGACAAGGCAGTGGGTAAAGCCAGTGAAATGCTGGGTTGCACAGGGAGGGTATCTCCAGCAGGAGGAGATAGGTGGTGCTGCCACACCTAGAGTACTGTGTTCAATTTTGGAGACTGCAACTCAGAAAGAGCACAGACAAGATCAGAAGCAGTACAGAGGAGCACAACTGAAAATGGAGCATGGTCTGCATGAGAAGCACTATGAAGAGAGAATATGGGATCTCAACATGTACACCCTAGAAGAAAAGGGAGAGGCAGAGACCTGAAAGTACCGAAAGGGTGAACAAGGTACTGGTGGGAGTCTCTCTTTCAAATGAAAACAAGCACAAGGACCTAGGGCATGCAATGAAGCTAGTGGGGAAATTCAAGAGTGATGTGAGGAAGCATTTCTTCACTGAAAGGGTAGTGGATGCCTGGAATAGACGACCAGCAGAAGTGGGGGAGGCTAGAAGAGTGGGGGGGGGCTTCAAGCAGGCATGGGCTAGATTTAGGGGTATATTAGGCAGGATAAAGGGTGGTGGGTGGGTCAACGGGAGAGACCAGATAGGGTCTGCAGAGACAAAACAGGTAGGGAACACCTGGGCAGGTTAACTAGGCTAAGCAGCTCTTTTCTGCCATCAAATTCTACGTTTCTATGTAACAGTTTGTTACCCTTACCTCTAGAATCAGATCAGCCCGTTGTCCGTTTCCCACATTCTCCCATTTCCCTTTTTTTCTTTAGAAGTATGAAAAATCACAAGACAATAGGATTACTGTCCCCTAGTCTTCGTCTGCTCTGGCTGCTTGTCTACACTTGACAATCATCTGTTTGTTCAGAACCATTTTCACAGCAAGAGACTGTGATATCACAAGCAGAGGGGTGTCATGTTAGGTCAGGGTATTAAATAGCATTTTAAAACTGCTACGTAAAACAGCAGGTAATGCTAACCATTTTCACAAATGCATAGCAGTAGACTGCTAAGTCATTTTCTCGAGTAGTCCATGGCTTAACAGACAAAATAAATAAAAGCAATATATATTTGTTATAATTTTGCTAATCATTCCATGCCAAGTGCTATGCAGTTCCACAACTGAATAGTACTTTCACACAAAGAACTGCTAATCAATTTTTTCTGCTTATTTAATACCCTGTAGGTATATAGACAAGCAGCCAGAACATATAAAATCTAGAACAGTGATACTAATGTGCAATTTTATAAAGAAAAAAAGGGAAAGTTAAACCTAGAGGAAAAATTAAAATAGCTACAATGTGTCTAAAATGATGGGTGCTACACACAACAGCAAGGGACTGTCTAAGTGACTACAACAGCCACATACCTATAGTGCCCCCTGATATAAATGTATTTGAAATTACTCCAACCAGGATAACCCATGAAATGCAGCATCTCGTTTTCATAGGGTCCCAGGGAGGACAGCAGCAGTCAACAGGTTAACACAGTCAAGCAGGAATAGCTGACATACAGGCGACCTGGGTTCATCACCTGAGCCCAGGACATCAGGAGTAGAGACTGCCAGGGAGGGTGAAACAACGTCTGCGAGGAGCCTCTCCTCCTAGTCGGAGGGGAGGCATGCAATACTCATGCAATGCTCAGTAGGTACACTCGCCTCTGAGGCCGGGAGATCAGAGGGCTGTGGGTTCAGTTCCCACATCTGGCACTTGGATTAATATCCCAATACTGACACTGTAGTGCAGCATGAGGGTGCTGCACTCTGAGGTGCAGTCTTCGGATGAGACGTTAAACCGAGGTCCCATCTGCCTGGATTGGCGGTAGTTCAGGTGGATGTTAAAGATCCCATGGCACTTATCGAAAAGTAGGGAATTTCCACGGTGTCCTGGCCAAATTTCCTCATTCACTAAAAATACCACCAACAGCTTAATCTGGTTCAAGGTCAGTTGGCATTCATCTGTATCCTTTCCCCGGTCGCGTACGAAAATAGGCAAGATTGTTCAGTGCACTTACCCGGTCAACAAAAACTAAATATAAAATTAAAAATAAATACTTGGAGAAAGACACCCGATGGCTACATGGGACTACTGTTGGCACAGGTGACCACGTGCCAGTGGCCTTTACCCATTGTGCACGAACAAGACAGGAAGGTAGGAATGGGCGGGGAGAACAAATGAAAATAACAGTCCAGGAAGCCTTGGGTGATTGCCTCCCTGGGTACCTCCATATAACCACCTGACTCTCTTTACCATCCTGACTGCAGCCCAGCCTGGGACCCCATGATGGCTTCAGTGGCGCACTTGTTCCTCTCCTCCTTCACCCTACAGCTGGAGGGGCAGCACCTGGGAGGAGAGAGACCGATATAGGCATCAGAGGAAACAAGTTGGGATCTAACAGAGTGTGCTACCAGTGAAGCTCCCCCAGCACAGCTCAGTTGTCTGGTGATGGCATTTTTTGGTAACAGTGCACCTGGAAGCCTCTCGGCACCCTGAATTTTTGACGCCACCAACTGCAACAGAGAACTGAGCCTGGTAACTGTTTATCAAAGTTTTCTTGAAAGCGTCAAGAGCCCATTATTGCTTCAAAGGTACAAAATAATAAGACAGCTTATTATATACACCCGAGAATAAAATCCAAAGAAAAGCCATTTCTAGAAGTAACCTGTGCTGCCATCAACTTACTGACACAGCAGAGGTGGTGTCTGCAGCTGCCTGTCTCAGCATAGAGTGAAACACACAAAATACAGCACACTACAGGACTATGTACTCAAGTGTTGTTTTTTTTTTGTTTTTTTTTAACTCATTTATTTTCTGAGGTAGAGCAAAGGATGGGTAAAAGTAACACTACAATGCTCCAAAGAACTGCCTAGACTTCCTGGGCCCGATTCTTAAAGCCATGAGATTCACGCAAGGTGCCTGCAGCAAACTTAAATGGCGCAAGTGGCACCTTGCGTCAAAAAATGCCCCGAGTTATTCACAAAAGCAGCCTGCGTCAACCGCAGGCTGCCTGCACCAAACAGGGCTCGCGCTGCCCATGTGCCCAAAAATGCTGCTAGACACAAGCTGCCCCAACCCCATAAATGTGATTCACAGACCTCCTCCAGAGGAGGATTTTCTAAGTACCCTTAGATCAGCCAGGGCTGGTCTAAGGGTATTTAGAACAATATCCTCTGGAGGAGTTTAGCCTGTTAGGGCAACGTGCCATGTTCCCCAAAACACACACACACACACACACACACACACACACACACACACACAGCCCTAATATGCCAGTTATTGTGATTAAATATATATTTAATCTTGATGGTCTAGCGGTCCCTCCCCTGCCCGATATGCTCATTATTTTGTTTAAATATATATTTAACACTGGTGGTCTAGCGATCCCTCCCCCACCCGACATGCCCATTATTTCATTTAAATATATATTTAACTCTGATGGTCTAGTGGTCCCTCCCCTGCCCAGATATGCCCATTATTTTGTTTAAATATACATCTAACCCTTCTAACGCTGGTGGTCTAGCAGTTCCTCACCCCACCCCGATATGCCTGTTATTTTGTTTAAATATATATTTAATCTTGGTGATCTAGTGGTCCCTCCCCCCACTCCAATATGGCAGGTATTGAGCATTTAGAAATTAATTTGCCCTGGTGGTCTAGAGGTCCTGCCCCCCGCCCAGATATGCCCGTTATTTTGTTTACATATATATTTAACCCTGGTGGTCTAGTGGTGCTTTCTCCTGCCCCGATATATGGCTGGTATTGTGCATTTAGTAATTAACTCTACCTTGGTGGTCCTAGTGGTCCCGCCTCGCACGTAGTGTTCCCTCACCCGCCTCCCCAAGCCATACCTGAGCCGGGCACACTTCTTCTTTAGACACCTGTTGCTGCTGGACTGAACTGTCACTGAGCGCTGTACTACAATACAGTACAGGCTCCCAGATTGTACTGTAGTACAGCAAGCAATGACAGTTCAGTCAGCGCCTGGACGAGGTGATGCGTGGAAGGTGTGCTGGGGCACGAGGGAGTGGGTGGCGGGCACCACATGCCAGGGGTGGGGGTGGTACCACGAGACCACCAGGGTAAATTAATTTCTAAATGCACAATACCAGCCATATTGGGGCGGGGGTGGGGAGGGACCACTAGACCACCAGGGATGGGGGCCAGGCTGCTTGTCAGATCCACAGGAGCTTGCGCAAACCCTCCTGCAAGCGCCAGGCATTTGTCGAGTGGGAAAGGTTGCTGCAGGTGTGGGGACTTAGGCACTGGGAATCCTCCTGTACCAAAATCTGGAGCAGGGTCAGTTGCACACAGGGCTGTGGTGCAAGCTGCTGTTTGCCACAGCTTGCACAGATCTACACCCCTTTTGTGAATTGGGCCCCCTGTATGTATCACGTTGCTCTAGTGCTTCACCAGACGATGGCCTCAGTGGAGTATGGAAAGCAGTTCTGCCTGAGCAAACATTCTGTTCTCACCCAGCATTCTAGTCAGTTTCTGCCCATCCTGACTGCCCTTCTGATCGACTGCCTTTGTTTTATTCTCCCTGGCTTGTCCTTACATCCTACACTGAAAACAGACCAAAGGTTCTGCCCCACTGCACTGCGTCAATGGGCCCGATTCATGAAGGCTGATGCAGGGCTTGCGCAGAGAGACGTGACTGTGAGGGGTGGGGAGAAGGGCTCTGGGAAGCAATCTAGGGGTGGGGAATCTGAATTACCTGGATTCCACACATGTTATACGGACTGGGGTTAGGGCTGGGGCCACTGGGCTACCAAGGAATAGGATGATTTTATGGGAACTGGGGATCCAGGGTGGGTACAACGCACACCACTGTGTACACAAATAAGGACAGTGTTTCAACAGCCTTTGCTAGTACTGCAATCCCATCTGTTTAACGCTGTCAAAATATCTGCAACACCGCTGAGCCTCTGATGCAGCAGGGTATCTCAGACTTGTCATGGCTGCAGCAGTACCCATGCATATAAGTGCTCTGGCAGTACCACTGCACCAGGTGCTGTTGAAAGGCCCCAGCCCCATCCAGTCATGCTATTCCCAGTTATAGTATTGCCAACATGGTTAGCAACATGCTAACCTTCTGAAAATGGGGCCAGGGTTTCAGGATTATCACAGCTTTGTAGGTCAGCCTCCCCAGTTGGATAATTTAACTACCTAGTAGTTTTAAGATGAATCCCAGTGACAATATGTAATGAAACATAAACACAATGTTTCCTGTGTCTACAACTCGTGTGTGACACTCAGCAGTTTGCGAGCTGTGTCGAGCTCTACTGTTGGCTGCACTTGTCAGTGCACTTAATCTGCGTTTTAAAAGTATGATACACACAACAATGTGTGGTTGAGCTGTCCCCTAATAGGAAATACGAAGCAGGAAGAGTGGGCTGTAGTCCGTTGTGTGAATTAGAACTACAGCTCAGGTTTTATACTGAGTGTTTTATTTCTGGCTATTGTACAACAGCGGAATATTGTGCGCCAGGTCCACGGATGAGTGGATTTCGCCCACATATCCTGCATCGAGTAATTTAAGGAGATTCTGAACACTGCATCTGACCCTTGACTTCCGGGTCATGAGCTGCTATTTAACTCACACAGCAGCGAGCAGGTGGCTTTGTGTGTGACAGTCGGCGGTTTGCAAGCTACGCTTGCAAGCTGTGTTTAGCTCTACTGTTGACTGCACTTGTCAGTGCATAATCTGCATTTTAAAACGTACACATTGGTGTGTGGTTGAGCCCTGTCCCCAGTAGGAAGCAGGAAGAGTGGGCTGTAGTCCGTTGTGTGACTTAGGACTACAGCTCAGGTTTATATTGAGTTTTATTTCTGGCTATTGTACAACAGTGGAATACTGTGCACCAGGTCCATGACTGGGTGGATTTCACCCACACAGCCTGTATTGAGTAATTTAAGGGGGTTTTGAACACCGCATCCGACCCTTGACTTCCAGGTCACAAGCTGCGATTTAACTCAGCAGTGTCAGTGGCTCAGCAGGTAGCACACTTGCATCTGAGGCCGGGAGATCAGAAGGCTGTGGGTTCTATCCCCACACCAGGCACTTGGGTTAAAAATCCTAATACTGACACTGTAGTGCAGCATGAGGGGGTGCTACACCCTGAGGTGCTGTCTTTCGAATGAGTCGTTAAACCGAGGTCCCAACTGCCTGTTCCGGTGGTAGTTCAGGTGGATGTTAAAGACCCCATGGCACTTCTCGAAAAGAGATGGGGAAACTTTACTGAATACAAAATCATGAATCAACCATGTTACAATACAATACAACCATGACAATGTTCTACAGTACATACAGAATAGACTTTTATGCTTGATGTCTTCAAAATACAAAGATATTCTATGTCACAATCAATACGGATCAAAAACAAGGAAAACCCAAAACAAAAAAAATGTCTATCTGTTCAAGTCTGTAACCCATGGCATGTTCCCCATAATTCAGCTACAACATTCTGTGAAAGCTGATCACATTCTATTCTATATATTCCTTAGATCTTTTAGAATGTTATTGCTCAAATCAATGTGAGAAGAGTCCTTGCTCTAAAGTAAACAGACACTTTGCCATCCAAATGTTTCATCTGATGATACCGAACAACAAAAAATTCTGCTTTGCTGTCATCTATTCCACTTCATGGAGGTATGGCCATAAACAATGTTCTCATACGTTACAGTTTTTAGCAATGGCTCCTTCCACTACTTTGCTATGTATTCCAGAACCCTTTAATAAAGGAACACTCAAAATAAAGGTGCTTTATTGTCTCTACCATATTTACACATTGTATTCGACTACAGATCGTTCCTGCACCTGTTAATGCTTTTGGTCGTTTTTTACATTTGTTCTTTCGTAGCAGGATAGCCAATGAAAACCCCATATCTGGGCTGATCCTTGGGCAAATTAAGAGTTTTTCTAAGGACTGTCTATGCAGATAGAGAATTTCTGGTGCCCTGGCCAAATTTTTCACTAAAAATACCACCAATAGCTTAATCTGGTTCAAGGTCAGTTGGCATTCATCTGTATCCCCCTCCCCTGGATTGTGCACGAAAATAGGTAGGATTTGTCTAGTGCACTTACCTGGTCAACAAAAACAAAATAAATAAATAATAAATAACTCACTGCAGCAAGCAGGGCGAGTGTGAGGCATCGCGTGCAAAGACACATTCGTCTGTGCACATGTCAAGCATGGAAGGAGGACGAGGAATCCTTCTTAGGATAGTACTAGTAGCGTAAGTGCATTCAATACAACAGCCCCACGTAAGAAATAGTAAAAACGAGTCCTGATATGTGAACATCAGTTTTATATTTTGCTGGTTGAATTCCTGTGTCTTCACACAAATAGCCTAGCGTAGAGCATCTGGTGTTCAATTACCCCGATTACAAATGATGGACACTATTATTGTCAATGAATTTCCTATAAGTCCAACCGAGCCCCCTCCATTCCGCTCACAGACAGTTAGAAGAGATATTACTATGACATTGGATGGGGAGACTGATTTAAAGTGTTCAAACTGTCATATACTAACATACTTTTTTTCTAAGGCATGGAACCTCCTTGTATTTGTTTATGTCCTTGTAACCGTTACTAACATACTAAAATGCCAGCATAATAGGCCTTATGGCCGTTCATGTCTGCTCAGTAGTCAGCACCCATACTGGGTGCCCATTTTTCTGAACCCCCCCCCCTTGGGCTCCCCCATTCCCTTTCCAGGTAATTCCCTGGTACAGGACTTTCACAGTTTCACCCTTCCCCCATACCTGTCCCAGCTCCTTTTGAACCCCTCCATGGTATCAGCCTCCACCAGCTCCCTGGGCAGCGCATTCCAAGGTTCTACCACCCTCTCAGTGAAGTACCTCCTCCTCCTCTCCCCCCTCCAGCTTCCATACGTGCCCGCTGGTTACCACCCCCTTTTTTAACTGGAACACCCCTTCCAAGCCTCCCTTATTGAGGCCCCTTACGTGCTTAAAGACCTCTAACATGTCCCCCGTCCCTCCTCTCCTCCAGGGTGTACTTGTTGAGCTCCTCTAGCCTCTCCTCATAGGTCCCCCATGCCCCAGATCATTTTGGTTGCCCTCCTCTGGACCCTCTCCAGGGTGCAGCCTAACCAGGCAGTTATACAGAGGGAAGATCACATCCCTCCTTCTGGAGGTAATCCCCCTAGCGATACATCCCAGCATTCTACTGATCTTGACCGCTGCCCTTCTACAAGTTTCAGAGTTGTTCATTTTAACATCCATCACCACCCCCAGATCCCTCTCGCCCTTCGAGACTTGTAGTGTGTCTCCCCCCAGGGTGTACACCTGACCTGGGTTACTGGCCCCAGGTGCAGAACCCTGCATTTCCCAGCATCAAACTTCAGACCCAACTTTCTCGACCACCTGTCCAGAGCCTCAGGTCCCCTGTAAGGCCACTCTCCCCTCCTCCCCATCCACCAATGCTCCCAGCTTTGGGTCATATACAAAGAGACTCATTTCACTCCTGATACCCTTCCTGCGTGTCAGAGACATAAGTAAACAGTAGTGGCCTCAGGACCAATCCCTGGGGACCCCACTAATGGCCTTCCCTGGGGATGAGACTATCCCAACCACCACCCCCCTCTGTATATGCTCTGAAAGCCAATTCTCTATGCACCTGCTCATCTGCCTCCCCACCCCATTCCCCCAGCTTACCATATAACATATGCTATAATATATGTACCTGTTGTTTGAAATGCTTCCTTCTTGCAGTTTGTACACATGTGAAAAATTAATTGATAACAGCATCTTGAGAGAGGATGTTATGACGTTTTATAAAAAGTTGGACCAAACTGATAAACATCAAGACAGTATAGCCAGTAAGCTTCAACAACTGAATATTACTCCTAAACAAAGCAATGGAAACAGTATCACTTCCGAAATTAATGTACCAACTAATTCAGAAAATGGTACTACTGTCCCTTCTGAGAAAAGGAAATGTATCCCAGATGATCATGACATTTTAGATACAGATACTTATGATTGGACAGTGGTCAATTCTGCTGCAAATTCTCTAAAACAAAGTAGCTCGGTTTGCGTCTCAGTCTCACAAAAGACGGCACCACTGCGACACCCTTGCTTCCCTACAATGGCCCACCCTTGAGTTTTAATTAATTTTTTTCTCAAGAAAAAAAAGATGGCCGCCACATTTTGCATAGAAAAAGTATAGAAAAGCTAGCAAGGGTTAGGATCGAAAATATAAAAAAAGTCTCATGGTATACAGCATAAGAAGTACCTAGACAAGTACATTTGACAGGTATAGTAATATTTTTTTCTTAACTGCAGCTAAAACCATCTTTTTTGGAAATAATTTTTCATTGCACTGCTGCTTTAAAGATCCCATGACATGTCTCAAAAGAACAGGGGGTATCTCCCCGGTGTCCTGGCCAAATTTCCCCCATTCACTAAAAATACCCCAGCAGCGTTATCTCTTTCAATTGGCTTCCATCAGATGGCTTTCCACTTGTATCACCCCCCGGGACGAGGCTGTAAACAGGCATAATTATCTAGTCCTCCTTTCCCAATCAACAAAATGTAATTAAAATAAATCGCATGGAGCAGTTGGACAGTACCTATGATGTTACAATAGATGCAACATCTCACAAGACTCTGCTGTACAGGATCTTGAAAATGCACACTAGCAGTACTCACAACCAGCAAGGCAAAAAATTGTAAACAGACATCAGAGACCATTTAAGACCAAAGATTTCTTAAATTTCAAAAGGAACCGTCAAATCTGAGGTTGAATGGTGACTTGTTGTCTTGTCCATTGAAGATAGCTAACGAGTTTAATTTGAAATTTACTGCATCGCCTGATTCCTTTAGTGACCAGTCCAAGGTGAACTACTTGGGATTGACTGAAGATTTTACAGTTAATCCTAAATTGTATTAGGACTACTACTCCGAAGGAGGTAGAGAAGTTGTCGTTGTATTAAGAGGGACAGCTCAGCTGGTTCTGATGGCTTATGTCCTAGTTTATTACGGATGCTGCCTCGGTTATAGCATTTCCAGTTAGTATTATTTTCAACTTGTCTTTTGTTACAGGTACTATACCTAATATATGGAAACATACTTTGGTCACCCTATATTTAAATCTGGTTCACAACATGAGTTTTGTAACTACAGACCTATTTCTATCTTGTCTGCTTTAGCTAAAGTTCAGGAAAGAATAGTTTATAATCAGTTGATTGGGTATGTGGATCGCTTTGGATTATTGTCTCAGAACCAACATGGTTTTAGAAAGGAAGGAGTACTGAGACTGCCTTGGTGAGTTCACGAACGCGTACTTAATGGCATGGATAAAGGGTGTCTGATCGGGTGCCGTGTTCGTGGACTTGACCAAGGCATTCGACTCAGTTGATCACCAATTGTTGATTTCTAGACTTGGGTCATTGGGAATTGGTGAGTCTTTCTTGGACTGGACGAGGATTATTTAACAAATAGGTTTCAAAGGGTTAAATATAGGGGTGCTGTATCAGACTCTGTAATGGTTAAGTGTAGGGTTCCCACAAGGTTCTATTTTGGGGCCACTTTTGTTTTCTTTGTTTTTGATCAACTAGTAAGTGTGATTAATAATGCTTCTCTAACACTTCGCTGACGATGCAGTAATTTATACGCAGGGTTTGTCATTTGGAGATCTAGGTGTTTCTTTAACAGAGGAAATGTGCAATTTTCAGTCTTCACTTATGGCCTGTAATTACTCTTAAACAAATCTAAGACAAAGGTGATGGTTTTGGTACCCACCTAGACTGAGATCTGAGGTTGGTACTTTGGAAGTTAAATCTCTTGATGGATTACTGTTTGACTATGTTGATACATTTCAATATCTTGGGGTATTACTAGATTCTCATCTAAGTTATGAATCTCATTTTTTGAGGGTTACCTCAAGAATACATTGTAGATTAGGTTCTTTGTACAGAATCCGTTCATTTCTTATTCCTGAGTCTAGGCTGGTTATTTCAAATTGCTGCTTACTTCCTATTGTGAACTATGCAGCTATGATTACTGACACTGCTTTTGCGGCAGTGATTTCAAAGAAATCCACTTTACTTCACTTGATAGCTAAGTTTGCTTTAAATTGTTCTAAGTCATCTCATCATTGTGTGATTTTGAAAGAAATGGGCTGGTTACCGGTTTCATTAAATTTCCAATACTGTGTGGCCAAGTTCATATATAAAGTTATGGACTCTGGAATTCCACATAGTATTTCAAAGTTTTTTGAGACCATATATTGATGGTCATTATTCTAGACATAGGTCAGACAGTAGGTTTCTCGAGATTCCTTTTATGAAATCTAAAAGTGGACAAAGATCCTTTGCTTATATTGCTCCATTCATTTGGAATGAAATTCCTCAAGATATTAGGTGGTTGTGTTCTGTCAAAAGTTTGCGATGCATTAAGGATGTATTTGAATCTCAATTTAATTGTAACTGTTTTTATGAATTTTTTAATGAATTTTATAATAACAAAGACATTTTGTCTGCAATTTGCTACATTGTATATGTATGTTTGATTATGTATTGTCTGTATGCAATATATGTGAGTCGCACCTGTAAAGGAACTTGTTTCAGTGTGCTTACCGTTAAGCGAATAAACAAACAAACAAACAAATCTGAAAAGCCTTAGTACACTCACCACTTACTTGTATAACTTACGGTTCATTTTAGACTACACTACAACACACAGACTCACCAAAATGTTACAACAGCTCGATTATTATAACCCAACAGCAGTCAAATTCCAATATTGTTAGTCCTGTTGGAAATACTCCAACATCATTCCACTCTTGAAGGGCTAGAAAGGGCCTTCTAGTTGGAGCTAGCCCATCATATCAAGGAAGTCTGCTTCCTCCTCATCCTCAGTCTCCTGGATAGAGAGGTTGAGGTGTCAACCATTGTTTAACAAATGAATAGTGAGAGGTGTAGTCCTTGGGTCCCGGGGCAGGGAACCAAAGTCCTGCTCTGGGGATACCTCTAGTTCGATGGGTTCCCCTCCTCTTCTCCTCGGTCATCACAGACATATACTGGTTCCTGGATCACTGGAACAGGGGCAGGAATCAGTAGAACCAGTGGAGTCATCAGAACCACAGCCTGTAATGCCTGCAGAATTGCAAGCTTTTGCAATGTCCTCAGATTAGGGCACTGCTGGTCTGTCAGCTGAGAGCTCCTTTGCTTTTCAGCAGGCAGTGCAGCGATGTGTTTCTCCGTGTATTCTTTTCCTGGAACGGTTCACTAGCCAGTTCCACAGGCCTTAGATTTTAGAAGAGTCAGCTTTTTCTGTGGATTTTGGATCCACTGACTCTTCAGGTTTTCTTTCTAGAAGTAGAGGCCTCATCAGTAAGTTTCGATGGTGAGGAAGGAGTGGTCATTTCCTCCAGTTTTTAGCCCTTTTCTTTAAAGTTTTAGGGCAAAAGTACTATAAATCTCACAATTTGAAAATATATGACTGGGTCCCAAACACAAAATGCACCACAAGTCATGCCTATCTGCCTCAGCTACTATCTGGCCACAGCGAATGCAGTTTTGAACCAGTAGGTCCTGTCTTTTCTTTTGTTTCGTGCTTTGACATGGATGTCAGGCTCAACAAAAAAAAAAACCTCCACAATAAAATGGTCAGTTCTGGAATCAGATTATATAACAACAAGCAGCGATCAGTCCCTAAATAGACTGGGGACGCTCGGTTCCTGGTAGGAAAAGGAACGCTGCAAAAGGAAAAATTACAACTAAATAACGTTACGGAATCTAACAGGAACTGTAATGTTAGTAAAGAATATAGTTGTTTTCGAGGTAAATCCTCACAAACAGCGGTTCCACGGAACTGATGAGGAACCGAAAAACAAAATGAATAAACCCAATTATAACATGGGTTGCATGAGGTGAGCTGCTGATTGGTCAAACACCATCAGGTGACCGTGGATTAAATTTCCTTTTAATCCACAGTTAAGTGATCAAACTACTTCCAGCAAACCAAGTATTGTGATTATCCCAATAAAAGCATATCCCTGTACATACAGCTTCTTACAGTATATGAATAGAGTCTGGATTTATATACTGTAATGACCAAAATATTTTTATTTTTAGTGTTCAAAAGACAGGAAAGTAAAGTAACACAGCCCCTTTCCTAAAATAATCAATGAGTGTAGAAACATGTTAGAACATCTGTTTTACTTGCTTTTACCAAGTATGAGAATACATTACTTCCATGAGTTGCAAGCACTGTATCATGGGTATGTGAGCTACTGTTTAGAAGTTTATTTCTCAGGGGAATGACACAGTTATTGCATAACCCATATTATTTACATACCCATGATGCAGTCCTTGCAAGTCATGGAAGTAAAGCAAGTAAAACAGATGTTCTAATATGTTTTACTGATTACTTTAGGAAAGGAGCTGTAAGTATTTTGCCCTTGCTGTGTTTTAAACACTAAAAAGAAGTATTAAAGTATTTCCATCACTACAATATAAATAAACAATGCTCTACTCATATACTCCAGGAAGCCAGTAAATATGTTAGAAAAAAGTGTTACATAGTTATTCTGCTATTGATTTAAAAGAAAACAAAGTACCTATGGAATTGTGCAGTCCACAGAAAGCTTGCCAGTGCACAATAGTATTTTTAGCATGGTGTGTTTCACTTAGTTTATATTTGACCATTAGTACTAATGTGTCTACAATGCTTTTGTACTTTACAAAAAGGTCTAACTTAACAGTAAAGTGTTTCACCTCAGTCTACACGCGGAACTATTTTTTTCAGATGGAAGGATACACAATAATAATTGTCTTTCCAGCCTTGAAATTTCTGAGCATTATTTGTGTCCTTCATGCAACCCATGTCATAAGCGTAATAACCCACTCCAAGGTGGTT
This sequence comes from Neoceratodus forsteri, assembly GCA_016271365.2. Classification (NCBI taxonomy): domain Eukaryota; kingdom Metazoa; phylum Chordata; order Ceratodontiformes; family Ceratodontidae; genus Neoceratodus; species Neoceratodus forsteri. The sequence goes on along the minus strand of CM057453.1, from coordinate 1,055,675,170 downwards.
CTAGTATTTAATTGGGGTGCTAAGAGGACACTTGGCTTGTGGCTTCATGCCTCACAACGCACTTGCATGCGTGATTAAATGCCTATAACCTCACACCTCTGCCACGGGGTTATTGCTAACATAACTAACCTGAACGGGGCAGCAATGTAAAATAAAAAGAATATAAACATTACTTAACAACAAATAAAAGCAATACAGGTAAGTTGAGGAGAACTCTCCGAGGCGTCTGAACTGGCAGATGGAGAAATGAATCTGAAGCACTTCAGAGTACAGCATTTACTAGGGGCAGCAGTTTGAAACTTGCACGAGCCAATGAGAGTTCCATCATTTGTATAAATTCCATTCTCTCCAGGGCAGTTCAACACTGAAGGCTGACTGCATTAGTTTAATCATACTGGATGATTCCAGGGGTTAGAATGGACTTTTCTATCAACACGTTAAACAAATAAGACTATATCAAATCCAGCTAAAAGACTAAGAAACTAGCAAGGACCAAAAGAGATGAAAATAAGCAAAATTCCACCACAAATGTAAAGCAGCACTACCACCCCTACCTCTCTTGTATCACAATGAATCTCCAAGCAGCTCCTTCTCAATGAATAAACGCTGTTCCATTTATTACACATGCAAGTCGCATTCTGCACCCACCTGGATATCTGGCACAGCCGTGTTTCACAACTTCCAATGGCATTCACATGCACGCGAACCAGCATCCTACTAGCCTGTTATGAGGAACCCGATCCCTCCTATAATGATGTTAGCACCTCCCTTGGCAGTGCCTGATTGCACTTCAGACTGGAGTGAACTGGTGCCCCATGGACTCAGAAAACTGGGGGGTGGGGTGAGGAAGAAGTGCAGCAGCAGCAGCAGATTACAGCGATCGCCGAGAGGTAAGGAAAGCACACTAGCATCAACCAGATTTTTTTTTTTTTAAATAGACTGCTCTTCTTAGCATTTTTAAAAAGTTGTTTCCATCTCTGAAAAGCCACACCTGCAACCAGACTTGATGAGCCTCCTGGGTACCAAAAACAATGTGGCCGCCATTAACAGTTAAAGGTTAGCCTGTTGCTAGCTAGTTGCTAATGTATACAAAGCAATAGGTGGATCTTCAGTCGCAAATCCCACACTGCAGTCACCTCACAGGTAAAGCAAAAGAAAGATACATAACCTGTGTCTCTAGTTCTTCTAATCAATGTTTTGATATGACTGCCACTTTAACGGAATAGCCTGCACATGCTCTCTGCCCTGAACTTTCAGTAATCTGCACCAATCCATGCACTGATCACGTGACCTCTGAACCTCAACTGCCACAAAACTTAGCTGTAAAGACCAGAACTATAGTTACAAGGTAGGTACAGTAACTTTTTCTTCTAACATCATCAATGTTTTCATCTGCTTTCCACTTTAAGCAGACTCCTAGCAGTACCACATGGAGATGGAACGAGGATAACCTAGGGAATAGGTTCTGACTATCATTCCTTCTGAAGTTTACATCAATACAATAATGGAATGTAGGTGTGGGTCAAGGACCAGGCCACAGAGAATTCCAGCAGCAGAATGTTCTGGGCAGTTGCTATGGAATAGCTATACATCTAGCAGAATAAATCCTAAGCCCAGCAAGGGTCTTTTCATCTTTACTGCTACAGTAAGACATGCAAGAAGAAAACAGCAAGAAATACAGTTCATTTCACTTGTATGCCTTTTGGTTACATGCAGTTTCTGCTCATATGCTTGTTTTAGCCTGGTCCGATTCCTTCACTATGTTCTCAATGTTAAAAAAAAACACGCTTATATTTGCCATGTCATTTTCGGTTATACGCCTCTTTTGTAACTGTGACTGGTGTAGTAACAGCTAGTCTGATTGCACTCAGCTGGTTGCCAATCACCTCTTTTTCTGTGGATTGTCTTTCACTGCACTTCTGTTACTGACAATAAAACTAAATGGAATGTGCTTTCCTGGCACAGAAAGTAGCACTGATCGAGAAGTCTGCCTTACCTAGTGTCTCCCACAAAGATATGGCAGGTCAAGAGGATGATGAAGACGAGGAGGAGAGTGTTCCCACAACTTCTGCGGTATGGGAGATGATAGGCAACTACAAATGGTTTGCCTTTGAGAAAAAGATTGAATCTCTGGCTTTAAAAGGTATGAAACAACTGTCAATTTCAGGATGGTTAACACAGGACTGTGCACAGCCTGAAGCCGAATTTGATAATGCTGCTAGCGTTGGTAGTGCTGACAAGAACAAAACTGAAAGCAAGCTGAACTCAGAACTGCATTTTTATCGTTACTTGATTACCTGACTTTAAGTTAACTCACAAAAATGAATGCTTATAAATGAATAAAGTTAATTTCTAGTTAAGTTTTACCGTCATGTTGTCTTGCTTTTTTAAAAGCTGTTTTAAGCTGTACTATTGGACCGATTACATGCTACTCTAATGCTCTATCAAAACATAACATTTGACCTCCCGCTTCTGTCCATTCCGCTTGTATGCTCAAATTCCATAGTCCGGAGCTGAGGCATACGTTGAATCCAATGGCATCTAAAAAATCACACTTTTTCTGGAGGGGAGAAGGGAAATCCTTCTTATGGACAACAGGGTCATTTCGCCAGTTGAGGGCCAAGACCAGCCTTGGCTGGCCTGAATGTAACTGTACCATAAGAGACATTCTCTGACCCTTAAACTCCTTCAGAAACCACTGAGTTTCCTCATTTTCAATCTGGCTACTGGAATGACAGCAGCAGTCCAGGACATGTAGCCCTGGAGTTTGAGAGAATCATGTGCTGTGCTGTGCGACTTGGAACAAAAGTGGCTGCAAAATTCACAAAGTCCAGTGCCTTGTGATGGGGCAGAAAGTCCTTGCCTTTTAGTGTGTCCAGTTCAGCGTCTATGAACACTAGACACTGGAGTGCGTCCCTAGTATCGATTTTTCATGATTTATGAGAAATCACAGGGACTGAAGGAGACTCGTGGTGTTTTTCAGAGACACTAGCATCTCCCGTAAATTTCCCCCAACAAATTAACCAGTCATCGTGGGTATGGGAAAACTGTCACCTGCTGCCTCTTGACTGCCGCTGTCACTAGTGATAGGCATTTTGTGAATCCTCATGGGATTCAAGTGAGACCAAAAGGCACTGTTCTGAATTAGACTGATTTACCCAACCCCCAAGAACCTTAAAAACAAACATCCTGTGACTCTCCTTTATTGAGATGTAGTGAACAAAACCAATCCCCAGTTTGCAAAGATGGAATACTAGCCATTAAGATTACTATCCTGAACTTTTCTTTTTTCACGTGTTTGTTCAAAATTCTGAGTGCTGGGTTTAATTGCTACTGCTACTCCCCATTTTTCTTTTTGGATAAAGAAGTACTTGGAGAAATAACCTTTTTCCAAACAATACTTCAGCACATGTTTTACTGCTTTTAGCACAGTTCTTCTAATTCTGTCCGAAGCACAGCCAAATCCTTTGTAAGGATCTGACACTCTGGAATGTTTATGTATGACAGTGTCAGGCTTTTTGCTATTATCGCCAAGACCCAGTGACCTCTGGTGATCTTTTCCCATTCTTGGGGCAAATGGAAAGGTGACTCCACACTAGCTGAGCTTGAGGTGTGACAGCACTATAACACAACTATCGGGGATTATTCGATTTTGAAGGCGCAGGAGAAGCCTGAGGTCTGTGACCATTCCTACCTTTACCTCTAGTAGCACCCACTGTCAAAGAATAATGTAAGCAGGGTCTGCTTTGTACACTTCTTCCATGACCTCCACTGGAGTATGGTCTAAAATAACTACAAGCCCTGCTATCCCATTCGGTGAGGATCATATATGTAGTCTTTGGTTTCTGGACCTTCTCCATATAAGCTTAACTGTATCCCCAAACAAAATGTCTCCAAGGGAAAATCATAGGCTTTTTGCCGCAGATCAGAAGACAGGTTATTGTTGTCAGAGCCACGTAAATCTCCTTGTGACTACTGCATTATTTTAACAATTGTAGTTGCAGTGTCATTTAAATCACCAGCTCTCTGAAGCTACTGCCTAGAAGCCCCATAGGCTAATCTCCACTACACACACGCAACGTGTGCTTTGTCTTCTTGTGCACACTCACACACTGGGGAAGTATGGAAGACCTGTATGAAAATTGGTTTCTGAAGAGCAGCCAATTCAGGAAGCTTGTCTTCATGCCAGAGTTCCTGCTAAATAACTTTTTTTTTCTTTTTTGCATTAAAATATTTTTTCCTACAATCCTTGTCAGGAGAGGCTGATGGATAAGACAGTGCTATGTTTACACAGGCAGCTGTTTGAACAAGTCCTTCTGGAAAAGGATATATAAATAAAAACTCAGCACCATCTCTAAGAGCAGCATATCCTTTCTCCAATTTCAGTCACTTTCCTGTGCTGAACAGGCTGGTTAAAAATGCTTGCAGACGAAACAGAGTTCTTCACTGACAGGGAGAGATGCCCTTGATTTTTCAGAAATTTGGCTTTTGAAGGTGGCTTCTCAAACAGCTTACCTTCCAAAGCTAAACTAAGGTAACTGGTCACACATTTTTTTTTTTTTTTTTTTTAAATTTAGTATGTTTTATCCAACCACACCCTCCAGTCATCCCCTTCTGCTGGACCCCTTCCCAGCCCTGTCATCCACCTTCTCTGGGACTTATCTCGCTTCCTGTTCCTCCATAGTTTACCCCCCCATGGTATGGCCTTTGGGTGGCAGCCCCTTCTCAATTCCAGGTTAGTGCAAAGGTGGGTGCCACAGTCGATGGTGCAGGGGCCTGCAGAGTGGGGTCTGACTTCATCTTGTGGCATTCAGGGTTCTTATTTGTGTCTCCCTACACTTCAGGGACACTGCCTGAAGATGCAGTGGCGCAAGTATGCTCATGCCAACATTAATCAGCAACCTTCCATCCCGAGCACTTCTCACCTTCACTATCACCTACCCCTGTGCAGTGGGTGCACTGCCCATCCACCTCACAAGAGAGCCTCCACTGTGATACTCCATCTTCCTCCTAGCCCTTGCCAGCCCCTAATGTCCCAGGCTCGTTCCTAGTCTTGGGACACTGGCATTGCATGTGGTAGCTCTACTGGTGCACCAACGGTTGGCTTGGGCACACATATTCCTAACCAAGTTGTAACTGCAGCCTTCCATAAGATGAGAAGGAGGGATACATTTTTCACCTGCTGTGTTTTCAAGAGTGATACCTTCATAGTCTGTTTCTATGTCAAATTCATCAAATTCCTCCCCTTCCTCAGGTAAAGGGGGTTGGGAAACAACAAAGGCCATCCAGGGAAGTCATCTGTCCAACTGAGGAACAAGCTGGTCCAACTAGACCACCCAGTGGGTTTTACATATGAATCTTTCACTAGTCTGCTCCCACTGCATGGTTGCCTCTGCACACCAAGGAGTTTAATCCAGAACTCTTTCAGCAGTTTCCTCTACTTGGGTGATTTCTTACCCCACTGGCACTGAGACTAACTGCTCTCTCTGGACGCCTCTTGGTTTTAGTGGTGCCACAATTGTAGGATTTAGCCAAATTCTGTGGAGAGACATTAACATTACTTGATCACTCTCTGCTAAAAAACAATTGTCTTAATCTGGGAAGCCCTGTATGGGAACAGGTGCTGAAAGTGACGGCCTTTTACATTCTCTCTTTTTAACACTTTGAGGATGGAATCTAAGGCAAGATTCACAATCCTGCCTAAAATGATCACACCCCAAACGCATATAACAAAAGTTTTGGCTGTCAGTCTTAGGGACCTACCCTCCACAGCCCATGCACTTCTTAAACCTATTGGGCCTGAGCACTTTTACACTTCTGTGACATAAGGTGTTACAGGTAGCTTACGTTTAAACTAAAAACATTTTGTTCCTTTTGCAGTTTGGGACCGAAAAACAAACCACAAATGGAAAAAAAATGTTGGTTCCATTTTTAGAAAGGAGAGAACCGAAACTGACAAAAAATAAAATCGTGATAGCGACCAGTTCCCAGGGCCCACAAAAAAAAAAAAAAGAAAAACGCTTACCCTAAAATCCAACCAGTGCCCGAATCGAACGTAAGAACAAGTCCAAAACTGAACAAGTTTAAACTTTTACTCATGAAACCAAGGAATTTGTGCACGGTGATGTCCGGTTTTTCCTGCGGTTGAAAATTACGTGGCGGCTGATGCTCAGGAGCTGCACAATCAGTACTCGGATTGGTTCAGACTACTGAAAGTTCTGGGGCAGTGAGCACGAGCAAGCTAAAGCAGAGGAAACATTTTGTTACAAACAATTAATGTAGCAGTCCAAGGAGAAAAACAATTATTACGTCATTGCTTAATATGTATTGAGTGGAGACTAGCGAGTTTCTCAAATGTAGCCACTAACACAATTCTCTGCAGCCACACAGATCTTTGGACCCCATGGAACTGGCTATTTTTACCTGAAAAAGATGGGATATAGATTTAAAGAGCAAGGGAACAGCACTAATTTGTTTTACAGTATACTATATTAACTGTTCTCCGGACTCGTCACTTCTGGGAGGTCCTTCCTGGAACCACGTGACAGAGGCAGGAGGTGAGCCGATTTCTACAGGCAGGAGACAACCTCCCATCTACTTCCTCTGTATACCAGTTTACTTCCTGCCTGTCTGGTGGCAGGAGCTTCAGGACCTCTGTCACAGAAGTGACAGTCCAGAAGATCAGAGAAGAGGAGAAGAAAAATTACTCATCTTAGTAATTGTGTTTCTTCTAATGGAGTCTTGCTGTATTTTGACAATCTGCAGTTAGCTCCAGCCATTAAACTGCCCCAGAGAGTACGGGGTTAATTTTCTATGCAGTGCATAGAATGCTGAGCTCGAGCTCGGTTGAGGTCTCTGACTGCAGCACTTTGAAACCCAACCGTCAGATTCTTACGAGCAAACACTCACTAACTATACTATGTGGAAATTGTAACATTTTTAACTAGCCAACTGGCAACAAAAGTTTTGGATTCCCAGAGGAAGACTCAAGTCAGGAAACCCAAAACCAAAAACCTATTCAAATAAGATTATAATATAAGCACCCAAGTAAAAAGGAGGGTGTGCTGGAAGACACCTGGGGTGCAACACTGCACCTGCCACCACTTCCCAAAAACAGGTTCTGAGAGGGAGGCAGGGAGGGAGGTCAGAATACAGCAAGACTCCATTAGAAGAACACAATTACTAAGGTGAGTAATTTTTCTTCAAACAACAAGAAGTCTTGCTGTATTCTGACAATCTGCAGACACCAAGCAGTACCTCCATGGAAGAGGGACATAACTTACTTTGGGAATAGGCTTGAAGTATCTGTAGGGCGAACCAAGAATCACTCCTAGCCTGGGTATCCAGAGAGTAATGCTTGGTAAAGGTATGGACTGTTTTCCAGGTGGCTTTTGACAAATTTCTAATAGGGATATCCCTGGCAGCAGCCAGGGAAACAGATATACCTCTTGTAGAGTGAGCCCTCAAGCCTGAGGGTGGAATTTTCCCAGTTTCTCAGCAGAACTGTATACAAGACACAATCCATCTGGCAATAATTCTCTTGGTGGCAGATTTGCCCCTTCCCACTTCCCCATAAGTGAGGAACAACTGGAGGGAATCAAATCTGTGACCCTTGGTACACTCTATGTAGTAGCTATGGGCTCTTTTAACATCTAAACTGTGTAGCCTCCTCTCTCCTGAGGAAGGATGATAAGTGAAGACAACAGGAAGAGAGACAGACTGATTCAAGTGGAAGTCTGAAACCACTTTGGGCAAGAACCTCCTATTGGTTCTAAGGACCACTTTATCTCTATGAAAGGAGATAAAATCAGGTTCCACTGACGGAGCTTGCAATTCACTGATACGTCTGACAGACGTAATGGCTACCCAAAACACAGTTTTCCAAGTCAAGTACTTGAGCTTTGCTGAGGACATAGGCTCAAAATGAGGTTGCATAAGTTGAGCAATGCAAACATTTAAGTCCCAGGCAGGGGCAGGATCCCTAAAGGGAGGATTGGTATGAAGCAATCCCTTGAAAATTTTACAAAACACAGGATGAGATGATAGTGAGGAAGGCTTCCCCACTGACAGAAAAGCAGAAACAGCTGACAAGTGTACCTTGACAGTAGCTCATCTGAGGCCTAGGCCATTAAGATGGACCATATAATCCAGAACTGTAGGCAATTCAGCAGTGCCTGGAGAGATATGCTTCTTGGAACACCAAATGCTGAATCTTTTCCTTTCGGGGTCATAAGCCTTTCTGGTGGCAGGCTTTCGAGAGGCTTTAAGAATGTCCAGAACCCCCTGGGACAGGTGCAAATCTGCATACTCCAACTCTTCAAGAGCCATGCCTTGAAATTGAGAGACCGAAGATTGGGGTACCAAATCCTCCCTCGAGAGGAGGCTAACAGGTTGTAATTCCTGGGAAGAGACAGGAGAAGATGTACTGCTAGAGACAGCAACAGGAGGTACCAAGGCTGTCTGGCCCAGTCTGGAGCAATCAGAATCACTTTGCAAGGTTGTGACCTTATCTTGACTGGAACCTTGAACACAAGAGGAAAAGGAGTGAAGGCATACAGAAATTTCCCTTCCCAGTTCAAAATCAGAGCATCCAGAGGGACTGAACCCAAGACGGGGGGTCTGCAACAAAACAGAGGAAGTTGGCGATTGTCTGAGGCTGCAAAGAGATCTATCTCTGGAGTGCCCCACCTTGAAAAAATCACTTTCAATACCAGGGGGTCCAGGGACCATTCGTGATGGCCCCGGGAGATCCTGCTCAGTGCATCTGCTAGCACATTGCGCTTTCCTGGAAGGTAGACTGCTATCAGAGAGGTCTGCAGGGAATAAGCCAGGGACCACAATTCCATGGCTTCCGTGCACAAGACCGTGGACCAAGTGCCTCCCTGCTTGCTGATGTACCACATGGTGGTGGTGTTGTCTGTTCTGACCTGAACCGCCTTGTTCTGCATGGACTGAGCGAAGGCTTGCAGGGCCAGAAAAACTTCCCTGAGTTGCAGGAGATTGATATGAAGAAGGGATTCCTGAGGGGACCACAGACCCTGGGCTGTGAGAGCCCCCAGATGGGCTTCCCAACCTAAAAGGGAAGCATCCGTGATAAGGACCACCGAATAAGACTGAGTGAGAAATGGGACCCCTTGCCTTAAATTGTCCTGATCCTGCCACCACTGAAGAGCTTGGATCAGTGTCCGAGTCACTGGAATCAGTTTGGTAAGAGGATCCTTCCTTTGGGACCAAAAGGCCCTCAGATGAAACTGAATGTCCCTCATCTGAAATCCTGCCCCTTGGACCACCGCTGTAGAAGCTGCCATGTGGTCCAAGAGCTGAAGGAAGTGCCTTGCTGGTCGGGACACCTGAAGGCTGAAGGAAGAAGCCAGTTCCATAAGAACTCTTGCCCTTTCCAGGGGAAGAAAGGCTCTTGCTTTGACAGTATCTAGCTCTGCCCCTATAAAGGTAAGAAGCTGCACTGGTTCGAGAACAGACTTGGGAGGTTGAGAAGAAATCCCAGGAAGTGAGCATGTGCTGGGTCACTTGCAGGTCTGACTTGACTTGGCCTGGAGACTGACCTACTATGAGCCAGTCGTCCAGATATGGAAAATGGAAATCTTTTGCCTTTTTGGAAAGCAACTACTACTGCCAGGCACTTTGTGAAAACCCTTAGAGCTGATGTTACACAAAGGGCATTGCTTTGAACCGATAATGGCCTGAGAGCAACATGAACCTGAGGTACTTTCTGTGGGAGCACCTGATGGGGATGTGAAAGTAGGCATCTTTGAGGTCCAGGGAGGCTAGCCAGTACCCTGGCCTTAGGGAGGGAAGAATTATTCCAGAGTCACCATTTTGAACCTTGGTTTTTAAAAGATGCTTGTTCAGGTATCTTAGATCTAGGATGGGTCCCCACTCCCCTGTCTTTTTTGGGGTGGGGAAGTACCTGGAGTACAGACCTTTGCCCCAGTGTAGGGTAGGAACTCTCTCTATGGCTCTTAAGGCCAGAAGAGATGAAACCTCTGCCTTTAGGGCAAGGGTTTCGGAGAGACCTGCAGGTGGAAAAGATATGGCTCTCATCTTCGGAAATTTTTTGAAGCTGAGAACCGGTTCCTGGCTTACTGCTTCCGGGACCCACTTGTTTGAAGTAACAGACATCCAGTCCTGGACAAAGTAAGCCAGCCTGCCCCCTACAGGGGTAGCAGAGTGGACCCAGGCAGACCCATCAGGGTGTCTGCTTGGCAGGGTCCTTAGGATGAGGAGTGAATGCAGCCCTGCTCATCCCCCTTCTGTCTCTCCCTCTGAAGAACCCCCTCTGTGAAAAGGGAGAAGAGGCCTGTGCTTGGTAGAAAGGCCTATGAAAAAGCCTGCCCTTGCCCCTAGATTGCTGTCTTTGAGGAGTTGCCTGCCTCTCCTTGGCCTGTGCACTCCTATAAGTGATCCTATATTCCTCCATCTTTTTCATGTAATTCTCTGCATACTCCCCAGAGAATTACCTTCCACAGGGAAACCCATGGCCTTAGCCTGGGTGTCCTGTGAGAGGCTAGTACATCTGAGCCAAGCCATTCTCTGAAGAGCCACAGATGTAGCCATGACTCTTGATGACACATCACTGGAGTCCACAGCAGCATGAAATTGTACCTTAGATGCCTCAATCCTGTCAGCAGCCACCTCCTCCAGCTCCTTGGCCAGCTGGGGAGACCTGTTTAGCCAGTACCAGTACAGTGTCCCACCTGGACTTCTGGTACCTGGCTGTACAGGCCATATAATTAGCCCACCTGAGTCCCAAAGAGGATGCCATGTACTGTTTCTTTGCCAAGGCATCCATCCTCCTGGAGTCTTTATCTGGGGGGTGTGAAGCCAAGGGAACATTAGCCCTGTCACAGGCTGTAGCCTGCACGACCCCAACTGGCTGCACTGTTGACAGAAAAACTCCCGTGTCTGAGCCTGATAAGGTATACCTCTTGTCCATTCTTTTATCAACAGGAGTGCACGAATTTGGAGACTTTAAATTTTTTGTGTCTGTTTCCCAAAAGATTTGTGTAGGGGACTAGACAGCCTCCTGGACTCTGGGATGTCCATCATTTCAACAAAATCAGGCTCCTCTTGATCCTCTGTAGCCTCCTCCATAGGGAGCTGGAGGGTTTCAGCCACTTTTCTATAGAACAGATAGTGGGAAGGGGACTCAGAGAGCCTAAGAGGGGAAACACCAGAAGGTCTGTCTGGGGAGATGTCCGGTTCAATGGGAACATCCAGACTTTCTGCTCCATCATACTCATCATCTTGCTCATAATCCCACTCCTCCTTAAATTCCAGTTCATAAAATCTTCAGGGCATAATCCTAGAACCAGAGGAACTGACGAACCAAACCCTAGCTAATGAAGCTGGATCGGAAGGAACCAAGCGAGGCATTCAACAATCCAAATCGCTCGGGCAATCTCATCAGTGGTTGGAATATGAACCTCCGGATCCGAACCGGCTGATTTTTCTTTACATTTCCTTTTTGTAGGAACCAATCCCTCAGGATCGGCTCTCTACTTGCCCGAAGTAGTATCGCCCTGGTCAGAGGGCACTCCTCCTGGTTCGGTCGGAACCGAACCAGGCTGGCCATCCGGGTCAGTGGACTTCTCGGCCTCCTTTTCCCTAAGTCTACCTAATCTTTTTTCCAGGGTAGACTTAGGAAAGTTTTACATATTTGGCAGTCTATATCGGTGGTAAACCCCAGACAATAAACACAGGTGGTGTGGGGATCGGCCTTAGCAAAGACCTCCCCACACTCACTGCGTGTGTTGAAACCCAGTGGGCCCGCTTTTTTCTTGGGTTTCTCAGACATGGCTAACCTAACCAAACTTACTCTTTTTTCGCAACCGCCAGGCAAGACTCCTTATCGGTTTCTAGCCGTTATTCGGTATTGGAAAAAAGCGTAAAACATGTTTTGGTTTTTTTTAAACCGATAAGGACCGGTAACCACACACTAAAGGAAAACACACAGATTTCAAATATGTTGGATCAGTTCAGCCAAACCGATTGAGAAAAGTTTTTACAAGTTCCACGAATAACCCAGAACTACTACCAAAGTACTTACTGTACCGTAGACAGAGCCCTGAACCGTAATACTACGGAAGTTGTCTTAAACCGACACTTTAACCGACTTTGAACTGAGCTGAAGGAGAACTCTCCGGAGCGACTGTTCGGTGAGGCGGAGTAAAGAATCTGACGGTTGGGTTTCAAAGTGCTGCAGACAGAGACCTCAACTAAGCTCGAGCTCAATGTTCTATGCAATGCATAGAAAATTAACCCTCTACACTCCAGGGCAGTTCAAAGGCTGGAGCTAACTGCAGATTGTCAGAATACAGCTAGACTTCATGTGGTTTGAATAATCTGGGGGTGGTTCTAACTGGAAAATGAACAACCTGGAGCAGTGCAGGAAGGCGGCAGCAAGGCCAACAGGATGCTGGGGTGTACTGTGAAGGAGTATCCCCCAGGAACAGGGAGGTGATCCTGCCTCTCTACAGGTCACTGGTCAGGCCACACCTGGAGTACTGCGTTCAACAGTGGTGCCCATATCTAAAGAAGGATATCAGATTACTGGAAGGGGTACAGCACAGAGCAACTAAGATGATCCAGGGCCTTGGGGGCAGGCCATATGAGGAGAGGCTGAGTGAGCTGAATACATACTCCCTGGAGGACAGGAAGGATAGGGGGATAGGATTGAGACCTTTAAGTAGTTAAAGGGGATTAACAAGACAGGTACAGAAGGGATATTTAAATTAAGGAGGGGGAGGGGCACAGAGATCATGGTCTTAGATTGAGGGGAAAGGACGGAAATGAGGAAACACTATTTCACTGAGAGGGTTGTGGCAGAATGGAATACTCTGCAGGAGGTGGTATGCTGCAAGACAGTGGTGGGATTCAAGAGGGATGGGACAGGTGGGGGGGTTATTGTGAGGGAGGGCAGCTGCAAGGTAAGGGTGCAGGGGACTCAAAAAGGGATGAGACAGGGTGAGGGGGGTAGGGTGAAGGGAGGGACATGCAAGGTAAGGGTGTGGGGATTCAAGAGAGATGGAACAGGGTGAGGGCGTTATTGTGAAGGGAGGGCAGCTGCATAACGTGCTAGCTGCACACCAACAGACCTGATAGACCATGTGGCCTGTTTCTGCTGCCAAATTCATATGTTCATATCTTAACCTGACATGGCGTTATGCCATCCTGCAGCTCTGCAGCAAACAGACTTGTCACCCGAAACTCACTCCCCACCCTTACTGTAAATATTGTTTATCTTGCGTACCTAAATTATTGCTAAACTAATAGCTTGAGGGCCCCCCTGTGGAACACAGAGCCCTAATATTTTCCTGACTGATAAGTTGCTCCCTGATCAGCCAGTCAACACCCCGATCACGCATGTCAACCCTCCCCATCAAAACACAGAAACTGTTCAAATTCACTGCCAGTGTTACCCTCAGCACAACCAGCTCGGCTGCCCAAGTCCTCCACCAGTCTCCAACCCTGCCTGCCCTTTGGTCTCTTTCACAATACTGCAAGCTCTGTACCATTGAAATTCTACAGGTGGGGGAGGGGTGGAAGAGGCAACAACAGTGACTGCCAGAACTCCCTCACTCTGCATCACAGCCTTCATCCCTTCTCTACATGGTCACAAACAATTCTGAGACAGTCAGGAAGAGAACCCCCCCCGCCTCCAAAGAGCATAGCAACCACTTAGAGGTGTTACTGCAGTTGTATATGGGGCCCCTACTCTTTGATGCATGTCTACATCATCTACCAAACACAAAGCTCATTCCAAAGCAGAAAAAGAGCTCATCAGCTTAGCGCTTCATGCTGCATGTGTGGCCCTGATCATGTTACCCCAGTTCCTTGGGCTTTTACACTGGCTGCCAATTAGATGTCGGATCAACTTATACGTCCTTGTTTTGATGTCAAAAGCCCTTCACAAACTGCTTCTCTCCATATTCTAATCCACTAGACCTCTGTCTATTACTATCCTTTGATCCAGAAGGGAGGACCTGCTGCTGGTTCCTTCATTTATTCAGTTCAGTTCTGCAAGGGTCCAGGCTTGCTTGACAGCTGCAGAAAGGAAACAATTTGCTTCCTGGCTCCTCCACTTGGCATTTTCAAGAGTCTTTCAAAACTTCATTTTCAGTTTTGTTTTAAAATATAGCCTACCCAGCAAATGTTTGAACAAATATGTAACTGGGAATGGGCACAAAAAGAATTTGTGAAAAATCTGAAATCTGCCATTCATTAATATGGTATGGATCTTGCTGTACAGGTATATGACTGACTCAATAAAACTTTTCATATTAAAAAAAAAAAAAAAAAAAAAACATTTCTACTGCTTACTGACCTTTGGATAAATCCAAATTATAGCCGCTTACACCATTCACTGTTTGTTTTTTGAGGTTGTTTTTCAGAATTTCTAACAGTCCTATTGTTAAATCTCAGGCACTGCTTTGTTTATTGCTCGTTGGTGTATAGATTATGTTTGGTCTGCATTTACAGCTCTTGTAGGCGCTGAGTGGCTTCCAAGAGGGCACCCGATAAATAACTGTAGTCATTCTTCATTCAATGCTCATGAGAATGTGTAGGACAATTGCATTTAAGCCAGAAAAAACAAAGCTGCCAGCATTCATGGTCAAACAAGAACTGACTGAAACATGTCACTATGTCTGCCTGCTACTACAGTGGCTGACAAATCCGATTTCCAAGGGTTCAGCGCAGGCAAGAGAGGTGCCACTCTTATTCTGTATATACTATAATTGCGCTGCTTACTGCTTATCCAAGTAGTGTTAGCTGATACAATTACTGCTAGCACCACCCCCCCCCAACCCCACTTGAAAACTAGACAGCCTAAATACAGACATCCTGGAATGCAAAATTCTAAATAAATAAATAAATCATTTCAACTTGAAGTATATGGGATCATCAGTTCATCACGTGAGCACTTATAAATCATAGATCATTCACAGCAGGGCTCACTCACACTGGCAGAAGGAGTTTTGTCACGACCCCTCAAAGCCTTGTGCATGCACACATTTTGTCATCGCTCTTCAGCTGTGTACTATACTCATAGGAAAGTCCAGTCACGTGACTTATACAGATAAAATAAACTGGGGCCACCTGACTGTGCAGCACTACTGTGCAGGCGAACCCAAGGCATGGCGCTGGAAGGCAGGCCAGCCTGAGACAGCTGCCACTCGGCAGGGCATTTTGCCCAGGGAGGGTGGGCAGCAGGTTCTGCCACCACAGCGACCCCTGTGGCTGGGCCAGAGAGCTTACTACTGCCACAGTGAATGCTGCGCGCATGCAAGGCTGCCAGAGGCATCACCCACATCAGAGGAATGAAAACAGGGGAGAAAAAAACAAAACATCCTGCAAACAGGGTACATCTCTGTATTAGACGAGCTACTGGATAGGGAAAATGTATATACAAAAGAAGATTTTGGGAGAGTATAATAATGTTATTATAGATCGTTACAATGGTAAAATAGAATACAAAAGTTATTTCTTTCCTTAGTGCTTGGGCCTAGCCAGAGAGCGGGGCATGGGACTCCCAAGGCACAGCTTAGCAACTGAATTAATTTCTGATATGCTTTATATTTTCTGAAGCTTGTGGCTGCATCAGTTTTTTTTTTGTTTGTTTTATTAATGTCGCTTACTTTAAAAAGGTAATCATGTGATAGATTTTATCTACTGGTTCTCCACATGTTGAAAAACAAAGCTGTTTAGCAGAAATATTTACAAAATAATTTTTATTATACCTGTATGTTACTTTTTGATTTCTGCAATGCTAGATTAGTGCAAATGTTAAACCACTAAAAATGATTCTGTGTATTTCATTATATTTTCATGCTGTTCTCAATATATACTGTAGTGGGTATCTATTTTTCCTGGTGAAGAAAAATTAGAAAAGGTTTTTTAAATAAAGGCTCACTAAAAACCATACTAAACTCTAATGAACTTTACACAAATAAAAACTGATGGCATTCTTCTGTCACAATACCGCCAACACAAAGTAGCACATCTCTGCTACTTCACTGCAATAAACCTTGGAGAAGGGTTTCTACTTTGACCTGAATGTACTACAGGACCCACAAGTACTGCAGCAGTCAACAGCTCAGCAAGTGTGTGCATTATTTTTTCTAGCCCTCACATTACTGGTGTTGAGTCCCAAATTCTAGGAAACGTTTGTGAATTCAACCAGGTCCACATGCAGCTTTATAAACATCTAGGTTTCAGGTATTCTCTAATCAATTCTGAAATGTATTTGAATACCAGGGCTACTGCACGGTATGGAACAGAGTTCTGTCACCCTCAGTTTCAGCTCTTTCTTGGCCCCTCCTAACTGGGCTGCAAGAACCCACAGGACTCTCCAATACAGATCCTTTTCTGATGCGCTGGGCTGACAGGAGCAGCTACAGGAAGAAAAAACTTACTCACCATAGTAATGTTGTTTCTTCTAATGGAGTCTTGCTGTATTCTGACATAATGCAGTTAGCCCCAGCACTTGAATTGCCTCGGAGAGGAAAGAGTTAACTCTATGCAGAAGCATAGAACGTTGAGCTCGAGCTCGGTTTTGAAACCTCTGTCTGTGGTGCTTCCCAGTATAACCATCAGATTCTTACAAGCAAGCTAAGTACTGTACTATAGAAACTGTTCAAAGCAAATAGCCAAAGGGCAAAACATTTGGGTCCAAAAAGACTCAAGTCAAGAACCCAAGAAGGAAAAGGTACTGACAATAGTAACTATGAAAGCACAAAAAGTAACAATAACAGCTACCCTTCTTAAGAGGGAGGGTGCACAAGGTACACCCCTGAGGTGCAACACTGTACCTGCCAGCCACTTCCAAAAACTAGGTTCTAAGAGGAGGCGGGGAGGTCAGAATACAGCAAGACTCCATTAGAAGAAACGCTATTATGGTGAGTAATTTTTCCTTCAAACGACATGAAGTCTTGCTGTATTCTGAATTAATGCAGACTACCGAGCAGTTCCTTATGGAGGAGGAATGCAGAACCTACTTTGAGAACAGACTCTGCAGTACTGCTGTGTTAAGCCTAGCATCACTCCTAGCCTGGATGTCCAGAGAGTAATGCTTGCTGAATGTATGTACTGTTTCAGGTGGCTGCTTTGCAGATCTCTAACTGAGGGTATATCTCTGTGCGCAGCCAGGTAGCGATGTGCCCCTAGATGGGAGTGAGCCCTCAGGCCTGAAGGAGGTGTTCTACCTAATTTCTCATAGCAGAATTGTATACAAGAAACAATCCACCTGGCGCACAATCCTTTTCGTAGCAGACTTACCTTTCCCCACTTCACCATAAGTGAGAAACAACTGAAACCAGTCATTTGAGTGTGCTTTAGTATGCTCTATGTAGTAACTAACAGCCCTTTTAACATCTAAATTGTGTAACCTTCTTTCCCCTGAAGAAGAATGGTCAATGAAAAACACAGGGAGAGATACAGATTGGTTCAGATGAAAATCCGATACCACTTTGGGCAAGAACCTCCTACTGGTTCTTAGGACCACTTTATCCCTATGGAAGGATATGAAGTCACGTTCAACTGACAGGGCCTGTAATTCACTAATCCACCTGGCAGAATTAACAGCTACCAGGAACACAGTTTTCCAGGTCAAGTACTTTAATTTGGCCGAAGCCAGAGGTTCAAAGGGTGGCTGCATAAGCTGAGCAATGCAGACATTAAGATCCCAAGGCGGAGCAGCTCTCTAAAGGGAGGGTTTTGTGAACCAGACCTTTGAAAAACTTCCTGAAAACAGGATGAGATGCCAGGGAAGAGCCCTTCCATGCTGAAAGAAATGCAAAGACAGCTGCTAGATGAACTTTTAGGGTGGCAGGCCTAAGGCCTAAACCATTCAGATGAACTAGATAATTTGAGGCTGTGGAGATGTCTGCAGAATCAGGCACAATGCCATTCTGAGAACACCAAATACTGAACCTCTTCCATTTGGAATAGTAAGCTTTTCTAGTGGCAGGTTTGCTGGAGACCATGCTATAATTATGGTTAAGTGCATCTGAACACCTTCAGAATATCCAGAACTCCCTCAGAGAGATGTAGTGCTGCATATTCTTACTCTTCAAGAGCCAAGCCTTGAGGTTGAGAGACTGGAGATTGGGTACCAGATCCGCCCCTGGGAGGAGGACAGGAGAGTATATTTCCTGGGAAGAGACAGGGGATGTGATACTGTCAAGGACAGCAGAAGAGAATACCAAGGCTGTCTGGCCCAATCTGGAGCCACTAGTATCACTGTGCAGGGTTAAGTTCTGATCTTGATCAGAACTTTGAACAACAGAGGGAAGGGAGGAAGGCATGAGAAACCTGCCCTTCCAGTCCAAAAATAAGAGCATCCAGGGGTACCGCCCCCAGGACTGGAGGTCTGCAACAGAACAGAGGAAGTTGATTATTGTCCGGTGCTGCAAAGAGATCCATCTCTGAGTGCCCCACCTGGAGAAGATTACCTTCAGGATGTGAGGATCCAGGGACCGTTCATGATGTCCCTGTGAAATTCTGCTCAAGGTATCTGCTAGTACATTGTCCCTCCCTGGAAGGTGAACTGCTGCCAGGGAAGCCTTAAGAGAATAGGCCAGAGACCACAGTTACATGGCCTCTGTGCACTACGCCGCGGACCGAGTGCCTCCCTGCTTGCTGATGTACCACATTGTGGTGGTTGTTGTCTGGACCACCTTGCCCTTGACTGAATCTGAGAAGCTCTGAAGAGCTAGGAAAACTGCCCTGAGTTCCAGGAGATTGATATGAAGGAGAGACTCCTGTGGAGACCAGACCCCTAGAGCTGTCAGGGCTCCCAGGTGGGCTCCCCAACCAAGGGGAGAAGCATCTGTAGTTAGAGCTACTGATGGGACTTGAGGGAGAACTGGAACTCCATGTCTGAGGTTGTCCTGGTCCAGCCATCACTGGAGAGCTTGGACCAGAGTCAGAGTCATTGGAATTAGTTTGGTGACAGAGTCCTTTCTCTGCGACCAAAAGGACCTTAGGTGGAACTGAATATCCCTCATCTGAAATCTGGCTCCCTGTACCACTGCAGTGGAGGCTGCCATGTGGCCCGAAAGTTGAAGGAACTGTCTCGCTGGATGAGAAACCTTAGGTCAAAAAGAGGAAGCAAGATCTACTAGGGCCTTCACCCTTGCCAGGGGGAAGGAAAGCTCTTGCTTGGATAGTATCCAATTCTATCCCTATGAAGGTGAGAAGTTGTACTGGTTAGAGAACAGATTTTGAAAATTGAGAAGAAACCCAGAGAGCTTGAGCAAGTCCTGGGTGGTTTGGCAGAGCTGACGTGGTCTGATGACTGACCTACGATTAACCAGACATCCAGATATGGAAAAATGGTGATACCTTGTCTTCTGAGGTAAGCTACCACTACTGCAAGGCACTTCCGAACACCTTTGAGCTGATGTTAGTCAATGACATGGCCCTGAAGTGATAGTGGCCTGAAGGCAACTAAACCTGAGGTACTTTCTGTGAGAGTACCTGATAAGAATATGTAAGTAGGCACCCTTGAGGTCCAGGGATGCTAGCCAACCCCTGGCCTTAAAGAGGAAGGATTATTCCCAGAGTTACCATTTTGAATTTGGGTTTTGAAATGTGTTTGTTCAAATACCTTAGGTCCAGGATGGGTCGCCACCCCCTGTTTTCTTTGTGGTAAGGAAGTACCTGGAGTACAGGCTCCCCGAGTTGAGTATGAACTCTCTCTATGGCTCTGAGAGCCAGAAAAGAACAAACCTCTGCCTCTAGGGCAGGGTTTCTGGAATTGATGCAGGTGGAAAAGACCTGGCCCTCTTTTTGGGAACCTTTTGAAACTGAGGGCCAGTCCTAACTTACTACTTCCAGGACCCACTTGTCTGAGGTCACAGACTTCCAGGCCTAAAGTAGTAAGCCAGCCTGCCTCCTACTGGAATTGGGGAGTCGACACGGGCTGACACCTCAGGGTGTCTGTTTGGCAGGAGCCTTAGACTGGGAGGAGGAAGAGCCCTGCTCATCCCTTCCTGCCCCTACCTCGGAAAAAAACCCTCAGTGGGAAAGGAGAGAGGGCCTGGGCTTGGTAGAAAGGCCTGTGAAAGGCCTGCCCTGGACTGCTGCTTTTGTGGGTGGCTTGCCTTTCCTTGGCCTGTGCACTTCAGTAAGTGATCCTGTATTCATCCATTTTCTTCATGTAAACCTCTGTCTGCTCCCCAAACAGAGAGTTACCAACTACAGGAAAATCCATAGCCTTAGTCTGGGTATCCTGTAATAGGCTAGTACATCTGAGCCAAGCATCTCTTCTGAGAGACACAGATGTAGCCATGACTCTAGATGCCACATCACTGGAGACCAAAGCAGCGTGAAATTGTATTTTAGATGCCTCAATTCCATCCACAGCCACCTCCTCCAGCTCCTTGGCTAGCTGGGGGGAGGCCTGTTTAGCCAGTTCCAGAACAGTATCCCACCTGGACTTCTGGTACCTGGCTGTGTAGACCATATAGTTTGCCTGCCTGAGTCCCAAAGAGGATGCCAAATATTGTTTTTTGGCCATGACATCAACTTTCCTGGAGTCCTTGTCTGGAAGGTGTGAAGCCAAAGGAATGTTAACCTTGTCACAGGCTGCAGCCTGCACTACCCCAACATGGCTGGTATGATTATAAAGACACTTCACTGAGCCTGATAACATGTACCTCCTGTCCATTCTTTTGTCCACAGGAAGTAATGAATTAGAGTTTGTAACATTTTTGTGTCTATTTCCTCAATGACTTATGAAGAGGGACAGACAACCTTTTGACTCTGAGATGTCCATGATTTCCACAAAATCAGGCTCTTATATCTCCTCAACAGCTTCACCACAATGGGAGCTGGAGGGTTTCCAGCCACCTTTTGTAGAACAAGAAGTGTGAAGGTGACTCAAAGCCTGGAAGAGGAGACATTAGACGGCCTGTCTGGGGAGATGTCCGTTTAATAGGCACATCCAGACCCCTGGTTATCTGCTTCATCATTGGGATAGTCTTAGTCTCCCTCCCACTCCTCATAGAAAGCATCTGGATCATAATCTGAAGGAGGCAGATCCGACCGGACCTACACAAAGCGACTGGAACAATGCTAATCGCTTTGGCTATCTCGTCGAGGTTGGGTATGCGGTACAGGATCGAACAAGCCAGACTTTCGCCCTTTTGACGGAACCGGACCCCAGAGTCGGCTCTCCTTTTGCCTGAGGAGGTATTGCTTAGGTCAGTAGGCACCTGCTCAGGTTCGGCCGCAACCGAACTGGACTGGCCATCCGGATCTACGGACTTCTCGGCCTCCCTTTCCTTCAGCCTACTCAATCTTATTTCTAGAGTGGCTTTGGGAAAGTTTTTGCAAATTTGGCATTATGACTTGAGGTGGTCAAACCCCAGACAATAAACACAGATTAGGTGGGGGTCGGCCTTGGCAAAGGCCTCCCCACACTCAGTACAGTGCTGAAACCCAGTGGGACTGGTTTTCTTCTTGGGTTTCTCGGACATGGCCAACCTACTAAATTACCCTATAGCAGCTTTCAAACTAGGTAATAAATAACCCATCGGTTACAAACTGTGTCACTGCTTTTGAAAAAGAACCAGAAATGGTTTTGAAAAAGAACCAGAAAAGGGCCCGGTTCTTTTAAAACCGATCGGTACCGGAACACCACTCTAATCCCAGAAAAAATCAATTTTAAAACAAAGTAGAAATAAGGTCAGTTCCTATCCGGACTGACTGACAAGAAACCGAAGAAAAGAACAATTTCCACAGTTTTACCAACTGAAACAGTCACTACCTATCTACTACTACCTGTACCATAGACAGAGGCTGGAAATCGAGAAAAAAAAAAAAAAAATACTGGTTTAAACTGAGCAGCTTTTTAAACTTTACCGAACCGAGCAGAGGAATCTCGGAGTGACTTCACTGTTAGGCGGAGTAAAGAATCCGACGGTTACACCGGGAAGTACCACAGACAGAGATTTTGAAAACCGAGCTCGAGTTCAACATTCTATGCTGCTGCATAGAGTTAACTGCTTCCTCTCCGGGGCAGTTCAAGTGCTGGGGCTAACTGCATTATGTCAGAATACAGCAAGACTTCATGTTGTTTGAAAGTGCTGCTACCAAAGTAAACCTTACTGTAACTGATGTTTCACAAGCTAGAACCCCATCAACAAGTTTATTAAAACAAATGGCCCTACTCCTGTAACCAACTCTCAACATACCTCTCAACTGTCACACATTACGAGGTACATCACTCATTTTTATCCCTCAGAAATCCTCTGTCCCACATTGAGAATGTAACATTCCACACTGACCACTGAGACTTTTAAGCAAAAATGTATAATAATATAAGATGCTAGGTTATCAGCAAACATAAATATGAGTGCACTTATTTCCACAGTATTCTGAGCTTGCAATGTCATGTTTGATGATGTGTCACAATTTTCTCCAGTTGTCACACATCTTGTCAAACATTTGAGTGACAAAAGGTTGAGAGGTATGACTCTCAAGGCAGCGAGGACTCTCGTTACAGTACAAGCCCTGCAATATCATGCTGGGGTTTCTAGAATGCCTCAATTAGGTTTGTTTGTTTGACTTGCAGACCCATCCTACTTTAGGTTTGGATCCTTCAGAATCCCAGGCTCTCAGCCAAGACATCCCAGAAGCAATGCTGACAGCCTAATACATGTGTAACTTTTGGATTACTGGAACAAGTAAGTAATAACCCATGACAGGGTGTGTGGTTACTGGGGATTAATCAACACCCTGGGTGTGTTGTGAGGCACGAAGCAAAGCAGAGTGCCCTCAGACTGTTATACAGACGCTGCATGTAGCAACTACGAGGTAGGCGTACTGATCCCTGTAACTGACTTCTAACACTCAACATGCGTTTAACAGACATTGACACATGACTGTTCTTAACCAATGATTTTATTACTTTTTAAAGCCCATGCTATAATTATGGTTAAGTGCATCTGAACACCTAAAAAGAATAAAACTTTAAACTATCATTTCACAAAGGTAGACTAATGGTACCTCAGTTCTGCACTGTGTCTTCCTGCAGGAAATGGGTTTATTCAGACCTCAGGATCTCAGTTCGTGGCTGGACAAACTCTGAGGGGCAGCCCACAACTACATCATCACCACCACCCCCTTCCCCCTCACCCTGGCTCATACACCTGCCGTTTGTACCAGATTTAAGGTGTATCATGACTGTGCAAGTACAGGAATGAGCTACACAACACCAGTAGCATGCACCATCAAGGGATGTGTGCCACTCTCCCTGTCATGCACATGGTCTTGGAGAACCTAAGCCTGTGCCTCTGGTAGACAGGCAGTAATCTGCCCACCCCATCCCAAAGACATACACCACTGAAGGGCGTAAGCAGGCATACTCACTGTAAACACCACGGCCTTTTACATTTATTAGCATCATTAGTATTACTTTCTATATAAAGGCACGGAGGTACTCTTGCACCATGTTTTCTTGTTATCAAGTCTTTACATGTTATATTAGGCATGTCACAGTAATGACTTAGTGGCACATTACTAAATCAAAATGAACTAATATTTAGGCAGATTTTATTTGGTACCTGACTTGAGCCATGTGCTTATTACAGAGCAGCTAACTGACACCTTCACACCACAGAGCAGGTAACTCGCAGCTAGGAACTGCTTGCCAAAGGGACTAAACAAGAGTTATTATGGAGATCAATTGCACGAAAACAAGATCTTTGCTTCTGCAGAGTTCATTTATTCCTGTTGCTTTTTCCCTACCTAAGATCATAATGCACTGCTTGTGACATCACAGTTACTCCTATGGCAACAGACTGTGATATCACAATAGAGAATTACAACTTGAAATGAAGAGGAAGATGAACTCTAAGGGATAAATTTCTTGTATTCCTGAAAATTTCCTTAGTGATACATAGTGGAAGAAAGCATTATGTAATATATATAGAATGCAAGCCTAATTGTACCTAATTATTGTAGGTTTCAAGGTTTTCTTTGCAGTGACAGTAGCTCTTTAATAATCCAAGTTACAGGTCGACCCTGTGGCCAGAGGGTTGAGGTGCTGGCGCACATACCCTAACATGCAGGCAACTGGGTTCAGTGATGAGCTTGGGTCACTGGGGACGAGACAATGGGAGGAGATCGGGCATCTAGAGGAAGCTCTCCTCTAGGAGGGAGGTAGGTAGTCAGCTATGCCCCATAATGCCACTGAGTGAACACAAGTGACAGTGTGACACCAGTGTCAACGTGCTCTATGCTTTGTGTGCAAGTCTGTGCATGCCCTATGCCAGCATCCTATGGGAAGTCAAATGCCAGAGGAGAAAAGCCGGGCAGAGCAGAATAAGGATCTGACCCTCGCAGGCCCCACATCATGACTGGACTCTCTCTGGTAATCAGATCCATACTTTGGCAGAATGGGGAGGGCTGCCAACCCCACCACATGGAGAATCTGTAGAGGAAGCCCACTGATTGAGCCAAGTCCCTTAGCTGTTGGATGACAGGTGGGGTGGGGACTACCAACTCCGCCACATGGAGAAAGCTGTAGAGGAAGCCCACTGATTGAGCCAAGTCCCTTAGCTGTTGGATGACAGGTCGGGGGGTCCTGCTATCCCTGCCACATAGAGAAAGCTGTAGAGGAAGCCCACTGATTGAGCCAAGTCCCTGAGATGTTGGGTGACAGGTCTGGGGGTCCTGCCATCCTTGCCACAGAAAGCTGTAGAGGAAGCCCAATGATTGAGCCAAGCCCTGAGATTTTGGGTGACAGGTCTGGGGGTCGGATCTGGATGTGGGCCTGCACCAGGGGAAGCAAAAAAATAATCTACCTTACTAGGGGGTGCCTGTGGAAAAGTGAAACCGAGTAGCTCCACAGCTATTTTCTGCAGGTTTTGAAGATGTTAAGAGGGGAACAGGACTGCAGTATAAATGACGTGAGAAAGTGATCAGAGGGTTGGATCTGTGTACACGCAACTCCATGAAGCCTTGTAGGTGGCCCCTTTTCAGGTTTGAGAGTGGTATGCAGGTTTTTTTGTTTTAGTATGTGCCCTAATATGTCAGATGTCTGCTTGTGAAGGGACTACTAGTTACTAGCTGTGGCAGTTTGAAAATAATACTTTGTAATTGGAACATGGACATAAGCACAGTATATAACTTGAAAATTAAATGTAGCACTCGTCTTTTTAAAGCAGCAGTACTAGTCAGTTAGCAAAACAGATCCTACTTGTTTTTTTTTTGTTTTTTTTTGCAACAATGTATTCCTAATAATATTAGATTCTTCACTGGGGTATTTTAAATCTGTTCAGCCATTTTCAAGATAGTGTTTAATCACAACATTTGCAATTTGTGTGGACCTACAATTAAGATGGCAGCCCTCGCATCTTCTAAAACTCTCTCCTCCGGAGGTCACATCTAACTGCACCCACTGTATTATAATGCAGATATATCAAGGTGTTGCCACGAAACGTTGTTGATGGCCAACAGAAACAGGACAGGCAGTATAGCTCAGAGGTTAGAGTAACAAGCTGTGAATCAGTTATCAAAGAACAAAAAAAATACTGCACCACCCTGACCTGCTTACATCCATGATGGCGGACCTGGCAAAGGTGCAAGAACTTCTAAAACTTCAAAATCCAGGCGATCAGCAGCGCAATGATAGCGCCACGCTTTGCGACACTGACGACTCGGGTTCGGAAGTTAGCCTGGGCGTCGGAGGGCCAGCCGGGGAAGGGGAGCATCGAGCGTCCTATTGACTGTGCTCCTCCTCCTCCAGGGATGGGTGGGGATGCTCCCAGCGCTCGCCCGACCCCTGGTTGGCACCAGGGTCTGACAGCCAGTGCCTGCAGTTGTTGGAGGCAGGGCAGACGTTAGCATATGTGCTGCTGATGCCACTGCACATCCCGCCTCCTGGGAGACAAATCGGAAAACTTTGGCCACGCAGGATGTTGCCCACCTCGTGCCGCAGATCCACACCACTGACCCATGCACCCTTAGAGCGTATCCCATCATACAACAGAAGGAAGGACCCTCCCAAAGACCCACCCGGGGCAATCCAGGGCATAACTCCAGGTCTAGAACGTCCGGGCCAGATTCTATTGTCCGATGGGGCCACCTCCTGAAAGCTCCATTGTGGGGGACAATCCACACTGTAACTCCAGACGGGGTAAGTCCCGGGGATCGTGGATGACGGGGGCTGGGTGAAGGGCAGAGTCAATGGGGGACGGTCCAATGGAAAAAGTATAGCAAATTTAACAAAAGAAAAACCCTTCAAAATTCAGTTCCTTGCCTCAGGAATGAAATAAAGCAAAAGGAAATCAGATACAGAAATGTTTTGGTTTGTCCTAACTGCCTGCTAAATTACTGAAATGTCTGTTAACTAGTACTGCTGCTTAAAATTCCTGACTCTACTCCCAGTGCCAGGGGCAGGAAGGGAAGAGCATATCCTGAATACTCAAAGTGCCCCCCTCCAAGAGAAAAATATGCTGATTAAGCATGTGCAAGCATGCTAAACTTGAGGACTCAGCATAAAGATGAACAAAGCAGATGAAGAAAAAACAAAACAAAAAGCACAGCTACACAGAAGAGGATACTATGTAGTATGAAGTTTAAACTTTGACTGCTGGAACTGGTTCTAAACAACAACTGACTAGCGCCAACAACTGCTGCCAGGCATTAGTGTCATGTGAAGGCTTTTTTTTGTAAAACTTTTCAGTTTTCCAGCTTATCCCACTTACTTCCCAATACTAAAAATAAAATATAGGTCCACACATCAAACATGTGCAGAAGGAGCCACTGTTCTTTCACACACAGACGCACGCGCACACACACACACACACACCCCCATACCACAGATTCGAGGGCAAAAATAAGACTTCCACCTTCCTGTCTCCCTCCATGTCAAGAAGATCTTATACAGTGGTACCCGCACTACCTCCCACCATCCCCACTCCCTCTCTCCTGCAATGCTCAGATGCTAAGTATATCCTGGCCTCAACTTCTCCCAGCCTAAGAAGATCCCTGATGTCCTCTAGTGACACTAATCTCGCTTGCCCCATTTGTGTCAAGATGAACCTGGTATCTAGAGACACCCTCCTCCACGACACCATCCCATTCCAAAGTAAGCCCCTGGTGACTAGTAGCACCCCATCCCAAAACAAAGACTCTGGTGTCCAGTGGAACTGCCCACTCAGTCAGCCCTCCTCCCCCCCAATGACCGGCACTGGTTTTTTCTCATCTCATCAGCTAAAATAATGCAAACTGAATATCAATATATCTCGCTCCACGCCGGCGACCCGAGTTCGGGAGTGAGCTCGGGCTGCCGGGGGTTGGCTGGCGTGTCCGACAACGGCTCGCCTTCTCCGGGGAGGGAGGGTTCGCTATCCTGACAAGCGCACCTCTGGGCGGAGGCTGGGGCACAACGGCATGTCGGGTCCTAGGGCTGGATTGGTTGAGGGCGAGGTCAGCAACCAATCAGCCTCAGGACATAGGGAGGGGAGGGACGCTGTCACGGCCGGTGCTCACGCCTTGACATAAGGGCCCGCGATCCCAGAGGGAAGAAAATTGGAAATCCTCCACTGGAGCTGAGAAGATGGAGCCGAGCCATGGATTCTATGTGCCGGAGCCAAAGCTCATGCCCTGACCCCGGGACACTTGCAAGATTCGGGGATTGCCCCCATCCTGACTCCGCCTCGGGGGACCTGGGACTGACTGACAGGTAAAGCTCCGCAGAGACCAGGCTTAATGGGCGACTCCCGATGATGGATCCAGTGGGTAGTAGGGAGATAAATTGTGGGAAAAAAAATAAAATATAAGAATATCAATATAATCACAAAATACCAATGCTGCTGCTAGTCTGTGTGATGTTTTGCAGAAAATCTTGCAATCAGCTACATCCACAGCAGCAATTTTCGTGATTTTCAGTTATATACCACGCAAACCACTATACTAACATTTTCTGGTACACAGATATAGTGGTTTGCGTAAAGTTAGAAGATCACTTGCCAAGAAGGGGAGCAGGGGGCTGCGCCAAGCCGACAATCACCATCTGGGGACAGGAAAATGGGTTGTGGGGGCTCCACTGTACACCAGGAATTCTTTTTGGCATCAGGCACATATCTCTTGATGTCTACAGCTGCCCCTGTGCTCACACATGTTGCCTTGTTAGCTGACTGATGGATTTGGATTTGAGATAAGCAGACCTCTATAATATACCAAAAAAAATTCAAATTACATTAAAAAATGACCACATTTACTTCTATTTGGAGCACTCCCACACTCTTCAAACAAAGGCATCACAAAATAACCGAGAGTGGAGGTGGTGCCATTACTCCTGGAGGTGGGCGCTGAAGCTCACAGCTCCAGAGACCAAATGCATCACTTTCCTCCCTTAAATGCAGGCAGTAGAAATTCAACGGAATGTGCCTGATGAGGTCAACTCCTGATGCCCCCAGTAGCATGTATTTGGCGAAAGTGAAACCCGGCGCCAATTTGCAGCAGATAACGCGACGTGCATTCCCTCCCCTCCCCAGGTGCTCACGACCTCAGAGTTGGTATCTTTAGAAAGGGGGTACAGGAGACATAGCACCCGCAAATACAAATACCAGTCGCCATCTTTCCAGTCGCTGTAAAGCCGGTGCCACTTTCACTTTCGCCTTTTGCTTTCGCTGAAATGACATGGAACTAGTGCACCTCGGCCCTGCTCCATAAGGACCTCCAGCAGGTGGATAGTGAGGGTTATGGCCGACAGCACTGGAATGTTGCCAGGTTCAGCCTGGGTACAGAACTGTGCAGAATGGACATGAAGGATGACAGTGTATTCCTTAATAAATACTTGGCCAAATGGTGCAATTCCATGCTTAACATGCTGGTACTGATTGAGAACATGAGCTCTTGATAGGTACCGACAGGTTAAGCATGAAAATGTACTATTCTTTTTTTTTTTTTGAAGACTGTTTCTTCTCTCCCGGTGGCTCTCATTCAAGCAGCACTCCAGCCCCATCCCCGTCTACTGACACCAGCCATGAACCCCAGGGCTTACCCCTGGCAGGGTCTGGCGAGGAAGTGCTCGACCCGCCTCAGGCACAGATCGGTCCGCTGGTCCGACTAGCCTGGGGTGGCACCTCAGGTGCCACCATCACCCAACCGTGGAACATTCCCTTTTCTCCCTGTAGGGGGGCATGCAAGGTCTCCAATGGCGGTGCCATGCACGCTCCGATATACTGCGCTCGGGTCTGCCCACCTCTGCCTCTCTTCTATCAGCATCAGTGTGCTGGCTGCTGGCCTCGCTGAGCCAGGCTAACACTGACTGCTGAAACCCCTCCCTGGAGGAGGGAGCTGTCCTGGGACGGCTCAATCGTCCTCCTCCCCAGTTGACTTCCGGCAACCTGTTGCCAGCATGGCACAAGGTGTGACATCCAGAGTCTC
This sequence comes from Neoceratodus forsteri, assembly GCA_016271365.2. Taxonomy (NCBI): domain Eukaryota; kingdom Metazoa; phylum Chordata; order Ceratodontiformes; family Ceratodontidae; genus Neoceratodus; species Neoceratodus forsteri. The sequence goes on along the minus strand of CM057453.1, from coordinate 1,055,645,746 downwards.
AACCCTCAGCGCCACTGGGCCGGACAAAATGTACTATTTCGATGCAGAGCTATATATGTTTGGGCCCTCGTCTCCATCCCCATAGAAAGAGCTCTCGTATATTTCCCTGTATGCCACCACAGCCATTTGGGAATGTGAAAAAATAAGAATATGAAATGAAACCAGAAAGCTAGTGACACTGTATTAATATGTTATTTAACACCTTAATAACATACTGTTACCTAAGCACTACAAACCACCCTATCACACATAGCACAAGTTAACAAGCACTTATAATAATACTGCACATAGCAAACACTTTAATAACATGGATACCAGCCACCTTAGAAAGCACTCCACAAATCAAGCCACAGAACCAAAAGTCAGCACAAAAAACAGCAGCCCACAACCTAGGAAACCATGAGGATCTACATCACATTACAGCAGCTCCCTCCCACATCATATTCCCAATAAACCAGGACCCACTGTACCTGCTCTCCATGCTGCTGCCTCCTTCAAACTGCTCCAAACTGACTCCAGCTACTGCCTGCATGACGCTCCTCACCATTCCGCTCTTCTACACACCACTGCTTCCAACAGCATGCTCCGAGTCAATCACACCATCCTGAACTGAACCAATTCTCCCAACAGCACGCTCCGAGTCAATCACACCATCCTGAACTGAAACTCCAACCACGCACTGAACCAACTCTCCCAACAGCACGCTCCGAGTCAATCACACCATCCTGAACTGAAACTCCAACCACGCACTGAACCAATTCTCCCAACAGCACGCTCCGAGTCAATCACACCATCCTGAACTGAAACTCCAACCATGCGCTGAACCAATTCTCCCAACAGCACGCTCCGAGTCAATCACACCACCCTGAACTGAAACTCCAACCAGGCGCTGAACCAATTCTCCCAACAGCACGCTCCGAGTCAATCACACCACCCTGAACTGAAACTCCAACCATGAGCTGAACCAATTCTCCCAACAGCCGCTCCGAGTCAATCACCATCCTGAACTGAAACTCCAACCATGTGCTGAACCAATTCTCCCAACAGCACGCTCCCGAGTCAATCACACCATCCTGAACTGAAACTCCAACCATCGCTGAGCCAATTCTCCCCAACAACACGCTCCGGGTAATCCACCATCCTGAACTGAAACTCCAACCATACGCTGAACCAATTCTCCCAACAGCGCTCCGAGTCAATCACACCATCCTGAACTGAAACTCCAACCATCGCTGAACCAATTCTCCCAACAGCACGCCCGAGTCAATCACACCATCCTGAACTGAAACTCCAACCATGCGCTGAACCACTCCTCCCAACAGCACGCCCGAGTCAATCACACCATCCTGAACTGAAACCCAACCATGCACTGAACCAATTCCTCCCAACAGCACGCACAAAGCCACTCACGCCATCCTGAACTGAAACTCCAACCATACACTGAACCAATTCTCCCAACAGCACGCTCCGAGTCAATCACACCATCCTGAACTGAACCAATTCTCCCAACAGCACGCTCCGAGTCAATCACACCATCCTGAACTGAAACTCCAACCACGCACTGAACCAATTCTCCCAACAGCACGCTCCGAGTCAATCACACCATCCTGAACTGAAACTCCAACCACGCACTGAACCAATTCTCCCAACAGCACGCTCGAGTCAATCACACCATCCTGAACTGAAACTCCAACCACGCTGAACCAATTCTCCCAACAGCACGCTCCGAGTCAATCACACCATCCTGAACTGAAACTCCAACCATCGCTGAACCAATTCTCCCAACAGCACGCTCCGAGTCAATCACACCACCCTGAACTGGAAACTCCAACCATCGCTGAACCAATTCTCCCCAACAGCACACTCCGAGTCAATCACACCACCCTGAACTGAAACTCCAACCATAAGCTGAACCAATTTCTCCCAACAGCACGCTCCAGTCAATCACACCATCCTGAACTGAAACTCCAACCATGTGCTGAACCAATTCTCCCAACTAGCCGCTCCGAGTCAATCACACCATCCTGAACTGAAACTCCAACCATGCGCTGAACCAATTCTCCCAACAGCACGACAAAGCCACTCACGCCATCCTGAACTGAAACTCCAACCATGCACTGAACCAATTCTCCCAACAGCACGCTCCGAGTCAATCACACCATCCTGAACTGAAACTCCAACCATGCACTGAACCAATTCTCCCAACAGCACGCCCAAAGCCACCACGACATCCTGAAAAGAAATCCCACCAAACCATTCCCCCTTTTATAGGGGACTTCCTGAAACAGCACGTGCACGCAAAATGTGTGTGACCACCCTATACTACAGGAAAAAATCTACTTCACTAAGCAAATGCACTACCACACAACACCACTACACTATGGACAAACTCTGCACTATGGGAAAACACTAAGGCCCTTTTGGGGGTGGGGGCAGCACCAGTACAAAAAGCACACAAGCACAAAACTCACCAAACTTATGTATTAGATAAAATCAGTGATGGCAAAGTCCACTATACTCATGCAATAATATGATCTCGGTGTTGAACAAACTCATAAAGGCCACTGACCCTTGAGCTCATGCTTTTTCAGCTTGTTTGAACCCCGGATGGTATTATTTCCTAGTATACTACTTTGCCATCATGTATTCTCAAGCTACAGATATATATTCTATATCAGTACATAATAAGGACAGTCAGCCACCCTGTGGCTCAGCCCACCCTGCTCATCTTTGGAGGCTTAGCCGCAGGGGGCACTGGGGGCTTGAGGCAGCTGTCATGACAGATGGTGGAAGTTCACATGATCAACCAATTTATTTGAAAAAATGGAAAACAAGATGGTGACTCATGAAAAATGATTTTTTCTTTCTCATAACAAGGTGACCCTCAAGAAAAAGAATACTTTTCATGAGACTCAAATTCCTTTGTTGTTCAGGAAGCTAGCTTCCTGAACAACAAAGGAATTTGAGTCTCATGAAAAGTATTCTTTTTCTTGAGGGTCACCTTGTTATGAGAAAGAAAAAATCATTTTTCATGAGTCACCATCTTGTTTTCCATTTTTTCAAATAAATTGGTTGATCATGTGAACTTCCACCATCTGTCATGACAGCTGCCTCAAGCCCCAGTGCCCTCTGCTAAGCCTCCAAAGATGAGCAGGGTGGGCTGAGCCACAGGGTGGCTGACTGTCCTTATTATGTACTGATATAGAATATATATCTGTAGCTTGAGAATACATGATGGCAAAGTAGTATACTAGGAAATAATACCATCCGGGGTTCAAACAAGCTGAAAAAGCATGAGCTCAAGGGTCAGTGGCCTTTATGAGTTTGTTCAACACCGAGATCATATTATTGCATGAGTATAGTGGACTTTGCCATCACTGATTTTATCTAATACATAAGTTTGGTGAGTTTTGTGCTTGTGTGCTTTTTGTACTGGTGCTGCCCCCACCCCCAAAAGGGCCTTAGTGTTTTCCCATAGTGCAGAGTTTGTCCATAGTGTAGTGGTGTTGTGTGGTAGTGCATTTGCTTAGTGAAGTAGATTTTTTCCTGTAGTATAGGGTGGTCACACACATTTTGCGTGCACGTGCTGTTTCAGGAAGTCCCCTATAAAAGGGGGAATGGTTTGGTGGGATTTCTTTTCAGGATGTCGTGGTGGCTTTGGGCGTGCTGTTGGGAGAATTGGTTCAGTGCATGGTTGGAGTTTCAGTTCAGGATGGTGTGATTGACTCGGAGCGTGCTGTTGGGAGAATTGGTTCAGTGCATGGTTGGAGTTTCAGTTCAGGATGGCGTGAGTGGCTTTGTCGTGCTGTTGGGAGAATTGGTTCAGCGCATGGTTGGAGTTTCAGTTCAGGATGGTGTGATTGACTCGGAGCGGCTAGTTGGGAGAATTGGTTCAGCACATGGTTGGAGTTTCAGTTCAGGATGGTGTGATTGACTGGAGCGTGCTGTTGGGAGAAATTGGTTCAGCTTATGGTTGGAGTTTCAGTTCAGGGTGGTGTGATTGACTCGGAGTGTGCTGTTGGGGAGAATTGGTTCAGCGATGGTTGGAGTTTCCAGTTCAGGGTGGTGTGATTGACTCGGAGCGTGCTGTTGGGAGAATTGGTTCAGCGATGGTTGGAGTTTCAGTTCAGGATGGTGTGATTGACTCGGAGCGTGCTGTTGGGAGAATTGGTTCAGCGTGGTTGGAGTTTCAGTTCAGGATGGTGTGATTGACTCGAGCGTGCTGTTGGGAGAATTGGTTCAGTGCGTGGTTGGAGTTTCAGTTCAGGATGGTGTGATTGACTCGGAGCGTGCTGTTGGGAGAATTGGTTCAGTGCGTGGTTGGAGTTTCAGTTCAGGATGGTGTGATTGACTCGGAGCGTGCTGTTGGGAGAATTGGTTCAGTTCAGGATGGTGTGATTGACTCGGAGCGTGCTGTTGGGAGAATTGGTTCAGTGTATGGTTGGATTTTCAGTTCAGGATGGCGTGAAGGTGGCTTTGTGCGTGCTGTTGGGAGGAATTGGTTCAGTGCATGGTTGGGTTTCAGTTCAGGATGGTGTGATTGACTCGGGCGTGCTGTTGGGAGGAGTGGTTCAGCGCATGGTTGGAGTTTCAGTTCAGGATGGTGTGATTGACTCGGGCGTGCTGTTGGGAGAATTGGTTCAGCGATGGTTGGAGTTTCAGTTCAGGATGGTGTGATTGACTCGGAGCGCTGTTGGGAGAATTGGTTCAGCGTATGGTTGGAGTTTCAGTTCAGGATGGTGGATTACCCGGAGCGTGTTGTTGGGGAGAATTGGCTCAGCGATGGTTGGAGTTTCAGTTCAGGATGGTGTGATTGACTCGGGAGCGTGCTGTTGGGAGAATTGGTTCAGCACATGGTTGGAGTTTCAGTTCAGGATGGTGTGATTGACTCGGAGCGTGCTGTTGGGAGAATTGGTTCAGCTCATGGTTGGAGTTTCAGTTCAGGGTGGTGTGATTGACTCGGAGCGTGCTGTTGGGAGAATTGGTTCAGCGCCTGGTTGGAGTTTCAGTTCAGGGTGGTGTGATTGACTCGGAGCGTGCTGTTGGGAGAATTGGTTCAGCGCATGGTTGGAGTTTCAGTTCAGGATGGTGTGATTGACTCGGAGCGTGCTGTTGGGAGAATTGGTTCAGTGCGTGGTTGGAGTTTCAGTTCAGGATGGTGTGATTGACTCGGAGCGTGCTGTTGGGAGATTGGTTCAGTGCGTGGTTGGAGTTTCAGTTCAGGATGGTGTGATTGACTCGGAGCGTGCTGTTGGGAGAATTGGTTCAGTTCAGGATGGTGTGATTGACTCGGAGCATGCTGTTGGAAGCAGTGGTGTGTAGAAGAGCGGAATGGTGAGGAGCGTCATGCAGGCAGTAGCTGGAGTCAGTTTGGAGCAGTTTGAAGGAGGCAGCAGCATGGAGAGCAGGTACAGTGGGTCCTGGTTTATTGGGAATATGATGTGGGAGGGAGCTGCTGTAATGTGATGTAGATCCTCATGGTTTCCTAGGTTGTGGGCTGCTGTTTTTTGTGCTGACTTTTGGTTCTGTGGCTTGATTTGTGGAGTGCTTTCTAAGGTGGCTGGTATCCATGTTATTAAAGTGTTTGCTATGTGCAGTATTATTATAAGTGCTTGTTAACTTGTGCTATGTGTGATAGGGTGGTTTGTAGTGCGTTAGGTAACAGTATGTTATTAAGGTGTTAAATAACATATTAATACAGTGTCACTAGCTTTCTGGTTTCATTTCATATTCTTATTTTTTCACATTCCCAAATGGCTGTGGTGGCATACAGGGAAATATACGAGAGCTCTTTCTATGGGGATGGAGACGAGGGCCCAAACATATATAGCTCTGCATCGAAATAGTACATTTTGTCCGGCCCAGTGGCGCTGAGGGTTGAGACTCTGGATGTCACACCTTGTGCCATGCTGGCAACAGGTGGCTGCGGAAGTCAACTGGGAGGAGGACGATTGAGCCGTCCCAGGACAGCTCCCTCCTCCAGGGAGGGGTTTCAGCAGTCAGTGTTAGCCTGGCTCAGCGAGGCCAGCAGCCAGCACACTGATGCTGATAGAAGAGAGGCAGAGGTGGGCAGACCCGAGCGCAGTATATCGGAGCGTGCATGGCACCGCCATTGGAGACCTTGCATGCCCCCCTACAGGGAGAAAAGGGAATGTTCCACGGTTGGGTGATGGTGGCACCTGAGGTGCCACCCCAGGCTAGTCGGACCAGCGGACCGATCTGTGCCTGAGGCGGGTCGAGCACTTCCTCGCCAGACCCTGCCAGGGGTAAGCCCTGGGGTTCATGGCTGGTGTCAGTAGACGGGGATGGGGCTGGAGTGCTGCTTGAATGAGAGCCACCGGGAGAGAAGAAACAGTCTTCAAAAAAAAAAAAAGAAATAGTACATTTTCATGCTTAACCTGTCGGTACCTATCAAGAGCTCATGTTCTCAATCAGTACCAGCATGTTAAGCATGGAATTGCACCATTTGGCCAAGTATTTATTAAGGAATACACTGTCATCCTTCATGTCCATTCTGCACAGTTCTGTACCCAGGCTGAACCTGGCAACATTCCAGTGCTGTCGCCATAACCCTCACTATCCACCTGCTGGAGGTCCTTATGGAGCAGGGCCGAGGTGCACTAGTTCCATGTCATTTCAGCGAAAGCAAAAGGCGAAAGTGAAAGTGGCACCGGCTTTACAGCGACTGGAAAGATGGCGACTGGTATTTGTATTTGCGGGTGCTATGTCTCCTGTACCCCCTTTCTAAAGATACCAACTCTGAGGTCGTGAGCACCTGGGGAGGGGAGGGAATGCACGTCGCGTTATCTGCTGCAAATTGGCGCCGGGTTTCACTTTCGCCAAATACATGCTACTGGGGGCATCAGGAGTTGACCTCATCAGGCACATTCCGTTGAATTTCTACTGCCTGCATTTAAGGGAGGAAAGGGATTGCATTTGGTCTCTGGAGCTGTGAGCTTCAGCGCTTCCACCTCCAGGAGTAATGGCACCACCTCCACTCTCGGTTATTTTGTGATGCCTTTGTTTGAAGAGTGTGGGAGTGCTCCAAATAGAAGTAAATGTGGTCATTTTTTAATGTAATTTGAATTTTTTTTGGTATATTATAGAGGTCTGCTTATCTCAAATCCAAATCCATCAGTCAGCTAACAAGGCAACATGTGTGAGCACAGGGGCAGCTGTAGACATCAAGAGATATGTGCCTGATGCCAAAAAGAATTCCTGGTGTACAGTGGAGCCCCCACAACCCATTTTCCTGTCCCCAGATGGTGATTGTCGGCTTGGCGCAGCCCCCTGCTCCCCTTCTTGGCAAGTGATCTTCTAACTTTACGCAAACCACTATATCTGTGTACCAGAAAATGTTAGTATAGTGGTTTGCGTGGTATATAACTGAAAATCACGAAAATTGCTGCTGTGGATGTAGCTGATTGCAAGATTTTCTGCAAAACATCACACAGACTAGCAGCAGCATTGGTATTTTGTGATTATATTGATATTCTTATATTTTATTTTTTTTCCCACAATTTATCTCCCTACTACCCACTGGATCCATCATCGGGAGTCGCCCATTAAGCCTGGTCTCTGCGGAGCTTTACCTGTCAGTCAGTCCCAGGTCCCCCGAGGCGGAGTCAGGATGGGGGCAATCCCCGAATCTTGCAAGTGTCCCGGGGTCAGGGCATGAGCTTTGGCTCCGGCACATAGAATCCATGGCTCGGCTCCATCTTCTCAGCTCCAGTGGAGGATTTCCAATTTTCTTCCCTCTGGGATCGCGGGCCCTTATGTCAAGGCGTGAGCACCGGCCGTGACAGCGTCCCTCCCCTCCCTATGTCCTGAGGCTGATTGGTTGCTGACCTCGCCCTCAACCAATCCAGCCCTAGGACCCGACATGCCGTTGTGCCCCAGCCTCCGCCCAGAGGTGCGCTTGTCAGGATAGCGAACCCTCCCTCCCCGGAGAAGGCGAGCCGTTGTCGGACACGCCAGCCAACCCCCGGCAGCCCGAGCTCACTCCCGAACTCGGGTCGCCGGCGTGGAGCGAGATATATTGATATTCAGTTTGCATTATTTTAGCTGATGAGATGAGAAAAAACCAGTGCCGGTCATTGGGGGGGAGGAGGGCTGACTGAGTGGGCAGTTCCACTGGACACCAGAGTCTTTGTTTTGGGATGGGGTGCTACTAGTCACCAGGGGCTTACTTTGGAATGGGATGGTGTCGTGGAGGAGGGTGTCTCTAGATACCAGGTTCATCTTGACACAAATGGGGCAAGCGAGATTAGTGTCACTAGAGGACATCAGGGATCTTCTTAGGCTGGGAGAAGTTGAGGCCAGGATATACTTAGCATCTGAGCATTGCAGGGAGAGAGGGAGTGGGGATGGTGGGAGGTAGTGCGGGTACCACTGTATAAGATCTTCTTGACATGGAGGGAGACAGGAAGGTGGAAGTCTTATTTTTGCCCTCGAATCTGTGGTATGGGGGTGTGTGTGTGTGTGTGTGCGCGTGCGTCTGTGTGTGAAAGAACAGTGGCTCCTTCTGCACATGTTTGATGTGTGGACCTATATTTTATTTTTAGTATTGGGAAGTAAGTGGGATAAGCTGGAAAACTGAAAAGTTTTACAAAAAAAAGCCTTCACATGACACTAATGCCTGGCAGCAGTTGTTGGCGCTAGTCAGTTGTTGTTTAGAACCAGTTCCAGCAGTCAAAGTTTAAACTTCATACTACATAGTATCCTCTTCTGTGTAGCTGTGCTTTTTGTTTTGTTTTTTCTTCATCTGCTTTGTTCATCTTTATGCTGAGTCCTCAAGTTTAGCATGCTTGCACATGCTTAATCAGCATATTTTTCTCTTGGAGGGGCACTTTGAGTATTCAGGATATGCTCTTCCCTTCCTGCCCCTGGCACTGGGAGTAGAGTCAGGAATTTTAAGCAGCAGTACTAGTTAACAGACATTTCAGTAATTTAGCAGGCAGTTAGGACAAACCAAAACATTTCTGTATCTGATTTCCTTTTGCTTTATTTCATTCCTGAGGCAAGGAACTGAATTTTGAAGGGTTTTTCTTTTGTTAAATTTGCTATACTTTTTCCATTGGACCGTCCCCCATTGACTCTGCCCTTCACCCAGCCCCCGTCATCCACGATCCCCGGGACTTACCCCGTCTGGAGTTACAGTGTGGATTGTCCCCACAATGGAGCTTTCGGAGGTGGCCCCATCGGACAATAGAATCTGGCCCGGACGTTCTAGACCTGGAGTTATGCCCTGGATTGCCCCGGGTGGGTCTTTGGGAGGGTCCTTCCTTCTGTTGTATGATGGGATACGCTCTAAGGGTGCATGGGTCAGTGGTGTGGATCTGCGGCACGAGGTGGGCAACATCCTGCGTGGCCAAAGTTTTCCGATTTGTCTCCCAGGAGGCGGGATGTGCAGTGGCATCAGCAGCACATATGCTAACGTCTGCCCTGCCTCCAACAACTGCAGGCACTGGCTGTCAGACCCTGGTGCCAACCAGGGGTCGGGCGAGCGCTGGGAGCATCCCCACCCATCCCTGGAGGAGGAGGAGCACAGTCAATAGGACGCTCGATGCTCCCTTCCCCCGGCTGGCCCCTCCGACGCCCAGGCTAACTTCCGAACCTCGGTCGCCAGTGTCGCAAAGCGTGGCGCTATCATTGCGCTGCTGATCGCCTGGATTTTGAAGTTTTAGAAGTTCTTGCACCTTTGCCAGGTCCGCCATCATGGATGTAAGCAGGTCAGGGTGGTGCAGTATTTTTTTTGTTCTTTGATAACTGATTCACAGCTTGTTACTCTAACCTCTGAGCTATACTGCCTGTCCTGTTTCTGTTGGCCATCAACAACGTTTCGTGGCAACACCTTGATATATCTGCATTATGAATACAGTGGGTGCAGTTAAGATGTGACCTCCGGGGAGGAGAGTTTTAGAAGATGCCGAGGGCTGCCATCTTAATTGTAGGTCCACACAAATTGCAAATGTTGTGATTAAACACTATCTTGAAAATGGCTGAACAGATTTAAAATACCCCAGTGAAGAATCTAATATTATTAGGAATACATTGTTGCAAAAAAAACAAAAAAAACAAGTAGGATCTGTTTTGCTAACTGACTAGTACTGCTGCTTTAAAAGGAGGTGCTACATTTAATTTTCAAGTTATATACTGTGCTTATGTCCATGTTCCAATTACAAAGTATTATTTTCAAACTGCCACAGCTAGTAACTAGTAGTCCTTCACAAGCAGACATCTGACATATTAGGGCACATACTAAAACAAAAAAACCTGCATACCACTCTCAAACCTGAAAAGGGGCCACCTACAAGGCTTCATGGAGTTGAGTGTACACAGATCCAACCCTCTGATCACTTTCTCACGTCATTTATACTGCAGTCCTGTTCCCCTCTTAACATCTTCAAAACCTGCAGAAAATAGCTGTGGAGCTACTCGGTTTCACTTTTCCACAGGCACCCCCTAGTAAGGTAGATTATTTTTTTGCTTCCCCTGGTGCAGGCCCACATCCAGATCCGACCCCCAGACCTGTCACCCAAAATCTCAGGGGCTTGGCTCAATCATTGGGCTTCCTCTACAGCTTTCTCTATGTGGCAAGGATGGCAGGACCCCCAGACCTGTCACCCAACATCTCAGGGACTTGGCTCAATCAGTGGGCTTCCTCTACAGCTTTCTCTATGTGGCAGGGATAGCAGGACCCCGACCTGTCATCCAACAGCTAAGGGACTTGGCTCAATCAGTGGGCTTCCTCTACAGCTTCTCCATGTGGCGGAGTTGGTAGTCCCCACCCCCCGACCTGTCATCCAACAGCTAAGGGACTTGGCTCAATCAGTGGGCTTCCTCTACAGATTCCTCCATGTGGTGGGGTTGGCAGCCCCCCTCCCCCATTCTGCCAAAGTATGGATCTGATTACCAGAGAGAGAGTCCAGTCATGATGTGGGGCCTGCGAGGGGTCAGATCCCTTATTCTGCTCTGCCCGGCTTTTCTCCTCTGGCATTTGACTTCCCCATAGGATGCTGGCATAGGGGCATGCACAGACTTGCACACAAAGCATAGAGCACGTTGACACTGGTGTCACACTGTCACTTGTGTTCACTCAAGTGGCATTATGGGGCCGCAGCTGACTACCCTACCTCCCTCCCTAGAGGAGAGCTTCCTCTAGGATGCCCGATCTCCTCCCATTGTCTGTCCCCCAGTGACCCAAGCTCATCACTGAACCCAGTTGCCTGCATGTTAGGTGTGTGGCGTCAGCACCTCAACCCTCTGGCCACAGGGTCGAGCCAGTAACTTGATTATTAAAGAGCTACTGTCACTGCAAAGAAAACCTTGAAACCTACAATAATTAGGTACAATTAGGCTTGCATTCTATATATATTACATAATGCTTTCCCACTATGTATCACTAAGGAAATTTTCAGGAATACAAGAAATTTATCCCTTAGAGTTCATCTTCCTCTTCATTTCAAGTTGTAATTCTCTATTGTGATATCACAGTCTGTTGCCATAGGAGTAACTGTGATGTCACAAAGCGATCATATGATCTTAGGTAGGGAAAAAGCAACAGGAATAAATGAACTCTGCAGAAGCAAGATCTTGTTTCGTGCAATTGATCTCCATAATAACTCTTGTTTAGTCCCTTTGGCAAGCAGTTCCTAGCTCAGCGAGTTACCTGCTCTGTGGTGTGAAGGTGTCAGTTAGCTGCTCTGTAATAAAAGGCACATGGCTCAAGTCAGGTACTAAATAAAATCTGCCTAAATATTAGTTCATTTTGATTTAGTAATGTGCCACTAAGTCATTACTGTGACATGCCTAATATAACATGTAAAGACTTGATAACAAGAAAACATGGTGCAAGAGTACCTCCGTGCCTTTATATAGAAAGTAATACTAATGATGCTAATAAATGTAAAAGGCCGTGGTGTTTACAGTGAGTATGCCTGCTTCGCCCTTCAGTGGTATGTCTTTGGGATGGGGTGGGCAGATTACTGCCTGTCTACCAGAGGCACAGGCTTAGGTTCTCAAGACCATGTGCATGACAGGGAGAGTGGCACACATCCCTTGATGGTGCATGCTACTGGTGTTGTGTAGCTCATTCCTGTACTTGCACAGTCATGATACACCTTAAATCTGGTACAAGCGGCAGGTGTATGAGCCAGGTGAGGGGAGGGGGTGGTGGTGATGATGTAGTTGTGGGCTGCCCTCAGAGTTTGTCCAGCCAAGAACTGAGATCCTGAGGTCTGAATAAACCCATTTCCTGCAGGAAGACACAGTGCAGAACTGAGGTACCATTAGTCTACCTTTGTGAAATGATAGTTTAAAGTTTTATTCTTTTAGGTGTTCAGATGCATAACCATAATTATAGCATGGGCTTTAAAAGTAATAAAATCATTGGTTAAGAACAGTCATGTGTCAATGTCTGTTAACGCATGTTGAGTGTTAGAAGTCAGTTACAGGGATCAATGCGCCTACCTACGTAGTTGCTACATGCAGCGTCTGTATAACAGTCTGAGGGCACTCTGCTTTGCTTCGTGCCTCACAACACACCCAGGGTGTTGATTAATCCCCAGTAACCACACACCCTGTCATGGGTTATTACTTACTTGTTCCAGTAATCCAAAAAGTTACACATGTATTAGGCTGTCAGCATTGCTTCTGGGATGTCTTGGCTGAGAGCCTGGGATTCCTGAAGGATCCAAACCTAAAGTAGGATGGGTCTGCAAGTCAAACAAACAAACCTAATTGAGGCATTCGCTGAAACCCCCAGCATGATATTGCAGGGCTTGTACTGTAACGAGAGTCCTCGCTGCCTTGAGAGTCATACCTCTCAACCTTTTGTCACTCAAATGTTTGACAAGATGTGTGACAACTGGAGAAAATGTGTGACACATCATCAAACATGACATTGCAAGCTCAGAATACTGTGGAAATAAGTGCACTCATATTTATGTTTGCTGATAACCTAGCATCTTATATTATTATACATTTTTGCTTAAAAGTCTCAGTGGTCAGTGTGGAATGTTACATTCTCAATGTGGGACAGAGGATTTCTGAGGGATAAAAATGAGTGATGTACCTCGTAATGTGTGACAGTTGAGAGGTATGTTGAGAGTTGGTTACAGGAGTAGGGCCATTTGTTTTAATAAACTTGTTGATGGGGTTCTAGCTTGTGAAACATCAGTTACAGTAAGGTTTACTTTGGTAGCAGCACTTTCAAACAACATGAAGTCTTGCTGTATTCTGACATAATGCAGTTAGCCCCAGCACTTGAACTGCCCCGGAGAGGAAGCAGTTAACTCTATGCAGCAGCATAGAATGTTGAACTCGAGCTCGGTTTTCAAAATCTCTGTCTGTGGTACTTCCCGGTGTAACCGTCGGATTCTTTACTCCGCCTAACAGTGAAGTCACTCCGGAGATTCCTCTGCTCGGTTCGGTAAAGTTTAAAAAGCGTTCGGTTTAAACCGTGCTATTTTTTTTTTTTTTTGGATTTCCAGCCTCTGTCTATGGTACAGGTAGTGTAGTAGATAGGTAGTGACTGTTTCAGTTAGTAAAACTGTGGAAATTGTTCTTTTCTTCGGTTTCTTGTCAGTCAGTCGGATAGGAACTGACCTTATTTCTACTTTGTTTTAAAATTGATTTTTCTGGGATTAGAGTGGTGTTCGGTACGATCGGTTTTAAAAGAACGGCCCTTTTCTGGTTCTTTTTCAAAACCATTTCTGGTTCTTTTTCAAAGCAGTGACACAGTTTGTAACGATGGGTTATTTATTACCTAGTTTGAAAGCTGCTATAGGGTAATTTAGTAGGTTGGCCATGTCCGAGAAACCCAAGAAGAAACCAGTCCACTGGGTTTCAGCACTGTACAGGTGTGGGAGGCCTTTGCCAAAGCCGACCACCTAATCTGTGTTTATTGTCTGGGGTTTGACCACTCAAGTCATAATGCCAAATTTGCAAAACTTTCCCAAAGCCACCTAGAAATAAGATTGAGGTAGGCTGAAGGAAAGGGAGGCCGAGAAGTCCGTAGATCCGGATGGCCAGTCCAGTTCGGTTGCGGCCGAACCTGAGCAGTGCCTACTGACCTAGCAATACCTCCTCAGGCAAAGGAGAAGCCGACTCTGAGGGTCCGGTTCCGTCAAAAAGGCGAAAGTCTGCTTGTTCGATCCTGTACCGCATACCCAACCTCGACGAGATAGCCAAAGCGATTAGCATTGTTCCAGTCGCTTTGTGTAGGTCCGGTCGGATCTGCCTCCTTCAGATTATGATCCAGATGCTTTCTATGAGGAGTGGGAGGGAGACTAAGACTATCCCAATGATGAAGCAGATAACCAGGGGTCTGGATGTGCCTATTAAACCGGACATCTCCCCAGACAGGCCGTCTAATGTCTCCTCTTCCAGGCTTTCTGAGTCACCTTCACACTTCTTGTTCTACAAAAGGTGGCTGAAACCCTCCAGCTCCCATTGGTTGAAGCTGTTGAGGAGATATAAGAGCCTGATTTTGTGGAAATCATGGACATCTCAGAGTCCAAAAGGTTGTCTGTCCCTCTTCATAAGTCATTGAGGAAATAGACACAAAAAATGTTACAAACTCCTAATTCATTACTTCCTGTGGACAAAAGAATGGACAGGAGGTACATGTTATCAGGCTCAGGTACGAAGTTCCTTTATAATCATACCAGCCATGTTGGGGTAGTGCAGGCTGCAGCCTGTGACAAGGTTAACATTCCTTTGGCTTCACACCTTCCAGACAAGGACTCCAGGAAAGTTGATGTCATGGCCAAAAAACAATATTTGGCATCCTCTTTGGGACTCAGGCAGGCAAACTATATGGTCTACACAGCCAGGTACCAGAAGTCCAGGTGGGATACTGTTCTGGAACTGGCTAAACAGGCCTCCCCCCAGCCAGCCAAGGAGCTGGAGGAGGTGGCTGTGGATGGAATTGAGGCATCTAAAATACAATTTCACGCTGCTTTGGTCTCCAGTGATGTGGCATCTAAGGTCATGGCTACATCTGTGTCTCTCAGAAGAGATGCTTGGCTCAGATGTACTAGCCTATTACAGGATACCCAGACTAAGGCTATGGATTTTCCTGTAGTTGGTAACTCTCTGTTTGGGGAGCAGACAGAGGTTTACATGAAGAAAATGGATGAATACAGGATCACTTACTGAAGTGCACAGGCCAAGGAAAGGCAAGCCACTCCACAAAAGCAGCAGTCCAGGGGCAGGCCCTTTCACAGGCCTTTCTACCAAGCCCAGGCCTCCTCTCCTTTCCCACTGAGGGTTTTTTTTCCGAGGTAGGGGCAGGAAGGGGATGAGCAGGGCTGCTTCCTCCTCCCAGTCTAAGGCTCCTGCCAAACAGACACCCTGAGGTGTCAGCCCGTGTCGACTCCCCAATTCCAGTAGGAGGCAGGCTGGCTTACTACTTTCAGGCCTGGAAGTCTGTGACCTCAGACAAGTGGGTCCTGGAAGTAGTAAGCCAGGGACTGGCCCTCAGTTCCAAAAGGTTCCCAAAAAAGAGGGCCAGGTCTTTTCCACCTGCATCAATTCCAGAAACCCTGCCCTAGAGGCAGAGGTTTGTTCTTTTCTGGCTCTCAGAGCCATAGAGAGAGTTCATACTCAACTCGGGGGAGCCTGTACTCCAGGTACTTCCTTACCACAAAGAAAACAGGGGAGTGGCGACCCATCCTGGACCTAAGGTATTTGAACAAACACATTTCAAAACCCAAATTCAAAATGGTAACTCTGGGAATAATCCTTCCCTCTTTAAGGCCAGGGGGTTGGCTAGCATCCCTGGACCTCAAGGGTGCCTACTTACATATTCTTATCAGGTACTCTCACAGAAAGTACCTCAGGTTTGAGTTGCCTTCAGGCCACTATCACTTCAGGGCCATGTCATTCGGCCTAACATCAGCTCCAAAGGTGTTCGGAAAGTGCCTTGCAGTAGTGGTAGCTTACCTCAGAAGACAAGGTATCACCATTTTTCCATATCTGGATGTCTGGTTAATCGTAGGTCAGTCATCAGACCACGTCAGCTCTGCAAACCACCCAGGACTTGCTCAGCTCTCTGGGGTTTCTTCTCAATTTTTCAAAATCTGTTCTCTAACCAGTACAACTTCTCACCTTCATAGGGATAGAATTGGATACTATCCAAGCAAGAGCTTTCCTTCCCCCTGGCAAGGGTGAAGGCCCTAGTAGATCTTGCTTCCTCTTTTGACCTAAGGTTTCTCATCCAGCGAGACAGTTCCTTCAACTTTCGGGCCACATGGCAGCCTCCACTGCAGTGGTACAGGGAGCCAGATTTCAGATGAGGGATATTCAGTTCCACCTAAGGTCCTTTTGGTCGCAGAGAAAGGACTCTGTCACCAAACTAATTCCAATGACTCTGACTCTGGTCCAAGCTCTCCAGTGATGGCTGGACCAGGACAACCTCAGACATGGAGTTCCAGTTCTCCCTCAAGTCCCATCAGTAGCTCTAACTACAGATGCTTCTCCCCTTGGTTGGGGAGCCCACCTGGGAGCCCTGACAGCTCTAGGGGTCTGGTCTCCACAGGAGTCTCTCCTTCATATCAATCTCCTGGAACTCAGGGCAGTTTTCCTAGCTCTTCAGAGCTTCTCAGATTCAGTCAAGGGCAAGGTGGTCCAGACAACAACCACCACAATGTGGTACATCAGCAAGCAGGGAGGCACTCGGTCCGCGGCGTTGTGCTCAGAGGCCATGTAACTGTGGTCTCTGGCCTATTCTCTTAAGGCTTCCCTGGCAGCAGTTCACCTTCCAGGGAGGGACAATGTACTAGCAGATACCTTGAGCAGAATTTCACAGGGACATCATGAACGGTCCCTGGATCCTCACATCCTGAAGGTAATCTTCTCCAGGTGGGGCACTCCAGAGATGGATCTCTTTGCAGCACCGGACAATAATCAACTTCCTCTGTTCTGTTGCAGACCTCCAGTCCTGGGGACGGTACCCCTGGATGCTCTTATTTTGGACTGGAAGGGCAGGTTTCTCTATGCCTTCCCTCCCTTCCCTCTGCTGTTCAAAGTTCTGATCAAGATCAGAACTTAACCCTGCACAGTGATACTAGTGGCTCCAGATTGGGCCAGACAGCCTTGGTATTCTCTTCTGCTGTCCTTGACAGTATCACATCCCCTGTCTCTTCCCAGGAAATATACTCTCCTGTCCTCCTCCCAGGGGCGGATCTGGTACCCAATCTCCAGTCTCTCAACCTCAAGGCTTGGCTCTTGAAGAGTAAGAATATGCAGCACTACATCTCTCTGGGGAGTTCTGGATATTCTGAAGGTGTTCAGATGCACTTAACCATAATTATAGCATGGTCTCCAGCAAACCTGCCACTAGAAAAGCTTACTATTCCAAATGGAAGAGGTTCAGTATTTGGTGTTCTCAGAATGGCATTGTGCCTGATTCTGCAGACATCTCCACAGCCTCAAATTATCTAGTTCATCTGAATGGTTTAGGCCTTAGGCCTGCCACCCTAAAAGTTCATCTAGCAGCTGTCTTTGCATTTCTTTCAGCATGGAAGGGCTCTTCCCTGGCATCTCATCCTGTTTTCAGGAAGTTTTTCAAAGGTCTGGTTCACAAAACCCTCCCTTTAGAGAGCTGCTCCGCCTTGGGATCTTAATGTCTGCATTGCTCAGCTTATGCAGCCACCCTTTGAACCTCTGGCTTCGGCCAAATTAAAGTACTTGACCTGGAAAACTGTGTTCCTGGTAGCTGTTAATTCTGCCAGGTGGATTAGTGAATTACAGGCCCTGTCAGTTGAGACGTGACTTCATATCCTTCCATAGGGATAAAGTGGTCCTAAGAACCAGTAGGAGGTTCTTGCCCAAAGTGGTATCGATTTTCATCTGAACCAATCTGTATCTCTCCCTGTGTTTTCATTGACCATTCTTCTTCAGGGAAAGAAGGTTACACAATTTAGATGTTAAAGGGCTGTTAGTTACTACATAGAGCATACTAAAGCACACTCAAATGACTGGTTTCAGTTGTTTCTCACTTATGGTGAAGTGGGGAAAGGTAAGTCTGCTACGAAAAGGATTGTCGCCAGGTGGATTGTTTCTTGTATACAATTCTGCTATGAGAAATTGGGTAGAACACCTCCTTCAGGCCTGAGGGCTCACTCGACTAGGGGTACATCTGCTACTCTGGCTGCGGCCAGAGATATACCCTTGTTAGAGATCTGCAAAGCAGCCACCTGGAAAACAGTACATACATTCAGCAAGCATTACTCTCTGGACATCCAGGCTAGGAGTGATGCTAGGCTTGGCACAGCAGTACTGCAGAGTCTGTTCTCAAAGTAGGTTCTGCATTCCCTCCTCCATAGGGAACTGCTCGGTAGTCTGCATTAAGTCAGAATACAGCAAGACTTCATGTCGTTTGAAGGAAAAATTACTCACCATAGTAACGTTTCTTCTAATGGAGTCTTGCTGTATTCTGACCTCCCCCCGCCTCCCCTCTTAGAACCTAGTTTTTGGGAAGTGGGCTGGCAGGTACAGTGTTGCACCTCAGGGGTGTACCTTGTACCCTCCCTCTTAAGAAGTGGGGTAGCTGTTATTGTTACTTTTTTGTGCTTTCATAGTTACTATTGTCAGTACCTTTCCTTCTTGGGTTCTTGACTTGAGTCTTTTTGGACCCAAATGTTTTGCCCTTTGGCTATTTGCTTTGAACAGTTTCTATAGTACAGTACTTAGCTTGCTTGTAAGAATCTGATGGTTATACTGGGAAGCACCACAGACAGAGGTTTCAAAACCGAGCTCGAGCTCAACGTTCTATGCTTCTGCATAAGAGTTAACTCTTTCCTCTCGAGGCAATTCAAGTGCTGGGGCTAACTGCATTATGTCAGAATACAGCAAGACTCCATTAGAAGAAACAACATTACTATGGTGAGTAAGTTTTTTCTTCCTGTAGCTGCTCCTGTCAGCCCAGTAGCATCAGAAAAGGATCTGTATTGGAGAGTCCTGTGGTTCTTGCAGCCCAGTTAGAGGGGCCAAGAAAGAGCTGAAACTGAGGGTGACAGAACTCTGTTCCATACCGTCAGTAGCCCTGGTATTCAAATACATTTCAGAATTGATTAGAGAATACCTGAAACCTAGATGTTTATAAAGCTGCATGTGGACCTGGTTGAATTCACAAACGTTTCCTAGAATTTGGGACTCAACACCAGTAATGTGAGGGCTAGAAAAAATAATGCACACACTTGCTGAGCTGTTGACTGCTGCAGTACTTGTGGGTCCTGTAGTACATTCAGGTCAAAGTAGAAACCCTTCTCCAAGGTTTATTGCGGTGAAGTAGCAGAGATGTGCTACTTTGTGTTGGCGGTATTGTGACAGAAGAATGCCATCAGTTTTTATTTGTGTAAAGTTCATTAGAGTTTAGTATGGTTTTTAGTGAGCCTTTATTTAAAAAACCTTTTCTAATTTTTCTTCACCAGGAAAAATAGATACCCACTACAGTATATATTGAGAACAGCATGAAAATATAATGAAATACACAGAATCATTTTAGTGGTTTAACATTTGCACTAATCTAGCATTGCAGAAATCAAAAAGTAACATACAGGTATAATAAAAATTATTTTGTAAATATTTCTGCTAAACAGCTTTGTTTTTCAACATGTGGAGAACCAGTAGATAAAATCTATCACATGATTACCTTTTTAAAATAGCGACATTAATAAAACAAACAAAAAAAACTGATGCAGCCACAAGCTTCAGAAAATATAAAGCATATCAGAAATTAATTCAGTTGCTAAGCTGTGCCTTGGGAGTCCCATGCCCCGCCCTCCCTGGCTAGGCCCAAGCACCAAGGAAAGAAATAACTTTGTATTCTATTTTACCATTGTAACGATCTATAATAACATTATTATACTCTCCCAAAATCTTCTTTTTGTATATACATTTTTCCCTATCCAGTAGCTCGTCTAATACAGAGATGTACCCTGTTTGCAGGGATGTTTTGTTTTTTTTTCTCCCCCTGTTTTCTATTCCTCTGATGTGGGTGATGCCTCTGGCAGCCTTGCATGCGCGCAGCATTCACTGTGGCAGTAGCAAGCTCCCTGGCCCAGCCACAGGGGTCGCTGTGGTGGCAGAACCTGCTGCCCACCCTCCCTGGGCAAAATGCCCTGCCGAGTGGCAGCTGTCTCAGGCTGGCCTGCCTTCCAGCGCCATGCCTTGGGTTCGCCTGCACAGTAGTGCTGCACAGTCAGGTGGCCCCAGTTTATTTTTATCTGTATAAGTCACGTACTCGGACTTTCCTGCGGAGTATAGTACACAGCGCTGAAGAGCGATGACAAAATGTGTGCATGCACAAGGCTTTGAGGGGTCGTGACAAAACTCCTTCTGCCAGTGTGAGTGAGCCCTGCTGTGAATGATCTATGATTTATAAGTGCTCACGTGATGAACTGATGATCCCATATACTTCAAGTTGAAATGATTTATTTATTTATTTAGAATTTTGCATTCCAGGATGTCTGTATTTAGGCTGTCTAGTTTTCAAGTGGGGTTGGGGGGGGGTGGTGCTAGCAGTAATTGTATCAGCTAACACTACTTGGATAAGCAGTAATCAGCGCAATTATAGTATATACAGAATAAGTGGCACCTCTCTTCTGTAACAGACACCTGGAAATCGGTTTGTCAGCCACTGTAGTAGCAGGCAGACATAGTGACATGTTTCAGTCAGTTCTTGTTTGACCATGAATGCTGGCAGCTTTGTTTTCTGGCTTAAATGCAATTGTCCTACACATTCTCATGAGCATTGAATGAAGAATGACTACAGTTATTTATCGGTGCCCTCTTGGAAGCCACTCAGCCTACAAGAGCTGTAAATGCAGACCAAACATAATCTATACACCAACGAGCAATAAACAAAGCAGTGCCTGAGATTTAACAATAGGACTGTTAGAAATTCTGAAAAACAACCTCAAAAAAACAAACAGTGAATGGTGTAAAACGGCTATAATTTGGATTTATCCAAAGGTCAGTAAGCAGTAGAAATGTTTTTTTTTTTTTTTTTTTTTTAATATGAAAAGTTTTTATTGAGTCAGTCATATACCTGTACAGCAAGATCCATACCATATTAATGAATGGCAGATTTCAGATTTTTTCACAAATTCTTTTTGTGCCCATTCCCCAGTTACATATTTGTTCAAACATTTGCTGGGTAGGCTATATTTTAAAACAAAAACTGAAAATGAAGTTTTTGAAAGACTCTTGAAAATGCCAAGTGGAGGAGCCAGGAAGCAAATTGTTTCCTTTCTGCAGCTGTCAAGCAAGCCTGGACCCTTGCAGAACTGAACTGAATAAATGAAGGAACCAGCAGCAGGTCCTCCCTTCTGGATCAAAGGATAGTAATAGACAGAGGTCTAGTGGATTAGAATATGGAGAGAAGCAGTTTGTGAAGGGCTTTTGACATCAAAACAAGGACGTATAAGTTGATCCGACATCTAATTGGCAGCCAGTGTAAAAGCCCAAGGAACTGGGGTAACATGATCAGGGCCACACATGCAGCATGAAGCGCTAGCTGATGAGCTCTTTTCTGCTTTGGAATGAGCTTTGTGTTTGGTAGATGATGTAGACATGCATCAAAGAGTAGGGGCCCCATATACAACTGCAGTAACACCTCTAAGTGGTTGCTATGCTCTTTGGAGGCTTGGGGGGGGGGTTCTCTTCCTCGCACTGTCTCAGAATTGTTTGTGACCATGTAGAGAAGGGATGAAGGCTGTGATGCAGAGTGAGGGAGTTCTGGCAGTCACTGTTGTTGCCTCTTCCACCCTCCCCACCTGTAGAATTTCAATGGTACAGAGCTTGCAGTATTGTGAAAGAAAGAGACCAAAGGGCAGGCAGGGTTGGAGACTGGTGGAGGACTTGGGCAGCCGAGCTGGTTGTGCTGAGGGTAACACTGGCAGTGAATTTGAACAGTTTCTGTGTTTTGATGGGGAGGGTTGACATGCGTGATCGGGTGTTGACTGGCTGATCAGGAGCAACTATCAGTCAGAAAATATTAGGCTCTGTGTTCCACAGGGGCCCCTCAAGCTAATGTGGTTAGCAATAATTTAGAGTGCATAGATAAACAATATTTACAGTAAGAGTTGGGAGTGAGTTTGGGTGACAAGTCTGTTTGCTGCAGAGCTGCAGGATGGCATAACGCCATGTCAGGTTAAGATATGAACATATGAATTTGGCAGCAGAAACAGGCCACATGGTCTATCAGGTCTGTTGGTGTGCAGCTAGCACGTTATGCAGCTGCCCTCCCTTCACAATAACGCCCTCACCCTGTTCCATCTCTCTTGAATCCCCACACCCTTACCTTGCAGCTGTCCCTCCCTTCACCCTACCCCCTCACCCTGTCTCATCCCCTTTTGAGTCCCCTGCACCCTTACCTTGCAGCTGCCCTCCCTTCACAATAACCCCCACCCTGTCCCATCCCTCTTGAATCCCACCACTGTCTTGCAGCATACCACCTCCTCTGGCAGAGTATTCCATTCTGCCACAACCCTCTCAGTGAAATAGTGTTTCCTCATTTCCGTCCTGTTCCCCTCAATCTAAGACCATGATCTCTGTGCCCTCCCTCCTTAATTTAAATATCCTTCTGTACCTGTCTTGTTAATCCCCTTTAACTACTTAAAGGTCTCAATCCTATCCCCTATCCTTCCTGTCCTCCAGGAGTATGTATTCAGCTCACTCAGCCTCTCCTCATGGCCTGCCCCAAGGCCCTGGATCATCTTAGTTGCTCTGTGCTGTACCCCTTCCAGTAATCTGATATCCTTCTTTAGATATGGGCACCACTGTTGAACGCAGTACTCCAGGTGTGGCCTGACCAGTGACCTGTAGAGAGGCAGGATCACCTCCCTGTTCCTGGGGGATACTCCTTTCACAGTACACCCCAGCATCCTGTTGGCCTTTGCTGCCGCCTTCCTGCACTGCTCCAGGTTGTTCATTTTCCCAGTTAGAACCACCCCCAGATTATTCAAACCACATGAAGTCTAGCTGTATTCTGACAATCTGCAGTTAGCTCCAGCCTTTGAACTGCCCTGGAGTGTAGAGGGTTAATTTTCTATGCATTGCATAGAACATTGAGCTCGAGCTTAGTTGAGGTCTCTGTCTGCAGCACTTTGAAACCCAACCGTCAGATTCTTTACTCCGCCTCACCGAACAGTCGCTCCGGAGAGTTCTCCTTCAGCTCAGTTCAAAGTCGGTTAAAGTGTCGGTTTTCGGCTTAACTTCCGTAGTATTACGGTTCAGGGCTCTGTCTGCGGTACAGTAAGTACTTTAGGTAGTAGTTCTGGGTTATTCGTGGAACTTGTAAAAACTTTTCTCAATCGGTTTGGCTGAACTGATCCAACATATTTGAAATCTGTGTGTTTTCCTTTAGTGTGTGGTTACCGGTCCTTATCGGTTTAAAAAAAACCAAAACATGTTTTGCGTTTTTCCAATACCCGTAACACGGCTAGAAACCGATAAGGGAGTCTTGCCTGGTGGTTGCGAAAAGAGAGTAAGTTTGGTTAAGGTTAGCCATGTCTGAGAAACCCAAGAAAAAAACGGGCCCACTGGGTTTCAACACCGCAGTGAGTGTGGGGAGGTCTTTGCTAAGGCCGATCCCCACACCACCTGTGTTTATTGTCTGGGGTTTGACCACCTCGATATAGACTGCCAAATATGTAAAAACTTTCCTAAGTCTACCCTGGAAAAAAGATTAGGTAGACTTAGGGAAAAGGAGGCCGAGAAGTCCACTGACCCGGATGGCCAGCCTGGTTCGGTTCCGACCGAACCAGGAGGAATGCCCTCTGACCAGGGCGATACTACTTCGGGCAAGTAGAGAGCCGATCCTGAGGGATTGGTTCCTACAAAAAGGAAATGTAAAGAAAAATCAGCCGGTTCGGATCCGGAGGTTCATATTCCAACCACTGATGAGATTGCCCGAGCGATTTGGATTGTTGAATCGCTTCGCCTGGTTCCTTCCGATCCAGCTTCATTAGCTAGGGGTTTGGTTCGGTCAGTTCCTCTGGTTCAGGATTATGCCCCTGAAGATTTTTATGAACTGGAATTTAAGGAGGAGTGGGATTATGAGCAAGATGATGAGTATGATGGAGCAGAAAGTCTGGATGTTCCCATTGAACCGGACATCTCCCCAGACAGACCTTCTGGTGTTTCCCCTCTTAGGCTCTCTGAGTCCCCTCCCCACTATCTGTTCTATAGAAAAGTGGCTGAAACCCTCCAGCTCCCTATGGAGGAGGCTACAGAGGATCAAGAGGAGCCTGATTTTGTTGAAATGATGGACATCCCAGAGTCCAGGAGGCTGTCTAGTCCCCTACACAAATCTTTTGGGAAACAGACACAAAAAAATTTAAAGTCTCCAAATTCCGTACCTCCTGTTGATAAAAGAATGGACAAGAGGTATACCTTATCAGGCTCAGACACGGGAGTTTTTCTGTCAACAGTGCAGCCATGTTGGGGTCGTGCAGGCTACAGCCTGTGACAGGGCTAATGTTCCCTTGGCTTCACACCCCCCAGATAAAGACTCCAGGAGGATGGATGCCTTGGCAAAGAAACAGTACATGGCATCCTCTTTGGGACTCAGGTGGGCTAATTATATGGCCTGTACAGCCAGGTACCAGAAGTCCAGGTGGGACACTGTACTGGTACTGGCTAAACAGGTCTCCCCCCCAGCTGGCCAAGGAGCTGGAGGAGGTGGCTGCTGACAGGATTGAGGCATCTAAGGTACAATTTCATGCTGCTGTGGACTCCAGTGATGTGTCATCAAGAGTCATGGCTACATCTGTGGCTCTTCAGAGAATGGCTTGGCTCAGATGTACTAGCCTCTCACAGGACACCCAGGCTAAGGCCATGGGTTTCCCTGTGGAAGGTAATTCTCTGGGAGTATGCAGAGAATTACATGAAAAGATGGAGGAATATAGGATCACTTATAGGAGTGCACAGGCCAAGGAGAGGCAGGCAACTCCTCAAAGACAGCAATCTAGGGCAAGGGCAGGCTTTTCATAGGCCTTTCTACAAGCACAGGCCTCTTCTCCCTTTTCACAGAGGGGTTCTTCAGAGGAGAGACAGAAGGGGGATGAGCAGGCTGCATTCACTCCTCATCCTAAGGACCCTGCCAAGCAGACACCCTGATGGGTCTGCCTGGGTCACTCTGCTACCCCTGTAGGAGCAGGCTGGCTACTTTGTCCAGGACTGGATGTCTGTTACTTCAAACAAGTGGGTCCCGGAAGCAGTAAGCCAGGAACGCGTTCTCAGCTTCAAAAATTTCCGAAGATGAGAGCCATATCTTTTCCACCTGCAGGTCTCTCAGAAACCTTGCCTAAAGGCAGAGGTTTCATCTCTTCTGGCCTTAAGAGCCATGAGAGAGTTCCTACCCTACACTGGGGCAAAGGTCTGTACTCCAGGTACTTCCCCACCCCAAAAAAGACAGGGGAGTGGGGACCCATCCTAGATCTAAGATACCTGAACAAGCATCTTTTAAAACCAAGGTTCAAAATGGTGACTCTGGGAATAATTCTTCCCTCCCTAAGGCCAGGGTACTGGCTAGCCTCCCTGGACCTCAAAGATGCCTACTTTCACATCCCCATCAGGTGCTCCCACAGAAAGTACCTCAGGTTCATGTTGCTCTCAGGCCATTATCGGTTCAAAGCAATGCCCTTTGGTGTAACATCAGCTCTAAGGGTTTTCACAAAGTGCCTGGCAGTAGTAGTTGCCTTTCCAAAAAGGCAAAAGATTTCCATTTTTCCATATCTGGACGACTGGCTCATAGTAGGTCAGTCTCCAGGCCAAGTCAAGTCAGACCTGCAAGTGACCCAGCACATGCTCACTTCCCTGGGATTTCTTCTCAACCTCCCCAAGTCTGTTCTCGAACCAGTGCAGCTTCTTACCTTTATAGGGGCAGAGCTAGATACTGTCAAAGCAAGAGCCTTTCTTCCCCTGGAAAGGGCAAGAGTTCTTATGGAACTGGCTTCTTCCTTCAGCCTTCAGGTGTCCGACCAACAGAGCACTTCCTTCAGCTCTTGGACCACATGGCAGCTTCTAGCGGTGGTCCAAGGGCAGGATTCAGATGAGGGACATTCAGTTTCATCTGAGGGCCTTTTGGTCCCAAAGGAAGGATCCTCTTACCAAACTGATTCCAGTGACTCGGACACTGATCCAAGCTCTTCAGTGGTGGCAGGATCAGGACAATTTAAGGCAAGGGGTCCCATTTCTCACTCAGTCTTATTCGGTGGTCCTTATCACGGATGCTTCCCTTTTAGGTTGGGAAGCCCATCTGGGGGCTCTCACAGCCCAGGGTCTGTGGTCCCCTCAGGAATCCCTTCTTCATATCAATCTCCTGCAACTCAGGGAAGTTTTCTGGCCCTGCAAGCCTCGCTCAGTCCATGCAGAACAAGGCGGTTCAGGTCAGAACAGACAACACCACCACCATGTGGTACATCAGCAAGCAGGGAGGCACTTGGTCCACGGTCTTGTGCACGGAAGCCATGGAATTGTGGTCCCTGGCTTATTCCCTGCAGACCTCTCTGATAGCAGTCTACCTTCCAGGAAAGCGCAATGTGCTAGCAGATGCACTGAGCAGGATCTCCCGGGGCCATCACGAATGGTCCCTGGACCCCCTGGTATTGAAAGTGATTTTTTCAAGGTGGGCACTCCAGAGATAGATCTCTTTGCAGCCTCAGACAATCGCCAACTTCCTCTGTTTTGTTGCAGACCCCGTCTTGGGTTCAGTCCTCTGGATGCTCTGATTTTGAACTGGGAAGGAAATTTCTGTATGCCTTCCTCCTTTTCCTCTTGTGTTCAAGGTTCCAGTCAAGATAAGGTCACAACCTTGCAAAGTGATTCTGATTGCTCCAGACTGGGCCAGACAGCCTTGGTACCTCCTGTTGCTGTCTCTAGCAGTACATCTTCTCCTGTCTCTTCCCAGGAATTACAACCTGTTAGCCTCCTCTGAGGGAGGATTTGGTACCCCAATCTTGTCTCTCAATTTCAAGGCATGGCTCTTGAAGAGTTGGAGTATGCAGAGTTTGCACCTGTCCCAGGGGTTCTGGACATTCTTAAAGCCTCAAAGCCTCCACCAGAAAGGCTTATGACCCCGAAGGAAAAGATTCAGCATTTGGTGTCTCCGAAGATATCTTCCAGGCACTGCTGAATTGCCTACAGTTCTGGATTATATGGTCCATCTTAATGGCCTAGGCCTCAGATGAGCTACTGTCAAGGTACACTTGTCAGCTGTTTCTGCTTTTCTGTCAGTGGGGAAGCCTTCCTCACTATCATCTCATCCTGTGTTTTGTAAAATTTTCAAGGGATTGCTTCATACCAATCCTCCCTTTAGGGATCCTGCCCCTGCCTGGGACTTAAATGTTTGCATTGCTCAACTTATGCAACCTCATTTTGAGCCTATGTCCTCAGCAAAGCTCAAGTACTTGACTTGGAAAACTGTGTTTTGGGTAGCCATTACGTCTGTCAGACGTATCAGTGAATTGAAGCTCCGTCAGTGGAACCTGATTTTATCTCCTTTCATAGAGATAAAGTGGTCCTTAGAACCAATAGGAGGTTCTTGCCCAAAGTGGTTTCAGACTTCCACTTGAATCAGTCTGTCTCTCTTCCTGTTGTCTTCACTTATCATCCTTCCTCAGGAGAGAGGAGGCTACACAGTTTAGATGTTAAAAGAGCCCATAGCTACTACATAGAGTGTACCAAGGGTCACAGATTTGATTCCCTCCAGTTGTTCCTCACTTATGGGGAAGTGGGAAGGGGCAAATCTGCCACCAAGAGAATTATTGCCAGATGGATTGTGTCTTGTATACAGTTCTGCTATGAGAAACTGGGAAAAATTCCACCCTCAGGCTTGAGGGCTCACTCTACAAGAGGTACATCTGTTTCCCTGGCTGCTGCCAGGGATATCCCTCTGTTAGAAATTTGTCAAGAAGCCACCTGGAAAACAGTCCATACCTTTACCAAGCATTACTCTCTGGATACCCAGGCTAGGAGTGATTCTTGGTTCGCCACAGCAGTACTTCAGAGCCTATTCCCAAAGTAAGTTATGTCCCTCTTCCATGGAGGTACTGCTTGGTAGTCTGCAGATTGTCAGAATACAGCAAGACTTCTTGTTGTTTGAAGAAAAAATTACTCACCTTAGTAATTGTGTTTCTTCTAATGGAGTCTTGCTGTATTCTGACCTCCCTCCCTGCCTCCCCTCTCAGAACCTGTTTTTGGGAAGTGGGTGGGCAGGTGCAGTGTTGCACCCCAGGGGTGTCTTCAGCACACCCTCCTTTTTACTTGGGTGCTTATATTATAATCTTATTTGAATAGGTTTTTGGTTTTGGGTTTCCTGACTTGAGTCTTCCTCTGGGAATCCAAAACTTTTGTTGCCAGTTGGCTAGTTAAAAATGTTACAATTTCCACATAGTATAGTTAGTGAGTGTTTGCTCGTAAGAATCTGACGGTTGGGTTTCAAAGTGCTGCAGTCAGAGACCTCAACCGAGCTCGAGCTCAGCATTCTATGCACTGCATAGAAAATTAACCCCGTACTCTCTGGGGCAGTTTAATGGCTGGAGCTAACTGCAGATTGTCAAAATACAGCAAGACTCCATTAGAAGAAACACAATTACTAAGATGAGTAATTTTTTCTTCTCCTCTTCTCTGATCTTCTGGACTGTCACTTCTGTGACAGAGGTCCTGTAGAGCTCCTGCCACCAGACAGGCAGGAAGTAAACTGGTATACAGAGGAAGTAGATGGGAGGTTGTCTCCTGCCTGTAGAAATCGGCCTACCTCCTGCCTGTCACGTGGTTCCAGGAAGGACCTCCCAGAAGTGACGAGTCCGGAGAACAGTTAATATAGTATACTGTAAAACAAATTAGTGCTGTTCCCCTTGCTCTTTAAATCTATATCCCATCTTTTTCAGGTAAAAAATAGCCAGTTCCATGGGGTCCAAAGATCTGTGTGGCTGCAGAGAATTGTGTTAGTGGCTACATTTGAGAAACTGCGCTAGTCTCCACTCAATACATATTAAGCAATGACGTAATAATTGTTTTTCTCCTTGGACTGCTACATTAATTGTTTGTAACAAAATGTTTCCTCTGCTTTAGCTTGCTGCGTACTCACTGCCCCAGAACTTTCAGTAGTCTGAACCAATCAGTACTGATTGTGCAGCTCCTGAGCATCAGCCGCCACGTAATTTTCAACCGCGAGGAAAACCGGACATCACTGCACAAATTCTTGGTTTCATGAGTAAAAGTTTAAACTTGTTCAGTTTGGACTTGTTCTTACGTTCGATTCGGGCACTGGTTGGATTTTAGGGTAAGCGTTTTTCTTTTTTTTTTTTTTGTGGGCCCTGGGAACTGGTCGCTATCACGATTTTATTTTTTGTCAGTTTCGGTCTCCTTTCTAAAAATGGAACCAACATTTTTTTTCCATTTGTGGTTTGTTTTTTCGGTCCCAAACTGCAAAAAGGAACAAAAATGTTTTTAGTTAAAACGTGAAGCTACCTGTAACACCTTATGTCACAGAAGTGTAAAAGTGCTCAGGCCCAATAGGTTTAAGAAGTGCATGGGCATGAGGGTAGGTCCCTAAGACTGACAGCCAAAACTTTTGTTATATGCGTTTGGGGTGTGATCATTTTAGGCAGGATTGTGAATCTTGCCTTAGATTCCATCCTCAAAGTGTTAAAAAGAGAGAATGTAAAAGGCCGTCACTTTCAGCACCTGTTCCCATACAGGGCTTCCTGATTAAGACAATTGTTTTTTTTTAGCAGAGAGTGATCAAGTAATGTTAATGTCTCTCCACAGAATTTGGCTAAATCCTACAATTGTGGCGGCACCACTAAAACCAAGAGACGTCCAGAGGAGAGCAGTTAGTCTCTCAGTGCCAGTGGGGGTAAGAAATCACCCAAGTAGAGGAAACTGCTGAAAGAGTTACGGATTAAACTCCTTGGTGTGCAGAGGCAACCATGCAGTGGGAGCAGACTAGTGAAAGATTCATATGTAGTAAACCCACTGGGGTGGCTCTAGTTGGACCAGCTTGTTCCTCAGTTGGACAGATGACTTCCCTGGATGGCCTTTGTTGTTTCCCAACCCCCTTTACCTGAGGAAGGGGAGGAATTTGATGAATTTGACATAGAAACAGACTATGAAGGTATCACTCTTGAAAACACAGCAGGTGAAAAATGTATCCCTCCTTCTCATCTTATGGAAGGCTGCAGTTACAACTTGGTTGAGAATATGTGTGCCCAAGCCAACCGTTGGTGCACCAGTAGAGCTACCACATGCAATGCCAGTGTCCCAAGACTAGGAACGAGCCTGGGACATTAGGGGCTGGCAAGGGCTAGGAGGAAGATGGAGTATCACAGTGGAGGCTCTCTTGTGAGGTGGATGGGCAGTGCACTCCACTGCACAGGGGGTAGGTGATAGTGAAGGTGAGAAGTGCTCGGGATGGAAGGTTGCTGATTAATGTTGGCATGAGCATACTTGCGCCACTGCATCTTCAGGCAGCAGTGTCCCTGAAGTGTAGGGAGACACAAATAAGAACCCTGAATGCCACAAGATGAAGTCAGACCCCACTCTGCAGGCCCCTGCACCATCGACTGTGGCACCCACCTTTGCACTAACCTGGAATTGAGAAGGGGGCTGCCCACCCCAAAGGCCATACCATGGGGGGGTAAACTATGGAGGAACAGGAAGCGAGATAAGTCCCAGAGAAGGTGGATGACAGGGCTGGGAGAAGGGTCCAGCAGAAGGGGGATGACTGGAGGGTGTGGTTGGATAAAACATACTAAATTTAAAAAAAAAAAAAAAAAAAATGTGTGACCAGTTACCTTAGTTTAGCTTTGGAAGGTAAGCTGTTTGAGAAGCCACCTTCAAAAGCCAAATTTCTGAAAAATCAAGGGCATCTCTCCCTGTCAGTGAAGAACTCTGTTTCGTCTGCAAGCATTTTTAACCAGCCTGTTCAGCACAGGAAAGTGACTGAAATTGGAGAAAGGATATGCTGCTCTTAGAGATGGTGCTGAGTTTTTATTTATATATCCTTTTCCAGAAGGACTTGTTCAAACAGCTGCCTGTGTAAACATAGCACTGTCTTATCCATCAGCCTCTCCTGACAAGGATTGTGGAAAAAAATATTTTAATGCAAAAAGGAAAAAAAAAGTTATTTAGCAGGAACTCTGGCATGAAGACAAGCTTCCTGAATTGGCTGCTCTTCAGAAACCAATTTTCATACAGGTCTTCCATACTTCCCCAGTGTGTGAGTGTGCACAAGAAGACAAAGCACACGTTGCGTGTGTGTAGTGGAGATTAGCCTATGGGGCTTCTAGGCAGTAGCTTCAGAGAGCTGGTGATTTAAATGACACTGCAACTACAATTGTTAAAATAATGCAGTAGTCACAAGGAGATTTACGTAGCTCCTGACAACAATAACCTGTCTTCTGATCTGCGGCAAAAAGCCTATGATTTTCCCTTTGGAGACATTTTGTTTGGGGATACAGTTGAAGCCTATATGGAGAAGGTCCGTAAACCAAAGACTACATATATGATCCTCACCGAATGGGATAGCAGGGCTTGTAGTTATTTTAGACCATACTCCAGTGGAGGTCATGGAAGAAGTGTACAAAGCAGACCCTGCTTACATTATTCTTTGACAGTGGGTGCTACTAGAGGTAAAGGTAGGAATGGTCACAGACCTCAGGCTTCTCCTGCGCCTTCAAAATCGAATAATCCCGATAGTTGTGTTATAGTGCTGTCACACCTCAAGCTCAGCTAGTGTGGAGTCACCTTTCCATTTGCCCCAAGAATGGGAAAAGATCACCAGAGGTCACTGGGTCTTAGCGATAATAGCAAAAAGCCTGACACTGTCATACATAAACATTCAGAGTGTCAGATCCTTACAAAGGATTTGGCTGTCTTCATACAGAATTAGAAGAACTGTGCTAAAAGCAGTAAAACATGTGCTGAAGTATTGTTTGGAAAAGGTTATTTCTCCAAGTACTTCTTTATCCAAAAAGAAAAATGGGAGTAGCAGTAGCAATTAAACCCAGCACTCAGAATTTTGAACAAACACGTGAAAAAGAAAAGTTCAGGATAGTAATCTTAATGGCTAGTATTCCATCTTTGCAAACTGGGGATTGGTTTGTTCACTACATCTCAATAAAGGAGAGTCACAGGATGTTTGTTTTAAGGTTCTTGGGGTTGGGTAAATCAGTCTAATTCAGAACAGTGCCTTTTGGTCTCACTTGAATCCCATGAGGATTCACAAAATGCTCTATCACTAGTGACAGCGGCAGTCAAGAGGCAGCAGGTGACAGTTTTCCCATACCCACGATGACTGGTTAATTTGTTGGGGGAAATTTACGGGAGATGCTAGTGTCTCTGAAAAACACCACGAGTCTCCTTCAGTCCCTGTGATTTCTCATAAATCATGAAAAATCGATACTAGGACGCACCCAGTGTCTAGTGTTCATAGACGCTGAACTGGACACACTAAAAGGCAAGGACTTTCTGCCCCATCACAAGGCACTGGACTTTGTGAATTTTGCAGCCACTTTTGTTCCAGAGTCGCACAGCACAGCACATGATTCTCTCAAACTCCAGGGCTACATGTCCTGGACTGCTGCTGTCATTCCAGTAGCCAGATTGAAAATGAGGGAAACTCAGTGGTTTCTGAAGGAGTTTAAGGGTCAGAGAATGTCTCTTATGGTACAGTTACATTCAGGCCAGCCAAGGCTGGTCTTGGCCCTCAACTGGCGAAATGACCCTGTTGTCCGCAAAGAAGGATTTCCCTTCTCCCCTCCAGAAAGAAGTGTGATTCTTTTTAGATGCCATTGGATTCGCTTGTATGCCTACGCTCCGGACTATGGGAATTTGAGCATACAAGCGGAATGGCATAGAAGCGGGAGGTCAAATGCGTTATGTTTTGGA
Organism: Neoceratodus forsteri; assembly: GCA_016271365.2. Taxonomy (NCBI): domain Eukaryota; kingdom Metazoa; phylum Chordata; order Ceratodontiformes; family Ceratodontidae; genus Neoceratodus; species Neoceratodus forsteri. Next base: position 1,055,612,839 of record CM057453.1, on the reverse strand, counting down.
TAGAGCATTAGAGTAGCATGTAATCGTGGTCCAATAGTACAGCCATAAAACAGCTTTTAAAAAAGCAAGACAACATGACGGTAAAACTTAACTAGAAATTAACTTTATTCATTTATAAGCATTCATTTTTGTGAGTTAACTTAAAGTCAGGTAATCAAGTAACGAAAAAAATGCAGTTCTGAGTTCAGCTTGCTTTCAGTTTTGTTCTTGTCAGCACTACCAACGCTAGCAGCATTATCAAATTCGGCTTCAGGCTGTGCACAGTCCTGTGTTAACCATCCTGAAATTGACAGTTGTTTCATACCTTTTAAAGCCAGAGATTCAATCTTTTTCTCAAAGGCAAACCATTTGTAGTTGCCTATCATCTCCCATACCGCAGAAGTTGTGGGAACACTCTCCTCCTCGTCTTCATCATCCTCTTCGACCTGCCATATCTTTGTGGGAGACACTAGGTAAGGCAGACTTCTCGATCAGTGCTACTTTCTGTGCCAGGGAAAGCACATTCCATTTAGTTTTTTCCATTGTCAGTAACAGAAGTGCAGTGAAAGACAATCCACAGAAAAAGAGGTGATTGGCAACCAGCTGAGTGCAATCAGACTAGCTGTTACTACACCAGTCACAGTTACAAAAGAGGCGTATAACCGAAAATGACATGGCAAATATAAGCGTGTTTTTTTTTTTAACATTGAGAACATAGTGAAGGAATCGGGACCAGGCTAAAACAAGCATATGAGCAGAAACTGCATGTAACCAAAAGGCATACAAGTGAAATGAACTGTATTTCTTGCTGTTTTCTTCTTGCATGTCTTACTGTAGCAGTAAAGATGCAAAAAGACCCTTGCTGGGCTTAGGATTTATTCTGCTAGATGTATAGCTATTCCATAGCAACTGCCCAGAACATTCTGCTGCTGGAATTCTCTGTGGCCTGGTCCTTGACCCACACCCTTACATTCCATTATTGTATTGATGTAAACTTCAGAAGGAATGATAGTCAGAACCTATTCCCTAAGTTATCCTCGTTCCCATCTCCATGTGGTACTGCTAGGAGTCTGCTTAAAGTGGAAAGCAGATGAAAACATTGATGATGTTAGAAGAAAAAGTTACTGTACCTACCTTGTAACTATAGTTCTGGTCTTTACAGCTAAGTTTTGTGGCAGTTGAGGTTCAGAGGTCACGTGATCAGTGCATGGATTGGTGCAGATTACTGAAAGTTCAGGGCAGAGAGCATGTGCAGGCTATTCCGTTAAAGTGGCAGTCATATCAAAACATTGATTAGAAGAACTAGAGACACAGGTTATGTATCTTTCTTTTTGCTTTACCTGTGAGGTGACTGCAGTGTGGGATTTGCGACTGAAGATCCACCTATTGCTTTGTATACATTAGCAACTAGCTAGCAACAGGCTAACCTTTAACTGTTAATGGCGGCCACATTGTTTTTGGTACCCAGGAGGCTCATCAAGTCTGGTTGCAGGTGTGGCTTTTCAGAGATGGAAACAACTTTTTAAAAATGCTAAGAAGAGCAGTCTATTTAAAAAAAAAAAAAAAAATCTGGTTGATGCTAGTGTGCTTTCCTTACCTCTCGGCGATCGCTGTAATCTGCTGCTGCTGCTGCACTTCTTCCTCACCCCACCCCCCAGTTTTCTGAGTCCATGGGGCACCAGTTCACTCCAGTCTGAAGTGCAATCAGGCACTGCCAAGGGGAGTGTGCTAACATCATTATAGGAGGGATCGGGTTCCTCATAACAGGCTAGTAGGATGCTGGTTCGCGTGCATGTGAATGCCATTGGAAGTTGTGAAACACCGGCTGTGCCAGATATCCAGGTGGGTGCAGAATGCGACTTGCATGTGTAATAAATGGAACAGCGTTTATTCATTGAGAAGGAGCTGCTTGGAGATTCATTGTGATACAAGAGAGGTAGGGGTGGTAGTGCTGCTTTACATTTGTGGTGGAATTTTGCTTATTTTCATCTCTTTTGGTCCTTGCTAGTTTCTTAGTCTTTTAGCTGGATTTGATATAGTCTTATTTGTTTAACGTGTTGATAGAAAAGTCCATTCTAACCCCTGGAATCATCCAGTATGATTAAACTAATGCAGTCAGCCTTCAGTGTTGAACTGCCCTGGAGAGAATGGAATTTATACAAATGATGGAACTCTCATTGGCTCTGCAAGTTTCAAACCTGCCCTAGTAAATGCTGTACTCTGAAGTGCTTCAGATTCATTTCTCCATCTGCCAGTTCAGACGCCTCGGAGAGTTCTCCTCAACTTACCTGTATTGCTTTTATTTGTTGTTAAGTAATGTTTATATTCTTTTTATTTTACATTGCTGCCCCGTTCAGGTTAGTTATGTTAGCAATAACCCGTGGCAGGGTGTGAGGTTATAGGCATTTAATCCACGCCTGGGGTGCGTTGTGAGGCATGAAGCCACAAGCCAAGTGTCCTCTTAGCACCCCAGGCGTGGATTAAGTGCCTAGAACCCTACACCTTGGAGTGGGTTATTACGCTTATGACATGGGTTGCATGAAGGACACAAATAATGCTCAGAAATTTCAAGGCTGGAAAAGACAATTATTATTGTGTATCCTTCCATCTGAAAAAAAATAGTTCCGCGTGTAGACTGAGGTGAAACACTTTACTGTTAAGTTAGACCTTTTTGTAAAGTACAAAAGCATTGTAGACACATTAGTACTAATGGTCAAATATAAACTAAGTGAAACACACCATGCTAAAAATACTATTGTGCACTGGCAAGCTTTCTGTGGACTGCACAATTCCATAGGTACTTTGTTTTCTTTTAAATCAATAGCAGAATAACTATGTAACACTTTTTTCTAACATATTTACTGGCTTCCTGGAGTATATGAGTAGAGCATTGTTTATTTATATTGTAGTGATGGAAATACTTTAATACTTCTTTTTAGTGTTTAAAACACAGCAGGGCAAAGTAACACAGCTCCTTTCCTAAAGTAATCAGTAAAACATATTAGAACATCTGTTTTACTTGCTTTACTTCCATGACTTGCAAGGACTGCATCATGGGTATGTAAATAATATGGGTTATGCAATAACTGTGTCATTCCCTGAGAAATAAACTTCTAAACAGTAGCTCACATACCCATGATACAGTGCTTGCAACTCATGGAAGTAATGTATTCTCATACTTGGTAAAAAGCAAGTAAAACAGATGTTCTAACATGTTTCTACACTCATTGATTATTTTAGGAAAGGGGCTGTGTTACTTTACTTTCCTGTCTTTTGAACACTAAAAATAAAAAGTATTTTGGTCATTACAGTATATATAAACGAGACTCTATTCATATACTGTAAGAAGCTGTATGTACAGGGATATGCTTTTATTGGGATAATCACAATACTTGGTTTGCTGGAAGTAGTTTGGATCACTTAACTGTGGATTAAAAAGGAAATTTAATCCACGGTCACCTGATGGTGTTTGACCAATCAGCAGCTCACCTTCATGCAACCCATGTTATAATTGGGTTTATTCATTTTGTTTTTTCGGTTCCTCATCAGTTCCGTGGAACCGCTGTTTGTGAGGGATTTACCTCCGAAAACAACTATATTCTTTACTAACATTACAGTTCCTGTTAGATTCCGTAACGTTATTTAGTTGTAATTTTTTCCTTTTGCAGCGGTTCCTTTTCCTACCAGGAACCGAGCGGTCCCCAGTCTATTTAGGGACTGATCGCTGCTTGTTGTTATATAATCTGATTCCAGAACTGACCATTTTATTGTGGAGGTTTTTTTTTTTTTTTTTTTGTTGAGCCTGACATCCATGTCAGAAGCACGAAAACAAAAGAAAAAGACAGGACCTACTGGGTTCAAAACTGCATTCGCTGTGGCCAGATAGTAGCTGAGGCAGATAGGCATGACTTGTGGTGCATTTGTGTTTGGGACCCAGTCATATATTTTCAAATTGTGAGATTTATAGTACTTTTTTGCCCTAAAACTTTAAAGAAAAGGGCTAAAAAACTGGAGGAAATGACCACTCCTTCCTCACCATCGAAACTTACTGATGAGGCCTCTACTTCTAGAAAGAAAACCTGAAGAGTCAGTGGATCCAAAATCCACAGAAAAAGCTGACTCTTCTAAAATCTAAGGCCTGTGGAACTGGCTAGTGAACCGTTCCAGGAAAAGAATACACGGAGAAACACATCGCTGCACTGCCTGCTGAAAAGCAAGGAGCTCTCAGCTGACAGACCAGCAGTGCCCTAATCTGAGGACATTGCAAAGCTTGCAAATTCTGCAGGCATTACAGGCTGTGGTTCTGATGACTCCACTGGTTCTACTGATTCCTGCCCCTGTTCCAGTGATCCAGGAACCAGTATATGTCTGTGATGACCGAGGAGAAGAGGAGGGGAACCCATCGAACTAGAGGTATCCCAGAGCAGGACTTTGGTTCCCTGCCCGGGACCCAAGGACTACACTTCTCACTATTCATTTGTTAAACAATGGTTGACACCTCAACCTCTCTATCCAGGAGACTGGAGGATGAGGAGGAAGCAGACTTCCTGATATGATGGGCTAGCCCCAACTAGAAGGCCCTTTCTCTAGCCCTTCAAGAGTGGAATGATGTTGGAGTATTTCCAACAGGACGAACAATATTGGAATTTGACTGCTGTTGGGTTATAATAATCGAGCTGTTGTAACATTTTGGTGAGTCTGTGTGTTGTAGTGTAGTCTAAAATGAACCGTAGTTATACAAGTAAGTGGTGAGTGTACTAAGGCTTTTCAGATTTGTTTGTTTGTTTGTTTATTCGCTAACGGTAAGCACACTGAAACAAGTTCCTTTTACAGGTGCTAACCACATATATTGCATACAGACAATACATAATCAAACATACATATACAATGTAGCAAATTGCAGACAAAAATGTCTTTGTTACGTATAAAATTCATTAAAAAATTCATAAAAACAGTTACAATTAAATTGAGATTCAAATACATCCTTAATGCATCGCAAACTTTTGACAGAACACAACCACCTAATATCTTGAGGAATTTCATTCCAAATGAATGGAGCAATATAAGCAAAGGATCTTTGTCCACTTTTAGATTTCATAAAGGAATCTCGAGAAACCTACTGTCTGACCTATGTCTAGAATAATGACCATCAATATATGGTCTCAAAACTTTGAAATACTATGTGGAATTCCAGAGTCCATAACTTTATATATGAACTTGGCCACACAGTATTGGAAATTTAATGAAACCGTAACCAGCCCATTTCTTTCAAAATCACAATGATGAGATGACTTAGAACAATTTAAAGCAAACTTAGCTATCAAGTGAAGTAAAGTGGATTTTTTGAAATCACCGCCGAGAAGCAGTGTCAGTAATCATAGCTGCATAGTTCACAATAGGAAGTAAGCAGCAATTTGAAATAACCAGCCTAGACTCAGGAATAAGAAATGAACGGATTCTGTACAAAGAACCTAATCTACAATGTATTCTTGAGGTAACCCTCAAAAATGAGATTCATAACTTAGATGAGAATCTAGTAATACCCCAAGATATTGAAATGTATCAACATAGTCAAACAGTAATCCATCAAGAGATTTAACTTCCAAAGTACCAACCTCAGATCTCAGTCTAGGTGGGGTACCAAAACCATCACCTTTGTCTTAGATTTGTTTAAGAGTAATTTACAGGCCATAAGTGAAGACTGAAAATTGCACATTTCCTCTGTTAAAGAAACACCTAGATCTCCAAATGACAAACCCTGCGTATAAATTACTGCATCGTCAGCGAAAGTGTTAGAGAAGCATTATTAATCACACTTACTAGTTGATCAAAAACAAAGAAAACAAAAGTGGCCCCTAAAATAGAACCTTGTGGAACCCTACACTTAACCATTACAGAGTCTGATACAGCACCTTATATTTAACCCTTTGAAACCTATTTGTTAAATAATCCTCGTCTAGTCCAAGAAAGACTCACCAATTCCCAATGACCCAAGTCTAGAAATCAACAATTGGTGATCAACTGAGTCGAATGCCTTGGTCAAGTCCACGAACACGGCACCCGCCAGACACCCTTTATCCATGCCATTAAGTACCCGCTCGGAACTCTACTCAAGGCAGTCTCAGTACTCCTTCCTTTCTAAAACCATGTTGGTTCTGAGACAATAATCCAAAGCGATCCACATACCCAATCAACTGATTATAAACTATTCTTTCCTGAACTTTAGCTAAAGCAGACAAGATAGAAATAGGTCTGTAGTTACAAAACTCATGTTGTGAACCAGATTTAAATATAGGAGTGACCAAAGTATGTTTCCATATATTAGGTATAGTACCTGTAACAAAAGACAAGTTGAAAATAATACTAACTGGAAATGCTATAACCGAGGCAGCATCCGCCAATAAACTAGGACATAAGCCATCAGAACCAGCTGAGCTGTCCCTCTTAATACAACGCAGAATAACTTCTCTACCTCCTTCGGAGTAGTAGTCCTTAAGTACAATTTAGGATTAACTGTAAAATCTTCAGTCAATCCCAAGTAGTTCACCTTGGACTGGTCACTAAAGGAATCAGGCAATGCAGTAAATTTCAAATTAAACTCGTTAGCTATCTTCAATGGACAAGACAACAAGTCACCATTCAACCTCAGATTTGACGGTTCCCTTTTGAAATTTAAGAAATCTTTGGTCTTAAATGGTCTCTGATGTCTGTTTACAATTTTTTTGCCTTGCTGGTTGTGAGTACTGCTAGTGTGCATTTTCAAGATCCTGTACAGCAGAGTCTTGTGAGATGTTGCATCTATTGTAACATCATAGGTACTGTCCAACTGCTCCATGCGATTTATTTTAATTACATTTTGTTGATTGGGAAAGGAGGACTAGATAATTATGCCTGTTTACAGCCTCGTCCCGGGGGAGGCGATACAAGTGGAAGCCATCTGATGGAAGCCAATTGAAAGAGATAACGCTGCTGGGGTATTTTTAGTGAATGGGGGAAATTTGGCCAGGACACCGGGGAGATACCCCCTGTTCTTTTGAGACATGTCATGGGATCTTTAAAGCAGCAGTGCAATGAAAAATTATTTCCAAAAAAGATGGTTTTAGCTGCAGTTAAGAAAAAAATATTACTATACCTGTCAAATGTACTTGTCTAGGTACTTTTATGCTGTATACCATGAGACTTTTTTATATTTTCGATCCTAACCCTTGCTAGCTTTTCTATACTTTTTCTATGCAAAATGTGGCGCCATTCTTTTTTCTTGAGAAAAATTAATTAAACTCAAGGCAGGGCCATTGTAGGGAAGCAAGGGTAAAGTGGTGCCGCTTTGTGAGACTGAGACGCAAACCGAGCTACTTTGTTTTAGAGAATTTGCAGCAGAATTGACCACTGTCCAATCATAAGTATCTGTATCTAAAATGTCATGATCATCTGGGATACATTTCCTTTTCTCAGAAGGGACAGTAGTACCATTTTCTGAATTAGTTGGTACATTAATTTCGGAAGTGATACTGTTTCCATTGCTTTGTTTAGGAGTAATATTCAGTTGTTGAAGCTTACTGGCTATACTGTCTTGATGTTTATCAGTTTGGTCCAACTTTTTATAAAACGTCATAACATCCTCTCTCAAGATGCTGTTATCAATTAATTTTTCACATGTGTACAAACTGCAAGAAGGAAGCATTTCAAACAACAGGTACATATATTATAGCATATGTTATATGGTAAGCTGGGGGAATGGGGTGGGGAGGCAGATGAGCAGGTGCATAGAGAATTGGCTTTCAGAGCATATACAGAGGGGGGTGGTGGTTGGGATAGTCTCATCCCCAGGGAAGGCCATTAGTGGGGTCCCCCAGGGATTGGTCCTGGGGCCACGCCTGTTTAACGCCTATGTCTCTGACACGAGGAAGGGTATCAGGAGTGAAATGAGTCTCTTTGCATATGACCCAAAGCTGGGAGCATTGGTGGATGGGGAGGAGGGGAGAGTGGCCTTACAGGGGGACCTGGAGGCTCTGGACAGGTGGTCGAGAAAGTTGGGTCTGAAGTTTGATGCTGGGAAATGCAGGGTTCTGCACCTGGGGGCCAGTAACCCAGGTCAGGTGTACACCCTGGGGGGAGACACACTACAAGTCTCGAAGGGCGAGAGGGATCTGGGGGTGGTGATGGATGTTAAAATGAACAACTCTGAAACTTGTAGAAGGGCAGCGGTCAAGATCAGTAGAATGCTGGGATGTATCGCTAGGGGGATTACCTCCAGAAGGAGGGATGTGATCTTCCTCTGTATAACTGCCTGGTTAGGCTGCACCCTGGAGAGGGTCCAGAGGAGGGCAACCAAAATGATCTGGGGCATGGGGGACCTATGAGGAGAGGCTAGAGGAGCTCAACAAGTACACCCTGGAGGAGAGGAGGGACGGGGGACATGTTAGAGGTCTTTAAGTACGTAAAGGGGCTCAATAAGGGAGGCTTGAAGGGTGTTCCAGTTAAAAAAGGGGGTGGTAACCAGCTGGCACGTATGGAAGCTGGAGGGGAGAGGAGGAGGAGGTACTTCACTGAGAGGGTGGTAGAACCTTGGAATGCGCTGCCCAGGGAGCTGGTGGAGGCTGATACCATGGAGGGGTTCAAAGGAGCTGGGACAGGTATGGGGAAGGGTGAAACAGAAAGTCCTGTACCAGGGAATTACCTGGAAAGGGAATGGGGAGCCCAAGGGTGGGGGTTCAGAAAAATGGGCACCCAGTATGGGTGCTGACTACTGAGCAGACATGAACGCCATAAGGCCTCATTATGCTGGCATTTTAGTATGTTAGTAACGGTTACAAGGACATAAACAAATACAAGGAGGTTCCATGCCTTAGAAAAGTATGTTAGTATATGACAGTTTGAACACTTTAAATCAGTCTCCCCATCCAATGTCATAGTAATATCTCTTCTAACTGTCTGTGAGCCGGAATGGAGGGGCTCGGTTGGACTTATAGGAAATTCATTGACAATAATAGTGTCCATCATTTGTAATCGTAATTGAACACCAGATGCTCTACGCTAGGCTATTTGTGTGAAGACACAGGAATTCAACCAGCAAAATATAAAACTGATGTTCACATATCAGGACCTGCTTTACTATTTCTTACGTGGGGCTGTTGTATTGAATGCACTTACGCTACTAGTACTATCCTAAGAAGGATTCCTCGTCCTCCTTCCATGCTTGACATGTGCACAGACGAATGTGTCTTTGCACGCTGATGCCGCACACTCGCCCTGCTTGCTGCAGTGAGTTATTTATTATTTATTTATTTTGTTTTTGTTGACCAGGTAAGTGCACTAGACAAATCCTACCTATTTTCGTGCACAATCCAGGGGAGGGGGATACAGATGAATGCCAACTGACCTTGAACCAGATTAAGCTATTGGTGGTATTTTTAGTGAAAAATTTGGCCAGGGCACCGAGGAAATTCTCCTATACGGCATAGACAGTCCTTAGAAAAACTCTTAATTTGCCCAAGGATTCCAGCCCAGATATGGGGTTTTCATTGGCTATCCTGCTACGAAAGAACAAATGTAAAAAACGACCAAAAGCATTAACAGGTGCAGGAACGTATCTGTAGTCGAATACAATGTGTAAATATGGTAGAGACAATAAAGCACCTTTATTTTGAGTGTTCCTTTTATTAAAGGGTTCTGGGAATACATAGCAAAGTAGTGGAAGGAGCCATTGCTAAAAACTGTAACGTATGAGAACATTGTTTATGGCCATACCTCCATGAAGTGGAATAGATGACAGCAAAGCAGAATTTTTTTGTTGTTCGGTATCATCAGATGAAACATTTGGATGGCAAAGTGTCTGTTTACTTTAGAGCAAAAGGACTCTTCTCACATTGATTTGAGCAATAACATTCTAAAAGATCTAAGGAATATATACGCAATAGAATGTGATCAGCTTTCACAGAATGTTGTAGCTGAATTATGGGGGAACATGCCATGGGTTACAGACTTGAACAGATAGACATTTTTTTTTTGTTTTGGGTTTTCCTTGTTTTTGATCCGTATTGATTGTGACATAGAATATCTTTGTATTTTGAAGACATCAAGCATAAAAGTCTATTCTGTATGTACTGTAGAACATTGTCATGGTTGTATTGTATTGTAACATGGTTGATTCATGATTTTGTATTCAGTAAAGTTTCCCCATCTCTTTCCGAGAAGTGCCATGGGGTCTTTAACATCCACCTGAACTACCACCGGAACAGGCAGTTGGGACCTCGGTTTAACGACTCATTCGAAAGACAGCACCTCAGGAGTGTAGCACCCCCCTCATGCTGCACTACAGTGTCAGTATTGGGATTTAACCCAAGTGCCTGGTGTGGGGATAGAACCCACAGCCTTCTGATCTCCCGGCCTCAGATGCAAGTGTGCTACCTGCTGAGCCACTGACACTGCTGAGTTAAATCGCAGCTTGTGACCTGGAAGTCAAGGGTCGGATGCGGTGTTCAAAACCCCCTTAAATTACTCAATACAGGCTGTGTGGGTGAAATCCACCCAGTCATGGACCTGGTGCACAGTATTCCACTGTTGTACAATAGCCAGAAATAAAATCCTCAATATAAAACCTGAGCTGTAGTCCTAAGTCACACAACGGACTACAGCCCACTCTTCCTGCTTCCTACTGGGGGACAGGGCTCAACCACACACTAATGTGTGTATCGTACTTTTAAAATGCAGATTAAGTGCACTGACAAGTGCAGTCAACAGTAGAGCTAAACACAGCTTGCAAGCGTAGCTTGCAAACTGCCGACTGTCACACACAAAGCCACCTGCTCGCTGCGGTGTGAGTTAAATAGCAGCTCATGACCCGGAAGTCAAGGGTCAGATGCAGTGTTCAGAATCTCCTTAAATTACTCGATGCAGGATATGTGGGCGAAATCCACTCATCCGTGGACCTGGCGCACAATATTCCGCTGTTGTACAATAGCCAGAAATAAAACACTCAGTATAAAACCTGAGCTGTAGTTCTAATTCACACAACGGACTACAGCCCACTCTTCCTGCTTCGTATTTCCTATTAGGGGACAGCGCTCAACCACACATTGATGTGTGTATCATACTTTTAAAACGCAGATTAAGTGCACTGACAAGTGCAGCCAATAGTAGAGCTCACAGTCAGAAACTGAGTGTCACACACGAGTTGTAGATTATTATAAAACATTGTGTTTATGTTTCATTACATATTGTCACTGGGATTCATCTTAAAACTACTAGGTAGTTAAATTATCCAACTGGGGAGGCTGACCTACAAAGCTGTGATAATCCTGAAACCCTGGCCCCATTTTCAGAAGGTTAGCATGTTGCTAACCATGTTGGCAATACTATAACTGGGAATAGCATGACTGGATGGGGCGGGGGCCTTTTTCAACAGCACCTGGTGCACGGTGGTACTGCCAGAGCACTTATATGCATGGGTACTGCTGCAGCCATGCAAGTGCGAGATACCCTGCTGCATACGGGGCTCAGCGGTATTTGCAGATATTTTGACAGCGTTAAACAGATGGGATTGCAGTACTGCGCAAGGCTGTTGAAACACTGTCCTTATTTGTGTACACAGTGGTGTGCGTTGTACCCACCCTGGATCCCCAGTTCCCATAAAATCATCCTATTCCTTGGTAGCCCAGTGGCCCCAGCCCTAACCCCAGTCCGTATAACATGTGTGGAATCCAGGTAATTCAGTGCCCCCCACCCCTGATTGCTTCCCAGAGCCCTTCTCCCCACCCCTCACAGTCACGTCTCTCTGCGCAAGCCCTGCATCAGCCTTCATGAATCGGGCCCATTGACGCAGTGCAGTGGGGCAGAACCTTTGGTCTGTTTTCAGTGTAGGATGTAAGGACAAGCCAGGGAGAATAAAACAAAGGCAGTCGATCAGAAGGGCAGTCAGGATGGGCAGAAACTGACTAGAATGCTGGGTGAGAACAGAATGTTTGCTCAGGCAGAACTGCTTTCCATACTCCACTGAGGCCATCGTCTGGTGAAGCACTAGAGCAACGTGATACATACAGGGGGCCCAATTCACAAAAGGGGTGTAGATCTGTGCAAGCTGTGGCAAACAGCAGCTTGCACCACAGCCCTGTGTGCAACTGACCCTGCTCCAGATTTTGGTACAGGAGGATTCCCAGTGCCTAAGTCCCCACACCTGCAGCAACCTTTCCCACTCGACAAATGCCTGGCGCACGGGAGGGGTTTGCCGCAAGCTCCTGTGGATACGACAAGCAGCCTGGCCCCATCCCTGGTGGTCTAGTGGTCCCTCCCCACCCCCCCCCCAATATGGCTGGTATTGTGCATTTAGAAATTAATTTACCCTGGTGGTCTCGTGGTACCACCCCCCACCCCTGGCATGTAGTGCCCGCCCACCCCCTCCCCTCCCGTGCCCCAGCACACCCTTCCGCATCACCTGACCAGCGCTGACTGAACTGTCATTGCTTGCTGTACTACAGTACAATCACGGAGCCTGTACTGTATTGTGAGTACAGCGCCAGTGACAGTTCAGTCCGCGCTGGCCAAGGTGGGTAAAGAGGGGTGTGCTGCCCGAGGTAGTGGCTTGGGGAGGCGGAGGAGGGGGAACACTACGCACTGGGGCGGGACCACTAGGACCACCAAGGTAAGTTAATTACTAAATGCACAATACCAGCCATATCGGGCAGGAGAAAGCACCACTAGACCACCAGGGTTAAATATATATGTAAACAAAATAACGGGTATATCTGGGCGGGGCAGGACCTCTAGACCACCAGGGCAAATTAATTTCTAAATGCTCAATACCTGCCATATTGGAGTGGGGGAGGGACCACTAGATCACCAAGATTATATATTTAAACAAAATAACAGGCATATCGGGTGGGTGAGGAACTGCTAGACCACCAGCGTTAGAAGGGTTAGATGTATATTTAAACAAAATAATGGGCATATCTGGGCAGGGAGGGACCACTAGACCATCAGAGTTAAATATATATTTAAATGAAATAATGGGCATGTCGGGGTGGGGGAGGGATCATAGACCACCAGTGTTAAATATATATTTAAACAAAATAATGAGCATATACGGGGCGGGGAGGGACAGCTAGACCATCAAGATTAAATATATATTTAATCACAATAACTGGCATATTAGGGCTGTGTGTGTGTGTGTGTGTGTGTGTGTGTGTGTGTGTGTGTTTTGGGGGAACATGGCACGTTGCCTAACAGGCTAAACTCCTCCAGAGATATTGTTCTAAATACCCTTAGACCAGCCCTGGCTGATCTAAAGGTACTTTAGAAAATCCTCCTCTGGAGGAGGTCTGTGAATCACATTTATGGGGTTGGGGCAGCTTGTGTCTAGCAGCATTTTTGGGCACATGGGCAGCGCAGGCCCTGTTTGGTGCAGGCAGCCTGCGGTTGGCCTTGGGCTGCTTTATGTGAGCATAACTTTCGGGGCATTTTGGCCTTAAGGTGCCATAGCGCCATTTAAGTTTGCTGCAGGCACCTTGCGTGAATCTCATGGCTTTAAGAATCGGGCCCAGGAAGTCTAGGCAGTTCTTTGGAGCATTGTAGTGTTACTTTTACCCATCCTTTGCTCTACCTCAGAAAATAAATGAGTTAAAAAAAAACAAAAAAAAAACAACACTTGAGTACATAGTCCTGTAGTGTGCTGTATTTTGTGTGTTTCACTCTATGCTGAGACAGGCAGCTGCAGACACCACCTCTGCTGTGTCAGTAAGTTGATGGCAGCACAGGTTACTTCTAGAAATGGCTTTTCTTTGGATTTTATTCTCGGGTGTATATAATAAGCTGTCTTATTATTTTGTACCTTTGAAGCAATAATGGGCTCTTGACGCTTTCAAGAAAACTTTGATAAACAGTTACCAGGCTCAGTTCTCTGTTGCAGTTGGTGGCGTCAAAAATTCAGGGTGCCGAGAGGCTTCCAGGTGCACTGTTACCAAAAAATGCCATCACCAGACAACTGAGCTGTGCTGGGGGAGCTTCACTGGTAGCACACTCTGTTAGATCCCAACTTGTTTCCTCTGATGCCTATATCGGTTCTCTCCCTCCCAGGTGCTGCCCCCTCCAGCTGTAGGGTGAAGGAGGAGAGGAACAAGTGCGCCACTGAAGCCATCATGGGGTCCCAGGCTGGGCTGCAGTCAGGATGGTAAAGAGAGTCAGGTGGTTATATGGAGGTACCCAGGGAGGCAATCACCCAAGGCTTCCTGGACTGTTATTTTCATTTGTTCTCCCCGCCCATTCCTACCTTCCTGTCTTGTTCGTGCACAATGGGTAAAGGCCACTGGCACGTGGTCACCTGTGCCAACAGTAGTCCCATGTAGCCATCGGGTGTCTTTCTCCAAGTATTTATTTTTAATTTTATATTTAGTTTTTGTTGACCGGGTAAGTGCACTAGACAAATCTTGCCTATTTTCAGGCACGACCCGGGGGAGGGGGATACAGATGAATGCCAACTGACCTTGAACCAGATTAAGCTGTTGGTGGTATTTTTAGTGAATGAGGGAAATTTGGCCAGGACACCGTGGAAATTCCCCTACTCTTTTCGATAAGTGCCATGGGATCTTTAACATCCACCTGAACTACCGCCAATCCAGGCAGATGGGACCTCGGTTTAACGTCTCATCCGAAAGACTGCACCTCAGAAGTGCAGCACCCCCTCATGCTGCACTACAGTGTCAGTATTGGGATATTAATCCAAGTGCCAGATGTGGGAACTGAACCCACAGCCCTCTGATCTCCCGGCCTCAGAGGCGAGTGTGCTACCTACTGAGCATTGCATGAGTATTGCATGCCTCCCCTCCGACTAGGAGGAGAGGCTCCTCGCAGACGTTGTTTCACCCTCCCTGGCAGTCTCTACTCCTGATGTCCTGGGCTCAGGTGTGATGAACCCAGGTCGCCTGTATGTCAGCTATTCCTGCTTGACTGTGTTAACCTGTTGACTGCTGTCCTCCCTGGGACCCTATGAAAACGAGATGCTGCATTTCATGGGTTATCCTGGTTGGAGTAATTTCAAATACATTTATATCAGGGGCACTATAGGTATGTGGCTGTTGTAGTCACTTAGACAGTCCCTTGCTGTTGTGTGAGCACCCATCATTTTAGACACATTGTAGCTATTTTAATTTTTCCTCTAGGTTTAACTTTCCTTTTTCTTTATAAAATTGCACATTAGTATCACTGTTCTAGATTTTATATGTTCTGGCTGCTTGTCTATATACCTACAGGGTATTAAATAAGCAGAAAAAATTGATTAGCAGTTCTTTGTGTGAAAGTACTATTCAGTTGTGGAACTGCATAGCACTTGGCATGGAATGATTAGCAAAATTATAACAAATATATATTGCTTTTATTTATTTTGTCTGTTAAGCCATGGACTACTCGAGAAAATGACTTAGCAGTCTACTGCTATGCATTTGTGAAAATGGTTAGCATTACCTGCTGTTTTACGTAGCAGTTTTAAAATGCTATTTAATACCCTGACCTAACATGACACCCCTCTGCTTGTGATATCACAGTCTCTTGCTGTGAAAATGGTTCTGAACAAACAGATGATTGTCAAGTGTAGACAAGCAGCCAGAGCAGACGAAGACTAGGGGACAGTAATCCTATTGTCTTGTGATTTTTCATACTTCTAAAGAAAAAAAGGGAAATGGGAGAATGTGGGAAACGGACAACGGGCTGATCTGATTCTAGAGGTAAGGGTAACAAACTGTTACATAGAAACGTAGAATTTGATGGCAGAAAGAGCTGCTTAGCCTAGTTAACCTGCCCAGGTGTTCCCTACCTGTTTTGTCTCTGCAGACCCTATCTGGTCTCTCCGTTGACCCACCCACCACCCTTTATCCTGCCTAATATACCCCTAAATCTAGCCCATGCCTGCTTGAAGCCCCCCCCCACTCTTCTAGCCTCCCCCACTTCTGCTGGTCGTCTATTCCAGGCATCCACTACCCTTTCAGTGAAGAAATGCTTCCTCACATCACTCTTGAATTTCCCCCACTAGCTTCATTGCATGCCCTAGGTCCTTGTGCTTGTTTTCATTTGAAAGAGACTCCCCACCAGTACCTTGTTCACCCCTTTGCGGTACTTTCAGGTCTCTGCCCCCTTCCCCTTTTCTTCTAGGGTGTACATGTTGAGATCCCATATTCTCTCTTCATAGTGCTTCTCATGCAGACCATGCTCCATTTTCAGTTGTGCTCCTCTGTACTGCTTCTGATCTTGTCTGTGCTCTTTCTGAGTTGCAGTCTCCAAAATTGAACACAGTACTCTAGGTGTGGCAGCACCACCTATCTCCTCCTGCTGGAGATACCCTCCCTGTGCAACCCAGCATTTCACTGGCTTTACCCACTGCCTTGTCATATTGTCATGCCACCTTGAGGTCCTCGGATATGATAACCCCACAGTCCCTTTCCTGCCCAGTGACTGTTAGTACTCCCTCTCCCATCCAATACTCAGTGCCAGGGTTTCTGTGTCCTAGGTGCATTATTTTACACTTTTTGGCATTGAAACTCAACTGCCATGTTTTTGACCATTCCTGGAGTTTCTCAAGATCCCTGCACTTTTGTTTCTGTTCCTTCCTGAGTGTCTACCCTATTACAGATTCTGGTGTCATCTGCAAAAGACATACCTTGCCTTCCAGCTCTTCTGCAATATCGCTCACTCTACTAGAGCGGTAGAGGCATCCCTAGCGGAAATTTGCAACGTGCCTATTGCAGATATTTGCAATGCGCTACCTGGAGCTCAGTGCATACTTTCATCAAACACTATCCCTGGATGTCCATGCCAGATGGCATCTTTCTTTTGGCAGAACCATCCTTAATGGACTCCTGTCCTAAAACTGTAAACTCTTGGTCTCTCCTGCCACCCTCTCTGGGAATTATTAGCTCAGTACTCTCCCATTAGTGTGAATGAGTGGTGGAGACTTTATGTCTGGGAAGATATGGAAATTACGTACCTACTGTAATTTTTTATCTTCTTGGACGAGTCTCCACCACTCATTCACACACCCACCCTCCATTCACCGAGCTCACCTTTGTTGTTGGTCTTCACTCCCTCAATCTTAGGCTGTGAAGACTTATTTGTTGACCCATGTTATACGGGTCGTCTGGACTATCTTATGTCCGGTTTTTTGGTTAGGCTATCCTTCTAGGTTAAGTTACGCTGCACTTCCTCGGGGGGGGGGGGAAGGTACTGAGGTGGTTGGAGGTCGATGCCGAGATAGTCATTACCGCACGAGCTGGGGCTCGTGGTGCCGCTCCTCGCAGCTCCATCTCTGGCACCGACCCTCTAGCAAAAAAGTTTGCTCCCGCTGGGTCCTAGTGCCTCCGGCGCAGTTCTCATTAGTGTGAATGAGTGGTGGAGACTCGTCCAAGAAGATCAAGAATTACGGTAGATACGTAATTTCCATTTCTTGCGTAACTGTACTTTGTCAAACAAAAAGCATTTCCCAAGAAATAAAATGGCAGCTGTTTCATGCTGTGTACTAGCAACAGTTTTAGAAATTGACAGGCTGCCAACAGGCTTGCTGTTGCTGACTGCTACTTGCCATGCAGGGAAAAACAGAAAATGGCAGAAATGCAGAGTACCCTTAAGGTTCTATTTGGTGCAGATATTTTATAAAAAAAAAAAAAAAGGAATAAAAATGCTGTATCAGCATGCTTAAAAATTTGAGAACGTTATACACATACGCAAAAAAGAGCCGTGGCGGGTGCTGATGGTCACTAACCTGCCTTGGCTCTTTGTATGTGTTTGTGTGTGTGTGTGTGTGTGTGTGATGTTTTCAAGTTTATCAGCAGTAATTAGTGGGGGTTGCTATCAACATGCTAGTGGTAGCAGTTGTCTTTATTTCTTAAAGAGCACCTTTCCCAATCCTACAAACATTGAACCGGAAAATTTCTTACTGCATCAGGAGCTGCTCCAGGCTATTTTCATGTTTTTATTTTCAGCCCTCCGAGGAAGAGAAGGGATTGCAACTTGCCCCAGAGGGGCTGGTCACACGAACCTGCTCCACTTCCTGACTCTGCGATTTCCCCCCCCCACCAATGCTGTGATGTTTTGTGACATTGTTATAGGTCGCGCAGGGTTGCACTCTGCTTTTTCAAATGTGATTTCTGATTTTAAATTGGGTTTTGGTACCTATTGATGCCAGAGTTCAGCTGATGTTAAGAGAGTCAGGAAGTGGAGAGGAATCATGCGGTCAGTCCCACGGGCACATTACGATCCTACCCCTTCCTTCGGGGGCTGAAAATAAAAAATGAAAATAACCCAGAAGAGCTCCCGATAAGGTAAGGGAGCTCCCTGTTTAATGTTTTAAAATGCAAAACAATGGAGAAAGGTGCTGTTTAAGTGCCCATTCCTTGGGGCTCAGAACACTGTACAACATAATTATGCAATAAATTAATATAATCAGTATAAATAACTAAGACAGCAGTATAAACATGAGTTAACATTAATACACACATAAAAAAATCACAGTAAAAGCCCAGAGAAAAGACAGGAATGTGCAGCAAAACCATGAGGCTGTTGGTGCCAAAAGCCTCCTGGAATAGACAGGACTTCAAGCCCCTCTTAAAGGCCTCCACTGATGAGGCCATTAAGAGGGGCTCAAAGTCCTTTCTCTTCCAGGAGGCTTTTGGCACCAACAGCCTCACGGTTTTGCTACCATGTTCCTGCCTTTTCTCTGGGCTTATTTGCTTCATGTGTTTATTAATGTTAATTCATGTTTATACTGCTGTCTTAGTTATTTATACTGATTATATTTGTTTATTGCATAATTCTGTTGTACAGTGTTTTGAGCCCCAGGGAATGGGAGCTCACGAAATAGAGAACTGCTACCCACTAAGCATGCTGATAGCAGCCCTGCATTACTGCATTAATTTTAACTATAAAAACAATGCATCATTACAGTCAAACCATTCAGCCCTGATCATTTACAGAAGTAGCCAAGCTTTGTTTTTTTGTTAATATGAGGACACTGCAGGATTGTTAAAAATTAGTGCATAATTGAGAAATGTTTTTCAGAACCGGAATTAAGTTTTCCGCGCAATAGTAGACTGTGTACCCTCTATGCTGCTCTCTGCTGTGCAGTACTTACCTGGTCATAGAACAATTTAAAGGCCTTTCTTTTTTCTCCACAGACGTCTGTACCTCAACAAGAAAGCAACTGACAAACAGCCATATAGCAAGCTCCCAGGGTATCGTTGTTAAAACCTCTAAAAGGAGTGGACCCAAACCTAGTCAACAACTTGGAAACGTTCTTGAGCTGGATTATCCAAAAGTAGGTACATTTTATTTATATATATATATCTCTGTTTTGGAGTGCCTCACTAAACTGCTGCACTAACCTCCAGAGAATTCTAGTCTGCCAGCTGAGGGGATGGAGGAGGTATTAAAGCACCAGTCTATGCTGGTGGCAGGACTGTAGCCATGATTATATACTGTATATTATGGGGGAAAGCAGTATTGTCCAGTGGTTAGAGTCCTGGGCCTGAGAATGCCGCAGGTTCCAGGTGCACTGAACATATGGCGCATGGGGCTTGCAGCATTCCGTAGCCAGCAGTCGGGATTCTCGCTCCCCTGCGCCACATGCCTCAAGTTATACCAGCTTTTTCTGGTCTAGCTTGCGGCAGTCTCAGGTACCCTTTTTATGGGGCTTGGACCAGCTGTTTGGCACATGCTGCTGTAAATCAGGAAAAATGTCATAAATGCACCTGATCTTCTTGAATGGCGGGTACAGTGTGTGGCAGAGTTTTGAAGCAGCTGTAGCCACACACCAGGGTTTGTGAATCTGGCCCCTGATCTTAAACTTGGAGAGCCCTCCCAAGTTTCCAACCACTTATGGACTGTGAGACCTGGAGAAAAATCATTTGACATTCCTTGTGTTTCAGTCTTGTCAGCTGTAAACTGGGAAGAAGCTGGCAAGATGCCTTTGAAAATTATATATTTCATCTCAGCTGGACTATCCTGGTTAAAGAGGGGACCGGTTCAAATTTCTAACATCAATAGATTCAGAATTAGGATCAACATATTCCCAATAAACCGTATACAAACACTTGAAATCTCTTCCCAATGAACCTTACACAAACAATTGAAATCTCCCAAGTATCATCATTTAAAAGTTACAAGCCTTTTAGTTTCCTAAATTTAAAAAGACTCACAAGTATACACCCCTGCACCATACCTGTCGATGCCTTGCCGCCAGAGGATCCCAATAAAGTTACTATGTCCATAAAGTTTTAAGTAGTTAAAAAGATCTGTCGCTCATAAAAATGTAAAAACTGAGTCCCAAGGATGTCCTGCTTTTTCCTGTTGCTTCAGTTTCGGTTCCCCCATGCTCACTAGCATGCTGATGAAATGCCAGTGAGAGCAATAGGGCACGCCATATATATGTAATGGGCGGCAGCTTTTCTATTGATTTTAAATGATAAAGTGGCCACTTGGCAATGAAACGTGGCACCAGTCAACTAACAAGGCCCTGTATAAGATTTTGTCACTTGCATACGATTTCACGCTTGTTTGCAGAGACTGACACAGTGTTGTTTGGATACCTGATTTCAGCGTAGCATAGCATCCACGGTGGATTTGTGTTTGTGTGTAGGGTGGAGGGGAGTGATGAAGGAAAATATGCAGAGTCCTCAATTGCATCGTAAGCAATAAGGCGGTGAAGGTGTGCGTGCGGTGTAATAACCACTCTAGGCGTAGTTAGAGCGATGCCGGTTGTCCCTAGGAGTGCGGTTATCACACCGTAATGCACAACCCCGGAGTGTCTTATTGCGCTTATAAAATGGCCCTTTATTTTTAGAAGCAGTTTTTTTATTTTGAAACACATTTTTAAATAAGTAAAAATGTAAACGAATCTTTGCTTTTAACATAAAATAGTCCTTCCGCCTATTGGTGCCAGATTAAAGTAGTGGTATACAGTGTGTGCCTCCCTGCCCACTTAAGCTTCATATTCCCCTGCCATCCACAACAATTCACAAATGCTGTTTTCCTCATTCTAAGCATGACACATAGCCCCTTATTTTATTTCATTCCTCACTCTGTAGACAAAACTAAAAGGAAGCCATATCAGAGGCTTCCCAGTTCCCCGGTGTTGCAGGCTTGAGCATGGTTCAAAACTACCACACTCACTGACAGCATCGTGAACTGCTTGCTCTGTCCTAAAAGATAAACATCAGGGTGAGACATTTACCACCGTTTTTCTTTGTTTATATAGTTTTGTAACATGGCCAAAATCAGAACATCGGAAACAAGGAGCACAATTGGCTGAATTGTGTCAGGTGGCACAGTAGCAACACGGCATTATGGCACGATAATGCCGTGTTGCTTGTGTAATACAGAAAGTAGGCACGGGAGAAATGAGCAGTATAGGAAAACGAGATAAAGCAGGGCAGCGCACAACGTACCACAGCAGAGCACGAATGTAGACGGGAACGAGCATGTATGCGGACGAGTACAGAGGAGCAACCAGCGAGGTAGGGTCGTAGGAAATGCAGCCCCACAGGTAGCGCAAGGAGAAATGCCAGCAGGGATGATTTGGAATGTGTAGGGCTGAGGCGACACCAAGGCGAAAGTATTGCTGGTCAAATGCAAGGTGGAGTGGGCGTAACAGTGGGAACCAAGTGAGGAAAAGAACACAGAGTGGGACAGAAATGCATCTAGAAACAGCGAGTGAGCGATATCGGAGTGACGTCGAGACACTGAGAAGGGTAGAAAAATACGCAAATCATATTGACAGGGAAATAGCAAACGGAGAAATGACAGTATCAGAGACCTCCAAACGGACTGATTTAAAATAATAGCCGAACAGATGTTCTGAATTGTGACAAGCAAGTGTTGATAGATACTTTAACACATATGTTAAAAGTAGTTTTGACAGCACGAGCATATAAATGGAAGTCTGCTAAATGTTGAACAAGTGTAGCAGAGAAATCAGAAGAGAGCAAAATCTTTCTATTATTGCATGCACAGTATCAGAATAAGACCCAATCTTAGAAGCCATGTTACAAGCGCATTAATCACCGACGAAGGTGGCATCTAATGGGGAGTTAATGCATGGTTGGTCCGTTGTACGCCCTCGGCCTCCGGCCTCGTGCCACAACGGTCCCAACCATGCATTAACTCCCCATTAGATGCCACCTTCATTGGTGATTAATGCTTACTTATTGCTTACTTTCTTCATTCTGTTTTTGTTTTCTCTGTGTTTCCCCACATTCAAGAAATGGAACGTTTATCATGGAATGTTTACCATGGAGTACAAGGATTCAAAATTCTGCTCAGTTCTACTAGCAGAATGTTCCTCCACTAACATACTGTACACACAGACAAAAAAGGCCTGTTTTAGAGCCAGAGACTCTGTTATCTCACTGTCAGGTAAAGCAGAAGATTTTTCCCTGATGAGCAGGTAAAGATAGAAGGGGGATTTTTCACTATTAGCAAAGAAACAGTTGTAATGAAAACTATAAACAATACTTAATGTTTCTAGTTTGTTTATGTGTGTAAGGTGATGATCTGGTAAATGACATTTAATTAATTTGTTTTATTTTATATTTAAGGTAGTTTTATTTTTAGGGCCCAGTTGAAGATTTCTACAGTGTAAAGGTAGCAGCCATGTTTGTGGTGGAAGATCAGTTCTGGTTGTAGGGAGATTGATGGAATATAGTTCTGGTTGTAGGAAGACTAATTTGCTCATTGTGTGATGTGGTTTAGGACCAGAATAACTGTGCATTTATAGAGATTTAATGTATGGTCAGCTGTTCTCTCTTGGCCAATGAGATTTCTAGATTTTTTCTTGCTATTTTATAAATGTTATTTTTTTGAGTGACTATACTATTTGTGATTATGAGGTAAATCAGTATGCCAGAATATATATATATATATGTATGTATGTATGTATGTGTGTGTGTGTGTGTGTGTGTGTGTATATTTCAAGTGGCACTGCTTGTGAGGAAAAAGTAAATGGTACTGTGGTACCCCATTCTGTGGATACTCCTTCTTTGTCTTGCTGTGTTTTACGGCTGCAGTAGTGGAGGCTGCAGACATTTTGCATGTACAAAAGAAGTGATGTCATGTTTTCTGTCTGTGGAACTGAATGAAGGTGTAAATAGTCTCCTCCCCTTACCTCCCCAAGAAATGTTTTCCGCCCTCAAATAAATACGTTTTCATGTTAGTCAATGGTTTCAGGGTACTATTTTCTTTCTTAAATGGTCGGTACAAGAACTGGAACCCGAGCAGTGGGAGGCAGCATTCATTTTTATTTTGGGGGGGGGAGTAAGATCCACCCCACCTCCTACCAAGCTCCTAAAGATCTACCCCACCTTTTTCTTTATTCATGTGGGAGGGGCATGAGGTGGATATCATGTTGGAACGTTGGAACAAGACACAGTAGTTTGGGACCTGGAGCAAGCAACAGAACAAGTCTGTGGAGTGATCGAGTTGTGGAGCCCTTGCATTTTATTAAGGACTAGGAGAACAGAAGTTACTCAGTGCCTTCAAATTGACTTAAAAACCCTTGGAACAGATGATTATCAGAGCCACCTGGGGACTCGGAAGGAAAGAGTAATTAAGGACTGCCTGAGACTACAGCTCCCAAGGAAAACAATAGACACAGCATTCTGATTCAAGTTGAAAGAGCCACAGGTTTTCTTAAACATTTATATACTAAAAACATAAAATTCAGCTTTTGTGTATGTATAGTATATATATAAAATATATATATGTAGTCTTTTAGTAGTTTAAAAACTTTGAAAGCATTGGTGTTAGTAAAGCATTTAGAAATACATTTTGTAATTGTCTTTACAGTTAAACATGCAGTTTCATGTGAGGGCACATTTTTGGGGGGGAGGGGGTTCAGATTATTTTAATCATGGACACAGTACTTGGTAAACATAGATCTCTGATAAAGTGTTTTTTCTTTTAAGTTTCAGAAGTATGTATTATATATATAAGTGTAGCAGTGTTGTAATTGAGTTTATATGTGGCAAGTAGGTAGGGGATAGTGTTTTGAATGTGGCAGTAGGACAGATTTATAGTGTATAGTGGAGTAGTGTTTTGAATAGAATTCCATCCTTTTCAAAATGCTGTTCTACCACAGTTCCAATGTCATGGAATGCTGTTCTACCCCACTACATGAGTCAGTTTCATTTTGAAAGCAAAATAACTCACAAAACACATTTTTCACACAGTACTATGCACTATACAAAATACAGGATGAGCAACTCTACGCGCAACCAGTGTGTTTTGCCACCTCGGGATTCTGATTCCCATGGATGATCACTATCCCTCGTGGCAGAACACACTGGTTCTGTATAGTTGCCCATCCAGCATTCTGCATGTTAGGATACATAAATGTCTTGCAAATAAGAAAAAACTGTAAGGGATACATTTTACAAAACAGTAATCCCAGTGTTTTGTTTCTGCCTAGGCTGTGAGAAGATTTTTTTTTCTAACTTTTCCTGCTTTCCCTGGATGTTTTATGACCTCTGGGGGCTGCCATTCAGGTTTGTTTTATTGCATCTTGTCCAGGATAGTCTTCCCAGAGTGCCCTTTGGTTTGATGTCTAATGGCTCGTATAGCAGGCCAGTGTCTTGTTGGAAATGCAGTGTGTACTGAGCCTGTGTGGTTATTGAGTTTTGCTTCTCTGTTTTTAGAATACGTTGAAGCGTGCCTTTTTACTTGATAAATGTTTGTAAAAGTGTAAATCATATTTGCTAGTGCAACTATGAGTTACTTAACTGTTTTTTGTAGGTTTGACTCCTGACTTCTTTTCATGACAGGCAGTTAATTTTCCTGGAACAGACTTGGCCTTTGAAGCTCCTATTAAGTGATGTTTTTATTTCACTGTGTAGTTCCTCACTTTATAGGCACCTCAGTGGTAAATACTTTTCATGCAGGAATGTTTACTGCCAGTCATAAACAGAAATCAGGAGTAGAATCTACCAAACACAGTTAAGCAAGTTAGCTTTAAAGCCAAAGTCTGTTTGTGCACGGAAAGATGTTACAGAAAGGAAGACATGCAGTTATTTCAAGTCTGCAAGTTAAGCAACTATTTTTTTTTAACCAACCTTGGCTCAGCTTACATTCCTATCCTGATCACTCATTTTCACAAATAAATTCCAAGAGATGTAAAGTCCCTCCTGCTGGGTATATGGTGTTATTCACACCCATCCTCCAACCTTGTCCCCACCACCTTGCTTTGTATTTTGCATCAGCTGCAGCATTTCAGTACAGCAAGAGACCACAATGTATATTTTTTTCTGGATTTGCAGTGTTAATTGAGCCATCCCCAATCTGTCTCCTTTCAAGAACTACTTTATGTGATGTGCATACCAGCGTGGTTGTTTCACTCTTATTTACAGCTTTACACCTTTATCAGTTTTCAGTTGTAATTTGTTTGCCCTTTGAATAACAAGGTTCAATACATATAACTTCTCAGTTTCTTTATTAAGATCTCATTGATTTCTGAAGACCCCTTATGGCGAGGTGCTAAACACAACTTGGTTTTCTTTGTCTTTTTGTGTGTGTAGTTTATGAAGCTTGTAACCATAGAAACAAAGGGTGCAAAGCACATAACTTACAAGTAATGATGTGTAAAAAAACACATCATATATACAGTAAACCAATGAAAATATATACCGATTCCTCCCAATTCCTGGAAAATAATTTTTCACTAAACAAGTTACAGCTACTGAAAATGCAAAACTATAAATAACTGTGCAGTCTGACATCTTCATTTAAACCTCTTGGCTGCAAACTGTGACATTCATAGCTTCAGCAGAACCTGAGTGGATTTATCTCCTTCGCATGTCTCCTCTCAAACTGTCAAAATAATTTCTTCAATGTGGACTGTCAGGCATTCAAGTTGTTCTCAGAATTAATGTTACTTTTATAAATATAGATTTAACAAGGGTATCTTGTAAAGTACTGGTTTGTTTAAATGTTAATTGTTGTCCTGCTGATATCACATTATTCAGACTTGGTTCAGTATCTAGAAATGCCCATTTTTTGGTTTTTTATGATCCAGGTTATTTTATGATGCATGTATTTTATGAAAATCCTAGGGCCTATCTTACTGTTGTGCACAACTACTAAGCGTCCAACTGTGATAAAAAATGACAAGTGTAAAATAAATTAAAAATTAAAATTCATGTAGTCTACTAAGTATAGTAGATTGGTACAGGACATGTAAAACAACTTGTACTGAAAGTAAACCAAAAATAGTTTTACGCTCTTTCACATCCAGTCATATAGAAGAAAGAAACACAAAGATGTGAAACCGTGGAACCCCACCATCTGAATCAATAGGAATGCACATTTCATGAAGCATAGTTAAAAAAAGATGCAACACAAAATCATAGAAACATAGAATTTGACGGCAGATAAGGACCGCTTGGCCCACCTAGTCTGCCCATATCCCTACCTACTGGATAAGCTGCAGATCCTAGTAAACCAACAGCCTATTTCTTTTCTACCCCCACAAGAATTGCCTGTCTGTCCCATGCATTCTTGGATTCCCCACTATTTTTGACCCCACAACCTCCTCAATGGTCGTCGTCCATGCGCCCACCACCCTTGCTGGGAAAACTACTTCCTCACATTACCCTGAGCCATCCCCTCTATCTTCAAATTGTGTTCCCTTGTTCTTGCACATCTCTTTCTGAAAGATGCCACCCTCTTGGACTTTGTTGATTCCTTGAGGCACTTAAAAGTTTCTATCATGTCTCCCTTTTCCTTCCTTTCCTCAAGGATATACATATTAAGCTCCTTAATCTCTCCTCCTATGGCTTCTGTTGCAGACCCTTCACCATTTTAGTTGCCCTCCTCTGGACTGTCTCCATCCTTGTGGAGATGGGGTCTCCAGAACTGGATGCAATACTCCAGATGGGGTCTCACAAACTATCTGTACAGAGGGATAACAACTTCCTGTTTTCTACTGGTGATGCCTTTCCCTATACAGCCCAGTATCCTCTAGCCATCCCTACTGCCTTCTCACATTGCTTGCTAACCTTTAGGTATTCTGCTGATTACCCCAGATCCCTTTCCATTTTGTTGTTGTTACTACTCCCCCCCCATAATGTGCTCTTCCCCTGGGTTTTGTTTCCCAGGTGCATTACTTTGCACTTCTTTGCATTGAATCCAAGCTGCCATACTTCTGACCATTCCTCCAACCTTGCCAAGTCCCTTCTCATCCTTTTCACCTTCCCCTGTTTATCAACCCTGTTGCAGATCTTTGTGTCTGTAAAGAGGCATACTTTTCCTTCCAGTCCCTCGGCAACCATCATGACGACGAGTTGAGGTGTCTTTGCATGGTATGGTCCACCCCCACTTCACAGATGCAGTCCCTATTGTCTACAGTAAGATGGAACATCTTGGTGTAATGAGTGTTGAATACTAATTTTGTGATTGTTATCATGAGTGTCAGTATTTGTTCAATGCAGCCCCCCCCCCCAAAAAAAAAGGATAATATAGAAATATTCCCAGGGTGACATATGCATTGTCATATATTAAATGGCAGTAGCCTAATATCTGAAATTGGACTGATCCAAACTTTGTAATTCTTAGGTACAAGTGTATATATAACAGAAACTGGAATAAGTGTTGCTCTCTCAGATCTGCCACACTACCCCAACTAACTAATCCAAAAATGCGTTTTGCCACTACACGCAAGTCTTTCTCCTTCGCCGTTATTTCCAATTGAAACTCACTCCCACCCTCTGTTCTATCCTGCTCCTTTCTCCCCGTGTTCCAATCCACCTTACATGCTTCACGCTCTGCCTCAGTGACCTGTTCCTGTCTCACCTAATATCTCTTTTCCTACACCTGCCTCCTTTTCAGTAGATTACTGCTTCAGGAGTGAGCTTTGTCCTACATGGATGATATGACTACCCACATCATTTGGATATATGTTCATACCAGCCTGTACTTTGTATAAAATGTTTTGTGTCATAATGCTTAACTCTCCTGCTAGCTTGCCTCAGCACGCTGTTACTTTTACTCTATACTAGACTGCCTGTCAGGTTTTGAGGCTGTTGTATATAATGTTTCCTTATTTGGTATTGTCTTACTTATGCTTTGTATCATTTGTTTATCTACCTTGAACTGCATATTTAACTGCAACCTTCAGCCTTTGAAAAGCATCTGGGAGATTTGAAGCGTCAGGCTACACTCCTCCTTGTTGGGTCTGCAAGAGAAATATGTTTACAAGTTACACACTTTAAATATAGCATGGACTGATGCACCTTATCCAAATCTTCTATGTCTTCCATGAGGTGGTGAATGCCCGGCTTCTGTTCTTATTTAAAAGTTTATATCCTATTGGATGGTGATGGAGGGAGATTAGAGAATGAATTTTGGGACAGTTTGAAACCACAGATGTTAGGGTTTAGAGGTCAGAATCAGTGCAAAGCAGGTGGATTCAGGCTGCGTGGAACTCCAGAATCTGCAATGAACTTCCTGCAGATTAGGCATATTTATACAAACTCAGAAGCCTGGCTAATAGGCAGGTATCAGTGCTCGAGTTTATTTTATATGCTTCTAATTTTAACCAAGCCCTGGCTGCAGTAGGACTCCTGGTGTTTATTTTTTATATATATATATTATCATTATGATGGTCCCCCATATTAGTGGTACCAAATGGGAGTGTGTGGCATTTTCTTTTATTGACCAGTATGTTTAATGTTTTATGATGTATTCTGCCTGTCCTCGAAATGCATTTTGATGGGTTTTTTACATACTTCAATAAAAAGAAATTAGTTAAAAAAAAAAAAAAAAAAAAAAGTGAAATGATGAGAATGAATATGAAATGAATAACCTGATGGCAGAGTTTGTGCAAATAGAATAACACATGGGACTCTATCTGTTATGGTGCTGTGACCATCGAGATTCCTGTGAAATCATAAACCTTAAAGGCGAAGCTTGAGAGGGTTATATGTACTGGAATCCCGAAGAATGGTGTTCAACACCGCAACAGATAGTCAGTGTGTATTTGTGTTGTTATGGGTTCAACACCAAAAAGTGTAAAATTATGCACCTGGGGTATAGGATCCAGGAACTGAGTATAGGATGGGGAGATGTACTGTCAGTCGCTAAGCAGGATAGGGACCTTGGGGTTATCATATCTGATGATCTCAAAGTGGCAGGGCAGTGTGACAAAGCAGTGGTAGGGCCAGTGTGATGCTGGGATGCATTGAAGAGGTATCTTCAGCAGGAGGAGGGAGGTGCTGTTTCCACCGTATCGCTCACTGGTGAAGCCCTCCTGGAGTATTATGTCCGGTTCTGGAGGCCGCACCTCACGAAGGACGTAGGGTGGAGGCAGTTCAGAGGAAGGCAACTAAAGTGATGCAGGGATTGTAGCGGAAGCCCTATGAGGAGAGACTGAGGAATCTTAACATGTACACCCTGGAAGAGAAGAGAACACAACAGAGACAAGAGTGGTAGATGCCTGGAATAGACTACCAGCGGAAGTGGGGGCGGCAAAAATAGTAGGGAGCTTTGTGGGATAGACATAAGGTAATATTGGTGAATAGGCAGGGAGCAGGGATGGTCGCCAGATTCTGGTTAGGGTCTGTGGAAGCATACAGGCAGGGACCATCTGGGTAGACTGGGTGGGCCAAACAGTCCTTTTCTGCCAACAAATTCTGTTTCTGTGTAAGACATGGGACTCTTACTGACTTATTGCAGTTTTTGTTTTTATTTTGTTGCTGTTGATCACAAGTAACTGACTGCCCTCCCTCTCATCAGGCTCTTAACAATGGCAACGGGTAGTCTTGCAGTGCACATGCCCTCTAGTTCCACACTCATAATGACAACTACAAATCCCTATGGCAGCCACCATGAACCTTTCACATACCACTATGGCAGTTTCCCCCAACCCCATAGGCAACTCTCTGTTTTTCTTTATTTACCTTCCAGCGTTGACTTCTCCTTACGGTTCATTTTCACAGAAGGGGCTGTTCTTCATGTACAACAGGCTGTTGTTCTCTCCGTGTTCCTGTCACTGCGAGATTTCACTGTCACTTTCAGCCACTGTGGTCAGGAAGTTGCTGGCGTCGATTCTGAAATTTGAGCCACACAGTTCTTTTAAAGGATCTTAAGTCATAATACTCATGATCTGACAACATATTGATGGTATTATGACGTAGAATCTTAGCAGCGGTAGTATTATGGGTTTTGACTTTGCTAACGTTCTGTGTAAAAACAGATGCCCCATGTATTACATGTCACTGACATCCTCTGTTTTTACTCCTGTATGTCTGCCTAGTGTTCTTGGTTGTCCCTCAGAATGGGCCCTGTGGTCTAGTGAACCTAAATGGTTGTTTTGGTTATTAAGTTAAATAATTAAATGTAACTGAGGATGTGGAAGTTGCTTCACAGAGCCAAGACCAAGGGGATCTGGGGATAAGTGGGTGATGGCCAGCGTCTGAGTCCAGGCTGGAGAGTGCTAAGATGTCCGATTCAACTGGACTAACCGCTGCCTGCTTGAAGACACCCAGTACTGTGCAGTGCATGGCACTGTCTCAACATGGATAAAACATATAAGGAAAGGATTTAGATTTTTTGTTGCACCTTTCATATACTTTGTAAGCCAAAACTTTTCAGAGGCCATGAAGAGTTGGTAGCAGCCATTGGGTACATAGAGGGAGGTTATGGAAAGCTCATGGAGGTTAAGCACAGAGCAAGAAGGGGAGAGAGGGAGTTTATAAAGCATTTACCAGAGGATAGTGTTTCTGTGTTCTGAATATTTCTCCCCCTTTCACTTTCTGTGTTTGCATTATAGCAAGGCTCCCCCAAGGCTTGTAGTAGTCAGCTAAGGGCGATGACAAGCCACACGTGTGAACTGGCTTTGTTTTGGGGTGGGAGGGGCTGTTAATTAAGGAAAGAAATGGGGTTTAAAGAGGACCTTCCCCAGTCACTTTGACTTTCATGCATTAATTACCCCTTCTTGCATTGATTCTGGAATTGTGTTTCATTAATGTCTGCTACAGTTAGTTTTTGCATTCTGAGCTGCTAAAAACTGCAGGGTGTATCAGAGCTTCTGTAGCAAGCCTGGTGTTGCTGTGGGCCCAGGGTTGTACTGCTGACATCATTGTAGGGCAGAGTCAATTTCACAAAAAAAAAAAAACAGACAAGGCATTTAGATTTTGGCATAATTCATTGCTAACAGGGTTTCTTGGGGAAGGGGAACACAGTATGTACACGGAATACTGGCAGGTTTCCCTTGCAACATTGTTGCAACTGCATGGTACTGAACAGTGTGAGTTACTGCTCTATCCTACAGTGATGTCATCAGGAGCTAGCAGCCCGGCAGGCTGAACAGCAAAGGCAAGTGCAGCAGGGCTCAAAAACAAATCCACTTTATGGAAGGCAGAGTAAACCTTGGCCAGAAATAACAAATGCACACACCTTTTCAAGTCTAGTACTGCATGTAATGACTACAAGCTGTTACTTTTTGGACCATCAGGGAAGGTCCTCTTTAATGTATCCCTTTCATGCAGCTATTATCCCAGATTATACCATGGACCTCAGCCACTGACCAATGAGATAGGCAGGCTGGCACCTTACCTTCGTTGATTATCTACCGATAATCGCCGCAAAACGTGCCAGCCAGCAGCATCTTTTAAAAAAAAAAAAAAAATAAAAATCCGAGGCCGAAATCACGAAACTCTGACCGCCATTTTGTTTCCCCACTAAGCGGAGACCGTAAAAGAGCAGCTCTGTACATCAGGAAAACCAAACAAAATAAAAACAGTGCTGTAATAGTGACTGGCTTAATAAGAATTATATCAAGTACTGCTTTTTTTAAAATAATAAAAAAAGCAGTTATATATATCGCAATAAACCACTCTGAGGATCTGCGTTAATCGAGTTTACACCACGGCTGGGCGGATTTACCCCCGAGCGCACAACCCCAGCGCGGTAAATCCCGATAACCCCACTCCGTGGGCTTCTTGCTTAAATACTTTCCAAGCCGTGATCAGTTGGAAAGCTGTGAGATGGCACAAGAGAGGTATAGTTGGTTTAGTGACTAGATTTGAGTCACACAATGAGTTTAAAAAAAAAAAAAAGTGATTCAAACCTGGATCTTCTGGTTCACAGGTCTGCATTATGCCCGATAGGATACCCTCTGTCTTTTTACTGAAGCTAGTAGGGGCCCCTGAAACAAACTGAAGCTGGTTTATAAAAGTGCTTCTACTGTTTCAGGGAGTACTAAGTGGAAGAGAGGAATAACAGGATATTGAGCAGTTTGTGCTGCTGATCTAGCTCACTTTTGTCTTGGATCTGGATTGCAGTTCTGGTTTAGAGTATTTTACATGACAACTGGTGGATTAGACTCGATAGCAAATATTACATGCTAAGGAGATTATATTTTAATCCATTCCTTGGACAGTGCTTCACTACTATATGTGATGACCTCTAAATATCTGTCAGTGAACCAGCTAGTCTAGGGAGTGTCAACTATAATGTTATAAGTTATATTATGACCAATCCATTCCTTGCATAGTGCTCCACTACTATATGTTTCCTCTTATCGTCAAATTATGTATTTCTTTCCCACATGTTTGTTTACTGTGATGTAATGTACTCTCATTTTCTTTGTACCTTGACTGTTTTCCCCATGTTGTATTCTCCCGGGTCGTTCCTGAAAATAGGCATAATACTTGTCTAGTGTACTTACCCGGTTAACAAAAGCTAAATTAATAATGGTTTAGTGGTTTTGAGTGGGGTATCACATTCAGGTAAGAAAAAAATGAGTTTTGAAGAGGACTGTTTTGTTGAAAATGGAAGTTAAAAGTCAAAAGTTCAGCTTGTTTGGACATCAATCACAGGTGCTTCTTAAACTAAGGCTTGGAATGCTAGCAAAGCAGTAATTAGCAGCCGACACATGTCGTGGCTGCGTGTCATTGCTTTTGTTTGCTGTCCAAGTCTTTTATTTAAAGGTGGCAATGAGTAAGGTCCACAGATTCCAATAACGATGTCCGTGAAACTGCAAGTCTATACTGAGTGAATTATAATGAGTACATTTTTAGTGTGCAGACATTCAAGGCAAGTCTGTTGCTCCTGCAAATTTATGTAACACAGCCTGGCCAGAATTTCTCGTTGACATTACCAGAATTTACAGGGGTTGCAACTTCCAGTAATTTCACTAGAGAGTCTTTTGACATTTGCAGCTTATTTGCATGTACAACTGCTTTGAATATCTGGCCCCAGGTAGCTGCTTCATTAGTTACTTAATTTATCTAGCCATCATAGTACAGTAGGGAATCCAGTTTGCAAGTTCCAGTTCAGTTGCCATTCCAGGGGCTTACAGTAAGTATCCTTTCTCTCTCCCAAAGCTGGTCTCCGGGCTCATCACATCTGGGAGGTCCTTCCTGGAACCACGTGACAGGCAGGAGGTAGGCTGATCTTTGCAGGGAAGGAGGTACCCTTCCCACCCACTTCCTCTGGACACCAGTTTACTCCCTGTCTGTCTGGTGGCAGGAGCTTTGCAGGACTGTCACAGAAGTGACAGCCCAGGAGACAGGAGAGATTCGTGAGTCTGTTCAATTTTCTCTTTATTTTGAAAGCGCTCCATCGCACTACCACAGGGACCCCAGTCTCAGCCACGCAAGCTGGACAGACAGGTTCCCGGTGCTCATCGCTTCTCTGCCTTCCCGCGCTTCAAGCAGACAGGTCTGCTTCAGCCCTGGTGCTGTGATCACGCTTCCCCGAAGTCGGAAGCATATCCTGGACCAAGGCTCCCACAGCGATGAGCTGAGAGTGTGCGGTTAGCTCGTTGAGGGGCATTTTCAGCCCTGTTTTAATCAACGGCCACAGATTCAGTTGTCCGTCACCGCGCCAGCCGCTGGGAGAGACGTTTCACTTCAGGCTCGGCGACGTCACAGTTCTGGCACGAATTAGCACTGGAGCGGCATTTCCTCACAGCAACATCGAGGAGCAGGCAGCTCTCTAGTCCGGTCTGCGGGAACTTAAGCCCCGCTTGATAAAAGGGCTCTACACCAGCTGATTCAGGGCAGGAAACATTATCAGCAATGCAAGGCAGAAGGGATCTTTAGGCAGCAGGCTCTTAAAAGGACAGAAGTAGACTAATTCCAGCTAATTGCCCCCCTTTAAGCTCCAGTGGCCAAGTGCTTCCATTTCCCATCTTTTTCAGTACAGTCACAGGGGTAATGGCTTCCACCAAGGACAGGCCCCACCGGGGCAGGAAATGCCACAAATGCAGAGCACCCATGCTGGCCACTTTACAGGGTCGCTTATGTAAAATGCAACAGCGCAGCACGCCGGTCGAATTTAGCCTCCACCAGAATGCATGCGTTACTCGAGTAGACCAGGGCTCGGGCCACCCCAACCCTACAGGAAGTCACCACTTCGCTGGGGCTCTAGCTCCAGAGCTCATAGACAAGCTGAATCGGGCGTTTGCCATTAATCCCTCGTGTTTCGATGTCCTTCCGCTGCCGAGGGAATCCAGGTCTCATGGAAAGGCCACTCGTAAACGCACCCCTTCCCCATCCTCGGATGAGGGTTCCTCCCCCTCATGACGTCACAAGAGGAAGAAGAGGCCCAGGCCCAGATCCAGAAGTTCTTCCCAGCACAGAGACCCAGCCCACAGGAAGCATAAACGGGACAGGTCCCCCTCAGGGTCTGACTATACATCCTTGGATGAAGGAGAGCTCCCCAACTCAGAGATTCTGACTCTGAGGTCTCACCAGCCAGAAACTTTGATTTAGAAGATCTAGACTTTTTTATTAAAAGGGTGTCCGAAGAGATCCACCTCAGCTTCCCCACTTCTCCGGAGCCCAAGCGAGTGAAGCTGGCATTCCGACTGGTGTCAGCCTCAAAGCCGGTGACGGCCTTCCCTATACCTCCGGCTATAGAGGACCTCTTAAAGGAATAATGGCAGGGGCCTGAACGGTCCTTCCCGGTCCCGCGCTGCCTAACCAAACTCCTAAAGTTTGACAAGAAGCCTGCAGAGAAATGGCTCGACTGCCCCAAGATAGACCCTCTTATATCAAACCTCATGAAAAGGACGGTCATCCCACAGAAGGCGGAGCATCCCTGAGAGACCCTGTGGATAGGAAGGTGGACACCTCACTAAGAAGGCCTTTCACCCACTGCAGCCTTCCTTAAAGCAGCTACAGCGAACCTCTACTCTGCCAGAGCTGCGCCTCCTGGGCCACTGATCTGGCATTCCAGCTCGTGGACGAGCCAGACAAGAATCCGCCCATCTTGCAGCAGTTATAGTTCGCGGGTCTAGCATCGCATACCGGCTGACATATCAGAAGAGGCGGTCAGATGTGCTGCTCGGCTATGTTCTACCAGACCTCCCGCCGATGCAACTTATGGCTTTGGGCTTGGCAGGCGGATGCATCCTCGAAAATGCATTTGGTCAACGCCCTTATGAAGGAGGCCTTCTGCTCGGCTCAGCGCTAAAGGAGGCGGTCAAGGAATCCGGAGAAAGCAGCGTGCAGGAAGAAATAGGCCCTGTAATTCAGGTTCAAGACAGAATTTTCTGACCCAAGGTTATTCCAGGGGGCAGAACAAGGCGACTACAGGCAGACGCCTCCAGTTCAACTCACAGACAACTAGTGCGGTTTCCGAGGCAGCAGAGGACGCCTGGATGACAACAGCGACTCCAGAAAATCACAATGAGAACTCACGGACCAATCCTTGTGTCGGGGGTAGGCTTTCCAACTTTCTCGAGGAATGGTCCACACCACCATGGACAAGTGGGTATTGGACATAATCCGTGAGGGTTACTTCATAGAGTTCAATTCTTAGTCCCCTCTGCCCCACATAGTGCCCTCACCAATCTCAGGCAATTCTGTAAAGTGAGCGGCGACCTGGCAAGCCATTACATATCTCATTCAGTCAGCAGCAATAAAACAAGTCCTCACGCTGGAAAGGAACAGAGGGGTGTACTCGCTATTTTTTGTGGTACCAAAACGCTCAGGGGCTACCGACCAGTGTTAGATCTCAAATTTCTAAATGGCTACGTTCGTCACAGAACCTTCAAGATGGAGACCCTGTCCTCCATCATCCGAGAAGTCCATCGGGGGACTTTTTAGCCTCAGTAGATTTGCAGGATGCATATCTACACATTCCCATCAGGAAGGCTCATCGGCAATTTCTGAGATTCAAGGTAGCAGGTCACCACTGTCAGTTCAAGACCCTGCCCTTCGGCTTATCCACAGCCCCCAGAGCCTTCTCCAAAGTCCTGGTGATCATGGTCGCCCGCTTCTGCATGCAAGGGATCCAGCTCTTTCCGTACCTGGATGACATTCTGATCAAAGCCCCAAGCTACGATCAAGCAGTTCGGGCTGTGACAGAGGTCACACAGCGCCTCTCCTTCCTGGGGTTCGTGATCAACCAGCGGAAGAGTTCTCTTCATCCATCCCAGTCTGTCTCCCTTCTGGGGGTGAACTTCAACACAGCCCACAACAAAGTTTTCCCCACAGAAATGAAATTCAGAGAACTGAGGGCCCTCATCATCAAATTCCAGACAGCCTGCTCTTTTATGCAACTCATAGGGTCGATGGTCTCCTTGGCAGATTTGGTCCCCTGGGCACTGATCCACATACGACCTCTCCAATCTGCTCTCCTCCAGCAATGGCTCCAATCCAGGGGCACACTGGATCAAAAGATTCAAGTATCCCACACAGTGAAGAACTCCCTAACATGGTGGACTCAACGGGACAAAATCATGAAGGGCCTCAGTCTGGGGCACTCTCACCAGATCAGAGTGACCACCCATGCCAGTCTTCGGGGCTGGGGAGCACATCTGGATCAGCTCTCAGCACAAGGAAAGTGGTCTCCAGCGGAATCCCTGTACAGCATCAATGTACTGGAGATGTGGGCGGTACGCCTAGCACTACAGCAGTTCAGGTCGCAACTATCCAACCAGGACGTCCTCATCCTCACGGACAATTGGATAACAATGGCATTCATCAACCACTAGGGAGGCACAAAAATCTCCCGGATGCTGCAGGAGACTCTTCTCCTCTTCTCCTCTTCCAGTGGGCAGAAGCCAACCTAGCAAGTCTACGGGCGGCATACATTCCAGGCCAAGAAAACTTCACAGCAGATTGGCTAAGTCGAAAGGACATTCTACCGGGAGAATGGGAGCTCAAGACCAGTGCCTTCCAGCTCACCATGGAGCAGTGGGGCAGCCCACAGGTAGATCTTTTCGCCGTCAAGAAATTGCAAGGTTCCACGCTCTGCTCCCTTAGCAGGATGACTCTGTCTGGCGCAGGACGATTCTCCCTCAACTGGGGTCAGTTCGATCTCCTGTATGCCTTCCCGCCAGTTCCGATGGTATCAAGGGTGCTGCACAAGATTGCCCAAGACTGAGCAGAGGTGGTTCTGGTCTGCCCACATTGGCCCCGCAGACCGTGGTTTCCACGATTAGTCCAAATGTCTCTTCAATCTCCCCCTAAAGTTTCAAGCGAGCCCAGACCTTCTACATCAGGGACCGGTGTGGCATCCAAGTCCACACAACCAGTCCCTCTCAGCATGGAGATTAAGCGGGAAACTCTCGGGGAGTTCGGTTTCTCAGAGCCTGTTGTAGAAACACTGATTCAGTCCAGACGAGCTTCCTCCTCTAGGGTCTATTACAGGATTTGGAGAAAATTCCTCTTCTGGTTGCGAGACTCCACCTTACCAGATGATTCGGTGTCTCTCCCTGCTATACTTCAGTTCCTTTAGGAGGGTTTCGACAAGGGCCTCCAACCGGCCACCGTCCAGGTGTCCTCCAGGAGTCCAGGTGTCTACCTTGGGGGCGCTACTATTAGCGGACTCGGGCGACTCCTTGGGGACGCACCCACATGTTCTAAGATTTCTGAGGGCAGCAACCTTGAAACGTTCACCAATAAAGCCGGTGGTACCTCCCTGGTGGCTTAACCTGGTTCTCAAAGCTCTCACCAAACCACCGTTTGAACTCTTAAAGGAGGCATCCTTGCTTCATCTCGCTATGAAGACCGTTTTTCTCATTGCAATCACCTCAGCCAGACGCATCAGTGAGATAGGAGCACCATCTTCCAAAGAACCTTATACGATTATTCATCCAGATTCTGTAGTCATGCGGACGGATCCAGCATTCTTACCTAAAGTGTTGTCTCACTTCCACTGTAACCAAGTCTTGAACATTCCCACTTTCTGTCCTCATCCCAAGAATGACAAAGGGAGAGAATTTCACACGCTTGACCCTCGGAGAACCCTCAAACTGTACATCAAGCGATCGGACCTGTTCATCCTTACCTCAGGCCCGAACAAGGGTAAGGGGGCGTGAAAGGACTCCATTGCTAGATGGATTTGTTCCACCATAATCTTGGCCAACCAGAAGGCTGGAATTGGATTGCCAGGGCCAGTTCGAGCACACTCAACTCGAGCAATGGCCGTGTGTTGGGCAGACTTCAGAGGAGCTTCACTGGCAGACTTATGTAGAGCAGCCACATGGTCATCCATCCACACGTTTGCAAAGTTTTACAAATTGGATGTCGGCCTCGGGAGGCGTCATTTGGCCGCAGGGTCCTCCAGGCTGTGGTGGACCCTCAGAGGTTTACGAGCTCATTCCCACCCGGGAGTGGGATGTACTGCTGTAGTATATCCCAGAGGTGATGAGCCCAGAGACCAGCTTTGGGAGAGAGAGAAATAGAAATTTAAATACCTGCAAATTTTGTTTCTCAGACTGCTGGTCTCCAGGCTCCGTCCCACCCAGATTGCTGAAAGTTACACTAACCTTGTTTGTTTCAAGTTATGAGTTTCCTCAGAAGACAAAGGCTATAGAAGTACTGGTGTCCAGAGGAAGTGGGTGGGAAGGTGCCTCCTTCCCTGCAAATATCAGCCTACCTCCTGCCTGTCATGTGGTTTCAGGAAGGACCTCCCAGAAGTGATGAGCCCGGAGACCAGCAGCCCGAGAAAGAAAATTTACAGGTATTTAAATTTCTGTTTTTCTGACCTCATGTTGAGTTTACATGCGGCATCCCAGTCCTTGTGTTTGACCTCATGGTGAGCTCATTTGTGGCATACCAGTCCTTCTTTTGGCCTTGCAGTGAGTTTATTTATAGCATCCCAGTCTCTTGTGGGACCTCACAGTGAGTTAATTTGTGGCATCTCTGCCCTTTTTCTGACCTCACTGTGAATTTGTTCCTTGCATATTATTCCTTTGTCTGGCCTTCTGGTGAGTTTAGTTGTGGTGAGTTTATTTGTGGTTATGAGTCCTTTTTAACCTCGCATTGAATTTATTTCGACATCTCAGCACTTTTTCTGACCTCATGGTGAGTTTGTCACATCGTAGTTCTTGTCATGATTTTACATTTATATGTGGCATCCCAGTCCTTTCCATGACCCCAGACTGTGATGCCAGAAATGCAGCAGCTGTGAGGTAATTTGTTATAACAATCCAGTGTTTTTGAGTCACACAGCAGAATAAATCCTTGTTGATGTGACCATATTTTGAAGACCAGTAATGGGATTATAGCAAAACCCCAGGAAACAGTTAATGATGCCTCTTACAAAACTGTACTAATTATATTTGGAAACCATTCGGTATTTCCAACAATACCGACATCCAATACCAGTTGGATGTTATGCTAATGAGAAATAGAATATTTGGACAACTGACACAAGGC
The DNA here is from genome assembly GCA_016271365.2 of Neoceratodus forsteri. Classification (NCBI taxonomy): domain Eukaryota; kingdom Metazoa; phylum Chordata; order Ceratodontiformes; family Ceratodontidae; genus Neoceratodus; species Neoceratodus forsteri. Next base: position 1,055,573,228 of record CM057453.1, on the reverse strand, counting down.
AGACTCAGTTGTCTAGGTGGTTGTTGAAACCGTCTCCAATTTGGAAGTTCATTCTGAACTTGGAGAAGTTACAGCAGACTGTGGTCTAGTTCTGTGAAGTTCACCAGGGCTTAATTGACTCTCAAGAGCTCGAGCTGGGTTACTACCTCAGTGAGCTATAGATCTTTTGGAGCGTGCCTACTGCTTTTCTTATAACTTCTCTTATTGGGACAGGCATCCAGCTTGGACTTTCACCTGTCTTGATAGCCTTATGCCATCAGCAGTGTTTTTCATTCCATAAGGATGACCTCTGATGTACCTTCTCAGGTGAGAGCTCAAATTGCAGTGGTCTCAGAGGTCAACACCCCTGTCTCAGCTGGTCAGTCACTCTCCTGGTGGCTGGCTCCAGAGTGACTGTCGGGGGGATGCCTTCATTCATCTCAACCTTTCTCTGCTCAGACAACAGATGCCTTCCATCTCCGCATGCATATGGGGGACCTGCTGGCATACAGGCTGTGGACTCCATGGCGCAGCAGCTGCACATTGATGTGTTCGAGTTGAAGATGATTCACCTAGCGTTAAAGGTGCTCTCCTTCACAGTGTATAATCATCCACTACGGCTCAACATGGAGAACACAACAGCCATGTTCTGTATGAACAAGTGGGGGGAGCAATTTCCTCCAGACAGAACAAGGAAGCTCTGGAGGTGCAGAAAACAGACTGAGCCCTAACTGAGTCTCTAATCACCAGAGCTGCAGAGTAAAGCTAGAACACTGCATGAAGAAAGGAAAACATCACACAAGGTAGTAAATACATAAAGTGCTAAATTTCATTTAGTACTAAATTGTGTATACACCAACACATAGAAACATAGAATTTGTCGGCAGATAACGACCTATTGACCCACTCAGTCTGACCATTTTGTCCCTGTCTATGCTGTTACTGCACACCCTATCTGATCTCCAGCCACCCCTCCCCCACTTTCCTAACAAGATTCTTTTGTGCCTGTCACATGCATGCTTGAAGCCCACCACTGTTTTCGCCCCCACTGCTTCTGCTGGAAGACAGTTACAGGCATCCACCATTCTTTCAATGATGAAGAACTTTCTTACATCCCTCCTGAATTTCTCCTTTCCAGCTTCATAGCATTCCCCCTTAATGTTTTACCCTCCTCTTTTGAAAAATATTCCCTACTTTACCTTATTCACTCTCTCCGTAAGGTACTTATAGGTTTCTGTTATGTCTCACCTCTCTTCCAGGGTGTACATATTGAGATCCCTCAGTCTCCATTCAGAGGGCTTGTGATGCATCCCCTATTTAGTTGCCTTCTTGTGGACAGCCTGCACGCTGTCTGTGTCCTTCTTAAGATGCGGTCTCCAGAACTGTACATAGTAGTTCAGGTGGGGTCTCACCAGTGATCGATACAATGGTAGCACCTTCTCCCTATGCACCCTGTCATCCCACTGGCCCTGCCCACTGCCTTGTTGCACTACATCACTACCTGGAGATCATCAGATATGATTATCCCTTGGTTCCTTTCCTGTTTAATGACAGATACCCCCCTTTTTTTTTTTTTTATACACCGCCGCTGGGCTTCTGTGCCCTAGGTGCATGATTTTGCACTTTTTTGCATTGAAATCTAGCTGCCATACCTTCAACCACTCATTGAGTTTCCTCCGGTCTCTACTCATTTCTCCACCCCATAGAAGTATTTTATTTCTTTAGTTTTTTTTTTTTTTTTTTTTTTCCATTTTATGTTGACTGAGAAAGTAGGATTAGGCAATTCTGTCTATTTTCAGTCTCATCCGGGGGGGGGGGGGATACAGATGGAAACCAGGTGAAATTGAATCAAATTAAGCTGGAAATTTTGCAAATCATCCTAATCTTTTAGAGTAGTGCCATGGGGTCTAACATCCACCTAAACAACCACCGGAACAGGCAGACGGGACCTCGGTTTAACGTCTCATCTGAAAGACTGCACCTCAGGAGTACAGCATTCCCTTATACTGAACTAGTATCAGTATTGGGTTTTACCCAAGTTCTGACTAGTATTAGAACCCACAACCTTCCAGTCTTCTGGCCGTGGAGGTGAGTGTGCAACCTGCTGAGCAATGACACTGCTTACCCTGTTGCAGATTTTGGTGTCAAAGAGGCATACCTTCTCTTCTAGCTCTTCTGCAGTGTTGCTTATAAAGACACTTAAGAAGACTGGTCCCAGTACTGATCCCTGAGGTACCTCACTGGTCACTTTCCCATTGTTAGAGTGAGTGCCATTTACCACCACCCTCCGTTGTCTGTCCATCAACCAGTTCTGTGCCAAGTTCACCACCAGTGTCCCAACCCTGAACTACCTAGTTTTGTGATTAGCCTCCTGTGAGGTACAGTGTCAAAGGCCTTGCTGAAGTCTATGTAGACCACATCTTCCACCTCAACCTGATCTATTTCCCTGGTAACCTAGTCATAGAAGTCAGTTGGGTTCCTCTGACATGACCCCCACCCCCGTGAATCCGTGCTGCCTCGGGTCTTGTAACCTGCTTGATTTAAGATACTCCACTAACCTTTCTTTTAAAGAGTCTCCATTAACTTCTCCACTGCTGATGTTAGGCTGGCTGGTGTATAGTTCCAGCCCCTCCCTGCTGCCACTTGTATGGCGTGAGACTACATCTGCCCTCTTCCAGTCCTCTGGAACCACTCCTGTTTCCAGTGAGTTGTTGAATAGGGCTGTCAGAGCTGTAGCCAGTATCTCCCTGAGCTCCATCAGCACTCTTGGATGTACACCATCCAGCCCCATAATCTTATTCACTTTCAAACTAGCAAATCCTCTCAGGACTCTTTCCCTGTGAAAGATCTTGTATCTACCCCCCCACCCCCCAGTGTTCCTGCAGCTTCTCTGTGGTCTGTCCCCCTCAACTTCCACTATGAAGACTGAGCAGAAGTATCTGTTAAGGATATCTGCATTTTCCTGATCCTCGTCTGTACTGTCTCCTCCTGACTTTCTTAACCTTACCTTCCCTTCACCTTCTCTTCCTTTTTCGGCTTATGTGACTTAAAAAGGTTTTGTTTTCTTCAGTACCACTTTGGCTATCCTTTCCTCTGTTTGTGCCTTTGGGCCCCTCACCACTTTCCCTGCTTCCCTTTTTTTTTTTCCTGGTACACGTCTCTATCCCCATCCCTCTGTGTCTGCCTGAATGCCACCCTTTTTAGTCTTTACCTTCTTGGCCACTTTCTTTGAGAACTGGAAAGGAGCAGGGAAATCCTAGCCCCCCCCCCACAAAATAAAATCAGGGTACTAAATTAGGTAGACACCAACATAGAGATGTCAATAGGGAGAAGCGCAGGGGTAAATGGAGAAAGTGACAAACACAACAAGGACAGGGATGGGGCAAAAGGGGTAAGGCCATCAAGAAATGGAGGGTAATGAGCACCAATGCCCGTAGTCTGGGCAACGAGCTCCCTGAACTGGTGGCCTTGATGGAAGAGGGATGCCTGGATATCGTAGCAGTCACAGAAGCATGGTGCACAGAGAACCATGACTGGGATGTTAACATACCAGGGTACACAACCTACAGGAGAGACTGGGGGGGGGGAGTAGCTCTCTATGTAAGGGAAGAGATAAAAGCAACTGAACAAAAGAGTAAACAGGGAGGAGAGGAGGCACTGTGGGTCACCTTAGAGATTGGAAATGGCACCACAGTCTGCACAAGGGTTGTATACAGACCCCCATGTCAGGGGGAGGGAATGGACAAGGATATGATAGAAGGCATCCTTAGGATGGCAGAGAAAGGGGAGATACTGTTGGTAGGAGACCTTAATATGCCAGATGTTCACTGGAACACCTTTGCTGCAGCCACATCCAAAAGCAGGGCCATTCTTGATGCCCTTCAGGTGGCATGCCTCAGACAGCTAGTCTTTAAACCTACTCGTGAGGGAGCAATCTTAGACCTCGAACTCTCAAATGGGGACAATGAGAGGATTTCAGATCTAGAAGTGGGTAGCCATTTGGGAACAAGTGACCACCAAATAGTGTGGTTCATGATAAACTCAGCTACAGAATCAATCCATACAAAAGAAAGGGGTCTGGACTTCAGGAGGGCTGACTTTGGCAAGATGGGAGAGTGCCTTAGAAAAGCACTAGCAAACAGGCTAGAAGGAGGGGTGGAGCAACAATGGGAAAATTTCAAAACTGCCATCATAGAGGCAACAAGCCTTTGTGTGAAGCAAATAAAATCAAAACAAAAGAAAAAGCCATTATGGTTCTCAAAAGAAGTGGCGGCGAAGGTTAGAGAGAAAAAAATAGCATTTAGGAAGTATAAGGAAACACAGAAGGAGCAGGACAGAGAACTGTACCAGTTAAGGCAAAAGGAAGCAGGGAGGGTAGTCAGAATAGCAAAGGCATAAACTGAGGAAAAGATAGCCAACTCGGTTAAGAAGGGTGATAAAACCTTTTATAGGTATATTAGGGGGCGTAGAAAGACAAAGGGAGGGATACTGAGGCTGAATAGAATGGATGGTGGGTGGGCAGAGAGTGACAGTGAAAAAGCAGGGATACTGAATGAATACTTCTGTTCAGTATTCACAAAAGAGGAAGTGGGGGAGGTGCCTAATCCAATTAACATAAGAAATCAGGAGAGGGGGGTCGATCCCAGTCCTTCCGCAGAAGAAAGGGTTCTGAAAGAACTCCTAAAATTGAAGGTGGACAAAGCAATGGGGCCAGATGGCATTCACCCCAGAATTCTAAAAGAATTAAGCAGAGCACTAGTGACACCACTGACTACCCTTTTTAACAAATCATGGGAGGATGGTGTGGTACCTGAGAACTGGAAGAAGGCTGATGTGATTCCCCTTCACAAAAGTGGGACCAAGACAGAGGCAGGAAACTACAGACCTGTCAGTTTGACCTCTGTGGTAGGGAAAGTGATGGAATCATTTCTGAAGGAAAGAATTGTTGAGTACCTAGAGGCCAGTGGGGCACAGGACCCAGGCAGCATGGGTTCACAGCCGGAAGGTCATGTCAGATGAATCTCATTTATTTCTTTGACTGGGTGACCAAAGTAGTAGACCAGGGAGGGGCTGTGGACATGGCCTACCTAGACTTTAGCAAGGCATTTGACACAGTCCCACACAAAAGATTAATAGTCAAATTAACCAGCCTGGGAGTGGGTCCCAGGGTGGTAGCCTGGGTAAAACATTGACTGAACAACAGGACACAGAAGGTAATTGTAAATGGAGTCCACTCTGAAGAAAGAGGGGATACTAGTGAGGTACCGCAGGGTTCAGTACTGGGTCCAGTCCTTTTTAATGTCTTTATAAGTGACATTGCAGAGGGATTGGAAGGGAAAGTATGCTTCTTTGCAGATGACACAAAGATCTGCAACAGGGTTGATACACAAGGAGGCGTGGAAAGGATGAAAAGGGACTTGGCAAGGTTGAAGGAATGTTTAGAAGTATGGCAGCTTGGATTCAATGCAAAGAAGTGCAAGATAATGCACCTGGGAAACAAAAACCCAGGGGAAGATTACACAATGGGGGGAGGTACTAACAACAACAAAAATGGAAAGGGACCTTGGGGGTAATCATATTAGATGACCTTAAGGTTGGCAAGCAATGTGAGAAGGCGGTAGGGAGGGCTGGGGGAATACTAGGATGTATAGGGAGAGGCATCACCAGCAGAAAACAGGAAGTTGTTATCCCCCTGTACAGACAGTTGGTGAGACCCCATCTGGAGTACTACGTCCAGTTCTGGAGACCCCCTTCTCCACAAGGACATAGACAGGATGGAGGCAGGTCAGAGGAGGGCAACTAAAATGGTGCAGGGTCTGCAAAAGAAGCCATACGAGGAGAGACTAAAGGAGCTTAATATGCATACCCTTGAGGAAAAGAGGGAGAGGGGGACATGATAAAAACGTTTAAGTACCTCAGTGGAACCAACAAAGTCCAAGAGGGTAGCATCTTTCAGAAAAAGAGATGTGCAAGAACAAGGGGACACAATTTGAAGATAGAGGGGGACGGCTCAGGGGCAATGTGAGGAAGTATTTTTTCACAGAGAGGGTGGTGGACATGGAACAGCCTTCCAGAGGAGGTTGTGGGGTTTAAAACTGTGAGAGAATTCAAGAATGCATGGGACAGACATAAGGAAATTTTTGTGGGGGGGTAGGAAGAAATAGGCTGTTTGTTAAATAGGATCTGCAGCTTATCCTCTAGGTAGGGTAATGGGCAGACTAGGTGGGCCAAGCAGTCCTTCAAACAACATGAAGTCTTGCTGTAGTCTGAAAATCTGCAGTTAGCTCCAGCCTTTAAACTGCCCCGGAGAACAAATGGTTAACTTTCTATGCAGAGCATAGAATACTGTGCTCAAGCACGGTTGAGGTCTCTGTCTGCAGCCCTTTGAAAACCAGCCGTCAGATTTTTCTGAGCAAAACTCACTCACAAACCTATGTGGAAATTGTAAAATGTTACTAGCAACTGGCAACAAAGAGTTTTGGATTCCCAAAAAAGACTCAAGTCAGGAAACCCAAAACCAGTCCAAAAAAGGATAACAATAACAACAAAAACACCCAAACAAAAAGGGGGGAGGGTGTGAAGAAGCACCTCTGGTGTGCAACACTGCACCTGCCCACCCACTTCCCAAAAACTAGGTTCTGAGAGGGGAGGCAGGGAGGGAGGTCAGAATACAGCAAGTCTCCATTAGAAGAAACACAATTACTAAGGTGAGTAATTTTTTCTTCAAACAACATGAAGTCTTGCTGTATTCTGACAATCTGCAGACTACCAAGCAGTACCTCCATGGAGGAGGGAGAGAACCAACTTTGGGAACAGGCTCTGAAGTACTGCTGTGCCAAACCGAGCATCACTCCTAGCCTGGATATCCAAGAGTAATGCTTGGTAAGGTATGCACTGTTTTCCAGGTGGTTGCTTGACAAATTTCTAAGAGAGGAGAGGGATATCCCTGGCAGCAGCCAGGGAAGCATCTGTACCTCTTGTAGAGTGAGCCCTCAAGCCTGAGGGTGGAATCTTTCCAGTTTCTCATAGCAGAATTGTATACAAGACACAATCCACTTGGCATTAGTTCTTTTGGTGGCAGATTTGCCTTTCCACTTCTCCATAAGTGAGGAACAGCTGGAGGAATCAAACCTGTGACCCTTAGTACTCTATGTAGTAGCTAAGGGCTCTTTTAACATCTAAACTGTGTAGCCTCCTCTCTCCTGAGGAAGAATGATCAGTGAAGAAGACAGGGAGAGACACTGACTGACTCAAGTGCAAGTCTGAAACCACTTTGGGCAAGAACCTCCTTTTGGTTCTAAGGACCACTTTATCTCTATGAAAGGAGATAAAATCAGGTTCCACTGACAGGGCTTGCAATTCACTGATACGTCTAGCAAAGGTAATGGCTACCCAAAACACAGTTTTCCAAGTCAAGTACTTAAGCTCTGCTGAGGACATAGGCTCAAAAGGAGGTTGCATAAGTTGAGCAATGCAAACATTTAAGTCCCAGGCAGGGCAGGATCCTAAAAGGAGAATTGGTATGAAGCAATCCCTTGAAAAATTTACAGAACACAGGATGAGATGATAGTGAGGAAGGCTTCCCCACTGACAGAAAAGCAGAAACAGCTGACAAGTGTACCTTGAGAGTAGCTGGTCTGAGGCCTAGGCCATTAAGATGGACCATATAATCCAGAACTGTAGGCAATTCAGCAGTGTCAGGAAAGATATGCTTTTTGGAACACCAACTGCTAAATCTCTTCCATTTGAAGTTATAGGTCATCCTGGTGGCGGGCTTTGAGAGGCTTTGAGAATATCAGGACCCCTGAGACAGATGCAAATCTGCATACTCAAGAGCCATGCCTTGAGGTTGAGAAACCAAGATTGGGGTACCAAATCCTCCCTGAGAGGAGGTTAACAGGTTGTAATTCCTGGGAAGAGACAGGGAAGATGGACTGCTAGAGACAGCAACAAGGGGTACCAAGGCTGTCTGGTCCAGCATGGAGCAATCAGAATCACTTTGCAAGGTTGTGACCTTATCTTGACTAGAACTTTGAACAGTAGAGGAAATGGAGGAAGACATACAGAAAAGGAGGCGTGGAAAGGATGAAAAGGACTTGGCAAGGTTGGAGGAATGGTCAGAAGTATGGCAGCTAGGATTCAATGCAAAAGGTGCAAAATAATGCACCTGGGAAACAAGAACCCAGGAATACACAATGGGTGGGAGGTAGTAACAACAACAAAAAGGAAAGGGACCTGGGGTAATCATATCAGATGACCTTAAGGTTAGCAAGCAATGTGAGAAGGCAGTAGGGAGGGCTGGGGTATACTGGGATGTATAGGAGAGGCATCATCAGCAGAAAACAGAAGTTGTTATCCCTCTGTACAGACAGTTGGTGAGGCCCCATCTGGAGTACTGTGTCAGTTTTGGAGACCCCATCTCCGCAAGGACATAGACAGGATAGAGGCAGTCAGAGGAGGGCAACTAAAATGGTGCAGTGTCTGCAAGAGAAGCCATATGAGGAGAGACTAAAGGAGCTTAATATGTATACCCTTGAGGAAAGAAGGGAGAGGGGGGACATGATAGAAACTTTTAAGTACCTCAGTGGAATCAACAAAGTCCAAGAGGGTAGCATCTTTTAGAAAAAGAGACTTGCAAGAACAAGGGGTCACAATTTAAAGATAGAAGGAGGGCGGTTCAAGGGCAATGTGAGGAAGTATTATTTCACAGAGAGGGTAGTGGATGCATGGAACAGCCTTCCTGAGGAGGTTGTGGGGTCTAAAACTGTGGGAGAATTCAAGAATGCATGAGACAGACATAAGGCAATTCTTGTGGGAGGTAGGAAGAAATAGGCTGTTGGTTAACTAGGATCTACGGCCTATCCTGTAGGTAGGGAAATGGGCAGACTAGATGGTCCTAACGGTCCTTACCTGCCGTCAAAGTCTATGTTTCTATGTTTCTATTAAATTTCCCTTCCCAGTCCAGAATCCAAGCATCCAGAGGGACTGAGCCCAAGACTGGGGGTCTGCAACAAAAGAGAGGAACTTGGTGGTTGTCTGGGACTGCAAAGAGATCTATCTCTGAAGTGCCTCACCTTGAAAAAAATCACTTTCAACACCAGCAGGTCCAGGGACCATTCGTGATGGCCCTGGGAGATCCTGCTCAGTGCATAGCTTAGCACATTGTCCTTCCCTGGGAGGTGGACTGCTATCGGAGAGGTCTGCAGAGAAACACAATTACTGAGGTGAGTAATTTTTTTTATCTACCGTCAAAGTCTGTTTCTATATTTCTATAGTGGTCTTTTTTTTTTCTCCCTCTATTTTGGCTCACTTCTTTCCCTTAGAGGTTTGTTACCTTCACTATGCTGTTCCTTAATTTGACCCACTGTTTCTCCATCCCACCCAGCCCCCAACCACCTCACTAGGTAATCTCTGAGGTATTTGCCCATTTTTGTTAAAAATCTGCCCTTCTGAAGTCTAGGCTTCTCATAGTTGTGTGGTTTGTCTCTGCTGCTGTCCTTATGTTATGCTAAACCACTGTGCAGTGGTCGCTAGTCCCCAGGTTGCATCCTGCCTTGACATCTGCAGAAATTGTTCCTGTTTGTGAGCACCAGGCCCAGTGCTGCCCCATCTCAGATGGGCTGTCTTAACTACTTGCCTGAGAAATGCAGCACATCAAATGACTAAAGCAGTTGCTTGATGTGCCATGTTGGTGTATACGCAGTTTGGCACTTAAAGTTTATCATTTTGTGTATTTACCACCTTTGTGTGATGTTTTTCTTTCGTGATGCAGTTTTCTGGAGATGGTAGTCACTGGTGATAAGCCTCAGCCATCCCATCTTGCTGCTGCGTACAACTAGTTGGCAGACAGCTTCCACTGCCTGGGAGACGTGCCTCATGAGAGGTCTCTATATCAGGTTGTTGTACAAGATATCATTTGATGCTGGAGACTGTCTTATTGGCTTATTTGCATCCTGGAAGAACTACAAATCGCCACTCTTCTGTGCCTGTCTGCCAATTCTCAGCACAGTTCGGGATGAGGCATTGCCCTAACTTGGACCGCAGATTCCTGTATGCCTTCCTGCCCTTACTCCTGGTGCCTGAATGCCTTGAGAGGGGCTTAACTGATACCAATTGCCTGGCATTGCCTTACAATTTGTGGCATCTGAACCTGGTTCACCTCTGTGCAAGCATCTGTCAAGCTACTGCTCAAGCTGGACTTTGTCTCCATTCAGGTAGAGAATTCAGCACACAGAGCTCGAGTCTCTGTGTTTAAAGACATAATTTTGAGAGGCTTGTGTTTGTGTCCCTCATACTCTTGGGATGAGGTTAAAATGATGTTGGAAGCTTCTCGTAAGTCCTCCACTTGATAGACCTATGCATAAGTGGAGGAGGTTCTAGATATGGTTCCAGGAGTGTGGCTTGCTGCCCATGGAGTGCCCAGTTGATTTTGTTCTTGACTGTGTGTGGACTCTCTGCAGCCTCGTTAAAGTGCATTTGTCTGCCATCTCTACATATCCAGCTAAGGTGGGTTTCCCTCCTTGACTTTAGAGAGGGTGGTCATTTACTTTTCGAAGAAATCAGCCAGTAGTCCACCTCCCCCTTTTTGTGGAACTCCACTAAGCATGCGACCTGAAACCCGGTCAAGCTCATAAACTCTTAGATCCTTTGAACTTTGTGACCTTGGTTTCATGATTTGGAAGGTGGCTTTTCAGGTGGTCATTACATCAGTCCAACAAGTCCGCAAGCTGCATGTTCTCTCAGTTGACCCAATCTTTTTGATTTTCCATAAGGACAGAGTTGTGCTGCACAGTGATAAGAAATTTCTGCCCTGGGAAATTTCTGAATTCCACTGAAACCTGACCTTGGCGTTGCTGTTATTTTTCCCAGGTCTCATGCTGGCCCTGCCAAGGAGCAGCTATATTGGCTGAATGTTGGACCCCTGTTCTATCATCTGAGCATGGAGTAGCTTTAAGGCGCCACTGCACAGTTGTTTGTGATCCACACTGAACAGTCCTGAGGCTGTCTTGCTACAAAACTTAGCATTGATTGGTGGATAGTTTCCTGTATTGAATAGAGACATAGAATTTGTTGGCAGAAAAGGGCCACATGGCCCACCCAGCTGTCTGGATGGTATCTTCTGGCCTCTTGTATGCAACCTTAGAGTATATGACTGCTTCTGCTGCTACTGACAGAGGGTCCCCCATCTGCGAAATGTTCAGTGCTGCCACTGCGGCATTTACACTTTATGACCTATTACAGCTTAGCCCTCTAGCTTGCAGGGATGCTGCTGCTCTGTCCTCAAGTCTGTCTTCCACGAGCTGAGGACTTGGCTCCTTCCAACTCAGCTACTGCTAGTAGTCTGTATTAGTGTGACTACAAGAAATCCAGGCAGTTGTAAGACACTCACCTGCAACTATGGTTTCATTAACCGGTATTCCTGCTACAGTCACATGAACCCCTCTGCCATCCAGTGCTAGTAGTGCTCAGTGGTTACCCACTGGACAAGTCTTCATGTTTCTGCAGCTGAGAATCAAGATCTGAGGCGTGGAGGGGTGAGGGTGCCAGATGGAGAGGAGGAGCTGAAGCTCTAGCCAATCTGCTTTTCAAGGACGTTAACTTTTGGTATTTCTTTCTGCAGCATCTGGGCATGGGCAGACAATACTTGCAGGCGAGTAACTTTCTCTTTCTGCATTTGTAGTAAAATGATGTCCGTGTAACGCATAGAAGGTCTGTGGTTATGCATAGAGAGATAAAGCCATTTCAGAAAGAACACTTTGTGAACGAGTGGGTCAGATGATAGAGGGGAAAGGAATCTCCCTCCCCTACAGACAAGTCTTATACAGTATGTCGCCAGTCCAGGAACTGTGAGCTGTCTTGTAAATATGATGGTGGAAAATTGCGAAATTACATTGTCTGAGATAGCTCACTCCTCACATTAAATGTGTGTACTGAAGGGAAGGGTGGCTGGTAGTTAAAACCTGATAAAACCCATCTGCCTTGGGCACTAGCATGCTGAAGTGCTGTTTAAGAGAACTATACCCTCATGTATTGTAAATAGTGTGATTCCGTATCACTAGTCAACTCCAGTTCTTTAGTTCTTGGGCATATATAATCTTTTGTTTTCCTTTTCTTTTTTTTACTGTTCATTGTTAATATTAGTCCCCAGAAACTATCCTGGGTGCCACCATTTTCTGAGAGTTAAAATCTTGTGTGTTAGGAGAGCTGCATTAACAGGGACAGCACTGCGTCACTGTTGTATGCCCATTAGTCTTTAGAGTACTGTCTTCTAATTTAGAGTAACAAAGCAGGTAGATGCAGTATGTGCACGTGTGTTTGTGTGTGTGTGTGTGTGTGTATGTAATAGATAAACCATTCTGAGGTGTGCGGTTGCGCTCTGATATACGCACGCCCAGGTGTGCGTCAGCCACCCAAGGTGTGCGTATGTCAGAATGCGACTGCACACCTCAGAGTAGTTTATCTAGCTTATGTAATGTCAGAATTGTTTTGGAGGGGGGTAAAAGTGCAGGTGTGCGGTCACACTGTGATATATGCACGGTCATGTGATGCTGTTCATGCAATAAAAGCAAATTTTTCCTACCCATTTTATAAATATATATACAAAACCACACATGCCCCCACAATGCAAAGCATCATGGGCTGCATATGCAAATCAACACAGAATATTATGCTGATTCAACTTTAAGCAGAAATGCATGGTGCCGAAAGGCCTCTCACACAGTTTGCAAAGAGTGCCAACAGAAAACATAGACACATGTTTCATCCTACCAGGACTTATCAGTATGCCTCGTCTATTTGACACCCCAGTGGAATGAACCAGCTACCCTAAGATGGTCTATCTGGGTTATGTTGTGATGAACCCAATTAAAACAAAAAACAATTTAAAAGACAAAGAACCTCTGCGTGCAAGCACTGAGGCAATGGTTACCCCAAAAGGCATTTGGTCGGGAAGCCAAGTTTCAAAGAAATACAAAACCACACATGCCCCCACAATGCAAAGCATCATGGGCTGCATATGTAAATCACCACAGAATATTATGCTAGTTCAACTTTAAGCAGAAATGCATGGTGCCTATGTATGTATGTATGTGTCTGTGTATATATACATATATATATATATATATATTAGTAGATAATCCACTCTAGGGTGTCTTGATGCGTGCTCTGATATCACATGCGCCTTGGTGTCGTTGTTCAACCACCCAAGGCATACGTATATCAGAGCGCTGACTGCTACTCCAAATGTGAATTATCTATCTTATAAAATGGAAATAAATATTTTTGTGGGAGAGCAAAAAGTAGTCCCTATGTGCATAAAATTAAAAAAAAAAAAAAAAAAAAAAAAAGGTTTGTATTTCTTTTTATTTTGATGTAGTTAGATGGAGGAAAAGAGTGGGAACACTGCAGGCAGGCACTGAAGCAAGTCCCTCGGTGTGAAAAGGAAAGTGCATTTACCTTATTTTGATTGAGATTTGTGTAAAAGAAGGAGCGAGCTGAAGCTAGTGGCAGACAGGACTTTCACTTTTATCACTGACGTGTAGCGTGACCGAGCGTGGTCAAAAGTGATACCTAATGTACAGCCAAACAGTGAAAGTAAGTCACACTCTGTAGCAGAAAAGCAAACAAACTCTGCATTTCAGGTTATTTCAATTTAAAATCATGTAAAAAAGCTGCCGTGTGAAGCAGTCAGAGAACTAGCGCAGACCGAGGTGTTGGCAGCGTCCCGGAGGCATGCAGGGGGCACAGCGGGTGTTGCTCTGGAGAGACACTGGCTCTTGCCCTAACGTGGTCGATGCCATCAACACTCTCGATCTCTTGCTCCGGGCTGCCTGCGCGCTGCTGGGTGCAAGTGAAATACCTGGTGCAGGGGATTGCTGCCTGAGAATGTGGGCTTCACTGTTCAACTGCGTGAAACATCGCAGTGCGGCGATCACGCCCGCGTCGGTGAGCAAAGTGGTCTGCTGCTGCTGCTCAGCTACGCTTCACTGCTACCAATCTCAAAAGGTAAATACGGTCTCCTTTCGCGAGAACTGCTGATGAAATAGGTACCGTTATTGACCACACTTGGTCACACTACATGTCACTAATAAAAGTAAAAGTGGTCCCCACTCGTTTTCCTCCCTGTAAAGAGGACGACTTTATTGTAAGAATAGTAACTGAAAAGAAATTGGAATACAAACCTCTTTTTTTTTTTCTAGTCAGTGTTAGTTTGAACTTTGGCATGTGGGTGCCTATCTGTGGTAGATGTGGAATGATGTGACTACTGGTGAGAAGGTTTTGGAGGATAAAAAGTAGTTCAGGCGTGCGGTCGTTGGGAAATAATGCACGGTCATGTGATGCATTCTGTCCAATCATGTTAGTGGAATTTCTATGATTTTACCACCCCATTTTATAAATATATATGTATATAGGATACATGATGAGCAGGAGTGTGATATGGAAAATATTTTTTTTTTATGCCTGCAGAATATGACCTCTGGATACTCACGAGTGGCAAAGCCGCGAGTGATTGTATCCAGGGGTCACTCTGCAAGCATGAAAATATTTTCCATATCACTACATCATATTATGATATGCAATAGGGGTGGGAGCTTCTCATGTATGTGTTACGTTTATGTCTGCTTGTGGTGTTTTCTTTCTGCAGTTACTATGTGTGAATGATATCTGTGATTGGTGGTTTTCTTAGTTTGTGAATGTTTATTGGTTGTTGTTTGGTTTATTCTGTTGTGTGATTGGCTATATTGTGTGAGAGGGCTGGACTTTAGTAGGAGCTCTGAGAAAGAGTGTGTGTTCCTATGTAATTTTCTGTATATTTTAACATGTTTTGGAGGTTAGTTGCTTATTTTTTGGTGTTTTATACTGTTATTTTTCTACTTAGTGCACTTTAACTTTATTTTTGCAATGTCCGCTTCGGTTAGTTTCACCGTTGCGGCTGGAAGAAACAGTTTTGCTAGTTCAAATAACTTTCTGTTTCACATTCCCATTCTGCAACAGTAAGTAACATTAACAGAGTCTAATAAGTGAAGTAAACTTGTGTGACAACTTTTTCAAGAAACAGTATTCAGAAGCGTAAAGAAACAACTGTGATTTGCTTGATCACTGTATCTTCAGAAGGAGTTTCTCAATTAACTTACTCTGAGTGTGAGTCCCGGTGATAATACTGTACATGTTGCCGCTTTCGGGAAGCTTTCTGGTACTGATGTCCTGCAGTAAAACAGAGAAGTGATTAGAATGTTAAAATTACACTGAAAAACATGTGCTTAATACTGTTACATGTGTACTCACCTTGAATTATATTGAAGGTGATGTGGGAAGCTGTGATGGTCAGTGATTGAAGGAAGCTAAAAGGATGTTTGTGGGCACGGTGGAAAGAAAGCAAGCTGATGTCAGCACAGTGTGTATAAATGTCATTTATTATCACTGTGCTGACGTCGGCCACATTTATTTTAGTGCAGTAAAAAATATCAGGGTTTATCACACTGAAAAAACTCCCACCCCTGTTGTATAAATCGGGGATATACAATGGGCTATCTCAAAATATGCAATTTATCTTCAAGTGTAAGGGGGCAGGACCATAACTCACAAGTGGCAGAGCCACAAGTGAGTTATGAGCGTCCTACCCACTCTAAATGATAACAAATTGCCTATTTTAAATCGAGCTATTGTATATTTGATATATACTGTAGTAGTTTACAAGTTGTAGCTTTCAAATCTGCAGTTTGACTGAAGCGTTTGCTGTTTTTCTCTGCTTTTAATAGCTGGCTTCAGTGCTGCACTAGGCATTGTGATGTCATCAGCATTGTGATAGCTGCTGTCCGTTTGGTTCAGTACTCCACTGTGATGACAGTAGCCTTAAAGAGCTACTGACGCCTCCAAAAACACTTAAAAAACATAATAATTAGGTACAAATCTACTTGCATTCCATTTATATTATTTCTCCTACCTATAATTTATTACTAAAGAATTGTGTACGAATATGATTGTTGTCCCTTACAGTTCATTTTGAGTTCATCTGCCTCTATAGCTTACTCCCTAAAGTCATCATAATCCTCTGTTGTGACATCACAATCTGTTGCCATGGGAGTAACTGTGATGTCACAAGCAGTGCTCTATGACTTCAGGTAGGGAGAAAGCAGCAGGAACAGATGGAACTCTTCAGGAGCAAAGATCCTGTTTTCATGTAAATGACCTCACTACTAAATAATGGAGAGGAGGAATACAGAACTAATGGGAAATACAAGCTAGACAGTGCCTAAATATTAAGTTTTGTTAATGTTCTCCTGAATCTGGCACCAGTTCTTTAAAGGGGACAGGAAATTAGTGTTAATTGGCAGCGATTAGTAATGTTCCTGTTATCAGCAGTGAAATTATACCTCTAAATGAGCCATATTTAACTGTATCTAAATAAACACTGATGTAAAAAACTGTGTTTTCAATAGTTTTGTTTTATGGACAACATGCTGCACAGTTTTTTTTTTTTTTTTTAGGAAGCTGGTAGTTTGGAGTTTTTACTATGTCACATTTCGTGTTCAGAATGCTAATTATCAGCTGTTGACCTATCAGAACCTTACTTGGAGATCTGTGCACAAACTGTGACATAGTTAAAATGCCAGATAATTGCTTCCATGAAGAGAAGAGTGACAGAATGCTGCCCACAAAAATAATTCCATGCACAATACAGTTTTCTTATGTCACTTTTTATTCAAGTACAGTTTAAGGGGGGTGAGGGGGGGATTGTTTAACCAGGAAAGGCACATTAAGCCAAAGCTTGTTTCCAGGTGTGACCTGGGAGAACAAGGAAGTTAAGCGACTTGCTGTGGGTCACATAGTATGCAAGTGGGGTTTGTGGGATTCAAACCCGGGTCTCCATGTTTGCAGCTCAGAGCCTAAACCACAGCACTATACTGTCTCTTTAATATGAATACTTTAGGAAATGAATATAATTTCTGAAAATAAGAACTTTATAAACAGCTACCAGTTAGAAGTTATTTCTTGTCCTCTTTAAAAATATCCATTGTGACAATAGACATTTTTTTTATATGTTGCTGTTACTGTTGTCACTAACCAAGATGTCTTTTTTTATCTTGTCATTTTTACCCCCATTCCTGGTGTGTGTGTGTGTGTGTGTGTGTGTGTGTGCGCAAGTCACAGCAGGGTGTGCATCATAGGATATTAATGCATGCCTCAGGGGTGTAGTAAGGCATGATGCTGAAGGCCAGGTGCCTTTATGCCCATGGGAAGTGCTACCCTTAGAAGACTGTGGACGTATATATACGTCCAAAATCTATATGTAACCCCCCTGCAAATGGGGGTTCCCAAAAGACTTCCAGGAGCTTGCTTGAATGCTCCAAGCCTGAATGGTGTTTGGCGTTTAAGCCATTTATCAGTGAGTGTTTTTAGAGCCTCTGGTACTGTCTCTTTAAGAGCTGTCTGCTTGCAGACATAATTAGTTGTATGGGGGACTGTGTGCTTCTCTGTTTGAGTACCACTCGAGCTGCTGCCAATTCACTCCATTTTGCAGTCACTAGAGTGCAAAGGAACCTATCTGAAAGATGTAACTGTTTGCCAGAAATCATTTACAGTAATAATGAAATTACAGTTTGTCTAACCTGCTTTCTTTGCAGTCAGAACTGTGTCTGCCTAGTTCCCCATTCTGGTTTTGAACTGCTAAACTGGACCAATCAGTGTGGGGTAAGCTAGCTCTAAAATGGTGCCTTGGGCGAATCAGAACTTGGACTCATAATCTGAGCCAGCCACAAGAGGATTGTATGGGCAGTGACTCTGGGAGATGTAGTTTAGACTTGAGCGCCTTTTGGACCAACAGCAGCAGTCTATTGTGAGTGACAGCCAATCCAGTCAAGAACTGGGAGGAACTCAAAGGAAGTGCCAGTTTTGTCTGTTGGGAGTTTCAGTTTAGCTCTGGCAGTGAAGGGGAAAGAAACCCTGTGCTCCTTCAGTGCACAGTTTCAGTCAAAAAACGTGTGTGAGGCCCAGAGTTCCGGTCTGCAGCTTGTGTAACTGCTTGTTAGGACTGAATCCGTCCTGTGAAAAGAATCAAAGGATCTCTGAAGATTAGAAACCAGGCTCACCCTGTAGAAGACTGGAGAAATTGTTGAATTGCACTCGGTCTGTCAGGAACTGAATCTGTTGTGTGTTCTTCCGGGTATTGTGCAGTAATTGCGATCGGGATAGAGAAGCAGCCTGCCTGGTATAGTACTTTCTTTTTTACCATATAAATGTGTGAAGAGTCTCGTGGAGCTCAAGAGTAGCCCTGCTGACGTTGAAGGACCCTATCTTGTTTGGAGGTCGTGAGTACTAATTCAGGGTTGCTCCCTGTTGAATGCCACATTAAATCCAAATGGAATCACTGTACTGCTGACTGTTTAAACTAATTTTCTTTTCACTGTGTGAAAGGGCCTACCAACTGCCACGGTTTGGACTAGCCACTAGGGCTTGGGTACCCAGGGACAGTAACTGGTAGGGATAGGCTATGCACAGAGCCATAGGTAGATAGTAAAGTGATAAGCTAATTAACCTGATTTCCCCTGTCCTTGTTATATCCCCTAAATAAATCAGAGCTGCTTGTTTCAGCAACGTTATACTGCCTGAGGTATTTGTCTATGTTAAAGTACTGTACTGTGATTGTTGCACTGTATCTTATTTCACAGCGGTCCCAGTGCGGAACCAGTCCTGGGGGTAAGTGTATACTGAAGGTAATTCTGATATATTGTGTGGGCCACTAGTGAGAAGAAAGGGGTTGCAGTGTCCCAGAGGGCTGTGACCAAGTAAGTTTAACTATTGCAAACCCCTGACCTCTGGGTGGAGGCACCCGCCATTGGATCAGGCCCCTCAACCTGTTAGTGGCAAACCAGGCAGGGGTAGTAGCCCCTGGGATAGCGCCATCTAGGGGTTACATATATACGTTCACACATATTCAGTTCTCAAAGGGTTAAAATCCTGTGTATGAGTTTCTTTTTTGTTTTTTGTTAACATACCCACCTTAACGCAGGTTCCTTTTTTTTGTGCTTTATAATTAATAAAATGGGTAGGGAGAATCCTAGCTGCTGATTGGCTAAAGTAGGCTGGCACCCATACATCTACCTCAGCCTAATTAATTCCCAGTACAAAAAAAAAAAAGTACCACAGGGATTTGGAATTTGGGAAAATTACATGCAGATTTTGTGTCAAACTTCACTCATCCCTGATTGCCGTCACAAACTTGGCTGTCTCCTTTACTCATTGAAAACCTTAACAACGCCCTAAAAACAAAACTCATTTAAATTAAAAAAAAAAAAATGTAATCCTCCTTATACCCCGTGCATAGGTTTAATTCCTGATGTTTCTTAGGCGATCACAAAATCCCCTCCTATCCCTATCTGCTGGCCAAGGCAGTCTCTGCTTCCTACCCTGCCACAGGTATCTGTTACGTGTGAGGGGTGAACTTTCTATTAGAGGAATTCTGCTGATGTTTGAATTCCTGTTTTCCATAATAAACAAACAATCCAGCTATAGAAAGTGTGGAAAGACAGATGATTGACAAGTGGGGAAGGGGCTACTTTATACTAATTACTTAAAAAAAAAAAAGAAAATGCCTGTTTTTTTTTAATAATACGAGACTTTTTTATTTTCATTTCTCAGTGTACCAGTTATAATTACAATAAGACGCTCAAGGTCGTGGATGGGGCTAGATGACTGCCCATGATGAGCAGTAAGGCCCGATGGCACTACGCCCCCTGGGTGGACAGTTATTATAGCCTAACCCACACCCTATCATGTCTTACTGCTTGCATAATTGCTAGTTTTCCCAGCCTTAAATTGAAGTTCCTAGCTTGGATGAATGGTATAGAAACGTGAAAGTACACTCATGAGTGACAAAATGATCTTCTTCACGATCGAGTGTGATGCCACACCCTTGTATAACAGAGGATTCAACACACTGGTCTCTACTAGTAATCATACCCTTTTACTTATCTCTAAAATGTTCTATGGAGCAGGGTTTTTTTGTTTGTTTTTTTGATCACCTGAAAAAGGGCTCTGTGCAAGCCCGAAAACCTGTGTACTGAAAATGTCTTGCTGGTCCAGTAAAAGGTATTGGATAACCTACTTTATTCGTCTGTCTGTCCAAGGACCGGCATGACTGCAGTTTTCTTCTAAATTGCGTTCACTTGGTGTGTTTTCCAGAGTTCTCAAGTTAGTCATGTTCTCACTGCCAGTGCTGCTCAAAGGAACAAAAGATTTTAACAAACAGAACACGGGAGCACCCAGGATAGTGTACTGTTCACAGTACTGATAATGTTTATGTCTCCAACAGCTATAGAACGGGAGATGAGTGGTGAGAAGGAACCCGATAAGATTTACAATATGTGAGGGTGTAATTCTTCTTTGATACGCAATTAGCAGAAAGTGACACGAACATTTTTAGTCATCCTTTTAAAGTGGCCCAAGCCATTTAGCATTTACAGATCAGTTCTGGCTTGTTTCTTTGGTCTGGAAGATAGTGATTGAAATCTAGAAATGTAATTTTTTAATTATGAAAAGAAAAATGTATAAACCCTCCATTGTTGCCGGGTAGTTCCTTCACTCTTGTCCTTATATCAGGCTAAGCATGTCCAGCACTGTTTTATTTAGTAATGTTGCACGTATTGTGGTGTTTGTTTTCCAAGAGACTGAACTAACCATTTGTTTGCAGTCTACGCTGCTGTTAATTTTGTGAAGTAGCTATGGCAGACTGAGAACTCCATCATTTTCTGGGAGTCTGTACAGCAGTCCAGATGGTGGGACTTTCCTTGACTGCTCACAGATGCACTGCCGACTTCCCTGACAAAGAGGTATTTGTAACTGAATCTCGCCTCTGATTCAGCTGGTGCATTTCCTAGCAGTGGCTCTTTGCTAAGGAGGGATAAACACAGGGCAGTGACCAGGGGGTGTAGGAGCTACAGTTGCAGTACAGCCTGCACTGTTAGGGGCTCACTTACTCAGAGGTCAGCATTAAGAAAACCTTTTCTCTCAGACAAACTTGCAGGTTTCTCTTTGAAATTGTGTATCCCTTTGAAACTGAGTCTGTCAGCAGTGGTATCAAAGATTACAGAACAAAGAAGCAGTAGGGCCCATTACTCAGAACATCTAATCTTGGTGCTTGTGTCCCAGGGCGCGAAACAATGACATTGTTCAGTTCTTTGATCATGGTGCCTGCAAGGGATGGGGACATCATGGACAAACTATGTATGTTCAGCAGAACTGATATTAAAAAACTTACGCAATAAAAATGTCACATGCGCTAATGGTTATTTTACATTTATTGGTGGGGAGGTGGGCCCCACAAAATATTTTACAAGGGGCTCTTACCATTGTTGGCACAGTCCTGGATAAACTCAGTGTAAAGGAAATGGAAAAGTTACTCATGCACTAGGAGTAGAAAAGCTTTGAACATACTGCTTACTTCGATACCATAGACTGAGGCTGTAAAATGCTAAAACAGTGCACCTTGCTAACAATACTCAAACTAAAGCACTTTGGTTTTACAATTTTGGACTGGGAAAGGCACTCTGGGCTTTCAGTTTCCAGGTGCCTCTCGGGGAGCCTAGGGAGGTTAAGTGGCTTGCTTAGGGTTAGACAGTATGCAAGAGAAGTTGTAGGAATCAAACCCAGGTCTGTTGGATGTACCAAGCTCATTCATAGCTCTTTGCTCTAACCTCTAAAAGTATCTGTTACAAAGCTGCCATATCTAGGCTTCCAGCTACACATGTCCTTAAGGCACCTTTGGTTTGGCACTGGGCTCCCTGAAACATGCAAATCCAAACCGCACAAGGCTTCAGTGCCCTATCATATGGGCCTCTAATTTCACTGCTCACATACTGTCTTCAGATCCCAGAGTTGCCAGTAAGGTTGGGCTGTGCACATGCAGGATTAGTGCTGCTGACTGACTGACTTGGCTTCTTTTGTGCCATGCCAGGGAAACCAAAAGCAGATATTTCAGTCCATCACGCTCTGACTTACTAGCTGACTATTGAATTAATAACTGACACTGACGAGCATCAGCTGTGCTGGGGATGTTTGTGACTGCTGTGTCTTCCTTTGTCTTATAGCTATTGCCTGATACCATGGGGCACAATGCAGGAGGAGAAAACTACACAACTGCCCATTCCTTATGGTCATCACAAGCTGAACAACAGTTTAACTGTCTTCTGTCAGGACATGACGGCCACAGCCCTAATGGATGAGCTGCTTTTCCCCAACTCCTTTTAACGTTTGCTGCTCTCACCACGACTCTTTTTGTTTTGCCTCTAAGGGAAGCTGGAACACTTCTGTCTTTGTCAGCTAGTCTGCCTTGTATACCTGGATCCACGATGTCACATCAACAATTTCTTATCGACGCGACATTTCCCCGACACCACTACATCAATTGCAGTTGCAGTCGGGATGGTGCCAGCGAGATAATTCTTCTTGTTTTGCAGGGGGCTCTGCCTCCCGCACCCCCCACACTTTGGATTCTCAACTCTGAGATGGAGCTGAGTCGGGGATGGGGTGTAGGACCTAGGAGAAGGGTGCCAGGGTCCCAGGTGGACTTTATAGCGATGTGGCAATATTGTTGGCATCGACCATGTCGCTTTAAAGTTGTCGCTATGTGACGGTATACCAACCTTGCCTGGCGTCTGTAATACTGTCATTACCAAGTGTAGCAGCCTTCACTAGGATCAGCTGTTCTCCCATACTGGATATAGTGTGTAGCTCCTTTTGTTTCTTTACCGTCTGTTGCGTTCAGCTACAGCACCTTCTAGGATAATGGTGTGCATCCCCTTCTGTCCTTGTCTGGATATAAAATTAGTAAATCATCCCAGAATAGTGAATTGTTGGGATGCTTTTCCTATAACTTTGGGTATGTTGGGCCTTCCCAGTACTGCAGTGCTCTTGAACAACACATGCAAATCTGTCACAAAGTGATTTGCATTTACTTTCTAGTTTTTTCAGTCATCTGTCTGAACATGTGGGATTCTTCCTGTAAGGCTCCTGTGGAGGCAGGAACAGACTTTTTGTAGCAGTGGATAGGACAGTTCCTTCCTGTTCAGCTCCAGTCTTCCTCCTGCCTCCATGGAGTTGGGCAGCTAAGCTGCCACAGCAGCTCTGCTGTCAGCAACCTGACTGCAACAGGATATGATTGTAATATCCTTTGTTTTACACAGCTTCACTCAGGGTTTGTCATCCTTCAGCTGTATTCTTTGCTCAGGCGTTGCAATTGTGCTGTTGGCCAGTGTTTGAGAGCCTCTTTGCCAGTGAGACTTCTTAATAAAAGTAGACACCCACTTTTCATAGATTCTGTCAGCAGATGAGGACCATGCAGGCCCATCAGTCTACCAGTTTATGCTAGCTCACAAGTGACCAGTGACCCTTATTGGTTATTGGCTTAGTTTTTCTTCCTATCTCTAGTATTCCTTTGTTTCTGTCCATGCATGTTTAAAACACCCCACAATATGGGCTGCCACCACCTCCTGGGGCAGGCTATTAAATCATCCACCACCCTTTCTGAAGAAGAACTTCCTAATAGTCCCTCTTATGCAGCCACCTTCAATCTCACATTGTGTCCTCTTGTCCTGGCACTACTGTTGATCTGAAATATGTTGTCCCCTTCTACCTTGTTTATGCCCTTGAGGTACTTGAATGTTTGTTTCTATCATGTCGCCTCTCTCTCCCCCTCCTCTGTTCCAGCATGTACAACTTTAGGTCCCTCACTCTCTCCTCGTAAAGCTTGTGATGTAATCCATTCACCATTTTGGTCAGCCTCCTCTGCACCGTCTCTATTTTGTTAATGTCCATTCAAAGGTGTGGTCTCCAGAACTGTACACGGTATTCAAGGTGAGGTCTCGCCAGGGTTTTGTACAGTGGAACTATTACCTCTCTCATTCTGTTTGTGATTCCCCTTCCAATACATCCCAACAGCCTTTCCCACTGCCTTGCCAGTCTGCCTACTGGCTTTCAAGTCATCTGTGATTATGATCCTCAAGTCTCTCTCCTCCTCACTTACTGTCAGCAGCACCCCCACCCCCACCAAAAATCCTGTAGCACGCTCCAGGGTTCCTACTGCCCACGTACATAATTTTACATTTCTTTGCATTAAACCTCAGCTGCCATGCCCCTGACAATCCCTCCAACTGTTCCAGGTTTCTTCTCATCCTTTCCACCCCCTCCTGGGTATCCGCCCTGTTGCAAATCTTGGTGTCGTCCGCAAACAGGCAAACCTTTCCCTACAGCCCATCTGCTATGTCACAGATGAAAACACTGAAGAGGATTGGCTCCAGTACTGACCCCTGAGGTACCCCACTGGTCACCTCCCTTTCCTCTGATTGGGTTCCATTTATCACTACGCTCTGTTTTCTGTCCCTTAACCAGTTGGCAGTCCAGTTCACCACTTTGTGTCCCACCCCCAGGCTGCCTAGCTTGTTGACCAGTCTCCCTATGTGGGACCATGTCAAAGGCTTTGCTGAAGTTGAGGTAGTGTCTATTGCCCCGGTCTACTGCTTTTGTCTCCCAGTGAGAGAAGTCTATCAGATTTGTTTGACAGGATCGTCCTGCAGAGAACCCATGTTGCCTGGGATCCTCCAGTCCATTGGCTACCAGGTGTTTCACAATTCTTTTCTTGAGGAGTGCCTCCATTATCTTCCCAACTGCAGAGGTTAGAATAACTGGCCTGTAATTCCCTGCTTCTTCCCTACTACTGTTCTTGTGAAGAGGGATGGCGTTTGCCCTTCTCCAGTCCTCTGGGACCACTCTAGTGTCTAAGAACTCACTGAACAGGACTGCCAAAGGGCTGCCAGTTCATTCCTCTGCTGCTTTAGGACCCTGGGATGTATACCATCTGGACCCATGGCTTTGTCAACCTGTAACTTTGCCAGTTCTTCTAGGAGCCTCTTCTCTGTGAATGGACTGGTGTGTACCTCTCTATCTTTAATTCCTTCGAAGTCCAACTGTGGACTTTGTCCATCCCCTTCCACTGTGAAGACTGAACAGAAATATTTGTTCAGGATCACTGCCTTTTCCCAGGCCAGCCCTTCAGTCGCCTTGTGCCCCCCAGCAGCTCAACTGGGCAGATTCGACGGAAAGAAATCCTGTAGTGGGATTTTGTTTTGTCACTTGACCAAATTGGCAGTGCTCCAGAACCCGACTGCAAAAGATGCGTGGGCAGTGCTCCATTGATCATTGTGGTTTCAGCATGAAAGGTGGCACTTGCACTTCAGCACCAGAACTATGAGTTCCTAAGGTATTGTATACATTTCTTCACTTTTGGGGTCCTTAAGTGCTCTCTAGGCATAAAAGGCTCTTGCAGCATATCAGGAGGTGCCCTTTAATAGATACATGCAGGACTGAGACTGCCCCAAACCATCATGCCTTTAGAGGGCAAGTCATTAAAGGCATGGAAATGCTCTAGTGCAAGCAGGCACTTACCTCCACCTTTGCCATTCTGTCTGCCTCTGTGTTTCAAAACAGACAGTGTGAGGTACCAGTATGACAAATGGTGAATCAGATTTTACTGTAGGAGGATATTATTGTTCCGTTGGAACATGGCAGCCGTTGCAAACATACTCTGAAGCTGTGCCGGCAGACCGACAGCAAAACAGACAATTGCCAGGTGGATTACATCTGCACTGACCTCAGCTATAGGTTGGCTGGGAAGGACTTGGGCTCATTCTGCCAGGCCAACCGCTGCCTTGATGGCTTCTTCTTCTAGAGATATCCCGGTTGCGGAGATATGAGGGATGCAACCTGGAATAAAGCACACACCCATTACAGCACTGACATAGTGAGTAATTGAGATGCTGCTTTTTGGATCCTCAGTCCTCCAGTCTCTGCTCTCCAAATAGGAGTGCTCGCCTTGCTCCCTCCTCCAGGAGGACTGCTAGGAGTCAGCCAAAGTGTGGATAGTGAACTGCAGTGTAATAAATAGCTGGTGTAGCATAGCAAAATGCTACCCAAAATAGGGGTTGATGCTCACCATTTCCAGAAATGAGTAGCAGTAGACTGCTAACCATTTTTTGTGCGTGTCCATGGCACAGAAGAAAAATTAATAAAACGTATATATCTTTACATTTTGTGCCAAGTGCTATGCATTGTTATAGCTGATTAGCACATTAGTGCACAAAACTGCTAATCATTTTTGTAAGCTTATTTAAGACTCTGAACTGTATACATGTTGTCAAAAATATAGGTTACTCACTTGTAACTGTAATTCTGTCAGTGATATACAGTTCACATCCACACAACCCACCTGGCCACCCCTAGCAATGTGGCACCCAGATCCTTGGTTCCAGCATACGAAGATCTGACATCATGGGGCAGAGCTGGAGGATATACCACCAGGGTGGTGGGAGGAGGATTAACTTGAAAGACTTCTGATGACTTTGCTGTCTCCAGCAGAACTACCAGAAGGTTGATGTGAAATGTATACCACTAGTGGAACTACAATTACAGGTGAGTAACCTTTAACCTATATTTCCAGTTTGTGTAGACATGGTGTTCAGAATACTGGTTCAGAATACTTAGTATTCAGAATATTGCAATATTTTGAATATTAACCCTTGCTGTGCCACCAACATGTATACACGTCCTAAAAATCTATACGTTCTAAATCTTCTGGCAGCCTAAGGGTTAAGACACTTAATGTGTTTACATGTCCTCAGTATAGACGGGCAATCCTAAAACATGTGAATTAATAATTCGTTGGATGAATTACACTTAGAACAGGTCGGGGAAGTGCGTAGACCCATCTTATGCATTAAGTAAGGTTTGTGGGATGATATGTAAGCATTAATGCATGACAAAGGAGGGC
This sequence comes from Neoceratodus forsteri, assembly GCA_016271365.2. NCBI lineage: Eukaryota > Metazoa > Chordata > Ceratodontiformes > Ceratodontidae > Neoceratodus > Neoceratodus forsteri. Next base: position 1,055,546,431 of record CM057453.1, on the reverse strand, counting down.
TCTACTAGGTAATTAATGCCTGGTCGTGGGGGTTGGGACATGAGGCCGAGTGCCTCCAACCACCAACCGAGCATTAATTCCCTAGTAGAGCCCCACTTTGGAGTGCATTAATGCACTTGTAACATGGCAAGCATTACAAAAATTTGCCGGCCCATTGGCGCAGCAGTTGGATTTCCACTTGAGACGCTGGCGACCCGGGTTCGGGAATGGATCAGGGTCGCTGGAGGGCCGGCCGGGGGAGAAGGATAGAGCGTCCTACGGACTGCTCTTCTTCTCTGGGGGGAGGGTGGGGAAGTGCCTGGCACGTGAGGGACCCCTGGCGGAGGCCAGGAGACACAAAGCTACCGGCGCTGAAGTGTGTACAGGAGGCGGGGTGGATGCTGGACATCATTGCACTGCCTCCCTTTCCCAGAAAAGCGGAAAAACAGTACAGCTGCCTGCCGCATTCCATGAAGCCCGCTGTGGCTTCGATTAGCCCCTCAGGCCAGGGCCCTCCGACCTATCTGAAAGTCTGCAGGTGTGGGGAGGCGCGCAGCCCTGCTGTGGGGAAGCCCGCAGACCGGAGGGACATGGCCGATATGAGGGTGGAAGCCCTTCGCTTCATGACCGGGCTGAAAGTACCGGGTGGCTAGCGCTCAGGGAGAAAAGAATATAGAATTAAAAAAAAAGGCATTACAAAAATTAACATCAGACAATTGTATTTTGACAGAAACACAGATGCATGTTTGTGCTGGTTTTATTTTTATACTACCTGGATTTGGTTTTCACAAAAGCAACATGTTTTATATTGTGGCTGCTGGATACTATAAGCTTATTATGGAATTCTGGGATTGCTGATTACCATAATGCGATCAAACATGCTGGTTACCAACCAACAGGGCTGGGTACGGCTAGAAACAGCACCTGCGGGCACTTCCAATGTTCAGGTACATTTTGCAACCTTTTTGTCTCTCACACACCAGGACTTGGGCTGCTGTTACTGTGCGATTGGATATCTGCTAGGACTAAATGGTGACCGCTGGGTGGGTGGGTGGTAGGTAAGTATTGCAACTGCTGCTCGGCTGACGATTTAGCTGTGGCCATTTACAGTACTACAAAATGAAGCCAGCATTACTAGGGGATTAATGCCTGCTTCATTTTGCATCATGGATTGCCTTTCCGCTGATGGTTATGCTCCCTTTCACATCTAGAAATGACGCCATGTTACAGTAAAAATGATCTTCAAGGCGTTCCATCTTTGTCAGCTCTCATTAATAAAGAATCCTGTATAGTGGGGCATTTCAATAAACATCAGGCCTGGACACTAGAACAGAAATATTATCTGATTCTAATTGGAGTGTCAGCCAGGAATGTAATTCTTTGTACCTGGCTATCTCATACTGCCCCATCCCTCTTGGAATGGAAACATTGCATTTGGGAAATCCTGAGCACAGAGAGGCTGGCCCTTTGCATGCGTGAGCAAAGTCACCAGTTTTTCAACAGGTGGGGCGCATTACACAGATTTGTTTGTAGTAGTGAGGGTACAACTTTAGACTAATTACAAAATTAACGAGAACCCTTCTTCTGAGCAGCTCGTCTCCAAGATGTCATTGATCTACAAAATTCTTCCCTGTGGTGCCAGCCTCGCTTTATCATTCCCCTAACGATCCTGTACTCTCTCTCCTCCCTTTCTCTGTTCTTCCTTTTTCTTCTTTACTCTTTTTCTCTGATCTGAGATGTTTTTTTCATGTGTTAAAATCACCAGGGGAAATATAGGCACTTTCTTTACCCTTAAACATCCTAATTTTGTGTGACTATACCTTCATAATTTATAGTTTTTCATGTATGTAGGTTTTGTTTGTATTATTGCTCTCAAATGCATGGTATTATTTTACTGAAAGTATAGCACCTGCCAGCATTTTAACAGTTGATGCCTTTTATATTCTTTTGTTCACTACTTTTTCAGGTTTTTAATTTAAGAACTGCTTGTTGAACATTCATTACCTGAAGTTTCTTTCTTGTTTCTAAAAGATATATGCAACTGTTGTTTCTTATTGTTATAACATTATTTCAATAAAATTTAATTGATAAAAAAAACATGTCCTCTGTGTTTTGAATAAGTATTCCTGCTATGTAAACATCATTATAAAAAGGGTCTGAGAAATGGAGCTTTCTGATTGGCTGCAAATATTCTAACAGCCTTATGTTAATCTTTTATTAACATACATGTAGAGCTGAACCATATGTTGAACAAGGTTTAACACTGTTTAAAACATGTTTTATTATAATAGCAATAAGGCATTCCCAGGGATTATGTTAATGGTCAGTTAATCACCCTCTAGGGGCATGTGGCACTTGGCTACACCTCGTGCCACAGTACACCCCTAGAAGGTGATTAACAGACCATTAACATAACCCTTGGTCATGCCTTATTGCTTAAGTATTCTGGATTTGGTGACGGCATTCTTAAAAACTAGTATTCCAAATAACACAGCTTGGATGTTCCAGTAATATTCCAAATAATAGTGGAATACTGAACCATCGTCACATGAGGGGCAGTATTCAGAATATGAGAGTAGCTGAATACTCAGAATTCTGAATACGTATTCCAGCTGCAGCTGGAATATGTATTCTGAGTACTGCTATGGTTTACATGAATCAGAATACTGCTGACTCTTCTACTTGGAATAGCTGGAATAAACGTGTTTAAATCACGTGAAGACACAGGAAGATTGAATACTCTGAATATAAACAGACTATCCCAGGTCTGATGTTCGGAATATTAGCACTTGGCATATTCTGTTTTATATTCCGATTATCATGTCTATATGAACAATATTATTCTAAATGAGTATTCCGAATACTGAGTATTCCATCAGCATGTGGAATATGGTCATTCATGTAAATTCATGTAGACGTGGAGCATGCAAACAAGCAAGTTCAGTATTCAAAATAAGCACTAAAGGAGGGCCTTCAGAAATTAGAAAGCAGTGTACTGAGCATGCCCAAAATCGAGCTTATTCATAATTTGTAAATAGGCAGAGAATAGGGAAAGTTGTTAGGGCCAGTTAGGGTCTGCGTAAATGGACTTGTCAGGGACCATCGGGGTGGGTCAAGTAATCCTTTTCTGCCAATACATTCTATGTTCTCTTCTATTTGAAAGTCCCCAGGTGGGATGTTTCTGTGACTCCCAGGACAAGAAAGCAGGTCTCATTCAATGTGATGATCACTTGCGACATACAGCGTCTTATTTTATTTTATTTATTTCAAGCATTTTATCAGGAAGATAAAATAATAAAATGATAGTGAGTGGAAAGATACATAAGTGTTGGTTGTATAAACATGGTTGACAGTCAAAACACCACATTAATTCTGGTCCTCCTCCCTCTGCCTGATATGATATGGGCCAAGTATCATTTGAGCCTGCAACTCTTAAGGAAAACTCTGTAAATCCCATTCGCCCGAAAGCTTACCCCGATCCAGCTTTTATTTAGAAAAGTGCATTTTTCTTAGCTGTTACTTACTTTATTTTATTTTGAAAGTCCTTGAACCGAGAATATGGCGGATGCTGGAGGCTCCATTTACTGTAAAGAGTGCGGTGGCGCACCATGCACTTCAATACTTTTGTACTGCAGCTGATACGTACAATGACCAACACATAGTGATGGAAACCCCCTACATCATACTATCCAGTTATGTCAAGAAACAAAATAAGTAATAACAATAAAAAAAAAACTTGCTTTCTAAATAAAAAGCTGAATCGAGGGTGTCTCCTTTCGAAGGGGGCGTGGATTTACAGAGTTTTCCTTTAATAACTCTTCTTTGATGTACATGTATATTTTGCAGTTGCCAGAAGTGTATATCAGATTTGTACCAAGTACAGTAACTTGCTGTGTGCTGATCATTTTCTGTTTTTGTTTTTCCTTCCGTGTTGCTCTCTTCTACCAGTATGAAATACTTCTGTGTGTACAAGACCATGATGATCCTGCCATTGATGTCTGTAAAAAGCTGTTGGGCAAGTATCCAAATGTGGACGCCAGATTGTTTATAGGTAAGACATGCTGATGTTTGCTTACATTTGACTGTGTCAACCAGGTTATTTAAAGAGACACTGTCAGCCCATTATTTGTACGTGCTAGAGACAGTGGTTAATAAATAGAATTTTCATTCTGTGTTTTTGATTTTCAAGAGTTTAGGGGCAGTCTGTACAGCGGTCCAGAGCACTGTTGCGTCGCACCTCTTTTTTTTTTTTTTAACAGTGAAAAAACTCATGGAAAATGAACCACAATTGTCCTTACCCTTTTAGTTGAACAAGCCAAGATGTGTGTATGTGTGTTTGGGGGTAGGGGTGGGTGGGTAGGTGTCTTGACAGTTCCTTTTAATTTAACAAAAGAAACAAAAAAAAGTACAATTCCTTACAGAAGGAGCACAGGAAGAGGTATGTTTATAGGTGCAGGGAAAAGGGTTCATATTCCAGGGTGTCTTCTGGTACATTCGTGGACTACAAGAACTGCAGGCTATTCTGGCAGCTAAAGAATGATCCAGTGGGCACCCATGCACCTGAATGGCTAGTGTTCCACACTGATAAGCATATTTATAAATGGGACAAAAATCCAGAAGGAAGGCATGTCAAGCTCCATTGTGCTTGTTCCTGTGTTTATGTATTTCGCCACCCACATAAAATGCTGATAACTATGCAAATAATGGAAATGAATATTTGTTAACATTGGGCACGTAATAAAGAAGCTCCAGCTTCTAAACATTTTGTGTGTTTGTGGAGAGCTTGGAGTTAGGAATGAGAACTGTGTTAGTGAAAAACAGATGTTTGCAAATCTCCATTGATAGAGCACATTTAGAGTGCTCAGCATTTCATGTACTCTGGGTGGTAAAATAAGTCAAATAATGGAACAAGCTCATTGGAGTTTTGTGTGTTCCTTCCGGGTCCTGGTGCAGCTGTTCTTCTCAGCCTCGGCCTAGGCAGACATGGGTGAGTGTGTTTTTGTATTATTTTCTGGTGACACTGCACAGATTACTGGAGACCTGGAGCGCTGCATTTATGTTTGTGTAGCATACTTCTAAACTGTACAGTAATTATTGTCAGTATTTGTGTTTTTTGCATTTTTGTCAAGTTAAAGTTTATAAGCAGGAAAAAATAACTCCATTGAGCAGGCTTATTTATAAGGAGGTCCTGAGACAAGTGATGTGCAATTCACGTACAGTATAAGCAACGACGATGTATGTACAAGTAAATATACACTAGGAAGCTTCCAAAAAGGAGGGAAAATATTTACATAAAATAAATTACAAAAATTTAGGACAGTGCGGCTCATTCATATTGGGAATTAAACATTGGAAAACTACTATCAGACAGGTAGCACAGCGTGCAGTAGGCAACATTACAATGTCCATTGGCAAATAGTAGAAATGAAAAGCATGGTATGTGAGGCATGGACAATCAAGGAGAACTGAGAAATGGAGGAGTCGGCCATGGAAAGTGGGGAAGTTGGTGGAGAAGGTAGGTAGATGAGGTCAAGATAGTTGGCAGTGTGAAGGTAAATAAGGGTGGTCAGGAAGCTTGGGGTGGGTGGGGCAAGAGAGTAGCGGTCAAGCTGGCTGGCAGTGAAAGCACGGAAGGCCTGCTCGGGTAAGCTGGGAGGGATGGGGAGGTTAGCTGAGGTAAGGGTAAGTGTAGAGAGGGTCCTTGAGAAGAGCGAGGTCACCATACAGGGACAAGAAAGTAGTGTTGACAGTCTGTCAGTGGCAAGCTTAGAGGTCAGCAGGAGTCACGAGTTTACTAACAAGTACATTTTGAGACTGCCCAGGGGATTAGCTGTTGCAGTTTGAGGCTAGACTGGGCTTTGTTCCAAGCAGCTGGTAGAGCATGGCTTATAGCCAAAGCGGGAGTGGGTGCTAGGGATATCCAGCATAATGTAGGTGGTAATGCGTAATGTATATGAGGAGGTAGTGCACTGAAAAGATTAGTTATATATGAGGGAGCTTTAACAAAAGGACTTAGTATAGCCAGGTGAGGGAGTGAGAGCCGCCTGGTAGGAGGTCCAACCCAGGAGGCAGGTAGGTCACATTGGTGTGTGCGATGTAAGGCATTTGAAATGAAATGTATTGCTCTATGGTATAGTGTGTCCAATTGGTGTAGCAGGGAGTCTGAACAACGACCATAAAGAATATCAGCGTAATCAAGGAGTGGTGTGAAGGTTGTCTGGACCAGTCGAAGCCTGGCGTCATTGGCAAACAGGGATTTATTCCTATGAAAGTCTTTGCTGCAATTTTTTTTTGCAAGGGAGGCGATATGGGCAGAGAATGTTAGATGTTGGTTTAAGTCACAGCCTAAGTATTTAAATTTAACTAACTTGAGATTGTCTTCAAGGAGGGTCTTTCCGGGGGGCAGGCATACCAGCTCACTTTGAGTGGCAGTTTGATGATTGGAATGGAAGTACATGACCTCTGTTTTTTTTTTTTTTTTTGCATTTAAAAGAAGTTTAGACTGTGCAAGGTTGAGCTGGAGGAGATCAGATTCTGACTGGAGCTCCATGTGGGCCTCGGCAGCTGAGGGTTTGGATATATATTACCTTGTCATCCGCAAGTAGGTGTAGTTTTGCTTTATTAATGTTGTTTCCGATGGTATTGATGTATAACATAACCAGGAGGGGGCAGAGTTTTCAGTTTATTTAAAAACCACTGGTGAAAGTGAAACACCCCATGCTTTGCGTGTATTAGTGTGAGGCACATTTATTAAAAAATCAGAGGGCCTTGAATGCAAGGAATACTTAAAGCAAGTGTGTGGAAAGGCCTGTAATGATGTAGGATGGCATGAGTGTGGGGTTCTAACCTTTGGAATTCTTCAGTATGCTTAACTTTTGTAGTCAGCCTCCAGCGTTGAACTGCCAAGAGAATATGCAAATGATGGAACACTCACTGGCTTGTGCCACCATTCAGACTGCTGCCCTTACCAACCGTTCGTTCTATAATGCTCAGATATCATTCTCCTCTGCCTAGTTAAGACGTCCTGGAGATCTCTCCAGAAGTCACTGAAATGTGTTGTTTTTCATGAAAAAACAAGTAAACTCTTTAATTCTATTTCTTTTAGTATAGTTTAGTTTATATTTTACCTCTGTTTCGTGGTTCTTTATCGGTTGTGACAAACCTTTGAGGAACCGGCGTTTATCTTAGTTTATATACTGTTTCTTTACTTTGTTTATCTGGATCTGTTACTTTCTGTGCGTTTTTACTAGATAGTGTTTTTTTCCCCGGTTCAGGAACCAACCATTTTCTCCTCGGGGGTTAGCAAAAACTAGAGTTGTGTATTTTTTGTACATTACCTACAGTTAGGATCTGAGTTAACACCCTTTTTTGTGGGTTGTTTAAATATGTCAGAGAGGCCAAAGAAGAAAACTAGCACCACTGGTTTTAAAAACTGTAAACAAGACTCGAATTTAGTGGTATTCCGGTACATTTTGGGTACCAAAAGTCATGCCATAATACCAAAATTCGAGCCCTAGTATCCCGCCTGAAGTACCATTTTTTCCCCCAATGTTGACATGCAGCATGCTGCTGTTCCCCTGATTGCCGCTAGGGGCCACTGCACAGCGCCGCTGAAAATTGCTGAAATGCCCCCGAAGTGAGCTCCCAAAGATCAAAACATGCTAGAGGAGGAGCTGTTGCTGAGAGGGAGCTTGTGGTATACGAGGGAACTCCGTTTCTTGTTGGTGCCATCTCTAGGATTAAGTTTGGGTCAGGAGTTAAGTCAGTCCCTGCTGTGGTGCGCTGTGACCGTTCCGCGATTCTTGGAGAAGCCAGCGTCTTCAGTCTCAAGAGGCTGGGAGTCAAGAGGGAATGAGTGATCCAGAGAGGAGGGGTGAACCCAGAAAAAAGAAGTCTGTAGGCCTGGTGCCGGGGGTGGGGGTGTGCTGCTGGTGCTACTGCTCACGCTTAGTCTGGCTCAAGATCATGAGTCCTCACGTCCTGCTGCTGGCTTCTGTAAGTTTAAAAGCTACCTGGATGCCACAAATGGGTGGGGGTGGGCAAGCACAAACTGGGGGGCGACAGGCAAGCAGCACAGCAAAGCTAGGAGAAAGAGAGCACAACAGGAGCATATATGGTGATCTGCTAAATTTTCTTCCTCCTCATTCTAAACATGAGTTGGACTCACAGGAGCCCAGGTGTAAATCTCCTTTGGAGGGACTGCTGGCAAGTTAGGAAACCTCTTCAGACCGACCCCATGTTGCTGTGCCTGAGAGAAAGAGAGAGAGACTGAGTTACACTATAGCCATATTAAGTAAAACCAGGACAGCTGCAGTCATTTTGAAGAGGCATGTGGTGACGAAGGGAGCAGACTCTGTTACTACTAAGTAGTGTGAGTGACCAGCAAGCCAGGTATATGTGGTGCTCTGCATAAAGCTTGGTCATTTATTTACAGCTGCTATTGTGTGAGGATACAGAGGCATGACAGGGAGCAGACTGAGCAAGGGACCAGCAAGGCAGGGTATTTGTTGACTTAAAGAGACCTACTAGACTAGCGCTGTGCACCACCTAGTTTGGTGCCTTACCTCCCAAAATGCTGCTGCTGTTTATGTGGCCCCAAATTTTCTAATAGTTTTCAAGATAGAGCGCTTGCAAAATTTGATTCACTTGGTTTCCTGTACCTCCTGGTTCGAAGATCTGCCCCGCTGCTCAGTCAAGTTATGACGTGATCCTAGGGAGAGTGCAGGGACGATTTACATCATAGTCTATGGGGGCTACTTTAACATCATATTTATGTATCACAGTGACCATCTGGTGGGTAATTAAGGTCATTGGGTGACTAACAAGAGTCTTGTTAGTTGCCCATGCACTTAATTAATCACCAGATGGTCACTGTGATACATAACTATGATGTTAAAGATCACGTGCAAAAGTTCTTAATGTAATTCAATATGCTGCTGTTTGTGAGTCACTGACAAGCTGCTCGGTGGTCCTCGGCAATGATTTCTGGTCTGTGCTGCCCGAATGCCAAGAAAATTAAGTTTCAAACAACATGAAGTCTTGCTGTATTCTGACAATTGCAGTGATTCCCAACCTTTGAACTGCCCCGGAGAACAGAGTTAACTTTCTACGCAGGGCATAGAATGCTGAGCTTGAGCTCGGTTGAAGTCTCTGTCTGGAGTGTTTCAGACCTAAACCGTCAGATTCTTTACTCCGCCTCAGTGAACGGTCGCTCCGGAGATTTCTCCTTCAGGTCGGTTTGAAAGTCAGTTAAAGTTTTCAGTTTTCGTCGGTTTTTAAACTGAAAAAGTATCTGCATAGTCGGTTCAGTCTCTGTCTGTGGTGCCGTGAGTACTAGATAGGAATTGTTCTGTTTTTTCTGTGTGTAACTTGTAAAAGTGTGGCTCGGTTCGGCTGAACCGGCCATTTGATAGTAAATATTGTATTTTGTGTGTTTTACTTAGTGTGTGGTTACTGGTTCTTATCGGTTCTAAAAAAAAAAATGTGTTTTAGTGTGTTTTTTTTCCAATACCCGTGACACGGTTAGGAACCAATAAGGGAGTCTTGCCTGGCGGTTGCCATAAAAAGGGTAAGTTGGTTAGGTTGGCCATGTCTGAAATACCCAAGAAAAAAAACAGACCCACTGGGTTTCAACACTGCAGTGAGTGTGGGGAGGTCTTTGCTAAGGCCGATCCCCACACCACCTGTGTTTATTGTCTGGGGTTTGACCACCTCGATTCAGACTGCCAAATATGTAAAAACTTTCCCAAATCTACCCTTGAGAAGAGATTAGGTAGACTGAAGGAAAAGGAGGCCGAGAAGTCCGCTGACCCGGATGACCGCCTACAAGTCTCAGAGTTGTTCATCTTGACATCCACCACCACTCCCAGGTCCCTCTCAGTCATCAAGACTTGTAGCATCCCCACCCAGGTGTACACTTGGCCTGGGTTTCTGGCCCCAGGTGCAGTACCTTGCATTTCCTGCATTGAACCTCAGCTTCCACTTTCTAGACCATCTTTCCAGAGCCCCCAACATAACTTATTAAAATGGCAGACACGAACATTCAAACTCTGGAAGGCAAGATTAAATAGATAAATTTTTAATGCAGTTTTAAAGCTCTCCACAGTTAGGCACTCCCTTATCTGACGAGGTAGAGGTTCCACAGGGTACTCCTTATCTGACGAGGTAGAGAGTTCCGCAGGGGTAGGGGCTGCAAATGCAAAAGCCCTAACCCCAGATGCCTTCAAGCGAATCCTGTTTAACCCTGTTAAACTCAAGATAGTGGTGCTATTAAGAAAAGTTGCAGGCAGCCAGGACAATTTGATCTCGGGACTGAGCTCTCAGTAGATCTGTCTGTTTGTTTCCTGTCTCAGGACATGAACTATGAAGCCCTGAAACACGCTGGTGCCTGAACATGAGCAAGTAGGAGATAAGCAAAGCCCATCGAAATGGTGCTTGGTTTGAATACTGTATACTTGAGCATTTACCAGAATGGTGTCCTCCGTTGCTACACTGAACACTGTTACAAAATCTGAGGAGTCTTAGTGATGTAGCAGTAAGCTACGGTCATCAGATATGCACTTAGCAATATAGCCTCTATTTTGAACTAACCTACAGTCAAACATACATTTCAAACAACATGAAGTCTTGCTATATTATAGACATTAGCAGTTTGATCCAGCTCTAGAACTGCCCCGGAGTGAAATGGTTAAAACCATTCCAAAATAGAATTTTGCACGAGAGCAGCTCTATCTGTGTCATTTCAAACTTGAACTGTCAGATTCTTTACTCCACCTCAGTGAACAGTTGTTCGGAGATTTCTCCTTCTGCTCGGTTCATTTCTCGGTTTAAAAAGTGTTTTCTCGGTTGGATTTAACCGAGAATCGCTTTATTTTAACCGAAAACCGTTCGTTCTAAGCTCTATCTGTGGTAACCGTAAGTAAATGAAGGTTTTGTCTGTGTGGAACTTGTAGTTATCGGTTCGGTTTTGAACCGATCAGTGGGTTTAAAACTCATTTAAAACTAAAAGTTACTATTTTAGAGTACAGTTCCCGGTTCTTATCGGTTCTAAAAAAAAAAAGATTTATTACGTTTTTTTCCAATACCCGTGACACGGTTAGGAACCGATAAGGGTGTCTTGCCTGGCACTGCCGTTAAAAGGGCAAGTTTTTGGTTAGGCTGGCATTATGTCTGAGAAACCCAGAAGAAAAACCGGGCCCACTGGGTTTCAACACTGTGATGTTTGTGGGGAAGTCTTTGCCAAGGCTGACCCACACACCACATGTGTTTATTGTCTGGGGTTTGACCACCTCCAGTCAGACTGCCAGGTATGTAAGAATTTCCCTGCAGCCACCCTGGAAAAAAGATTGGGCAGGCTCAGGGAACGACAGACCAAAAAGTCCGCTGACTCGGATGGCCAGCCCGGTTCGGTGCCAACCGAACCAGAGGGAGTGCCTCTGACCAGGGCCAGACTTCCTCGGCAAAGAAAAGCTGGTTCTGAGGAACCAATTCCAGTAAAGAAAACAAGAAAATCAGCAGGTCTGGAGTCCAAAATCCTTCTCCAACTGCTGCAGAGATAGCAAAAGCCATACAAATTGTCCAGTCACTGTCTCAGGGTCCGTCCGAACCACCACTATCTGGTAAAAGGTCGGTTCGTCCGGTCCTAGTGGTTCAGGATTATGATATTGAGGAATTTTATGAACCAGAGGAGGGGAGGAGGATTATGAACAGTATGAATGTGGCTGGGAAGGTCTGGGTGTGCTCATTGAACGGACATCTCCCCAGACAGACCTTTGAATCTCCCCTATGCTGTCTGAGTCCCCATCTCATTTTATGTTTTATAAAAGTTGCTGAAACCCTCCAGCTTCCTTTAGAAGAGGCTGTGGATGAGCAAGAGGAGCCTGATTTTGTAGAAATGATGGATATTCCAGAGTCTAGAGATTGTCTATTCCTTTACATAAGTCTTTTAGGAAACAAACAATTAAAATTTTAAAGCTCCTAATTTTGTGCCTCCTGTAGATAAAAAGATGGACAGAAGGTATACATTGTCAGGCCCTGATACAGAATTCCTTTCAGCAATGCAGTCATGATGGGGTAGTTCAGGCTGCTGCCTGTGATAAAGCTAATATTCCCTTGGCTTCACATCCTCCTGACAAGGATTCCAGGAAGATTGATGCCATGGCAAAAACAGTATATGGCAGCCTCTCTGGGACTCAGGCAAGCAAATTATATGGCTTATGTAGCTAGGTATCAGAAATCTAGATGGGATACTGTTATGCAATTGGCCAAGCAGGCCCATGGCCAGCTGGCTAGTGAACTAGAACAGGTGGCTGCTGATGGCATTGAAGCCTCTAAGGTTCAGTTTCATGCTGCTGTGGATGTTAATGATGTTTCCTCTAGGGTCATGGCCACATCTGTAGCTTTTGTAGGTTGGCCTGGCTCAGGTGTATAGTTTGTCACAGGATACCCAGACTAAGGCTATGGATTTTCCTGTGTGGGAAATTCTCTGTTTGAGAGCAGACAGAGAATTACATGAAGAAGATGGATGAATATAGGACTACTTACAAGAGTGCCCAGGCTAAGGAGCTGCAAGCCACTCCTCAAAGGCATGCCCCAGGGGTAGGGGTGAGGCTTTTCACAGGCCTTTCTACCAGACTCAGAGCCTCCTCTGCCTTTGCTCAGAGGGGCTTCTTCAGAGGCTGGGGCAGACGAGGGGTGGGCAGACCTGCTCCCACCCCCCAGCCTAAAGCTCCTGCGAAACAGGCACCCTGATGGGGTGCCCAGGGCCGATTCTCCTATACCAGTGGGGGGCAGGCTGGCTTACTTCAGTCAGAATTGGGCTTCTTTAACCTCAGGCAAGTGGGTTCTGGAAGTAGTAAGCCAGGGTCTGGTTCTCAGCTTCAAAAATTTTCCCAAGTTGAGAAGCAGACTTTTTCTACCTGCAAGTGCTTCAGAGACCTCGCTCTGGAAACAGAGGTCTCATCCCTGTAGCTCTCAGAGCAGTAGAAAGGGTTCCTCCCTGCATCAGCGCAGGGGTTTGTATTCAGATACTTCCTTACCCCAAAAGACAGGAGAATGGCCCATTTTAGATCTCAGATATCTGAACAAGCATCTTTTGAAACCAAAGTTCAAAATGGTAACTCTGGCAATGATTTTACCTTCCCTAAGGCCAGGGACTGGCTAGCCTCATTGGACCTCAAGGATGCCTATTTCCATGTCCTAATCAGAAGATCCCATCGAAAGTACTCAGATTCAACTGCCTCAGGTCATTACCAGTTCAGAGCAATGCCCTCTCGGCCTACCTCTGCTCCAAGGGTATTCACAAAGCGCCTAGCAGTGGCAGTGGCCCACTTAAGGAGGCAGAGGATTGCTGTTTTCCCTATCTAGATGACTGGCTCATTGTAGGCCAGTCCCCAGAACAGGTAAAATCTCACCTGCAGGTCACCCATCAGCTTCTCACCTCCCTGGGTTTTCTGCTAAACCTACCAAAGTCGGTTCTGGAACCTGTCCAGGTACTCACCTTTATAGGGGCAGAATTGGACACAAAGCTAGCCAGAGCCTTTCTTCCCCCAGAAAGGGTAAGGAATTTAGTGGCTCTGGCCTCTTCCTTCACTCTGCAGGTCTCTCGACCAGCAAGACACTTTCTGCAGCTCCTGGGGCACATGGCTGCATCCACAGCTGTTGTGCAGGGAGCCAGATTTCAGATGAGAGACATTCAGTTTCACTTGAGAACCCTTTGGTCTCAGAGAAGAGACCCCCTTTCCAAGTTGGTCCCAGTGACTCGAACCTTGATCCTAGCTCTCCAGTGGTGGCAGGATCAGAGCAATTAAGAGCGGGGTCCCTTCATTTCCCTTCTCACGACTTGACTCTCACTACAGATGCTTCCCTTCTGGGTTGGGGAGCCCACATGGGCGACCTTTCCACTCAGGGAGTTTGGTCCCCCCAGGAATCTCTGCTCCACATCAATTTGCTGGAACTCAGAGCTGTCTTTTTAGCTCTTCAAGCTTTTTCTGCATCTGTCCATGACAAGGTGATACAAGTCAGAACAGACAATACCACAACAATGTGGTACATCAACAAACAGGGGGGCACTCGGTCTTCGGCCTTGTGCACCGAGGCAATGAAGTTGTGGTCTCTGGCCTATTCCCTGAACACTTCCCTCATAGCAGTTCATCTTCCAGGGAAGGACAATGTTCTAGCGGATGCCCTCAGCAGGATTTCCCAGGGCCATCACGAATGGTCCCTGGATCCTCAAGTGCTGGGGATAGTTTTTGCCAGGTGGGGCATCCCTCAGATAGATCTTTTTGCAGCCCCAGACAATCACAAACTTCCTCTGTTCTGTTGCAGGCCTCCAGTGCTGGGCTCAGTTCCCCTGGATGCCCTTCTTCTGGATTGGGAGGAAGTTCCTCATGCTTCCTTTCCTCTCCTATTCAAAGTACTAGTCAAAATCAGATCTCAGCCTTGCAGGGTGATTCTGATCGCCCGGATTGGGCCAGGCAGCCCTGGTACCCACTCCTTCTGTCTCTGACAGTCCATCTTCCCTGTGCCTCCCTAGGAATCACAATCTGTTGACTTGTGCCCAGGGAAGGGTTTGGTATCCGACCTCAATCCTCAACCTCAAGGCCTGGCTCTTGAGGAGTTAAAGTTTGCTGATTACACCTCTCTCAGGGTGTTCTTGAGATCCTAAAGGCTTCCAGAAAGCCTTCCACTAGGCTACTTACAGTTCTAAATGGAAAGGTTTTCCATTTGGTGTGCTGGGAAAATATTTCAGAATCTGCTGAATTGCCCATTTTGTTAGATTACATGGTACATCTTCATTCCTTGGGTCTCAGACCAGCTACCCTGAGAGTTCATTTGGCAGCTGTGTCTGCTTTTGTGTCAGCAGGAAAGTCATCCCCTTTCCTCTCATCCTGTGTTTTCCAAGTTTTTAAGGGATTACTCCATAGTAATCCTCCCTTTCGGGAACCGGCCCCTGCTTGGGACCTTAATGTTTGCATTGCCCAGTTAATGCAACCCCCTTTTGAACCTCTGTCTTCTGCAGAGCTTAAGTACCTAACTTGGAAAACTGTTTTTCTAGTGGCTATCACTTCTGTCAGACATAAGTGAATTGCAAGCCTTGTCAGTGGAGACTGACTTTATTTCTTTCCACAGGGATAAGGTAGTCCTTAGGACTAATAGGAAGTTTTGCCTAAGGTGGTTTCAGATTTCCATCTTAATCAATCTATCTCCTTCCAGTATTTTTCACTGATCACTCCTCTTCGGTGAGAGGAGGTTGCACAGCCTGGATGTTAAGAGAGCTCTTAGTTATTATATAGAAGCGTACCAAAGGTCAGAGGTTGAATCCTCCAACTTTCCTTGCCTATGGTGAAGTTGGGAAAGGCAAACCTGCCACTAAGAGATCAATAGCCAGGTGGATTGTCTCCTGTATCCAATTTGTTATCAGAAAGTGGGCAGAGCCTCCGGGTTTGAGGGCTCATTCTACCAGGGTATAGCTTCCTCTAGCTGCTGCCAGAGATATCCCTTTATTAGAGATTTGCCAGGCTGCTACTTGGAAAACGGTACACACTTTTACCAAGAATTACTCCCTGGATGTCCAGGCCAGGAGAGATGCTTGGTTTGGCACAGTTGTTCTTCAGAGCCTATTCCCTAAGTAGGTTCTGCCCCTCCTCCATGGAGGTACTGCTGTGTATTCTGCTAATGTCTATAATATAGCAAGACTTCATGTTGTTTGAAGAAAAAATTACTCACCTTAGTAATGTTGTTTCTTCTAATGGAGTCTTGCTATATTATAGACCTCCCCCCCAACCTGCCCCTCTCAGAACCTCTACTTGGTGGGGTGCGGCAACTTAGTGTGGGCACTACTTATGTCCTGTTAGCATTTTGTCCCCTTGGGACTTTGGGGTGTGTATGTGTACGCTGCGGTGTGTTTTATTATACTTATGTTCCATTTTCATATTATTAGAATGGTGTTAGTATTTCTGGTCCCCTGACTTGAGTCTTGGGTGTTGGGACCATCAATGGTTGTTATTATTTAGGTAGCCATTTGGCTAGTGTAGGTTACAGCTTCCACACAGACCTTAGTGAGTTTGGCTCGTAAAGATCTGACAGTTCAAGTTTGAAATGACACAGATAGAGCTGCTTCGTGCCAAAATTCTATTTTGGAATGGTTTTAACTATTTCACTCCGGGGCAGTTCTAGAGCTGGATCAAACTGCTAATGTCTATAATATAGCAAGACTCCATTAGAAAAAACAACATTACTAAGGTGAGTAATTTTTTCATCCAGGTCATGAAAGATTCACTTATAAAATATCCATACCCGGCACTCTGGTTTACTTTTGTGAAAATGTGAAGTACAGCTGAGCTTCAGGATGATTTTGTTCGGCCATCAGATATACGGCCAAGAAATGAAGGTTACAGGCAGCAGGGCACAGTTTCAGAAGTCAGGACACACCGATCAGACTATCGCTGAACTTGCTGTGATCGCCATGATTTTGGTAGAACTCTGTGTTTTTTTTTTTTTTCCTTATTAAGGTTATACAGGTACTGCGGGTTATTATATTACATGTCAGGTGCTGTAAATTATTGAACTGCAGAGCCTGCCTTCTGTGTGCTACATTAGCTGGGTGTGATAGAAGGGGAGCAGGGAGGCCTCACATTAGTAACCTGCTAATTAGCAGCAATCAGCTGCAATCAATTGCCATTCATCAACTGTAAGTACTGCACTTTGCGCCTGCTATTCTACAGCAAAAATGTAACACCTCAGTAAGATCGCAGAGTAGCTTAGGGGACATAATGGCAGTCCGCTAGATAGGGATTTCTGGATAAGAAGGGTTCAGATAATCGGGATTCCACTGTATTAGGTTCAGACAAAAATCAGTTATTTTTCTATTTGCTTGAGCATTAGTTGTTAGTGTCTTCACAATTATTGCTCAGTAGTGTGAGACAAATTATTTTTTCAAAATAGGTGTTCTGCTTGTTTTAAACGTTTTTCAAAACCTTGTTTGGGAGAATTGTAACAGTATTTTTGGTAGCCATTTAGTTAGTTTTAGTAGCCATAGCTCACCCTAGCTCTAGAAGTAAATCTGACATTAGAAAGCATGGTGGAGCGTGACTATATAGCAGACTTTGAACTTCATTCTGGAGTTCCATAATTAGCATAAAGTTCCAAATCTCCAGGGCTGCTCATTCCTGGAGAACGATTGCACATTGTGACTATTACTGCTGGGTCCCTGAAAAAGAAACAACATTACTACAGTGAGTAATTGTTTCTTTCCTCAGAAGATGTGGGTAGGTAACTTGTAGGCAGGGCCACCTAATTTTTCGGGCACCTCTTGCTTGATTTCTGTGGAAGGGCTGCTAGGCATCTTCAACAGTGTTTGCTCATTCCTGTGGCATGAATTATTCAATCCTGTGGAAGGGCGCAGTCCTTGCCATAGACAAAACTTTGTGATGTCATTGATGACATCACAAGCCAAGCATAGAGGAGTGGCTTCAGAATAAACAAGGAAAGGAAGCGAGTTGACACTATGAGAAAACGGTATACTGGAATGAAAAATCACTCACTAAGAGAAATTCAAACAACATGAAGTCTAGCTGTATTCTGACAATAAGCAGTTAGCCTCAGCACTTGACCTGCCCCGGAGAACTCTATGCAGAAGCATAGAACGTTGACCTCTGTCCGTGGTACTTACCAGTGTAACTGCCAGATTCTTTACTCCACCTAACAAAAATCTTTGCTTGGTTCGGTAGAGTTGAATCAGCATTCGGTTTCTGTTTTATTATTTTCAGATTTTCCAGCCTCTGTCTATGGTGCAGGTAGTGTGGTAGATAGGTGGTGACTTTTATTTTATTAAATTCTGTGGAAATTGTTTTTTCTCGGTTTCTCACCGGTTGGTCCGGTTAGGAACCGACCTTATTGCTTATTTTACTTTATTCTAGGATTTAGTATGATGTTCCGGTGCCGATCGGTTTAAAAAAAAATAATTGACTTTTTCTGGTTCTTTTACAGAACCCGTAACACGGTTTGTAACCGATCAGTTGTTTATTACCTGGCTTGAAAGCTTTTAAGGGTAATCAGTTAGACTGGCCATGTCTGAGAAACCCAAGAAAAAAAATGGTCCCACTGGGTTTCAACACTGTTCTGAGTATGGAGAGGCCTTTGCCAAGGCTGACCCCCACCTTATCTGTGTTTATTCTCTGGGGTTTGACCACCTCAAAACAGACTGCCAGATTTGTAAAAACTTCCTTAAAGCCACTCTAGAAAAAAGGTTGAGTAGGCTGAAGGAAAGGGAGGCCGAGAAGTCCATAGATCTGGATGGCCAGCCCGGTTCGGTTGTGGCCGAACCTGAGGAGGTGTCTACTGACCTAGGCGATACCTTCTTGGGCAAACGGAGGTCCGACTCCGAGGGGTTGGTTCAGTCGAAAAGGAAGCGTAAGTCAACCGGTTCAGATCCAGCACCGCATACTCCAACCGCTGACAAGATAGCCAAAGTGATTAGTTCAGTCACTTCGGCCAGTTCGTCCGAACTGGTACCGCCGGTTAAGCGGTCGGTTCGGTCGGATCCACTCCATCGGATTACAATCCAGATGCTTTCTATGAGGAGTGGGAGGAGACGAAGAGTATCCCGAGGATGAGGATGAAGATAATGACTTTGAAGGTGTGGATGTGCCCATTGAACTGGGCATCTCCCCAGACAGACCCTCCAGTATCTCCCCTCCCAGGCTTTCTGAGTCCCCTTCACACTTCTTGTTTTGCAAGAAGGTGGCTGAAACCCTCCAGCTCCCAATGGTTGAAGCTGCTGAGGAGGAGGAGGAAGAGCCTGATTTTTGTAGAGATGATGGACATCCCAGAGTCCAAAAGACTGTCTATCCCTCTTCACAAGTCCTTGGGGAAACAGACAAAAAATATTTTACAAACACCTAACTCCTTGCCTCCTGTGGATAAGAGAATGGACAGGAAGTATATGCTATCAGGCTCAGGTACGGAGTTTTTATACAGTCATTGCAGCCATGTTGGGGTAGTGCAGGCTGCAACCTGTGACAGGGCTAACATTCCTTTGGCTTCACACACCCCCAGACAAAGACTCCAGGAAGGTTGATGCCGTGGCCAAAAAACAGTATTTGGCATCTTCTTTGGGACTCTGGCAGGCTAACTATATGGCCTACACACCAAGTACCAGAAGTCCAGGTGGGATACGGGTCTGGAACTGGCTAAACAGGCCTCCTCCCAGCTAGCCAAAGAGCTGGAGGAGGTGGCTTCTGATGGAATTCAGGCATCCAAAGTGCAATTTCATGCTGCTGTAGACTTCAGTGATGTGGCATCAAGAGTCATGACTACATCTGTGTCTCTCAGAAGACATGCCTGGCTCGGATGTACTAGCCTTTCACAGGATACCCAGGTCAAGGCTGTGGATTTCCCTGTAGTGGGTAACACTCTGTTTGGGGAGCAGACAGAGGCTTACATGAAAAAAATGGACGTGTACAGGACCACCTACAGGAGTGCACAGGCCAAAGAGAGGCAAGCTACTCCTCAGAAGCAGCAGTCTAGGGGCCGGGGCAGGCCTTTCCACAGGCCTTTCTACTAAGCTCAGGCTTCCTCATCCTTCCCACAGAGGGGGTTCTTTCAAGGGAGGGGCAGGAGGGGATGAGCAGGGCTGCATCCTCTTCCCAGTCCAAGGCGCCTGACAAGCAGACACCCTGATGTATCAGCCCAGGTGTACTCCCCCATTTCAGTAGGAGGCAGGCTGGCTTACTACTTCCAGGCCTGGAAGTCTGTTACCTCAGACAAGTGGGTCCTGGAGGTAGTAAGCCAGGGACTGACCCTCAGCTTCAAAAGGTTTCCAAAACTGAGGGCCAGGTCTTTTCCACCTGCATCCATCTCAGAGACCCTTGCCCTAGAGGCAGAAGTTTCATCTCTTCTGGCTCTCAGAGCTGTAGAGAAAGTTCATACTCAGCACAGGGGGGCAAACGCCTGACTCCAGGTACTTCCTTACCCCAAAAAAGACAGGGGAGTGGTGACCCATCTTAGACCTAAGGTATTTGAACAAACACATCTCAAAACCAAAGTTCAAAATTGTGACTCTGGGAATAATTTTTCCCTTTCTAAGGCCAGGGGATTGGCTTGCATCCCTGGACCTCAAGGATGCCTACTTCCATAGTCCTATTAGGTGCTCCCACAGAAAGTACCTCAGGTTCGAGTTGCCTTCAGGCCACTATCGGTTCAGAGCCATGCCATTCGGCCTAACATCAGCTCCAAGGGTGTTCACAAAGTGCCTTGCAGTAGTAGTTGCCTTCCTCAGAAGGCAGGGTATTTCCATTTTCCCATATCTGGACGACTGGCTAATTGTAGGTCAGGTCATCCAACCAGGTCAAGTCAGCTCTACAAATCACTCAAGACTTGCCCAGTTCTCTGAGGTTTCTGGTCAATCTCCCAAAGTCTGTTCTCAAACCAGTACAACTTCTTACTTTCATAGGGATAGAATTGGATACAATCCAAACAAAGGCATTCCTTCCTCTGACAAAGGTAAATGCCCTAAGAGATCTTGCTTCCTCTTTTTTGGCCTCTGGTCTCTCATCCAGCAAGGCAGTTTCTTCAACTCCTGGGCCACATGGCAGATTCCACTGCAGTAGTGCAAGGAGCCAGATTTCAGATGAGGGACATTCAGTTCCACCTAAGGTCCTTTTGGTCTCAGAGAAGACACTCTCTCACCAAATTGATTCTAGTGACTCAGACTCTGGTCCAAGCTCTCCAGTGATGGCTGGACCAGGACAACCTCAGACAAGGCGTTCCATTCCTCTCTCAAGTCCCCTCAGTAGTCCTAACTACAGATGCTTCTCTCCTAGGTTGGGGAGCCCATTTGGGAGCCCTTACTGCTCAAGGGGTCTGGTCTCCGCAAGGGTTTCTCCTTCATATCAATCTTCTGGAACTCAGGGCTGTTTTTCTAGCCCTTCTGGTCTTCTCGGAGTCGGTCAGGGGCAAGGTGGTCTAAGTCAGGACAGACACCACCACCACAGTGTGGTACGTTAGCAAGCAGGGGGGCACTTGGTCCACGGCCTTGTGAACAGAAGCCATGAAACTGTGGTCTCTAGCCTATTCTCTTCAGACTTCCCTGATAGCAGTTCACCTTCCAGGACAAGACAATGTACTAGCAGATGCCGTGCGCAGAATCTCCCAGGGGCATCACAAATGGTCCCTGGACCCTCCCATACTACAGGTCATCTTCTCCAGATGGGGCACTCCAGAGATAGATCTCTTTGCAGCCCCGGACAATCACCAACTTCCTCTGTTTTGTTGCAGACCTCCAATCCTGGGGACTGTTTCTCTGGATGCTTTCATTCTGGATTGGAAGGGCAGGTTTCTCTGTGCCTTCCCTCCCTTCCCTCTGTTGTTCACAGTCCTGATCTAAATCAGATCTCAACCCTGTACAGTGATACTGGTGGCTCCAGATTGGGCCAGACAGCCTTGGTATCCTCTGCTGCTGTCTCCGGCAGTGTCACGTCCCCTGTCTCTTCCCAAGAGATACAGTACAATCTCCTAACCTCCTCTCAGGGGAGGATCTGGTACCCCAATCTCCAGTCTCTCAACCTCAAGGCCTGGTTCTTGAAGAGTTAGAATATGCAGGCCTCTATTTTTCTCAGGGAGTCCTGGATATTTTGAATTTTTCCAGGAAACCTTCCACTAGAAAAACCTATAAATCCACATGGAAAAGATTCAGCATTTGGTGTTCTCAGAAGAGCATTGTGCCTGATTCTGCAGGCATTGCTACTGCTTTAGATCATCTGGTTCATCTTAATGGTCTAGGCCTTAGGCCTGCAACTCTGAAGATTTACCTAGCAGCAGTCTCTGCATTCCTTTCAGCAGGGAAAGGCTCTTTCCTGGCATCTCATCCTGTTTTCAGTAAGTTTTTCAGTGGTCTGGTTCATATTAACCCTCCCTTTTGAGAGCTAACTCTGGCTTGGGATCTTAATGTCTGCATTGCCCAGCTTAGGCAGCCACCCTTTGAACCTCTGGCTTCGGCTGAGCTGAAGTACCTGACCTGGAAAACTGTGCTCCTGGTAGCTATTACTTCTACCAGACGGATTAGTGAATTACAGGCCCCGTCAGTCGAACCTGACTTCATCTCCTTTCGTAGGAATAAGGTGGTCCTAAGAACCAATAGGAGGTTCTTACCCAAAGTGGTATCAGATTTTCATCTGAACCAGTCTGTCTCTTCCTGTGTTTTTCACTGACCATTCTTCTTCAGGGGAAAGACGATTACATAGTTTAGATGTTAAAAGGGCTCTTAGCTACTACATAGAGCATATTAGGGCACACATAAATGACTGTCTTCAATTGTTTCTCACTTATGGTGAAGTGGGGAAAGGTAAGCCTGCTACTAAAAGAACTATTGCCAGGTGGATTGTCTCTTCTATACAATTCTGCTGTGACAAATTGGGCAAAACACCCCTTCCAGGTCTGAGGGCTCACTCGACTAGGGGTACAACTGCTACTCTGGCTGCAGCCAGAGATATACCCTTGCTAGAAATCTGTAAAGCAGCCTCCTGGAAAACAGTCCATACATTCACCAAGTATTACTCTCTGGACATCCAGGCTAGGAGTGATGCTAGGTTTGGCACAGCAGTACTGCAGAGCCTGTTCCCAAAATAAGTTCTGCATTCCCTCCTTCTGGGGGAACTGCTTGATAGTCTGCATATTGTCAGAACTCCTTCTCCTTCAAGCACATCTCTCCCACAGAAACCTTAGATGCCCTTCTCACCCTGAACCCCACTAAGGGAAAATTGCCTGAAGGTCTAGACCCCAAACTCCTCTTCCTATCTGCCCCGGCCATAGCTGCTCCCCTCGCCGCCCTGTTAAACCTTTTGTTCGCCACTGAATCAATTCCCAAGGAATGGAAGCATGCCACAGTCCTACCACTACCAAAAGGAGGAGACCCCACTACAGCTGCAAATTACCGCCCCATCTCCCTCCTCCCCGTCCTCGCAAAACTCCAGGAACACCTCGTGCTCTTACAACTCTCCCACTAATTACATCAGCAGTCTTCGTTGACTTAGCCAAAGCTTTCGACAATGTATCCCACCCCCTGTTACTGTCTTACCTATCTGGCGCTGGGTTACCCGTAATGTCCACTAACTGGTTCAGAGCCTACCTGCAAGACAGAATCCAGTCTGTAAAAATAGCTGACTCCACCTCACCCCTACTCCCTATTACCACTGGTGTTCCCCAGGGCTCAGTGCTTGGCCCTATTCTCTTTTCCATCTTACTAAATGATCTGCCAAAGACTTGCTGTACTACCTCAATACATATGTATGCAGACGACACAGTCCTCTTTACCTCCGACTGGACCCAAGAGGAAGTCGCCTCCAGCCTCCAGATTAATTTCAACAAGATGCAGCACTGGTTTAACTCCCGCCAACTCTCCCTCAATGCCAAGAAGACAGTCTCCTTGACTTTCAGCACTAGGCAGAGACTATCCAGACTTACCTCACCACTGATCCCTTGATGGTACAGACCTAGAAGAAGTGTCCTCCTTTAGGTACCTAGGGGTCTGGCTTGACTGTCACTTTTCCTTCTCCACCCACTTGGACGCTATCCTGAAAAAACTGCGCCCTAAGCTTGGCGTTCTCTATAGAAATCGCAGCTGTCTTCCATTACCTGTGAGACGCGAAATCGTTCTGAAAATACTACCTTCCTTCGACTCACTGCGAGAGTAATCTACAGCTCCGCCTCCCAAGTCCACCCTATCCAGACTGAACCCTCTTTCAATGCTTTCTGACGTTTCGCCCTCTGTGCCCCCGCCGCCATACCCACCACTGCAAGCTTTTCCATTCGCTGGCCCTACCATCCCTGAGCAACCGGCAACTACTTTACAGTATTAATTTGCTTCTAACTTCTGGCTCGGTTCCCTTCCGCCCTACCTCGTCTCCTCCCTATCCTCTCAACCAACCCCCTCTCATGCCCTCAGGTCTACTGACTCCTGGCTATTAGTAATCCCTCACCAGTGGACCTCTGCAGGCCAATCAGCCTTCTCCTGCCATCTCCCTAAGCTCTGGAATGACCTGCCTAACCAAAGCCACCATTCCTCCTCCAAGCACTCTCTATCCTCTGCTCTCACTAACTTCTACACGACAAACTGTACAGCCCCTGACCTCCTCCCCCCTCCCCCCCTTACTGCTTCTACCCCTCCTTATCATTTCCCACTTCACCTACACGGCCTGACCAGCGGCTCGCATTCAACCACAAAGGCTGGCATATATTTGTTCCATCAACTCGCGCACTTGACCCATTATGCACTTCCGCTCAACTCTCTGTCAAACATCTTCCCTTAGTCAGTACAGTCGTATATGTATAGTGCAACCTGTCCAGTCCTAATCCCTGCTCCCCGTCCTTAAAGCTTCTAGGCTTCAAATTCGAAACTGTCTGCACTGTGTATCAATAATTTCATTTAATACTAGAAATGTAGGCATGTATGTATGTAGGTATGTAAACAAAATATGTAATGTCAATCTCATTCATGTTAACAAAGTATGTAATGTCTCTCTTATTCATGCAAAGTAAGTATGTAATGCCACTCTTATTCATGTAACAAAGCATGCAGTTGCACTCTTAATTTCATGAGTCAATGTGCAACTCAGCTGCTATGTATCATGTACACTCCTCCTCTGTCCCCGGGTCACACCGTGAGACGTGCATCTTGTTGCTCAGTGTGCCACTCCTGGTGAAACATTTCAGTAAATAAAAAATAAAAAAAGAATACAGCAAGGCTTCATGATGTTTGAAGAAAAAATTACTCCCCATAGTAATGTTGTCTCTTATAATGGAGTCTTGCAGTATTCTGACCTCCCTCCCTGCCTCCCCTCTCAGAACCTAGTTTTTGGGAAGTGGGCTGGCAGGTACAGTGTTGCACCTCAGGGGTGTACCTTGTACTCTCCCTCTTAAGGGTGGGGTAGTTGTTTTGTTATCACTATTGTTATGTTTAATATATATATTTATATTGTCACTACCTTTTTTTCTTGGGTTCTCTACTTGAGTCTTTTTGGGACCCAAATTGTTGCCTTTTGGCTATATAATAAACAATTTCCATAGTTTAGTACTTAGTTTGCTCGTAAGAATCTGATGGTTACACTGGTAAGTACCAGAGACAGAGGTTTGAAAACCGAGCTCGAGCTCAATGTTCTATGCTTCTGCATAGAGTTAACTCTTTCATCTCCAGGGCAGTTCATTTGCTGGGGCTAACTGCATATTGTCAGAATACAGCAAGACTCCATTAGAAGAAACAACATTACTATGGTGAGTAATTTTTATTTCTGTGGCATGCTACGAGTTATGTGTACTGTTTGGTGGATGTGGAATTGCAGAATTCCAGTGTCCTTGCTTGTAGGTCACTTCACTGGACATGCAATTCTCTGTCAAAAGGTTAGAGAACTGTAACTAGTTGCAAACACTGGATATAGAGGCTTGTTAAAACTTAAAGCAAATTTCCAGAATTCAGTAACAGTTTTTGTGTGTGTGTGTGTGTGTGTGTATGTATACATGTGTATGTGTGTGTATATATATATATATATATATATATATATATATATATATATATGTGTATATATATAGTTAGAATTGAGGAGCCATTTCTATGTTAAACCCCAAAACTTTGCACCTTAATAACTTTGCAAACCATTTGTGGTTGCCTGAAATTTGGAATACGATCAAGAACCATAGGCCTTGGGATCTGCCAAGTTTACGTACGGTCGGATATCAGGCCACGGAGTTAAGCGTGATCTGCGACGCGCCACGCTTTTCTGGAATTCTCACGGTTCGCGCCTACTGGTGCACGCACGTTTGTGCGACTGGCCCGAAATCTTCAGAGAGCGTGCGGCTGGGGTCCCGATGTGCCTTTCGAAGATTTGGTGAAAAAATATTAAACGGTTCAAAAGTTATTCAAAAAACAATTTCCCATTATAAGTCAATGGGAAAAGTTAACAAAAAGTTCGACAGTGTTGCAAATGCATTTTTACTTTCGCAAATGGGCCTGTTACTTTCGCAAATCCACCATTTTGTTTTCAGTTGGTGATCAGAAAAATGCTTGGCATTTAAATTTGGGACCCTCTAGCAACCTAATTCTTTTTGTATTCACCTAGTCGGACCCTGAGGATGCTACCCATGTCTTTTTGGGGGTAAACACACCCAGAAATATGTTTTCAAATTTCTGGAAAAAGTACTTTTCATAAATTACTTTCGTGCTCATGAAAGTGTCATGAAATTTTCAGGCTTTCTGAAATTGCGACAGTAGTTTTCTAGTCTGTGGAAAATGATAGCAGTTCTTTGGCACTGTGCTGCAAAAGAACGGTTGGGAGTTTTGGGCTGAAATATGGAGGAACACAGCCGACATCTCACAGATGTGCCTTTCAGTGTTGTGTTGAAAAAATATTACCACGGCCAGCGGTTACGCACTCAAAGTTGAAGTTTTTCCCATAGGATAACATTACGGCACCCGACGCATTACAGGAATCCTTTGGCACCCTGCTGCAAAATAACGATTTGGTCTTTTTTCCTGAAATTTGGAGGGAAGACAGCCAACAGCCCACAGATGTGCCTTTCAGTGGTTTGGTGAAAAAATATTACAGGGAGGCAAAGTTATGGCGCTCCGAACTTCTCTTTTTTTCCCATAGGATAACATTACGGCGTTCGCCGCGCCTTTCAGGGCCCATATCTCGGAAACGGTGCGAGATTTGGATTTTCATCGGAAAAACACTTTGGGGCTAAGTACAAAACTAGCCAGGACAGTCATAAATCATATGACTTTTAAATTTTTTCTCCGTCGTACGGTTCCTGAGATATAACCTATTTAGTATTCCAAGTCCTCATTTTCTGCTCCGATACCCATTATTATGCATACATTCTTTGTACTCACTGTCTTTCTCTATTCAGCTTTTGGGGAAAACCAGCCTGTGCGCTTACATTACTGTTACCGTTGCCCTTTCCGCTTGTGGTTCTGTGCCCGTTTCACTTACCGTTGACGTCTACGCCACCATGTGCATTATCCTTTGCGTTTTCATTTGCGCTTGCGTTTCTGTTATTTTTTGCCATTTGTGTCTACAGTACTGTTTCTCTTTCTGTTTCACTTTGCCTCACCATGCCCATTGACATTTCTGTTTGCAGGCACCATGTTACTATGTGACAACACATCACGTGGCAGACCGTTCCCCTCTATGCCACCGTGATGGTACCCTTTCTGTTCTCATTTGTGCTTGCATTACCATGTGCGCCACTGTTAGCACTTCTGTTTGCGTTGCTGTTCCTGCTACTGTGCCACAAGACATCATGTAGGCGGGCGTGGGGCCGAGGGAGCCCGCTCAAACCCAGCACTCCCGCCGCTGCATTACATTCACTATTTCTCTATCATTCTCAAAAGAAGGGAAATTAAAGGCAAAAACTCCGTTTAATGCATTAGTTAGGGTTGTTCCACAGCAACAAAAGTGAGGAAATTCGCTGTTAGGGTTGAAAACCCTAACTCCGAATTCACCCCCCAGCACCACACACACATGCAAGTATGGGGGAGGACCAAGTCAACACAACCAATGACAGACATCCAGCAGCGTGACAGAAATAACAAACAATTGTCTAAATGTACTACGAGACATCCCCACCCACCTGACCAGGTACTGCATGCTCAGTGGAGATCAACAGCAAAACTGAGGCCATGTACACCAAGCGTACACATCCCTGATTGCAGCTGCACACAGCGTACCACACTTAGTAGTTGCATGGCCTTACCTACGATGCCCCACACCACACCGCAACTGGTACTGTGCCTTAGTCAATATAAATGCCAAAGGTGCATGATGACAGTTGTAGAAAGGTTTTAACACTAGTGAGTGTACATTAATTAAGAGAAGTACATAAATTAACTACAAGACACTTGCAGCTCAAGATAAAAGTAGTGTTACATTTAGTATGTGATTTACATAGTAGTACATTTACTGCAACTGTTTACTCAAGATAGAGAGGCTGATGTAAGCGTATGGAAAAGCATTGCCTGTTCAACGCTGTGAAATTCGTGACTGCCAGTATCAGATGCATTTTTACTGATGAAGGTGTACTGCTGATGTACATACATAGACCTTCAGTGTGTTTCAATACTAAAGATGCAGTAAGTATTCTTTGTAAGAAATAATGTAATTGCATGGATCAGGCCAAGCAACTTCTAAATATCATAGCACTACTGAACCAACAATGACGTACCTGTATCGGAGATGTCTATAGGATAGATTTTCCTGTAGGCACTTATTGAGTATGTTGTACCTGAGAAAGACAATCTCATTGCATCTGTGATGACTAACTTATTCAAATAGTGATACATTTACTATTGTTGCAATGAGTGATCTATGCCACTTATGGACACAGTGTAATTTTTAACAGTTGTTTCATACTCAGGCTGTATGCCTAGTGTTTGGGTTTGCTACACTTCTGTCACTGATGCTATCAAAGTGATAACTATGTTAATTGTGGTATAACAGGAATCAAGTAGGTATAGTGTAGATATAAACAGAATGTCTTTTAGTATTGATTTAACTCACAATGGGGTAAGTGTACTAGGACAGCAGGGGTTATTCTCTATCACTGACTCTGTCACTTATAATCACACTAAGGTTTCGATGACTGTAATGATCAAGTTACACTGTTCATCTTCATGAGTTCATATTCACAGCCATTCTCCAGTAACTAGACAGTGTATGGTGTAACTGGGTGGGACACTGTGTTGCAAAGCTGCTGCAGTGCCTAGCAGAGGGAGAGTATCTACTCATAAAGACAATTAAGCAATAAGGCATGACCAACAGTTATGATAAATGGTCTGTTAATCACCCTGTAGGGGTTTACTGTTGAATGAGGCGTAGCCGAGTGCCACATGTCGCTAGACAATGATAAACTGACCATTAACATAATACCTGGGAGTGGCTTATTGCTATCATAATAAAACTGTTTTTTTTTAAACAACATTAAACCATGTTCATCATATGGCTAGGCTCTACATGTATCTTAATAACAACTAAACATAAGGCTGTTACAATGTTTACAGTCAATTAGAAAGCTGCATTTCTCAAACCCTTGTTATAATCAGAGATATTATACCTGTACAACTCCTTGGTTTTGCTCAACTCTGTTGCTCAGGTGGCCCACCACATGTGGTGTGGGGCATCGGTAGGTAAGGCCATGCAACTACTAAGTGTGGTACGTTGTGTGCAGCTGCAATCATGTATGTGTACGTGGCCTCAGTTTTGCTGTTGATCTCCACTGAGCATTCAGTACCTGGTCAGGTGGGTGGGGATGTCTCGTAGTACATTTAGACAATTGTTTGTTATTTCTGTCACCTGCTGCTGGATGTCTGTCATTGGTTGTATTGACTTGGTCCTCCCCATACTATGTGTGGTGCTGGGGGAGGTGGATCGAGTTAGGTTTTCAACCCTAACAGCGAATTCCTCACTTTGTCGCTGTGGAACAACCCTAACTAATGCATTAAACTGAGTTTTGCCTCTAATATATATATATATATATATCTTGGCCTCTAGGCTGAACAAATTCCTGCTGGAACTGATGCACCCAGATCAAGCCGGTTTCGTTCCGAACAGGCATATCCAGGACAATATATGACGCTGCTTGAACATCCTGCAATTGGGTAAAGGTCATAAAAAACAACAAATTGTCATTTTAGTCGATGCTGAGAAGACGTTCAACCATCTGCAATGGGATTTTTTGAAAACCACACTGATTAGATTTGGATTCAGACCCCAATTCCTGGTCTGGATAGAGGCATTATACAAGAACCCTCAGGCCAGAGTAAAGGTCAACGGTACGATCTCAGGAGGTTTAGAGATCCAGAGAGGCACAAGACAGGGATGTCCCCTTTCGCCTCTACTGTTTGCATTGAGTATTGAACCGTTAGCAGAACAAATCCGTTCACATCCACAGGTAGAGGGAATAAAAACAGGAGGAATAGAAAATAAAATATCCTTGTATGCGGATGATACAATGATTTACTTAGGTAACCCTCAGCAGTCATTTCCTACACTATTGCAAATATTGGAGGCCTATGGCCAGATCTCTGGTTTTAAAATAAAGATAGACAAGACGGAGGTCCTAGAAGGTCAGTGGCCCAGTCTCCCTGTCCCTAACTCAAATTATACCCTTTAAATGGGTGAAAACTAGTATTAGATACCGGGGCATCTATATTCCTACTCAGTTGGAATGGCTATACAGTTGTAATTATGGGAAACTTCTACAAGAGGTATTTACAGATCTAAGAAGATGGGAGGTTTTGCCTTTGACATTAATGGGTAGAGTTGAGACAGTGCGGATGAGTGTCCTCCCCCGATTTTTGTTTTTGTTTAGCTCCCTTCCCCTGCACATCCCGACATCGGAATGGAAAAAAATTAACACAACCCTTCGACAGTTTATATGGGGAAAACATAAAGCCAGGATAGCGTGGACCAACTTGATGAGACCGAAAATACAAGGGGGATTAGGCTTGCCTAACCTAAAGACCTATTATTTAATGGCCCGACTAACAGCTTGGGTAACTTACTGGTCGAAAGAAGAAATGGAAAGAAATGGAAATTCGATCTACGCCATCAGCTAATCCTCTGTTGGATTTTGACAACCCCCAGCTAAACTAATCTACAAATCAAGTAACCCATGGCAAACACAAACATACAGAATTTGGGGTATAGTAAAGAGTAAGCTTAACCTGGAATATTCATTTTCGGGGAAGTCAGAGATAACTTCATGTGCTCTGTTCACTCCATCGAGATTAGATGATGCATTTCAGAAATGGAAACATCTGGGGTTAGTTTATTTTAGACAGTTTCAAACACAGGGGAAGGTAAATAAATTTCAAGAAATACAAAAAGAATACCATGTCCCGAATTCCCATTTTTTTAGATATCATCAGGTGTTCTCTTTCTTAACTCAGGAAAACAATCGGGGGGGGAAAAGTACAACAAGACCCCCAACAAATAGTAGAGCTTATATTGAGAGCTGCAGATGACATAGAGGAAAAGCACCTAATTTCACAATTAGTTGAGGCCTTCCAAGGCTCCACAATTGTGGAAAATTTGAAGCGCCAAACGACATGGCAGCAGGAAGCACTAATACAATTAGATCAGAAACAATGGCAACTGATCTGGGAAGGGGTTTTTAAAACATCAGCCTCTAACGTATGGAAGGAATTTAGGTGGAAAGTAATTAACAGATATTTTCTCACCCCGACTACAACCAAGTACTACAGAACCACCAATTCGGACCTTTGTTGGAGGGGGTGTGGAATGATTGGGAACCCTTATCACATATTCTGGGGGTGCCCTAAGTTACTTGCCTTTTGGTCAGAGGTAAAGGAACACTATAGTAAATTGATGGGCTGCTCGGACCAGCTGGGTTTCGAACATTTAGTTCTGGGGATACCCATTAAGAAAAAAATGTCAAATAGGGTAAAGAGTTTCTCAGGGATACTACCGGCAGCGGCCATTAAGGGTTTCACTAAGAAATGGCCGAGTCCCATCCTACCCACATTGAAAGAATGGGTAGATATAGTAAAGGGAATAGAAAGAATCGCAGCATGTTTACATTTACAAAGAGATAAGTTTAACGGGGTCTGGCTACCTTTATGCAACTGATTGAAATCAACGAAGGTATCTCAGTGCTATCCCAACAAGCTTATATGAAAAACAAAGAATTAATTGTAATAGATCAGAAACACAGAGCCTATTACTCATGCCTTGTAAAACCAGCCAGCAATGAAGTTTGTAAGTCATAATGTGTTTGTTAGGTTTGAAAAAAACAAATTGTTACAGATATAACATTTGTATATCATTAATGCACAGAAAATATCAGTTTGACAGATAGTCTATACAGGTGACAGATCTGGAGTAGGTACTATATGGAGAACATTAGATATGTCTGGATACCCACTCTGTAGGGTACCAGAACCTCCTGGAGACCTGGGTAAAGAAAAAAAAGACATATAATCAATGACTGATTTTCTTACTATGAGAACTATAACAAAGAGAACTCAATATATATAGTAATCTGTTCGATACATGAATAATGAAAGATATGTACAGAGGAGGACAACAGTAAGGCCTCAGTTTTAGATGTACAATCTTTGATAACATATAATCATGGTTTCTAGTGACTGTGAATATTGTTGGCCCGATTGAAGCCACTACAACAATTTCATGTAGTCACTGACAATAAGATCTTACATGTTACAGTGTAAAGCCTCTGTCAATACAGCATTTGTTGAAATGTATGGTTTATTTAAGTAAGTACATTATACAACATTGTAATGAGATATGATTGTTTTGGACAAAATAGATTTTTAAATGCAACATGTTTTGTCCTATTCTTCTGAAATAAAGTTATCATAGTTCTTCAATATTAGAAGATATGCATTTTTAAGTGCAGTGGCAGTCTCTGTTTAAAACTGCTGGCAAGTCGTCACACTCTAACCATCCAGTTCTCACCCCTTAGTAAGGTGTAAAGCCAGAATGCATGGATTGACCATGGTGATAGATTATACTGTAGTGTCAAACACTGATTGGTTGAAGACTATTCTACTAACCAATCTGTGATAGGAGTATCAACTCTGAGCCCGTTGGGGTCAAATCTGTGCAACATAAGCAACAGATATTGGATGAACTCTGGGGCGTGGACTGAGTCATCTGCCTCCACACTTCCACAGGCATGACTGCATTCAGCATTGGTGAATAGCTGTTGAAATTTGACACTTTTGGTTTTGAGGACAAAGAGTAATCATAGCATCTTGTGGTTTCACCTGTAGTGCCATATGAAACACATACATTTTGTAACATATGTTACTGAACTACCGCATTAGGTGCCATCTTCATCAGGTGTTTATGACACATCATAAACTCAGTAGTATCTTGCTATATATACACAAGCATAGTACATCCAGCATATATAGCTAACACCTATAGTAGTGGTATTAGTGGCTATACATTTATTAGACTGGTCAAGTCATGTTGATAATCTGTTCAAAGTGTTTGACAGGGGATTGTCTTGGAAAACAGATACCTGCACAAACTGTGGCATGTGAAAAACTTGCATAACTGAGTTAACATAGATTTACTCTACTGCTGTTGTCAAAGACTGGTACAGCAGCTACATCAACTGATTTCTGATGGTGCTGGTTGTGATATTTACTTGAAGTTGTGGCCTTTGTTGAACTCTTTTTGTTGAATTACTTTTTGGGAAGCTTATTGCTGTTTACGTGATACCTCTAGCTGTGACTGATGTGTGGACAGACAAGATGTAAACAGTAGTATTAAAGACATTTGGCAATGATGTAGAGGTACACAACCTGTTGTACTCAGAATACATCCTTGTCAGCTAATATTTTCTGAGTGCTATAGTAATAATATACAACCCAGAATGCGTACATGTGAAAGTCTTGACATAGCTCTGCCATCCTTGAAAATGTGTACCTATGTCTATTGCTGAATCAAACTCATCCTGAGATCTATGAATGGAGACAGATACAACACATAATGAAACTGTTTACTGTTTACATGACATCATAAAACCTGGAATTTTACACAGGTTAGATCTGTATACAGAGTGTTCCATGTTGTCAAAGTGCACTACAAGCATCTCGATATGTCTTCTGGACATTAGACAAGTCAGTGATGTTTCCATGGCACCATTTACCATGCCTCGTTCTATCAGATTATGTCGCAGCATAATCGTGCATTCTTACAAACTGTGAGAACAACTTCTAGGCCAGCTGTCGTGAAACATCTGACTTCAGTTCCTTAGTTATTCAGTCATCCACACTACTAGTTTCGACTAAGAATAGCACATCAACTGTATCAACCGCATGGAGTTAGAATCTGGTTTCTCTGCAGTAATAGTTATTGAATTCAGTGCATTCCTTTAGTCATGGCATGAGACACATGTGTCTGCAATGAAGTATATCGCTGAAGACATCATATGCCGACTATGCATGCACTATGTACTGTGATGTTTGATCATTTAACATACAAACATGTTCTGGTTATAGAGAACCTGTCTGAGCTTCATCTAAAAGTGATTTGTAAGCTAGATCACCACTTTGTTCTCAGACAACTCAACATGAGTAAATAATTCACATATGTTACATACAATGCAACAAAGGTATTCTTAATATTTGGCAGTTAGGTTGTAAATACATACTCTACATTGACTAGTCCAAGCTGTAAGGGTCTCCCAACACAAGTATACTTTTGCCACCATATGGCACTCCATAATCAATACCTTAGATCTACCTAGATCTAGATGAATAAGCAAGCATGACATTGGAGACCATGCTGATTTAATCAATGGTAACTGCATTTTGTGAACATGGAACAGAGCTGAGATGCAACTCGAATGACAGTTCGATACTCTCAGTTCTCCATGTTTGACTGGCAACATAAAGATGGTATAATATAACTCACCAATGTTGCATGCTGCTAATCCTATGAGAGAGATGACAACAGACATGAGAACCTGTCACCTCTGTACTTCTGCAGTGATAGCACAATCGAAACTCTTTCACATAATAACAGCTAGACACTTCAACAAACATTAGTAGTGGCTTTAGTCAGTGCAATAGTACATTGTTTTTGTTTCGCTGTAGTATCCCATGTTGGACAGCTTCAACTACTTGAGTGAACTGCATGTTGCAGCTGATTTATTTTCTCTCAAGTCAACTGAGTTGACCATGGGTGTGTGCCATGTTCATAGCTGTCTTAATTCTGACATTAACATACAGGGCATTTTAAGGGCAGAGGTGACCTAGAACACCTTGTCCTTCTGGATCAAGGTTGTCTTGTAAACTAACAGGTGTCTTCCTGGTGCTTCTCTGCCTTCTCAAGCTGTTCTTTCAGCTTCTAGTCTCTGTATGTATGTCTGTGATATTCAGTTTGGAAAGTCTCATAGTGAGTTGAACTGTTCTTCAATATGTCACAGTCACCTTTTAATTCAGACTCAGTCCTCCAGGGTCTAAATAGGAATAGAGCAAGTAGTAATGTTCTGGCTCTCTGATGTGCTAGACATTTTACGATGATCTAAAGCCATGGCTTGTGTCTCTTCACGAGACAACATCTACTCATTGATCTTGTAAATCTGGTGTGTGGTCAGGTGCTGCATATCTTGTAGTCACCATAGCCACCTCAAAGAGGCATATCATTCATGTCGTTGTCTCGTGGATAGTAATATCTATCAGGTTATTCTTCAGATATGTTTAGAAGAGGAATATTGACAGCGAGCTCTCAATTTCGACATGAGATCAGTACGTTCCGTTTCTTTGTAGTTTACACTGAAAACATAAACATCGACTTCATTACAGATGTGTCCCATTAACCAGTCACTGGCTGTAAGCTCCACATTCTGTCTGAGAAAGGTCTTTACCCAATGACCACAGCTGAGATGTCATGCTTTTGTAAGTAGCAATATCTTCGTCTTGCAAACTAATCTATTCATGTTTTGTTATATACGAAGTAAACATGAACAGGGCCAGTGAGTTATCAACCACAAACTGAACATCTATGTTTGCTTGCCACGTGGGGAAGAGAGTTGAGTTTAAGTCATTGGTATCACCATCTCTAGGTAACTGGTATACCCTCTTGGTTGATTTGCCTTCAAGTAGTATAGCATTGCTGAAAAGGTCATTCATGGCACCATTCCTGACAAACTTCGTCTAGAAAATCAAGCGACATCATGTGCCAATTAAATTTATTCTTTACTACTACAGCATACTTTGTGCAAATTTGTAGCTGAACTTTAATGCCAATTTCCATAGTGTAGACTATCTACTTGTCTGGAATGTGACAAGTGATATATTTTTGATGAATAATGCACTTCTGCAGCCATGTTCTGTCATGGGCATCAGATCCACAATAACATATGAATATAAGGGCACCGTGCTTGATATTCTGTCCTCAAAAGTAATATTCCACAATACCTGAGGAGGATTGTCGCTGACAAGATGAAAGTCAGAATGTCAAAGAAACATGAAAATGTCTTGTGTAGACACAGGATCAAGTGAACACATTTCTCGTGATCACTGATGAGATACCTTGACATCAAATTTTCCCACTTAAAGTTCATTGAGTTCGTCACATTGGCACAACTAAATTGACAAACCAATGGCTGCACCATACTCTCTTGTCATCCTTCAGACTGTCTCGATACCAATATTTGGTGCGAGACTTGATATGGAAGACAGATTCACTTGCATTGTCTTTCTGCTTTAATTTCTCTAGAATTGAGCAGCAATATTCCATCTAGTGGACTTATTAACGATGGTATGTGCTATAGATACAGACAGAATGCTAAGTTCACTCTTCAGAGGAAACGGAACAGGTACCATATGTAAATCTGATTTGCATCTTTGCTGAGGACACAGCTAGTGTACTCAGCCCCTATACAATACTTCTCTTTCATCCAGGTGTCCACCTGACCCTTTTGAAATAGGTCTGAAACAGCGTGCTTCTAGTGTTACTTCCCAAATGTGAGGCTCACCTTCCACCTGCTTCATTTGATAGATATCAATGTCTCCTAATGGATCTCTGCCATATATGGTGATTGTATACTGTTCATACATTGTCCTTGTCTACAGAAACCTTCTCAATGATTGGCTTACTTTTTCTAATAGATCATGTTGGACAGAGATGGCCATCTGATCTATGTCAAAAGTCTGTATAAAAGTGATTGTTACTCTTCTAAATAAGTAAGAGCAAGCTTTACCCTTTGCACATTGACAACATCTTGCCAGAATGAACTTGGCCTTTGTCGGAACACCATTGACAAGAATCATAAACTATTTTCTGTTGAGATTGCTTGAACATTTCCTGTAGAGGAAGTGGTAGATACATCATGGAACCCTTTAGAGATCTAACAAGCTCTTTCTGTGGAATGTTCCGTGTCTTTGTGTTCAGACGTAGAATAGTTTGTAATGGTTTCATTGTCTGAATTAGAATGTGTTCAAACATATTCAATGTTGAAATCTCACTTGGTGTAACATCTGTTTCCATGTTATTCAGCACTGACCTTGCTGGCAAAGTATTTACAGTTCACTTTTCGAAAAACAGTGTTTGCATAGCACAGTGGTGTCTTGTAAGAAGAAAGTCAGATTTCAGCAGCAAGAATGCACAGAAGCGGACACACATGTCATTGTATGGTGACAAAGGTTTCTAGGTTGACTGTGACTGTTTGTTTTGTGTAGCACAAGCGGTTGCATGACACACATACAGAATCAAACTTCTGAGACTTTGCAACCTCAAACCCAGCAATTTCCTTCCTTCCCATACTGTCTCAGAATGTCATTTTCTAACTTACTGAAACATATTTTTCTGCAGAAGTGTTACACTGAAAATTAAGCTGTTTCTGGTACAGAAGTAATATATTACCCAGTTTTTAAGGAAAGTAATGGCACCCTGCATGTCACCTGATTGCAATAAGTCATTTAAACAAGTGTACTGATGTACAGCTGCTCTACTTCATATACTCTGTAGACAAGTTCTAGATGCCTGTTTGATGCACTGCAAGCATCCATGTTGTGAAAAATACTATCCACAAACACCACTATCGAGACATGCAAATGAGTGACCCATAAGTCCAGTATGTGGCGGATTTCATAATGGTCAATTTATGTAAACAGTTTATGTCTGTCTGCGCGATCTGTTATTACAAATAGGTTTACAAAGTGTTCTACCGCTCAAATGATGATTGCTACAGTTGCAGGATGTCATCACATGGCCGCTGCCAGACAGTAGCCATTATTGAAGACTGTGGTTGGATCACAGTCATCATCAGTATCAATTGATTGTCATCAGGATACTGAGGACATTTGTCAGTTCCACGTACTCATCAATACTGAACGTGTGTTCTTTTGTTAAGTAATGATAAGACCCTTCCCAAAAATATGCCTCTGAGTGCTGTGTGTGCAGCCACTGTCCTGTAAAAACATGACAGAAGTTGTCAACAGTCAAACAATGATACTGTTGAAGCCTTTTTTTATGGCATATACAAGTTCCTGAATTGTTCAAGCACATGACACATCTTACGCCTCAAGCGCTGTAGTACAAACACTGCTCTGTTGATGAAAGTGCGCACTTTGAGATGCAACTTCATCAGAGACAGGTGACTCTTACTCTTTTTGCGGGTGTGTCTCAGCACAGCAGCGATAAGTCTTTCGATCTTAGCTTTACTTGCTAGTGATCAGAAATACTTTCTCTTTCTGAGTTGTAAATCAGCAGTTGTGAGTTTACGGCGTTGTTTTGAACGTTTCTTGATGGTTACACTCAAAATAGTTGTTTTTCATCTCAGAGATCTACACATTTGTGATGGTATACATTTTTTCTTTTCATGTTAAGGAATTTAAGTTTGGTTGTGCAGTGACTTGATTTTGGGGTCACTGTTGCAGTAAGGTCTGTCGATGTTCATTTTCTGGATAATGCCTTTACTGTTTTGTTTGTTGCCCATATACAACAGTGTGGTACTATTATACGCTCCGTTTTGAGACACATCTACGTCTGTATTTGGTTGGCATATTTTGCTATTATGGTTGACAGTGACAGTAAGCAGTATTAAAGTATCAGGCACCTGTATGAGAGACAGAGAAAAAGTGTTAGAATAGGCTTCCAGTAAATTTCTTATAACAGTGTGTATTGATAGAATTGTAAGTTAAGTATGTTTACAATTTGGTAAAAACATAACTAAACAATAGTTTTATGAATGTGCATTACGTAGTTGCTACGTAATATCAAGAAGTTTATGCATTCTCAATATTTCTAGTCCACATTTAAAAGCTTTTTCCCCAATGTACATGATTAGGATAGGTGTAATTTGTTACATGTGGATGAAAATGTGTTTCGACCGTGTTGCATGTCATGGCATAGTCAGTATGCTAATTCACTATATAGGTAGACCAAAAACTTGAGAGTGATAGTGTTCATACCAAATCTGTTGCCAATTAGTATGTTTAGAATTAGAGGGAGGACATGCCACTATTACTGTTGTGTGACTGTGTCTAGCACAGTTGCTAAGTATGCTTGTATGTTAACAAAATTTCAATATAGTTGCTGCACATTATCAACATTGTGTTTTTAATACGCCTGTTTATGGCTATTGGAGCTGTTATTTTTAACAACATGCAAAAAATGTTTTTCCGCACATGTACTGTGCAATGCTGCAGTTGATTAATGAACTCACTGTATGGGGCACAGTCACAAAATTACAGTGTTTATGAGCAGGCGACTTAAAATGAATATCATAGAAAAATTAATTGTGAGAATTGAAACATTTCTGATTTACAAGCTCGCGGCAGTACAGTTCAGACTGCTTACACATGCAAGTTTGTGTATTATGCATACTGCAGTTCAAGAGAATTACAAATTTTGGTTTTAACACACAACCTTATATGAATAGTACAGATTTAATTTCTCACATCTTGACAAAACTGTGTTTTTGCTTATGTGCTGCGTTTAGCTCAGTTGATGTGAGAAATGACTATCAAGTACAAATGTATAAAAATCAGAGTGACACTGTTATGAGCATAGTCTTAAAATGGCTATGTTTACATTTAGGTGTGAAATTGAACAAATAACTGTTTCACAAGTCTGCATTGCACGATTGTTATGCTGCGCTTGGAACGTTGTAAATGTTACATATCTGAAGTGCACTGAGTTTGAAACATTTCACATGGCACATAATGTGTTAAAAATTGAAAATTAGACTATTTTGCCATAAAATCTGAAATTGTACCAGTAAATAGACAGTCTTGGAAAAGTACTTTTGTGTGCACGAAAGTTTCACAAAAATAGCTACGTGCATTTAGAAAGTGTATAGCGTTACTTCGTGCATTCAGTATAGCCAATAATACAATCGAACTGTGACACTTTGCAAATTTTACTGTCGTGCTTGCGAAATTAATATGGAAGCAAGCTAAGACTGCATTTTGACAGTAAAAGTTAATCTAACACTTGGGAGTGGCAAAACATTCATTATCGAATCAGAAAACAGTGTGTTTGAGTGACAGCTAGGTCTACCAATGTAATTTAAGATTTGTCAGGCCATGTCACGAGAACCAATCAGAGGGACAACACTGAAAGAACAAGTAAAGCAGCAGCCATTTTAAATATTGCTGAGAGAGAGCAGTTTGAAACTGTAAGTACAGTCAATCTTCAAATGATTTTTCTAGTATAAAAAACTTATAACAACATAAATACTATCAATCAAAACTTTTTATATTTGAATCTCATAATGTAACTTGTTATTGTTTAGCAGGCTATATTCTTAAGAGAAAATAGATTAAAGTGAGAAATCATTTAGTACTAACTTGTACAGGTAAAGCTGCAAATGGAGGAGATAGGAAGGTGCATGTGGAGTTCTATGAGAAAATGGAACCAATCAGACTTTCTGATGTGTAATTGTTTAAAACTGCCTATGGAAAGGATGCATTTTTCCCAGTTGTCAGTGGTATGAATTTTGCAGGAACATAGGTCTAGTATTACACAGATGCATCAGTTACATTAGTTAATGAAGCCAGAGCAGCAAAGATATTTTTTATTTGATTTGTATGTTATGTCACACAGCCACTGAAGCTGTCTTGAAATAAGGAGGGAAAATATCAGTTTTATTTTCAGTGCTGTCTGGTCACTGCAGGGTGAACACTGACTTTCTTTGTAGCTCTCTGTACAGTTCTGAGTGTTAAAACTTAGAATGGCAGAAAATTGCAAAAGGACTTTGTGGATAGTTGGAAGCAGTTTCGTGAGATGAGCAGCTGAGTTTGCAGTTCACAGTAATTTTGGAAGGGACCTGCAGCTCCCTGATTGCTATGTAAGATGGTTTGGTCATGGTGGCATGAGATGGGAACATCTTATGCCAACCATGCCTGAATTTGAGAACTCACTCTCCTCCCTGACATACTGCTTATACATCTTGGAGGCAATGATTTGGGCTCAAAACACTGGTAGATTAAGTTACAGAGGCAAGTTGGACCTTGCTTCTATTATGTTCTATGTTGCCTGCCTGCATTATCATGTTTTCAGATATTACAGAGGTCAGAGTCTGGCAAAGCAGAACATCATATGTATCAGTTGACAGAGCTCGCAGAAAAGATTAATCTACAAATAACTGCTTTCACTAAGCATGGAATGTATACTATCATCACCTGAAATAAAATACTGTAATGATTGGCTATTCCTACCAGAGCGGTGTACATTTCTTGCATGCTGGCAACTTCCATTTCTGGGAGACCTTCGAGATGGAATCCTCAAAGTCCTTTAAGATTGTCAGACTGTTTGAGCAAATATTACAGAAAGGTCTTTTCAGAACCATATAAATGTGGTCAAAAATAGATCAACTGCATGCATCATTCACATACATGCCACATATATATTTGTTTGCTATATTAGAATAGTGGGGACACAGCACTAGTAATTTATTCTGCTGCTGTCAGTTAACAATTGTATGATGTTGTTATGTCTCAACATTTGTATATAGTTTGAGTTTGTTAAGTGAGTGTAGCATTTACTGTGGTCTTACAGTATTGTAGCTGATACAGTATGGTATGTGTACAACAACAATAAAACACTGTGGTGCTGTTTAATGTATACATTTCTTTACTGGTATGTCTGGGAATTGAATCATTTTTAATGTAACAGATATGGGTAGTAATTAGTATATTTCCTGCCATGAATACACAACACAATTATCATACTATTGAACTTTTAATCGGTTTGTTAGCCATCTTCACACATATTAAGTGTATTTGTAGGTGTGTGCACAGTTCTGCAATGTGTGGTTCATCTGTGTTTTACATCACTTTACTATGCTGTGTTGTATGGTTGAAGGGTGCAGTTATGGCGTTATGGACAGTAGCAGAATATCACATGTCCAAGTCTGGTGCTTACCTGGATACAGACACATAGATAGTAGTGTGTGATGCAGTCTGTTATACACAGTTTAGGTGAGGGTGGTGCAACAGCTCAATAACTGTGGTGCAAGTTTGCAAAAGACAGTTGTATACCTCATGCTGTATGAACACTTGGTGTAGTAGACATGGATATGTGATGGTGTGTGCAATCTCATGTTCGAGTAGAAGCCCCCGCCCCGAGAGGTACTGTATGGCATGCTGGTGGGACACCACAGCATAGCAGCAGCTGTTGTTACTGTTGAGGTGGCTGAATCTTTGCTTAGGGCTGCATAATGCTACTGAGATGTGTTTCTGCTATGTTGAAGTAGATGTGGTCTTTAATTTAATAAGTATTATATGGAATTAGATTAACTAATGAATAATATTGTTAGATGATAGTAATGTGGATGTTTCTTTCTGTTTGTATTTCAGAATTAAACAATCTAAAATTTACAGAATGAGGCAGTGGACCTTGCGAGAGGTGTGTGCACTGCTTGAGGCAGTCCAAGCTAGAGGCAATCCAAAGGTTCTTATGAGGAGTACGAACCGGAAACTGGATTCAATGTGGAGGCGCATAAATAGCTTCCTGCACATAGCTTTAAAAGTCAAAAACAACAGTATCATGCAGTTGAAGTGGAAGTGGAAGCTGTTGCGCCAATGTTTTTACGTGCTGAAACAGCATGAGGGGATACCGGACAATGATACGTGCTGGTACTGCCTTGCATATGAACTATGGGTAGCTGCTGGCAAGCCAGCTGCGGGGGAGCGCCTTACTCACCGTAAGTAAATCAGCAGAAGTTTTCATTATGGATGTGCATGTATTCAGAATTTGTAACAATTATTGCATACAACATGATTAAGCAATAAGACATGAGCAGTGATTATGTTAATGGTGTGTAAATCACCATCTAGTGGTGTGATGTGGCATGAGGCACAGCCGAGTGCTACATGCCCCCACAGGGTGATTAAGTGACCATTAATATAAACACTGAGCCTGCCTTATTAGTATTATTATACAAATATTTAGTAAATAGTGTAGAACCTTGTTTTGCATGTGATTAGTCTCTACATATATGTAAATCAAAAGATTAACATACGGCTAATAGAATGTTTGCTACCAATCAAGCTGTGTTTGTCACACCCTTTTTATAATAGTTAATAATATATGTAAGGATGTACTATTAAAATATGTAGCTGAATTGTTGCATTTATTTACTGTGCTGTTGTTCAGTCACAAGCCACAGTTTGCTAGCATAGCCATACCAGAAATAGTACATTTATACATATACGCACTTCCTATTATGGTATGTTGGTAGAGAACAATATGTAACTGTTTAGTTATTGTAATGTAGTGGTATTGAACTTGTAACTCTGTAATACTGTGTATGTATTACAGGTTACTTTGCACACATGTGCAACAAACATAGTGGTATCATATTACATTTCATATTTATTACACACCTGTTACAATTAAGTTACTGTATTTGCCGATGTGCAGTTTTCTATGTGTGCTGCAGCTGTCTGTCACAAGTACAAGATGCATTGCTGTACAGTTAAAAAGGGGGGAAGTATTTTCAGTGAGCATTAATACAATAGTGAGTCATGGTCTGTCCTGTGTGCTACATATACAGACAGAGATGTAGAAATGTACATATCAATAGTGTTTGATGCCCCAGCAGTTAAAGACTATGCAGATAATGGTGTGAGGACCCCCTCCACAATAAATCCAATTGTTATTGTAATATGTGGGCACAATGCTTGTGGTCTGTATAATTAAAAGCAATGTTATCTATGTGGTGATTGGTTTACTGTTGTTGCAACTATTTAAAAACTGTACTGTGATTCACATCAACCACTTACATATTTTTTTTTCTGTTTCATGCTAGAACACCAGAGGTCTCCCCCGGCTTCCCATGAGGTAGTACCAGCACAGCGTGAAGATGTGGAGGGTGACCAGTCGGACACAGAAAGTGTCATCATTATTGAGTCCGATGGTAAGAGTCTGATATAAATAA
This sequence comes from Neoceratodus forsteri, assembly GCA_016271365.2. Classification (NCBI taxonomy): domain Eukaryota; kingdom Metazoa; phylum Chordata; order Ceratodontiformes; family Ceratodontidae; genus Neoceratodus; species Neoceratodus forsteri. The sequence continues at coordinate 1,055,502,517 of CM057453.1, read as the reverse complement.
TTGTTCCATGTTATTGGTCTGTGTTACAAAATTATGTTATGTGTTAGCTGCAGAAGTTAAGGCTGTATTTTTTAAAAAAGGTCTTTACTGATTCAGTATTGTTTGAATCATGTATGTATTCTTTTTACTTGTTGAGCGGGTTGAAAGCTTTTTTTTTTATCATTCCATACAAGGAAGAAAGAGGCAGTCTCTCATGTGGCAGCAGAAACACTTAAAGGTGCACTGTCAGCTTTCCTCCTCAGTTACTGCTAAATTCACATCTCACATTCTACAAGTTAAAAATTTTAAAGAGGTGACTGTAGAATGACTCTGAATAAAAGAAAAAGTTATCAGGTTACCAAATTTGATAATTAACAAATAATTCCCATTACTGGTGTACGGCTTAAAATCTCCATGCTCTGTAAGCATTTCCATACTAACACCTGCACGCATTTATGGGGAGCCTGTTCTCAATCACGTATCTTTAAGATTGTCATTGTCAAAACTGTAAATGCATAAGAGAAAAGTATTCCAAATCTTTTATGGTGTTTACAAATAAGAAACGAGACTTTCTTCTGACACAAAATACTTCTAAAAGGTGGTAAGCAACTGTAGTGAATGTGCAGTGGCAGCATGGAACAAGATCCCGAGACAGCATGACAAACTGCTGTTATTACACTTGTGAGTGGGATACTATTTCTCATGTATGTGACAATGGATGCATGTCCATAGGGGTACTTAGTAGTACATGTGGTGTTTGTGGGAGAGGGTGATCTCTTGTACTCTGCTACTTTTGGTACTGGAGTTTCATGTACAATGAATAATTGAGTACCAATTGTAATGTTGTTGGTGTCTCACTGGTATTCACTAGTGTGCTGTTTAATTATCTGTAGCTAATTAACAGATGTTCCTAGATGCTTATAGACTTAGTATTTCTATATCTGCTGGGAATGTTTCATTTTTATTATTGCTATATTTATAGATGGGCAGCATAGAGTGTCCACATGTTTGTTAATGTGTTTTAATAGCCCTGTAGGGGTAGTATGCTTAATAACGCATAAAGACTGTCATATTCAGCTAGAGGGTCATTAAGTGAAGAGTTACATGATACTTTTTTTTTGTTCTTGCTATTATAATAACACATTTTGTCAAACTGTTTAAAAAAGAGGTCATCATATAGTTAGGTTTACATGTAAGTAAATTATAGGTACATATAAGGTTGTTAGGATGTTTCAGTGAAAGAAATATGCATTATCAAAGTGTTTTAACTGTTGCCATTCATGGGTAGGCACTGCTTGTTCTGCATTACATACTATCAATTATAGATTTCTGTGTTTTCTTTCTGTGAAAATGTAATTGGACAAACATTGTTAGGGAACCGCCAGAAATGAATGGATTTCTTATATTAAGTGTTCTGGGTTTCATGGACATTTGTCTTGAAGAAGCATGAACACATGGTTTAATAATTTCAACTTTGTGTGCCCTTCTGCATATGAGAGAGAGTTGTTGTATGCATGTAATACTGAGTTAAGAACATACATCTAGCTGGAGAGATAGCTGTTTTGTGAAGAGACATGTGTTCATATGATAGTTATGCTAATGATGTAGTTTTAGAAATTGACGTTTAAAGAAAAAGACTCTTAGTTTGATATTTCATCTATTAATGTGATCATTTTAACCTTGCTTGCTTTATATAGCCGGGAAGCTGCAGATGTACAAGCAGTGGAGGTGAAGCAGGAGGCAGCGCCAATACCACATAAGTGAAATCTGAAAATGTTTCCAAGCAAGATGTAGTCCCATGGTACTTTGAACTTAGAATGTATGTTATTATTATTGTGTCTTAGTTCACCAGGTGTGTAATTAATAATGAAATTGTACGGTAGTCTAAACTTGTCCTTTATATTGCCTTGCTGCAGCTGCACAGCAACATGTTAAAAGTGTGCTGATTTGGGGCTGTAATGCTGTTGGGTGAATGCAGGTTACAGATTACTGGCTGTGTACAGTATAATGCAATCCCCCTGCATTTGTAAGTGAAGATCTACTTCAATTTCAGCAAAGCTTATCATGATCTGAGCAGCATTTCATTATGCCTTGTTGCTATTATCTGCATTCTTGTAAAGTACCCTATGGTTGTCAACATTGGTGGTGAGCTATGTTCCTGTTGATAACTACACCTTGCTGTTTTAGTGTGATGACAGGGGGAGCCCACTGCCTGTTGGCATACTGACTTTGAATGCTCACCTATACTGTCAAACTGTGTTTTCACACTTTCACTATATGATGGCATGGGTGCTGTGCCAAACCACTTTTTGGTACAATGTGAGGACATAACAGTGACAGTGTATGTGAGCAAAGGTGCTAATAAGGGTACTTGAAGCATTTGTTGTGAGATGAGCATTACATTTTATCATTGCAATCAGGTATTAGATATTTCCCATGCACTGTAGTAGATTTGAAAATGCTGTGTATTTATATACAAAATGTTTAACAGTGTAATTAATTTTGTCACCTTCTAATGTACCGCACAGCTGTTTTTTTCTTACCTCATTATCAACATCTTTTTCTGCCCTGCAATATCTAACAGCCACAGGGACACACTAATGCCTGTCATCCTCTGCAGGGTGCGAGTGCTTTGGCATCAGTTAGAAACTTTATTACTATTTCACTATTAGTGTTAATGATAGCAAAGCAATAATTGGTATTGATAATTGTTTATTTCATATAATACAATGGGAAAGACAAATCGTGTGCTCCCATTGGTGACTCTGGGACTGGACCTGTGATGGTATCCCAGCACAACATCACAGCTCTAGTTCCAGCACCAAGGTGACCACATAACTTTTCAGGAAAACAAGAAATCAGTCCATGTAGCTGCTTGGCAGTGCAATCCTCCGTTTGTCATTCATACTCTCAACCACCTTTAACTTACTGCGAGTGCTTCTGACTCGCCTAACAATGACCAGCGGCCGTGAAAGTGCAAATTATCCCTACGTTGCTCATCTTCCCACCAGATATAATGAAATAACTCCCCGTACCCCACTCACAGACAGTGTGCCCATTTTTTTTTTTTAAAAACTTGTAATTATAGACGCCATTTAAATATCCCTGTCCGCTGGGGCCCCAGCACAGTGATTCTCTACAACGTGCCAGCCAAAACCACCTACAGGAATATTCACCGACAGTATCCCTGACTATAAACATATCTTTTAAATTTAAAAAAAAAACGTCATTTTAGACGGCATTTCAATTTTCCCGTCAGCAGCAGCACGAGACCTTTCAGATTGTCACAATCCCGTGATTCTGGCTTGCTTCCTCGAAGTGCTGCAGTGTTACCACGGCCATTCAAAATAAAACAAATAATTGATAAAAGGACACTCAGATTGAAATACGTAGTCCACAAAAATGTCCTGCATTGCTGCCAATCACTAACTGCTCAAACAACCCGTAACTGCTATTGCGGTTCCTCAACTTCCCTGCAGTTGATTTTAAAGCCATAAAAAAAAAAACAGAAATACTAATTAAAAAAATATTAACTGGTTCCATATTGGAATGTTAGTGTGTGGAGTGCTGTACTTTCCTGGGAGGGGGTGGGTGCAGGAGGAGACAGCAGACACACAATTACATTACAATGGGACTATTTTTTTATTCACTATGCCTCTCCATTGAAAAATCAAATAAAAATAGACTTTTTATGAGTTTTTTTTTTAATTTTTCTTTTATTAGTACCAACAAGCCATTGTATAATTGCAATAATGCACTCTGGGGTGTGTGTTCTGCTGGGCTAACATCACATCTAGGGTGATTAGTTGCACTCGGCTTGTGGCCTCGTGCCTAATCACCACAGGCGTGATGTTATCCCAGTACAACAGTAACCCTGCAGTGCATTATTGCTTAAATGTCAGATAGTACATTGAAGAACCTTATTACTGCTGTGCCAGATAGTGTTGACAAATTTTACCCTGTGTCACTGGAAAAGCCCAGTTATCTGCACATTATGGGCATCCAACGGTGCAACAATGATTTTAATCTGTTTATTTTGACTAGCTTTTCCCATACTCTAGTTTAAGTTTTAAGTTACTTGTATGATGTCTTATAGTTATGCAACCTAAAAATCTGTTATTTATGTTGTTTATGTACTTGAAGATCTCTGGCATGTTTGTGGAGTGCATTTTTGCTGTAAATATGTATATATGTAGGTTCTTGAGTGTACATATAGGGAATGCTTCGCAAGACATAATTATTATGAATTTGCTGTTCTAGAAAATCCCCAGAATGTACGTCTATGATAATTCTACATAATAGCTTGTTAATGGTATTCTGCTGAATGCATGTCATATCAGTGACTTAATTATTTAAAATAGTGATGTGTGTTGAGAGGCAGAAATACGGCTCACAAGCTGTTTGCTTTCAAACAATCATCAAAGTGATAATGATTATGTACACATTTTAAGTATATTATGATAGTGTTCATGTCAAGGTAGTTGCGGTTTTTTTTGCGGCGATGACTAGACATTATAGGCAGACATGGTGAAGCAACAATTCTCACACTCGATGAGGATCTATTTCAATTGTATGGTATTGTACTGTTGATTATGCAAAAGTATGTACATACTGAATTCTTATGATTACTGAATAAAATATAAGAATAGCATTGTAAACCACATGTTAGTATAAGTTTTTTGATGTTGTCAGCTCATTACATTATATAGATAATAAAGTATAATAGAGACACAAATAACATAACTAAATAGTTTAGCATCACAGTTCAAAATATTATCATAACTTTGAAATGAATGCATTTATGATATTGCAGTAGCTAGGAAATATTTGAAGTTAAATAGTTGAAAGTAATAACTGTTTCATTTGTCTTGTGTATTCATCATTATTTTTTTGTATTTTTGTAGGGCGCCGGTGATTGCGGAAATGCACTGGCCACTGCCGCTGCTACAGACAGCTCACGCACGAGGTTGGCAGTCTGCGTGAGCAACATGTTGTGCTTCTTGAGAGGCAGGATAGGATGCTGTCTCTCTTGGAAGCACAACAGTGGACTGTCAACCTCGTGCTCGAGCCAGTCGTAGCAGCGGCTGACGGCACTGTGGCCAGTAGCAGCGCTTCATCTCCATCAGCACCATCTGTTCCTGCAGCTTCCCTGGGGAAAACTGGCCACCCTTCACAGTAGTCCGGTATCTCCTCCAGAGGGCGCAACAGCTTCCACTTCCTTTGTGCCTCCACATTGAATCCAGTTTCCAGCTTGGATTGCCTCAAGCAGTGCACACACCTCTCGCAAGTGTTGCACTAAACATGACTAAAGACTTTGCACAAATTTTTTTTTTTATTTCTGTAAAAAAGTATTTATTTTTATAAAATATTTATTTTGTGTGTGATGTAATACACAGTTTAATAAGTATTTTTTTATTTGTATTAACATCATATTTGTAAATATATATTTTTGTATTTTTTATAAAAAGAATAATTTTTTGTGTGTGTAATTTTTAATAGGTATAATATTTTTTCAGTAAAACAAAAATTTAATTCATACTCTCTTGTGTTTGGTGTGTTATTGTGTACTGTCAATCTTTATTTAAAATAGTTTAAACAAGATTTACACAACTGTTATTTTCTCATTTATGAAAGATCATACCACACTATTGTGGTGTTACAGTTGTGATTCTCCATAGTAGTAACTTAGATGTGTGACACTGGTACCTTACTCTATTTGTGGCACACTATTATGGTGTTACAGTTGTGATTCTCCATAGTAGTAACTTACATGTGTGACACGGGCACCTTACTCTACTTGTGGCACACTATTGTGGTATTACAGTTGTGATTCTCCATAGTAGTAACTTAGATGTGTGACACTGGTACCCACACTATTGTGGTATTACAGTTGTGATTCTCCATAGTAGTAACTTAGATGTGTGACACTGGTACCCTACTCTACTTGTGGCACACTATTGTGGTGTTACAGTTGTGATTCTCCATAGTAGTAACTTAGATGTGTGACACTGGCACCCTACTCTACTTGTGGCACACTATTGTGGTGTTACAGTTGTGATTCTCCATAGTAGTAACTTAGATGTGTGACACTGGTACCTCACTCTACTTGTGGCACACTATTGTGGTGTTACAGTTGTGATTCTCCATAGTAGTAACTTAGATGTGTGGCACTGGTACCTTACTCTACTTGTGGCACACTATTGTGGTGTTACAGTTGTGATTCTCCATAGTAGTAACTTAGATGTGTGATACTGGTACCCTACTCTACTTGTGGCACACTATTGTGGTGTTACAGTTGTGATTCTCCATAGTAGTAACTTAGATGTGTGACACGGGTACCTTACTCTACTTGTGGCATGCTATTGCTGCTTCATGCACCTAGTGCTACAGAATGTGGTTATGTGTAACTTGATGAAGATGAGTATGTGCCTGCTAGTACAACGGTGAAATTTCGGTGTTGGTGTACTTATAACAAAGTTATGTATTCAGTACCAGCAAACTCTTCCATGTCTCTTCACATGATTGGTGCTATCACCTCAGTTGGTTGTAAAACCAATGTTTATAAAATCACAAGTTACTACAGTAACATATTCATTTGTTCAATAGATGAGCTAATGGTGTCCATGTCATGTCATATACTCTTTTAGTTATGTAAATCTTTTTCTTCACATATGTGCTCACAAATAAAAAGAGTAAGACACTGTTACATAAAAAAATAACATGGAATAACAATGACAAATTACTATAAATATGGTCATATAAAAACAATATGATTCACAGTGAACTACTGTTACTGTTAACAGTAAATACAACTACAAGACTTGAAGAATTCATGATCGTGGAACATTTTTTGTATGTATGCACAGTATTCTTACTAGTATAAATCATGTACTATACTGAGTAATAGTTCTGAAAAAGACAGGGTATTCATGGCAAAAAACTCCGTTTAATGCATCAGTTAAGGTTGTTGCACAGTGACAAAAGTGAGGAACTTCAATGTTAGGGTTGAAAACTCTAACTCCGAATTCACCCCCCCAGCACCACACACACACACACACACACACACACACACGCATATGCAAGTATGGGGGAGGACCAAGTCAACACAACCAATGACAGACATCCAGCAGCAGGTGACAGAAATAATAAACAATTGTCTAAATGTACTACGAGACATCCCCACCCACCTGACCAGGTACTGCATGCTCAGTGGAGATCAACAGCAAAACTGAGGCCATGTACACCAAACGTACACATCCCTGATTGCAGCTGCACACAACGTACCACACTTAGTAGTATCAGATGCATTATTACTGATGAAGGTGTAGTACTGATGTACATACATAAACCTTCAGTGTGTTTCAATACTAAAAGATGCAGTAACTATTCTTTGTAAGAAACAGTGTAATTGCATGGATCAGGCCAAGCAACTTCTAAATATCATAGCACTACTGAGCCAACAATGACGTATCTGTATCGGAGATCTATATAGGACAGATTTTCCTGTAGGCACTTACTGAGTATGTTGTACCTGATAA